>CM035805.1:22905735-24210735 GCA_020466265.1 Siphamia tubifer | reverse complement strand
CTTTAGGAATGAAAAAAGCAATGCGATTGACTTTTTTTTTTTTTTTATGGTGTTACAAAAATGTCCACTTGGATGGACAACATGTGTTTAAGCTTTGAAAAAAAAAAAAAAAAATTTATTCAAATTCTATATAAAAACACTATAAAATACAATAGTTTTTAAAGCAGTTTTTGTTTAAGACTGTCCACTGTAGTGACCAGTATGTATCAAAGGGTTAATATTTTGGTCACACTTTATAATATCTACATATAATTCACCAGAGGTGGAAGTAACTAAGTAGTGGTACTTCCTTTATTGTATTTAAGTAATTGTTTTAGGTATTACTTTTACTCCCTACATTGTTGAATATTTATCTGTACTTTATACTCTTTAAATTCTCCGAAAACACTCATTACTTTTTCAAACTAGACAAATGTGACTGTGTAAATCAGTAAATCAGAAATTGTGACTTACTATATCATAATTTTGACATTTTATCTCATAATAATCTATTTCTTATCTCATTATTTTGACATTTTATCTGATAATTTATTATTTTTACTCATAATTTGGACATTTTATCTCATAATAATCTATTTCTTATCTCATTATTTTGACATTTTATCTGATAATTTATTATTTTTACTCATAATTTGGACATTTTATCTCATAATTCATCATTTTTCTCATAACTTCTTTTGTATTTTGAATTTTATTTCATCATGACCCAATAAAACACATCATCTACACAGTAGCTCACTTTTAAAGGTTTAATTTTTTGATATCATTGACATTTTTCTGGTTTTTCCTGCTTAAATAAGTATTATATCATCCATCGCAAAAAAAAATAAGCTTTACCTTTTATGTTATTACATTTGAGAAGTTGTACCTTTTACTTCAGTAAAGGAGTTGAATCAGTACTATCAGTATTTTTTTCACACAAATAGCTGTACTTCTACGTAAGTACAGAATGTGAGTACTTTGACCATCTCTGCAATTCACTATGTATTAACCATTTGTTACATATTTGTAAATTGTTTGTTAATGTATTGTTTATACACAATGTACCACAAACAAACAATTTATTAACAAACCTTGAACACATAGGTGTAAAAATGTGATTATTTTTAACAGACAGGTGCAGTGTTTGAACACCTGCTTTGCTTTGTCAATTAACAAATAGGTAATAAATGGTTAATACACAGTGAATTGTGTGTAGGTATTATTGTGTTATCAATATTTTATATAGAAAAGTGCAGATGTATCTCTTAATATATGTCACTAACATAACAACTACTAATACTTATGGATATATTTACTTCACTCTGTGAGAGGGAAGTGGAAAAATATTAAATAAAGTTGTTAAATAAAGACAGTAAATGTGGTTCCAGTGGCCGAGAGAAAGTTGAGATGATGTCACCTTCTCAGCTTTTTTCCCATTTCCAGAATTTCAGTTTAATATTGAATCATTCTTTATTGATATGCAATATTATGTTTTAAATTGATGTGCACATGATCACCTTAGTCAAACAGGATACAATAAATACTTGTGCTTTGGTAACAATAATAATAATAATATAATAATAGCAATATTTTTTTGTCCTATAAGGCCAAATCAGAAGAGCTGTGACTTCACCTCTGCTCTATAAATATCATAATACATTTATAGCATCAAGTTCCTGAAAGATATCTGTAAACATGTGACTTTTCATGAGCTTAGAAAAATGGATTTATTTTCAGTCCTTTATACAGTTCTGTGACATTGTATAGGTCTTTTTTTAAATAATGTTTATTAGCTTAATATGTACAGTAAGAGCATTTTATAGTTTAACACAGTCAAAATATTGGAAACAAATGTTTTTTTCTGGATGGGATGCAGATGAAAAACTGTAACATAACATGAACTAAAGTAGTCAGATAAATGTAATGGATAATGAAAAGTACAATATTTAATCCATAAAGACCCAGTGTTACTTTTATAGCACTTGTCAAATGATTTTTTTTTCACCTGTTTTAACCTTTCTTACATGGAATCATTCTCTGTATATTGTATTTCCACCATAAACTATTACTTTTTCTGTGTCATTTCTTACATTGAATGTAGATGTTGATGAAAACTCAAAGGTTATTTGATCAAAACAGAAAAAACTGAAGAAAGAACTGAAAAATCAATATCAGTAACTGAACAAAAAGTGACTTTTTCAGTCAAATCTAAACTGAACATGAACATCCACTGTCATTGATCCAACTCCATGGGTTTTACTGGTGAATTGATATTGCAGAAGATTACACTGTTTCCATGGTAACCACAAAGCTTCTTAACATTCAGATGAGTCACATTTGATGACCATGAAAATATGATAAACTGTATTTTACATCAATTATTTATATGGATTGATAAGATGAGTGGAACAACAGGTATTAGACAATTTAGTTTGGAGCACCAAAAACTGTTCACATAAAGAACAATACAACACACACAAGTAAAATGACTGGAACCCAAAAAGGAGGGGGTACATAAAAGACTCTCACCCCATTTTTAACAAACTAATTAAATTGATTACGCTTCCTATGCTTTGTTCACACATTTCTTTTTATGACACAAAACATCCATACACCCATTCACCAAATAGCTTTTTAGTCACTTCACATACAATTAGATTTTCATTATCAACCTTTTTAAATAGAAACTATAAGATTTATATGTGCTATAATTATTTTCTACAAATACAATCATTAATATATGTGACAATATCTACTAATAATGATAGTCTGTAGTAATTAATTAACTAAGCAATCCATAATAACTGTAATAACTAGATATTCACTTTTGATGAGTAAATGTTTTTGGTCACTGTGGGGTGGGCCACCCAGGGGTGTTATGAAGGCTTGCTACGGGGGGCATTGGATCACTCCTGGGTGTCTTTTTTTCAGGTTAGAATATGTGGAAGGAGGTACTAATGTTTTAGTGTTGCAGCACCCACTATTTATTTTAGGGACGTGCAATAAACACATCTACTGCCTGATGATCTGTCACTAGACTGAACAAAGAGTTTAGGTTACCATGGTGACCTGTCACTAGACTGAACAAAGAGTTTAGGTTACCATGGTGATCTGTCACTAGACTAGACAAGGTGTGTAGGTTACCATGGTGATCTGTCACTAGACTGAACAAAGAGTTTAGGTTACCATGGTGATCTGTCACTAGACTGAACAAAGAGTTTAGGTTACCATGGTGACCTGTCACTAGACTAGACAAGGTGTTTAGGTTACCATGGTGACCTGTCACTAGACTAGACAAGGTGTTTAGGTTACCATGGTGATCTGTCACTAAACTGAACAAAGAGTTTAGGTTACCATGGTGATCTGTCACTAGACTAGACAAGGTGTGTAGGTTACCATGGTGATCTGTCACTAGACTGAACAAAGAGTTTAGGTTACCATGGTGACCTGTCACTAGACTAGACAAGGTGTTTAGGTTACCATGGTGACCTGTCACTAGACTAGACAAGGTGTTTAGGTTACCATGGTGATCTGTCACTAGACTGAACAAAGAGTTTAGGTTACCATGGTGATCTGTCACTAGACTAGACAAGGTGTGTAGGTTACCATGGTGATCTGTCACTAGACTAGACAAGGTGTTTAGGTTACCATGGTGATCTGTTACTATACTGGACAAAGAGTTTAGGTTTTGGAGAATGGATTTGACTGGAAAAGAAAAATGTCACATTTCTGTTTTTGCACAGTTTGCACTTTAATGTTCTGAGATGTATAATGTAAATAATCTAATTGCAGTCAGTGATATTGTTCAAATGTTCATCTTTGTTACTGAAATGAATTTGTTCTAAAAAAAAAAAATGACACATTTCCTATTTTTATTTGATACATTTCATCTCAGGGAGCAGTCATGTTGAATTTATTTATATTGTTCAAGCAAAAATCTAAGTTATTTTTAATTTGGGAAGCAAATTATTCAAGGAAAAGCAAAAAGTATTGTTAGAATATTAATCTTTCTTTGAAAAAAGTCATAATTACACCACTGTTACACTGTCATGTAGTTGTTGAAGGGGGCCTGGAAATGTTTTTGTCCTACAAAAGAGGGTCCAACAGAAAAAGATTGAGAACCACTGGGTTAAAGTAATGAATCTGCATAAATGCAAATAGTCAAATACAAGTATCTGAAATGTAAAAATCCTTGGTTCCACTCTGTCGCTGCAGCAGCTTTGTCAGTAATGTTGTCAAATAAGAGAAAGCAGCAGTAGTTTGAGCAGCTCTATCATAAACAGAAAGCAAAGAGTGAAAATGAAAAATATGGCGTTGCAGATGGCTGCAGACATGCAGACAATATGGTCTGTTTAATCAGCGAGGTAGTTAATTTTTTATTTCTATCACAGCACAGACAAATGGGATCTGTTTAGACTTTAGATGAGGAGCGTATACTGCACGAGGCTGCGAGGACACAGGAGTGTTATAAGGTTAATGATCATTGAAGGTATGAAAAGACGTGTAGTTGTGACCTTTAAGAGTGGATACCTTGAAACATTGCATATATTTTGTGTGAGGTTACATGTAGTCAGCATAATATTGTATAATTTAATAATACTGACGACCTTGAGGTCAATCAATAAAAAATAACACGGCCTGGCCAAGTGAAAGTGGACATCAGGGTCACATTCTTTTTTTCCTCTGATATAATATTTTTGTGAGTCAGCATGAAAGACATATATCAATAGCTTCTAAAATTGTGTTTAATTTGTACCTGAATTACAACTGGATACATGAGACAAATTTAAATGCTATGTACACAGAATACAGTGTAAATTCAGACAGTAAAGTTTGTAAAGCAGGGGCCACATTTGATCTCATAATCTTATAATAACCTATAAATAATGACAATTATACATTTTTACTCCACCCCTCAAAGGGGAGGTAAGGAGTATTGTTTTTTTTTTGTTGTTGTTTGTCCAACCATTTGTTTTTGTCGGCAACTTTACACAAAAACTATTGGAACAATTTCCATGAAATTTTCAGGAAAGGTGTGAAGTGGTTCAAAATAGATCCCATTACATGTTGGTGAATGTAGGTCAAAGGTCAAGGTCACCAACCAGGTAAAACATTTGCAATGGATGGGGTTTGCTGTGAATGGCACCACTTGTTGTCTTTGTTTTAGTGCAAAAAAGCCCATTAAATTATGAAAATACTTTAAATTAAACTATAAATTATCCATACAACAAAGATGTGAATAACATGACAAAAAAGTTTCTTAAGAGAAACAGTGCAGTTTTAACAATATTATACCTCTAATGATCACTTCTACATGTGCATTATGGATCGGATCTACAAAAACACTAAACACTTACTGTAATAACAAGAAGAAAATTGTTAAAATTGTGCTTAATTTTCCAGGTTATTCACATTTTATTGTTATAATATAGTTTTTTCCAAACCTTGAATAACTGCTGTATATATTTCTTCACTTGGTCACCTTTTAACTGATAATAAATTAATGTTTTTATGAAATATTCAGTGATTATTCCTTAATGGCATGTTAAAGTAACCTGACTCACACCAGATGTACGTATGGATGCTTCGCTTGGCTGCTCACATCTCACATTTGGGAAAACACCATTAGCTTCTCTTTGTTAAGGTGGGGCTGTCAATCAAAATCCTACGCCCTGATTGGAGAAACCAGACGCTTGTCATTTTGAATGACGTACTACTTTAATAAATCACATTGAAAGCAGCATGTAACGGAGATGATAGAAGTAGAAGCTCTTATCATACCCAGTTGGGAGAAGAGACATAACATCCTTTCCACCAATAAATTCTTTTAAAACTGTTCTCTGTTCATCTTTTAAAGAATTAATATGAGATAGTTTCGACAACACCGTTAAAATTGCAGAATCAGTTCAGTTTCCTCCATGCTAGCCGCCATGTTTTTCAAAGCTGCTGTGTCGAGAGTACGTCATAACTTTTAAAATAACGCCCAGTGATCCTGATTGGTCCATCTGTTATTGATATGTCACTATGGTGAAGCTCACGAAGCTGAGCGGGAAACACGAAAGCCAGGCTAATGTTAGCCCTAAAGTTTGACCGATTATTGTTACTACTAAATTCATTTGAAAGAACAAATATGACTGCACAATGCTTTCTTACTTTATTACTATGCCAGGCTAAATAACAACGAACAAGTACAACCTTCAAGAATGTATGTGTTGTACAACATTTCATTTGGACTTTAACATCATCCTAAGTTTAGAAATGTGTGTTTTTATGGCAGGTCAAGTCTGCTTTTATTAACTATCTAGTGGACTAATATGGATATTCTCTTTCGACTGCTAACAGACTTCAAACAGTTTTACCCTCATGAGCTTTTTTTTTTTTGGTATACTGTGTTTAAGTGAAACTATCACACACACACACACACACACACACACACATCATCGAAATCTCTTATAAAGCATGAAAACATGAAAAACAAAACCTTTAGACTTAAAAAAAAAAAACACTGAAATTTCTAATCAGAATAGTGTTGACACATGAACACTTAATAATGACAATAATAATAAACTTCTGCCCTGAGGCCTTATCAACTTTAGCTGTGAACAAATAAGACTTTGAGTTACTAATTGAATTTGAAAAATAAATAAATAAAATCATAATTTAAAAAGAAAAAGAAAAAAAAAAGACTCAATATGAGTAAAATAAATAAATAAACCCAACCTGTCCTGCATTTGTTTATGGTAAACTCTGAATACTCACTGTAAATATTGCTGATTCATAGCCAGTGACCTCTCTGTACACATATAATCCCCAAAATATCTGAATATGCAGTAAAACCCTGTGCACACACACACACGCACAGACACACACAAACCAAGGCTCACAAAAACACACACTCATGTGCCTGGTCGTGAGAGTCCTTGGTTAATTATTCACAGTGGTCAATAATGAGCCACAAATCAATTTTTAATTGTGTTTGTCTCCTGTATTAATCAGGCAATTGATTCCAGGCACGTCTCAGGTGCCCGTATGAGCCTCTGCAAGCAAAAAAAACAAAAAAACAAAACATATATATAATGCTTTAGGATGAGAAAGAGAGGACAGACACTGCAGAGAAAAAGACAATGAAGGGGAGCAGTGATGCAGCATAGTGTGCGAAAGCATTACACTTAAAACCTGAGGGATTTTCCTTTTTTGTGCTTTTCATGGGCAGGTATGCAATCGCTCCTGATCTTATCAGGTCAGCTGGGATGAGGCTGTGAGAGGACAGTATTCTGAGGGGTTGTCCTGCTCTATTTCAGTCCCCAAGATGTTCAAGGAATGGAGAGATAATGACCTACATACTGTGTACTCCTTCTTTCTTTCTTTCTTTCTTTCTTTCTTTCTTTCTTTCTTTCTTTCTTTCTTTCATTCTTTCTTTCTTTCTTTCTTTGTTTTCTTCTTTCTTTCTTTCTTTCTTTCTTTCTTTGTTTTCTTCTTTCTTTCTTTCTTTTCTTCTTTCTTTCTTTCTTTCTTTCTTTCTTTGTTTTCTTTCTTTCTTTTCTTCTTTCTTTGTTTTCTTCTTTCTTTCTTTCTTTTCTTCTTTCTTTCTTTCCTTCTTCCTTTCTTTTTTCTTTTCTTCTTCTTCTTTTCTTCTTTCTTTCTTTCTTTGTTTTCTTCTTTCTTTCTTTCTTTGTTTTCTTCTTTCTTTCTTTCCTTCTTCCTTTCTTTCTTTTCTTCTTTCTTTCTTTGTTTTCTTCTTTCTTTCTTTCTTTCTTACTTTCTTTTCTTCTTTCTTTCTTTTCTTTCTTTCTTTTCTTCTTTCTTTCTTTCCTTCTTCCTTTCTTTCTTTCTTTCTTTCTTTCTTTCTTTCTTTCTTTCTTTCTTTCTTTCTTTCTTTCTTTCTTTCTTTCTTTCTTTCTTCTTCTTATTTCTTGCCAAACTATCTCATTACACTTAAAATAAGAGAAAATCACCTAAAGAGTAACTTTAAAGTGAGATATAAGATCTTACTTTTAGACAATAGAGCTCAGGATGATGACATCACAGGCTGGTCACATGACAAGAAAAAAAGTCAATGTAGCCATCTTGGCAGTAATCGCATTGGTAGATTATGGAAGTTATTGAAGGAATACTAATCCTACTATTTACACTACGAGCTAGGAATAGACTACCATGTTTTGACAGACGAAAGCCTTCTGGAAGTTTCCAAATGGTTAGTCATATTTGGTTTAGCTTAATGCTAATTCCATGTTTTGCACCACTGTGTGCACTCTTATCTGTTATTGTTGTGAGAAGATATTTCTCCCGGATAGAGTTGGTACGACCAAGTGGAGTCACTACAGAAATGCTTTTGTTTTGCGCTGTTGGATCATTTTAATTTCAAAGTGTGTCGTTCTGTGGTAGCAGTAACAACTGACTGATAGGTCATCTGAACATTTGCGATGTGTAGTCCAATGCTATGTAAATTGCAACGCTACAGCCTGATTCTGTTGCTGGGTCTGCTGTGCGTCCATCCAGGTCCATGGTTGGTCTGACCCGGATTGATCGGATAGGCTGGTCCGTGGGTGGCACCGTGACCTGGGTCCAGCTAAACCAGACCCGAACGTGCATCACAGCTGTTAATGGACCGGGTCCTGAAGGCACTGGAGCTGTAAAACTCAGAACTCGGTCCACTTTGATTCTCTCCAGCTGATTTTATTTCATGTGTGTCTCTGTCTCTCTTTCTCTGCTTCGACCTTTTCAGATTCCATTTCTTTCTCCTTTTCTTCCTGTGGCGAATGTGGCCGAGTCAGCTGTGGCTCATTTGCATGAAAGCGTGAGGCACTAAAACACAGTGTTTTTTGAAAAGGCCTGTTTCTCCAGGTTGAAGAGGGACCTGTATCTCACAAACAGGACACTGAGACACCAGGGAACTGTGTTCACTGGTGGAAAATGGGCATGATATGTCCCCTTTAAAATTAACCTTTCAGTGCATACCTTTGGATGTTGAAAGGAACCCATGGAACCTGGACAGAACCCACAAAAACACAGGAAAACATGCAAACTCCACACAAAACTGTCCCACCCATTGATGGGTGCATCAAACCCAGGACCTTCATGGGTGCTCATCTACATGATTAGATTAAAAAAATATTTGATTTTTATTGGAAAAAAACAAGATACAGAAGATTATATAATAATAATATATCGTAAAAAAAATCATTTAATAAATGTTAAATAGGGAGTAACATTACCACAATAGTAGCACTGGGTCTTTATGGATTAATATCTACCCCAGCCCTTTTATCAAACACCTTTCCTTTCTGGTCGACACTCAATCCAAGAACACAACGTCCACTTATAACTCATTGTATGATCTCCTCTTTGTAAAACTAATGAACTCCTGACTGACTTGTTCCATTACAGCTCCCTCAGCATAAGTGACTGACTATAAAAAAGGATTTAAAAACCAAAAAAAAAAGAGAAAGAAAACAAGTAAGCACACAGCAGTGCATCAAAACTCAAGGAAAAAAAGTTCAAAAAGCCGAACAAACCTGCTGGAGACCCACACAGGAAATGTCACATTGCTTTTATGGCACAAAGACAAGCCATTAAAAGAGTTGGCGTGACATGTCGTTTTAATACTCCATCTAACATGCACCTTTGGAAATGTCATAGTAGCTTTTGAGCTTGGTGTGATGGAAAGGCTTGATTACTGTCACCTTATATATTTTTGAAACATGAGAATGCATGGACAAAAAGAAAACTGAGAATGTATATATATATATATATATATATATATATATATATATATATATATATATGTATATATATATACACACACACACACACACACACTGGTTTCCATGTCTATTGAGGACCAAGTTTGTAATAATCACTTTCTCTGAAGTTGGAAAGAGGGACATTTTTTGGACAGGGGGTCTTGGGGGTCCTCCCCCAGAAAAATTTTGTGTTCCTTAGATGCAGTTCCCTACATTTTAATGCATTGAAACGACGGACGTCTTGTCAACCTACCCATGCCAGAAATGATGGTTGTAGAAACATTGTCTTCTGGATCAAAGATTCACGAATAAAACCATAACATTTGTAGGTTGGTTTCCATGGTTTTAGACACTTGATTTTATGTTCAGTCAATTCTATAGTTTTATGAAAATGTCACTTTTGCCTTAATTTTCTCTGTTTTGATATAATAACCTTCACTCTGAGCTTTTATGAGCATCTGCATAATCAGGAAATTAAATACAGTAAAAGCACCTGATTCTTGCAGAAAAAAACCCCCCAAAAAATGCAATATGCAGAAGAAATGTAGAAAAGTTCATTGTGAAGTTGACACAAAAGCAGGTGTATGTCTGCGTGGTTTAATTAACACCAGTGGAAAAGCTGTGATGTTACAGAGTGAGTTTAATTCAAAGTAATGTGGCCTCTGACTTCTTACATTTTTACCTGTTACTGATGTTGGTGGTGAAAACCCACTCTTTTTTGTCTATGCGCTGCTGTGCATGCAAAATAACATTTTCAAGTGCAAGTCCAAGGGTAGGTATACGTAGGTGTGTGTTAGTAACGGACTTCACCATCCTCTGGGACGGGTCTGTCGATCCAACAGAGGTAGTCAAAGTACTCACATTCTGTTCTTAAGTAGAAGTACAGCTACTTGTGTGAAAAAATATTCTGGTAATAGTAGATGATTGAAGAATGACAACTTTTCAATTGTAATAATGTAAAAAGTAAAACTCTATTTCTTTGCCATGGATGAAATAATACTTATTTAACAGGGAAAAAACTCCATGAGTTGCTGCAGATTAATTTTGATTAATCACAATTAAATAGGGGGCAGTGGTGCGGTGGTTAGCACTCGTGCCTCACAGCAAGAAGGACCCTGGTTCAATTCCCACACCAGACCTTTCTGTGTGGAGTTCAGATGTTCTTCCCGTGTCTGTGTGGGTTTTCTTCAGGTAATCCAGTTTCCTCCCACCATCCAAAGACATGCACTGATAGTTTAATTGGTTAATCTAAATTGTCCAGGGTGTACCCCGCCTTTGCCCATTGTAGCTAGATTAGGCCCCCAGTGACCCCCACAACCCTAGTGAGGATGAAGCGTGTTCAGGTGACGAGACGAGACAATTAAATATCATTAATTTTCTATTTTGGTCGCATTTTATTTTGAATGAACAAACACACTCATTAAGGAAGGGATCATATCTGCACTGAATTTGTTTGTCCAAGCTGAGCAACACGTTAGCCTTAGTGCTAGCAGAATCTCAGACTAACATATGCTTGGTGTTAACGTGGTATTTCAATTCAATTTAATTCAATTTTATTTATAAAGCCCTAAATCACAACAAAGTCGTCTCAGAGGGCTTTACAAAAACACAATCAACTACAGAGATACATGAAAAGTCCCAAGCATCCCCTGTCCTTAGACCCTCCTTCTCGGCAAGAAAAAACTTCAAAACCCAGTGGGAAAAAGAAGAAATCTTGAGGAGAACCACATTGAAGGAGAGATCCACTCCCATGGACGGACAGGCTATAGATGAACGTCCATGTATAAATGCAGGAAGGGGGGCTGGTCCAGACAGGCAGGGGCGGTGGTCCGGAGTCACAGGTCGGCACAGGCAAGATACTGCAGATCCTGTCGTCCATGGCTCCCGTGCAGACACTGTCAGGAGAGCCACCACTTCCCCCAGGGGGGGAGGGGGGAAAGGGGACACCAGGTGACTAGTCATCTACAGACTTGGTAAGAAAGATATGTTGTAAAAATTACAGAAACAGGTGTGAGGGAGAGAAAGAGAAGAAAGAACTCAGTGTCTGTACTTCCCCCAGCATTCTAACTCCTAGGGCAGCCTAGACTGAACTGTGACTCATACATCATGTATACATGATATATGAGTCACATAATTTTTAACTAACCTGACCATAGGCTTTCTCAAACAGGAATGTTTTAAGCCTAATTTTAAATGTAGAGACTGTTTCGGCGTCTTTAATATTAAAGGGAAGCTGATTCCATAAGACAGGGGCCTGATAACTAAAGGCTCTAGCTCCTACTGTACTTCTAGAAACCCTAGGAACTTTCAATAAACCTGCATTCTGAGAACGAAGGGTTCTATTGGGTTGGTATGGGACCAGATCATCTTTAAGATAAGAGGGGCCCATACCATTAATGGTTTTATATGCAAGGAGGAGGATTTTAAATTTAATTCTAGACTCAACTGGTAGCCAGTGAAGGGTTTGGAGCACAGGGGTGATGTGTTCTCTTCTATTTGATCCTGTTAATAATCTTGCTGCTGCATTTTGAACCAGTTGCAAGCTTTTTAGGGAATATTTAGGACACGCTACAAGTAAGGAGTTACAATAATCTAATTGTGATGTAACAAATGCATGAATTAATTTTTCTGCAGTCGTTTTAGACAGAATATTCATAATTTTGGCTATGTTGCGCAGGTGAAAGAAGGCTGTTCTGCAAGTTTGGTTAATATGCATTTTGAATGAAAGATCTGGATCAAATAAAACTCCTAAATTTTTAACTGTGGCACTGGGTGTTACACTTAAGTTGTCCAGAGTAACTATCTGGTCAGTTAGGGAGTCTCTTGCATTTTTGGGACCAATTATAACGACTTCAGTTTTTTCAGGGTTCAATAAAAGATAATTGGCACTCATCCAAATTTTTATGTCTTGTACACAAGTACTTAGTTTATCTATTTGTCTGGTCTGATCAGGTTTAATCGATAAATATAGCTGTGTGTCATCCGCATAACAATGAAAATTAATGCCATGATTTCTAATGATGTTACCTAAAGGGAGCATATATAGTGTAAACAAAATAGGCCCAAGGACTGACCCTTGAGGAACGCCATAATTAACTCTGGAGGACTGCGATGATTGTTGGTTGATGTGAACGAATTGGTAGCGATTAGATAAATAAAATTTAAACCAGCAGAGGGCTGCTCCTCTAATACCTATATCACATTCTAATCTGTGCACTAAGATACTGTGGTCAATGGTGTCAAAGGCTGCACTAAGGTCTAATAGCACCAGGACCGATATTAATCCGATGGCTAATAATAAGTCATTAGTAACTTTAACTAACACCGTTTCAGTGCTATGATGGGCACGAAAGCCAGACTGAAACTGTTCAAATAAACTATTATCCTGCAGGAATAGGCACAGCTGTTTAACTATTACTCATTCTAAAACCTTTGACAGGAAGGGCAAATTGGATATAGGCCTATAATTAGCTAAAATGTCAGGATCTAGGGTAGGCTTTTTCAGAATTGGTTTAATAACAGCATATTTAAATGACTGCGGCACATATCCAGTAGTTAATGAAGTGTTAATTATATTTAGGACAGTGCTAATAATTAGGGGCAGAATCTCTTTAAAGAGATCTGAAGTGCTTTGGTGAATAGAAAACTCCTTCCTGGAGTGTGTCTAATACTTTATGTGGGTCGACTGTTCTATCTTAGGGTGTTTTTTGCCCTCATATTTCCACCCAGAAGCCAATATACTGTTTATGGTTTTCCATCTTTATGGGTTGGTTCTGCTGCCTGTCACCATTAGCACATGCTAACTCTATTAGACAAACTGCCTGAAACACATTCAGGCTATGTTTATGCAGAGATGATCAGAAGAGAAGATGCAAAATTGGCGTCTCGTCTTAGCCGTTTTATCTGCATTTACATGAGCGTTGCATTAAGAAATCTCTGTGCATATGTAACAGGTTAAAGTGCCTTCTTTTATTTGGAATGTTCTTCATAGGTTAAGAAGTTCAGATATTATGGCAGTTATATAAATATATATGTAGTGAAGTACACAAATACACTGTATTAACATTTATATTTAGTAATAAATTTTTTTAATATTCAATATTAAATTTAACATTGTTATTAAAAATAACTTATTTTATTTCAAAAACGCCCTTTTTTTCTTCAATGTTTTTGTCTGATCAATTGATATGATCTCACAGGAAGTCATTGTGCCCATGTACGTCATTTATGTTGTAAATTTAGGCTGTTGTTGAATAAACTATGGACGAGTGAGAACACATAGCTAGTTTGTGGTCTTTTAAAACCCCGACACAATGCAGCCATCTCCCTCAAAATTTCTGGGCGGAGAGCACAACATATACAGGGATTGGCAGCATGCCAGGCAGCGAGATGGTACTGAATGCATAACAGCAATATCTTTCAATTTTTGACCGTGAGATGGAAACACAACACTGGATAGTTTTCAAGATTTCCACTCTGGAATGTGTCTTCACATTTTTCCGTTTTCAACCCGTAAAAACTCAGTTTTCATATAAATGAAAAGCACTTCCGATAAAATATTTTGTCCTTTTTATCCACAATTGCCTCATGTACACAGCTCCTCAGAGTCATTCATTTTGACAGCCTTACTTACACATCTAAACCATCACATTAAAAAAGTATAAAGCACAAACACAAACACCTACAGAGCTGCAGAGACAACAATGAAAAAAGCGAAAAAAAAAAAAATCATTATTTAATAGCTTATTTCATGGACTCCTGTATTTTCAAGTCCTCGTAACAAAAAGAAAATACTCACAGTAGCACACACACACCTATCATAGGTAAAAAAAAAAAATTTAAAAAATTAAAACAACCTTCCAATGACAGTCTAATAAGGGCTAACCATCTTTAAAACAAAAGCACATTTTGGTTTAATTTAGACATTATATTCACAGTAACTATATTTCAAAGATTCTATGGCTTTACTTTAACCTTCAGACCATATTTGTCCCAAAACATGGAAGTGCTTTCCCTGCTACACAGTCTGCCTTTGCTGCTCATAAACTCTTCTTCGCTTCATAAATTGACCACAAAATTGCTGTTTGCTTTCATTTCAACTGCTCATTTTTCTCAATCAGTGAAATTATTACCTAAAACACAAGACAATTTGACTTGCTTTTGGGTTTAGTTACTATGGCAATGAAATGGTAGGAGTAAATTGATAGAAAGCTTTTACATTATCGTGTCTATTGCAGTGTTGATTGTGCATGAACAGACGCATGGGCTTCATCGCAGCGTAATCAGACAATAATCTATGTGTTTTCGGATGAAATGTGAGAGTTGAAAGATGTATTTTTATACTGTTATGTGACACTGCAGGAAGTATGTCATTCATTAGTGAGGTTTTCATACACTATTCAAGTAGTGGAAAGGACTTTACCACAAAAACAACCCGTTTTTCTTAATGAGGTGAATTAACAAGTACACAAACCACCACAGATGTCGCTGTAATTAGTCACTGGAGAGATGCATTAATCTGGACAAAGTCAATTAGAGTTTTCACACTCAATCGACAACTTATTTGTGTAAAAAACCAAAACAACCACAGTCAACGACAGCTTTTTTACTTGTCCTGCTCTTTTCTTAAACTCACTCTTTATTTTTTTTACTATCTCAAGGACTAATGCTGAATTGAAACTCTGAAAACAAGTGATTTTTGTTTAACCCATAAAGACCCAGCAGTACTTTTGTGTCAGTTCCCAAATAAAAATGTCTCTACACTGTAAAAAGAAAATGATGAGATCATTTAAAATTTTAAAGCAACTTTCTGCAGTAAAGATTTTTAAGTTTTCTCATCAAGGTTGCAGTTTGTGGATCCAATATAATGTACCAATGATACATAATATGTTCTGCTAAAACTTGCTACAGTGAATTCTTCATTGAGGCAACAAATAATAATGGAATAAATCGAACTTGTCCACACTGTAAACCTGAATAAGTTGGCAGAACTCAAAACATTTAAGGCAATTGATTGCCTCAATTATTTTAAGTTGATGAAACTTAAAAAATAAAATTTTCCACAATTCAAAATTTAGATGCTTATTAAAGTATACTTATTGTCATAGCTATGGAGCTCTCTCTCTCTCTCTCTCTCTCTCTCTCTCTCTCTCTCTCTCTCTCTCTCTCTCTCTCTCTCTCTCTCTCTCTCTCTCTCTCTCTCTCTCTCTCTCTCTTAAATGACCAAAACTACAAATTTTCTTTTTTTTACAGTGTATTACTATTTATCACCATTTATTATAACATTATCCTCTGTGTTTTGGGTTTGATCAATATAAATGAGGTATTTTCCTATATTTAATTTACTATACGGATGTTCATATTAAAATTGAGGGTTATTGTATAAAAACCAGGGACAACTGAAAGAAAAAGAAACTTTCTCTGGGAAATATACCATGAAATGAACATTCAATCCATTGTCGTTTATCAAAATCCATGAGTTTTTACTGGTGAATCAATGTAGAAGATAATAGTGTTTCCATGATAATCATGGAGCCTCTGAATGTCCAAACGGATCATATGTCATGACCTTAAAAAGACAATAAACTGCATTTTTACACCAGTTATTCACTTTTAATGAAGAATTTGTCGATCAATAGGTATTCAAAGATCATTAGATGCTTTTTGTTAAGTTTAGTTTTAAATTTGTTTTATTATTATCATCAGAATTTTTGCACTGATATCCTCATGTCTGATATGGGTTGTTATGGGTTAAATTTAGTTTATTATTATTATTATTATTTGCACTTATATCCTCATGTTTGAGTCATTTCAGATTGACACACATTGATTTGTTGCAGCTCCCTGTGGTACTCAGGCCATAGCCTCAGCCAATCAGACAGGGTTTTTTTTCTGTTTGAGCCCATTCACTGAAGCCTGCTGAAGATTACATTTCAGAAATGAACATGTATTGATATAATGGGATATGTTATTAATCCATGTGCTAACACAGACCTGAGCCATTATACGCAGAGGACAAGCAGTATGTATACAAAAACAGCATTGGTATTCAGGAGAAAAAGTGCACGTGAGGCATACATGAAGATGAAGATAAAGATGAGGATGATGCATACAGTACAGTATTTTAAATATAATCACACTCAGTTCATTTGAAAATGTATTCAGAAAATGATGATGAGAAAAAATTATTTCCTTCAGTAAAGGTCTATAATTTGCGTTTTACAACAACAGAAGCAATTTCAGGAGCCTTTAGGGAAATACCACTCTAACTGCATCAAAACCTTTATTTTATTTATTTAACTTTCAGATTAAATCAAGGACGGTATGTGAGAAAAACAGTAAAAGTGCTAATGATGAGTCTTATCTTTATTTGGTGTAAATATTTTCAGGATCAAAAATTATTTCTGATCATGCATGAAAATAATTACACCCAGAATGCAGAGGAGAGGAGAGGAGAGGAGAGGAGAGGAGAGGAGAGGAGAGGAGAGGAGAGGAGAGGAGAGGAGAGGAGAGGAGAGGAGAGGGGAGGGGAGGGGAGGGGAGGGGAGGGGAGGGGAGGGGAGGGGAGGGGAGGGGAGGGGAGGGGAGGGGAGGGGAGGGGAGGAACCTCAATCTAACCCCCTTCCTTTGGTCACCTGTTGACATACAGAAGATGAAAACCAACTCATGTCTTTATGAGATCCATACTTATAAATGTCAATCTAGATGCAGGAACATGGCCACTAACAGCCATATGAAACAATTACAAAACACTAGTAAACACAGGCCTGACTGACAGATCTTTGCTCTAGAAACCATCTGAAACTGGACTACTTCACATCATTACCCCATGGGTCTGTGTGCATATTGTCTAGTTTTGCTTCCAGTCACCGGTGTAATTAGCATGATTGTGTCCACCTGTCCCTTCCCCTTTATAAGGGTGCCGTGAGTGTTTATGTGTGCTAGTTTGTCTGCCTTTTGTCCGCGTCAAATAAGCGTCTTAATTCCCTGTCCTGATTACTGATTGGTATTCTCTCTGGCATCTGTCCCTTGTTGGTTTTGGTGTTGATTTCTGCTTGCCCAATGACCTTCTTTTGTCCTGCCCCCAGTTCGATCCTTCGCTATCACGGATCAGCTGCCCGGCCACAGATCTACATTCATCTGTTTTTCAATGAACCGCTTAAATATAAATGTATGGTTCAGAGTCTTGCATTTGGGTCCTTCTGTACTGACTCCCCGTTACAGATTATGAAATATGGTTGACCCAAGAAATCGGGAATCACTGGGTCAATACCTAGTGGAGATAGAGGCTGAGTTACTATTGTCGACAGATAAGAAATCAAGTATGGGCTTCAAAATGGCATCATGACCTTTGACCTGGAGTGACCTTAGAAGTTCCAAATCAAGGTCACATAATTTTAAATGATTGATACTCCAAAAAGAGTGGTGATAAGTACTCAGTGTAACTGATGCCATAATGTGTTCTATGTAGGTTGCCATGACAACAGGAAGTACAAGATTTCCTTTCATGGATTCTGTTTAATGATTGCTGTTTGCTGGCGATGGGTGACATGGCAATGTAATTTGATATGTCAGTTTTATCTGTAAATTTCTTTGTTTAAGAGGAAAAAAAACATTATAATAAATTGTAATAAATTACCTATTCAAATGACCCGGAAGTGCATGTGATGACTTAGCAGAAAGGAATGTAAACATTAGTGGGAGAAAAAGATGAGATATACAGGAAGTGGTGATAGGAACATGTCCAAGTGATGTGTAAAACAACAATAAAGACTCTCTGCAATACCACTCTACTGCCAGGCTAACAGGCACACATGCTAAATGTTGTAATGTTAGTGTTATGCACAGTATTTCATTTATTATTTTAGCTTTCACAGTGTTTCATGACTACTATGAAAGAATAAACATCTGTGGACATCAGTAAAGAGCAGACCAGAGTAGTTACTATTGTTGACAGATAGGAAATTATATGTAACCTCCCAATGGTATCATGACCTTTGACCTTGAAAGATCAAACACACAGTCTCAAATTTTGAAACGCAGATGCCCATTTACAGGAAGAACTAAATTGTTTGCGATGGCTGGAGTGATGGGTGGAGTTTGTTGTGCCTCGCACCATTTGTATTGTTTTGTAACTTTAACATAACTTTGTATTTTCTATTTTCTATTGTGTTTACACATAAATGTTGTGAAATTCATTTAATAACATTTCCAGAGGCTATTATTTTAATTAGATAGATGATTTTATGCTTCACATTATTGTAATTATTTTTGCTCCAAGAGTTTGTGACCTAGTAAAGAAAAAAGCTACACAATTCAATTTAGGGCCTGACCCTGAGATTAGCAAACACTTGTCTAATGTTTCTTGGGGCTTTTTGATTAGAATTAATTTGATTTGATGAAGTATTGTATGAATTATTCAAAAGACATTTTTCATCGGCAATGGCGGTGAAAAGAAAAAATCTCATGATCCTGCACCACTTGGTTTCATAAAGCTTAAAGGGAGGGTCAGAGATCTTGAAAAATGGTTCCTGTAAGCTATATTTTGAAAATATACACACCCATGTCCCTCAAAACCACGCCTTCAAAAATACATAAACGTGCATGCTCATGGTCACAGAGATTCATGAGCATTCATGAGAAATCAATGTCAATTATCCTAAATAACAAACAATAAACAACATTTATCGGTTTGTGTCACACGAAGCTTAGCTAACAAAAGGTTTAGAAGCATGAAATAAACACCATGTGAAGGACAATAGTTTAAGGTGTTACACCAGCAGGTTACACACAGTGTTGGTAACTTAGCAAACATGGAACATTATGTTTGGTCAATATTCTTACTGACGAGGTGAATTCAATGCCCAGAACTGATTAGTATGTCCAAATATTATATAATCATAACAGTATGATTATAACATGTATGTATGTTATGATTGTAACATGTTTTTACTTACCTATTGAGTAAAAACATGGTCACCTTAGCATCAGTTTTGAGCCCCTTTTCCTTTTATCAGCTGATGCCAGTACGGGAAAGTCGTAGCAATTACCACCCTTGTCCTGTTCCGTTCTTCGCTCAGCTTCCTGAAGAGTGTAGATTTTTCAAACACAGTTTTTACTTTGGTTTTGCTGCTGGTTGTCGTCTTTTGTGCCATAGTTGTTCATGTGAACGCGCAGATGCGGGAGGAAGGGGTGGGGGGGGGCTGATATTTGATGGACGTATCAGCAAATCAATCATTGTAAAGATGATCAGTACAATGATTGGTCGGAGTTTTCCTCTGGTTCCACCCTTTAGACTGGGCTAAAAAATGTCAGGTTTTTTTTTTTTTTGCAAACATTCTATTTCAGTTTGTGATATGGGATAATGAAGAGGTTTTCAAGCAATTTGGTAAAACATGTTCCAAAGAAAGATCTCCCACCCCCTTTTTTAAGTCCAACCATTTTTTTTTACAAATCAAGAATGTAACATCTTATCTTATCTTATCTTATCGTATCGTATCGTATCGCATCGCATCGCATCGCATCGCATCGCATCGCATCGCATCGTATCGTATCGTATCGTATCGTATCGTATCGTATCGTATCGCATCGCATCGCATCGCATCGCATCGCATCGCATCGCATCGCATCGTATCGTATCATATCTCATCTCATCTCATCTCATCTTGTTTGAAATACCCCCAGTGGCAGAAATTACATCCTGCACATGCAGATTCACCTTATCAATGAATTTTGCTAAAATAAACAAACAATTTAGGTTCCAAAACAGCATACTTTTTCAATATCTTTTTCAGATGTTTGTTTCAAATGTTTAAAAAGAAACAAACAACTTGAATATAACACTGTTCCTCTAACAATATAACATAATATAACCCCCAATTTAACCCATAAAGACTCAAACACTGATGACCAAAACCATCGTTAAGGTAACTTATGTTATTAGCAACTTATATGACAAAGCACAGTCTTTTTGTACAAGAACGCTCTGTTATTTCTTGTTTTTGGTCATTTCTACTGTTTGCTTCGTATACTTTTACTTCCTCTGACCTACAGGTGACCCAGACATGAATCTGAGATGTTTTTCTGTTTGCTCGTTCTGTTCCAGACAAAACCTTCCAGATCGATATGTGTTTGAACTCTATTTAGCAACAACAATAAAAAAAGATCATTCTTCTTCCTATATAATACTAAATCCACTTCCTTTTTGAACTACTTCTCAGACTTACCCTGACATTTGTACCTTTGAAGCTTGAAATAAACCTTCTGAAAGACATTAACCATTCAAGACAATTTTACCACCAGAATTCCTTTTTTTCTGAAACACCGTCTAAAACATGTATTATCTGCTGATCCACTAATCTTATCAATCCATATAAATAATTGGGGTAAAATACTGTCATTCATCTTTTCATGGTCATCAAATATGACCCATTTGGACGTTTAGAGGATCTGTACTTATTGTGGAAACACAGTCATTTTCGACATTGATTCACCAGTAAAATCCATGGAGTTGGATCAAAGACAGTGGATAGAGACACTGAGTTTAGGTCAAGTTAGTTTTGTTGAAAAAGTCACTTTTTTGTTCAGTTTTCTCTATTTCTGATGTAACGTTCAACTTTAATCTGAGTTTTTATGAACATGATCTACATGATCAGTGAATTAAATTGAGGAAAAAAGCAGATTTTTCCTATAAAAGCACAGCATACAGATGATAATATCATAGTTATTGGTAAGAAATCACTTAATAAAAGTTAAATATAGAGGAAAAAACTAGTCTGCCACACAAGTAACAGTATGTCTTTATGGGTGAAATAAATAAATAACAGGAAATGGAACAAAGATATTGGAGTTACACAGATATGTTGGTCGCAACCATGACTTCTACAAAGCTGATAAATTAAGATTGAGATGTTGTAATGACCTAACCTGATTTACGTCATCTGGCTGTGTTATGTTATGTTACGTTTTCGCTCTTCTTCCGACTGACTCTTTGACAAGAGTTTGATCTATCAGATGGCTCCACTGGTGGCTAAAAAAATAGTACCAGTGCAGAAGCCCATGGTTATTGTCGTACCTCCCTGGTTGTGTTGGTAGAGGACCAAATCAAAGAGGCTGGTAAACCTGGAATGGAACTGGGAGGAAGAAATCACAACCACATCCACAGCTAGTGTTCGTAACCCTGAACAATGGCTGAAGGATAAATGGAGAACCATGCTTTCCTACAACATTTACCAGAAGAACTTGGTCGACATTGTAGTTGATGTGGTTATAAATAAACGTCACGTATAAATGGTAAGTTTAAACTTCTTCTGTTGATGTGTATATACCTAATGCAAACTGTTTTCGCCCATTAAGCGGCTTGACTTCAATATGAGTGGCTGATGCGGCGCGTCAGTCAAGATGACGGACAAATTTTTTATCTAATCACATGCAAGAATTTTAGATAAGGCAAAACTGATTGGTCCCAGATGGTATTGTAAAATACCATCTGGCGACAGTCAGGTTAGTAATAACCACCATTTCATCATTTTGAACTTTCAGGCACTAACAGTCTCATAGTAGTGCAGCCATTGTTTTTGTAAATTGTCTGTAAAATCCATCCAATGGAAGATGCCTGGGAGACACTGGTGTGTCTGAAACGGTTCCAGTTACTCCCATGATTGACACAGCAGAGGCCCAGAAGTATGTTATTTCCGACTAGTTTAATGCCTTTACATTGATATTTCTGGGGGAACCCCTAATGTTATCATCTGATGATTACTGGGTGAATATGATGCATAAGCTCTCTGATCCTTTGTCCACATGTTGGTGGGAAAGCATCCTTTCATTTAAACAAGATTAGCCGCCTGGCCAACAAACAGTAAAAGGCCATCATATTTATCCAGCACCCAGTGAGAGGAGCATCCACCGGAGCCACATCAAACAGTGAGATCAGTGGGGAAGGATGCACTGTTTTCCACATATTTCAAAGAATGCGTCAAAAATAGATTACCAAAAATTATGCAGCTTGGATCATGACCAAAACATGTGCAGCAATGTGGCAGGAACCTGAAAACGGCATACAATTTATGCTTACCGTTACAGAAAAAAAAATATTAGACCACACTTCTTTTCTGTTGATGTTCGTTTTAATGTTTGTTACAATTTGTTTGGAAAAATATCATAATAACACCAAAAAATACCTGATAATCGTTTAATTTCAGACCTGATATCTGGACATTTTCCAAAATCACTTCAGTTTTTACATCAATTAATGCTTTTCCATTGATCTACAAATTGTGCAAATAACATAACTTGAAAATTTACCTAATGGAAACATGACAATTTCAACAAAACCCTAACTTTATTAGTTTTTGTGCTGACAAGATGTGGTTTTTCATGTGTAGCGCAAATGGTATATTATGCTAAAGTCAGGTGAATTAAAACACTGGATGTTAATGGATGTTGATGATTACCAACACATGCTGCGTTTGCTGCATGGTGTGTCACCTCCACCTCAGAAAATGCCTGTCCACAATACGTCACATAGCGTCCTCCATTGCAGCGAATCTAAAGTGGCATTAGCAATAACATCTACAAGAGACAGTAGCTGCTGCACAACCTTGAAAAAAATGGCGTAACAAACTGGTTCATGTGCTCTGTGTGCAAATAAAGCGTTGTTTGTTTTCCTGAAAGTTTTCCAAACAAGCAACGGCATGACACCTAGCTAGATGCTACTCGGATGGTAAAAACACATACAGAGTGAAAGGGGAGGGGGGAGTCTTCCTTCACGCATTCTGAGACAATCAGAGACGCCTCATTACCGCATCATGGACATGTATGAGGAAGTAGCGGTAAACTATGTTCTTCAACATCTAGTCATTTTTCCACCCTCCAAAAATAGCTGAAAACAAAGCAATCTGGACGTTTTTGGTTTTTTTTAATAGACCCAACACACAATGCATTCCATCGTAATGGTGAACACAGCAATATTAATGAAATGATGATATAATTACACCTTTAATACATAATAATAACAATAATCTGTAAAATACTTACATTTGTCACCATGTTTATGGAGTGACTTCTTGTATCATGTTATAAACAAATCACCACATTTATTATTTAATGGAAAAACAGACATTACACTGCTCTGTTTTCAACATTTAGTAAATATCTGTAAAGTTTTGTGCCTATATCCAATGGAAAAGTGTCAAATAGCTATGGTATTAAACTGAACAAAAACAGTGCTCTCAGACATTCCACGTTTTCCTTTCTGTCTGTTTTAATCATGATAGACACAGGAGTTAGTACTTGATTGCATAACCATGGCTTTTGATGGCTTTTGATGGTTTAATAATTGTTTTCCACAACTCTTTTAAAATTATCCTCTGTATTTTGTTTTTTCAGTGAAAATCAGGTATTTTTCAATACTGTAAAGGCTGAACCATTAAATTATTGACAGAAAATTCCAGTCTTTCAAAACTGGAGCCTTTATTCATACTTCTTTTTTCAAATATCAGAATCCATGTATGAGTTTAAATTTCGTATCATATTTGATACACCAGGTCTCAATGCTCAAATATTATTATTTTTCAACATTTTTTTTCCCACAACTGTATATGCAGATTGTTTAAGAGAGGATTCGAGGCAGGGACAATAGAAAGACACCAATTTCTGTAAGATGTTAGGACTGTGCCAGAAGATCAGTGACATCCAGATTGACCAATGTCACTGACTCTGACACGTATGACAGCAAAAACGCCCGGAGTCACGCTCAGACGTCAGCAATCAATGAGACGCAGACAGACATGTTCATCCAACTGGAGAGGACAAGATGAAGTACAAACAGTGACATCAGGGACAAGAGCGCCCACAGGTCATGAAGACCCAGACTGTGACACAGACGTTGATCCAGACACGGGAGAACTGACAGAATGAGTACAGGTGTTGAAGTCTAGATGTAAGAGCGGGGAGAGGACACTGGCGAAACTGAGTCAACAGCAACTCTCTAGTGGCCACTAAGAAAACAAAGCGTGGTTGAAGTTACCAGCACTGACAGCCAAACCTGAAAAGACTGCTGATGGACACCGAGGTTTAAAAAGAACAAGTGCATCAATATTACATTGGAATCGGCCGAGTGGAAATGATGATGAATAACTACTGGAAGAGTCTGACAATGAGTATCCACCCACTCTTTGTCTGTATTTTAAGTTTGCACAGGGAAAAAAAAAGTGGATATTCATAAGAGTGTGAAAATACAGTAAAATAGATTTTATGCTTGGGTAAGGTGGGGGAAAATGTACTGTATCACAAACACAAAATGCTACAAATAAAAATATATGGAAACAGGATTTTTGTCATGAATCAACTATAGTTGAGTCACTTTAACCCTTAAAGACCCAAACTATTATTGGTGACTAAAACCCATCTACTGATTTAAAATGTTTAATAGCTGCCGAGCCACATAATTCATCAAATCTAAATATGTAAGTATCACTATGACAACCAGGTACAGTACTATAAAGTCAGTACTGTCCCATAAAGGAAACATTCTCCAGGTATACCGAGTCGAATACATCATACCATTTACATTTTGATGAAAAACAGTGTCGCATTGTGGAACAAAAGAGCATTTAAAATACATAAAATCTATAGTAGATATCAGCTTTCGGAATAAAACTAAATATATTACGTAAATTAAATGACGAGGGGGGACTTTGTGTCATTTCAATTTCAATTATAAGAGAATAAAATGTGGTTTACAGACAAGGCAAGAACCCCTCCCCCCACCCCACGCACAAAGTTTAATCATCTTTTTGGATGGACTCTCTTTGGCCTGACCTTCAGATCTATTTGCTGCTGCCTGCTTCACCCTGCAGTCTTCCCAGCACATCCCCAGATCCAAGCAATAAAACTATTGAGTAAAATGGTATCACCTCTAGAAATAAGATCCAGTTTGAGAAAAGGTAAAATTTCCTGTATTGATCATAGCTTTTCGTGTCATATAATAGGACTGAACTGTCGCTGTGGTTCAGTCGTGTGGAATAGTAATCAGCAGCACATATGATCTGACAGCAAGACAACAATAGTGCTGATCCCTAGAGGTTATTTTCAATGGTAGATTGATATCTGTTGGTAATTAAGAGGATAAAAAACAACACGCATAAAGAGGACGCAGCTTGTGAGTGAAATATTAAGCAAAGAGGTTGTTCTAGTTGTAGTTAGAATAGATCATTGACTATACAACACACACGTACATTTATAACCTATAACATGGTCACAGCTTTCTTTCCATGCAGAATCACCTTGTTTTTTTTCTTCTTTTTCTCGGGATCAAACACATGAATGAGCATATCCACATGGCCAGGGACACACACAGCTACACAAATGTACACACACTTATAGCATCTTTCTTTTCTTAATTAGCCTAAAGCCCTGATGTCTGATGCCCTGATGTGGTGCCAGTGCTTCTGTTAGTTAAGATTTCAGCTTAACATCCTCCACTGCTCTCATCTATTCCTCCCTATCTTTACACACATACACACACACACACACACACAAATATATATATATATATATATATATATATATATATATATATATATATATATATATATCCCTCTTGGTTTTCCTGTATCTCCATCGCTGTATTTCTTCTTAATTTATCACTACTCCTCATCCCGATTTGGATCATCCTCCCACTCTGCTTTTACCAGGATTGTTATCTCATCACCCATCATTCTTTTCTTTTAGCCTCATCTCTTTTCATTATTGTTTCTACACTCCCCTCTTTCTTTATCTGCCATTTAAGTGGGCTTCAAAAGCTTCGCTGGCTGCCATTGTGATTGTTGCCTCGCAGATTTTTTACATTTTTTTTTTTACTCCATCAGGCTTTTGTTTCCCTATATACCCTTCCTGTCCTCACCCATTCTTCCCATGAAAGCGAGATGATTACTCAGTGGAGCATGCTCATAAAATCTATCCAGTGACTGTGCAACATCCGTTAACTTTGTGATGCATTAATAAGCTCTGGAGGACGTCACACCCCATCAGCACTCTTCAGCATCAACAGTGTCTTCCTCTTCAAACAGAGCACACACAGATACATCTCAGTTTATATATATATATATATATATATATATTTGACCAAAAGCTCACCCTGCACATAGATACAAATCAGTGTCATAGTGTTGCCATGGTTACTGTGATCTACACTATATATCTCCAGGCCAGCAGGACACCTACAGGGAGGGAGAAGCAGGTAGCTGGGCTTGATGAGTGAATGTTAGTGTGTATGTCAGCTCTAGACAAGCATAGACAAGCAGATGTTGTTGAGGGTAAGTATGAAGGGGAGGTATGTGTGTGTGTGTGTGTGTGTGTGTGTGTGTGGGGGGGGGGTTAGAAAGGAGGAGATGGGTGTTTGTAAGTGCAAACCTGATCCTCTGGAGTGCCTAAATCTCTCAGTATTTTAATGCTCTGATGTTGTTTACCCCGGCAGCAGCCCTTATCATCATCAAAGCCTGTAAGTGACACTCTCCAAACGAAGCTATTCTACCCCCCCCCCCCCTCCTCCTCCTCCTTTACTATCGCCATGGTAACTGATTGCCTCTCTGGCATGGTTCCTCCAGAAACACAAACACCTGTTGTTTCTGTTGTGGTTGCAGCATCAGCTTGTGTATTAGTCGTGATTTGTGTGTCATTATGGTGAACTGTTTGGAAAAGTTTTGGTCTGACAATGCATATGATTTTAAAAATGCTATAAATACATAAACTCTACAGTTACTTGCAAGTCTTAAAGAGATTAGGATATGAAACATGTTAACTTAGCCAGCATTTTTCCTCTGAAACGCAGGGATCTGTATGATTAACAGAGGTATAAGGGGCACCATCTCATTTTTGCCGAAGTAAAAGTATGATTACTGTAGTAAAATTGATAACTAAAAAAAAAAAAAAAAAATACACCTGTAAAAATCTAATCTTGCTGTTGGGAAAACTTGATTTTTGGCCAAAATCATTTCTAGTTTTAAATAACACAACTTCTGTCAAGGGTGAGATCTATTGAGCATGGCATAGGCTGATTCATAATGAAAGCAGATATATTATAGGCATAAATAAGTAAAACAAGTGAGGCCTGTTAGACGACCTCGTTCATACAATGTAAAACATTCATGTTTTCTATATGTAGGATTCAGTTCAAATCAAATAACTTTATTCATCCCAGAGGGGCAATTCAACAGCAGACTGAGGAGTTCAAGACATCCTATAAAGTGTAGTGTATGTACATTGCATTTGTGGAAAGGACCACAGAGAGAGAGAGAAAGAGAGAGGGGGAGAGGGAGAGAGAGAGAGAGAGAGAGAGAGAGAGAGCCCAAATAGAGTTTAGTTCATAATTACTGGGGAGTTTTTTATGAGATTATGAGGGTGGGTGTTAACATTCAGAATATTGCTATATTTTGGGGAGCAAACATTCTTCACCTTACTTAATAAAACTCTCACCGTTCTCAGATTGAATTGAATTGGTCGCTGTGGATTTTGGTCATGTTCGACTTCATCATCAGCTGCACATTATAATGATTCTACATATAAATGAATCTACATTCAAGAAAGTTTTGTCAAATAAACATAACTAACAGTAAAACTACATTTTAAAGTTAACACAATTCTATTTTATCACAGTATCAGAAGTATTGTTTCTGTCCCTGATGATCATAAAGTAATGTGAGTGGCTCTTGTGGAATTATGTATTTTAAATAATTTTCTCTGTGATCTACATGAACTCTAAATGATCTGTTTGGGTCTGAAGTCCAACTCCACCGATTCATTTTCAACCCTATTTCTTAGTAATGACACCAGAAATGTTGTTCTGGCCCTTTAAATGCAAATCAGCCACTTCAGGCTCCGCCCCCTCCAAGTTTTCGACTTCACTTTCTGTCCAGTGCAGCCACTTGTGTTCATTAATATAACCAACAATTTTATGTATTCAGCTTGAGATTTGGGCATATTTTCAGTATGGTCTATAATTACTGCTGTTGACAAACCATTATGTCGTACTCAGAGAAATGTACATCACAAGTATTGACCTTATATGTGCAAATGTGACGTAACTAGTTATAAACATAACAAAATAAGCAGGAATTAAAACTAACTTTTACCCTTTGGTCTAAAGTGGAAAGATATATTTTGTGTAAAATCAAGTATCACATTGGAATTTATTGTAAATCTGTAATTATAGTTTTGTTTTGTTTTTTTACAATGAGAGCAGCATTGAATTGGCACCTTGTTGATATCTAGTAAATTTCATATTCATAAATGTAGAATGGCCCCCAATTTACACTCCTGGCTGAAATTGCATAATATATTTGAAGCAAAAATGTGAAAAAATAGCCAAATTATATGACTATATTTTTTTTTTTCAGTGAACTAGTATGTATGAATTGCTTTGTATGTATTTTTTGTAATATATTTCAATTGTTGTTCCTGTAACCTTGTTAATTGTCTGTTGGATTTGTATGTAATCCTTGAATTGAAGGTTGAATTAAAAGAAAAAAAAAAACAATGTCAAAAAGGCACAATTATCAGTCACAATTATTTAACTATCTCTAGTCTTTCTTTACACTAAGATGTATTTTAATATTTGCTTTATTGATTCCACATTTGTTTGACTATTGTGTGCAGGCCAAAGAACGATATCTCAAAAACATAAGACATAGGTCGACAAAAAGGAAAAGACAGCAGGAATTAAGATGCGTTGTAGAAATCCACTAGATTTAAACAAAAATTAATAGAAAGATAGGTTTAAGTTCAGACATGTTAAACTATTAGTGTCCAAATACACAAATAAATGTACCAAAGACTAATAAAAGTAGGTTTAGCAACATATAACCCCTTTAAGTAACGTCACATACTGTTTAGCTTTTAATTTTAGCTACATTTCTGGGGCTGTTTGCTTATGTTTTTCATCTTACCAGACTACACGCATAATCATTATGAAGCTTGTTAGCAAAGTTTTAAAGTGGTTATCTCCTATTAAATATCTCATGGTGTTTTGTTTAGTTTTTTTTTCAAGTTTATGTACCCATGAATATTTCATTTAAATACATAGTGTAAATAAAAACACTCATAGCTTTAATAGATTCCTCTCCGACAGAATTTGTCCCAAATTTCGGAAGATGAAGCAGGACTATTTAATCTTATCCATCAAGTAGAATTACTTTTGACCTCTTTAGAGTTCATTTTCTTTGTAACACTGTGTGGACAATGTAAATAAATGCATGTTTTTAATTGCTTTTTCATTTCCAGTCTGTGAAAGGATCTAATTGTACCTCCCTCGATTTCTTTGGTTGCCTGTAACAACCTATAGCGAGGGCTCAGATGGGATTCACCAAGAAAATCCAATGGGTTATGTTTATGTTCACACCCAGGTGGTTCAGTCTTCACCTCCTCTGCTGCACTAAAACAATATCTTACCTATAGTATCTTACCCATGTCTTGGTGCACAAACATTACTTCTACAAAACAAAACTTGTATGTTGACCATTAAAGGAGCCAGTAGAATAATTGGTCGTCGGGTAACTGTTTTTGGCTGATCTAAAGCTGAGTTGATCTGTGGTAGTTCCAACCAACCAGTATATAATGAAGAAGGAAGAAGAAGAAGGTGCCAAAAACATCAACAATACAAATATCAACAATACAAACAACAACAACTATGGAAATAACCACAATATCAACAACAACTGGAACAAGAACTGAACAAACTGGGCAAAAGGACACAAAATCAAATCAAATCAAATCAAAAATAAACCTATTACATTTAATTGTGATGTGATTGTTATGCCTCAGGTGGAGGAGTTTAAGTACCTCTGGATCTTATTCACGAGTGACGGAAGGATGGAGTGGGAGGTCGACAGGTGGATTGGCGTGGTATCCGCAGTAATGCCGGTGTTAAACCAATCCATTGTGGTGAAGAGGGAGCTAAGCCAGAAAGGGAAGCTCTCGATTAACCGGTTGATCTACGTTCTGACCCTCACCTATGGTCATGAGCTTTGGGTTGTGACTGAAAGAATGAGGTCACAGGTACAAGCAGCCAAAATAAGTATACTTCGTAGGGTGTCAAGAGGAGCCAGCTATCGAGGATGCCTCCTGGACGCCTCCTGAGGGAGGTGTTCCGGGCATGTCCATCCGGGAGGAGACCTCCGGGCCAACCTAGGACACGCTGGAGGGATTATATCTCTCACCACGGGATCCCCCTGGAGGAGCTGGGGTGAGGGAAGTCTGGGTTACTTTGTTGAGGCTGCTGCCCCAGCGACCCAGACCCGGGAGACGACGAGTACGAGTATAACTACGAGTAATTGTCATGAATCGATGATGGATTAATCTGCATTAATGCATTCATTTTGACAGCCCCATTGAAATGACAAGGTTGAACAGAGTTTACTTATAAATTTATAGAAAGAGCAAGGTTTATAACACAGACATTTTCACATTTGGAGCTGATTTCAGGTCAGCTAGTAGCTTGTTCCAGTTGTGTGCAGCATAAAAGCTAAAAGCTGCTTCAACATATTTAGTTTGAACTCTGGGCAGAACTAAAGTATGTGACCTGAGTCAGCTGACCTCAGAGCTGCACTGGGTTTATCTTCTTTTAACATGTCCAAATGTATTCTGGACCTGAACCAGTTGGTGACTCATAGACAAGTAGCAGAACTTTTCTATTAAAAGTGCTATCCAATCCATACAGCCTATAAAAATCTACTATCTTATAAATCTAAAATCTTACATTTACTATGTGAGCCGTTCTTTTGCACTCTTTTCTGTAGCTGTGTAATGGATCATTATAGTTAAATATGCTTCTTTTTTCCGGTGGTTGCTCTGCAGGGGCGTCGTGTACTAGTCAAAGACTGCATTGCTTTCACACTGAAAAATGCTGTACACCTAAAACTACGTAGGAAAGTGCATGCACCCAAGAAATGTTCCCATGTATGAATCTGTGCACATGCTTGTTTCTGCATACTGCTCCTTGAAAAATCCAGATTGACTTGGAATTGAGCACAACTGCACATACATCTTGGACCACCTCATCTCTTCCCTTTAATAACTATGCAAATGAGTGGAAATACATGGCATGATTTCACCTTTTGTCCAAATAACACCGGCAAACACTTCAGCAAGTCAAAGAAAAATTTCAGCAAATATGAAACTGATATTCTTGTAGGTGGAGGTGAGATATTTTATCTTATTTTATTTCTTTTTATGCCTCTCAGAATTGTCACACGGTAAAATATTTTATTGGATCTCATCATTGAGGCATGATTTTTATTTATTTACTTTTTTAAACCTGTTTTGTCATTTGTACTTAACAGCAGAATGTTTGTTTGGCTCCTTTTGGTGTCAAACTAATTTATTTTGTCAAGTGAGACTTTATAACGTGTATGAGGTTCAGTCTGGTATTCTACTGACCTTATAATGAGTTTTGATAAAAGCACATTTTTATGCTCGATATGACAAGGAAGGGGGGGGGGGGGGGGGGTAAAAGCCCTCACAGGACAATAACATTACAAGGAATACCAACCATGATAGCTACAACAATATAAAAACTGGGCAAAAAGTAAAGAAATTAATTACTAACTTCCTACAAAAGCACTCTAAGAGTGCAGACCTCCGCTAAGGCAGACCCCCCCACCAAAATCTAATCATTTGTTGATCTCCCCATTACCACCATACCCTGAAAATTTAATCAAAATGCATCTGTAAATTTGTTTGTTTTTTGGTTGTACACAACCAATAAACAAACAAACCAACGCCAGCAAAAACATAACCTCCTTGATGGAAGGAATAATAATATAATAATAATAATAATAATAATAATAATAATAATAATGAAAAAAAAAAACTTAATCAGAACAGGACATCGAATACAACAGCAGCTGTTCACATTAATTCATATCAGAGTGACTGTACCAGAGTGACTGTAATAGAGTGACTGTACTAGAGTGACTGTACTAGAGTGACTGTAATAGTAATAGAGTAAAACACAAGAGTAAAGAAAAGAGAGGAAGAAAAGAGATGAGATCAAGCCACTGAACCCCCGCCCGGGCCCAGCCACCTGAAGGCGAACAAGGCCCTGGCCCCCCCGAGTCCCTCTTGAGCCCAGCCCTTTTCATTTCCTCACACACCCAGATTGCCCCATGTAGTTACACACCCCTACTGATGCACAAACACACTCTACCAAATTTCCAGGTTCACCCATTCACACCCACACACTCCCACATGCGTATGTCCACACCCGCACACATACAGAGCTGCACCATGATCACATCCACACCTGGACACCGTACTGCCATCACCCCAGAGAACCCCATCACCCCCCCCACCACCACCACCACCAAAGCACAGCAGCCAAATCCAAGCCAAGCAGCCACTGGAACCCGAGATAAAAACACCCGCCGCCGGGACCCCCACAGGGGCCAGCAACCGCTGAACTCCCAACACACACACACACACCTTTCCTGGGGCCCTCACATTCCACAGCAGGCCAGTGGACAGTACCCCCCAACCACAATCTCCATACACACCTGTCTTACCATACTCACCAGAGGGCAGCTGCTCCCAGCACTACAGCCAACCAATGGACCAACTCGACCCTGCACCTATTATTTGGTGGTCTTTCCTCCAGTGCAAGTAACAAAAAAATATTTAGTCAGAGTGTGACTAAGGCTGTCAATGCACCGAGATCAGGATTTTGCACCACAACTGAATTTGACATTAAACTTGATGTAAAAATGTATTAAAAATTTATTTTAGCCATAAGAAGCCCATTAATGAGGACAGGATGAAATATGAGGATCAAATGGCTTCAAATATCAGGGAAATTATTATTTTCTGACATCCTACCACCACATGGGGTGACTCAGATATGGTAGATATGTATGGTGATCCCAAAAAGAAAAACATACAATTTGACATGTTAGATTCATATTAATGAGACTGATGACACAAAGATACAGAAATGTATTGCAAAAATACTGTGGTAAATATAGTACTTTGTAGTTTGGTCCCTATACAGTAAATTATATACTTTGCTTGGATTATTCCTGTAGTTTTCATAGTGATGTTAAATTTTTTTTAATATCCTAATGTGTGTACACAAAATTTGAATGTCTAGTCACCATTTTTACATGAGGCTCCTCTGTCCATGTTTGATTTACTGCAGAAAAATAAGTTCCCCCCTTTGAGGGACAATAAAGATGTGACATGAAATGAGTAGAGAATAAACTTGTACCTCACTAAAACATTGATTTATTCTGAATATGGAATGGTACAAGTTTCCTGACTGTCACCAATCGACCTCATCACAGAAGACAATATTGAAATAACAATTAAAGTAAGGAAACATTATTAATACACACACTAAAAAAAAGTCATATTTGAAAAGAAGTGAGAAGAAGTGTAGTTTATTATCTCTCACCCCTTTGTCTAAACCAGCAACATGTACATAGTATAAATATACACATTCACATACACACACACACACACACACACACACACACACACACACACACACTTGTTTCCATGTCTCATGAGGACCAAGTTTGTAATCATCACTTCTAGGTAAAGTAGCCATTGTGTATTAAGCATACCCCCCACAAAAAAAGAAATTATATAAAAAAAAATCTATATATTTTTTTATATAAATAAAATAAAAACAATACATTTGAACATTTTGGAAAAAAAGAAGAAATAAAATAAAATAATGAAAAAAAAAAAAAAATAAATAAATAAATTAAATAATTTAAAGAAGTAAACATATTTTCAAACCTTTGAAAAATACATTTTGTTTTAAACCTGTTTCCTCCATGCTGTAAAACAAATGAATGCAGTTAAATTTTTGCTTAAATTTGCACACTTCACACAGATTTAAATTTTACTAGTGGGGACCTACATTTATATTTAACCCTCAAAGGGACCTGAACATTGGTCCCCATGGGGTCAGAGGTCCCCATGGTGTGACTGTGTAAACATCAATGTCCCCATAAATATTGGTATACAAGCGCACACACACACACACACACACACACACATACACAATAAAAAAATCACAAAAATGTCATCCAAAACCATCCATAAGTTTTCAAGTTGTCTTGCAGACAGACAAACATAACCTCCACCATGAAACAAAAAAAGTAGGTCACTGGATGCTGACCTTTGCGAAGGCAGAATTTTCTAAACATAACGTGCTGCACACTCATACCCTTCAGTCAGAATGGACGGATGACAAACGATTACAATAAAATACAAAACAATTTTATGTGCATGGATATTTTAACTGGAGTGGACAGTCTATTTAGTTATTTATATATTATATTTTATTGTGTTTATTTTATATTATATTATATATTATATTATAAAAATATATTATATATTTTTTTGTTGTATTATATATGTTTTTATTGTGTTTTATTATGTTTATTTTATTGTACAGCACTTTGGAACCCGTGTGGGTGTTTGAACGTGTGCTCTATAAATAAAATGGATTGGATTGGTTTGGTCCAAAGTTGGCTAAGGAGTAAAAATTTTACATTTTACTAAAATTTTCATGAGCCTTAGAAATGCCTGGTTACACAGGATGACAAAACAGTGCAACATTGTGGGTTGGAGAGGTCAGAGGTCATTTTTGACCTACGAAACAGTAGTAATAGTTGACCAAAAAAAAAAATTTCTCACCAAAATTCACTTTAGATTTGTGTTTTTTAAATAAAAACAAAGTGAGAAAACACATCAATACCAAAAAAATAGTAGAAACAATACTCCCATCTACAACGCACACAGATCATTACGCAGATACTACACTTACATCTCCTTCACTGTGTGATCAATTTGCCTCCAAGTTGGAAAAGATCTCTAATTCCATTGTATGAGTTTAGACCAAGAGAGAGAGGGGGTGTTCAGCTTGGGTTAGGATGATGTGGCAGGTCTTGAATATGGAAGCGGAGAGAAAAATAGTCACTGGTAACACAGGTAATTTGCTTCATTCAGGCAAGGAGATCAGCTTCAAAGAAAGTCTGATTGCAGGAGAGGAGATACTAAATGCCACAGAGTGAAACACACAGTGAGTCAGAAGGGTGGAGAAAAAAAAGAGAGAGAGAGAGAGAGAGAGAGAGAGAGAGAGAGAGAGATTAATTGATTGTGTGCCCATGTGGGTGTTCTGTAAACAGAACAACCACATGTGTGCACCCAGGTAGCTTCACAAAAACGCACACAGCTGATGAAACTATTTCGCCACTTATTCTGAAGTATTACTCACACATTCACTTCTTCTCCTCATTCCTCCCTCTCTTATCCTATCCTCTACTCTCTATTTGATGTGTTGAAATAAAAAAATATATACAAATATATATTTATATATATATATATATATAAAAAGACATGCTCACACTAGAGCTACACCCAGGCTGAAGAAGAAAAAAAATAAAAATCTCCCCTGCTGCTCGTATCGATTTGGCAGATCAGCTCGGTTCACGTCCTCTCTCCCTCTTCGTCTCCGTCTTTTCCTTTTACTTCTCTCTTCAGTTCTGTCCTCAGACATGCACAAACAATCTTCCAGTCATTACGAATCCTCAGGTTTGCACTTCCACCTACACTGCTCTGTCCCATCTCTCCACTTTTCTTTTTCTCGCTCCCACATAAATGAGCATCCTGCCAGTTTGGGAAACATACGCCAACGGTTTTAAAGATGTGAATACATGTGCTACTAATGCTGCTAATGCTGTTAAGAACATTATCACTTTTTTTTCCAACTCTAAATGTAATGAAACAGTTGTTATGCTAGTTTTTGATATTTGCTGGTAAAGCACCGTAGACATTCTGTTGTCTCTGTCCAAATTGTGGACACACCAATCAGGATCACTGGGCGTGATTTTAAAAGTTATGGCGTAAAGAAAACTCACGACACAGTAGCTTTAAAGGTGTCATTCTGCTGAAAACCACTTTTCCACGCTCCTTAGGGCAGGGGTTCTCAAACTTTTTTGGCCCAGGTCCCCCTTGGAGGGGTGAAATTTTTCCATGTCCCCCCTCATCCTCGCAATACTGAAAATGATAAAAAAAAAAAACACTTCAACAATGATTATTATGAAACAATGATAACCTTTTTTAATAGTGCTTTTGTGCAAACCAGCAAAATTTTCAGGTATTATAATATAAATGAGCACTTCAGAAACAAAAAATGTAAATAGTTTTAAAATAATAAACGGAACAAAAGACACACAAAACCTTGTGTGTGTGTGTGACAGACAGACAGACAGAGACTTTTGGTGGAATTTTGGTCTCCCATCATTGTTCTCAATGAAGCCAAACTCAATATAACTATCAATGTACTTTCTCTTTTTAGGGTTAGGGCATTTGTTTTTGTCATTTTCATTGTCATTTCCTTTACCACTTCTTGGGGAACTTTGCGGACTGAAAAATCGATCCATGTTCGCTGCAGGGTGGCTAAAAATAGCCTGTGACTCGCTCCGTGTCAATTTAGTCAAGCTGGCGTCAAACAGTGCTGTTACTTCCGCCCGGTCACTACAAAATAAAACTTCCGCATTTCAAAATAAAACAGCAAAAAAACAAAACCGTGAATAATTTCGCGTACCCCCTGGACATGCGCCACGTCCCACTAGGGGTCCGCGGACCCCAGTTTGAGAACCGTGGCCTTAGGGAATCTAATGGGTCACCCCGAGTTACCGACACATGCTAAAAACAACAAGAGGAACGAGGGACCAGGAAAAAGCCGGTCCGTCTGACATTAGATGGACTTTAGCGTCAACCACGTGGGGTTAAACCCGTCCTCCATTGCAGCGAATCTGAAGTAGCATTAGCATTAGCATCTACAAGAGAAGACGGCGCCACAGTAGCTGCTGCACAAACTAGAAAAAATGGCGGATCAATCTGGTTCATGTGCTCTCTGTGGAAATAAAGCCTCGTTTTTTTCCAAAACCTAGTTGGGTGCTACTCTGGTAAACACACACATAGGAAAGCGAGAAGGGGAGGGGGGGGGTGTTCCTTCATGCATTCTGAGCCAATCAGAGTACCGTAAACTCTGTTGTTCCACCTCAAGTCATTTTTCTACCGTGTAAAAAACAGCTGGAAACAAAGCAATCCAGATGTTTTTTTAAATAGAACCAACACACAATGTATTCAATAACAATGAAGAACACATTAATATTAATGAAATAACCATGGAATGACAGCTTTAAAAAACATGGCGGCTAGCATGAAGGAGACAGAACTCGGCTTCGATTGGGGTTCTGGTCCACAGAGACCAGCACTGGCTTTTTTATTTTCCATGTGACCTGAATAAATAATTAAACAGAGACCAATTGTCTCTTGAACTCATCTTCAAATCAACGAACATGAAAATCCTCACATCACTTACGGACAAAGAACAAAATACAGTAACTTCATTGACCTCAATGTTCTACTTAACAATACATTTTTAAAAATCACATAATTTCTCCAATAACACACTGAGGTTCAATGAGTTCCCTTTAAAGCAGGGGTCTCAAACATGCGGCCCGGGGGCCAATGGTTCCAATGTGGCCCTTTGGGATGAAGAGCATAATGACATATTAAATGACTCCATATTTTCTTCGTAGTTTTTTCTTTGCCTATAAATGATGACAATTTCAGATTTTGTCATTGTTTTACTGCAAAATATAATATAAAATTATGAAAATATTTACATTCACAAACTATCCTATAACAATAAAAGGTCAATAACCTCAACAAATAGGAACAACCTCAAATGTCCAAAGAAAATTAGACACAATTTGAACCATTTTCTGCTTCTGTTACTAAGAGTTTAGTGTCTTTGTAAAACTGATCCATAATAAAACACATGGACTAATGATTAATTGAAGCAGAATATTGTTAAAAATGTCCTTATTTTCCTTATGACGTTTCACTTGTTTTGCATTTGGATAATTTATAAAAGTATTTTCACAATTTAATAGGTTTTTTTTTTTCGCACTAAAAATATGACAACAATTTGGAATTGTCATTATTTATAGGTTATTATGTTTTCATTTTACTGGTCCGGCCCATTGGAGATCGAATCAGGCTAAATGTGGCCCCTGAAGAAAATGAGTTTGAGACCCCTGCTTTAAAGGGTTAATGCCTGATAATATTGTTTTTCTCGTCTAACTCATACACATTCCTCTAGTTAATTAGACCTTTTTTTTTTTTTTTTTAATATTATCCACTTCAGATGATGACACATTTAAAGCATCCACAATTTGATATTGAGGAACATTGGTCCAGAATTGTTCCATAATTTGTAGATGCTTTTTTTTTTTTTGGTGGAGCTCAGCTCATCCTCAGTCTTGACAGACTGTTTCTAAGATGTTCTTTTTATTCTACTCAAATCACTGACCTGTTGCCAGTCTACCTCATTAGTTATAAAATATTGCCAACAAATTCAAAATATTTTTTTTTCTCTTTAAAATCTATGTTTTATTGTGAATAAAACTGATTTGCAGCTGACATTTGTAAAGCATTGCATTCTGTTTTTTTTTTTGTTTTTTTTTATCATTGTAGATTCATGTGTAATCTTTTGATTTCGACCATTGTTTTCAAATCCTATAGTTTTAATTTAATTTGAAAGCACAGTTTTGTCTTGTAGTGGAGTGTTTTCATGATGTTCTTCAATAAGAATCTGAGGACTTTAACAAATATAAAGCCATCTATATATTAACATGTTGCTCCTGTCATTCTGATCGCAAAGCAACATTACATTTTAAACTTTTTATTCATGCATTACACATGGACAAAACGGCAACACAGACCGACTTCTACAGAATTCCTGTGAAAATCCTGCCATAGTGATCTATTATTAAGCACTCAGTCCATCTGAATGTGAACCCAGTTGTGGGAGTTCATGTCTGTGATGCAAATCATTTTCTTTCATTAATTTCATTAAATCAAATGTCATTTTTCTTCTAGGTTGCACAGTGATTGGCCTCATTCTGCCATGTAACATTTGAGAAAAATTCCATGCGGTGGCAAAATGTACACTTTTTATGCTACTTTGAAAGTCAGAAAGACTTGAAAATTGTAAATGACAGCAGAAATATTAAGACTCTGGTGATTTTTATCTTTGCTGTTAGAGACAGATTCAGAATCCGACTCTTCATACAGACACTGCAGAATTATTCCCATACATATTTTCTAATAAAACTGCAGACCTTTATTTAATCACAGCATATATTAGTATAAAAGCCTCATTTGAAACATAGAAAACACACATGAGCAATGACGCCATGCACGATGAAACCTACAAATAACACAAGAAACCTGGATAAATAATGATGATAAAAAAAAACAAAAAAAAAACAATAGACGGCAATTCAATAAAACAATGGATCTATTAAGAATATGAAAACCTCTTAAAATATAGAACAACTGAATTAGCTACAGTATGAACAGCTAGAAGTAATATATGGTGATATTAAACATTTAACTCCGCCTCGGGATACAATTACACAATATTAAGCTTTTTAGTAATAGATAAAAGAGAGCAATGTAACTGGGTTTTAGATGTGAACATGTTATTTTAGCTGCGGCTGCATATTTTTACTGACTGTAGAGTTTATAGTGTTGCAGGTCAACAACACTGTCTTGTTTGTTCTTATTGTGTTTCACCTGAGAACCGTCGTATAATGCAGATGTTTTCACTCAGCCTCTTTCCCTTCTCTCTTTAGTCCTATTCAGTTGTGACCTTCAATTATTCCCATTTTTCTGTGATTATATGACTTCGCATTCATTCCGTTCTGCAGTTCAGTCGGCTTCTTTTCAAATCTATCTTGTACAAATGCACTTATTTATTTATTTATTTATTTGTGAATTTTCATTTACTGCTAGTACAGTTGTTACACAATCAGTCACCCCAAGGTTGCAGGTCAAAGACAGGCTAAACATGATGGATTAAAAAAAAAAAAAAAAGAGAGAGAGAGAGAGAGAGAGAGAGAGAGAGAGAGAGAGAGAGAGAGAGAGAGAGAGAGAGAGAGAGAGAGAGAGAGAGAGAGATGTAAAGGTAACAAACACAAAACGATTCCCCAGGATCCAGCTTGTTGACGACGTAGAATGTGTGTGAGGGATTTCCTGGAATGCAAACACACTTTTTTCACTCTTTCTTTCCCCATCCTTTTCATTTTCTCCTTCACACTGCAGTGGACTCATAGGTGTAAGTTAAATGCCTTGTTCCAAAAAGATAGCAGAGGAGTTTTTTAAGATCCTGTCTCATTCAGGTTCCCCCCTGGGGGGACATAACGTTCTTTGTCTGGCCTTTTTCACCTTCTGGATGGATTGTGATGATGGCTCATACTGCCTCCACTAAGAGATGGTTATGAAAAAAGACGCTGACACTTGACAGGTTGTGACACTGTGTTTATTTAACCCCCAGCAGCATGAGGAGGTAGATCTAACCAACATTTCCCACAAAAACTCGCAGTCTATGTGAGCACAAACTGCGGTTCTATCATAATTCTGACGTAAACATGGGCGTCACAGCCGTGGGGGATGGGGGTGTTGAGACACCCCCACTTCTCCAACCAGATGATTTCATACCCCACACTTTTTCCTGAGTTTATATATTGTATCGTTACTGTATCCAGGAAGATCTGGAGAGTTGTTCTCACCTACATTTTATTTCAGGATAAACAGTTACTGTCGGTCGTAATCATGACAAACAAACATCAATAACATTTCGGGGTTGTTATAATGTCTATGGTTTAAACTGTTTACCCGCCCGGTCGGCACAACAGCATATTTAAATGAAGCGCACCTCAGTTCGCCGGCCAAAATGTAAACAGCTCTTAGCAAACAGTCATCAACCAGTAAGTCATGAGAAATGATGCTGTTGTTAAAATAAGTTAAATAAACTATGTCCTGTTCTGTGACATTTACCCTAAGACAGTGGTTCTCAAACTTTTTTCAGTGATGTTCCCCCTGAGGAACATATTTTTAGTCATCTCCCCTGACATGGGCAAAACATTTTTGTAAGAAAAAAGAGGTACAGTGTCTGTAAAATCAGTGTCTGATTTTTTAAATCCAAACTTATATCAGTTTTTTATGTCATAATTTTGACTTTTTATCTAATAATTTAGATTTTTTTTATCTCATAAGTTTGACTTTTTATCTAATAATTTAGATTTTTTTTATCTCATAATTTTGACTTTTTATCTAATAATTTAAAAAAAATTTATCTCATAATTTTGACTTTTTATCTAATAATTTAGATTTTTTTTATCTCTTTTTTTTATTTCAGAATTTTAACTTATGAATTGAATAAATGTTTAATTGAGGAAAAACACATTTTTCTATTTTTTTTTCCAGCCATATATTACTTTTTTAATCTAAAAATTTAACCATTAATGGATAATTGTTAATAATAATAATTTTCCAATGATAGATTCAGAATATTTTGCTTATGTGTCAGAACTAAGAACACACCCACATTTTAAATGGCTGTGATGCCCCTGGACATAAATACTTAAAAAAAAAATCTCAAAATGAAGAAGCACTGACTGGAATAGAAATGCACTTCTTTGGATAATTAATCTAAAACTATAGTTCTTACCATTTGTTTGGGGCAACGACATCCAATACAGGGACTAAAATGAATGTATTTCTGCTAGTTTTTAACTTTTGTTTGCGTGCACGACTCAGGAGAGGAACCACTCTGTGAATGAGATATGTGTTTGTGAAGACGTCTGACTCGAATACTAAATCAAGGTGCAAGTCGATAAAAGTGTAATTATATTATGAGAGGCTGGTCCAAGCTGAAAAGGGAACTTGATGGCTGCGATCCATACAGACCGACAGGAGCCCTTTAATCCTACACATGGCTTTGTCAGCAGCAAGTTTTAGGAGTTTTAAAAAGCATGCGTTTATGCAAGTTTTGATGGAGTTTGTGAAAACCTGCTAGTTTTAATTTCCATAAGATTTACAGGTATAATAAAAGTCTGCAAAGCTGTTCTGGGGGAAGAAAAAAAATTGTATTTCGAACTCTCCTAAAGAGAAAATCATTATTACTAGGATTACCCAGAGGTGACTAGAAGATGGACTGATAGAGAATCATTGAAATAATATTTGTAATAATAAGAAATTGCATTTATAAAACACCTTTTATTCAATGGAATCTCAAAGTGCTACAGATAAAACACAAAACAATAAGAAAATGAATAAAATACTACATACAAAGTAAAAGTCAGATAAAACAAAGCATCAGTTGAATTGGAAATAGAACAGTTATGGTGGTAAGAGAAGCCCCACCCCCCACCCCCCACCATGACCTCTGTTATCAATGGACTGCACTTATATAGTTCTTTTCCACTTTCATGTTGCTCAAGGTGCTTTACATTAGCCTCACATTCACCCATTCACACACACACACACACCAGTAGCTTTCTAAGGTTCTGTCAGACTTACTGGGTGCATCAGTCAGGGTTCAATGTCTTGCCCAAGGACACATGTTGCACCCTCAAAAAAAAAAAAAAAAAAAAAAAAAAGACAAGTCTCTGGTCTACTTTATTTTCAGTTCATTTGGAGTTTACATGAAGAATACACAACAGCTCTCTCTCTTTTTTTTTTTTTTTTTTTTTACAGCTCATGCATGTTTTTTTTTCTTTAGTTAGATTCACTCGCGCTCCATGATGATCTCATCAGCCGCTTGAACTTTAACCTTCCATATCACATGTAATGGAAATGTAATCTAATTTAATGTAAATAAAAAATACATTGAAATAAAAAAATGTTCTCCTTTCTAAAAATCTATCTTTCCTCATATTAATTAACTATAAATTATCTGAAATCCTTCTAGGTCGCAACACACATGTGGGCAGCTACAGCTGGGATGTGAACCACCAACCCATTAGTGATTGGACGACCTGCTTTACCAACTGAGCCACAACCCCACCCCCTGTATTTCACTGACCACGTAGGAACATGTTGTATTGATGACATGACAATATTCTGGATTTAAAATAATAATAATAATAAAATAATAATAATACAACTAATAATGCTACTACCACTACTACTACCAATAATAATCATATTAATAGTAATCATAACAACAACAACAACAACAATAATACTAATAATAATACTAATAATAATAATAATAACGTGCCCCCTTGCAAACACTTCAGCTCTTAATGGATATCTCCCTCTCAAAATGTGACACTATGGATTTAACCTTTCAAAGTTGGTCAAGGTCAAAGGTCATGATGCCATTTCAGAGCCTACATAAGTGAATATTCATCACCACTCTTTTTGGAGTTGCAACCATTTAAAATCATGTTTCCTTGATTTGGACATTTCAAGGTCACTCAAGGTCAAAGGTAACAATATAATTTTGAAGCATATGCCAGGTTTATTATCTGTCAATAATAGTAACCGAGCCACCTTTTTTTTCCCGTTATAGTTTATTTTAGTTTTTTTTAGGTATTGACCCAGTGACCCCCGACCTCTTGGTTCAACAATATGTCACAATCTATACACACACAAGATGCAGAATTGAAAGACCAGCTCACTGGAAGTCTATAAAATTAATAGTTCAAAAGTTCTATCCAAGATTCAATTTGTGACCTTTAGTGTGACCTTTGACCTAGAGTCTTCAAATTTGTTCCTCCAGGTTCTGATGTCAGTGTACATCAGCAATGAGAAAAAAAAAAAAGAAAGCAGCAAAAGAGAAGGCCAGGTCTCCCGTGGTCAGAAGCTTGGAGCATTTTCTGACATGTAGGATGTGTAGATATAATTGTACCTGAATAGGCACAACTACACAGAACATTTGGAAAATTAATCTAATTTATGTTTTTTACTGCTGGCTATGATGAGCCCTATGTGCAGAGAACAGACAAAGATCATCGCTTGTACAGATGGATGCGCCAAAGACTGTACTCTTAAACATGTCAGAGGATATCAAAAGATTTATAGATAGGAACAAATATCAAGATATTTCTTTCATAGGATGTTTGAAAGAATCAAATGGAATTGTTCACAAAATGAAACTCACACAGCCAGTGGAAAACTAGGAGAAAGCATTATTTTTCATGGGGTATAATCATCAACATGTAATATTACAGGAATGTTTGATTTCATTGCCTGCGTAAAGATCATATTCAGACAATTTTCTGTTTTGGAATTAGGAAAAATCTGAAATATTAATGTGAACGAGTCTCATACTTAAATGCCCAGTGAGTGATATTCAGTATTTAATGTGAAATAGGTTATTTCACATTAAATACTTGACATTATTTCACTATATTTGCTTAAAAAATGAGGAGCAGATGTCTTGTGGATGTTCAGTGTGTATAAGTGAGTGTGTACTTGAGGCCAAAACACACACACGAGTGGTCCCAGGAGTTAATGGGGTCAACTCTGCTAATCAAGAAAGGCCAAAAGAGCAGAGGAAATACCACCGTGCTCATCCACTCACTCCACATTTTCCTCTTCTGTCGCACAGACTCATATTTATTTCCATCTTTTATTAACCTTTACCCTTCGGATTTTCTCCACATATTGTTCAGCTCTCTCTCTTTCTTACTCTCTATAGAAGGATAATACAATATGGGTCTGTCTGTCTGTTTTTGTAAGTCAGGCATGATCCGACATGTACCATTTCGTTACAGTGTTAAAAGCCCAAAAACAGCCTGAGCCAGGCGGTGTCGATTGGATCAATCTGACAACTGCACAGCTTCATGTAATCTTGTTAGTTCGCCACACGGACTTGATTTCATGCTGGTCAGGATGAAACACTGACTCAGGCTACAGCTCAAGGGTATGAGCTAACCCAGGTCAATTACTATCTGAATTCAATTTAATTCATTTTGCAGAGGTGAGAGAGAGCAATGAGCATCAGTGTATATTCTTAAGTCAGCAGAGACTAATTGTTTTATTTTTAACCCTTTTAACCCAAGTCACTATTCTAGTGTTTGTCATATCTGCATGTGGCAGTGGGGTAGTATGGTTACTTATTTTTTTTATCCCACCCCATGAAGGGGAGGCAAGGGGTATTGTTTTTGGTTTCTTTCATTTAATTACATTTTTTTGCTTTTGTTTGTCAGTAACTTTAAATAAAAACGACTGAACAAATTTCCATGAAATTTACAGGAAAGGTGTGAGGTAATTCAGAATAGATCCCTTTATATTTTTGTGAGTGTAGGTCAAAGGTCAAGGTTACCAAAAATATGTTTTAGCAATAATATTGGATAGAGTAGATCAAGAATTACTTAATTTTGCATGGACAAATGTGAAGACTCTAGGTCACAGGGGTCAAACATGTGGCCTGGAGGCTAAATCTGGTCCGCACAAGGGTCCAGTTCGGCCCTTGGGATGACTTTGTGGAATGCAAAAATAGTTATTAAGATATGAACAATCATTTTAGTTCAGGTTCCACAGTTCAATTCAATTTTTAGTGGTTCAGACCAGTAAAATACTATCATAATAATCCAGAAATACTTCCATTATTAAAATAATCAACAAAATGAACAAAAATGGCCAAAGTCATCAATAAAATGAACAAAAATTCATAATAAACTGACAAAATAATTAGTAACATGAAGAAAGCAAGACACACATGGAGCAAAATTAAAGAAAAAAATAAGAAAATAAAAAGTAAAATGGAGAAAAATAAACAATGAGTGACAAAATGAAGAAAAACTGCGTGTCTTACTTTGTTCATGTTGCTAATTATATTGTCACTTTATTACCTCTGCCAGGGAGGTTATGTTTGTGCCGGCGTTTATTTGTTTGTCTGTGTTCAAGATAACTCGAAAACTTATGGACGGATTTTGATGAAATTTTCAAGATATGTTGGAAATGTGAACAGGAAGAAGTGATTTCATTTTGGCAGTGATTGGGGTGGGGGGTGGGGGGTGGGGGGTCTACCTTGGCGGAGGTCTGCGATCTCAGAGTGCTTTTCTAGTTATTCATCTTTGTTCATTTTATTGATGACTTTGGCCATTTTTGTTCATGTTGTTGCTTTTTTTTTTTTTTTTTTTTTTTTTTTTTTTTACTGTGGAACTGCTAAAGTTTCAGGAGTTAAAGGGTTAAACAAGGGGTCTCAAACTTATTACCTTCAGGGGCCATGATCTCCAGTGGGCCAGGCCAGTAAAAAAATAGCATAATAATAACCTTGAAAAAAATGACAATAACAATTTTTTGTGTTTGTTTTAGTGCAAACAAATCCCATTACCTTATGAAAATATTTTTTTTATGATAAACCATCCAACAAGAAAGATGTGAGTAAACTGAAAAAACTGAAATATCTCAAGAAAAATACATGAAATTCTAACAATACTATGCCTCAACTTATCATTTACGTACATGCATTATGGATCAGATCTGGTAAAAAAAAGACACAAATTATTAAAATTGTGCTTAATTTTCTTTATACATTTCAGGTTGTTTATATTTATTCAGATTTTTCAGACAAATATTTATCAAGCGTAAATATTTTTTCCTAATTTATTGTTATTTTTTTGCACTATAACAAGGACAGAGATTTGAAATTATCATTATTTATGGGCATAATTGAAATTATTTTCACATCAAAATCAGAAGAAAATATGGAGTCATTCCTTTTTTTGTAGGTTATCCTTCTATAATTTAACTGTAGATAATATTGGTCTGTATGTGGATCCTGAACTAAAATCAGTTCTACACCCTTGACTGTGGTATTTTTGCACTTAGCAAATTCATCCCAGGGGCCACATTGGAACCATTGGCGGGCCGCATTTGGTCCCCAGGCCGCATGTTTGAGACCCCTGGGTTAAACTGAGTCACGTGGAAAAGGGAAATATCTAAAACATGTAGGACACTAGATTTGGACATCCCTGATATAGACTATCACCAGGCAGACCATGGTGCATGTATGATACTGATCTTTTTGTTAATAAATTATGTCATAAAACTTCTTCATCACCCTTATCTGAAGAGACACTACAAATATAAGCCCTAATAAAACATTATTTTAACACTCAGAGTCCACCAGATATCTTTGTGTGTGTTTGTGTTTTGCCTTTTTTTATAGTCGCCTCATCCTCTACAGGTGGAAAAATTCATTAGTCTCCTGCTTGATGTGTCACCCACCCACCCACCCACCTACTCCTCCATCTCCACCTCTCATGAATGGTGTTGAAACACAGCAGTGTCGCTGACAGCGTAAATACCTCTGAGCCACGGCCTGTCAGAGGCTTAGGATACTTACTGATGGAACCCTTTTAAATGTTTCCTGCCAAAGGAAATTACTGTGGAATATTTCACAATACTGGAAAAACATATATTTTTATTTAGCTACTCAAAAATGATTGCAAATGACACCGAGGTTAAGCAGGGAAGTACCAGTGTGGACTCATGGAGCACTAAGATAAGGAAGGTCTCAGACAAAATACATTAAGTAGAGACCCATCGCTGCAGGAAATAAGAGATTTTTACTTTATTGAAAAGTCATGCTGAAGTGGTTTTGATGTTTATTTATTAAATTAAGGGATTACGTCGAGATGGAGAAAGTTAATAAGCGAATATAGGAGCACAATCTGCTTTTACCGTCAAGATAGATTTAAATGGACCTCAAAATGACGGGTGTCTCATTTCCACCAGGAAGCCACTGGGAACGTTTTCTATTTTCAGAAGCCACGGTGATTAGAGCAAGATTACTGCTGTCTACGCCAGTAAAAAAATAAACTGGAAAATAAATTCATTAAATTATTTCCCAGGCTGGAAGACTGAGAAGTAGATCTGTATGATATTGAAGGTAAACTACAGATTATTACATTTGCATTTAGGAATGATGAAAAACATGAAAACTGCCAATGGAAAAGAAGCAATAAATTCACATTTAATATGATTCACTCTCAGAGAACGACAGCAATTTTTCTGACACCTGACTTTTAATATTATTAGTGTTTCTGTAATATCAGTCTGATTCATGAAAACCACAACTTTATTTTAGACTTGCTTCATCTGTGAATTCATTCATTCATGAGGAAATGTATCTTTATGTATATATATATATATATATATATATATATATATACATAACCTGTGGGTAGTTTGGGTACACACTGCAAAAATCTATATCTCACCAAGTGTATTTTTGTCATTTAATTTTTTTTTCCTTTTTGCAAAAAAAGCAAAACAAAACAAGGACAATAATAAGACATGAATATTAACTTCAAACAAAAACTACAGACAATGACAAAACACACACACACAAATTATGGTTATTAATTATATCATCTGTTACTAACATTGAATCCAAGCAGAAAACAGAATCAGAGATTTTATATACATATACATATATACATATACGTATATATATATATATATACATATACGTATATATATATATATATATATATATATATATATATATATATATATATATATATATATACATATATACATATACGTATATATATATATATATATATATATATATATATATATATATATATATACATATATACATATACGTATATATATATATATATATATATATATGATCGACCAAGGGTTATATAATTGAGTTTGGCAATTATATACCTAGTTAGATATTTCTTTTTTTTCAATTATTCTATTAAAATCCATTTAAATACAATCATCAAATACCATATGAACAAAATAATATTGCCGAAAACTACCTCCAGGCTATTGTATTAAGTAAATGCTATTTTCATTAATTCATCCTAATCTTGTTTTGCATCCAAAGCATTTGTCAGATGTGGCTTTGAACTCATTACACGCTGAAGCTCAACTATGCTGTCAAATAATGCAAAACTAGTCTCATTATTTGCTGCAGGGGGTTGATGTGATTTAAAGATGCACGGCCTCATTTGAGCAACATTTAGACAGTGTCATGATTACTGTTTGGTTTAATTAGGCATAAATATTAGACAAATTGACTGGAGTAGAACAAGAACATAAAGAAAGAAAATGTTAAACTAAATAGAAACAAGGTTCTTCTCAGGTTTTATTTAACAACTTCATCATCTGGTGACATCTAAGGACCTACACTGACTTCTATCACTATCTTCCAGGTCACGAACACTAGTGAAACTCCAGGAATTTGGAAGTGTGTTCGATTTAGGACTGAGAACAGGATCCATCCATGCAGTTTTGTTTGACCAATAATCGGAAAAAAAATATGCTGTGATGCTTTTAATGAAAGAATCTTGCATTTTTATCCTTATTTTTCTTCAATTTCTTGTTAATTTTAAAGCCTGGTACAAGTAAACATATGTTTGTTTGGACAAATATAATGATAACAACAAAAATAGCTCATAACAGTTTCATTTCAGTGCCGATATCTATTAATTTTCCAGGTTTTCTTGATATTAACTGCCTGTTTTAGTCACATGATACACAGGAGTTAGTACTTGAATGCATAATTGATGACTTTCTATGGTCTAATAATTTATTTATGTGACTCTACACATATTTAGGAGAAGGGTATTGTTTGTAGCAAAACTATTGGTTGAGTTCAAACCAAATTTGGTTTATAGATTGGCAGTGACCAGGAATAAATGTCCTTAGATTTAGGGAAAAGTAGGCCAAAGTTGTAATTTAAAAAAAACAAACAAAACAAAAACATGTTTGTAGCAACAAAATTATTAGTTGAATTTCTACCAAATTTGGTTTATAAATAACTAGCGACCCAGAATGGATTTAATACATGTTTGGAAAAGTAGGTGAAAGTTGCAATTTTTTTATTGTTAATTTTTGTTATCGTTTGTCAATATATGTTATATATTGTTTGTCTATATATGTTCAGCCCTGCGATGAACTGGCAACTCATAGAGGGTGTATCCCGCCTTTGCCCATTGTAGCTGGATTAGGCCCCCCAGTGACTAAAGTGGGTTCAGATGATGAGATGAGAAACTTTGATTGTATTTTTTTTCCCATTTGCTTATAAAGTGTGACATTTCACACCGAATAATTGGTTGAATTTTTTTTTTTTTTACCAAATTTGGTTTATTAGATGGCCAGTGACCCAGGATGGAGGTCATTACATTTTGGGAAAAGTTTTCATATATTTTTAAAATGGGTGAAATATGTACGAGGGGCGGGCTTTTCTGTGGATATTTTTTCAGGTGGGTGATGATTGGTGGTTTATTATGCAACAAATCACAGCATCTGAAAATTTTTAGTTTCTTAATCAACACTTCACTTTGTGCAGTGTTACTACTTTTTGCATTTACCCAGTGACATCAGGTACAGTAGATTTGTTGTATTCACAAGGTACAAATATGTACCCATTTGCCTAATCATCATTCAAACCCTATTAATGTTTTGATTAGTTTTGGTTTCGTAGTTTAATTTTTCAGTTCACACACTAAACAAAACTGACTTCACTGGGGACCTGTAGTCAGCAGCGCTACATTACACTGGCAAATTAAAAGTTTGTCGTTTTTTTTTTTTTGTCATCTAAGTAAATTCTTAAGGGAAAAAAATAGCCCATTTGCAATTATTAGTGTCAAGGGAGGAAAAAACTATCAATGCTTTTTGATGATTGCAAAAGCTCTTCTAAAACCTCAATAGAGTTTGGTACAGAAAAAAAATAACAAAAATTATACACATGACACGATACTGTAAATTGTGGTTTGAAATGATTGCGTGAAGAAAACACAAAGTGCAGTCATTAAAATCAAACTGAATGTTCAGGCCAGAGGACTGCTATTAATTCACAACGATATGTGCTGTAATTATGATGTAAATGTTATGTGAGCATTTGGTACAAGATGGAATTAAAATCTCTCTTCAATTTGAAAGAAAAAGTAAAAGTTGTTGAAATGTTTTCAAGGTCAACTTTTGAAAAATCATTTGCTATAAAAAAAAAGAAAAGAAAAAGAAAACAAACCCTGCTGAGATTTAAAAAAAAAACATTTAAATATACAGTTCCAGTGAAAATCAGTATTTTCAAAAAAAAAAAAAAAAAAAAGATAAAATACATAAGCAAAGCCGGGTTAATAGCATTTGTTTTATTTCACACGTATGGTGGAACAGATTAAAAAGTGGTGTTTTATTAAGTGAAACTAACCATGCCGACAGGATGACTGTAACCGCATACATACAAATTTATTCCTCATCATCATTAGCTCCTACGTGATGCCATTGTGCCGTCGCTGCTTGTATACAGTGCTTTGCATCCACACATGTACACACAGCGTGGGGCAGCTGCGGGGCTAATTTGTTTAGAAGGAATTAATTAGACATTATTAGGGGGAAAACAATGAAGCAGAGGCAGGGTGTTTAACGATGGGACGTCAAAGAGGCAAACCTGTCACGGAACAATGGGCTAATATCCACCCACTGCTTCCTGGCTACTGCTCAATTACTGTATTATACAATAGGACCACAAGATAGATATATATATATATATATATATATATATATATATATATATATATATATATATACACACACACATATCCGGACACACAAACAAACAATCACAAACCTTAAGAGTGACTGTTTTTTCCAGATCAAAATATTCATTCATGACTGAGAGACAGCGCGGGTTGTGTTTATTTGTGTGTTTGTGTGCTTGTGTGTAGCTCGATCACATTTCTAATTGAACAGATGTTTCCTTATTAAAGGTATCTGCTCCTCTACCTTCAAGGCAGACGCTGCAGATGCTGTTGACATGTCTACAGTTGATGAACCCATGATCCAATTAAAGAACAAACTACAGAGGTACGGCCTGATATCAACTTCTATTCTTGCCATCGTGCTGATTTCCTCAGATCTCAATCCAATCTAATTCCACTTCCCACACTCTTTCCTCAAAACTGCTTCATCACCGCGCCGCGTGGCTGCGGTCCAAAGTGCGTCGCCTCCGTGCTCGTCTCACCGCACCTCCCTCCGCTCACAGCCACTTCTTCAGAACAGCCAGAGCGGAGTTGAAGGTGAACTGCGCCTGGTGGGTTCCGCGGTGAGCCAGCAGTAGGGAGCCCGCCTCAGGTCCATGGCCTGCCGCCAGAAGCTCCGCAGCGGTTTTCTGAACGTCCCAGCCGCCCTCCTGCTGGTGGGACAGCATGTGAGCGCTCAGCAGAGGGTACAGAGCTGAGGAGACGCAGCCCACCAGGAGTCCAGCATCCAGGAGTAAAGAGAGGAGCTCGGCGTCACAGGAGGAAGCGTCCTCCTGGAGGGAACAGACAAAGGGGAAGAACATGTTGAAAGTGATGAAAGACCCTGGCTTTTATTTCTAAACAATACTTTCCACCTTTTTGGAAGAAGTTTAACACTTTGTCTAATATCTTTGGGTGTTCTGATGTTATTGGAAATGATAATATGGCTTTAGTTTAGTTTATTTTGCAGTTTAAAACATGACAAATACATAATCAAGTACTAGAAAAGCACACAGAGCGCAGACCCCCGAGCCCCCCGCCCCGCTCACACACACACACACACACACACACACGCACACACACACACCTCCCCAATGTCAATGTTTTTAGCTTTTTAAACAATGGTGCACTAGGGAAAATGAATGAAACATTTGATGCTATTCTGAAGCACAAAGATTCAGTGAGTAATGGATGGACGTTAATAATAGTGTTATTGCAATAATGTGCTAGTGTCCATGTCATCATACCCCAGACGAACATCCCACACTAGTGTCCAGCACAGAATACAGATGTCAGCCACTAAGGCCACGTCCACACCAAAAGTCATCTTTACCCTTCTGATCTTTTTCTTTGGCATTTTCAAAAAAGTGCTGCATAAAGTAAGAATCATTTCAGGAAATACAGAAGTAGAAGAAAGGTTACAGACACCTTTAAAATGTCACACGATCTCAAATATGACCCCCCCCCCCCCCCCCCCCCCAAAAAAAAAAAAAAAAAAAGGGAGACAAGCGGTATTGTTTTTGCCTCAAAAACTACTGGGCCGATTTCGATGAAACTTTCAAGAAAGGTCCAGAATAGACCCCATTATATTTTGGTAAACGTAGATTAAAGTCACCAAAAAAAATTGTTTTTCCAATGATCACAGAGGGCAAATCAGTTATTTTCTTTTCATTCCTGTATACTCCATTAAGCCTATTTTTGGCCTGCAGCCACACCAGCCCTTTGTGGGATAGTTTGGACATACCTGGATATAACTTTTGAACTATTAGAGACTGTCAAACAGCACCCTGACGCCAAAGGTAGGGGGGTATTGTTCTGCCCCGAAGGGAAATATTTTTCGATAGTCATGTGTGGGCAATACATTATCCCGCTTGTTCTACAGCTTATTACTGCACCCATCCAGACTGGATAAAATAGCTGTTACAACGTAGCGAATATTTACTTTCAATATATATATAACAAGAGGTCAGGGGTCACTTGGTCAATACCTAAAAGACTAAAATGGATTATAGAGAGATAGACTTGCTATTATTGACAGATAAAAAAACATGCCATGTGCTTCAAAATGACATCATTCACATTTGACCTTGAGTAACCTTCAAAGGTCAAACCCACTGTATAATGTATGAAGGAAATGTTCACATTAAGAGCGAAAATGTTTATGAGGGGTGGAGTTTGTTATGCCTGGCACCACTTGTTACACTATATTAAATATTTGTAAAAAAAAAAAAAAAAAAAGTATTTTTTGTGTTTCTAAAGGTATCGCTGCATCAGACAGAAACAAAAGAAAAAAAGAATTTCTCTGTTTCTTCTTAGCATGAATAAAAAAACAAAAACAAACAAAAAACAAAACTAAATTCTTGACAGTTCCAATATCTTATGCCCTGGATGTGTTTCATTATCTCACTGAAACATCCACCTTTAACTTCAACAGAAAATAGCATATGCAGAATAGAATGTGACATTGATTTCAGAGTGATTCTCTATGTATTATATTACAGATGCATGGGGTGCATATTCTGTTTATTATCTGTATTAAAAGGCTAGAATTAAAGGGGACTCAGACTTTTTTTTCACATTGCAAAACTCCTGCGTCTTTGTCTTTTTCACTTCAATATTCCACAACAGAACGTGTCCCACAAGACAAAGACAGACAAAATATGCAAGCACTCACTCTGTCAAGCACCCATCCAAGGCTGGGCCATGAATTCAATTAAACACGGTTTCTCTTTTTGAACACCTAAATTGCAAAAAACAGATTAGTGGGATCTCTGGAGATCTGTCTTGTTGAATAAAAATTGAAAATCTTATGTTTGAGGAAACATATTAATCATGGCAAGAACTGATGGTAGTGACACTGGGTCTGTCTCCTGCACATTTCAACCTGAAATACTGAGTGTGATGGATGTCATCTACTACAGCGTAAAGATCTGATCCCTGATCATCTTGTTTGTCTCTTGTTTGTCTATTTTTAAATCATGCTCTTGCTTGAGGTTACGTAGACAGAAAAAAAAAATGCATTAAGATGATGAATTCAGCAGTGGTCCAGGGGTTCCTCTGGTTAAACTACTGCACATTGGTCACAGTTTAATCCAGGACCCTTTTGCCATTTGTGATCCACTCCAGTTCCCCTGTTTAAAAGCTCCATCTATGTGAAATCTTTAATTTTTTTAATCCTCTATGGGACATCATTTATAGATGACGCAAAAAACCCCCAAAAAACAGCTTTAACAATAACACAAGCTTGTAACCAATCATCTTGTACCATACATTTTAAAGAATTTAGAATTTAACTAAGTGCACTGCTTTTGTTTCTTTGTTTTTTTTCGACGGGGGGTGGGGGTTGGATGGGTTGAACCACATGTCATTTGTAGTTGTCCATTCACCAACTTTTCAGAATTCCTAACTAACATAAATAATTTTTTTTTTAATATATATAATTTTAGAATCATTCTGAAATTAAATGTTATAAATGTTTTTAATCAAATATGTACATGCATCATGAAACCATTGTTCTTTTAACAATTGTTTTTTACATTAAGAATTAATTAAAATATATAAAAGTCACTTATAAATGATTCTACCACAAAATAAAGGTCAAAGGTAATTTTGTAAAGTGAGCATAGGAAATTTACTTTAGGGCTTAATACACTTAAAATCAAAGGTCATTCATTTTTAAAATGAATTTCTTTAATATGTCCCATAGAGGGGTAAAGCACGATTGTTAACACTGAGAAAAAAAATATCTTTTTTTTTTTTTTGTCCAGATCTATAGCTGTAACCAGCTATAATTCATTTGACCTATTTTGATCTCAACACGCACTCAGAGATCAAGCTGAGGCTGTTTAATTTGGAGATAAATGTGGCAGCTAGTGTGAGTGACTAAAGCATCCTGCTGCTGCTGCACTATTTCCTAGATTTGTGTGACAACAGCGTTACACGCTTGAAAGCCCCTGATGAGGTCGTGGTGTTGGGTCACGTCCTGTGCTGACCCTATGGTTGACCATGAGTCCCATGGCATGTGCCTGACACACACACACACACACACACACACACACACACACACACACACACACACACACACACACACACAATAACTTTTTCTGTACAGCTTTAACAGGAGCAATCGCAAAACAATTTTGAACATGTTTTTGTTCCATAAAGAGGCATTTATGTAATATTTTAATCACATCTTCCACCTCTTTACATCAATGAACTGCATGCATAATCAGCTCCATAAAACAATTCAGTGGTGCTGTGGCTGATGTGTTTACAGGCCATGGAGAAACAACGCTGAGTGCTGGGGTTGAAAGGTCATCTCTCCCTCACTGTGTAACTCAGTCGATCTCCTCTGCACCCTCTCACCTGTTTGCTGTCTCTATTATTAAGCATGCACTCGCACAACTTTGAACACATATACACACACACACACACACACACACACACACACACACACACACACACACACACAGACAACAGCAAGTCCCTGTCAGGGTATTTCTGGTGTTGAGGCAGATCAATTATAAATGTGGAGCTCATGTCTTCTCTTCTGTAGTGGAGAAGGGGAGTAGAGTCAGATGAATTTCTCTCCCCCACCTCTAAAATCTCTCATTTCAGTGCAGTGTTGCTTCATTTTTCTTTTCCTGAAGGACAATTCATCCTTAAACAACATCAACTTATTAAAATGGATCACATCAGCGCAGTAGTGATGGATGTTTGTGAATGAGAACGTCTGACACAAGAACTAAAAGATATTCAGCTGCTCTCATTGACAATGTCAGGGTCCCCTAGTGAAATGGTTGATCATGTTTTACACATAAAATAAGTTTTTGCCTCATAATTGGAAAAAGATAGAAGGAAAACACAAAAAAAAAGTTCAGGGTAGCTTCGGGACAGGATGTAAGAGAGACGTGGAGATGACACGTAATAGTTATAGAGAATAATATGTCATACGCTGACTAATAATTTAATTTCTTTTTTCCACTGAGAGATGGGTTCAGATTGGTCATGACAGGTTTGGGGGGGAGAAGAGGGGAGGGTGGTGGAGGTGGTGGTGGGGGAGGGGGGGCAGACGGTGAAATTCTGAAAGTTAAGACAGAGGTGGATGAGGAGGTCATCTGGGTATAATGAAAATGAAGGGACAAAAGACGGACAAAAGAAGGTTAGATAATGTCTCATAGAGTGAGAGAGAGAGAGAGAGAGAGAGAGAGAGAGAGAGAGAGAAAGAGAGAGAGAGAGAGAGGAGAGAGAGAGAGAGAGAGAGAGAGAGAGAGAGAAAGAGAATTGAAAGTGTTTGACACATACATTTTTAAGAACAACCAGCGTTTTCCGAGGGTGAACGCACACTCAACAATCCAATGAGAGGCACTTCACAAAAACTTAACACTTCAGCTGCAAACTTCTGATTGTGGAGCACCAACAGAGGACGTGAACAAATGTTCTTCATGGGAATTTAAGCTACTCTGAACATCGACCTATTTTTAAGAGCTATTGGCAGAATACAATCTACTAGGGAACTCTGAATGAAGGATTTTATCGCACAAATCAGAGAAAAACGACTGTTCTTTATTCATTATGTTCGATTTAGGGCTGTCAAAAGTAAAGCATTAACACAAATTAATCCATCATTATGATTACTCTGATAAAATATTTTAACACAATTAAATGGAACAGTTGTTCACAGTTTCATTTCAAGTTGTTTTGTTGAACCTGTTGACTTTACTATGCTATTGTACCATACACCGTTTTACTTAGTATGTGAATACTACTGCTGTTACAAAGCAATTACCCAGTTGTGGGATCAATAAGTACTATCTATTCTATTCTATTCTATTGTATTTCTTGTATTTATTTTAGAAAAAATTTTGGAATATGTGTTGGATTTTTCATTGCTGTTTTTTGTTAGTTTGGTTTTTTTGTGAATTTTTGTGGATTTTAGCTATTTTTTTCCTTTGCATGTCTTGTGTTTATGTATTTTATGGGAAATTTTCACAGAAGGACTTTCAGCATAAAATACCACATTAACACAAAGCATGAAAGTCTGTAATTCTGTTGCACATTGGCTAATGCATCACCCCACTTCGAAAAACACATTTACATGCAGATATATTCCTTTGGTTTTTTTAGTCTGTTTGCTCATGCAAAAATAAAACACAATTAATATAGAATAAAAATTAATATTTAATCATGATTAATCAAAATGGTGCAGTGGTTAGCACTTGTGTCTCACAGCAAGAAAGACCCTGGTTTGATTCCAACACCAGACCTTTCTGTGTGGAGTTTGCATGTTCTCCCTGTGTCTGCGTGGGTTTTCTCTGGGTACTCTGGTTTCGTCCTAACATCCAAAGGACAGGTCTACTTTGAAAAAGAGATCATTGAACTCAATGGGACACACCTGGGTAAATAAAGGTTTAAAAAATAAATAAATGGATCCACAGTAACCCTTTGATTAATCTGATTTAAAATTGAAATCATTTGACAACCTCAATTTTATTACTGTATATTGGGTCACAAATGACACTTTACAGTAGTCACTTTTCCTTTACTGATATTTACTAAATGTTGAAAAAACATATGTGATTGAAAAACAATTGTTTTTCCAGTAAATCACAAATGCAATGATTTGATTATTTATCATCATGAGATGACATGAGAACTCATTCCATAAACATGGCGACGAACATAGATGTCACAGAAGAATGAGGGTTTTGGTGAAATTGTCGTTTTTCCCATTAGGGACATTTTTATGCGCAAAGTTAAGGGTAATTGGAAATAAGACATTTTTTAGTTACACTTGGATGAAGTTTGCGTTTTTACATAGAAATGAAGGAAACACAATCAAATATGGAGGACAGTGTGAACCTAAAGCAGACGCTGCTTCTATGAAAATATAGATATATATGATTTACCAGAAGGTCAGGATCGTGTCAAATAGCCGCCATCATCATCATCATCATCGTCATGTCTATCCATTACCATTTTGTTACATTCTGTCGATATTTCCTCAGTCGGCCTGTTTACATTAACACCAATACTCCAATCAATATCTGATTCCCATTACTCCCAGTTACCACACTTTTATGGTCATATACGGAGACTTTTTCCTCTTTTTCCCCAAATTTTCCTTCCAGAATAGTTTTCTACAAACCTGATATGTCAATAATACATGAGTTTTCCTTTTTTATGGCTTTTAAAATCAACACTTCATCAACCACCACCTTTTTCAGCACTGATATGTCAGCCAATTTCGCATTTTGTTTGTAAGGATTGTCAAATAATGGAGGTATATTTGCTATGCTGCTGTGTTATATCTCATCTGAACCACTTAATCCTTGAGAAAAGGTGCTGAGACCTAACACGAAAGTTGGCCACATCATCCAGACACACCCTGGACATGAAATCAGTTCATTACATATTCATATATGTCAGCCTGTAAATGTCAGCCTTTACTGTTTATATGTCAGAGGGAGGAAGCTGGAACACTCGAGTCCTCTACGGGTAAGATGCAGATTCCACACAGAAAGGCCCACCACCCACCCACACCAGCCAGCAAGTGGGGTCGAACACAATACTGACCACTACACCACTGTGTGAGCCATTTTCTATGGTATAGTGTACAGTGGTGGAACAATTATTAGATATTTTTAATAGACATATTACTCATCAAAAACCATGGTTATGCAATCAAGTACTAACTCTTATATGTATCATGTGACTAAAACAGACATAAAAGAAAACATGCAAGGCCTAAAAGCACTGTGTTGTCAGTACAATGGCAGATATTGATATAAGAACTGAAGTGGCTTTGGTTATTATTAAGAAAACCATGGAAAATGGATAGATATCAGCTCTGAAATTGAAATTCAATGAGGCATTTTTTATTATTATCATTATATTTGTCCAAATAAATATACCTTTTAGTTGTAGCAGGGATTAAAATGAACAATAAATTGAACAATGATGATCTAATGATTTTTTTCCCGCAACCTGTATTTACACACAGGAGTGTTTTTAATTACAATTACTTTAAATATAATCTAGGGTTGTCATAGGATACATAAAAAAAAAAAGGGTGGTTTTGGATTAATTTAGATTAATGATGATTGAAACAGTTGACTGTTTTGTATCGGGTGACTTTGCTTTAACTAAAATTTCTCACAATACATGAAAATACATAGAGAAGGACAAAAAATGTGGAGAAAAAAAAACAAACCATGCCAAAATTCACAAAAAAAATTACATAAAAAGCGCTGAAATATCCAAAACATATTCAAAACCTCTTCTAAAATATAGAGAAAAACACAGAAATTTTTTTATAAAAATTTCAAAAACATATGCAAAAATATGTATATGCAATTAAGATGTTTAGTGAATACCTTTGACAGTTTCAACAAAACAACTGTTCTATTTAATTACATTAAAATATGTAATGATGGATTAATCTGTGTTAATGTGTTAATTTTCCACAACGATAATATAATCGTATTTCTTCAAATCCTTGCTTAGGTCATAGACAAAAAAAAATATGAAGCATTTGTTTTTTCTCCAAATAAGATTGATGTTTCCATTTTTTCCCCCAGAATAAATAAGGGCATCATCCAGTCGTTTGTGAAAAGTACTCAGTATAACTTCTTAACAGATTCTGTCAATTTGTTTTGTTTGAGACACAAATGAGTTAAAATAATCAAGTTAAAGACAACACGTAGAGCAGCGTTGTCAAACAACTGGACAACAAGGATATTGAGTCATTTGTGTAACATATAACATCAAATGAATTCACTAAAATGAATTGAACAGAATTTTTAGAATTCCTATTTTATCAGGATGCTGACCCTAGATCCATAGGGACAGAGGATATTGGATCAGACTGCAATTGAGGCTCCATGTGATGTTGAAACACTATTTGTCCAAAGTCCTGCAGAGAAAATATTTGAATCTTATACCAAACAAGTTGTCCAATGCTTTTTTTTTTTTTTTTTTTAACTTACATAGCTGTCATCTGGTGCATAGAATGAATGGATAGACAGATGGGAGAGCTCAAATAACCTCCTTGGTAGAGCTAAATATTTATGTTACTCCTTTAACAAACAGAGAGAAAAAAAAATTCATAGTGTTCACAGCATTTATATTTTAACACTTAATACATTAACATTCTACATTCTGTTAATTTATTGAAAATGTGTATGAAGGCTATACATATAATAAAACTAAGAAAATGAGCCCCATACAAGTGTAGGACCTATTTATCATACATATAATTCAAAATGTGTGTTAATAACTGTATGAAAGCCATGTACTGTAGTCACTGAATTGACAAAAAATGTCAATTATCAGGATATGAAATATATTGAGTGGAGGTGAGGTTTTGGTCATATGATCAACGAGGTGAAGCCTCAGCCATGTACTAGAAGCATTGTCGGCAAAGGTAACAGATGGATTTTTGTTAAAGAAAAATTATTAGAATGTGATGGCAAATGTAATGTACATAATCTTCACCAAAATCCATGTTTGCTGGGGGAAACAACAGTCAAAATCAGAAGGTCAAACCCTGCAGGTTCACTTCTGCTTAATCGTTGTGTTCATTTTCTCTAAAAAAAAAAAAAATTAATAAGTGAGATTTAAATAAGACCATATGTACTCTACGCCCTGTTGGACTCGAAGTGAAGTTTGCAATTAATTGGAATTTGTGCGTCACATTAAGATTTCTTCAAATAAAAATGTAATAAATTAAAAAAAAATAAAAAATAAACCCATCTTGTCTCTCTAAATGTCATTAAAAATGAGTTCACATACATCTGCTCTGATGTGGCCTACAGTCGTGCTTAAAAGAAAAACAACCTCTGCAGCAGTTGGCAGTAACGTACGAGAGTTCACACCGACAGCATCAACATGATAAGACACAACATATTTATTTAACTCTGACTGAAATGTGTCACAGTATCAGCCATCTGGGTGTGGAAATGCAGGTGGCAGTGTTGAAGATGTTTCAACTCTCACACCTGCAGGGCACTGCACAACCTGGTCTAGAAAACAGCAATGCACATAAATGAGCACATTTTGGCTGCATGAGATAAGAACAAATGTAAATGACAAGCCTTCAGTCCTGCTGCTGCAACCACATTTGGAACAAGAATATACACATAATATACTCTACAATTCTAAATATTGACACATTCTGTCTTTATTTACCCATTATAGAAGATAGATGAGCACACAGTGTTTTTCCAGTACAGTCCTGCTTGACCACGCACGCACACATGCACCCACGCACGCACAACTCACAGGCTATTACTGTTTGACGGTGTCAAGTAAGACAGCAGATTTGAGTCTTAGAGTCAGTTGGATTGACAGCTGAGCTGAAAATAGATGTGAAGAAGCAGCAGAGAGATGGAGGGATGGAGGGGAATCTTGATATCAGAGTGGAGCAGATAACTTTATGTCCCTTTTACAGTGTGAATGTCACATTTTAGGCACTGCTGCTATTCGTCTGGTATGCAATATAGGAAGGATATAAGATAGAAAAGTTAATGTAATGACAAGCTTCAGACACTCACTACCTTCACCTTCTGCCTTGAATCTTAAAATCATTAGAACCTTCCTTTATATTTTTGACTGAAGTCTCATTTCCAGGTATCTAGGAGTTTTCTATGCTGCTCATCTATAGCTACTGGCGAATATAGTTTCTTGACTAATACTGCAGAAAGATCCTTGTAAAATCCAAGAGGGTGTGGTGGTTAATTCACTATTTTACATCTATTACCATTTAGCTGAAGGTGTCATTTTTACTTTCTAAATAAAGACCTACCTATGAAGAGTTTGATGCAAATACTTAAGAGTTTGTTGAAGAGGTACAGACAGACAGACAGACAGACAGACAGACAGACAGACAGACAGACAGACAGACAGACAGATAGATAACTGAGTGCTACTCACTACTCTTTTTCTAAGTTGTGACCATTTAAAATCATGTGACCTTGACTGACCTTTCAAGGTCAATCAAGGCCAAAGGTCATGATGCCATTTTGAAGCCCATGCCAGGTTTCCTATCAGTCAATAATAGTAACTAACTCTCTATCTTTAACCTAGAGTCTTCAAAATTGTCACATCAATTGTACACATAAACAGTGAGACCAAAAATAATCTATATGCAAAACTGAGTATACAGCAATGAAAAAGGAAATTCATGATTTGCTTTATCTCTAAAATCTATATATATTAAAGCAGGTTGATAAAAAGATACCATACTTACTCATCATACTGAACAGGTAATAGTTTGAGTGCCGTCATGACTGTAATCATACAAACCTGATCTTTCAGGTTTGTCTGATTTCACATTTCTACCAAAATTGATTTCACTTTCAATATCACTGCTTTGCTTTTCAGGGTTGGCTGTGATTGGCTAACTTCACTTCATGCAACATAACCTCAGGGGTAAAACTCTTATTTTCCAGCTAAAAGCAGAGATGAAATCAAAGCTGCATCTGAAGTAAAATGTTTTCCTACATACAGTGTCAGTCAGTGGTGTCTGCTGCTTCTGCATCTCATCTGGAGTGTGTTGAAGCTGCAAATATCTGTGTGTTGGGTCATGTGTGTGTATGTGTGTGTGTGTGTTCAGGGGTGGCCTGGGACACATATATTTTCAGTAGCAGATATGTAACTACTGTAGACTTCAAAGTATAGAGCAGTTTTATGTCTTCTTTATTTAGGCATAGATTTATTACATATATTTTTAGCAGATATTTACAGATGAGTATAAATAGGTGGTCTTGGTTTAGATCAAACTGAACTGTGGTTCACTCAAGGTTTCAAAGTAATTACAGATACTTACGCAAGGTTATTAGCATCGACAAATAAAAGCCATAAATGGCTGTGTATTGGTAAAATTGAACCACAAAATCAAAACTAACTAGAGAAAAGGCATTAAATGTTAAAAACAAACAAAAAATATTTTCAGACCTTGGTTTAGGTTAAGAGGTGTATATACAAACATAGTATAATTAAAAAGTAATTCGCTGGATGCTGTACTGCATATTTTATCAGGATCAGTCATTAAAAAAAAAAGCTTTATTACTCATTGCAATAGCAGTGGAAAGCCATCTGTGATGTATTTCTCAAATGTGTATTGGACAAAAACAAAACAGAACATAAAGTATAACACGCCAAGAGATGCTTTTGTGGTGGAACGCCCGCCCATTCGCAAGATCCAACAATATCTGTATCAGGCTGGACTGCTGCAGCAGATTATTCAGAGGTCTTTGTACGTCAAAGATCACACAGATTCAGCTGATCCATAAAGCTGCTGCCAAGGCTGGAATAAGCGGCAGAAAGTTCAGAATAAAACTCAGATTCTCCAGTCAGTACAATGGCTTGCAGCTTCTCATAGAGTCAACTTTAAAATTTGATTGCTTGTCCATAAATTACACAAGTCGGAGGTACTTGGCAGACTTACTCTGACTTCTGCAGTGAAAACTAAACCTGGTGAAGTCTGTTTAGCTGCTGGAACGAAGTGATGAGAGACTTTAGACAATGTCATCTGGTTTCAGAGCCGAGCAAAAGATTTAAACCCCGCCCCCCCCAATAAGTGAGGAGCAAGGGATATTATGATTGGTTTGGATTGTTTCTTTAATTCTAACACTTTAGCAGCAAAACTATTCATTGAATTCATATCTAATTTGATTCATAGGTTGCCAGTGGTTCAGAATAGATGTGATTACATTTTGGGAAAATTTTTTCTACACTTTTTAACCCCCCTCAGAATTTGCCTTTAATTGTGGAAATTTGTCGATGCTGTCTAAGTCTATACTGTCATCAGCACACATAGGCATGACATCAACTCAATCAATACCAAAATAAGCTACAATGTGTACGAGGGGTGGGGTTTACCACTGCTTTTAATGACTATTCTTGTTTATTTATTGATATTATTCTAGTATATATGCTTTTTGATTGTTTGTTTATTGTATTCTATTGATTTTCTTTATGCTTTACCAGTAGTCGCTTTTCCATTGACCCAAAAATAGCCTGCGCGTAAAAATGTACCTAAAGAAAAAAGGACCATTTTGACAAAACCCTCATTACTCGATTAAAAGTTTTTGCGCTCATAAGGGTACATTAAACAGAACTGCAATGTAAAGACCTTTTTTCACAACTACACTCAGGTGAATTAGGAAAAAAATGGATGCTGGGGGATGTTACAATAAGCGAACACAATGACATTTAAAAGGAATGTGGTAGGATATGTGTGGACACACCAGGAAACCCAATTATTTTTTTAATTTAGTAGGAGACAGAGGGGTAATATGTAATTATAATAATGGATATATCTGTGAAACAACATGATATTTACATTCAGCACCATGTTTATGGAATGACGTCTCATGTCGTACCGTGATAATAAGTAAACAAATTATTGCATTTGTGAATTAATGGATAAATGTAGTAAGTTTGACTCACATATCCAATGGAAAAGCAACCAGTGTGTCCTATAAACGAGAATTATTTCATCACCCTGGAAGTTTACTCTGCTATTATCCCTTAACTGAACCTTTAGAAACCTCTAAACCCATCCCCCCTCCTCCCTTCCATTGAATCTGCTCTTCTACCTCGTTTTCTCTCCAAATTTTTCAGATTCCCTCTCTGTCTTTTCATGCTTCGCCTTTACAAACAGTTGAGCACAAACACAATCTGATTGAAGAGGGAATACATCCATCATGCCCTCCTTTCTTCCTCAAAGGTCAACAGCTCGGTGAACATGAAAACCTGTCCAGGGGAGTATGTATTTTTGTGCTCAAGTGTGTATATGTGTGTGTCTGGTTACAAGCCCATCTAAGTCTTCTGTAAAGGGTCAGACAACACCTCGTCTGCCTCGTCAGTGAAGCGAAAACATAAAGTGTCTTCTGCCTTGTGTGCGTGCGCGCGCGCGCTCGTACGTGCCGACGCCAATGCGCCGTTGAGTGAACGAACAAACGCTTGGCACGACAAGAGACCCGACACATCAAACTGCAGTCGTCAGAAGTCCGACCCCGCCCCCCCCTCACTGCTGTTATTACCTTTCTCATTTCGTGCTGTCTCAGCCTGTGAAAGACAGCCAAGGTTGTCTTCCCTGCTTGTTTTCAGCAGTCGCTAAATGATGCCTGATTGGTTTGGTCAATTTTTCACACCCTTGTTTTCTATTCTGGCTCTGCGTGTCTCCCATTTCCTGTATACATCTTTCTCCACCCTCTCTTCCTCTGAGTTAAACCCAACTGAGAGCTTAATTGGAATTACCGTACACGTACAATGCCTAATACATAATGCATAGCCGAGCCTTCTTTTATCATTTAAATCATAAAGCTTCTTTGGAAAGCTAGACAACATTCCACTATCTTCTACCCTCCTTCTCTCATCCTTGCTTTTCCCTTCCCTTCCTATCCTTCCATCCTAGCTTGTCCCTAGGCTTTGCCAGTTCACACATACACACACACCACTCAGAAGAGTCCTTGCTTACAGGGATACATGATTGAAAGTGACAGAAGAAGAAGAGGAAGAAGCTGCAGAGCCAAAGAAAATAAAAATAAAAGTGTGGCGGTGACGCACTTGAGCAAACACAAGCACGTATTGCGCACAAGCAAGAGCAAATCAAGGATCAACACACTGGCTTGCGTGCAAACACAACAAGATTAACAGGTCCAATATGGCACAGAAACTGTAAACAAGCCCACTTAAACAAGCAATTAGACACATTACCATTCAATCACCCACACATACGCACAAGCCTCTGGTTCCCACTTCACTCTGCAAACACACACGGGTGGGAGAGTGTTGGCTAAAGATGATGGAGGACGTTCAGTAACCAGGTGAAAAGACACAAGGACTGACACGGGCTGTCACTGCAAAAAAAACAAAACAAAAAAAACCCAACAACTTTTGTGTGGATTTGTGTGCCCATGCAGCAGTATTGGTGTTGTAGTTTGTATCAGCCCCTTGTCCCTGTATCCCATTAGTCAGGCTGGTGTAAACCCTGCTCCACTGCTCCCCTCTGCTCCTCCACAGCCCATACATCTTCACTTGGAGGAACAGAAATGAAGGGAGAGGAAAAGAACAAAGAATAGGAGATTGTTTACACCACGAGTGTCAAAGATATGGTTCCCAGATCAAAACTGGCCCCTCGAACGGCTCACAAGATGAATTTGTGCAAAAAAAAAAGAAGAAAAAATGACACTGAAAACATTAAATATAAAAAATGTCAAACTCATTTAATTTCAGAAGCCTGATATACTGTCATGTCAAAAGAAAGAGCAACATATTAAGTTATAAATAATGGCAACTCCCATTATTTAACCCATGGCGACCAAAATCATCTACTGATCTAAACAGTTGGTTTACACGAATGCAACCATGATTATTACTTACGATAACACTAATGCAAGCATCCACTGAAAAAAAAAATCTTCTTTTCTTCTTTCTCCGCAATATTATTTATCCACAAACCAAACACACATGGTCAGTATTTTCTCCTTTTTGTCAACTTCTGCTACTGTCAACTGGCGACTTTACATTACCATCATACAGTAACAAAGTCATAGTTTGACTTATTGTTTGTTCAGTATTATGTAAATACTGTAGAAGCTGGACTGACTGTACATAACCTGGCCGGACAATTTCGCAATGTTAACACTTTATCAAAAATTTTGCATTTTTCTCTTAAAATTATGCATTTTTGTTTCAATCTCATGATGACTTTTTGTTTCAATTGTGACTTTTTTTTTTTTCCAAACTTTTCTGCCCATATCCACAAAACTGACTAACAGAGTGACTTGATCAAACACATTTTCTTCACAGTAACTCACTTTTAAAGGATTTACTTTAGATACTTTTGAAACTTTTCTGACTTTTCCTGGTTAAATAAGTGTCATTGTGTACATGACAAAAAAAAGTTTTACTTTTTACTTTATTACAATTGAGAAGTACTTCTACTTTTACTTTTACCAGAGTTTTTATTTATTTATTTATTTTTTATACAAGTAGCTGTCGTTCTACTTAAGTACAGAATTGAACTGCAGGTAAGAACTGTTATGTTTGAGAAAAGCACACGGGTGCATGCATAATTACACCTGGGTTAGTTGGAATACAGAGTAACAAAACAAAAGTGTAATTTGAGAAGTAAAGTTACAATTGAGAGGAGCTGTGAGAATATTTACATTCTGAATATGAAATAAATGGGTGCACATCATTTTCTTCCATCTTTAGAAAGAATACAACCTCTTTGCATTAGCTGCCCTTTCGACGTCTTCTTTGTCTTCTTTTCAAATCAACTCCCACTCCTTTCATTCTTCCCGTTTTGTTCCCTCCGTTTTCGCCCACTGTGGTATCCAACAGCAGCACTTACCATCCCTATTAACCCCCGCACCACTACAATAAAGCCACACATAGTAATCATCAAGTGAAGGAACACATATCTCATACCACAGCCAAATAAATTACTTTTTCTCATTTACTTCTTGTGTCTAGTGATTTTTCAATAACACTGTTTTAATTAAAAACTAATCTTCAGAATTAATCTTTTTTTTTTTTTCCCCATCGTAATCTCAAGAGCATCTCTTCTATGAAAAATAAAATATGTTGGTGGTGAGGAAAACAATGTGCACCGGAGATACGGAGCAAAGTGCCACGAAAAACAAACCGTTTGGGCAGCGTGTGAAGATAAGACCTGTCAATCACTCAGAGTGGCGTGTCATTTTCGTATACTTAATGAACGTCGCCTTTTCACAGCCGATAGATTTACAGTGCATTATGGTCAAACTCAAGCTACATATTGCAGACATGAAAAGGCAAGTAAATTAAGAATGGCATCAATAATTAATTTTATATAATAGACAAAACTGACCAGATGAAACAAACTACTTAATTACTTTTTACGAGTTCACTGTAAAAGTAATTAAGTAACAGGAACAATGTTCAATTAACATTTTGAACAGCGTCTTCCAATCCCTGATCGACCAAACTGAGGTTTTTCTTATGAAATCTGATGGATTGTGCTGCTGTCCGTCATAAATTTAGACTCGAGGCAAACGAGAAGGAACAAAAATAGAATTAATAATAAAGAATAACATACATGGATTCTACAGATTTTTACAAGTTAAGACCTTTTAGAGACTACATACATGTAGAACAGAATTTAATGTCCATTTCACAGCCTATTTCACAGCCATACTGGCAAAGTTTCATGACTCTAACAATTAGGAAAACTCGCATCAATCAGGGAGAACATTTTTTTCTTAAGCCATTAAATGTCCTCATTAGAGGGGTGTATTGGAAAAAATCTGGAGATACAATATGAATCACAATACTCTGATCACAATATAATATATCATGATACTGTTCACTTTTTATCTAATAATTTTCACTTTTTATCTAATAATTTTGACTTCACTTAATGCGCTTTATGATACAGTGTGACTGACCACTATTTATAATCTTAATAAAACAGACCATATATATATATTTTTTCTCATTTTTCAAGGGTAGAACCAGTCAGTCCAATCAAACCAGTCAATCAATGCAATTTAATAGCGTTTTTCCAAAGTGCTGCTGTACTTGAAGGCTTCCAAAGGAAGACGTTTGAGACATCTCTCATTAGCATACATGCAACTGGATCCACCCAGAGGCACCTATTTTTAAGTGATCCAGTTAACTCGCTGACTTATTTCCCTTTTATCAGTCAAAGGCAGTCAGTAAAAGTGGAACACATCAATAACTCTAAGGGTTAGATCAGATTATCTGAAGTGGGTATATGTGAGGTACTTATCAATAGTGTATTACTGGAAGTAGATAGAGTTCTTAGTCTGGAGAAGCAGAAAGAACTAATAAGAGCAGAAGCAATGTTGTGGTGTGGACAGGACCAGCCGCAAAACTGTGTAATACAACAGAAAATCTCCTATTTTCCCTGCTTTAACTTGCTACCAGACAGTCACTCTGACAGGAAAATGAAGTCCTCTTTGCATTCTTCAAAGTCTCTAAACTTGATTGACAAAAGCAGTCATTTTGTGTTAGAGAGCACACTTCAGTTTGTCTGAGTTACTGCTTGACTTGGATGCTTTAAGATGTTATTTCACATTCAAACTAACAAGCAATCTAACTAAATGAATCTGTGGTAAACGTTCATGTCCAATGAGGTCAAATTGTTTTTTGTTACAGAGGAATGCTTCAGGACTTTGGTTCCCTGTGGGATAGTTAACATTTTTTAGACATGTTCACTAGTTTTAGGGTGGATTTAGATGGAGACGATGAAAACAGAAGATGCAAAAGTGGCGTCTCGTCAGTTTTTCACCTGCGTTTAGAGCGAGCGTATTCAGGGGGAAATCCTTGTTTATACAAAGACGCAACAGTAGGCAAAATACGATTGGATAGTCCTGCCAGGCCGGCTATGTGGTACTGCGATGAACTGTTGTCCTTTTCTGTATTTGACGTACGTAATAGCTGAAACGACTCCTGTACTTTTGCTAGAGCTGCTAATGCTAGTGCTAATGCTAATGCAAGTGCAGCTGGAAGACCTGTGGGATCCAGGTTGTCCCATATGTTTGTTTCTTTACCTGCTTGGCATATGAATGTAATGTGAAAGTTTATGTGACGTGAACACACGTGACGTAAAGAACGCACACATTGTGAATATGTGTGTTTCTTGCCATTTAGACAGACACGAGCGCGTCTTCAATTCTCCCCACTCTGGAAGGAGTCTTCAGATTTCTGCGTATCCACACCCTGATGGCGTCGGCTTCGTGTAAATGAAAGGTACTTCTGCTAAAATATGCTGTCGTATTTAACTGCAAGCGTCCTCGTGTCAATGGCCTCTTCTTTCAATCTGCTTTGTGATATCAGTTAAATTTGCTGTTGTTTTCTATGAGTATATATTCTATTGCCTATGAACAAATGTATTAAACCAAGCACTGACAGTGGGGTTTATGTCAGTACCAAGGGATACTGTTGGTAAAGGGACATATTGGAATCACCTTCCACTAACAATGAAGGAAAACCCTACTTATGCCACTTTTGAACTTCAGCTTAAGGCTAATGGAATGTACATATAATCAATTTGAACCTGTCGTATAATGTACTGCTCTCTTCTGTTAGTATTTTAACGCTTGCATATTATATTTTTTTTTTCTGCCTCACAATTATGGATGTAAATGATTCATTTATACTATACTATCACTCTCGTATGTATATTCATGAATGTGCACTGACCTTATTTAATAACACAAAGTGAACTAAAAATGAAAAAAAAAAAGCCTTTACTATTTTATACCTACTGTTAAAAACCTACCTCTCCAAAAAAAATGTATGATGGAAACTCAGTCATAAACATCATTATATATTATAATTTCATTTTTGTTTTAATAAGTAGCGTAATAGTTTTTGTTAGATTACTTTTCCTAGCTATTTTTATTTTACTTTTTGTTTTAGATGTATGGTCAGCTACAACATAATCTGAAAACCAGTCTTTTTAAATCTATTTATTAATTTCAAGTATTATTGAAGGACTCATGATTTCTAGAATCTGTAAAAGCACATTGAAAAAGGGATAACATAAAAAATAATTGACAAAACCAGACTGTTATTTATATTAAAAAGATCTAATACTCTTTTATTCTTATATACCATACTGTATGTAAACCATTAACAATAAGCAGATTAGACGGGCTAAGAACGTTATAGGTTTGATCTTAGTTTTCATTATTAATAACAGTAATCATGGTGTGTACAGTGTCCTTGGGTGTCATGAAAGGCGGTTATACATAAAATTCGTTATTATTATTATCCACAGTGCTTATGTGCTTACAATAAAGTACTATACTGACCATGATCTATGTAAAAAAAAAAAAAACTAAACTAAGCAAACCCTTTAACAGGTATTTAGTGCAAACATATTCTCTGTGTATACACCCACAGCGACATGCACGCAGCTCCACAGTGAGAGGGAAGCCAACACATTATCAGATGTAATAGATGTAAGACGATTTCTCTGTGTCTCTGCTGATGTTATCTTCAGATGAACACTGTTCTGTGCTGCTCTGAACATGCCCCGTTTCATGCCCCATTCAGCTGTTAGGTGGCAGAGGAGAGATTATTTCACAATGTAGCCTGACACACTACCTGTCTCACTCTGCACATAAAACCTCTCTAACTTGACTAGATTTATCTTAGTGTCTCCTGTATTGCTTTCCTCTAACCTCCCTTCCCCTTTTCAGTCAAAACTCTACCTGTCTCCTCCATCTCTGCCAATTTTTTTTTTAACTTTACATTTCCATACATTTTCAGTAATTTTTCTTCTGATCCTATTTCTGTCTATCTGCACACCGACTCCCTCTTTATTAGATTCCCTCACTCCACATCTTAACCACATATCTTTCCTCTTAGTCTCTGTAGACCCAGCTCCCCTCAGTCCTATTCTCTTTTCTCCTCGGATAAAAGCAGCATGTTACTCAGGTGTACTGATACAGCAGCCTTAACGTTTCATTTAATAGGGGATCTGTCACTTAATAGTGAGGCTTTCTCTTATCTGATCCAAGAACAAAACGAGGGTCTGCTGGGTCTAAGAGGCCTACTTTGTGACAATTGCTTATCTGATTGGGAAGCAGTGGAGAGCAGCCCACACAGCCTTGAACGATTACTGTCTTATCTGATGAAGACCAAAACCAAAGAACAGTTAGCAAATGGATGAAGGTTGAGTTACTTGAATGTTGAGAAGCTTTGAAGGAACTCAATTCTTATTTTGCAAAAGTAAAGATAATTTCCATTTTCTTGCTATGTTGTGAAATAGACTAGATTTCACTCCAACACTTTGGCTACGTCCACACAAGTTTGATATGGGTTTAGTTTTGAAACTGTGCCAAAAATGTATTATGTAAAAATGTAATTGTTTCAGTAAACATCTGCGTCAGCACGGGGGCGAAACGCTTGCTGAAAACGATGCAATTCACATGCCACACCCCTATGTCCGCTGTAAGCCACCAGATACAAGAGAACAATAGAAGTAGAGCACATGCACCCACATCCTTTTTCTACTGCTGCAACACACACACCAGACGCAAACAACAACAATAACACTGCTAATTGTCACAACCTTTCCCCCAGTGTTCATCTAATTTACCTGGCCCCGCACCGTGCAGCTGGAAGTCATTGCTGATCTGCAATATTTATGCAGTGAAGCTTGCAGTTGCCGGTGCTGGACCATTCAGTTTGTCACCTCCATAATGCCGGACACTCTGCCTATTTCCCTTGTCACCATAACTCAGACATTTCTTTCATCATTCATTCTTTCATTCTTTCATCATGGCTGATCTACCCCCAGGTTTTGTTCTTGTTTATGTTCTGTCTCTGTCTGAGTTTTGTTCTGTTATATTAAATTATTTCTCCCTTCAATACTGAGAACCTGAGTCCTATTCTCCACCTCACCCCATCATGACACTAACACCCTAACACATTCACCGCTGCTACTCTGTTGTTCGCCATTGTTGCTGTCTTGTGACGAGAATGAATGCTACGGGTGCAAGGCTGCAGTTTTTTCCAGTCATGTGGTCATGATACTCGTCAAGATGGATACGGAAATGATACCGCATCCAGATCTTCCCACTCTGGGACCCATTTTCCAAAGACTTTGTTTTGGGGTATCTGTGACAGTGGTCCCATTTTGATGATAGGCCAATTTGTTATTAACAAAGTACGTCGGTTTCATGCAAACTCGTTTCCATGCAGACGGGGTCTTAGACATTAACTAGTAACATAGCTGGCTAGAATTACAAGTGATGAATTATTTTTTTTCTCCCAGGATGGTTAAGCTGGCTCTCTCCAAGATTGGGTGAGGAGCATATTTGGGGGAGGACTCAGATCAGGGCCCGTGCCAGTTAAGAAGGTTCAGGGACAGGTAAGAATGCACTCTGGATGAAACCTTTTGGATGTCTACCAAGGTCAATCAACTGGGTAGAGGCAGCGGAGACGTTCCAGGACTCAGTGGAAGGATTATGTCTCCCAGATGGAGTCGGGAAGTTAGAAGGGGTGGGGTCCTCTGATCACCCCTTCCCCGGATGGAACCCTGAACTACACCATGGATGATTGATTTTAAATAAATAAACTAAGGTAAAAAAGAAATTCTTAGTTTATCTTAGTGGTAACAAAAATGGAAAATGTAGAGCATTATTTTAGTATTTTCCATCTAAAAAGTCTGTGAGTTTTTATTTTATTAAATTTTTTTTAATGGACAAGACCATGAAATAATTTGGCCTCATCAGTCCAAAGCCATATCAGCCATATATTTTAGTAGGAATATCATTGACAGATATGAATATTCTGGAAAGGTTTTAAAGTAACAGCTGACCAATCAGCTGTTTAACTACAGAGTTAAATGTTCAGTAAATCAGAAATGGTTTACAAAAAGTGTTACCACCTCCCAAAAAAAAGGTGTCCTTTCCTTCAACTTTTTCTCTGTGCATTACAGCTGCACGATACATTGTTGGAGCATCGACATCACAATGTACGTATGCACAATAATCACATCACAGGTCCTGCAATTATTTTTTATTTTATTTTATATTCATTTTTATTTATTTATTTTTTTTTATTCATTTACTTTTACGTATTTTTATTTACTCATGTATTTATTTTAATGTATTTGTCCTATATATATATATATATATATATATATATATATATATATATATATATATATATATATATATATATATATATATATATATATATATATATATATATATATATATATATATATATATATATATATATATATATATATATATATATATTACAGGATTAAAAAACAAAATCACTATGTCAGTTTTTTGCTAATATCGTGCAGCCCTAATGTGCATAGAAATATATCAGAAACACAGCACATTGACAGTGACACTTACTGCAGTCATGCTGTTGATCTGATCCAGAGTCAGCTTCAGCAGCTGCTCATCACTGGTCTCGGCCATCAGTTTGAGTGCAGACTGCTGGAGGCTCGGCTGGTGTTGGAGCAGCAGCGTGGCTATGTCTCTGACACACTGGAAAGAAGGAGGGAGGTGGGAGAATGAAGAGATGAATGGAAAGATATGAGGATGAATGGATGAAAGGAGGAGGGGGACAGATAAAAGCAGCAGTGGGATGAAAACAGGGAAATGTAATCAAGAGGGAAGTAAAACAGAAAGAACGAGAGAGAGAACAAAAGGAGAGAGTAGGAGACAGAGGGAAGAGAATAGACGAGGAACAGAGAAGGTTAATCGATGTGCATATACTGTACAGACACACAGGCACATAATACTTTTAAAAAGGCCTGCACACAAACATGCACATACACACACCGAACACACAGTCCTATCCAGTAATATATGGATATCACAATGCAATCTGACTCCCCCATGCTCTGGCGGTTTCATTCCAGCAGATTCAAATTAAAGCTGTTCAGAACAGAGTAAAAGGGCTCCTTCACCACCTCCCACCCCCTTCCCACACTAATATTAGACAGCCAGGCAGACACTAGCCTATTCACACTGAATAGCATTAGCGCTAAACTAATATCACAGTCAGCTGGTGCTAGACATACAGAATGGCATTAGGCTTAAGACTTCCATGGTGCTCAGCAGGGCATGAATAGCATTAGAGGCCGTCAGATATCAAAGAATGGCTAGTGCCTATAGTACATTACAAAAAGCAGTGAGCTGGTGCCAACATGTTGCTGTGGGTTACATGCTTAATGGTATTAAGCTTCAGTATTAAGACACCAGGTACTACAGTACAGTGGTACAGCACTGAGGTACAGGAGTATTGATGCAAACCAGCTTAGTCGTATACAATTAAAACCATGCATCATTCTGCTCTACAATATTGGCATTATTATGCTTGCTGTATTTTCAGACAATATAACATTGAATGACTCAGTTTGAGTCTAAATTTCTGGAATGAATTCAGTTCTCAAGCTCAATTAAATAATGTGTATGTGTGGTTTACCTGTACAGGAAGCTTGTGCCTGGTGTTATACAGGGATCGCACCATGATGACAACCTGCTGACCAAGGTCTAATTTGACATCTGACCCTTCCTTGTGGGTCAGCAGGGTTGAGGTCAGCACCACCCATGGGTTACGGTCTGTCCCTGCCCTGAAGAAATACAACATGACAGAGCTACAGTTGGTGTGTGTGTGTGTTTGAGTTCAGGAGTAAAGCCTCTGGGCTGAGTATACACTGGTAAACACAAAGAGCAAGCCTGGTTCTTCTTCTTTTTTTTTTTTTTTTGCTTTGTCTCACACAAGTGCCACTTAGTGGGGGTTTAAAGACAAGACAAAGCTGAACAATTGTGCATGAAATGTAGACTTTGTCTGTATATAAAAAAAAAAAAACAAAAACAAAACTCCATGCCAAAAACAACATAACATGAAGAATTTATGCATTTCAACCTGTTGTGACGAGATGGTTTTCATGGAAGCTGAAAAAGTGCCATTATGCTTTACAGTATTCTGTATACAGTATGACAGGGCAACATACTACATAAAAATACATATTATGAACTGGTGTATGAGTGTGTGTGAATGGGTTTCTGTGAAGCGCTTTATGACCCATGTCTGTGAAAAGCGCTATACAAATAAAGATTACTTACTTACTACTTACTAAAGATAAATGCACCAAAGCCAAACCGAGATTTACACAATCAATTCATTACATTAACAACCATTAAAGATGAACCCGCCTCAATTATCGTGAGATTTGCACATTTGCTCCTGCATTCTGATTCCGACCTGAAATGAGCACACTGCAAAAACCGAGTGTATTTTTCTCATTTCTACTCAAAAAATCTCAAGACATAATCACCTAAACTTTACCCCTTTAAACTTCCACTCAATTTCACCTCAATTTCTTAGTAAAGTAAATCGAATGCTGTTCTTGTTCCATTTTCATAACATGCAATTGGTGTTTGCTTAAATTAGAAATGGAAATATTAAGATGAAAACTGGGATATTGGAGGCGGGTCCTGTTAAATGATGTAATAGATAAAACATTTGTGGATATTTATTAGTGTTTTGGACAATTTTTTGTTGTTTGTTTTGGATGTTTTTGTTGGACTATGGTTCCTCTGTGGATAATAATGAGACATAATGGTTCAGATCTGCTGTTTTGACATTTGTACATATTTTGAACAAATGAGTGATTGTACCTGCTGTGGTTATTTTATCTGTCAGTGACTTATTATATATTTTCCTATGTGTGAGAATGTCCGTTGTCGAACTGCATTAGGTCATGTGACATGTGGGACAGGTTTGGGTAGTTTGCTTAACATTTTTGAGCGACTACTTGAGGCCTATATGTGGGACCTTAAGGGTTAACTGAGATATCGGAAGTTACTTTAAGACAATAGATGTTGAAAATCCTATTTCAAGAAGTCTTACAAGATCATTTTAATTTATTCCATTGGGAGAATTCTTTTTTTTTTTTTTCCTTGAATTATGCAAAAAAATCTACATATGGAACAAGTGAAATTTATCTTTGTGAGATTTCTTGAAAAAGGATTTTCAACATCTATTGTGCAAATTATTGTGATTATTATATCTGAATTACAAGTTAGTTGTTAGGTGATTATGTCTTATTTAAATTGTGATGAGATATTTTGACTAGAAATAAGGAAAATACACTTGGTAAAATTTGGATTTTTGCAATGACTTCAGAAATTCCACAGTTACTGTTTAACACCTACATGGCCGATTTTGTGTGTGAAAACCAAGAGAACGCTTCTATCGGTCAATAGTATCAGTTTGTTTACACGGTTCTTTATGAGTGTCTTCATATCTTTGTCAAGGTCTCCAGAGCTAGTGATTAGCCTCTGTCAAGGCCAGCAAAATGTCAGTGTGCAGAGTTTGTTAATAACATGAGTCAGAAAAGGGGCAAACTATTAATTATCTATTAATTAGATCTTTGTTGAAGGATATATTGCATGGAAATAATCCTCATTTATTATTATTATGAACATGGCTGTGCTACTTTAAAACCACTAACTCTTGTTGGAAATGACATCAGTATATACAGCCAAAGTCTCTTGTATTTGCATCATAAAAATGAGGACAATCAACTCTCAAAGGCTGTAGTGAAAAACAATCATCTGCAGAATTGCCGTGATACTAGAACAACTCTGTAAAATGAGGCAATATATTTCTAGTTTTCAAATTAGACATACATGCCTTGGTGGAAGGCTTGTATGTTATTAACATGACACATACTGCGTTAAATAATCGACAAATGGAGATGAAAATGGAAAGGGTATAAGATGACAGCAGCAAAAACAACATCTGACGTATATTTTGTGAACTGAGGCTCATACTGTACTGTAAAAGACAGATGGTAACATACAGATAAGTCTTGGTTATGTGATGAGAAATGAGAATTTTAAAGCTGTTAAAGCTTGATGTCAGATTAGTCTTCTCAAGTGTGTTTTAAATAAGCCTGTTAGAAGAAAGAGGCCTGCGGTTAGATGGTAAGTGTCTATGCATATGCAACAGAAGTAAGTGTGTGTGTGTGTGTGTGTGTGTGTGTGTGTGTGTGTGTGTGTGTGGGTGAGAGATAGAACTTGCAAATGAGAAACCGATGACAGAAAGCAAGGTGAAGAGGAAAAAAAAAGCAGTGGCAGCAGAGGAAACAGCAGGGCCCCTGTGTGTTTCTGTCTGTGGAACAGGCAGCTCTCCATCCAGGGATTGGGGTGTCTTGTCCAAAAAAGCTGCTTCACCTTCGGATGGTGCAACCAAGGGAGCAAACAGAGTCCACTTGGACTGCTGGCACGCTGCTGCTGCTTCCTGTCTTTTTTTTTTTTTTTTTTTTTTTTTCACCAGGGGACAAGGCATTGCTGCTTTGAGCATTTGTGAGCCAGCCAAATCTGTCATAGGGCGCAGTGTGAGTCACAGCCAGCCCCCATTTGTGCTTTGAATCATGACTCAGTTTATGCGGACAGACTAAAGGATAAGCGTTTTAGATGCAACACTCAATATAGTAACTCCCAAAACAGCCTCCTGTGGTCTTAGAGAAACAAATCTTCTCTCTGCTGACACACACGTAGACACAAATCACAACAAGCACCCGTCAAAGATTAAGCGCTGAATCAGACCGTTCACTGTGGTTAACCAAGTGTCCTGCACATTGAGAAGCATTTAAGGCTCAACAACGCTTAACAAGACATTTGAAGGTGAAGTTATTTTGCGTTTTCTGTCCCAAATCATGACTGTAGCACGGCGACGGCTGACGTACATAAAACGTACTGTGAACACGGATCAGAACAGCATTTCGGGCATCTGTGGAATTCAAAGTGCCACATTACTGCATAGTTAGTGAATGTATAAATGTTGCAGGAAATTACCCTCAGTGATTCAAATGAGGAGGAGTAAAAAGACTAAACAAAATGCATAATCAGAGGCTGTGTTAAAAGACATGATTACGAGTGTCTTTCCCAGCACTGGTGGTTTGACTACAGCTGCACTCACAGAGTCAGTGGAAGCACTGGAGGCTGGGGGGGGGGGTGAAAGCAGCTGCATTTTCCCAACCTAATCCCGTCTCTCCTGCTGTTTCTCAGTTCAGTGTTGATTGGTTCTTTGCAGGAAAAGATGCTGCCTCCACACACCCAGTGGCAATGGCACTGTCCCCTACAAATGCACTTTAGTCCTTTTCAACAGCAGCTCATGATGCTTTTCATTCCACAAAAGTCTACTATCTGTTTTTCTAACTTCTGCTTTCATTCTAATTGTTATTATTACTTTTATTATTTGTACTATTCCAAGCAGCAACCTCTCTTTTTACTCCTGAGTGCTTATCTCTGTGCCAAAGGTTCTTATAACCTCTCTCATATGTGGATCACCTTCATTAAAAGAGATCTTTTCACCGCTTTCACCTGACAAGACCTTTTTAAGAAGCACCATTGTACAGACTTTTCCTTACTTTTACAAGGCACAACAGCATCCAAACCATTCTGGACACCAACTATCACAAATTAACCTTACATTATATAGAGAGCATTAAACTAAATTAATTAAATTATGTAAACTACTGGCTGTAGTCGGTTCTCAGTCATCTGCAAGTTTAAGCTTTGAGGATGATATACTTTTTATTGAAATCTCCTGTAGCTTTTTAATTTTGGGTACAAATAATCATTGTTCTAAATGAGGTGAATTAAGATTTACAATTTTAAACAATGTGAGGGAAAATGCTGGAACCTACACAGCAACTAAAAACAAATTTTCAGATTGTGTGGCCCTTCTGCAAACACTGCTCTCTTTCATATGTTAGGAATCTAAATCTCCCAGTTATCCCCGATTGATTACTTATGTCTTGTATCCACATATGTGGCTGCTGAACATATCGAAGAATGAGAGTATGAGGCACCTTAAACACTGAGATGAACCATGTTTACACTGACTTACATAGGATCATAGAGTTATTCTTTTTCATGTCGATGTGATATGTTTGTTTTATATTGTGGTTATTTTATGTTTATACATCGCTGTCACATATCATTTTGCATACACCATGTGTTGTATATAGCCTATAACTGAAACAACTTAATAAAAAAAAATTGTGAAAAATAACTAATTAAATAAATAAATGTTCCAAAGACTGACAAAAGTGGGTTTAGCAAAATTACCCCTTTAAGTCTGTTTACTCTGTACATATTTTTTTATTTGCACACAGATATTCCTTAATCTAAATGACACTTTGAGTGAATGTTTGAATGAGGAGTATTTCTATCTGCTATTGGCAGATAAATGAAAGCTGTACCCTTTGATGCAGATGGCAGCCTTAAACTTAAAATCATCTGGGTATATAAGGCTGATTCAACCGTACACAGCTGCACACTCATCCCTGTGAGTTTTTAGCAACAGAGGAGAGTAACACTACTTTAAATTGCAGATCGAACCTGCTTGAAACACAGCATGTTTTTGATTGAGCTGGAAGGATTAACTCCAGATACCATAGCCTAGTGTTGTCTCAGTGGCTCTCGGAGGAATGCTCACTTTAATCGAGAACAATGGAGCAGGAGAAGAGCAATCACATCATTAGGCGCTTATCGATAATACAGCCAACACTTGCTGAGGCTCATAAGACACCAGCCGGTGCAAGAAACCCAGAGCCTCAAGCTTTCTGTCAAGTCGCCTTCTTTGTCTCCAACTTTTAGAATCTTGGTGCGAAATGTGCCCCTGAGTGATTAGAAGCATGATTCCTTATTCCAAAACCCTCGTGAAATAAAAGCACAATGCACAGAACATGCCTATTAAAATGTTAATGCATTCCTATTGTTAATGAAAGCCTGCTGAGACCAAAGCAGGTACAATTTTTATGAGTTTATATCCTGTACATTATGTGATTGCTAGAAATGAGCTACAGTACTGTATGTATAATGAGTCACAAGCAAATGTAACACTTGATGAAAACACAATGGTTTTTTGACAGAAGAGGGAAAACAACAAATATGACCCTCCAGCACAAAACCAGTCGTTCAGTCTCACAGCAATATTTCTAGCTATAGCCTCAAATGTTATATGGGTCATAATTATCAAATTTAAAATCCAAGTAAAATGTCTCCTGAACACTAGTAATTATGACTATTGTGAAATTCTTACCGTAAGTGCTTCAAATCATGCCTTTTAGGAAGGACCACAACTGACTGACTAATTAAGTCTAAAACAAAGAAAAATCTACTCAAAACACGGCTTTCCTTCGCGCTCGCGTTAGGTATTTCCCCGTCATGTTTGGTACCGTTGGAAAGATCGGGATTCCCTCTAGGCAACATCTGAATAGAAATTTACATACTTATATATATGAACCAATGGGAGGCCTGAGAACAAAGCCTTCTCGAGTAAATAAATTCCCTTGTTGCTAGGGCGATGTTGAAAAACGGCCTCTGATTGGTTGAATTAGTGTCACGCAAGCATTTTTAATAAGCTTTCAGATAAATATAAAATCTTAATTTCTGAAATTTGACCCAAGTGACTGGTTTTGTGCTGGAGGGTGACAAATACATCCATCTTACACTTCATCCTTCATCATGGGAGGCCACGCTTGTAAAAGAAGAATGAGAAGCTGGAAGTCCTCCCAGTTCTGTGCAGCTTTAAGAAGTTCAAGGAACAGGGCATATCTTGTGTCTTCATTCTCCACATCATCTATCTGGATCTAACAATGGAGAGAAGAGAAAAAGAAAAAGAGCAACTGTAAATAAAGACCCACTGGTGATTTAAAACATGAAAGCACAAAGCAAAGGTGGACCATGATCCACGGGTCAGCAAACATAAAGGTATATTAAACATAAGAATGTGCAGGTTAGGGTAATCATTTGGATCTTTCTTTTGTGTAATGTTGCAGATAAATATGATGTTCTTCCACAGAGAATGTGAACGTCGGTGCTGTGTTGTCTTGTCTATTATAATTTAGCACAATCCAAATAACTGATACCAGACATTTTTAATTATTATTTTTTTAATTTTACAGATTTCACAGAAGGCACATGCTTCAAAACACATTAATGCCGGTAGAGTTTGGGGGTGAGGCATAAAAAACCTCAAAACAAAACAAAAAAGTTAACTGGATAATCACAAACACTAGCAAACACCTTGAATGGAATCAGTAAAATGAAGGCACAATGTGTCACGTGCAACTGCAGAACCCACTGGCCCAGGCCAAAAAAGTCACATTTGGCAAAACTTATTACATATCATTATGAGAAAGAAGTAGATGGAGAGGGAGAAAAGCAAAAAGAATAGACTGAAAAGGAACGAGGGAGGGTTAATGTAGAAAAAAATGAGAGGAGGAGGCAAAGTAATTAATTTTCTTCTCAAAGGTTGGCTTCTAGTGTGATTTAACAGTTCAGAGAGCGGCTGATTTCTGAAGGGAAAACTACAACCTGCCAAAGCATGGCTGCAGCAAAGACAGGCCCATCACACATATACATGGACACACACACTAACACACACAAACAAACATCACTGGTAAAAGGACGCATAAAACTTACTTTCAGCATCAGTGATGCATTTAAATGTACATGCCAGTATATCTAGATGAAGCTCTGCAGTGGTTTTTGCAGTAAAAAGGTCGACACACACTTCAATTTAGATACTGAAAATGACTAGGAAAAGGGGAATTTAATACGACTGAATGTTAAACATGCTTGTTTTAAAAGGGTAATACAGTTATACTGAAGCTATGGGTGAATTAGAAATATGAATATGAATTTCTAGCAAGGAACAGGTTTCCCTTTGTCTGATGCGCTTTTTCTTTTTGCTTGTATATACATGTTCTGACTGAGTAAGACTAGATAAGTTTTGTTAACTTCATCCTACACCCTTTCGAACAAGGTATAGTTATCTAGGATGCTAAAGAGGTGTCGTTTTAAAATGAAATGAAATAAATCGCACTTGATCAGATGAAATGCATTTGGATTATTTTACTAATACTGTACCTGTAAATTAACTTGAATGCACCATGCTGAGGATTCTTTTGCAGTGTGAGAAAAAAAAAGAAACTTTTCACGTGCACAACTGCACCATAAAATGTTGCATCTAAAAAAAAAAACCCTGCAGTACACTCCTGCATTATAAAAACTTAGGAAGAGTAACAGGATGTAAAGTCAAAGTGTAGCTCGGCAGGTCGAGTTATTTTTATGCTCCACTGAAACATTTGCAGCATAAAATGCACATGCCCCTTCAGTTTATTACTACTGGCAGCAAAAAGTGTGCTTAAACAGGTTGACTACTTGTGTCATTGGTTTGTACAGTATGGCGGAGCAGCAGAACATAAAACATGATGATTTAGATTGGCTGTAAAGAGATCACTGATCACTGTGGGAGCTACTTATTTACCCTACACAGCTGAAGTCTGGAAATGGTTCTGCTGGAAGGAGACATGAAGGCCATTCCAACGATTCTTACATTCATTTGCTTTGAAATGATCAAATAAAATCATGTTTTTCCACATTTTTTTTTTTCACTCCAATCTTTTTCTATCCTTTTTTTTATAAAAATGTATTTATAACCAACTCAAATTAACAAACCAAAACCGTACCTAGTCTGACAAATTGATTGGGAATTAAACAGTTCTCAGATCAGCTGCATTCCTTAATGATGTAGCTGCAAGCCCCTCTGATTCTGACACATTTGTGATGATGAAGCCCCTAATTTATGCACAGAAGCACACGTCAAATATCTGTTGGCATGGCGGATCCATGTCTAGGGCTGTAGTGGAGTGTCTTATGATGGGGGATGGAGTAATAAATGAGTAAAGCTGAAGCTCAGGACCTTCTCGAAATGGAGGTCATTTGGGAAACAGAAATGGAATCTTAACTACTTGTAAAAAGCCCTCAATGCAATCTAAAGCTCTCAAATCCATCACTGAATGTAAACTGCAACCCAAAGCCTGTTCATCATTGTTATTGCCTCACTGTGTTATGAATACTGAATACTGAACACTTTCTAGCCGCTCAAGCATTTTAAATTGTTTTATATAAAATAAACTGTGGCTACATTCATTCATCAGGTTCAGAAATTCAAAGGTTGCCTTGGGATTGCCCGATTATATTGTGAAAACAAGGCAAATTGCAAACACACACATTGTAATAACTGTATAGAACATATACACCAACACACACCTACTACTGTATGTGACATTCCTACAAACACACACACACCAAAAATCACCTACAGTAGACCACAAATTAAATTGCTGCCAATTACTATGTGGCTGTGAGGCTTTTATTTTCTTAACAAGGAAGGATGGTAATTAATTATGCCTGGTGATTAAAATCAGCATTTCCTCTGTGTGCTGTACAATATGGAGAGTGCAGGAGGCCAGGAAACAGAAGAGTAAAGGAGGAGACATGGCTAACAGCCAATATGATAACATTTATCAGGCAAGTTGACAACTTCGATCAGACACTTGGACCTCTATTCAATCACCTGATCTAAATATATATCCTAACTACCCACACCTACTTGTCTGCATCTCTATCTATTTATATCCCTGTCCTGGACTTTTAAAAAAAAAAAACATTTCATGTAATAAATTAGTTTTCCATTCCAGGAGTGTTTCTTTCATTACTCTCATCCCATCTGTCCATCCCATAACACAGTTGGTGAAAGAGCAAGAGGACTCCTAATGATCCTGTATATTTGTAAAGAAAGCCTTTTTTTTTTTGTTTGTTTTTTTTACACACTACTCTCCCTGTTGATATGATGCTTTATTCATTTGCATGTTGTTGTTGTTTACTTACTAGGCTAATTAATAAGACTGTCAAGCACTTTACTATTTGTAAAAAGCAAAAAAACAACAAAAAAAAAAAGGTAGAAAAGAAAACAGGAAAATATTTTTAAAAGTATAGACAATATGTTTGAACCAGAGCGCCAAGGGCACTGTGAGTTACCGGCAAAGGTTTGGATTATACGCTGTCTGTGGCTCTTAAGGGCCATGGGGATCTGCCAAAGTTGGGGAAATCTGATGATCTTTTCCAATTTTTATGGCTTGTTACACTTGTGCTGTGTGGTTTAGAAATAAGCCCATATCGTGCACAAAACAGATATAATAAAGACTAGTATGAGATTCACTTTATTCATATTTTTGATACATGTCATACTGAATAAATACAAACAGAAACAAGCATGAATAGATCTACCAATATAAAAAGTCACATGAGACTTTGATGAGGGATCTGGAAACCACTTGCATGTTTGATTTGGGCATTCGAAATTCAAGTGTGGCTAGTGCAGTGTGTTGGCTTGCCTGAACGTCATGATATGCATGCAATGAGAGGCCCCTTGTACAGGTAGGGCCCTCAAAGGGGTAAAACGCTGTTGCAATGTTGGGCCTTTCACATGTCGCGACCATACATGATTTCCCACTACTGTCCAACATATTCCTTGGCTCTATTGGCCACAATAAGCAAGATTTTGGACCCCTAAATTGATTAAATATTGCGTCATTGTAAAGCATTAGGAAAGTGCTAAGTTCCACCATCGGTCGCCTACTGAACCCTAGGAAGGAGTGATTCAATGAAGACGCCGTTCACACCGCAGAAGCAGGTCATAATACTGAATCATTTGCATAAATAACAAAAAAAGTTATCAGACAGTTTTTGAGAAAAATGCACCAAAGTGTTGGTGGCCGTTTTTGGCATAAAAATGGCCGCCGACTGCAGACAAACGATTCAACGGATAAGCCTTGTAAGGGGAAGCAAGATTGTGACCCATATAATGATCACACTAAATTAGAAAAAAAGTTATCACGCAATTTTTGAGATATCGTTGTACACAGACGCCGCCGCCGGACGCCACGACATACAGTTATCGGGCCAGGCCGGTAACTCAAGAAGTGAAGAGCCATAGTAATTTGGTGTTGATAATTATGGCAGTTTTACACAATGTAATGTCATTCTTATACCAATACCAGGTGATGACATATACTATCTCAGGTCTTAGGCTAGAATATTGTTGACATGTGAGAGACAGACTCTCTGAAAGGGAACAGGACACAGGCTAAAATAGTTTTTCAACCAACTTTTTCATGATTGGTGTAACAAGAAGCAGAGCTTAATTTTTTTTTTAACAATAATCATCCATGCACACACTTAAACACACAGACGAAACAGAAATGGATAAAAGTGCAAAGGACGTTGCATATTCATACTGATAAATCAAAAAGAGACCATCACCACAATTTCTGTGAGTGAGTGAGAAGCATCCGCTGATACTAAAGGGTCAAAAACTGTGTGATATATTATAACAATGTGGTGGAACTAAGCGCAATCTATCCAAACAAGCACACATTGAGCTGCTACTGTATCTCTCAGCACCTCTAATTTAAAGCTCTAAAATACTGTTTTGTGTTGGCACAGGAAAACAGCACTGATAAATGATGCCGACCACATGCTACATGCTCGACCACTGTGACTGCAAGTACCCATGCTTTTAACAAAATGACTCAAAGACACATGGAAACTGAGGGGAAAACTTGGAAATGGAGGAAGCAGACAGGGTGAGTCAGAAATAAATGAAACATGACAACCAGTAGTTACCAGACGCTGCATTACTGCTATTTGACGTTTTTTTTTTTCTTTTCAAGGCAAGTAAATGTGGAAAAAAGGGAATTTAAATGGTTTTGTGCACCCTAGAGCATTTGTGCAAAATTATACTGTCAAACTGGTGTTGCATTTGCTGTAGTTTGTTCATGAAGGAGTCTACTTTGTGGAATTGCAGGAGACCTTATTGCTTTAGAGTGCGACATGAGGTCAGTATGGATTACTTTACGTACAGTGTTAAAGCCGAACAAACAGCAGCTTTATCTCTTTAAAATAATATACAAAAACTAACACACACTTGCTTTGTTCAGTCTCTTAGGGCCTTTATTAATTCGATTCCTTCCCTCACCCAGAACTAGAAAGAATGACTAAAATGTCAACATTTCGTAAGTTTTTAAAAAAGCCTGGATGTGCAGTACAAGAGCACAGTCACAACTTAGAACAAACAGCAATTACAGGGTGTGTTGTACCCCCCCCCCCCCCACCCCCCAAAAAAAAGGAAAAAGAAAAGCTTGTGCAGTCAGACAGGGTATCTCTCCAATGATTAAAAACTGCAATGCAGTCTCACCCTGCTATCAGCATATGATAATAAAATAAGAAAAAGCGAGAGAGTGAAAGCATGGGCTTGCATATGTCTGAAAGTGTGTGTGTGAGTGTGAGAGAGAGAGAGAGAGAGAGAGAGAGAGACAGAGAGGCAGACAGAGAGAGGCTGAGAGAGAGGGACAGAGAGAGAGAGAGAGAGAGAGGCAGACAGAGAGAGAGAGAGGCAGACAGAGAGAGAGACAAAGAGAGAGAGAGAGAGAGAGAGAGAGAGAGAGAAAGAGACAGAGAGAGATGGGAACTGCTTCAGGTCAAATCAATAGGCACATCAGGAAATTGGCACGTGGGTGAAACATGCATACGGTTCATGAGAGGACAGAGATGGAGATAAAGTGTGAAAAAGTGCAATCGACGAGTCCCAATGATGTGTGCTCTTCTCATAAAACACGAATATATGAGCCTGAATGTGTTTAAGAAAGAGGGCTAGACAGATGAAAGTGGAGCCATTTATTTCTCATGAGAGTTATTGACATGAGACTCCTTTCACTCCATTTAAAGGAAGACAGACAAACACACACACACACACACACACACACACACACACCAAAACATAATGGGGACCGTGCAAAACAGGCACACAGGTGCACGTGCACAATCAAAAACAATCAGCCAAATACCAATGGAACAGAGCTTCAATAACTTCTGTGAAATAATTTCCTCCATATGTCGCCTTCTTTCCTAAAGGAACAAACTCTCACTGAATAAATATTCCAACATCAAAGCACTCGACTGTAGTCTTTTAAATGTGAACTGCTTTCAAAACACAGGTGACACTTGAAGGTAACGCAGTAGATAATTTTAGACACAGACACTGGGTGACTGAAGAATGCCCTGTTAGTCAGTAAATGTGCATGAGTAAACATTAGGACTGTATATCCTCTGATTTCAGTCCCTCACTAGATTTTGAGGTATTTTTATATGTTACACTATAAGCATGTTTGTTTATAGTAGGTACAGTAAGAACTTTCAGGTCTAGTGGGAGCATGAGCGCTTGCTGCTGTAGTTTGTCTTCATGTTTATTCTATTAATTTATTTCAAACGTTACCAGTTAACTTTATGGTATAGAAATCTCATGTGCCACTGCATTGATTTAGGCTTCTTTCAATAATAATAATAAATAATCAGTGTTTTTTTTATTGAAAAAAAAAATACAATTAGGACAATTATTACCCTACCCCCCAAGAGGGGAAAGGGGTATTGTCTTTGGTTCTTTTTTTTGGGCTTGTTTGTCTGTTTATTTTTCAGCAAATTTAGACAAAAACTAGAAAAGCACTCGGAAAGCACAGGCCTAACCCTAAACCCCGCCCCCCCAAAAGGTTTCACTTTCACTTCTGAGAGCATCAGTCTTTCCCGACCAACTGAATGAAAGACACACGTGTGCTCATCCCCCATATACCTCCACCAAAATAATATGTTCCTTGTGCCAGTATCCTGAAAATTTCAGCTAAATTAGTCAATAAAACTAAAACTTTTTTTTGACTTATCCTGCTAACAGCAGCAGAAACAACAAATGGTGGAATAACTACTAATTTACCATAACGTTTTCCATGAAATTTTCAGGAAAGGTGCAAGGAAATGTTGGTGAATGTAGGTCAAATGTCAAGGTCAGTCACCGAAAATTTGTTTTTTCAATGATGAGACATAGGGAAAATCAGGTAAAATGTTTGTGTGAGGGGACAGGAACCACTTGTTTATTCAATTTTATGGTTTACCAGTAACCTACAAAAACAATTTTACCAGTAACCTAGTAATTACCATTTTAGATCATAATGCATCAGCCTGTGTTTGTAAGTGGTCGCTGTCCGTGGTGCTGAAAGGCTCTATGGCTACAATTATTTGACACAGTGGAGAAGGTTTTAGAAATTTAGGTGAGGTGCTTTAAAATTTTTTTAAATATTTACTACCATAGGACAGACATATGGGTTGTAAATAGGAGCAAATATGATATGTTCTGAATACAACAGTCATCTTTACTCACCATATAGACTACTGTTGCCATGTTTCCACTAAGCAGATTGGAACAGTTTGGTTGGGTACGCATTTTTTTTTTTTGCATTTCCACCACAAAGGGTACTAAAATAACCGATACAAACCGTCCCACTTTTTGTCACCTGTCCCATATGGTTCTAACCGCTCCAGAGCAGAGCTAAACAGTCTGCATCCCGTTGATTGGTCGACAGAATCGTCATTTCCGCATGATGGAAGGACAAAAATCACACGAGTGAAGAAAGAAGAAAAAACGTTTCTGCATCATGTTGCCCCGCAGTTGTATTTCATGGAGTCATGATGTAGCTGCTGCGGTGGCATTTACCTTGCAAACAACGTAAGTGTGCTGTAGGCAGTGGAAACGTAAGCTCAAGTACGAAAAATGCCTTGTTTCCACCAAGCAGACTGCAACGGTTTGGTACAGTTCAGATCATCTCGGTATAGTTTATATATATATATATATATATATATATATATATATATATATATATATATATATATATATATATATATATATATATATATATATATATATATATATATTGCCACCTTCATATTTGGCTTCACGACCACAATACACAAGAGGGATGACTGGCCAGGCTAACATTTCTTGGATCTCCTTGAATGACGAAGCTGACGGTGCCCTAAGACATCTGTATAGTACTGCAAGTAAAGCAAACAACAAATATATTCCTATCCACTGTAAAGAACTGTAGATGCAGATGAAAACTATTGTCTTTGTTGCACTTGATGATTTTTTTTTTTTTTGTCTGAGCAGTAATTTGGACTGTACCTCGAGGGACCATAGGAATTACACAATCAAGAAATTAAATGAGAAGATGAGAGTGAAAATGTCAGGCTGTGCCAATTAGGGGCCTCAAAAACATTCAGAGCCTGTTGGAAAGAAAATGTACCCCACTTGTCATGAAAAGAAGCACCCTGGAGGAGTATTTAAAGATGTGCACTTTTAATGTTAAAAGAGGAAAGATGAATGATGCTACAGACAGGGGGGGAAAGGAGCCATTTATTCCTCACAACATGTTCCTTACTTTAAAATTAACATTTATTAAAACAAAAAAAATAGCACCTTGAGATTTTTTTTCAAAGACGCATTAGTTTTGTGATGTATATAAATGATGCATTTACCACTGTCAGATTGCTTAGAATTAACTAATATGGAACTAAAGACAAATATACAAACATTTTTGGAGCCTGCTGCAGTGACCCCAAACCCCAGAAAAATGAAGAATCATTAGAAATTTGCATGTAATTTAGATTCAGCTTTCAAAGGCGCCACTTCAAATCACACACAGAGTTGCAAATGTTGGCAATATTTCATGTTGTTTCATCTAAATGCATGTGGTGGGGCTGCAATATTATATAATTTCACTGTGATCAATCATTTAACAGTCTTTGAGAAGCACATTTTCTTGTTTGAGGTTCTGAATATGCATAAACAGTAACTACTCTGATAATAGATTCATTCTTTCAATAATTTTTCAAGCAACATCTCACTTCTCAAGTCTGAAATCTCACAGTTTGTACACGTTTCTGTTGTAATATAACCTTATATCTTTGAAGTTATCAGTCCAATATTTGCAGCATCTCAAAGAGGAACTGTTCACAGGCAGTAGAGGAGAATTTTAAATTTTTTTTTTACAATTAAAAACCTTTAATGAAACAGACAATGAAGGTTCCCCAAGGCTGCACTGTTTACACTTTGAAAGACCCATCAAACCTAAGCTTGATCTTGCAGGCATACACGCCAAAAGCATGCCTTACTGTAATGACTATAAAGCAAAACTCAACAGTAATATCCTTGACATTTTTCTAGTCCTGAAAATTTACACAAAACAGCTTTAACACTAAATAGTCCATGGACACGTCGGTGTGTCCTGGTGACATGTTCAGATTCAGATTTTTATTTGTCACTCTAGTCATTCACAGAAATGAAAGGGTCAGAATACTAACAATAAAAGCAATAACTTCCCCCCCTAAATAGTTATTATATTATTTTAAAAATACGGAACAATAAAAAAAAAAATAAACAAAAAACATTAAAAGCACATTAAAAAAAAGATTTTAAAATCTTTAAAATCAACAGTGCATCACCTAGCATTCACAGAGTTCATTTGTCTGACGGCCTCTGGATAAAAAAACTGTTCTTTAGTCTGGTGGTCTGTGCCTTTATGTGCCTCAGCCTCCTACCTGATGGGAGGAGTGTAAAAAGTCCATGCGTAATTTAAAACATACCGACAAGACAGAGCCTTATTCAAACTTTTTTTGATGAAATAAAAAAGCAAAATCAAAAGGATTCAAAAATGGCTAAAATACACTCAGCCTCCTAAGGGTTAATCACCATCCACCAGCTGTGAACGCATAAGAAATACGTAGGTGTTAACCATTACAAGACAAACAGTGGTGCTCATCAAGGACTATAGTGAAAGTATTAAAATGATGCAACATTACATTTGTTTACCCTCTCATCTTAGGTCCATGTTGATGTCACAGTTGATACTTGGCTGCTGCAGCAAAGCCCCCTGTTGTTAAAGTAAATAATTACCACCGCTTGAACACAAAATAGCTATAGGGTATGGAAAACATTTACTATATGCACTAAACAACTTCATTATCAATAATGTTTATCATATATGATCATATCCTTTTGCTACCCATGAAGAAACTACACATATATACTGTATGGATGCATCTATGAAGCTTTTATTTTGATATATAGAACTTTGACAGCTTTTTAGTCTCAATAATAAAATAAATTTAAACCTATTATTCCCCAGGATGTACCTTATATACTGTAATGACCTCAAATAAATGCAAAAAAAATAAAATAACAATGATACTCTTGCTCTGAGCCAACCCAAAATTAATGATTTTTTAGGAAAATATTGGGGCCAAAAATAGGACACCTTGGTGCATTTTATGAGGAAAACATGGCTTGAAATGGTTTTATATATGTACCTACAAAAAGAGACACTTAAATGTAATGATCCTAGTGTTTTTTTCTCATCTAGACATGCAGGTTTTTTTATGAACTGGCAGTCTCATGCCAGGTTTTGTGTGTAACCCATAATGTCTCTACTTGTGCTCCATGTGTATTTAAACAAATATACATCATGAGTGACTTTGCAACAGTGATTTCATTTAATTACCTTCACTGAGGAGGTATTAAATTCACGTCCTTTTGTCTGTCTGTCAGCAGGATTACACAAAAAGTTCCAAACGGATTTTGACAAAACTTTTAGGAATGGTAGATAATGGGTCAAGAAAGAACCCATTAGATTTTGAGCAATGAAGGTCAAAGGTCAAGGTCACACTAAAGCTCAAGAGCTAAAACACATCAGTGGTAATATCTCAGGATTCACACAAGATAGAATCTCGCATTTTTTTTTTCATTCACATTGTCTCACCTTCGGACATCAGATGGGTCAACACCTATGGCTCCATCATGTCACATTTTGACGTCATATGACGCCATATCAAGTCTTAGTGCAGGTCTGCTGATTCCGACTGCCTTGTTCCATTTATTTGGAGCTTCATTAGCTTTGGTTTAAACCCCTGTCCACACCCACACTATAATCTTTACATTACAATACACCAATTATAAAAACACCCACACACAACACAAAACATCACAAAGAACAACAACAAACAACAGTATTCATCACAAAAAACATGATCCATATAATACAGTAACTACTTCAATTAACAGTACCTTCCAAAAATAGTAGTTTTTAGCATACTTTATAAATGGTCAGATATATTAGTGATGAATTTTTGGAAACACTCTGCCTTGAATAATTAATGGCCCTGTGAGAATAAAAAGATATTTGAAAAAAATTGTAGTATGTAACTTTAGTGTCCATACATATTTTTGTATAAAAACAATAGAAAAATATGTTTTATCTGGGTAAAAATTTATTTCTAAAACTTACAAACTCTAGCTTCATAACAGTCTTCATCTTGATTGAATTTGAGTCCTTGTCCTGTTTCGCACGAGCAGACGCACACACACACACACACACACACACCCACACACACACACACACAAACCTTTTCCTCAGAACTTCTACAGTAAACAAGCAAAGTGGCATAAATATAGCTTGAAATCACTTTAAGATGGAAACAGGAGGGCTATTGCAGTGTAGACTTATACCTCCGGTATTGACTGCTTCAAAACAACCCAGTAATGGAGTGGAACTGATACGAAACATCTAAGTAATGGAAAGGGACACTTATATTACTACTTCCCATACCAGGTACATAAACAGGCAGCACACATGCACACACACACACACACACACACACACACACACACATGCCCACACACACACACACACACACACATGCCCACACACACACACACACAGGTAAATACATGTTCTCACACTTAGTATTTTACATAAAGTGAACTTCTAATCACCAGATGGTTCTCACCTCAAAATATGTCTTCACAACTGACAAGTACTGAACCTGTGACTGACTTGTTCCAATACTTGGTGAACAAATTATCCCATCTCAGTTCAACTCTGTGCTAGACACGTTAATGATAGGTGCTGTCATCACAGTCTTCTTCATGTATTAATACCACTGCCAGTCATGACAGTAAGCATCAATTCCACCTTTCCTCTGAATTACAGGGATAAATATGGAATGCCATATTTTGTTAAATACTTTGGCACCCAATATGCCCCCATGTCAATTCCATCATTTAATGTTTTCAGACTGCTAAATTAAAATGGTCATTAATGAACATTTGCATTTTTTTTTTATTCTGAAGCTTGTCATGAATTGTAATTTAAAAGTTGGGTTAATGATATGACTCAAGTCCATAAAAATGTCATTGTCTTTTCATCCTTTGTTCCCTTTTCACTGGTCAGTGTTTGAGAGTAAATGCTGGAGAGTGACATGGCACATGTAACTGGAATATTGACGTAAAATGTAAAAGTGTATTTCAACAGTCACCATTGTAAAAGCTGGTCATTAGAATACTGCAATCATGATGTTGAAATTTGGATTATTAATATTCAACATGTCTAATTTCTCAGATGTACTTATTTAAAGCACTTCAAAAATGTAAATGACTACCTATGTGGTTTAGCCAACCTGAGGACGGACTCAATTTGTGACTTGATGTTGTTTTAACTGACTGGTAAATATGTGTTTGTTATTCATGTTGAATCTTTCTGGTTTGAAAATCTATGGAAGTTTGTAAAAAAAACAGCTTTGTCTGGTGCCATGTTTCATAGTTGTAAAGCAGCAAAATGTTCTACTATGGAAATGTTAATTCCATTTTATTCTATTATTTGTTTACTGGTTTCCTGTATTACTCGATTCCTTCGAGGGAAATAAAAGGTCAGGGGAAAAAAACTAAACTAAACTGCTGCTTCATCTCTTTACTAAAAAAAAATAAATTCTAACCTTTTAAGCTTTTCTACACACAGCGGTTCTAATGCTTCCATACAAGACTCACATTCATTTTTATCCAAGATCTTGTATTAATGATGGAGAGACAGACCAGTGCATAACCGGCATAACTCACAGATGGAGTTCAGGTCTGGACTCTGTGGTGGCCAAGCCATGTGTGAAAATTATGTCTCATGCTCCATGAACCGCCTTTTCACATGCACGGCGTGCCCGATGTGCTTGATGATATCCGTGCTATCAGGGAAGAGAAAAATCTGCTGCTGTTCATACCTGGTCATTCAGTATATTCAGGATCAATCAGCATCATATTTTTGGACACATAATGTTGTCGAACACAGACCTGATCAACTGAACCAACCCCAGATCATAACACTGTCCCCAGACTGGGTAACCACTTCATACCCCTGCTGTGCCCATCACTCTAGAACAGGTTTAATCTGGATTCATTAAACCATATGACCTTTTCCCCTTAAAACATTACGTACCTACCTACCTACCTATAACTACTCACTGCATTGGTTAAAGAAACCGAATCAGTTGAAACACATTAGTCACTACAGTATATTTGTAAGTGAACGAACTGAACTATTTCTTTAGTTAAACCTAAGGAGTGGCTTTTTTTTTTTTTGTTGACTTGGCAGTAACATCCATTTTCTGTCGCAGTATTACACAAACTCCACTTCCACTCACACCGTTATATGCAATAATCATGTAAGACAATGCTGAAGTGAACCAAAGTGTTTAAAATATATTACTCACTTCGATTAGTCTAATGGAATACGTTCCAACTTATATTGCCAGAGATGCCTGACTTGTCTGTAATACAATATACTTTAAAAGTAGCCCTTCACAATGCCCATCATGACACAGCAATAAGCCCCCAGAGTCAATACAATCTGACTCATGAGATTCCTGAGTTAAGCCCCAAGATGCATTGTTTCTTTTCTGAATTTGTATGAGCTGTGAGTAAAAGTCAAGCAAACCTTTGCCCCCATCAACAAATCTGCCTGCTAATCTTCTCTGTGACTTGGCAATTATCTCAGTCCTTGACCTGAGCGAGAGAGGGAGGAATGGGGAAAGCATAAAGGGAGAACACGGGATGTGGGCATGTCAATGTATCGGACTGGGAGTGCCAGTGGAGCCTCTGGGATGCAGAGATCTCTGTGTCTGGCCTTTACTGAGTGCACTCCGAATGAGCTCATCAATATTCATTGACCCGCTCTGGCTAATGTCCCCAGCGACAGGCAGAATAAAGTTGCAGAGGTCGCACACTTCACAAGGAGAGCGAGGCGGGGAGAGAGAGGAAGCGAATGGGTGATGCAGAGAAAGTGTGCGGAGATGATAAGACAGTGCAGGTTTCAGACAAAATGAGAGCAAAGAGAAGCAAACACCAAAAGGGCAAAGCCTCGGGGCCTGCCGGGGTTAGGGAGTTTATTACGACTTGAAAGTGAAACATATAAAACATATAGAGGAAACATAAGCGCGCGGATAAACAGATAAAGACACACGTGCCTACAGAGAACAAATAAGTGCACACCTGCATGAGAAGTGTGACATGAAAAAACAAATACGGCTAAGCTCTGTTCCCATTTGTTTCATGTCTTCCTGCTCTGTGCCTGTAATCTGGGGTACAGCTGCGGTGTATAACATGACACTTGAGCATACAAAATGGTACATGCCTCCAGAGAAGCGGCAGAGTGAGAGAGAGCAGATTAGAGATGAGGTAGCGTTGAAGACAAAACACAGAAGGGGAGTAGTCAGAGAGAGAGAGAGAGAGAGCGAGAGAGAGAGCGAGAGAGAGAGAGAGAGAGAGAGAGAGAGAGAGAGAGTAGACCAAGGTGAGAAGAGAACAATGTGCATATTAGTTGACACATGCCTGCCCTGACAGTATATTTTAATATTAAAAACATCGACGGTAAGAATTGAACTTTTCCATAATCGTCCGCGCCTATAGGTGCTGATGAATATTCAAGGTGTGAAGAAGGTCAAGGTGAAGAAGAGCAATGTGGCGTGTGTGCACCGCTAAGCACATAACACATGATGAGATACACAAGCCAATTACTGGAAATGAGTACAGGCTAAATACCTTAAATGGAATTATCAAATTATGTTAATATACGAGAATAATGATGTTACTCAAGCTGTCATCTAGTGCTAAAGATCAGTAAAGAACTTGCCAAAACAGATAATGGTGCACGAGTGGCTCCCTTCATCTATTTCTATCTTCCTCTCTCTTTCTTGTCTGGCTCGCTGCTGCCTACACCGATCACTTAAGCTGTCCTCAGGCCCGTTCTCTCTTCATTTCTACTCTTCTTGTCTGCCTCAAGTCTCCACATCCCCTCATTTCTTGTTTATTTTACTGCGCTGCCGTCGTCTCTGGTGCTTTTTGACTGAATCATCAGTGAGCGATCCCGCCGAGATGACAAAGTGTGGTGGTGCGCCCCTCTCCAGAGTCAGTTTTAAAAAGGGAGCATAAATAAAGTTTTCGCCAGAGCCAACGGGGGATAGATAAAAGCTGCCAAAACAAGTGGAGTTATAGCTACGACTTGGCTATCACGACACCGACCTCTGACCTGTTGCATTAGAGTGCGGCCGTAAGATAGCTTTGTCAACCCCATCACATTTATAATTTATATGCTTGGAAAGAGTGTGTGCTGCGTTTTTCTCCCTGTGTAACTCTTGTGCTTCAGCCCACGTTCATTCACTTTCATCAGACAAATCTTTCGCACCTTCTCTCTGTTCAATCCCTGTTGAGCTTCTCTTCTCCCAAGTCATTTTTTTTGCAAGATCCCCAATGTGTGAATTCCTGAAGTTGTCGACCGGTTTTCCACTTTCTAATGCTGGTCGAGACCGTCTGTTCTGCCCATTTGTCAATAACTGTGTTTTAAAAGCACACCAGAGAGGCAAAGAGGCAACAATCAACTGCAGGGAGATGCACTGTTCTGTCAAATAACAACATTCCCACTTGTGTTTTCTGTTTGTATTCCTGTCACATCAAACAAATATTGCTCATGTGTAACTCTTTCTATTGTCTTCTGCCTTTTTAACTATGGCTTTACTGTCAAAATACACTGCATGTGACAAGAGGATTTATAGTACAGTACAGGAATAGAAATGTATTAAAGCATACTGTACATACACATTTATAGTTGTGTATATACTGGCACTGAATAATAAAAAAAAAGATTATTTGTATCAAGCCAGGGCCATTAAAAGGGCAAAGGCCATTTTGTACTTCCCCCTGCTGATCCAAATCAAACTGATATCTCAAATCAGTTCTCTTTTTAAATAGCTTGTAGGCAAGTTTGATGGGAACTATGCACCATTAACCATGTCGATTTTATTTACTGTATTTATCGATTTATTGTATTATGTGAAATTGATTGTTTGGTGATATGTGGGATGCACAATTCTGGTAGAAATCAAATTGCCCTTCGGGGACGTTAAAGATTTTTCAATTCAATTAAATTCAATTAGGGGTGTATAACAATATAAACAATAGTTCAGTTCAGTATCTTTTTGGTACAGTGAAGGAGACAATTTCATATAAACAAAAACAACTTTAAATATAACCGATCTTTACAAAAGAATGCCGGCATACCAGTCTTTCTTTGTCACCTTGTCTCTCTGCATTGATATAACTGACAGGGAATCAGAAATACTCCCAAATCGGAGTCCTTAGAGAAGATGGAGGGTCTTCCTACTCTGACTTTGTAGCTGTGACATTGCTCTGAGCTACTATAGTGCTTCATGTTCAGCATGTGTATAGTGCATGGACCCCTTAGATCTCCATCTAGGATATCAAATACTGCACATGGGTTCTGCTTGCAGCCAAACTGCTCATACTGCGTGCGTTCCGCTTCAAGGTTCGTCTGGAAACTTAAAGGTGGAGGACGAGATCTTAGAAAAATACTTCGAGCAAGCTATACATTTTGAAAACACCCAATTATATATCAAGTCCAAACCCCTTTCTTCAGAGAAAGATCAGATTATTGCTGACTTATGCCACATTTCCACTATATGGTATCGGCTCTACTCGATTCCACTCAAGTTGGCTCGGGAAATGCATTTCCATTACAGATACTATCATACCTGGACGTCATCACAAGGCACCATCAAGCTCGTGCTGAAATGTTTTTCCATCAGCCACCAAAGACAGAAATGTCTCAACCTCCATGATCGGCCATGATGTAGTTTTGCGGACCGCCATCATTGTGTTGCAGACATAAATTTAATTTGCTGGTCTGTTTACTGTAACACTGAATGTCTTTTTTTTTTTTTAATGGCAGTTCGCATATTGATAATGAAATGACTCAGAGACAACTCCACCAATCAGTGTCTACGCTCTTTACACATTACATAATAACAATCTAGGACCGGGTACCATGGGACCGGGTCCTTTATTGTAGCGTAAACGCACCCAAGTAAGTAGAATCCGGCAGAGCCAATACTAGTGCTTTGGGGGTTAAATAGAAACAGAGGGAGCTCAGCAATGCAGTGGTCACCTCATCATCTACTCAAGCTGAAAAACACTTATCTGAGGTATGTGGTCTCGCAACTTGTAATAACAACTCACCTTGAAGGCATGTGTTTGTGTTTTTCACACAGGCTACATGTATTCATTCAGTACACCTCCGCAATATCGTGAAGGCTGTGAATGAAATGATTCGATACAAACAAGTGCACTGTTACACTCCTAACTGTTATAGTTTGAAAAGGTCATGTATTTGCATGCAAGTATGGCACAATCACACTAACACAAATGCACGCGTGTTAGATGTGTTTTCCTTGATGTTAAGGCAAGTGTCTTTTTGTCCATGCACACACATGCTCCACCATTATAACACAGTGTCCAGAAAAAAAAAAACGTAAATATGTAATTTTCTGCTCAATTGGTGCATGCAAAATGAAAATTATAGCACGTGTATATTTAATTCTAAAGGGAGAAACAAAGGTGGTATTAGAAAACAGACCAATATGGACATGGGAAAAAAAAATATAGAAATGCAGAACAAAACCAGAAGAAAAGGTTACATAATAGAAATCAAAGACTTTGATTTAGGCTTGACTGGGTGTGTTTGGGTGCCAACTATGATAATATACAAGCCTGGTGTTGAAAAAAAAAAGGGATGAAGCTTGAAAACAAAAAAGAAATCACTGATTACAGTACAACTATAAAATTATCTAAGTAAAGTGATATAATATTGAATATATATATACAGCAGTGTGTGTGTGTGTGTCATGTGTTCAGCAGACAAATTTGCTTGAAGCCAAACTGTGATGAAAAAAGTACAAAGGTAAAAAAATAAAAATAAAGCATCATCCCTTAAAAATAAATATGCTGTCTGAAGTTAACCTGCAAAAATGCAAAAGCTGGAGATAAAATTAAATATTTAATTAAATGATCTGAAGAAGTCTCAGACCAGTTGGTGTTTGATCATCAGTTTTAATTTATGTTCAAAGCCTTTATTGTTTTACACATTTTTAGGGGTTAACTTCATTTGTACTGCGTTAATGTCATTTGTCTCATTTGTAGAATAAATACTACAATTTCTAACATTAGATTGTGCTTTTTACATACAATGGTACTTTGTACCTTTTGAGTTGTGAATACAAGTATTATAAAAGACATGTCTTGGCAAAATTGAATAACAAGGTTAACGTGTGGGGTCTGGAGGCTTGTGTGGCTGTAGAGTGGAAGCTGACAGAGAGCAAGTACTTCACACAGCCTGCTCTGCTCAGCTCAGTTCATCCATATTAGATAGACAGCACACTGCAAGGCCAAACAGCACGGCACCAAAACACTGTGTCATAGCAAATGATCCATGACATTGACAGGGAGGAAGTCGCTTGTAGCTTGAATCAGCTATCGCTGTTCATGATCATGTGGTGATGAGCTCAGATAGTGACTTTTCTTGTGCATGAACACACACACACACACACACACACAGAGAGCCACATACACACTCACACTCTGTCCCCAATGCTCCTTGACTTGTGCATGTGATGTAAATAAATGGGCATTAACACGACCATGGCCAATGGGATTTAACACCGTAACGACCATCTATGCACTATAAAAAAATTGAAAGGGTGTGACATTAACAATGAAAAGGACATCCGAGAGGGGATTCAAACAGTCAAACACTCCACAGAGACAGTAGTCAGTCACAAAGCCATATGGATAGACTTCCCTGTAGTTTCAAAAACCTGCCTAAAAAAACAAAACAAAAAAACTATAAAGACATAAACAGCCAAAATCATCAACTGAGCTAAAATATTTTGTAACTTCTAAACCACTAAACCTATGAATATGTTAAAATAAATGGCCTAAAATACAGTTTATGGTCATCAGATATGACCTATTTGGACTTTCAGAAGCTCCGTAGTGAACATGGAAACACCGTCATCTTCTACAACAATGATTCACCATGAAGTTGGATCAATAATAACGGATGGAGACACTTGGTTTCTGTTCAGTTAGTGATATATGTTACTGAAAAAGTCACATTTTCTTCATTTTTGTTCTGTTTCTGATATAATAACCCTTAACTTTAATCTGAGATTTTATGAACATCTACATAATGAGTGAATTAAATATTATCACCTTATTAAAATAATGGCCCAAGTCATTTTTGGATGAAAATGACTTTTTGGCTTAACTCATCTCTTGATAATGTTGGCCATTCCTGGTAAAACCACTTAAATCTTTAGCTAAACGGTTCACGCTCTTTATGCCCTATAGATAATGGTCTATGTCAAGAGGGTGTCTTAGGGTTATAGGGTAATGTTTCCCCAAAAACATGAAAAAAATGACATAGGCCATTATTTTAATAGGCTGATGATATAAGAAAATACCCAATTTTCACTGAAAAAAATCCTAAATACAGACAGTAACAATATAATCAATGATGATGTAACACCTAATAAATGTTAAATATGAAGAAAAAAAAAACCTTGCCACAAAAGTAACACTGGGTCATAATGAGTTAAAATGTTAAAGGTGGGGTGGGAGATTTTTTTTTTTTTATCCATATTTACCATATTGCTTCAAAACCTCTTCACGATCCCATAGCACACAGTGAAATAGAATGTTTGCAAAGAAACCCCCAAAATGTTTTAGTCCAGTCTAGAGGGTGGAACCAGAGGAAAACTCTGGCCAATCAGTGTACTGATCATCTTTACACTTATTGACTGCTGCTGATACGTCCATCAAATATCAGTCCAAAACTGAATTTCACCTCGTGGGTGATCTGTATCTGTGATGCGCGGGCTGACCCAAAGTGAGCAGGTGCCCGCAGTCACCCACGTAGTTTGCAGACCATTTAATTTTTTTAATGATATTCAGGTTGTGGTCGATTGGGTCGTTTGTCATTTGAGATAAACTAGCGGGCAGGCTAGTCAGTTTTGGGTCGTTTATACATGGACCTGCGCATCACTGGTCTGTATGTATAACTGTAAAACAAGATTTGACCATGTTTATTGCTATTATGTGCATGTAGACATTTTTCTTGGAGTAGTTGTCAGCTAGATAAAAAAAAAAAACACTCAAGAATGTGTAACTATATTTCAAAATAAATGATAATTATTATTACAAAATTATTATTTTTTTTTTTTTACACACAGTATGTAGAAAGCAGTAACAGTATGTGGAGTTAGACTTGGAGAAGCTTTGTTAAAAGGCAAACACACTGACAGGATGTTGGATGTAAAACAGATGCCACTCATATACTAAATATCTTTAATAATCCAATCAATCACAGTAAAGAGGTTGTCTTCAACTGAACACAATACTGTGTTTGCCCTTGGCTACCACGGTAATAAGACTAAGAAAACTGTTGTTAGTGACACAAAGACCAATTGCACGATATACACACACACTGATACATGCACACAGACAAAACAGACCCTCCAATTTCAACAGCGGTGACATTTGGATACCCTGCTGTTATGACTAATCATTCAAAATGAAGTCACAAAATCTATCTCTGGCTTCACCTCTCGCACTCTCCCAGCCTTTCCTCCCGTATCATTTCCTCCCTCCTCCACCCACCTACCTAAATGTCAGCATTTCAATTGGGTTCATTAATACCCCCCCCCTTTTAGGCGTGTGTGTTTGTGCCTTAGTGTGTTGGGATGTTAAGGGAGTACGGGCTGATGATGTATTGGAGCGGTAAATGGTCTGCTGTTCCCTTTTTCCGTTTCTAGACTGTCTCTAAATCTTTCACTCTCTCTCTTTATGTCTCTGATCCATCATTATTTCCCGACTATCTTTCCTCTCCCTAATTCTCTTTCCTCGTTTCCCTCTGATCCATCATCCATGGGTGTGTGTGAGGCAGCGGCTGTGAATCATGCAGTGGCCTTTCCACTGACATGGCCCAGCCTGACCCAGTCTGGACACTCCTGGGCTAAACAGCATCCATCATTAGAGCATTCATCTTCTCTTACAACAGGCTAAAAAGCATGCGTGTTTCTTTGTCAGGTTGCAGCATAAAAAAATGCCACTACGTTTGGATGGTGTATATAAAGAAACAAGCAGAATGCTAATAGGCCCAGTAAAACGGAGGAGGTTCCAGCATACAATGTGAACAGACTGCAAGCCTTTTCAGATCCAGAACAGACTCCCAAGATCTGAGGGTTTCTTGACATGCTGTCAAAGAGGTCAAAGAGGATGGAGGATTATACAGTAAGTGATTCAGATGTGTAGGAATAACCGATGTGGCTTTCAACCACACACAGCTGTGTTATGAGGAGCCAGAAAAATAAAAAAAAAAAAGAATCACACAGTAAAAAAAAAGCACATTTTAGGTAAATTAGCTGCGATAATGACAGCTAGTACTATAGAATTATCAGCAACTAATTGTTTATTAGAGAAGGTTTTCATGCTACCGATTAAATCTGTAGTTTTTACAGGAAGGAGCATGTTGAGAAAAGCAGTTTTCTTTGTCAAAATTGTGTATTTCTATTGTTTTGAGAAAAAAAAAACCTCAACTGTAAATTGAAAAATAATGATGGTGCTGTTGAAATTTCAAGACCACAAAGTTGAACAGCCTGTTTGCTTTAAAATAAATAAATAAAGTAAATAAAATAAATAAAAAAACAATAAAATCAATATCTCTCGCTCTCTCGTCCGTATTTTCCCTATAATAGGGTTGGATGTGCAATGACACACTTCCACTCCTGCCTGTCCTCAGACATAAAAAAAAAAAAAAAAAAAACTATAAAGAAGTAAATAAGTAAGAAGAAGAAGTAAGTAAGTATGTGTGTTTGTACTCACACACTGTTAAAAATACTGGCATTTTATGTTTCTTTATATGGGCACAGTGGTGCAGTGGTTTACACTGGGTTTCCTTCGAGTGCTCTGGTTTCCTTCCATTCAAACACATGCACCTATAGGTTAATTGGTTAATCTAAATTGCCCATAGGTGTGAATGTGAGAGTGATTGTTTATCTATATATGTTCAGCCCTGACATTAACTGGAGACTCATACAGGGTGTACCCCGCCTTCACCCATTGTAGCTGGATTAAACCCCCAGTGACCCCTGTGACCCTAATGAGGATAAAGCGGGTTCAGATGATGAGAGAAGACTGTAAATATGTAAAATAACAAGTGGCTGTGGATCAGTTGGTAAAGCAGGTTGTCCAATGACCAAAGGGTTGAAAGTTCTAATCCTAGCTCTTGACTGTTCACATGTAGAAGTGTCTTTGTAAAACTAAATGTCTCCCAGTTTAGTCCTGGTGGAGTTAGAAAACACTGTGAGCACCTGCAGGTCTATGTAAGGTGCAGTCCATTTATTGTTTACATTCCATGTTAAATCTACGTGTTCAAAATGTTAAATCTACATGTTTCACTGTAAATGTGTTTTCAGTTTGATATGTTTTTTACAGGATTGACCATAGAACTGACCACAGCTGGACTTCCATCTTACTGTGTTTTTGTATATATGTAGGAAGTGTTTTATTTAAGTTTTAGCTGCAAGACCTGAGGGGGATCTGAGCTTATTGCCAAGTCAAAATTAACACTAGCAAATAGAAATAAAATGTTGCAGTATTTTTTTGGGGGGTGAGGTGTCTCTTTATTGGACACATTTAATGCTATCTACCTTTGTTTGATAAGGACACTGCAGATTATTGCCTATATAGGTAGCAAGTAAATTCACACTTTGCAAAAAATCTGAACTTCACCTTTAAGGAAAAAAAAAAAAGACTCTTCAGACAAAAGGTCAGTCTTTCACAATGACATTAACTTGTAAATGTGAGCTAATGTGAATGAAAACAACCACGTTTGTACTCACACACTGTTAAAAATACTTATATTACCCTGGCATTTTATGTTTGTTCTGTAATAAGTATCTATATATTGCCTTTTCAACACCTGTCTTACCTAAGTTTTTTAAACACTTTGGTATATTTAAGCAACATTTGAATTTCAATTAGTGCAAGTTTAGCATAATGGCTGTAATTTTTATGTTATTTAATTATATCAGCTACTTATTTGCTTGTAAGAAAGTCAAGCAATTCTGAGCCTGGATCCTAACACAGTCAATAAAAACATAACCTATCATTTTATTATCCCCTTCACTGTGATCATCATACTAGGTTTGTTTTTCAGGCTAATTTTTTTTTTGTTGTGTGTGTGTGTGAGAATTAGCCCTTTTTTTTTTTCTAAAACTTGCACAGGTAATACATAAAATATCAAAGATGTTGGTTGGGCCTCAGGGAGCTTTCTGAAATAAGATTTTCTTATCTATCAATGCCATTTTTTTTTATTGATATTGAGGAGAGATTGTCAGAGAAATGTACAAAGAGAAGTGCACACTTTGCACATCAGAGAAAGGGATGAATACACATAGAGGGAAAGGACAAATTCAATTCTATGATCAAAGCAAAGTTTCTATTATAACATAATTATTGTGCTACATTCTTTCCCAATGTCTCAGATAGTGTTTATTTGCAGTAGTGGGCATGAGTGCATTTGTATGTTTATGAATTTATGGAAACTTTGGGAAATTTGTGCAACAGCTCTGCATGCATGTGTGTGTACGCACATATAGAGAGCTACTTTGGAGATGCCTTTGATCGCAGATGGCAGTGCTAATCAGACGCCATTGTCAGAACAGTAAACAGACAACAGCGGAAGGGAGAAGATGAGAGAATTCAGACTTTAACGCACAACTGGTATCCGATTCACTCCGAAGCCATGGCTTGACACTGTGGTTGTCATGGCAATCACAGCAGGGAGTCTGTGTGTGTGTGTGAGTGTTTGTGTGTATTATGAAGGCTTTTTGTGTTTCATGGGAGAGTTGAGTACAAGTATGAAAGACGGATAAAATGTGTGAGTAGCCTGTGGGACACCGACGGGAGTTCAGCTGATTAGTTAAGAGACCATGGGACGACAGCGAATTGGTGCCGACACTATACCGACAAACCCGACGCACCGCTTTTTTCCCTCAGAGCTTTTCACTTTTCCATCTCGTCCCCCTCGCCTGGATCTCCTCCCTCTGTCTGTAAGCAAATATGATGAGGTCAGAAAGAGCCACTACCGCTTCTCTGGCATAGCCTCTGGGCATCAAGTCAGTGCCACCAGTGCCAGTCCTGCCTACGGGACGTACAGGCCTAGCCAACATGATTACTGCGCTTTCAGACAAACAACAGCCAGTGGAGACAATGAAGTGTCTGTCCAATTAGGAAGTGAAATTCAATAAATGAAAATTGTCAGTGCATGTGTGCAAATGAAACCGTTTGTGGAAGGCTTTGAATATGTGTCACTACAGAGGTGGATATGACAAATCATTCTAAATAACAAAATTTAAGAATAATCAAAGCTAAATGAGACATTTGGCTACAAAGACTCACAGATCTGAAGACCTTTCAGTTAGTTGCCTAAGGGAGAGACAAGAGAAGGTGGCACTTCATCTGAAATGAGTCTCGCTCTTACTGTGAGACTTCTTTTACCAGATTAATTAACTGATCCCTTGGATGCACATTCCCTTAAGAGTGCATGTGTGTCTCTGTGTGTTTCATCCAAGCCTGCCAAATGTCGGGAGAGCACCCAATTAGTTAAAGAGTCCGGGCCCACACACCTGTCTACCTGCGTTGACAATAGCCCGTGGCTGTGCGAATACATTTACACATTAATTACCAAGCTTGGGCCATTAATTAGTCAGTCAAGAAACTTAATGACTAGGTACTCAATAGTAGGTTACACCTGGGAGAGGGAGGGTACAGGCACAGCCACGCATAAAAAACAATAAAAATGGCCGCATAAGTGCCACAAATGCAGTATATTACACAGAACTGCAAATATACTCAGGACTACGAGATGCTAGCAAACATTTTCATGTTGGATTTTAATTTCCATTACCAAGTAAACAAACACATTTATCTCCATTAGTAAGACCTCAGGAACGCAAATGTTTGGTGCTCAGACGCTTAGATGAATAACAAAGTGTGTATCTTATGCTAAATGATGAACACCTGTGTATACCGTACCTGGTCTACATTAAAAACATAGCCTTGAAAGCGTCACACTGATGAACCTTGTTTTTATTGCAAAAGACAAAATCCTAAGACAACATCACTGTGAATAGTATTCAGAAATACACTTTTGGAAGTTTAATAGAAACTTCACAATGCATGCCACAGCTTGAAAAAGTTGCTAATTTATCCTTTAAAAAAAATAAAATCAGATTATTCATTATTAGGCTGATCCAAAATGGCAGTACTGTAATAAAATTGTAGCAAATAAAAATGTCCCCGGTGGATTTATGGGTCATATTTAACGGTCAGGAGCATTCATTATGACCATTTTAAAACAAAGCCCTAATTTATTATAGGGCTGCGTGTGTATTAACAAGTGGCCATGACGGTGTAGGTGAGTTGTTTATCTACTTTCATTGATCTGCGTTTTACTATAGCGTCTCTTTTACCACATCTCCACTATTTTACTACTTTTCTCAATCCCCTTATCTTTTCCCTCCACCCATCAGTTTCAAGTAGACTTTAAAAATTTATGGCCCAGCTCTATGATGTGATGACCTTGGAGAAAAGCACCAAATATACAGACGTTTGTAGCCCGCTTCAGACGAAGTGCCAGTGTTCTGTTTTTACAACCCTTGAAATGTGTTTTTGTCTCAAGTAATGTATCCTTTCAAAGAGTAAGTGGGTTGATGAGTCACAGCTACTTGTACATGTATACGCGTACATGTCTGAGAGTGTCTGTACTCTACCTCTCTGTCTTTGAGAACAGCCTGAGTTCTATAGAGCAGCAGGAGACGAACATCACTGTCTTTGAGGCTGAAGTTGTTTTCCAGGATCTGCAGCACATCTATTCGAGGCCGCACCGGAAGCGACGCATCTCCACAGAATGGACGTAACCAGGCAAGGAGGTCGTCTGAAGTCACCATGTCAGTGTTGCTGAGAGAGGAGGTTGGAAATGGAAAGAAAGTTGAAAAAAATATTCTAAAAGTAGTCGATTTGTCAAAAAGCACTTTTAAAAACCGTTTTAAGACTGCCATTATAAAATCTTTGTTCATTTTCCTTGCAATAAAAGTGTCAGAAATGTCTTTTTTTATGCCAATTCTTTCACACCTTTGCTTTCAGGAAGAACTTAACTTTCAATATCTGCTTATTAATCATTAAACACATCATTATTAGAAATTATAAATGCTTAAAACACTGTGTTTTAGTAAAGCAAACAAACAAACAAAACAAGATGTTAAAAGTTTTGCCATATATTTATTATCAGAAACTATTACAAATGTCCATAATGAAACCTTTTCAGATTGCAGAAATAAACTTTCAACTATTTTACATCTGCTCAAACATGGTTTTTGGTCTTGAATATTCAGTAGCCATATTATAGCTTCATATGCCAGGGTTCCTACAGCTCAGATTCAAGACTTTTTAAGACTTTTTTTAATGCCATTTGAAATAAAATTCGAGATCAAGCCGACAATGAACCAAAATGAATTACCTGGAGGTAGTTTTACCCAAATGTTTATTTTAAATAGAACATGACTTTTTGGTCCAGTTGCTGCTATGTTCATGAACCATTTGCATCAAGAAGCATATATTAAAAATTTTAATATAAACACACACACACCATATAAACACACACTTGCAAAAAAACTCAGTATAGCTAAAGGAATACTACAGTACACCCACAGAATGATGTGCCCTGATTTTCTATTTTTCTTATTTTTGTAATGTAGACAGCCTAAATATTACCAAATACTTTTTTATTTCAAACTAACATAAACCTTATTAATGTGTCCACAATTTTAAGACTGATTTAAGACATTTTAACGCCAATGAAAGCCTTATTTTTAAAACGATCAATTCAAGACTTTTCAAGGATCTGCGAGAACCCATGTCCATTTGATTGTTGTCCCGCCTGCATCTCAGTGTTGCTGTAAAGTGTTACATAATGGTGGAAAGCTTTGGATCTCAGCTTTCTGATGCAATTTGAATGTTGTGAATACGACCAATGGTTCAGGAGTTACCTTAATTTGAATGCGGTAAAGTGGAAAATGCAGTGCCAGAGAGATTAAAGGGTTAACGTATATATTCAAGAATTAAAACATAAATAGGCAAGAAAAGGAAATGGAGGAGTATTTTAAGGCCAGTCAATTAGCACTGATTGCTATAAGGAAATCATCATCAGCAGAAGTTGGCTCGCTGACAGTGGCTGACGGCTAATAGTAGATGTCTGATGTGGAATTACTGACTCCCTTTAGTGTTTATATTTATTGGTTTAATATTTTAATGCACGAACTATGTGTCAGTATTGTTTTATTCTATTTATTGTGTTTTACTTATATTCTGTTTCATGATTATGTGCAGCACTTTGGGGCAGTAAATAGAATAAAGTGTCAGTAGTGTCTGTTTTTAAATGTGCAATAGAAATACACTTTAATCAGAGGGAAAATGGATGGAAAAATTAACAGTTAAAAGAAAAATATGCATTGTGTGTTTTTATTGTATAATGCGATGTCAGTTGATAACTTGTACGGGGTGGGAAATTCCATCTGTAGCTGCAGGCTCAAATCGATCTAAAGATGATGATATGCTCCTATATTATTCCACTGAGGAAAAAAGTAAAGCCAAAACAGTGCAGGTTGGGGAGCAGCCATGTTACTTCTGTGGTGAACCATGGACTAGAGCTGTAATGTTGCCTTGGACAGAATCAGCGAATAATAATTAAAGCTGTCAGTCACATATTTATCGCCTCTGCCTGTCTGACAACTCCTCTGATTAGTCATCTAATATAGATACTTGACAGCTTGTTTCCTTGTAGATCACATTGCTGAAAGGTCAATATTGATTACTTTTTTTTCCTCAAAAAGTATCAGGAGCTCAAGCTGTAATCAGCTTCCAACTTTCTACCAACTTGCCAAATTATATTCCTTAATTATATTAGCCTTTAAAAAAAACACTATAAGCTAACCTCAACCTGCATATCCATATAGATCCACAAACACTATATGGATTAAATATTCATATAGATCATACCTTCAGCGTGTAGGACTTTCAATTCCCGATGAGTTGAAATTTTATCATTGTAAAAGCATCCGGTGTTGGTGTGATGATGAATGTCAAATTTAAAAGGCTGAATTCTTCCAGAGTAAGTTTTGAAAAATAAAGTTATTTGTGATTTTAAATTATTATTTACGGTCAAAATATGACAAATATTTTCAGAAATCTAGAGGTGGACCATTTCAAACAATAATAATGACAATTTACACACAATTAACCCAAAAGCTGACATTTATCATTGTAATTTGGGCCCGCTAGTGAAAAAAACTGAAATTGGTTAATTAGTATATATTAATGTTTAATTGGCAATCATCTTGAAGCTAGGTGCATGTGTATCGCTGTGTTGTGTATAAGTGTGTGATGATCAGATGTGCTGTTACCCTGCCCAAGAGGTATTGTCTCTGATTCAGTTTGTTTGTTTGTTAACACTCTGGCAGTATATGTGTGTGTATATATATATATATATATACATTTATATATAGAGTCAGTTACCCACAATACATGTAGTAAAAATAGGTCAAAGTTAACATTTTTTAGGAATTTTTGTAATCTTTTTTTTCCTTTCAGTTACTTATAATAGGTGACATTTGAAATGCCAAAAAAAAAAAAAAATCAACTGTTTCCATTTAATTTATATACTGCCATCATCACATACATACTGTAGATATGATGACATGACTGAAGCCAAAATAAGCTTTAATACATGCGAGGGGTGAGGTTTGTAGTGTTTGGCACCTCTTGTTTAATTGCGATTTGTTTGGTTAGGGGTCACAGAAGGCTGACCAGAGAAACAGACAGACTCACACGTGACTTCCATTGAATTGAATATCAATTCCATTGATTTCAGAGAGGAGGTGATGAGGCTAAGACGCTTGTGACGTTTACATTTCACAGATAAAACAACAGTGCTGTATTTCCTGCACATGTGTATGTAATTGAAAAACCCACCTTTTCCTTAATGAAACCCTTCAGTTAAGTGTAACGACAACTTTCACCACGGTGCCTAAAAGTTAAGTGTTTGTGCCTAAAAGTAGAAGTAACCTTACCCACTCAGCACACTGTTGTGCACAGCCGTCACCATGGCTTCCAAGACCCTAAGGGGCTGTGGGTAATTTGTCAGGGCATCGGGGTCTCCACTGGAAAACAAACCACATCACAATAATCACATTACATAATATTCTAATTAAGATAAGATTTTCAAATTACCACAATGTCAAGGGACAACAGCTGAGAAAAAAATAATCAAAGGCTGTTTTCTCAAGGATAGTGTTAGTTAAAAATATGTCTGACTGCGATTAAAATGTTTGAAGCTACTTTGCAAAAAGAACTGTCGTGAAATTATTTAAAGCCCTGCAGTCACGAAGGAATAAATAAAAAAAAAACATTTAAACTCATCTCCAATGTAACAAGTTTAAAGTTCTATGAAGTTGTTGATGAATTTGAACAGAGCATAACAATTTAATTTTTTAAAAGCTAATAAAAGATGTTTCTCTCTTCAAATAATGTGTAAATGAGTCTTCGCGCTTGATCTTTCTGCAGCGTCATTAGTGTATTTTGCAGCACAGTTGTGGGTTTTGCTGCAGTGTGTGTATGTGCACTATATGTTGAAAGGGGAGGGTCATTTTTCATGAAGACAGAGAAGGAAAAAAGGGTGATTTCCCCTGACTCAACTCCACTTTGCTTCTGGGCTTGTGTGCAAACACATATACACACACACACACACACACGCACACACACATCTAAGACCAGACGTACACAGCACAGAGACATTCAGTATAGTACACATACATCCAAAATACACAAATGACCTGGCAAAAAAAAATATAGAAAAGTGGCTTAGCATTTTACATATTGCACTTTATCACATCAATTTTTTTTCTCATCAAAGGACAAAAGCTGCAGACACACAAATGCACAAGCGCAGAGCAGTTATGACAGATACATAGGATGGCTATTAGTGTGAGGTAGCAGGTAAGCCTGCTGCACCAGACTGAAGGCTTTGAGAGAGCCAAAAACAAAGCTGGCTCATTCATACCTGCCAAACACAATGCTTCAACAAAACCCCGCAACAATACGCGCACGCATGCACTCGCAGTCTTACTTGAATGCGAAAAGGGGCATTCATTTGCAAGAACACAGAGTGACACATTCAAGGAAAAGAAGCCCTCTGGTGAATACATAAGGTTTTGTGTACATGAGATGGCAACCGATGCACAGAACACACACTGACATGTTCATAATCTGTGTTTGTGTGTGTTCTGACGCAGGAGCTGGGAGAAAGAGAGATCTAGAGAGGAACAGCTGTATCAGGCTGCATTAATTATAAGAAGATAATGAATCAGAGAGAGGGAGGAAAAGCGTGCGCACGTAAGACAGAGTGTGTGTACGTTTGCAACAGTCTGCGCATGTGAATAAGCTCTTTTTTCCTGGATTGTGAATGCGTTCCTATAAATGCAGGTGCCATCTATCTGCACCATGCGCCATTGAGCAGTCATAAAAAAAAAGTAGGAAATGAGGCAGGAATATAATCAAAGCAATTGGTGCTTATTTATCGAGCCAATCAGATGATCCAATGATATCAGCACCGTGTCAGTGAGGCCTTGCTCATCAGCAAGGTTCTTCAAGCAAAAAGGACAAAAAAAAAACAAAGAAACTCTAATCCTTAAACTACTCAGAAGTGAAATTGCTGTGTCCTTTATCCTAATAAAAGGTACAATGACCAGAGTTAAACTCCTCCAATGTATCGCTTGTGTATTTGTACGAAATCCAACTATTTTCCATGTCCCTAAAAATCGAGCAGCGTTGTGTACATGTCAGGATGAATCATCTCTCTTTGTTTTGTATGCCGAGAGCAGGAAGACACCAATAAAGTGCTGTGAGCTCAACTCCCACAGGCACCCACTATAGATTCAATTCAACACTTGAGGCATTTGTTTTGACAGTGTTTCTCCCACCAACATGCTGAACCCAAAGTGGACCAATATACAGTATATTTTCAGATAACAACAAAAAGAGATCACAAAGTTGGTGCTTTTCTTGGGTGGTGCTGCTCTTCAGTATTTAAGAATATATACAATAGATCATGTTTTGCGATAGCTATTGATAGTCGTCGCTTAACTTACCTTGTTTCTAAAAAAAGACACCTAGTTTTTCATATTTAAGTCGATCATAATGTGTTTTGACAGAGCGGAAATGTGAATCTAAATGAGATTACAATTAGAAAAGCAGATTTTGTACGTTTACGAACCTGACAACTTGATTTTCCTCTGGCTTTTCTTATGTTTGTCACTGTGGGCGACATCTGTGAGAGCAGGCAGTCAACGGGCCTACACAGGTGTCATTTTTCTAACACTGTCCTTTTATTAAGCATTTTCTGAAAGAAAAAAAAAAAAAAACTACAGTCCTCACAGGGAGGCGACTAGAGTGCAACACCATTTATGATTAATATCCCACTGAAAAAAACTGTCAGATCAACAGAAATAAACACTAGCAGCGGAGGCAGGCACAGGATTGTAAGATTTGTCTCCTAAAGCAAAAGTTGTATTTTAGAAAGATCTGCCATTAGAAAATGCAACTAGACTGATTGTAGCATAGTGAGCTCAGCATTAAGACAAGTGAGTTTACACAGCAAATCGAATAGAAGTGGGTATTAGATCTGGGGTTCCTACTTTATTTTAGTGCCTATCAAACATAAAATGTTGTGCTTTTATTATCAAATTACTCAGCTTTTTAGTGAAGGCGCCGTTGTCCGTGTCTTCATTCACATCTTCTCTGACTGAACTAAAGGTTGGATTCATTACTAATGTTATATGTAGCTTTCTTGGGACAAGGTCTATATGGTCTGTTCACAATTTGAAGATAGTTTAATTGATAAATGTTTGGTGACTTTTGAAATATAAAAAATAATGCCTTTACTTATAATGGAGCAAATTTTAATTGTATTATAAATAAACTTATATTATACATGTTGCATTATTTGTAATGGGGGAAATGGTTAAGAATATCAATATAGTTGCTATTGAGCACTGATAGGAGTTCACATGTGGATTTTTATTTGGGTCTAAGACATTTGACCTTGAGTGACCTTGAAAGGTCAAACTTAAGGTCAGCAGTGTCTACATTTCAACAGGATTTGTCTCCAAAACTATTGGTTAGAATAATTACAAATACTTGTGGCTTCCTTGAGATAATGTGTAACGTCACACAAAATGGATGATATTTTAAGAACTTTAATAATAATAATAATAATAATAATAAATAGAAATTGTTAGCTATATTGACATAGTAACTCTTGAGCACTGATAGGAAGCCATAAATGCACTTTGATTTAATGATTTGACTTATCCTACAGTGAAAGGACCACCCACTTCTACTGGGAGATTGATCTTTAGCATCACCACCACATGACTCTAACATAGAGAACACAAATTCAACGTACTCATTCTTGACAGAACATGTCGGTGAGCTACAGAGCCATTAATCCTATTTGCAAAATTGTTAATTGTAGGTGACTCTGATATTGGCCAGTTCTACCAGAGACATGTTCGTGCAGCTTGAGAATGTCATCTACCGAGTCCTGAGTGAGTGGAAGTTTGTGCTGTTACCACACATAGGTGTTTTCTTCTTCATACATTTAGGTGAGACGAGGTGAACACTATACCTGAGTGCAGCCACTACTCTCTCCACTGCATCATGAAGCACAGATTTGATGGACAGGTCCAATGCTCCTACGACCACACTGAGAAGCTCTCCAATGCTCTCCAGAGGCTGTCCATCAGTTGCCATGGTGACTGCCAGCTCATGCACTTTTGACCTCTCTGATCGGGACAAATCATAAAGTCGGCTATAACCCTGCAGCTGTTCCTGGAATACAGTATAAAGAAGAAAAATAAGAGACACCATGTGATAGCACTGACATATTTCACCTGGTAGGAAAATGCAACATGTGACAAAAGCAGAAAACAATAAAAGAAATGTACAAGGTGTTAGACAAATCACTTTTACAGATTTGCAGCTTTGATGACAAAGAGACAAAAAACAAACAAACAATAACGCCACGCAGGGCCACAAAAGAACAAAGAAGCAAAAATATTTAGGCACAGGAAATGCTGGCATGTGAAGAGTCCAAACAAGTGAAGTGTGAGCCTGAGTGCAGTGGTCTCCTCAGGAATATTACCAGAGGGCAGTGCTGGACTGAACCTGCTACCCCCCTGTACCACCTTACTCTTCATTGCTTGTTTTTCAATAAAAAAAAAAAAAAAAAGGCTCAGAATCACCACCTGGAAATTCCTGATGTTTGGTGTGTGTAGTTATGCTGGTTAAAGGCGACACATGCTATTCATGTGCCCTTTAATTAGACCAAATTTTCACCCTCAGTGCATTTCAGTGGTTAATCATTTAAGGTGACTCTCTGTTCTACAATAAATATGGAAAAAAGCTCATGATCTTTGCCCCAAATGCAAGACAACAAAGTAAGACAGTGACATTCTACACATTAAGTCAAACATAATCAGCTTTGGCATTGGACGCCCTTGTCACCTCTGCTGTTTGGAATATTTATCGACAGGGTACTCAGGACATGCATATGATAGTCGTGATGCATGATATTCACAAAGAGAGAGAGAAGTGCTTCTGGTTAGGTAACATATGGGTGGTATGACTGCTTTTGAGGAAGATGATATCCTTCTGGCTTCCCTCTCTGAGGTGTACTTTCGCTGCAGGGAGTAGACTATGTGACCAAGTAGCTCATCTCTGATCTCTCTGATGTGGATGTGTCGGTGCAGCTGTGGGAAGCACAGGTATCCTTAGGTGGTACTCACAACAACACTGCCAACTTTGGGCAATGGTTATCAAGAATGTGATAAAGAAAGAGATGAGCTATGAAACCAGGGCCCAAACATATTTTCTATTTTTAAGTATTAATTTCCTGACTAAACACTCAGAACTTCTCAAAAACCTTTTTTAAAACCACATTGTATGATCATCATAACTGTGATTAGGTGCGTTAGTGTGCAGGATGTATCACATTCTGACAGCGTATGTTGTCAAATAAGATTTTTACAAATACAAATCAATGAAGACAAAAACCTTAGTTGATGAGTGTTTGTTCAGTTCCATACCATATGTATTTGTTCTGGCTTATGCTCTATAACATTTGCAGATTGTGCCTGAGCTGGTTGTCTACTCCAAATGCCATTAAACATACACTCCTTGTATGATTACTTCATTTTTATACATTCTGATCATTCAAAAAACAGAAAGGGGGGGGGGCAGGAACATTTTCAATACTCATCCATGCCTGGAAATCCAAAAATCAATTTTCTTACTTTTCCATTTCAAGTTATTGACTATGTTCCCATTTCTAGTTGCATGTTAAGTATATTACTAAAAGATCCCTGATGTGGGACAACCTCAGGAATGTTTACAGTAACAAGAGTCCAGGCATCTACAGGGGGTGGCTAAGTTCTTTTTCATGTGTCAACAACAACTACAAGGAAATTGTGGGGAAGATTCAGGGCATGCTGGAGGGCTTACAGATCTCCTATAACCTGTTAACACTACAGGTTCACCCTGGAAGCAGCTGCTGGACTTTGGTGGCAAAAAGACTGGCCTTGCCCTGTTGTGGTCTACAGCCCTGTTCATTTTAACAGCAGATAAAAGTAAAGTTCTTGGAATTCATGATACTGTTAGAATTTTTTTTTAAACTGCAATGGTTAATGATAGTTATTATACATATTACAGTGCAATAAATCCCTTTGACTAAGCCTTGCTTTCAAAAACACAGCTGTACCGTATACAATATCTGCAGTGTGTAGTTCACTGTCCTCATCGGCGGTCAAGGCGCCTGTGGTGGATTCTTCTACAATCTACTGTTATTCCCAGCAGCTGGTCATGTACACTTGATAAATGACCACAGTATTGCCAAAACAGAGCCTACAGGGCTCCTTCTATCTATCTTTCTCTGCCTATCTGCCCTTTCCTTGTTCTTATATCCTTTTTATCTATCTCCAAGGATACAATTGCTTCCTGCATCAGTGAAAGGTTACTTACTTACTTTGCAGAACCTGCATCGTGTGCATGTGTGAGCACCTGTGAATCAAGCCGACAGCTCCATCATGTTCTCCTCTTATTTTTTATTATGAAAGGCATGTACTTATAAATACAGACCAAACATGGCCTAAACATTATTAACTTGCAGTGCAGGGGGTGTAAATGACCAGTTTTCATGGGTATTTCATGGTCGCATAGCAACGCTCAGCTCGCTGAATCATAACACACCCTCACATTAATTTTGTGTACACACGCACAAATACACACATACACAGCCACAGGGAGGTGACAGTGGGGTAAGTCAGTGTGACTTTGCTTAATGAGATACAGCATGGTGTACGTACTGTATATACGGTCATACGGCAGGGCTCATTTGAAACAGCAGCCCACAGATTTACATTAATATACCCTTGGCTGGTCCCACTGAGGCTGGGGAGAGCTTAGCCGAGCAGAACCATCCCAGAAATAGACAACACACACACATAAACACACATATACACAGCCAAAGGAAAACCACATCCAGATACAATCTCTATTACAATGAAAGGGAACCCCTTATACAGGTAAAGGAATATGATAAGACCGTGACCATGTCTGCATGGACACTAGTATTCCATTACTATTCTGAATAATTCATATTTGACATGGGTCACCGGTATACTCCATTTGGATATTCCACTTTAGCCATTATGCTAAACATAGTAGTTTTCTGAACATTATTTTAACATATACTTACAACATAACATGTCTACCTTACTGCTGTTGGGGATTTCATGGTCTGCTTAATATAAGCCCTAAATATCATACACAAACAAACAAGACAACATTTTGCAAGACTAAGGAAGAGATGCTTGACAAAATGAAAAGCCCACATTTCTGATTGGAAGGAGACACCTATGTTTGCCCATTATGAAGGACTTGAATATTAACAAGTTTGTTAATATGCACTAACATGCAGTCTTTTCTTTTTTTTTCATGCAGTCTTTTCAACAAGGGGGTTGAAGGAATGGAAGTTGAGGGCTTTGTCTTAAATATCTTCCACCACTAACAATTGTTGAAAAACAGTAGAATATACTAAGCTGAGAGTTTATAGACATTAATGCTCATTATCCATGTCAGCACCTTATTAGGAAACCCACCGTTGTTGGAATAAGGGTAGATGTAGTCAGTATGTCAAAACACTGTGAGGCAGGTAGTTTATTAGTTGCTGTTCCCCTTTAGCACACCTTGCAGAATTATTTAGTAACTTAGTACTTAAAGTGAACAAAATTAATCTCAAAAGATTGCTGACCGCTACCACATTTAGTGGTTCAATAGATTCAAAAAAGTTACTGAAACTAGTCATTTAATTGAATTAATTTCAAATACACACTTTTGAACCATATGATTTATTATTGTATATTCTTACTTCCCAAAGCCATTAGATTTAGTTCCATATTATAGAAAATAATTTACCACCAAGGTTTAAAAGCTTTAAGTGATTACTCATTCAACACATAACTATACACAACTTTGACCCACTGCAGCATATGGTGAATAATGTCTCTGTCTTTGTCACTTGACATTTACATTAACAACATGGTAATCGTCCTTTTAACAGACAATTGACCACACGTTCACACAAAAAGGTGCTCTCACCCTCAGAAGTGGATGTCTAAAATTGGTTGGCAGATGGGGTGTACCTGCTGGCTGTCTTTGAATGACAGAATGAAGGCATTGCTCAGGGTGTCCAGGTGGGCCTGTGACTGCTGCAGGTGTGCAAGAGCCTCATCAAAAGTCATCCCCGCTGGGTCCGCGCCTTCCTGCTCTCCATCGCCGTTGCCTCCTCGCTTCCTGTTCTTCTCGCCCAGCTGGCGGAGGGCTTTGGTGGCTCGTTTTATCACCTCCGACCTCGCCTGGATGCTCAGCTGGAGACGAAATAGGATGGACAGCAGCAATAGAAAGGGGAGGCAAACAGGGAAGAGAGCAGGCACAAAATTGAGTGAGGTGCACAGGTTATGCACATCAATTTTAAACATACCCCAATCTTTTTGCACTGGAATACCAGGAAATCTGGTGGTGCGTGTGTGTGTGTATGTGTGTGTGTGTGTACACGTTTCAGGAATATGTATATGTATGTGTAAGTAATAGAGAGAGATCATAGCTGCCAGCTTGGCATAATTGATTTTATTCAGTCAAAGCAGGTTAACCATTTATGGGGAGAAGAGAAGGCCCCTGGCTGTAGGAGGTTTTACTCTTTTGCATGGTAACACACACACACACACACACACACTGACAAGCTCCACACACACATCCACTACAAGAACATACTTAAAAATCATCTACCTTCACACCTAGACCAACCTTAACTTCACACTCTGACACATGCTATTTATACTTCTACATTTACTGGAAAACTTGACTTAGATTGACAGCAATTTTCTCTGCTAAGACAGAATGATCACTCAAATGGAACTTCCTGACAAACCTGTGCAATTTGGTATAAAAGCTAGGTGACTATATGCATTCTTATGTGCTTTTATAGTTTCTGAGACATGTCTGAGACATATCCCTATATAGGAAATAACAAATAACATCAGCCGGAGCATTCGGCAAGGTTTAAAATCGGTTTGGATGTTGATAAAGGGAGGATGCTTCTACTAAAGAGGCAATTTGAGATCAATACTTCAGAGGGAGAGAAATGCCAGCACCCTCAGTTTCCCTTCAAATGCATCCAGTAGGAGGGGAAATAAGTCCCAGCTCCCCATCTCAGTTGCCTTGGCCTAGTGGGAAGGAGATCAATCCATCATGAGGGGGGTGGTAGCGCCACGAAAGGTCAAATGTGCTCCTAACAGTGAGAAGGGTCAGGGCTTGCTGTTCACTCAAGGGCTCAGAAAAAAAAGGGTGAGGGTAGGAGGAAAGCGGGACCATAGATGGGTCTCTGAGAGGACATTTGCATGTTAAAAAGCACAGTGGGAAAACAGTGCCTGCTGGGAATTTGAGTTTAATTGGCTCTGAAGAAGAGAAGGATCAATTAGCTCTCCGAGAGTCACAGGAAAGGAGAGAGGCATGAGACAAGAATGGAAGAAAAAGGGAGGGTCGAGATAGAGAGGGTGGCAGTATGCCAGCAAAAAAAAAAGAAAAAAAAACACCCACAGTGGGCTACTATTGATAAGGTGCACCGAGGCACTTTAAGTCCTCTGCAGGACAATTTTTCAGAGTGATGTAATTATGTGGCTGACATTTTGTGCACAATTTTATAATTTCTCTTATAAATCATGACTGGTGGGTGTTTTGAGGCAACAGAGTGTGGATGTGAACTGAATGAGATGTTTGAAAATTAAGACAGGGCTTTGACATTCCAAAAACTGAGCCAGGGACATGAGAGAGATGATCGGTTCAGACAATGACAGGTACGCAGTGAGGATGTAACTGTTCAGCTTGATTCAGTGATTGGAAATCTCCAAAATCTTTCTGTTTACGCAATATGAATTCTTTCCGGAGGCTGCCTTCTGTGCTGCAGTTACAAATTGTCTGTCTGCCCAACTCCCACTAGTACTCGTCTGAAAAAGCAATAAAAAAAAAAGACCTTCCTTAACACTGTACCGTGTCATACTACTCTATACAGTTTTCAATCTTGCATTCAGCATTTGATAGGAACAAGATTCAAAGAAAGATCATAAATAACACTCCTGCTCAGACTTATCCATACGTACATGTTTAACTGCGTCAGATGAGAAGGTGATGTTGTCCAGGAAACGGATGGCATCAGCAGGGACCAGTCTATCTAAGTATTTGGCACATGTGTCATAAGCGTGGAGGTAATCTTGGTCGCTGTTTGGAGGTCTCTTCAGCAGTTGGGGGTCTCCTTTCCAAAAAAGCTTCTGCAGCCACACTGCATGGACTGCACTAGGGGAAACTGTTTTTCCTCCACCATCAGGCACTGGCAAGCGATTGGCAAGTTTGGAGATAGAAAGCACATTTTGACTGGTCAACACAGGCTGTAAGGTGACCAGCGGATCCGAGGTTTCATCAGTCAAATTACGGTAATCCAATCCTGAAAGAAAAAAAAAAAAGAAAAAGGTTTTGATGCATCAGCAGATGTAACATTACATTGGCATGTATTAAATATACTGTCACTATTGACTCCACAATTCATAAAAGACTTCACAAATAGAAATAGAAATAAGAAAAGCACTTGAAGGCAGCATCATCAGCAGTGACTGTACAACTCTACTCTGTTTGATATGACATAGCAGCTAATGTTGTGACTGTTTGACATTTTATACACATACAGCACAGCCAACCTTTACAATATATTTAAGACATCAAAAGCTGATCACTATTTTTCACTGCCTCTCTTAATTACAGCGTTGATATTTACAACAAACAGGCTTTTCAAGGCTCTATATTATTAACGCATACGCTTACTTGGCAAGGCAGTATATAAAATCTGCACAGTGAGAGGCCTAGCTACATCATATCTAGAGCTTCATTTTTGAAAGCGCTTCATACAGTGTAAACAGCGCATACTACATTTCTGTATCTACATAAAATGATGAAGAGTAAGTACATGCGCCAATTCCTCACTATTCCATCACATGACAGTAATGCATGAGTAACATGTTTTAAAGTGCTGCTCTCTGCGTGAAAAGGTGTACAGTTAAGACAGAATCTGTCTAGATGCATCATTATCACCTACCACTGCAGTACTGTGTGTGTTTGTGGGAGTGTGCAAGACTGTGGCGTGCTCTTGGTCTCTCCAGCGCCATCAGACAGACACATTACTGTGGCAATACCACAATCTGTCTGGCCCTTAAATATTTAACAGTGGTTAGCCTGCAGGGAGGGCTCTGTCAATGCTTCATGCAATGCCTCACACGCACGCACACACACCAAAACGGTGATGAGTGCATACACACAGCGCTCTCAGATGGGCCCAGACGGACATTTAAACCACAGATAAGAGTTACAGGCACTTACACTTGTACTCTCCTTTCCCCCTGCCCCACCCACTTCATTCTCTGCCTCCATCACTTCCACACACAAGCAGCAGCAGCTCACGCTCTTCCTCAGGAGAGCCCTGTCAGACAGTCACCTGATACGGTGTCTGAAATGGTGATGAATATTGGACACACACCACCTGTCTCTATACTGTCTGAACGTCTCCGTGTGAGTTTGCTTCTCTCCAGGACAATAAGTTAGTCATTTTAACCGTGTACGTGTCTCGAAGTTGGAGCGCGTTAGAAGAAAGTTGACGGCTCTGGAGACACTACAACAGCCTGTGTGTCAATTTTGCTGTAGGAGTGTGAATGTGTGTGTTATGCTTTAACAGTGTGTATGTGTCTGTGTGTTTGCGTGAGTGTGAGAGACGGAACGCAAGCTTACATAAAGTGTTAGTTTGTAAGTGTTAATGTCAAAAAGTCAATTTATATACCGTGCAAAGGACAAAAGCTTATAGTTACAGTATATGCCATTTTACAATTACACAATATGTTATGCAGTATTTATTCATTGCATTCCATTCAACTGACTTTGACTATTTTATTCATTTATTTGCAACATCCATTTAAACAGAAATCTGTCTAACTGTACCAGAGTTAAAAATAAGACTAAAACTAACACTCCTTGAAATATCGCTCATCATGTAGTGGATGCAACCAGCTCTCCATTTGCAATTTCACTGTTTCCACACGGTTTTGCTTGATGTTTTCACTCTGCTTCTGCAGTTGTTGACAAATGAGCTCAGAGGTATTTTATCACCGCTAATTCATGTCATAAGAGACAGTGTTAAGCAGTCCGACCACCCAATTACCACTACCTAGTGAGGCAGCTGGATTTGCAGGATCGCATGAAAACCCAATCCTGCAGCCTGTATGCTACAAATACACAGCAGTGCACAGTAGTAATCACTCCCACGGCGGAAACAATTTTGCTAAATTTCTACCAGTAGACATTTTATAGCTTTGCACGGTACATTACATCGATAAAAGTATTGGGGCAGATTGAATTCATGTGCTTCATGTGCTATTATTTTCAATCACAATTAACCTTCTGGTTTCTGCAAATCTCACTCCTGAAAAAAAAATTGATATTTATCATGATAGTTATTAACAAAATCAGGATCAATGGTGCTGTAGCTCAGCAGCATGCCCTATCAAGAATCAATAACAGGTTGAATTGGCATGGTTGTCAGGTTCTGCCGCTATGGGTGTTGATGCTTGTGATCAATCTCCCAAAAGAAGTGGGTGGTATTTTCACTGAAGGAGAACTCAATGAATTAAATGTAAATCCATATATGACTTCTAATCAGTGCTCAATTATAACTATATTGATATCTCTATGGCCCATTATAAGTAAAGGGAAATTGTTAATGACAAAAATGCATCCAAAAAAACAAACACAAAAAAAAAACATTCCTGAAAACTTTTGTTGACATTCTCCTAAGGAAGCTACAAACAAAATGTGAAATGAATCTAACATTGGCTTTTAAAAATATTGTTGAAGGGTCATGGACCAAAATGAAAGTCCATATATGACTACCCAATAGTGCTAAATATCAACTATATTTACATTTATTAGAATTTCTAACAATGTTATAAACCATGAAAATATGGCCCAATATAAGTAACAGTAGCCTTTTTAATATTAAAAAAAAGTCATAAAAAGTCATAAAAAAAATCAAAAAATCGAAATTTCTTAAAACCGTGAAATGACTTTGTAGATATTATCCAAAGGAAGCTACCAGTGATGCGCGGGCTGACCCAAAGTGAGGGGGTTACCGCGGTCACCGACAGTTGCAGGTCATTGAAAAATATTTTTAATGATATTCAGGTTGCGGTCAGTCGGGTCATTTGTCGTTTCAGATAAACATTAAAATAACCTGGTAACTACGCTTCAATAACTGAATTTCTGTGAAGTTGGGTGAGTGGAAGCTCCGGAAACAGACAAACAAAAAAAGTAAGGTTTGGGACACATTTGCTGAGATTTTTAAAGATGATGAGCGGCTCCCAGTGTTTTCGTTTCCGTGGAAACCGGGTTCAAATGTCTCTTTGGGTGTTACAGGTTGTCGACCCCTGGTTTAGATGCTGTTATCATTGATAACTTTTGAATGATGAAGCAGGACAAACATATTTTCTCAACATATTAACTTACAAGCAATGACATTGAATTTTAACACAGCAATAAATGCAGGTATGTGAGTAAGGTCATGTGATGTTCATAAAGACCATTGACCATTTTTTAAAAATGCGGGTCGAGAAACGGGTCGGATCTGACCTTTTCAAATATGTTTGTTAAAAAAAAGCGGTCGGTTGCGGGTTGTTTATACATCAAACTGCACATGACTGGAAGGTACATATAAAAATGTAAATTAATGTGGAAAGTAGTTTTGTCGGACAACATGTTTGAAGAAACTACAAATAAAAGTGATGGCAAATAAGATGCCGGACACACGGTCAGTCGGTGAACTAAAACTGACATTTTTGTATTTTTCTTTTCCAGAACAGAATATATCATATCAATATGAATAGGAAATCCTAAAACCTGTAGGTGTGATAGATATCATTTTTTTTAAACCTACAGTGTATATAGTTAATCAAACCATAGTACAGTGTGTTTTGTTGTAAAATATTTATTATGCTAATTAAATCTGTGTTATTAAGGTGCCTCAATGTTTCTAACATTGTTCATATTTCTCATAAAGTAGTAGTAAAGTAGCAGTGGGGAGAATATTTCAGATATTTTATGTGGAAATCCAGTCTTAGCTACTCAAAAGTGTGCATTTTGACTTTGTGTACCAGTGTGTGTTAAACAGAGACATGTGTCAGCGGTAAAAGCTATGGTGTTATTGGGAGCAGAAGGCGCAAGTGAGGCGTGAAAACACAGCTGACATCCTGCTGACCTTTACTGAACTTCAGAGAGAAGTGACACCACCTTAGCCCCGAGACAACAAAGTTTGAGTACTGAACCAATGACACGCTGCAACCTGGACATCGCATTCTTAGTGAAGGTGCTGCAAAAAAATAAAAAATAAAGTGGGAAAGACGACTGCCGCATCCCCAGAGTGTCACGTAACCTGACAACAGAGCTGGAATGCTTCCCCTGCAGGAAAGTGAGTATTCTTGTCCATGTTTAAAGCCTGTTTCTTTTCACTTTTCAAGAGATGTTGGAGAAAAAGAACACACCATGGCAGAGATAAAGGAAACACTTCATGCACTGGTCCCCAACCTTTTTTGGCCCATGATCCCATTTTAACATCACAAATTTCTGTCAGTCCCAAACATTCAAAACAGAATATTTGCTTCTGTTAACATTTATTTTTGATCATGTAATAGTTTGTTATACTATGTTGCAAATCAATCAATTATTAGAAATTAGAAACACTGACTGATTCAATCTACTGGCTACTGTACATGCATGTTAATAGCATTTTGCTACTAAAAGCAATGGAGATTTCAGACTTTACAAGTTGCACTCACTGTGTTCCCCTTACTATCCTCATGTACCTGCCAGCAAGACAAATAACCTTCGAACATTTACTCACAGAAATGAAAATCTACTAACAGTAGAGATAAGTACAACACATTACACTTATTTCTACTGTTATATTTATCCTTATCGATTGAGCTGAGAGACTGTTTAACGCCTCAGGCCACAGGAGAGGCACATTTTTATAAATAAATAAATGTTTTGGTTTTTTTTAACTTTTGCTTTAACCCATAAAGACCCAAACATCCATCCCTGACCATAACCACCTACTGATGAAAACTATTAATCCTACCAATACATGTAAATAATTGATGTAAAATGCAGTTTGTCATATTTTCATGGTCATCAGTTATGACCTATTTGGATGCTCAGAGCCTTTTCAGTGAACGTGGAAACATACTTTTCTTCAACATTAATTCACCATGAAATGATATAAAGTTTGATCGTTGACACTTGGTTTATGTTCAGTTAATGATTTTATTTCAGAGAAAAAGTCCCTTTTCTCTGTTTTTGATATAATAACCCTCAACTTTACTCTGACTGTGCCTCAGTACCAGTCTCAGTAGCATTGTTAAAACCCACTCAAAGATTATTGGCATCCCACTGTGTGCTCCCTCTGGACCTGGACCTGTGCCCCCTCTGAAAGAAATGGGCGGTCCAGAAAGCTCACGGGGTCATGAGTCAATCTAATCTTGTCCTTGCTCAGGAATTTTGTGTAATATTTTCAGTTCAGCATTACTTTGCACTGCTGGGGAAAACAAACGGATATGCCAGCTCTTGTATTCTCTCTGCCATCAGGCTTCCTAAAGGTGTCATTCCACTGAAAACCACTTTTCCACACTCCTTTTGGAATCTGATGGGTCACCCGAGTTACCAACACATACTGCCTTTGAAAGTGGTTTGTCACGTCCACTGGCTGCATACCGCATTCAAACAAAACAAAGACAAGAACAAGGGACCCAGAAAAAGCCGGTCCATCGGATGACAGATGGGCTTTAGCATCACCCATGTGGGGTTATGCCCGTCCCCGGCAGCGAATCTGAAGTAACATTAGCATTAGCATCTACAAGAAAAGACCGCGCCACAGTATCTGCTGCACAAACTTGAAAAAAATGGCGGATCAAACTGGTTCATGTGCTCTCTGTGGAAATGAAGCCTCGATTTTTCCTGTGTGTTTTCAGAACAAGTGATGGCATGAAACCTAGCGGGATGCAACTTGGGTAAAGGTAAACACATACAGAGAGCGAGAGGGGAGGGGGGAGTGTTCCTTCACGCAGTCTGAGCCAATCAGAGATGCCTCATCACCCCGTCATGGACATGTATGATGAAGTACCGGTAAACTCTGTTGTTCGACCTCAAGTAATTTTTCTATTGTGCAAAAACAGCTTGAAACAAAGCAATTCAGAATTTTTTTTAAATAGAACCTACACACAATGTATTCAATAACACTGGAGAACACAGTTATATTAATGAAATAACCATGGAATGACACCTTTAATTCTGTTGGTCAAACATTGTGACCACAATATGTATCTGTTTACTTCCCTATCTATTTATTTATTCTGGTCTCTGCTGCTCCATGCACTCTGGTTCCTGCATTGAAATGCACTGAAAGGCTGTACTTGCGATTTTGTTATGTTTGTATATGGGATGTTTTTGTTGAAATCAACAGTTGGTGGTCTGTAAAGTAAAATGCCCTACGGGGATAAATAAAGTAGTTTTATTTTAATTGAGCTTCATGAATATCTACATGATCAGTAAATTAAATGCAGGAAAATACTGATTAATGATATAATGAAATAATGATTTACCCTAGTAAAATGGAAAATATGATAGATAAAATTGTAAATAAATGGTGATAAATCACTTAAGAAAGGTCAAACAGTGAGAAAATGTAATTTGGGAACTCACATAAAAGTAGCGCTGGGTCGTTATGGGTTAATCTGTCTTCCAGTTATTCAGTGGTGCAAACTAGATTGTTTAAAAGTTTGTAAGAAGTCTGTTTAACTGACCATTGGCGACAGCTCGAAGCTTCTTGAGCAGTTTGATGTGGGAGTCTGGCTTGATGATGCTGGAGATGTAAGGTTCACAGCCCGCAGCGTCTAATAAGGTGTAGTAGTACAGCAGACGGTCCATATCAGTTCCCTCCACACTTGGTAGAACGTACTTGGTCATGTGACTGTAAAAGGCCTGGGGGTTACACTTCAAAGTGTCAAAAAGACCAAGGGACTGGCTTCGGGATTCAATGTCCTTGGTGGAAAGACTAGAAGAGGAAAGAGGCACAGAAAAGAAAAAGCAAATGAGAGAACTGTGGAGAAAATAAATGAGATTTGTTATATCATGGCAACAGTATTTGACCAGTTTAACATGAAAAGTAGTAATCCTGAATGTCTTTACATACAATTATAATCCACCACCAAGTTCAAAGCTTTTACATTTGATGCTGCTAACACCTGCTGTCTGAGATACGCCAAGAAAAATGTTTGCAGTGTGCAAACCACTTTAAGTTCCAGAAACAGCAGTGCATTTTATAGGAGCAAATTAAGATCTATGTTGCTCATATAATTCACAACAGCCACCATGTCTGAAACAAGATAAGAATAATTGGCATCCTTCAAAATAAGAACAACAAAACTATATCAACAGAGAATCAGATGAAGACACAGTTGCAGAGATGTGTTGGTTAGAAAGTTCTGATTAGAAAATGTATCCTTAAAAAAAAAAACAACCAAAAAAAAAAAAAAAAACAAATGCAGAAATTTGCAGGCTTATCAACAAAGATGCAGTCCCTCCAAAAAATTATGAGAATACATTTAAGAACTTGGTTGGTAGTGTTATGAAAAAACAGCTAAGTGAGTGGAGTAGAGTGAAAAAAAAGCAGACAGGAAGTACAACACAGTAATAAGAAACTAGAAAAAACTAGCTATTGGAAACGATGTCCAGGGGTACATCCCAGAGTGTCCCTAATCCTTATCCAGACAGCTATGATGTCATAACACGAGACATCCCCAGGTCATTCCCTTTCATTTGCACTTGATTTGGAGTCAATCAGACAAATAATTCCAACAATACGAACAAGAGTGTTTAGTGATTTTAAACTTTTGAATAGCCTGTTGTGGAAAATCTAGAAATGGTAAATCATCCAAAATTGAATCGGTACTTCCTCTCCATGATGTACATTGATATGGAAAATACGGAATTTCTAAACCTAATATTTTTCAAGTTACTGTGTTAACACCAAGGATATCTGGTGGCAGTTGGACCAAAAATCCCTGAAACTTAATTTGGGGATAGAAATAGGGTGTAAAAAACCTCTTATTTGTCCATTATATTACCTTTTAAAAACCACATGGTTAAAAGTCAACAGCAGCAGGTCATCTGAGACATGAGAAGACAAGTGAAAAGAACAAGAGGAAAAATCCCTCAGAGATGGAAAAGCAGGGGGAAACATTCTCACAGATGCATAAATAGAAGTTGAACTTGGAAAACACCAGAAGAATGAAACGGCAAAAGGCAAAGTAGCGCTACTTACTGGGTGTCACTGAGGGGCTTCGAGCAATCTGTGTCAGTCTGTAAATGTGTTAGAGTGGGTGCGAGCCTGTTTATCTGTCAGAACGGGACAACATCAAAGAGGACAGCGTTTCCTCTGGGTTCTTTATCTGCGCTAGCTAGAAGGCTTTCTCTAATGAAAAAAAATATAGGCAGCAGCAGTGGGGCTGTGTGAAAACAGCTGACAATGAGCTCAATAATGTAAATAACACTAATCATCCTCACAACAGGGGCTCTAATAAGACTGAAGTCAACAGCACAGCTAAGTTGAAGTGAAGACTCTTTCAGTAACTTCGATTTATGAAGTACACACACATATATGTGCACCCTGAGGCCCTAACTACAGTCTGATGGGTTGTTGGTTTTTTTAAGTCAGATTAAAGTCAGTGCCAAACACAACAACTTGGCCAGGTTATATGTTCATACACAAACTACTATACAGACAGATGTGATTGTTCAGATTTGTGCCAGTGTTCATGGCTTGGGTTCCTAAATTTCTTCTCTTACCTTTACAGGGCACTTTTAACTTATCGCAAAATGTTCCTCTGAAATTGTGTGTGGCTTTCTAATTTGAAGTGATAGTAATGTATGATATACAATGTAGATTATATCAAGCAACATCGTTAAAGCGGTCATTCCATCATTATTTCATTAATATTGCTGTGTTCTTCATTGCTATTGAATACATTGTGTGTTGGTTCTATTTAAAAAAAGGTCTGGGTTGCTTTGTTTCCAGTTGTTTTGGCACGGTAGAAAAATTACTTGAGGTCGAACAACAGAGTTTACTGGTACTTCCTCATACATGTCCGTGACAGGGTGACGAGGCGTCTCTGATTGGCTCAGACTGCGTGAAGGAACATTGTCCCTCCCCTCTCGCTCTTTGTATGTGTTTACCTTTACCCAAGTAACACCCAGCTAGATTTCGTGCCGTCGCTTGTTCTGAAAATGTGCAGGGAAAAAAACAAGGCTTCATTTCCACAGAGGGCACATGAACCAGTGTGATCTGCCATTTTTTTCAACTTTGTGCAGAAGCTACTGTGGCGCCGTGTTCTCTTGTAGATGCTAATGGTAATGCTACTTCGGATTCACTGTAATGGGGGATGGGTTTAACCCCATGTGGGTGACACTAAAGTCCATCTGACATCAGATGGACCGGCTTTTTCTGTCTCCCTCATTCCTCTTGTTGTTTTCTGTGAATGCGGTATGCAGCCAGTGGAGGTGACAAACCACTTTCAAAGGCAACATATGTTGGCAACTTGGGGTGACCCATCAGATTCCAAAAGGAGCGTGGAAAAGTGGTTTTCTGAGGAATGACACCTCCAACAGTAATTGACTAATATGGATATTTGGGAACTGACACTGACTTTTTTCTTTTTTTGCATTAGCCTTAGCTGATATTTGGAGCCGATATAGATTTTTTTTCCTCTGTCAAACAAATGTCAAATCTTTTTTTTTTTTTTTTTTGAAGAAACAATTGTTGAAATAAAACTAACATTAAACTACTGGTAAAAAAAAAAAAAAAAAAAACAGGCAAAAGCTGAGGACACAAAGGCACATTTGTTGAGTCAAAACACACAATACTATTCAAACCTACTTAGTATTTCGAGATTCATGTGTAATAACGATGAATCCTTTGAATATTATGTGAAAATACTGAATAAAACTTACTGTTTATTTATTACACCAATGATATATTTAGTTTTTATTAAATAATTCCGATTCTCACTGATACAAGTAGAAAACAAAAACAGTGACAGTTAACCCAATAAATATTACTATGCCAGAAATTGTGGACAGCAGTGTCTCCAATCAGCCTTGACCTTGACCTTTGACCTACATTCACCAACATTGTATGGCATCTATTCTGGACCACCTCAATCATTTACTGACAATTTCATACAAAGTGGTCCAGTAGTTTTTGCGTAAAGTTACTGACAAACAGAAAAACCAACAGACAAAAAAAAAACAATGCCCCTCTCCCCTTTTGGTGGGAAGGGTAATGAGTTACTCCCATCACTGCTCTTCAAAGCTTAGTTGTCAGCTTGACAAAAGGTGTTCAGTGCCTCACTCAGTCATGCTCCATGCAGCTTGTGTCTTTTCCCCACAGCTTTCAGGGTCTGTTTTGTCCCTTTGATTGCCCTATTCCATGCCAGCTTTGGTAATGCTCACTCTGTGGCATTTCCCTTCATACAAAAACACATTTCTGAGTCCATCACATTTGTGGCTGCGAAAAACCAGGAGTCTCTCATTACAATATTTTCTTGTTGGTTTCAAATGTTGGAGCAAGGAAACAATTTAATGTTACTCTTCTCATCTTGAATCCCTTTCTCTACAGAGGGATTGCTGTCTTACATACTGTACATCATATTGTGATAAAGTTTGTTTTGCACCATGTCGAAAAAAAAAACCAAAAAAACCAGTAAGCATCTAATTATAGGTAAATTCAGCTGTTTATTTAATTACTGTACAGTAGAACCAGACTGGCTGGAAGAAAACGACAGGGGGGCCGGGGAGTTTCTAACAAAACACTGATGATTATTCAGTATATCATTGTGAGGTGAATTCATGCAAGCTGTAATTTTTCTAATGACCTGTTTTGCTAATTTGTTTACAAATGAGTGTCTGGCAGAGTTGTAAAAGTGGTTTTATGCTGTGGACTTCAATGCAGGACAATAGCTCACATATGGATTTATTTGTTATGACAATAACGGGTATATACTTCATTCATTTCTTACAAACACAATGACTAAACACCAGCTCAAAATCCATACATCCTTCCATGCATGCATACATACAAACAGACATGTCCTACATAGCAATAAGTTAAATAATGTAAAAAAAATAAATTACAAAATATAAAAAAGCAGATTTTGGCTTAAAGAAGGATTTTGTTCCATTATGTACCTACATCTACAACAATATACATTTTCATCCCATTATAAAATAGAATAGAACTTTCAATATCGTGCCTCTGAGCTACATTCACATGTCACACTACATGATTCATGCTAGAAGCTCAGAGAAAAGAACATGAAATTATTATAATTCATTCTGAAGTAACTTGAATGTCATATTATAAAATTATTATTACGGAAAGGCATATCATAGCCAGCCATCATTTCTAATACTTGAAAACAGCAGGGTGAATGGACGATAATGGCCTGAAAGCTCTATTTGAAGTCTCCAAGTTGATTGCACATGTACCTTTTCCTGTCTATAATTATCCTCATGTTTGACTTTAGACAGAAATACTATATTTCTGAACTCATCGGAGTGAAAGTTAGTAGATAGAAGACAGCTGTTATGCTTCAGCTCTCTCTGGTTCCCCCATAAGAATACAAGAAGAACAAACATGCTTCAGGTCATAGTAGTGCCTTAGTATTAAACCTTACATTTCTTCTGCAGACAGAGCCTCAACAATCCCCTCACAACACCAAACATCATAAAATCTACGACACCTATCGTCTATGTGTGGCAAAAACACGGAACTGTTTCTCAATAAATAGCACAAATGTGGTTTTCATTCCAGGCAGGAATGATCATCAGGATGACAAAAACCATCAAATGAGCACACAGCAAGATGCCAACTTCCAATGATTTAGTTTGAGGGAAATATTTGATGTGATTAAATGTAGTGTGAATGTAACAATGTGTTGCAAACAACAACAGCATGAATTTTAAATCCAGTGACAGCCACATAGAAAAAACCCCAAACAAAACAAACAAACAGAAAAAAAGATGTCCATATTGTCATGCACACCCTAAATTGGACTGTATTAAATATTAAAAAAATAAGCCAATTTTTCACTTCCTACCAATGTGTTTTTTGCTGAGTAAGTACACACGGTGAAGTATGACTGAAAAGAACAAGCATCTGTTATGAAATAATAAAAGTAAAAATTGCACTGATGACTGGAAGAAGGCAAACTTTCCTGTGACAGGAGTGAGGGATGTTCACAAAGTTCTCAAAAGTAGTAAGATGCATGCCATAAGGTTACAGTTGAACCTGGCTACAGTAAACACATCGGGGGGAAACTATAATTTGTCTTTTCGAGGCCAGAACAAGAAACATGACCTCAACAAGGAGCATACAACACCAACAGAGCACAAGTCTGTAATTCAATCAAATGTCCCAGCTCCAAATGTTAGATGATAAAACATTCTAGCCAACTCCTTTTATGCTGTAAATGGGTTTGTCCTTGGTCTGTACACCATCACCAAGTTTGTTACACATTGGTACAGGCATTCATGTGCAAAAAACAGGAACTTACTGTTAGAAATACTTAACGTTTTGACAGTGCTGATAAACGCTTCCATTAGCCTAACAACAAATGATCCTGCAGGAAGTTAGGAAATCTAATGTACTGACAAAAATCAAATGATTTTGCCACCTAGTCAGATCTGTAAAGGGCTTTAACAGTCAATTCCAATAATTTCAGTGTGACTTAAGGTGTTGTGTGTCACATGAGGTCGCCAGATGTGAGTTTGGGAAGAGCTTGTAGAGAATTCAAAGGCAGCTTCTGTCTCAGAGGATTCCTCATTAGGCTCAGAGTGAAATATATTCAGGCGATGAGTCAGAAGGGAAAGTGCCACAAAATACTATTTATTTCTCATCACAGGCAAACACTGATCTATAGAAAAAGCGGTAGAACCAGCCAGCTGCTGGCAGCAGGTAGGAACTGAAATGAGAAGCTTACCGCTCAGTTGTTGAAAATGTCAAACGTGATGTTTGTTTGGATCAGCTGGCTGTCAACCAATGTGAAACAAAGAACAAATCCCAGATTTATTTTTCAGCCTAAATTCATCAACCAGCTTTGTGCATACAACAACATCAATCCTAAGGAAACATAATGTCATTACTAAAATGGGCTAAAAAACCTGCATATTTCAAAGGCTTTAAATTTGTAAAAAAAAATCTTGGCGTATTTTAATTAAAGTTCTGCCAGTATTTCACATTACAAGCCAAGACATCATGCACTACTCCCAAAAAAGTCAAAAGCAAATTGATTCTATTACACCAGAAAGATGTGCGAGAAAAGAATCAAATGTGTTTGGAATATAGTTTTATCAAGTGAAACCAAACAAAATGTGAATAGTTTGACTGTTACACAGGGACAACACACACCTCCGAAAGAAAACAGACAGAATTCAACTGAAACGGCTGAAACATGTCAATGCCTCCTCATTTCCTGTTGTGGTTTATGAGCCATCATTAAAATGTCAATAAAACTGTCAGAGGTACATGTGACCTACAGAGGGAGACAGAAGAACTAACGATGGTGGTGTTTAGCAGAGCATTGATTCTTCTAAAGCATTTATTCTGTGTTAATAGGACTGTCTCAGGGACATCATGACTTTTGTCATGATGTCCTCAAACTCACTCAAACTTTCAAATCTGCCTTTACTCACCACCATTCAGGGAACTCCGATAGAACTACCTAGGCATTTTAATTGACATCTCTCTTTCTTTTGTGACTCATATTCAACAGCTTGTTAAAAAACAAAAATTAAAACTTGGCTTTTTATTTTGTATAAAATCATGTCTCTCCTTTGAATCAAGGAAAAGATTGGTCTTGGCTACATTTCCGTCTGTGTTAGATTATGTATATGCATGGCTCCTCCCACAGTCTACAGTTACTGGACACTGTGTATCATGGAGCTCTGAGGTTCATTACTGGTTTTAAATCCCTGACTCATCATTGTTCGTTCTATGCTCATGTTGGTTGGTCTTCTTAGTCAGCTTGCAGACTCACAGGCATCACTTATAATTTTCATTGTCAAGATTATTTCATTCTGTCAGTCCCTAAAGTTAGAACTGAACAAGAGAAAAAGGCCTTACAGTTCGCTGGAATGAACTGCAAAAAACTTTGTAACTTAGACAGCTGGTTTCACTGGACACATTTAAGAGGATGGCATCTGACAGGTACATTAAACACAAAGTGTTAACACTTTGTGTTTAATGTACATATAACTTGCACTTGTACTTTTTTTTTTGTAAAAGTTTGGCTTGACATTGTGCACCTTGGTTTGTTTTGTTTTATGAATGAATGTCTGTAACTATTGAATTGCTGCCTATCTTGGCCAGGACACTCTTGGAAAAGAGATTTTTAATCTCAATGAGGTTTTCCTGCTTAAATAAAGGTTAAAAATAAAAATAAATAAAAAATACTTGCCCCAAAGGAATCAATCGCGGACCTGCCCTTGTTCTCACCCCACATCTGATCCCTTAACATTTTTTACCAGCCTGCTTTATTTATATCAGTCCCTGCATCCATTCATCCATCCATGGAATCAATACACACATTGCAGATGCTTCAAGTCAAGATTATGGTATGAATATTCTTCACAGATTTATCGAGATCCAGAGATTTTGGTGGAAATATGCACACACAGTGACTACAGTAGGGTCTGAGTAAGGTACTGGTTGTAATTTATCGTTAAGTGGAGTCCATAAACCATTTCCTTATATCAGAATGCGACAGAGGGATATTTATCACAGGTGCACACACATGTGCGTGCAAACACACACGCTCACACGCATCTCAACTCTGCTGAAAAGGCATTCTATTAAAACAAGGAAAGGTGCAGAGCTAGTCAGATTCCTTGCTATGAAGTCAGAGCGCAAATAAATTATGGAAATAGAATCTGATGCATTCGCATCCCTCAAAAACCCAACCACACACATACACACACAACATGTTTGAATGAGTCTGGGCTGTTTTAGGCAGCAGCGTTCACTTTTTTTAAAAAACACAACCTTAAAGAGTATGGGGGGGTGGGGGGGGGGGCATGGACATGTGTCCCAATAAAACAAAAGAACAAACAAGGACACAGATGTTTGCTTTCATCAGCATAAGACAGGCGGTAGTTTGAAATTAAATCCACATTCTCAGTGACAGATTAAATACTTGAAAAAACCGATAAGACAGCTAATGTAAACACAAAAACTGAGGTGGAAAACGCTGCTTAAGAGAGAGTGTGTGCTTGTGTGCATGCATGTATGTGTGTGTGCACATACCCGCTGTCTGTGAAGAGGAACTCCAGGTGAGTCATGTAGACCTCCCACAGAGGAACACTGTAGCGCTTGGCCAGAGACAGAGCAATTCTGTAAACGTTGTCATCCAGTGTCCTGAACACACAGGCACACACGTAGAGAAGAGCAACAACGATCAGATTGTAATGCTTTTAAGGAAAGATCACACCCACTCATATTCACATGTTGCACAGAGACAAAAAAATTACAATACAAATGTGTGACATGCTCAGCTTAGTTATTAAAATGAGTGCCAAAGAGGAAACAGGAAATTAATTCAATTATAAACAATGGTATATAAACTCTGTCCAGTATTAAACTTACTCTGTCAGGCCAAGGATGGTCTCCTTCTTATAGTCTGGATCAGAGCTGAAGCGCTGGACATCCACTCCACGTCCCAGCCCTTGTAACACCTGGGCCTGGGTGAAGTCTGTCAGGCGCTCATTGTACATATGCAGCTGGTTGATCAACTTCTGCAGCTCCTCTGACCAATCAGAATATGCCGATACATGCTGCGTGACCAACCGTATCATCTCCTTGGGATCAGCCTATGAAAGAGGATTAATTGTCAGGTTTGCACATAAACAGCCTTTGAATATGTTATTTCATGGCAGCCTCACAGGGTAAAAGGATATAAAACGGATACTCTTTTACAGCCAAACCGAGTAATCCTGAGAATTACTATACCCACATTTCCCACAACAACTACAAATAAAATATGGACTTGCAGCCTATTGCGCTTTGCCACAGGGGAGTTAAAATACAGACTTCAAGGCTGGAAACCAACAATCCGCTGGCCTTACTTTTATCCTTGTTTTTCAATCTTTTGTTCAACTGTTGTTGCTTTCAAATGCAATTCTACCCCCATGGATATTGCAGCCGCACTAACCCAGACTCTTTTAACGTAGCTTGACCAAATGCAAACTGCCCTTAATACTCATCATTAAACCATACCACACACTGAGCTTCAAATAACTTTCACTGCATGGTATCTGAAACTTTACAGGTCTTCTCGCTGCTTTACCGTGACAAACTAATGAGGCTATTTTCAAAAATGGCTGCAATTTTCAAGGGGAAAAAAGCCCCCCAGAAAAGATAGCACCAGTTGAGCTACTTTGGACTTTCTTCTGTAATGTTGCGTCTCTGAAGCCGTTGCTACACTTGAGTTAAATCAGGTAATTCAGTATGCACCTTTATTCCACTATGCTAAAAAAAAAAAAAAAAAAAAAAAAGGTAAATGTACCAGGTACAGTAATTGCTGCCATGTATCAGGCCTATGGGGAATAAGACGGTGGACGCACATTTATGATTGAGTGTCACACACAGAGACAGGGAGGTGAATGTTGTATCTCTCTCATCACCTCTGTCTAATTAAATGAGCTCCTAGAATTTGTTTTTGCCATCTTATGTGCTGTCGCACAGCAGGATGTTGGTCTTATTTGCATATGGTAATTATGGCTGCAGGAAACACAGGTACATGTATGTGTGTAGCTGCCTGGCTTGGTGTGTCTTTTCCTGCTCTCTGTGCGCGTCTTTAGATGTGGCCTTAGCGGCAGTCATGGTGGCAGATTCACAGTTCAAAGGCAGACTATGGGGAGAGGATGGAGAAAAGAGAGAATATGGAAAATGTGGGGGTACAGACAGAAATTCAAGGGGGCAGGTAAGAAGAGATAGGTGGTTGAGAGGAAAAGGAACGGACGGGAGGACTGTATGTGTTAACGCTGCCACCATTTGTCAGACAATGAAGAATGACACGAAAGGGAGAACACAAAGCCAGAGAAGAAAGTCTGCTAGCGCTATGATGGACAGGCCGATGTTTGAAGAACTTCATTGAAATAAGACTTTCATGATGAAATAGTGGTGGCACTCTCTTTGTCATTCATCTACAATACTTTATCCTTTTGCCTGCCTAAATTATACACTGCATGCATCCCTACATACTCCAATATATTGTCAATTTACCCCCTCTGCTTCATCCTTAAATTCATCATCCCGCCTCTACTCTACTGAGGAATCCCCAAATCCTTTCTAATGTTATTCGAATTATCGTGAATTAAACAAAGACGTCACCATTTTTTTGATCATTATTTTCTCAAGACGTGACATCATAAAAAAATCTATTTGATTCTTTCATCAAACAGACGATTTTATAAACTGCATGTAAAGATAATGTATATGAAATAGTGTTTGATGGTGCATAGCTGGAAGTAAGCCAGCTCTGTTCAGCTCCCTTGAAGCTATTCCACCACCACTAGAGGCTCTTTTTTTTCCTACAATTCCATCCCTCCTGTGATGCTGTATATGAATGATTAGTGTAAAAATAAGTCTCAGCCTTGAAACTTTAAAAGCCCTCTCATTTTAACTTAAAGTTTACCATTTTATATCTTAGAGTTATAGTCATGAGCCAGTTAAAATAGCTTTTGGCCCTTCCCCAAGCTGCCTTTTAATATATACAATACAATAGTGACTCTTCGAGCTTGGCCGTTTATTATTGTGACTAACTCAGATTTAATCTTGTTTCGATTCTCCTTCCACACACTGTTTAAGCCCTGATATTCATGCATTAAGTGTAATTCAATTGTTGCATGAATAAGTAATATACTGCATGTACAAACAGATTAGTCTCATCTTGTAGTCATTTTTAAAGAGAACGTTGAGTCAAAAATATAGGGAAAAACTGAAAAAAAACCATTACATTGAAAACGTAGAATGTGACAGTGATGTATTAAAAGCCAAATATATAATAAATCCATGTCTAAATTAATGTCAAATCAGCATGTAGCTAAAAACAGTAGGTGTCCATTTGTTTTCATTTAGAAGAACCACCCCCAAAAGAGCACTATGTGGTAAGGCTTTCATAAATATGTGTAATTTATTTAAAGATATTCAGCCTAACGTACTTCACAGCACATCTTTATCTCTTGTTTGTGTGTTAAGTATCGCATAGACGTTGTATAGAAACAGACATGCATTCTCTCCCGAGAGAGGAGGATAGTAATGATCTTAATGAGTTGTATTTATGTCATGCCTTAACACTTACAGTGACTTATTCATTCTTTGGCCTCATTAGCACTAATTCAGTAAATGGTATATACACTGTGTGCACATAATTAGGAGAAATGCAAAGGGGAGAAAAACTGAGCAGCAGTTTTAAAAGAATAATCACTCATAAACAGCTTGGCTGCACTCAGGGTCATAATCCACCATGAAGGGGACTGATCATAAGTGAGATACATGCCTGCCAAGAACACAGCGATGACACAAGCAAGTAACCCAGTTCATCTAATCAAAGGTTTAGAGACTCCTCCTGTAAATCTCAAAAATCCCCAGTCAACTTCAGCAGTGCATTTAGAGAGCATATTTGTCTAATAGGGCCCTTTTCCGCAGCTATTCTGCTGTACAGGACTCCCGTGGGTAAAATATAGACTGCTAATGATTGTGCTACAAGGGTGCAATTTGTACAAATGTACAATTTGTACAAAGAGCAAAGTGAAGTCACAGGACCATGGTGCTTTTCTATGATGGGGAAGTCATTCAGCCCAACTCATTATTCCAGTCAATTCAACAACAGAGGAAAGGCTCAGTGGTTTGTGATTCCAAGGTCAGATCCTGAAACCACCAGTTTGACTCACACAGTGGCACTGAACTGAAAGGTATCTGCAATGTGTTGGTCTTTTACACATATCCTTTCAGCTTATTTTTGGTAAGCTTAACATTAGTTTGTATTTGTCTCCCAAATTTGGTGTGCCATTACACGTGGAAAGAAAAAAAAAAATCCAACTTTGTTTTTATTTTCCCACTTTAGCCAGAAAAAAAATAACAAATATATACACGTATTAAAAGAGAAAACATTCCTTCCAGTTGAATTATTATGATTCAAGTAGAAGGAGAAATTTATAGCTATAATTTGTGGCACAGAAAGAGTTTCAAAAGGCTAGGTATTTTTCTGCAGGAATACTCTAAGGCGTGGGTAGGCAATTCATTTTCCTATGGGGCCACATGACAAATGTTGATAGTTATTAAGAGCCAGATCAATTCAGCCAATAGCTCTGTTCAATATCTCTTAAAAAAAAAAAAACAGTAAATGAAATAATATAACGAAAATGTAGAGCCCAGAATACAACTATCTAATGAATATTCACAAAAACATTTGTGAAAATGGTTTTATACAACTCCATATTAACTTTAAATAAAAAAACTTAACTGCAGATTTGTTTGTGTATCTCAGTTCCTTTTCTGACTTCAATAAAGAAATACTTAGAAGTCCATGTTTTGTTAAAATCTTTGCATTCTTAATCAATTTTTCTTTCATTTTTTGGTGTTAGCTGTCATGAATGGGCATGAATGAGCAACAAACCAATTTTGTACATAAGCCTTATGCTGAGTGTGGAAAAAAAAACATTAATTTAGCAGATTCTTCAAAATAAAAGCAGTATGTTATATATTTCCATTGACTTTTAATTTGCCAGTGACCTCATGTGGGCCAGTGAGGGCCAGCTATTGGGCCACATCTGCCCCCTGGACTTTATTTTGCCCAGGTCTGCTCTAAGGTCTTGCAGGGTGGCTGTAGAACAAATGCATGTGTTAAACATATGGATGCGTATGGATACAATGAGTGTGAAAAATCAATAGTCAGTGTGAGTACAGTGACTGCACAGAAAGATAAATGGTTGAGTAAAAAAATCTCAATCTCTGCATATTGCCCTGCAGAGGTTGCACACTGAAACTCAATTATGCAAAGCACAAGCAAGTACTCGTACTCCCAAACCCACAACAAAAAATACAGAGCATGCAAAGAATAAACACGCGCGCACACACATGCACACTATCAAAGAAATAAACTCCCACATTAAAAGATTGACAAGCACAGGTAAACAGTTACAAAAATACAGGCTATTGTGCAGTTTTGTGTAAACACTACCAGCAGAACAATTACGGTAAAGAGTGGCTCTATTTTGCAAACAAGCACTTTAGTTGGTATAATGAAAACTTCCAGTGCGAGCAAGTGGAAATCGGCTCATTATGCCTAGGGGAATAATGGAAACCCAGCCTCCGTGTCATTGAGCCCTGTGCTATTCCGTCATGCCCTGGAGCAGTAATCGGATGGGAAAGTAACAGTTAAAGACCTTGAAAGTCAATAGCTGTGTTGAAAGCCTCCGATAACTGAGAAAAAAGAAGGAATATCACATCTTTAAATATATATATATATATATATATATATATATAAGAAATAAGGACATATCTGTAAAATATGGAAGATCCAAAGGATTAATGTAATACCACTCAAGGCCACTAAATCACTTGTCTATTCTCTGAACGAAAAACACTGAATATACCTCAGAGCCGACCATTAATATCTTACTCGTGTATCGTATTTAAAGTGATATTTTGATCTAAATTCACACGCAGGATGTCATTAGCAGGGGAGTTGTTCAGAAATGCTTTTTAAATACATACATACAAACAGTATGTTTAATGCCAAATAAATTAGCACAGCCAAAGCAGCCTGTTGAAAACATGCTCAATTTCCATATTGCGTAGAATATATTTAATAGTATACAGTATTATTACATTTCAGTTTAGTCTGTGTGGATGCTCACCCAAGGTTTTCCTCTGTAATCCTCATAACATGAATGTTAAATATTTTGTTACCTCGGTGGATGCCCTTGACCAAAGCACTGGCCTCACAACCTAAATGAGTCCCCAGGCTGCACTGTGGCTTTACTCTGCTGCTAAATACTTACAGCAGTACGGGTCAAATCTCCCAAAAGGGATTAATAAAGGATAACTTAACTAATGTGCTACATGGTGCGTTTAAATATCAATATATTGTCACCAATTTACACAGTATACATTAATCCTTAACAAATTAACCAATAGTAAAGACGGCTAAGGCCTATGTCCAGACACTGCATCAGCTACAATCATTACAACGGGTATATTAACATAATACACACGTACACACACAAAATGGTCAGTGATTGCGGACATATCCTCCTGGGACTGAGCCATGCATTTTTGTCCTCTGTGGGGAACAAGAGTTTCACAGTTTTACTCTCATCGCTATGAAGGCTGTATCCAATAATATCCAAACACAGAGAAATGGCAGATCTATTGGGTTCAATTCAGTGGAATAACAATGGTGTCACAGCTTACATTTAACTGTCAGTTGTCATATATATATATATATATATATATATATGTGTGTGTGTGTGTGTGTGTGGGGGTGGAGAGAGAGAGAGAGAGAGAGAGAGAGAGAGAGAGAGAGAGAGAGAGAAACACACACAGAGAGAAAGACAGAGAGACACACAGAGAGAGAGATGTCACATTGATGCTGTGGTCTATGGGAACGAATGTGTATCTTGGTCTGGATAGTGCTCTTTTAAAATGAATGGATGTCATTCAGGTCCAATGTGTATACAGAATTAAATCACCATATATCTGTACATTTCAGAAGCAATAATTGATGTCTGGTCATTACAAATGTCACACCTGTACTTACCACCAAGTACAATGATAGAGAAAAGTGCTTTTTGTCAATATAGTCTACTATTGTACACTGTGGCTCATTCATTGTCTATAGTTATCTACAAATCTACAAAATGTCTGTGTGAATGATACCTGTCTATATGTTGTTGTTTTTTTTTTCTACTATTAAGCTGTTGGATTTACACCTTTGCAAGTGGGTGTTCATCTTTGAAATTAGATGGAAAAAAATCCATATAAGACCCCTGTATCTATAGACCTGCCCTGTCTATAGTTCTTTTCCCCAAAAAAATCTGGTAAATTGATCCTCATCTTTCATATAAATAGAAAAAAAATATACATTTTGCTTGCCTGGAAAATATATTGTTTGTAATTCTTTGTCTATTACTACTCTTTATAACTAGTTTCCAAACTTATTTGAGCAGGCTGTTTAATGTACATTTTTAATTAAATTCACCTGTGATTTAAGGGGTTCGTATAGACAGTCTGTGATTACATTAGGAAATTTTGTGATTGTGAGGGTCTTTCAATGACAGCTGTTATCCCAGGCCTATTTTCTGCATGTAGAAGGCATGTAGTTTATTTGGACTGAAAGAATTGCATATACTGTATGTACATTACACAGAAGTAGACTATATTGACAAAAGTCATGTTTCTCTGTCATTTTATTGTCATTGTCATTTTAGACATACAACATTCATTCTCAAATTCACTGATCTCTGGTGAATTAATTCTGAATACACCTTGGCCCAAACTAATACTAATTAATTTAAAGGAGTGCTAACCCAAACCACTGATGCATGCTGAGAGGCTGGACAGATGTCATCTATATCTACGACATATACCTCAACATACATCTGTGTGGCTTCCCTTGTCTTGTGTCTTTCTTTCCTTTCTCCCAGTCCAGTATCTCAGTTTCTTGACATGCTGTTCTGGCCTGTGACCGGATGTCCCTTGTATCTAGTGTTTGTGTTGGGTTTTTTTTGCTCTGTCTCAATGCTTTTTTGTTTTTTTTTCTTCCCATTTCCACTTACCCAGCCAGTCAAAGCAGATGGCTGTCTGCCCTGAGTCTGTCTGGGGTCTGTCTGAGGTTTTTTGCTCCATGCTGTCACCCTGGGGTTTACTCCTAGAGGACGTTTTGGGTTTCATCTCTACGTATACAGAATTTCTAAAGGCTTCTTAACCTACATTTGTGAAGTGCCTTGAGATAATTATGATTGTTGCTATATACATGCAACTCAATGTAACAGAATATTGGTTATTTCACAGGAATTACATTTTATAATGCAAATGTATTTCACAAAATTAAATGAATGTTAAAAGGTTAAGTATTTTAACTGGTTACATTCAGTGAGATTATTTAGTTCATTTGTACAGTGAATATAGCTGTATCTTATCTATCTATCTATCTATATATATATATATATATATATATATATATATGATAGCCAGTTATGTTTGGTCAGCATTTGTTTATTTATCTTAGCTAGATAACTCAATGAATAGATTTGACTAAAATTGCCAGGAAATGTTGATACTGGCACACGGATCAAATTATTATATTTTGGTTAGGATTGGTGGAGGTATGTGGGAGGTGGGACACACATCCGGTTGTTCGGATCAGACCACTGCTCTTAGACATGAAAGCAAAACCTGTTGCTCATTTAGGGGGTGAGGAATGATCTACCTTGAAGGAGTCTTCTATTTTTTTTTTATATATATATATATATATATATATATATATATATATATATATATATATATATATATATATACACTTTTGTATGTTTTTCATTTCATCATGATAATAAAGCTTTTATCTCTGTTCTGCCTCTGGCATGTGTTCCACCATTGAGTAGCATCATCTGGTGACAGTCATCTAAGTCAATAAAACATTTCTGAATTAAGTTATCACAGAAGCCATTGTTGCATTTAAGAGAAGCACACAATGCATCTTGGGATATTTGCCAACCAAGTCTACATGAGTGCATTCTTGGTTTAACCCATAAAGACCCAAATATCCACTAGTGACAAAAATTATTTGCGGATATTAACGTTTAATACCTGTCGATCCACTAATTCTACCAAACTAGTGTAAAATACAGTTTGTCATCTTTTCATGGTCATCAGATATGACCCATTTAGACATTCACAGGCTCCATAGTTCCCACAGAAATGCTGTCATTCTCTACAACATTGACCCAACAGTAAAGACCTATGGAGTTTGATACATCACAGTGGGTGGAGATGCTTGGTTTGTCCTCAATTAATGATATGTTTTACTGAACAAAGTCACTTTTTCCCCAGTTTTCTCTGTTTCTGATGTAATAACCCCGCTTCAAAGCAACAATTTTTTTCTGTAAAAAATCTGCAACCGATTGATTGCTTTAATTGACATCTATATGAAAAATTTAAAATACAGATCATAATGGTGGAATAAATGATGGCAAATCACTTAAAGGCTAAAAAGTCATTTGAGACCTGTCACAAAAGTAACACTGGTTCTTTATGGGTAAAGCTAGCAGACAAGGACAACACCCAGGTATTCCATGCATTCTTAGTTTGTGTGAACTTTGAAATTAAACAGTTCCGAAGACGTGACTGATGATGTTTAATGAGATTGCGAGATAGAGAATATATGGAGAAACGGCCTACATTTACTGGGAAAGCCAATAACAGAAAGGACGGATATGCACTGTGTATATGATTTTATCCCCTATTGTTCTGATTGGAAGGCATCAAGTAACAGAAAATACACACTGTGCATCTTTATAGCAGTTTTATATTAAAGTGATTCAGCGTCACGGAGTAAAAAATGTGACAGGGGATAGTGTAAAAGTGAGCAAAGAGAATGGCAACTCTCACTACAGGAAACAGAGTTAAAATGCAAATGACATGAAGAAAATGAAATCCAATTTGATATTTGTGTCACCTATAGTTTTAAAGTTCTCTTTGGCTTCGGTGTCAAAAAAACAAACAAACAAAAAAAAAACACCCTGTATCTGTAGTGAGGGAGACAGGCTGTTGATTGAGGCTTTAAAAACACATCAAACACCTCAAGCATGTCCCTTAGAGAGTTCTGTTCCTATTTGCAACTGAATGACTTCAGTGGCTTGAGTGTTTGGCGTCGTATTGCTTGGGTACAAAATTATATGATAGTGACAAGAGAATTGAAAAAGCGTGAGAGTTATGGAGACACAGTGTTACTGCTCTTCAAGTGGAGAGTGGGAAACACTTGGCGACAGCTTGACACACAATAAAACACACACACAAATACACCACCCGCTGTCAAAGGGAAACAGATCCAACACTCCAGTGCTCACCAGTATGTTAGCCTACACACACACACACACACACACACAATAGCAAGCTCAAAAACACAGCCATGTATGTACTTTCATGCAGGGAAAAAAAAAACAAAAAAAAACCAAACACATACATGCAGAGTATTTATGCTGTTAAAACTGTCAAAAAAAACACATCGTCCCTTACTTGCTTTGCAGTGAAACACATACGTGGAAGCTGTCATACATATCTGAAATTAAATATCAGACACTGTGCAATGTGTTCCCTTCAAAGATAAGAGAAAGTGAGCGAGCTACAAAAGGAGCACAACAGAAATGTATAAAGTATGTACAGGCAAGATAGCATTGTGGACAGTGAGGCCTGAGCATTGACAAAAGCAAAACAAGCCGATGGGGGGGGGAAAGGCAACGTGGAAGCGAAGAAGGGACAACATGACAGAGGCAATGCAGAAAGATAGAAGCACCACATGAAAAGAGAAGTGTCCCGCCAACAAAGCAATTCATTAAACTTAAGTGAGGAAAAAAAAAAAGAGGGGGTGGGAAGAAACAGAAAACCCATACTGAGGAAGATACAAGAAATGCAGAAGGAGAAACATACTAGATGTTGTAGGTGGTGAAAAAAATAAAAAATAAAGGTAGATAGGTTGAAAGGTTTTTCTCCTTCTTACTTCTATCGGTACAAAAGTTGCCTGCGCTTCATCAATAAGAACTAAGTGAAGGCAAGACCTGGGACATAGCGATAACAAGCACTCACTCTGGTAGAACACACTAAAAAGGAAATAAAAACACTCAAAAGAAAATGGCAGATAAAAAAAAAAAAAAAAGAAAAGAAAAAGAAAAAAAAGGAGGAAATGAGCTAAAAATGAAAGTACTGTTACCGAAGTGGAGCAGAGGAGGAAAAGCTGTATATATTTTAAGTTAATGGACTTGAACTTCACTTGAGGCAGGAGGATGGGGAGTGATTACTGCCATTAGGATGCAGGGCGGATGTGTGGGAGGTGAGCATCCGTGTGTGTGTGTGTGTGTGCAGCGTTGACTATAACTTGTTGGCAGATTAGTGTACGGGCGTGTACATCCGTGCACATTTCTGACCTTGAATGTCAACTGGGACATACTTATCCACTTCTTCTGCTGGCCTCTTTCCTTCTTCCTTTCTTTTATTTCAACATTTTACCTCCACCCCCTCCATCCACCTGGGCTAAAACCCATGAGAGCTACAGTCCACTCAAGGAAAAGGTCAGAACCATCTCTTCTCTTATTCTCTGCCAATCAGCCCGTAACACCACTGTCGCTGCTACTTCACTGCCACTATGTTCTTCCCATCTCTTTTCAAACTGACTTTTTGCCCTAATTTATGACATTTTCTCCTAGTGTTGTAAGATAAAAAAAAAAAAAGATACACAATGTCACATATTAGAGCTAACCACCTCCAAGATCATAAAATTTCATTACTGGGTGTCTATGTCTTTGTAAATGTGTGGCTCCTATACTTACAAATTGACAGGAAACATCTGTTTTGTGTTCATCTTGTCTATTAAAATAAAATGAGGGAGGTTGGATACACTGAAATAATTCACATTTTTAGTTAGTGCTTTTGATTAAATCGCCAGTAATTATGATTTGTGAAAAGATAATTATAGTTATTTTCAACCTGGGCCTTATTTCCCCAGTATGTTCCATTATGATGACTGATTGTGTTCATATCACTATGAAGCCTTTTATGCTTCTATTTTTCCCAAAACGATACTCACCCTCAGAAACCAGTCACTTACATGAAAACTGCTAAACAATAACACAGAGACTGCACTAAATGCACTTTACTATTGCTGCATTTGGAATTTATGACTTCATAAAGATTAAGTACAGTATATAAGAGTAAGTGACAATAAGAGAGTGAGAACATTACAGATGGTGTGTAGCATGTTACTGTTGAATAAAACAGTATTTTGATTGGAGTAGATTAGCAATATGGCTGCTTGCAGGATTTTCACACATCCACACTGATTACATGCTAATTTATACTTCCTAAATGTTTGGTATAACTCATCTTTTCTGCTTTTCTGCTAAAAAAAAAAAAAAGAAGCTCATTCAGAAACACAAATTGTCCCGATGTATGTCTTTTTCATCATCTTCATTCAAATTTGTAGATGGATGTGTGTGTTGATGTGTATGGAACAGTTTTTATATGACAGGCAATGAGATTCCATTGTATAGATGACAAGCAATATTCTATTGTATCCTATTTAATCATAGACTGATGGCCGATATCAGGCCAATGATTATGTTGTTGTTTTTTTTTTTTATAAGGATATCAGCTTGTTGTGTTGGTCGATATCCTCTATTTTTCTTTGCACGATTTACTGACGGGAGAATTTCACTGCACCTCACCTCTGTGTTCTTAACATAGTGTACACCACAATGAAAAAAAAAAAGTTTTTGGTGGAGTAATATTTATTGAGTTAACTGTCACAATTTTCATTTTGTAATTGTAAGTAAGGAAGATTTTTTTGACATTTGTTATCATTTAACAGGAAAAAAAAAATCACTATCGGCTCCAAATATCAGCTTAGAAATATTGGTGGCCTGTAACAGTCATCGGCTAATGTAAAAAAAAAAAAAAAAAAACTCTGTATAAGTCCCACAAAATCCATATTGGTCAATCACTAATCCTATTGTATTGTATCATATTCGTATTATTCTATTGGGTATTTTTGCTTATGTAAATATACTTATTTAAACACTGAAAATTAGTGTTTCATTCAAGTTTTGCCAAAGTCACAAATGTATTGAATTCGCTTTATGCTGAGCCCCACATTATGAACTTAACACAGCTACTTTATTTCCTACCTTTTATTATTTGACACACTAGTCACTTTCACACTGAGATCCTGGAAAAAAGATGGTGATCTTGCCTTTTTTCCATCATTGACAGACTTCCACAGTCAAGCTAAAGGAGTAACAGAGGTGAGACAGGCTGTACTTTTACACAGTGGACCTGTGTCCTAGAATCAAAGGTGTGATGATGCAGCATGTAGTGCCTCGTATACAGGTAGGCCTAGTTTGCACGTCTGAAATACCACGAGCATAACAGTGTTGCTAACCTCTCCAGAGTTGACCTGTCTTTCATTGTTCCACAAACGTTAGCATGGATAGAGTCCTCCATTTGAAGTGAAAACAGCTAGTGGACCTCAGCGTCTCTCTACTTCACATCTTTCTAGTCACGTTGTTGTTTGTTCACTGTACACAGCCCACACTCATTTTTAATCCCCCTGGTGTGGGCGTTTCACATGCAATACATCATCAAAATGTCACACCTTGGATGTGGAACATGAGGTATTTCTTTTCCATAGGGATCCACAATCATGATTCCACCATTTTGTTTACACGGACATTGTTCTACCATAAAGCTGCAATAACAGGGGTGCTATGTACATGTAAAAGGGGCAATTGTTTAATCCAGGTGTACCTGCTACTTCTTTTTTGACTACTGTGGTCACTGGTTACTCTGTCCAAAAATGAAAAGCAGGAAATAAAGGAGCTGCATTAAGTTTAGGAACTAGTGGGGCTGTGGTAAAACCCATAGTAGAAATATGAACTATATTTTTCTAACACTGATGGTCTGTCGGATTCATGCATAGGCGTCATTTTCGCCAGGGACATATCCCCACTACTTTTTCTGGTGGGCAATTTTGTCCCCACCACTTAAAAAAAAAAAAAAGTCCTAGGCTGGAATCTGTTACCTCTGGTGCCTTCTTGGTGCAGAAGCAGCACTGGTGATCTGTAACAACACGCTTCAGCATAAATCTGTTCTCCATCCTGACATTTCTAGAGGTCATAAGTGGTACTCTTGAACGCGTTTTGTTTCATTCACTCTGAGAAGCACATGCTGAGTTTGGAAAATCACATGACGCGCATGAAAATCAATGACATGACACAAAACGTTCTAAGGTAGCGCTGTGTTGGAAGGTGCTGATCTTGTCATGAGTCATGACGTCTTCTCCGACCACATTCCATCCTGGTTCCAACCCGGCACCCGAGACCTCACTGACTTTCACGGTGTCATTTTTTGGCTGATTTTAAGTTTTAAGACTTTTAAGCGATGAAGAGAACAGCTTGAATAATAAACCAGAAAAGCACACGGAGATTGCAGACTCCGCCAAGGCAGATCATCCACCCCTCCCCCGATCACCACCAAACTTGAAGCACTTGTTCCTATATCAGCATTTCCTGAAATTTTCTGCCAAATCCACCCATAACTGTTTGACTTATGATGCACTCAGACAAACAAACACCATCAAAAACAAAACTCCACCATTCCTTGCTGGAGTAACCAACTAAAAGAGACCTCAACATGTTTCCATTTACTACAGTGAATATGGTATTTACATAAAATAGTAATTATATGAATAAGATCATACACAGATGATTTTAAAGTTTCCCTAAAATAAAGAACAGCAACAGTATCGAGCATAACAGCACCTAACAATAGAAACTGCACAAAAAACAGAGATGATTTATGCCATCAGTACAGATGTTTTCTGCCTAAAAACAGAGCTAATAGAGCTATAATACAAACCTTTTAGCTCACATAGAAACCGATGTGCTCACCACTACACCACTGCTCTGCCCATTTGAGACAACAGTATTATTTTGACCGACCATTAGCTCTGATGAAACATTAATACAGACGTGTGTAGACAATGAGTTAACTGAATGAGTGAAAAGACTCTAGACGAAGTGTTAATTTGTGGGTGTTTTTGGTAGCTCTGTATGTGTTCTCCTATGTGACTTCTCCTGCTGTTAATAGTTTTGCATATCAGTACTACATATAACCCTTTTAAATCAGGTGATATTTCAGCACTGTCATTCTGTCAGTTTTATTAGTGAATTATCATTGACATAAAACCTTAATTTTTACCCGTGAACCCCTTCCCCATTTTTATTCCACTGTCATTTGTTTTAACTCAGAGCTGCAATCAGCACCCATTACGCCTGTTCAATCCCACATTGTTTTTACACTTTAGAATGAACAAGCCTCGCATCTGTGATCCTGAAAAAGCTAAATACACATATGTCTCTGCTTGTTTCTCTAGCGACCTTGTAACAAACTTAAACCATCGATGGCAGGTGGGGGGGGGGGTGTTACCTTGGAAACACCTGACTAAAGAATAACAAACATGCATTAAGCCTGTGGAGTTTCAAGACCTTCCCACAAATGTGCTCAAAACAATTTCATTTTTAGAAAGTACTACTCAAGCCACAGTTTTAACCTTGAGAGCCACTACACCCTTCCATGACTGGGTTTAACCTTATAGGGCACACAAGAAAATACTTCGAAATGTCAACTATACTGTGTTATTGGAAAATATAAGAAGACTTTATTATGTCTGTGAAATCTTTCCAAAGAAAAATAGTGTCATGGAGGAAATGAAGGTCAATATGAAGTTACCGCATTCAGTTACTTGCCTGTATGTGGCAAAATGAACATGTAAACAAATAAAAGAAGTAGATATAAAAATAACTAGGAACAGGACTTCACATCCCCATGTTGCACCCTCCTTTCATCCCTACAGAACACCAACGTCATTCTGCTGAAAAGACCGTCGTCTTCTAATCAGGCTTTTATTTTTGTCATTTTTGACCTACCTATGGAAGCTTGGGTAGTAATATAAAAAACCCTACAATTTCATAAAAAGTATGTTAAGAATGTAAATGTAATACCAATAAGATGTTTTTTGAGGAATACCTGGAACATACAATAATAACATTTCATTACAACCTGATTTGAGTCATGTTTCACCCACTTTTTTCTATTTGTGTGACTAACACTTAGGTTTACATCTGTCCCTTTAATAATGTTAGCATTCAGAGAATCCAGCGTATCAACTCGGTTATCTCATACTGACCTGATAAAGAGTGTGGTTCTTGTCCTTGAAGCAGGGTACGAGGTGGGAGTAGATCTGCAGGGAATAATAGTAGGCAGCCAGCTGCAGGGACAAGGCTGAGTGACACTGTTTCTCAAAACATTTGTTGGCATCGAGAACCTGGAAGGACGAATGAACAGATATAAATAAGAGCACTTGTGCCAACCCATGTGTGGACCACAGTCACTTCAATTTGTTAGCAACATCAATCTAATAATCCAAGAAGGTTTAACAAGCTCTCTACAAAGTATCTATACTGTATGTATGTAACACTGATTCGTTAAGTGTTGAGAATCGTTAGGGATCTCATTACCTCCACTTCAACAGAATCTAGTGCAATTTGTTGTATGTCTCACTATATTGCTTTTCTATTTTTTATAGGTAACACAGTATACTGCACTCAGGCCGTGGACATGATGCCATACTGTATCAATAAGACTAGCTAATAGCCAAAATAACATGTCGACATGTTCATAGACTGTGTGAATAATTTAGACTGAATTATAGAACACCATATTTTTGTGTAATTATGACCTACATCAGTCAAACCAAAACTCCCTTTGCTTTGGCCCGACATGGGTTATAGACAAGCATGGTCAAAGGTCTTTAAAATTCTACACATATGACTCAGGAAGCTACATTTTGTGAAGATTAAAGCCTCTAAGGTTACCTACTAAATTACACATGTTTTATGTGTGTGATAATATTGTTCAGAATTGTACGACAATGTGACTTGTGATTAATTTTAGAACACTGCCAGTAATTAATGTGAGCTTAGCTAACAGCCTGCTGGAGGTAAGTGGAATATCGAAAAGGCAAATGATATAAAGTCCTGGGATGCATAACCAGGGCTGTATGTGGTAGAAAGAAAAACCCACATGATGAGTGTAACTTTTAATAATTTGTTCAGTTACATTTCTACATAACAACAGAAGGAAGGTAGTAAATTATACAATATTCATCTTTTGAAGTGGGCATTGTAAAATTCAGCAGCAGTTTAGGAAATCTCCAGAGAGAGTGGCTGTTTTCAAGCAATATCTCATCTGTTTTCACCATTTTTAGTCGTATCCCTAATGTATCTCTGTGAACGGGTCTGTCCCTTGGCTGGATAATTAATGTTTCAATCCCCATTTGACGTAAATCATGAATGGCTTAACAAGTAGTTGGAATACAAATGTTCACTCGAACAGAAGAATGATGGTATTTTGGTGGCCCAAGGTCACTACCCTGGCCAGCCATCCCGTTTTCTCAGTGTATTCAATACTGATCAAACAGTCTGAAACGGCTCCATTCGCTCCAAATTATACCCAATCTATTTCATACCAGACCAATCAATTCCTGGGGGCGGGTGTTTCGCAAGGCACCACACACACAAACTACTTTTTGTCCCCAAAGTCATTTTCGAGCCCACAAATCTCTTTACAACTGTTGTCAGTTGTTTGATTAAAAACATAAGGGTTGAATTACAGATTACATTCTGTATTAGGAAGTTTCTCTGACAAATGCATCGCATCCATCTTATCTGTGATTGGTTTACTTGCCACCTGTTAGTCCTGCCTTCAAATTTGGATTCAAGCCCTGATATTCCAGACAGAGTGTAATATGTAATTCTATGTTTATGTTTGAATCAAATAACTGACAACAGTTGTAAAGACGTTTGTGGATTTGAAACTTGGACCCATGGAACTTTGCAAAACACCCACCCCCAAGACCTGTGATTGGTCCAGTATAAAATAGATTGGCCAGAATTAACAGTGGATAAAGCAGTTCCTGTTTGTTCAATATTGAATAAACTGAGAAAACAGGATGGCCAAGCTAAAGGTGACAGGTTAAGGGTGTCATTTAAATACATTACAAGCAGAGTGCGGAATATGGGGGGGTTTGGGGGGGTCGGACCCTCCTAATTAACCCTTGAGACCCCTTGAAAGCCTCAAATGCAAAATTTTGGGGGGGTCTGAAATTACGTTAAAATAGATTAGATAAAATGATCAAAATACATATTATTGTTGTTAATTATGTTGTTGTTACAATTATAATTACAATGTCATTATTACAATGTTTTCTAAGCTCATAATATCATATCAATATCATGAATATTCAGACTCAAACCCACTATCTACTACCCATGTGCGGAGGTGCACGCACCAAACAGGCTAGCAGAATAGTAGCTGTGGTGGTAAAGTTGAGTTGCATATTGAACATGTCGGTCATAGGCTGTACCATTTGCTATTGTGTCTGCACCGTAATTTACAACATTGCATTGGCTAGCCTACTTAAGAAATTTTTGATTAGTATTGCGCAACAATTCCAAGATTGGGACCCCCCCCGAAAGTCGATGGGTATTTCGCACACTGATTACAAGTAAAATTAACAGTAGGTTGTTAGTGATTTGGAAAACTGCTGTGAAAAGCGTATCACTCAAGGACAATACATAAATATGTGGTTATTGTTTATTTCAAAGCAGCAAGGACTAAGATCAGCTTTCAGCAAATTCAAACTCTCATTAGCACCAGAGAATGCAACTTTGGCAATTAATGTCATCTGTGGCCCATGGGCCTCTGTCTAAATTAATTTTCTGCTCTTCACAGGAATAAATTTGGGCACCTCCTATTTAGATTGTCATAACGTGATGGCTTTTGATTAACTGCCATTGAATGCCATTGAGGGGCCTTATCCAGCAGGTTGGTCTGATACGGTGACAACAATAGCTCACCTACAAACATAAGGCATCAATAAAGAATAATTTATTGCATCGTTTTACATAATCACACTATAATACCATCACACGGGTACAAACAGTGCCTGAATATGTCTATAAAAATGTTGTGTATGAAAGCTGTGTGTACCGTATATGTGTGCGTGTGTGTGTGTGTGTGTGTGTGTGTTAGCATGAGACTGTGTCCACCTACCTGAGGCAGGGCCAGTAAGTAGGACAGAGCCAGCATCATGTCCCTGGGGAATGCATCATTGGCCAGCTGTAGCAAAACTGGAAAGAATGGAGAGATAGAGAGAGGAGGAAGAAAAGACTTTAACTAAAGCACTGAGGATTAACAACCAACCCTTCCCTCTTGGATGAGTCTCATCCCACGTTTGCTGAATACAGACGACAATGACTGTCAGAATACACCTCTCTGTGGGCCAGACAAAGGAGAGGGGAGGTAAAAATAGAGGGAGACAAGACAGAAGGGGGAGACAGAGTCAAGAAGCACCATTACACAGCCCCCCAGAGTTGTCGGATTCTGTCCATCTTCTCACCAGGCCATTATGTGCATGCCTTTGCATAAAATGCTGATGTGTGTGCACATGCATAAGTGCGTGTGCATGGTTTCTTGCACACAGTATTCATTATTCAAAGAGTAAGTATATGGCCACTTTTAATAAGCACGCTTCAGATGAGACCAAACTTCTTTTAAGAGCACTTTAGAGCTGAATCTTCTGAAAGTCAAATTAGCTTAGATAGATACTAAAAACACCAAAGTCAGACACACAAGTGTGACACACAAGTGTGACAAGAGTCACATATGATACTTATTTAACTGCTTCCTTTTATTAATCAGCTGGAAAATCATGAAAGGACACAATTTCTATGCCATAGCTTGATCACAGACTCATAACACACACTAATAGGAGACTATGTATATTACAGTATTAAGTAGATGACACTTACATAGGTGTGAGGAAAAGCGCATGAGTAGATATAGTTTCATTTCAACGAACTGAATAGTTTAATTAGCTTTCACTTTTCACATACTATGAGGAAAAAGTCTATAGTGCTACACAACCTGAATATAGATGAAAAACATGCCATCTAATATGACATGACTGATTTTAAGACTTTTTCATTTTGCTGTTAGAGTTGTATTGTTCAGTGAAGTTTTGTTTTTGACTGGTATGCAAGTATAATACGTTGGTTGAATGGAATTATTATCATATTCTTCTTGTTATTTAATGCTGATGGAATCCAAAAGGAGAACATAGCATTATATGACTGCAGAGCTGGAGGCCATAATAGACAATAACATACTGACGAATGCAGTTTTAACAAAGCATATGAGCATACACACAAACAAACTTATATGATGATACTCAAAACACTATTATGGCTCAAATGAAAGCAGTTTCGTGAGATGAGCATCAAGTGCCAAATCACACAGGCTCCCTTAGTTAATCACTTACTACTACCTCGCTCTCTCAATCCGAGGAAATAGCAGAAGAGAGCAGAGAGAAACAGAGGCAGACAGAATCACTTTGTAGTCTCAAGACCCAAGGAGAACAAAAGCCTGTTCTGGTGATAAGAGCCTGAGACAAACTGGAACAGACAGAGAAAAGTAGAGCATGGACACTGGGAGACGCATCAACTATAGAGCAAAACACACAGGAATATGCATATGTGCGCACAGACCAAAACATGACATGTGCAGTACAGTTGAAGGTTCAATGTGTGTGATAGGAAGGGGGTGGAGTGATGTACCACTTTAAAGAGCCATAACAGCGCTCTTAAGAAGAGTGCCCTGCCTCCTCCTTTTTTCTCGTTTTTCTCTCCCCTCCTCTCCTACCCCCTGGGTTTCAATGAGCTACACCTCAGAATGAGCTGATTACACGCCTCTCTAAAGCTACTGATACCATCGGGACAGGAATTACCAGAGGGGTAAACACACACACACACAGAAAAAGATAACCCTGACTTAAAAGCATACACTATTTCTGCTTGTGTGCGAGAGAGAGAGAGAGAGAGAGAGAGACAGGGAAAACACAGAGTGATAAAGAAGCACTGTGTAGGAGTGTGGGAATGTTTGTATGTGTACCTAGTTTTATTTTTATTTTTTCTACCCCATGTGTCCAAACATACATACAGCATACACTCCTCAACCTGTGTCAGCTAAATCAGGCACATTGTTAGTAGGATGGAGAGACAGTGACTTATTACTACTTCACCTGTGCAGGCAGTGGGAAAACAGCTTATTATGCTCTGGTCAACATGCAGCCAATGGGAGTGCACCATTGCAGCTCAGGGTCAGATACAACTGGACTTTTGTGTGTGTGTGTGTGTGTGTGTGTGTGTTCACCTCACACCTAGAACAGCTTTGCTCAGTTTCTGTGTTCCTGCACCTTACTCAGCTCAATCCCAATAAGTCACTTTCCACTTGTGTCATCATTAATTACCTCCACCTTATCTAGGCCTAGGTGAAAAATCGATATATTTATTTTCTTAAAGGCCATCTCGTAGTTTGTTTTTGAGGACAGCCGGCGTGGCGTGCCGATACAGGAGTCATTAATCGAAGGTTGTTATCGGACGTAATGTCGTCCAGAGCCGCTTTTCTCTTTCTTAACACGTCGCAGTTCCTCTGCAGTTCCAAAGGGAAGGTGACTTTTAAGGAGGGAGATATTCATTTGAATGACAGTTGCAGAGAGAGAGAGAGAGAGAGAGAGAGAGAGAGAGAGAGAGAGAGAGAGAGAGAGAGAGAGAGAGAGAGAGAGAGAGACAGAGAGAGAGAGAGAGAGAGAGAGGGAGAGAGAGAGAACTCAGGAACTTCGATTTGGTTAAACGTGCAAGTACGTAAAAGTGTCAGGGCACATGTATTCCATTGCCAAAGTGTGTGCCTTGCAATTCTTCAGTGATCGCACATTAGTATTCACACATGCACGCACGCACAGACACATAAACACAAGTTTGCACTTTATTTTTGTAGTGGCATTGATTTTGGCGAGCAGCTGTGATCCATCACGCAGCATGGCCTTGATGTTTTGACTTCATGCTATCTCTCTGGTATCACTGCAGTGACGCGTCATTATTTACTGTTGCTATGGGATGCGTGAGTATACATTAATTAATCAATATGAGGCTATTCTTCCCATCTTGTCCCTTCGTCCACCACATACTGTGGCTGCTTGGGTAGATGAATGAGGAAAGAAGAGGGCAGGGTGTTTGTTATGGGGAGCAAATACCACAGTTTTATAAACACAGAGAAACAAGGTAACAGAAACAAACACTTATAAAACAAAACAATAATTTGACAGGTAACAACATACAAGTATTGCCAAAACTAATCGTATCACAGCTTGGAAAATTAACCTGCATTTCTAAATTCAGAGTTCCAGGTATCGACAATTCCAAAAGGTTTTCCAACTTTAGAAGTGCTAATTCATAGTCTTCGCGGTTAAACCCCTAAAACCAAACTAATTTAACTGCATTGACTTTTAATCTCCACACTGTCAGTTTGCGGGACAGTTTTCTGATAAAAAATGTGCAGTGTTTGAACCCAGATAAGGGGGAAAAAAAGTTTCTTCTTCAACTTGTTTTCACACGAATGATTAAATAATTACAGCCACAGACAACACATTTAATCCTGTCAAGTTGAGTACTGTGTGCTGCTTACCCTCTGTAGCAGGAAACAGAGTTTGTCCTTCAGTTTTCGTTTCAGCCAGTTTGCCAGTCCGTAACAAAACCTCGGCAAAGTTTTCTTGCAGAACGTCTTTGTAAGATGAATAGATGTCTTGACTCTGCATGAACAAATATAGAAGAGAGATCAATAAGGCGATGCAAAATATTTGTCATTGTACAAAGGAGATCCCCACAGAGAAGATCAGAAAATGGCACAGAGAGATGTGATTAAGGTGACTGAACGCCTTAATTCCCAAGGAGTCAGACAGAATAGAAATGGAGTACACAAATGAACCTTAGAGCCAAATGAACCATTTAACACACATCCCTTTGATAATTCACTTATAGGATTCTTGTAGTGCGAGTGTGTGGTTTTTCATATGTGTGAGAGTTGAACAGATCGGTTTATGCTCCCCCCTCGGCCGTAGAACATTCGTTTCGACGCCCAATGTTTCTTGTCTATCTTTGCTGTTCTCCTTCCATCCATCTTTCTGTCTTGTTGCATTTGTCGCTCTTTCTCTCTCAATCAGCCGCTCCTCCCTCCCCAGTTCATTGAAACTGTTAAGGTAAAAACCAATCCCATTGATCAGCTGGCTCATAGACAGATGGACGTGGGGAGCCATTATTGGTAGATGGATGATGGAAGATGGATGAACGCTGGAGATGGAGCGGAGGAAGGGATTTGGAGAGGCCTATTAAAATGTCATGAGAAGAGATGTATCGGCCTTCTCTGTTTCCCCTCGCGTCCACTCTTTTAGCTATCCACATGATTTGTGTCTCAGAGCAAAAACCCCAGTCACAGCCCAGGACAACCATTTTGAAGGCATAAAGGTCAAACTACTCCTTTCTTTACTTTTCTTGTTTTCTACTTCCATCAGTCTTTGTGCCCAAATTATTTACCTTTAGATATTTCTAATATTCACCTTCCTTCTGTCCATATAATAAACACAGCACTTCTACGGTTAGTATTATATTTCCATGGCTCCTTTAATTTAGCTTGCTGTTATCATACCATTAATCTAACATTTATGCCTTTCTTTTTTAAATTCAGCCCCCTTTCACTGTAAAGAACTGGTAGTACTCTTAAATTGCTTTTGGCATTCAAATTGCTTACTCTGAAATCAATATTCATTTTGTCTCAACACTAGTTTTGAAGGAATTTATAAGTCAAAGAAAGAATCTAATTAAATGCCTAAAGTCATGAACCTACTCAGGCTTTTATTTATTTTTTGCTGTAATTTAAGAAGGTGTCCTGGGGCAATGAGGAGAAATAAGGATGACTGAATTGTGGAAGGAAGGGAAAATAATGAGCCATGAGGCACACACTCACCAGGTCTACATAGGGATCATCAATGAGTTCCTGATAAAAAGGGCTGCAGCCTTGGCGCTCCAGGTCAGAGTTCTCATACGCCCCTTCTTGACTGGTGGCTCCAGTGCCTTGACCCTAAGGAGCCATCAAAACATCATTAAACTTTCACCACATGCTCACAGCACTGTCATCTCTCTCTGTCCTACTGCTCACTTCCTCTCCGTTTTCCTGTTTTTCTAGAAACTTGTGACCACAAGCCTGGACTAACCCAATCCCTGCCAAGACCTGACACACCATCAATCTCCACCCAGGTGACCACGGAGCCACCATCAGCCGCTAGCTACCACCACATACTGAAATATTCAACAGGCGTACAATTTAATTATGCAGGAGATGAGCTACTGATTGGTTGTTTTTGGATGAAGCCTATGAAAGATGTGAGGACGTGTGTGTGAGATATGAGAAACATACACTTTTGAGTAGAACAACACACGCATACACACAAATATATGCATATACTGAGCCAATGGAGTTCAAAGCAACCATAAAATCACACATTCACCGTCATTACTTTGTTATTGTTGGCTGCTTGATCATGCCTTTTACAGCACACAATGGTTGATGGATTGACATCATAATCTCACTCGCATAAACACAAAGCCCATACGAGTAAACAACAAAATAGCAAGTCTCACAGGCAACTGCTGCTTGTATAGGAAAGGTGGCCACATCATGGACATTAGTCTTCAAATTCACCACAGACCACAAATAAAACAGGTTAACCATCTGTGTTCTTACTTGCAGCGGCCTGAGGTAGTTGAGCGATTCCTTCCACCAGCGATGGTCACTGACTGCGGTCAGCACAGCCTTTGTGGTCAGCCCTGTAGTGGTCAGTACTTCCATGGTCTTTGCTGTAGTTCTGTGTAGTAAGTCACCTGCTGCCCCTACAGAAGAGCCCGCAGCGGGAGCACCGGCCTGGGGCCACAAAGGTGACAGCAGTGACAGGATAAACAAGAAAAATGACAAGCGTTATTCTACTGTGTCAGTGCAGAATCCACCGCAGAAATCTCATTTACATGACATCAGTACTGCAGAACACCTCAAACACTTCCTGGTTAGAAACAGAGAAACAGCATCAGTGAAGTTCCCTCATCATTACATCTGTAGTTATATTATACCAAAGGACGGTGTTTTGTTGTTGCCTGTTTTGTTTGTGTACCGCATAAGGGAATTACAGTACACAACATTCAAGAAGCACAAACCTCTCTTGGTGCTGCATGAGAGAGTGTTTTCTTTTCAGAAAGCTGTCATTCAGGACCGTTCCAAGCTACTAGATTTTTATACAAAGAGACTTTTTTTTTTTTTTTTAAACCCTAGCAGGTTAAATTTACATGACTACGTCACATTGTGTGATTCAGCAATTTTATCTCCTGAAACCTTGAGAATACAATCGCATGAAGTGACCCAGTACTCAAGCAGTTAAGGTCAAAACTATGAACCGCAATGGCCCTGATTTGAGTCTTCAAGCAGGTGATATATATATATATATATATATATATATTTTTTTTTTTTTTTTTTTTGTTTTGGGTTTTTTTTTTGTTTTTTTGGGGCATTTTATTCCCTTTCTTCCCCGAGCCTTGTGCTGCCTGCTATTGAATAAAGGTAGAGAAACGCTAAAAAACAAAACAAAACAAAAAATAAATAAAAAATATTGACAGCACAACTATAAAATATAATAATTGCAACTTGCACATAATGATCTGCAATTCAGCAATTGGTGACTTGTAACAGATCCAAAATCAGAGACACTCACCTCTATAATTCACAAAAATTAGGAAATTAATTGTGTGTGCAGTGATGTAGTCATGTTTCTATGGTATGCAACTTACTGCAAACTGGAACCGATTTGGAATCCACATTCAGAAGGCCAGTGGACTATCGTCAAACCGTTTAGCACATTTCATCAATACTTTATTTGGCGGGGAAACGGGGGTCAGAGAATGAAAGGAAATGGTACACATATGCGGTGGAGATGTTGAAATAAAACACACACGCATAAATACAAAAACGCAAGTAGCCCACCTCTAGAGACCATACACACATCTAGAGGGTACGGATATCTACACATGTGAGGCTACGGTCGTCAATACAATAATAAAATGACAAGAGACGGCTTCAAATGAGCACTCATCCACACACAAAAGGGATGCAATGCAAGTCATGAAACATTAACACCCACTCAAGGCATCATAAAGCCTGGCTGTGCTGTAAGGGAGGAGAAGGGAGGCATAAATAAACCAGGGGAGCTGAGCAATCTTAACACTAGATTTACACCTCATTAAATATGGAGCAATAAGAAAACACACAAACAGAACAAAGGGCGGAGGCACACCCACATAGGAATAGTGAAACAGACAGCTACAGCTAATACAAAAAGACAAACACGTCGCAAGTACATCAACATACGGAAAGGTTTTACATGTAGAGACACAAACACAAACCTTGAGAGAGTCCGTCTCGTCGGCCTGTCGTGAATTCTCGGTAATAACAGGCTCCATTTGATAGTTAACTGCTTGGTATAACACCTGGAGGACAGTGAGTAGGAAGAAGGAGGCAGAAACAAACAAACAAAAAAGAAATGTTCTTTATAAGCCACCAAACAACTTCATGGTTATAAGTGGTTTAACAATGTCAAAGGGAAGCAAGGAGACCGTTTTTTTATGCCTTAATGTACTTAAAACTGCACTAAACTTTCAATATTGTGCAGTTTGTCTTTCCAAGTTGCATGGTTTGCTTGTGTTATTGTCTTATTTTTATGGTAATATCCTTAATGGGTAAGGGTCACAATTCAGAAGCCAGGAATGTGAACTGTTTTTTATATTGTTTATTGTATTCCATCTTATTTGATTTTACTGAACTTTTATTAATCTATGTATGATCATTTACTATTGCAATTTTGATTGACCTCTGTCTTATGCAAGCCCATGCAATTTATATCTTGCATCTTAAAATATTAATAGATTTTTTTACCTTATTTTTATTTGAATTCTTCTACTTTTATCATTTTGTGTGTAATCATAATCTAATGTATTTTAAAGTTGGATTTTAATTGTCAATCACTGTGAAGCACTTTGGGCTACACCTACTGTATGACAGGGGCTATAGAAATAAAGTTTATTATTATTATTATTACTATTATTATTATTATTATCTGAATAATACATGTTCATGCATAGGTACTTTTAAGATCAATAAAACATATCGGCTCCATTATGCAGTACTAACAAACATGTAATATACACTATGGTACACAAACAAGAGAATGGAAAATAAATATAATAAATTCAATAAAGTCAGAAGTTATGATACTGAGTGGATTATTATAACAATAATTCAAATCTTATTTATACTACAACAAATAGTCATTCTCTATGGCTCTATAAACGCAGACACCCTAGGCATTTTATATAAAAATAGTATTTATTTATTTATTGCTCAGATTCAGTTTTTGTTTACCTTTTTGCAATATATATATATTTTTTTGCAACTGGTCATGAATGGTCAAACAAACTGACATGTGCAAAGGTACAATAACAAAGATATCAGCCCAGCATTGCATGGAAGTGAACATAAAGGCACATGAAGTCAGCTTAAATGGTTTCATATCTGGGTAGTGGAAGTCCCTTTCGGCAATTTCATCCTTTCAAACACAGAAATGTTATGATAGATTATATGAGCAAAAATATTGGGACATGTCACACCTACAGCTTGTGTATGTATTGCATTCTCACTGATATGGAATATCATCACACCTCGGTGTCGCCACGTTTTCTTTGCAATAAAAGTGTTAGAAAATTGTTTTCTTTTCCCCACAATTCTTAGAAACTTTAGTTTTCAGAAAGAACTTAACTTTCAATATCCAGCTTTTAATAATGATTCTAAATAATAAATGTTTAAAACAGTGTGTTTTAGTTTTGTTTTTCATATTTATTATCACACACAACTGAAAATGTCTACGACAGAACTTTTAACTATTTTACAAACATGCTTTTTGGTCTTGAACATTCAGTATTCATATTACGGTTTCATATTTTGTGATCTTTCCATGTGTTTATTAATCTGTGTGGAAACTGACGTACTTTCTTAACGGATTGGCCTTTCATCAAAATGGGACTGGTCTCGCGGATACCCCAACATGATCTCTTTGGAAAACAGGTCCCAGAGTGGGAAGATCTGGATAGGGTACCGTTTCCGTATCAATCTTGACGAGTACCCCTGTGTGTTCGCACCCACATCATAACCATATGACCGGAAAAAACAGCAGCCTTGCACCCGTAGCATTCAGTCTCGTCACAAGACAGCGACAATGATGAACAGTAGCAGTGGTGAATGGGTTAGGGTGTTAGCAGTGTTATTGTTGTTGTTTGTGTCCAGCGTGTGTGTTGTGCCGGTAGAAAAAGGATGTGGGCGCATGCGCACAATTTACAGCGCGCATAGTGGTGTGGCATGTGAATTACATCGTTTTCAGCAAGCGTTTCGCCCCCATGCTGACGCAGATTTTTACTGAAACACTTCCATTTTTATGTAATATCTTTTTCACACGGTTTCAAAACTAAACCTGTATTGAACTCGTCTGGATGTAGCCTTAAATACGCCACCTAATAGTGTACTGGGTGTATAGCATATATTGGGCTCTTTTTTTAGTGCGACATCTTTTATCTTCTACAAATCATGCTACCACCTATCCTGGTTGAAAATGGGCTTTTTCACAAACGGGGGTGTGACCCAGAGGGGCTAGTAGTGAACACAACCGGTCTCAGGATTTGGGACTAGTGGCCCTGGACTATAATCCCTGAGCTGACCCCCTATTGGCTCAGCCCAACCTGGCCCAACAGTGTAAAAGCTGCTACTGCGTTTGTAGCGTGTAATGTATAGTGTGTGCTAGTGTGTGCTGTTGTTAAAGGGTTAAAGTTAAAGGCAGATTTTTTTTCTTCTTAAGTGAGAGTTGATGAGAAGGGATGACTGCATGCAAATATTTCAGAAATCTGGAGGTAACAACAACAAAACAATTCAGTGATGAGTAAAATTTAGAAAAAAATAATTTTGAAGCATTTTGTAAACACATCAGATGACAGTGTTAAAAATAATCTTGACCATTGAGTAAGAAATGTAATTTGTAATAAGCATAATATAATGTTACTTTTTCGCATTTGAATAAGTAGAAAATGTCATTATGCATAGGTTATTGTGTAGAATTTTACTTGAAGAGGAGAAAAATAACTCCAGTGGCTGACAGCTATACTTTTTAACTATACTTTTTTAATTATCTTAATAAAGATCTGCATTAATCCACTAGTTTTGGCAGCCCTCATTTTTACCCTGACTCTATTATGTATTCATGTTATTTGATCGATGGGTGTACACTTCTGTGTTGCTTCCACAGTTGCTCATCGGTGGCAAATAAAGGTATTGATTGGTTGACTAATTGATTGAGATCACAATATGGCTGTATCTGGCCCCTGAACTAAAACCACTTTTACTTCCACCCTTTGCTTGTTAATATCATCAGTGCAATTTTTGCATATGTTTGACTTGACACCCCTGCGCTTGAGAAAAGTGCAGTGAAGCTGAACAACCTGGGTTTGCAGGTCACTGGAGGCAGCCAAGAGCGCGTGAATATTGTCAGGGGGACAGTGGGTGAGCGAAAAGGCCAACAGCTCTTGTCGGGCCTCCAGGTCTCCGTAGCCCTCACACTGACCGAGCAAACTGCACACATCCCATGCTGGACTGTAACCTGGAGGGTAAATCAGATGGAGGGAGAGAGTTGAAATAATCATGTACAGTGATTATAAAAGGGTTAGCGGGGAAAATGATGAAAGATATAATAATGAAATATAGGTGTAATCTTCCAAACTGTGAGATATTAATACATGTTTAAGTGAAAGTATGTGTTCCCTTGAAGGAAATATCAGGGTGATGCTTTGTAATAACTACTCTACATTGTTCCAGCTTCATCACAGTCAAAAAGCAACATACCGCCGTGACTTCATTCCTACAAACAGATTCAATTATTCCCTCTACGTTCCCAGACAGAGAACACCGGTGCTTATCTGATTACACTGTCTTTCTCTCCCCGACACCTTATTTTTTTTTTTAATACTATGTCTGTTCCGTTACTCTGCGGTAAAGGTAGAATCAGCCAGTTTTTCTTTTTTGTAATTCACTTTAATTTTTAAATGGGGTCAGACAAAATATCATCATCTCAGTGATCATTTAAAATCCCTGCAGGGATATTTTGGAGAATAGACGTAGAAGACAGACATATTATGGGGATATCATTTCTTTTAAATTGTTCTTGTGCGAGAAGGCAGACACACTGCCATATTTTTTTCCTCTCTGTGGAAAGATGTTAAGAAGCCCAAAGGAATGATATAAACACGCACACACACATACCAGAAATATCATATAAACCATTACAGACCCAAAGTTAAATTGGCTAACCACAACATGCAACTACAATGTAAAATATATTAAAAGGCAGTTCTGTGGCTGCTGGTAGACATGATCATTTTTTGTAAACTTATCATTTCAGATGCGTTATACTCAGCCAATACATTTGACATTCTGCCTGCTCCTCATAAAAACTGTGGGCTCTACTCTAGTTTTGTCATTACTCACTTTTATAGTTTTCAACATCATTGCCTTCATTTATAATAGCAACATATCAATCTATTCCCACATGTATTCGTAGGATAACTGTGCACAAGTATGTACTGTACAACTGCCAATTTAATAACAAAAATACATTTAATTAAATTTTAAATGACTACAAATGCATAATTCTGCTGTGCCTCTTGACTATTAGTTGGGACTCAAACCTGATAGCAAGCTAGTGTGCAATTAGATTACAGTCATTAATCAGAGGGGTCACAATGGAATTATATCTAACAATTAATTTTCATACAAATCACTGTGGTTAGCAATTGGACTCTTTTTTTTTCCTGTTCATTTTATGCTATTACACAATTATAGTGTAACCGCCACAACAGTATTATGAGACACACAGATCTGAAAAGTCATTTATTGGTACGAATTGATGTTAATGTCAGTGGATGCTCAATGAAGCAGGTCAAAATGCCAAAAAAAACAAAAAAAGGGGGGCGAATACTGTGTCAAATATAAGAAATCTGGCCCGTAGGATGAATTACACTGAAGATATTAACAATGGTGCCAGGTACAGAACAATTATCTCTCAACTGGGTCAGACTAGTAAAATATGATCATAATAACTTATTAATAATGATTTGTTTTCATGTAAAAAAAAAAAAAAAAGGAAATTACATTAAAATCTTCATATTTACAAGCTATCTTTTTACAAAAAACATGAATAACATGAACAAATATGAACAACCTCAAATGTCTCATAAGAATTAAGTGTAGTATTACCAATACTCTGCCTGTCACTAAATGTTTCATGTATTTATAATCGTAAAGTAAGTTGTTTTTGAGGCAAACTGAGGCAGATGTTGTTAAAATTGCACTTGTTCTTCTGAAGACATTTCGCGGTGCTCGTGTTATTCAGATTTTTAAGAAAATGTTATAGATGCAAACATTATCAGAATTATTTTTTTTTCCACTGTTATTATTTTACTGGTCCGGCCCATTAGAGGTCATATTGTGCTGAAAGTGGACCATGAATTAAAACCAGTTTGACACCACTGTTCTAAAGCATATGCAAAACGATCTAGGTCAGCTTCAGTAACTGCAACCAGGTAGTTATGGGATGATGCAGACAGACCATTCCATGATCTGACAGGAAAGAACTATAACAACACTTTTTTGGAACACAATTATTTTTGGAAACTACTACCTGTTAATCCACTCAGTTATTTTCCCATCAGCCAGGGTCATGATAACCGCAGCTGCATTCATTATTTTTCCGACACGAAAAGGCTGTTTTGGTCTGTGGGTTAATACAGAACACCTGCTGCATTTGTCAACAAGACTCCAGGTGGGAAAGGCTTCTGTTTCAATTCAAATGACTTCAGCAGACGATTAGAGGCTTAAAGATGCTTTGCTCTTGGTGTAACCTTATGAGTGAGCCAAATGAAGAAAAGGTACATTAGCCACAGTAGAACAGCGGTTAGCACTCTGGGTTTGACTCCCCATTGGTCTGCAGTATTTCTCTAATGAGTTTGTCTATTCCCTCCAGGTTCCCCTTGTCATTGAAAACAGGTATATAGTGGTACCTCTACGTACAAAAGACCCAGCAAACGAATGATCAAAGTAACCAAAAACCTTTGCCTCAATTTTTCGACTCTGAATACGAAAGAAAATTGTATTTACGAAAGGAAACTGAAACCACCGCGACATAAATACAGTACTTTATGTACATTACTATAGGTAAGTACGTAATGTACATAAATACGTAACATACTGTACGTAGCATCCCATTGGCTATGAGGCAACTACCCATGATGCTTTTCATTATCCTTTGACCCTCATTCATCATGGAGTTACTGTTGTTTCCTGAGTTTTTCCTGAGTGTGCTGATTTAAACTTTATAACAGTACGTATTTGAAAATGTAAAATAACGAAAGTAAAGCTCAGTAAACAGGGCGATGGCGTTGCCCTGTTTGGCTGCGGCTGCTGTGGCTCCCAGTAACACAGCCACTTGAATGGTAATTTCTCCACCTAGACCAGTGCTTTTAGAATCAAAAGTTCAGTCGAACGGTGCAAGAAGAGTATATGACCGGTAGACTATCATCAACTTAAGGAAAATTATTAAAAACTTGGACTCTGCAAGCCCGGAAACGCGAACTGTTCTACAGAACCTCGAACTGCTACGCCGGTCAGATCCAGGATCCTACAGTACTGTGCAGCACACACACGCAGAGGACGCCTGCGGGGACATCGGCGCAAGAGGAAGCAGAAACGCAGTTGTTTACAGCTAAGATAAGAGCTAGCCCATTCCGACCGCTGCTTCCATCAGTCCTGCTCGCCAACGTACACTCACTGAAAAACAAACTTGACCACCTAAATCTCGATTTAAACATCAAACATGATACACTAGACTGCTGCATCCTCACTCTCACCGAAACATGGCTCAACTCTTTTGTCCCGGACACTGCCATTAGCCTGCATGGACTAAAACTATTTATGAAAAATTCATGTTACAAAAACACTTCTGGTACTAATTAATTTCGTAAGTAGAGGTACCACTGTATAGGTTAACTCCCTGTTAGTGCCTATAACTCAACGACTCAAACAGCCATTAACAACCAAAAGCATCTACTGGAGTAAAATATTTATTACCCCATCCCCAAAGGGAAGGCAAGGGGTAGTGTTTTTGGTTCACTTTGTTTATTTGCTTGATGGTTAAACACTCAAACAGTGAAACCATTACTTTAGTTCATACCAAATTGTGTTCATCAATTGCCCGTGATCCAGAATGGATATGATTAAATTTTGGAAAGAGTAGGTCAAAGTTGAATTTTTTCTATTAATCTATTCATTTTTAAAATCCCCCCCCCAATTTTCTTATAATGGCAGAATTTGTTTGTATCAGCACAAGTAGTGGTTAAATTCCTATCAAATTGGGTTTATAGATTACTAGTGACGCAGAATAGATGTCATTACATTGTGGAAAGAGTAGGTGAAATTAAAATTGTTTAGGCATTTAAAAAAAAAATCTCCTTTTACTTTTAATAATTAAAATTTCACGCCTATAAAAAAACATATTTTGCTTCAGTTTACTTCATACTTGGTCAATATGTTTTATGTTGTTTCTGCTACTGTACCTTCTTTTAACAATTGAGATCCAAAACCTGTTTTGCAAGAAAGACCCGGCCAAGGTAGCAGCCGTAACAGCAATATAAAACACATACATGATATACAATAAAATACAGTAACAACTAGTCAATCATGGTGGCATCAAGAAAAACACTGACAATCCTCCTTCACTGCATTCTCCATGATACTTTTAAAATCATTAACAGAAATGAATTAAATATAATTATATACAGAGACAATTGACATGATAACATCAGTTAGAGCACTTCCAAAATAAGTTACAATACTGTACCTGCAAAGGGTGGGGTTTGTTCTACCTAGTACCGCTTGTTAACCTTTGAACTATTACCCTATAGCTACAGTTAAATAATTATGGTAAAATGAAGTTTCTCACCTTTTTATTGCAACATCGTTTCAGCCATGAAAACCAAGTAGTTTGGCTAATGCTCATTTTGACATTCAGTTATTGAAATATTTTGATGAAAAGTCACTTTTTGACCAATTTTCTGTTTTTTATTTAAATAACCCTCAATTTTACTCTGAATTTTAATGAACATCTACATGATGACTAGATTAACTATACAGAAAAAGGCCTATACTTATTACTGAAAAATGCAAAATGCAGAGGGTAACATAATAAATGGTGATGAATCACTTAGGAAAGGTTAAATTGAAAGAAAGATGAATCCAGCACCTGCCACAAAAGGTGTAACTGTAGGTCATTATGAGTTCAGTAAGCGACTGTGTAGATCTGGAGTTGGTCCCCTAGGGTCGTCAGTGGCAGCTCACTGCTCCTAATGTGCCAACTGCTAATGCTAATTGCTAATGGTAACACAAGGTACTAGGATAGGATAGGATGTCACAATGAGTAAACCTTTATGCACAGGTTTCAGTGACCTCAGCTCCTACGTACCTGCAGCCATGAGATCCTGACAGTGGATATATGAGGCCTTGAAGTCCAAACACTGAAGGGCTTGCTCTGCCAGCAGGGTCAGGACCTGGCCTTTTCGCAGGGCCCCATCATCTCCTAGACACACAAACACACTCATGCTTATTACAGCAGGCATTAGCTTTGGAGATATTCAGCATGCAAACATGAAGGTTGAGAGCTCAGGTTAAGTCACAGGTGTCAAACAAAAGGCCCGGGGCCCAAATACGGTCCAGAAAAGGGTCCAATCTGGTCTGTGGGATGAATTACAATATTAACAATGAGTGGTGTGAAAATCATTTTAATTCAGGCTCCACATACTTAAGGCTTAAACCAGTAAAATATGATCATAATAACCTATACATAATGATAATTACAGGTGTTATAGTTGTTTTAGTGTAAAAAAAAAAAAAATACTTGAAAATCTTAATATTAATAAACTACCCTTTTACATAAAATGTGAATAACCTGAACAAATATGAACAACATGCAGTGTCTTAAGAGTGTGTAAATGATAAACTGGTGTAAAATATTGTTCAAATTGTACCAGTTTTTCTCAAGAGATTTCAAGTCATTCATGTTATTCAGATTTTTAAGGAAACATCGTCAATCTAAATATTATCAAAATGTAATTTACATTTTTTCACTGTTATTATTTGACTGGCCCGGCCAATTTGAGATCACATTAAACTGAATGTGGCCCCTGAACTAAAATGAGTTTGCCACCACTGGTTTAAGTTATGAAACAATGGGAGGTCTAAAATTACCTGCTACACCACAGAGGAGACATGACACCAGATATTAATCTGCCATAAATGAGGGGGTTTCCAAATCCTTTTATCTCAAAGATGAAAAATGAAATATTAAAAAAAGTCTATTCAGCCGTCACACTTAATAGGAATAAATCTCTACTTTAATATCTTAAGAATGGTCAGATGGGCACTGGTGTTAATATTCATGTGGCAGCTCACAACAACCTTTTTGATCTCTGTTTTAGCTCAATAAACAAACAGGAGAGGATAGGACGATCAAAAGAGGCTCAAGCAGAAACAGGACATCTGAACAAACCTGTACACCGAAGATCAAAGACAAAAGAATTGCGATGGCTATGGATTTTAGTGTGTATGTGTGTGTGTGTGTATGTGTGTGTGTGTGTGTGTGTGTGTACGCGTGTTAGGCTGATTTAGAGGCAGCATTGGATGGAAATATTGTGTTTACTGGAGAGAGGGGTGTGTGTGTGTGTGTGTGTGTGTGTGTGTGTGTGTGTGCGTGCGTGCGTGGGGGCCAAATATTTTCAGGGTGACTAGTAAAAGAGTATCTTCAAAAGCTGTCAAGACCTCAATATACAGACGGTTAGTGTGAGTGCGGTGTGTGTGTATGTGTGTGTGTGTGTGTGTGTGTGTGTGTATGTGTGTGTGTGTGTGTGTGTGTGGGGGAGCAAACTTTCATTCACCCAGCACTCTTTCAGACCGAATGCTTTTATCAAAATGTGTCCTGGCAAGTTGAAGTAGATATAAATCTGGGATCTTGGAAATTCAATTGGAGACTTTACCTGTCCTTGACGAACAAATGAAAGAGGATGGAAAGGTGAAAATGTGAAAACAAAAACAGCAAACAGGAAAACGCAGTTTCATAAGCTTTGACTACAATGACAACATCACTTTTGAGCTTTCCAAGGAGGCACAGTTTCATTCTGATTAGATATGCTTTATTGATCCATTCAGGGGAAAAACAAACAAACAGTTTTTTGTTTTTTTTTTTTATTTACAGTCACCTAAAATACCATAATAATTTGCAGAGCTTTTCTGTAGACTGAAACAGGAACCAAATCCTTAGGTGCTACTGATACCCGCATTAAATATTCACCACAGAGCCCCGGAGCAATGCGCCTTTCAAAAGCCTCCCCCCCTGCATTTATTTATTTAAAAATTAGTTTATTCCTCTTCTCTTCTCATCTCCCTCCGCCTCTCTTTTCTGAAACCACACTGTGAGAGCTGCCTGCTGACTGAATGTGAGCAGTACAGAAGCAGAAATGCCACGAGGCCAGTTAGCAGGTTTCCTTTAGCGGGTGACAGGCTTCAGAGAAAAGGCGACAGCGCAAAGCTACAAGTTCAGAGACGGGGGGACAGCGGAGACGGGAGAGCAAAGACTAAGAGGAGGCAACAAAAGTGCCACACAGAACCATAACAAAACTGTAAATGTAATTTATTTTTTTGCAAAAAATAGTCTTTGGTTCAATATCAGTGCGCTAAACTTTCGTATTCTGCTGTATTGCTGTGGCTTAACAGACTGATTTTGAAGTGAGACTAAATGATGATTAAAAATGTGTCTTTTCAACAAATAACATTAGGCTCACTGCACCTTACCAGCATCTGCCACAAGATTTAAAAGAACTCTACAGATCAATTGTCGTGTCTGTTTTCAAAGCAACAAGAAGCAGTAAACAGACCTTCAAAGATGTCAAGCATCGGGCGCTTCAACTCCAGATACAAGAACTCCAATTACTTACTCACGGCAGAGATAGTTCTCAAGTATCACAAAATAACCTGCAGTCAATCAGGGCAGGAGTTGTGTCGGTTGATCCTAAAACTGATAGTCAAGTGGAAATAACAAATAACAAAAGCTGCCATTCAGCACAAAATACAAGCATCCATCTTTCTACCTAAGCAGTAAATTGAGGGGTTCACAGATGATTTAGTAGCCCAGTAGGAAACCAGTATCTAAATGCCAAGACAGCATGAAAACCTCAGAACAGGAAAAGCTTGAAGGAAGCACAAAAATGTAATTGTTGGGGTATTGGAATGTGTATTTATTCAATGTGAGTGTGTGTAGTCAAGTGTATTTATTACAAATTTGCTAGCAAGTGGATCTACGAACTATTGTTCCATCCTATCATGTAATTAAGTTAATGTGATTCTTCATCTGAGCCAGAGTGGGAGGGGGTAGATGTCATTGAGTTTAATTTAATGTTTTCGTTATTTTTATTTCTGTGGTTTTTGTGTACTCTTTTTTTTGCAGTTTTTCCACACACCTTTTTTACGTTGCTCCTTTGCTTTGTCTATTCACTTGGTAAAATAAACAATTAGATAACTCGGTTATTGCATATTTATTGTACATTGCATATCCATTTATCCATTTTCTCAACTAATACCTGATGTATGTATGTTCATACCTGTTCAGTTGTTTAAAAGAAGTGTGAAAATAAGGTAGAATTTTGTAATGGTTTGTTCCGACACAGAAATACGAACCTAAAAAAAAAAGAGAATTGAAAAGAAATGTAATCCTCTATGGTGCGACCCTGACCTTTGACCTTCATGCTAAAAATCGAATGGGTTCCTCCTTGATCCAGTATCTATCATTCCTGACAGTTTATCAAAATCCTGCTGACAATCAAACAGACAAACAAACAAACAGACTCTAATTTAATACCTCCTTAGCAGATGTAATAAAACAAGCCTCTGACAAATCATATTGCACCATCATTTTGAAAGAAACTATTGACACTGCTTTTGATTTTTGTGGGGGTTACTTCATCGGCCAGTTTCAGGGAAAAGTTACATTGACCACAACTAGACTACTACGGTAGCACATAAGATTCGCTGCCACGAGGGTTGTCTAGCATGACTAGGCTACTACAAATAATCACAAACCATTGTTTCTGTTGGGTTTTAAATTTAAGACGCTACAGACTTTACATAATATCAGCCAGACACTTGTTCCATGAATTTGAGCGGTTCACAAATTATATTGAGGCTTATTGTTACTAAACACAATCTGGACTTTTTAAATTTAAATAATATTTTCAACCCATAAAGACCCAAACATCCACTGGTGATCAAAATAGTCTACTGATGTAGACTGTTTAAGATATGTTGATCCATTAATCCTATCAATACATGTAAAAAATAAATAAATGGTCATCAGACATGACCCTCAGAGGCTCCCAAGTGAATATTGAAACACCATTGTTGTCTACAACATTGATTCACCAGTAAAACCCGTGGAGTTGGATCAATAACATTGAATGGAAACAACTTTTACATTCAATTATTAACATTCTTGCTGGAAATGTCACCTTTTCTTGAGTTTTCTCTATTTCTGCTGTAATAGCACTCAATTGTAACCTAAGCTTCATTTGAGAATCTACATGATCAGTGAATTAAATATAGAAGTATGTGATTTTCACATGGAAAAAAAATGCAAAATACTGAAGATAATAGGATAATAAATCATGATAAATCATTTTAAAAAACGTAAATAAGGAGACACTGGGTCTTTATGGGTTGGCTGTGGTGAGAGATTTTACATGTGGAAGAAGCAAAATACATATCTCTTTTAGTTTGTACGGGGAATATATTGATCCTGAAACTGCCATCCGAGTACAATCAGACTTGTATATGATCATTCTCACACCATGTCTTTACATACAATTATGATTACTTGTGTCATGACAAGTAAATGTTTTGTCATGTGTGTTTGAGTGTGTGTGCGTACCTGCCACTCTGAGAAGTGAAGCCAGATTGAGCAGAGTCGTCGACTGCCTGTAAGCTGTAGAACAGTGGGCGATGCACTCCTCTATTAGAGCCAGACGATCTGACCGCAGACGCACTGAGACAAGGGGAGCAGAAAACTGACAGTGTTACATATTAGATATCAGAGGTGGTCAAAGTACTCACATTCTGTACTTAAGTAGAAGTACAGCTACTGGTGTGAAAAAATACTCTGGTAAAAAGTAGAAGTACTGATTCGACTCCAGTACTTAAGTAAAAGTAAGGCTTTTTTTCTTTGTGTCATGAACGCAATAATACTTATTTAACCCGGAAAAATCTGAAAAGTTTCAAAAGTATCTAAAATAAAACCTTTAAAAGTGAGTTACTGTGTAGATAATGTGTTTGATCCAAGTCAAGGTTTTGTAGATATGGGCAGAAAATTGAAGAAAAAATGAGGGAAGAAAAGGCACAATTAAGATAAAAAGTCATTGTGAGATTTAAAAAAAAAAAAAAGAAGTTATAAATATGAGATAAAAATGCATAATTTTAAGAGAAAAAACAAAGTTGTGAGATAAAATGTTAAAATTGTGACATAAAAAGTCAAAATTGTGAGATAGTTCCTCTCCTCCACTGATTTTCCCTCTGAAGCTACTTATTATTATTTTATTACTGTCACATCTGTTCAGTTTGAAAAAGTAATGAGTCTGTGCTGAAAATGTAAAGAGTACGGTATAAAGTACAGATAATGTAGGGAGTAAAAGTAAAAAGTTAGTAGAAAACTTCATAGTCAAGTAAAGTACTGATACCTAAAAAAATCTACTTAGTGTAAGTACAGTAACAAAGTACTTTTACTTAGTTACTTTCCACCTCTGTTAGATATTAGAAATGACTGAAGAGATACAGCTGCAGATCTAGTGGTAGTGTACAGATAGAACTGGTGGAGTATTGAAACACTTTCAGTATTCAGTAAAAGTAAGTAAAAAACTTTTGCTACACAAAAAAAATGTTAAATTATTAATACACAACTGAATGCATCTCACGTCAATCAAATTACAATTACAGTAGTTGAAGAATTTTCACTTTTTAAGGCATTAATAAATAAATAGTGGTCATCAGGTAAAACATACTAACACAACACTGTGAACATATTCCACTGCAAGTACTGTCAAAGCAAATCTGTTTAAGCAAAAACCTATGAAAAGGTTGTGTTGTAATGTTGTGCCTGTCAGTGTTTTGATGTGTTTGATTAATTTTACTGCTGCATTCTGTGTCTCGTATTTTATACCTATACATGTTTGAGATTAAACCCATCTGAATATATTCAACCATCCTGTGGAATACATTTTTAAATATTTTATATTCTGAATGTTATCCTTTTATCATCATATTTATATATAAAGCTATCTACACTATCTTGTACATATTTTTTACTTTAGATTTTATATATAGTTAACTGTTTGCACTGAAAAAGGAGAAGCTGTCCTCTCTGACCGTATATTCAGTAAGATGATAATAAAAGTTATTCTATTCTATTCTATTCTATTCATTTGATCTACTTTATCAATTGTGAGTAGATTAATCCACAGAAATGGAGCAGATTCTATATCATCACGTTTGCAGTGTTATTTTTGGAGAATGCTGCATCGAGTGAGTATTGAGTGATCTTTTCAATGGCTAATAGTATCTTTTAGTGATCTTTTTATGTGCAATAGTGATCTTTTACAGGTAATAGTGATCTTTTTATGTGTAATAATAATGATCCTTTGTGTGTGTGATCTGTGATGATGGGCTATCCGTTTTTTTCTGCTGCTGCAACAAAAGCAATTTCCTTGAAAAATTATTAATAAAGTATCTATCTATCCATCTATATATAAAAAACTAACTTTAAATGAGCTCAAGTTTTGAGACAAAGTGTTCTCCAATTCATTTGAGAAGCTTTTTAAGTTTATTTTGTTTAGGAAGTAAGAGTTTTAAGGAAAGACCTTTCCCATCAGTGTATCGCTTTCAACATGAATATGTTTCTATCTTTCATTAATTTATGGGTTTATTTATCTAAAACCTGACACACACTGAAGGATGGTGTTCAATTTCAATCTTGCCAAGGTAAATAAAATAAATATAAGCACAACATGCGCCAAGAAAGAACAAAATACAGAAGTTATCAAGGCTAAACAAAAGTAAAACTATAGCGACGTGAGAATAACCTTAAAAAATAGAACAAATCAAACCAGAAAAGCACTTGGAGAGTACAATCCTTTCATAATATTTTGAGTTATCCTGCTCACAGATAGACAAACAAACAGATAAACCATGATGTAAACATAACCTTCTTGATGGCGGTAATTAACAACGGAAGTCAATTCCAGGCATGTGGGGCACAGTAAACAAAAGTAGATCAGTACTTTTACTGCTTGTAAGTTGAGTCACGATTGAGAACATATTTGAAAATATCTGGACAGGAAGGGGATAAAAATTGTAATCTGAAAGGTAACTGAAGCTCTCAGACAAATATTTAAGTCTGAGACACCGTGGAGCAGAAGCATAAAATAAGATAATATGGAAAAGCTCAAGTAATAAACCATGTAAGCGGAGCAGTGATTAAATACAATAATGCAAAATACCAGCTTTCCCTGCTTTACACAATTCAAACTTTGTCAAGTTTAAGTTTAAGATATAGAAACTTCCAAAATCCATTTATATATATATATATATATATATATATATATATATATATCCTGAGAAATAGCATGTTTAGTGCCTCCACAGGCCTCTCTGCTTCCTGTGCACCCCGGTGAGGATCTTTATGGCTTGGCATCACTTTGGGCGAGGCCTAGAGGGAATTGTGGGAGGAGGTGCGGTGTGTATGAAGCATTGCCTAAGGCGCTGTAGGAGGCTTGCAGGAGACAGGGTTGAGATGGATTACCTCTCCTCAATCCTTTCACTTTTTACTTGTGCGTGCTTATGTGTGGGTGCGTGAAGTTACAGGTATACGGATTTTATTTTCAAAAAGGAATCTTGTTCTGTGTGCGTGTGTGTGTGTGTGTGTGTGTGTGTGTGTGTGTGTGTGTGGATTCAGTGTCCTTGAGCAAGCCCAAATAAATATTATGAGGGCACTGTAGGCAATACAGAGCCAAGGAGCCAGTCTGGCCCTAACTGCTTAAAATAAGCATTAGACAATATACACTCATTCAACAACAAAACAGAAATAACATAAGACTTATCCATTTACCCGAGACGTGCACAATTCTCCTTCCTCTGCTCAACGGAATGTTCATTCCTTTCTATTAGATCATATTCTGCATCTCATTCCTGTCCTCATTTTGTTTAACAGGCAAAACTAAAAGGCCAGTGAGGGAAATAATCTGAGCAGACGCTGTAGAACGAGGAAGAGGAGGATTGAGTTAAAAGGAGACAAAAACAAGAAAATGAGTGGTTGTAAAGAGACAGGAGGAACGGGGTGGGTGTGTTTGTGTGCCTCGCTCTGTTACAGTGCTCTGCTTATAGTAGCAGCTCAGTTTGATGAGGGCAAAGGGGGAAGAGAGCTAACAACACCTGGGTTCAAAGGTGAGGTGATAAGTGGCCAAGTCGGTTCATTTTAAGAGAGATACACCTGGAAAATGCAGGGGTAAGGTAGTGATGCGGAGCTGGAAGAGGCAAGTGAGAAAGACGGTGGATGAATACTGATGGGTGAGGCCACAGACGGTGCACAGTAGAAAACAATAGTACAGAGTAGAATACATTATAGTAGAACATAGTACAGTAGAATCAAGTAGACTCGAACACAAGAGAAAATAACAAAACGGTTTCTTAGAATAAAGAAAAGAAAATAATAGAGTAGAATAAAATAGAATAGAACAGAACAGAGTAGAGTGGAATAGACTAGATTAGAATAGGCTTTGTTGTCCTGTTGTACAACAAAATTGCAGGTGGTATCTGCCGCTGACAGTGCACTTGCATTTAAATAATAACCTAAAATATACAGACGTGTATTAAAAAAATATAAAATGGTGTGTGATAGAAAATATGTGGAAATTACAGATGTACTGTATGAAGGTGAAATTTAAAAAAATTCACAATTATTAAAAAAATGTGCTGTATATGGTGTAAATATAAAGGTGTAGACAATGGAAACGTATATGTACCAGTGTAAGCAGTATTTTCCTGTAGAAATACAAAAAAAATAAATAAATATGGATGTGTGTGTTTATATGAGGAAAAAAAAGAAAAAGAGGACGATAAGCGATTCACACACTTGGAAGCCAAACACTTGAATCCTAATTAGGCCATCAGGCAGATGTTGTTTGCTCACCAGTGGATCCATAAATAACCACATATTTATATGAAGTAGACCTGACATTTTGAGGGATGCAGGAAGTGACGGCGGGAATGGGAGGGAGACGGGTGGACGGTGCAAGGTCTTAGCGGCCTGCACACGAGACATAGATTAAATAACGACTTCTGTGGCTGGTAATGAGTTAAAGAAGACGAGTACGGCTGTGGTTTACTAAATTTTCTTGTGGAGAAACACTCAGAAAACACATTTGACTTTACCTTGAAGAGGCAAGATGCTGACACTGAAGTCTTCCAGCTGACTGAGGGCACTAATGAGGTCCAGCTCCTCCTGGATAGCCGGAGGACAGTCTGTGATCAGCTGGAGACATGTCCTGCAGGGATGTGGACAAAAACCGGTTAAAGTAGGAATACAGACAGCTATGCCGATCAGCTTGAATGTGACCCAGAGAAGAGACTCTTATCTACTTAGCGCCTCTCATCATTGGAGATTTACATAATTTTAGTGTACACAGCAAATGAGTTGTGGCACTTGGAAAAAAAACTATGTAAAAAAAAAAAAAAAAAAAAAGCAGCCACTTGTATTTAATCGAATAGTACAGCTCCAAAATATGACTTGATTGCATGGTTTAGCAAAGGAGAAGGTCAAATAAGTTTGAGCTGTTTCACTAAGAATTTACTAAAATGCCTCTTCTGAAAATAAGCAAACAAAAAAAAAAAAAGTGTTTATTAAGCCTTCTAAGTTTGTTAAGTTTCAACAGAGTGATCTAAAATGGATTTATTTACAAAGTCTAGACTAATTTGACGGATCTGCAACAGGGCAGTTTTTCTCTTGCAACACAATCCAGTCGTTATTAGCCTTAATAGGATTATGTGTTTGTGTCTGTGTGTGTTCGCCTGCTTAAAATGCAAGCACACACCTCTCATTTGCTGGCTTTTTCATCATATGATTATACAGAGAAGTAGAATGGAGGAGACACTGGGATGGAAAATAACTAATTATTAATTTACAAACAATGTAACAAAAAAAAAAAACAAATGAAAAGCTTAGAAGAGAGTTCTGATATCAGCTGAGCGGGTTTAGGACGGAGGGAGCTCGTCCTTGAGAAGTGGTTTCAGTGAAGAAAGTGGATTAATGGACTATGGATTTTTTGGGGCCGATACTGACACCCCTTCCCCATCAGCCTTAACCTGTATTATTTTCACTGTCAAATGAAAATTAATGTCAAAGAATCTTCTCTAATTACAATTAGAAAATTTAAATTGTGTCAGTTAAAGTAATAAATATATCCAAACGTACACCGCCTCCTTTTTTTTCCATTTTTCTGTTCTTTTTCCACTTCTTTTCCCCCGTTTTCTTTCCTATTTGTTTTGTCCCTTCCTCCTTTTTATTTTCTTTCCCCCTTTTTCTTCTTTTTTGTCACTTTTTTCTCTCCTATGTTTTTTTTTTACCCCTTTTCTCCTCTTTTTCCCCTTTTTACTTTGTTTTCTCTCCATCTGTTCTTTTCATATTTTCCTTCCTTTTTCTCTCCTTTTTGTTTACCCCATCTGCCTTTTCTCTTCTTTTATTTCCTTCACCTGTCAGTAAGTCATGGCAGGGGGAAAAAAAAAAAGAGGATATCAGCCAACACAACAGACCGATGCAAAAAAAAAACAAAACAACCCATAAATATCAGCCCTGTATATCTGCAGGACAATATATGGGTCTACAGTATCATTAGAAGAAACACACACACACTTCAGTCTTTACGGTGTGTGAATAAAGTAAACTGACAACAGTAGAAGAGGTGGCTAAAAATCCATCAGTATAATCAAATTAATCCAAACCATACACCATTAAGAGCGGTCTGACTCAGTGTTGTTTATATAGTGGAGTACACACGCTTGGCAAAACAATCCACACACACTTCCCACTCTTTGAGCATGGCGACTGTTCTTGCCAGCGACGAGGGGTTTGTCCTGGCAAGTGAAAGCAGAGGAAAGGCTGCGGATGGAAGAATGAGAGACAGAAGGAGGGCATGTTGATTATGTACTTAAGCTGTGAAGTGTCTGCAGGCGTGTATGTGTGTTTATGTGTGTGTGTGTGTTTGTGCTTCGAGACACTTTTTGACAACACTGTGGTAAAAAAAGTCGATTTAAGGTTGACGTGTCGCAATGTGTTTCGTGACACCTACTGTAATTCGCAGACAATTCCTGTCTGTGAGACTCAAATGAACGTGGTTTAACGTCAACGTAACGCTCATCAGCCGAATTCTGAAAAAAGGACCTGCCCTCCTTTTGACCAATCTGCCGCATTGCAATCAGTCTCCGCCTTCCTTCCCTCTTTCCCTCTTTCCTTCATTTCTCTGTCATTTCCGCTCGACTTCTCTCCGAACCATGGAGCGTTTTATGAGATAAGTAAAACTGAGATGTCAACAAGACTAATCATGCTTTTCTGACTTATTTTAGACTCACTGATTTTTTTTTTTCTGCTAAATGGTTGATTAAATATCTGCAACTTTAATAAAGCAGACATCTGGGCAACTTTTCAAATCTTTGCAGAAACAGAAGTGGAAGCAAATCACTGCAAAAAGTTGTGCGTGAAGGAAGACGGTGTACAAAGCTTAGACAGACAGACAGATAGATAGACAGATAGCTGCAGTTCAGAGTAGAGAAGTCAATATATCCTTTATTATTCCACTAGAGCAGGGGTGTTAAACTGCGGTCCTCAAGGGCCGGTGTCCTGCATGTTTTAGATGTTTCCCTCTTCCATTACACCTGGAGGCCATTGCATCATTATCAGTCTGATGAGGAGCTGATTATTAACTCTTTAAGTGTCAGTGCTGATGCGTTCTGAATGGATGATTTAGTTTAAATATTCAGAAAAATTCAACTATTTTCCTTTTAGTTTTGTGCATGGACAAGGTGCCAAAAAGCAAGAGTTTTTTTTTATTTTATTTAAACATTTTTTAAAGGCAAAATTAAAATTGCTGGGACCAAATTTCAATAGTAGTTTTCTTCTTTAGTAATTTTTTTTTAAATTTTTTTTTTCATCTAAAACATGCAGGACACCGGCCCTCGAGGACTGGAGTTTGACACCTGTGCACTAGATAAATCTGTCCTGAGTCATATTGGTGCGTTACAACTGCAATGGTAAAGTACACCAAGAATACAAGATAATACTGCATCCAGACAATGACAATAAGCACTAATGATGGCATAAAACACCCATAATGGTATTTAATGAGAACCCAAGGGGAATTCTACAGACAAGACTTTACAAATATAGATACACTCAATGGCAATGAACACTCAAAATTTTGGTTTATTTTTGCTCATGTAACTGAACAGTGTGACTTGTATTCTCATCAATCCATGTTTAGTACACCGTATGGGATTAGGACTTGTGCTTCTCTATATATAGATGCAAGATAAAAGCCATACAAAAAAAGTGTTATAATACCATATCTGTCAATTGAACAAGGGAACAGGGCCCTGGGTATGCTAGAGGTGGGAGTAAGTGCTCGACAAGTGGATCACTATTTTGGGTGTAATACATCCAGCATCATCAGACAGATACAGCAGCACCATGAGCTCTTTCATCAAGAATAACCAGACTATAAACCAGACGGCAACTCCTGGATGCACTACAGGCCGAGTGGCGACCACTTCCCCAAGACAACTTAAGACTGTACTGCCTGTGTTTGTGGGGGTCACACCTGATACTGACTGTTCTTATGCGTTCATTTTTAAATACATGTTCAGTTTATTTCAAATTCAAAGAGTGCTTTATTAGCATGACTGTTTCGGTACAGTATTGCCAAAGCGTTATAAATACAAATGTATGAAATGGGTATATACTGTACATAAAATATTAAACACATAACCCAAGAATAATTACAGTTGCATTTCATAGTCAGTGTGTGTTCACAGAGACAATATGTAGTGACTATGACACTAGTGGTTGGAGTCCCTCAGGTTGTTACAAGGGGAGATGTACAGTGCTGCAAGAACTGCAAAGGGCCCTTTATTCCTGTTGTGATTTTTCATTTTCAACTCGTGCTTGTTATGTTTAAACCATCTGTTCATTGTTGTCTAAATAAGCCCGTTAACACGTTTAATTCATTAAAGGCAAGCCATCCAACATATTTGAATTGTTCAAATAAGAAAATAAATGTGAGTCACAAAATGATCTGCCTCTGAGTGTGAGAACGTCAAGCGCCAAATTGACAACAGAAACACTGTTTGTCAAGTAGTTATGCAAATGAGGAGAAAAAAACCTACAGTAAACTAACTGTTTTTGCTTTTGCCGTCCTTGAAAACGTTCAACTATGAACATCACCTGTGGGTGAGAGTTCATACTCGGGGAGTACAATTGTGTGAAAAAACCTTTTCTGACCACAGACTCTTCATAGCTGGAGTCAAAGCAGTAATAGTTTTTTCTTCCATCCAACTTTCATTGCCCAGGTTTTCAGTCCTGCTTTGTACTTGTACTGCGAGGGTTCAAAACCACAGTGCTGTTGCAATATCTAATAATACGTTCAGCAATGGACAGGTCACCCTTGAAAAAGAGAGTTTAATCTCAATGAGGATCACACCTGGTTCAATAATGGATATTTCTATATAAAATGTTAACGTGATTGTAGTGTTTTCCCCACACAGTCTAAGTCTGCTGAAACAGTGCAGCCTCTGAGAAGATGTAGTGCACCGATACTGAATGAGGTTACTCCACTCAAATGTATAATCCATAAAAACACAAACAAACTTTTTCACTTCCAATATCTTCAGTAATGACTCATATAAAGTTGTTTACTAAAGGAGAGTTTTAGAGTATTTTATATTACTTTACCATCCATGCTTCTGTCAACTTATAATTTTCACTTAATAGATTTTAAATCAAACACCTAAACTTTCTACTTCTTTTCTCTTCTAACAGACTTTCTACTTAAGATTCTTTCTGTGTTCTCTCTGTATCCCTGCCATTAAAAAAGCTGATACATATAGGCTCATTCTCCCTGACCATGATAATGATGATGATCTGAAACTGGTCCCTGAGCTCACTGCTCCTTATGTTTGTACGATGTGCTAATTGCTAATGCTAGTGTGTATGTATTTAGATAGAATTCGCTTACAGGGATATTAATCTGAGTTAATATTTAACTGTTATTTAGGTGAATTGTCAATCACTTTCGCTCTCCATCATGGTGCAAATGAGACAATAAAATGAAGAACAATAGGATAGGTGTATGCATCAGTGAACATGAACTATATGTATCGCACAAAAAAATTTAACAAAGATGAAACAACAACAATAATAAAAAAAATAAATAAATAAAACAGAACCAAATGGGGAAGAAATTAACTGTGTACCATTAGAAAAACTTATCAAGTTCTGCTGCTAACAGTGAACACTGATCTGCTCATGTACTGCATGTTCATTTTGTCATTATTTTTTAGTCATATTTTAAGTTTGAACATTTTCATACTCTTTTTATTATATTAAAATGACACGAGTGTTTGAAGTTGACAGATGTATGTGCAAAAAATAACTGTAGTCCAATAAAAGGGAAATCTTTTACTTTTCCAGACCTTGTACTTTTTTGCTGTTAGGCTAAGAAGTTAAATCAGTACTTTAGATTCAATATTTACTTTTATAGTCATTCAATCAATGGTACATGATACAACAAAAGGTAGTTACCCAGGTCTTTGTTTTAGTGTAGAATATAGGGTATAAAATCTAAAATAGAATATACACAGTAAGTACATCTATTTTTACGAGTATTTTCTTAGAGGAGACTGTGTACTTCTAATTAAGTAAATAATCTCTGAACATTTGCCATCTGCGTTAAGTGTTTTTCATGGCTGATACTTCCATCCTCAGTCTGAGTCTCTTCTTCCTCTCCTGTGTGAAGCCACAACTGTAGTTGGAGGGGATTCCCATGTTATTTTAAGATGAGCCTCTTTGTCCTTGTGTAAACTCTGACTGACCGTGTCCATTTAGGACAGAGTCACGTGCAGTTGGTCCGAGCATGTGTGCGTACGGGTGCCTTGTTGGTATGTAGTACACAGGATGAAAAGTGTGTCTGTGGAGCAGTTATTTTAATCTAAAGGACAGAGGCAGCCAGGGTGTGTTGGACTATTAATTTCAGAGCGACAGGCACTTATCCAGACAGACTTTTTGTCTCATCACAACTTCACACACACACACAACAAACATGCGCACACCGATGCAAAAGTGCACGCAGTGGGAGTGTTACAATGGATGATGTTGTCCATGTATGTGGAAGGGGGCCTCTGTATTAGTTACTATAAATGAATGACGACCCAATTACTGTCCCACTTCCCTACTAGGAACAGACGGTAAGGTTAGACACCCACCGGCACCCCTCTGTGATATGAAACAGCACCAGACACACACTCACATATAAATACACTTCAGGTAATATTCAATGGGAGATGGAGTACAAGCTCCTATTCCTGCTCGGTCATGCAAGCAACAAAACCTACATCAACCCAGATGAAAATCAATTTGTACTAAGCTTACACAGTCTAAAACTGAGCAAATTAGACATTTAGTCAGGGTCTAACTTATTTAGCCCAATGTTACCATTCTACAGTGGCTCTCAAGGTCAAAAGACACCAACATGTGAGAAAATACAAAGCTTTTTCAGCGCACAGAAACAGTGAGAAAAGATTTCTTGTTTGTGATTACGCAGATTCCAACTTCAACGTTACTTCCGTCACATGCACTCTTATGTGACTTGTATCCAATCACGGCCGACAACAAGTATTGTCCCACCCTTTATGTAATATCGTGTTTTGCAAAAAGATGTGAAAATGTTATGGTTTGTGAAATGTCACACATCTGAAATATCATGTTTGGAGAAATGTTGTGTCATGAAACCTTTTTTTTTTTTTTTTTTTTTAATGTTTTGTGAAATGTCAGCTTTTTCCAAAATGACACCGACTTTTGTGAAATGTCACGTTTAGTGAAATGCCGTTTTCAGTAAAATACTATTGCTATTTTGTAAAATGAGTTTTCTAAAATGCCACGTTTTGTGAAAATCCCATTTTCTTTTCTGCAGCTATATTTTGTGAAATGTTGCGTGTGACTCTGAGGATCACCACGTCACTGTAAATCAAGAGCCGCTAAAAGTCAGTGTCGTTTTCCTCACCTAGCCAGGCTCATGCAGGGGTCTGTCAACGTTGTGGAAGAGTTGAAGTATTCTCTGGCAGCAGCCAACACCAATTCAACACTGCTGTTATAAGCCACCTTTAGAGCATAACTTTTACCCCGGAATGACAAGCTAACAGGAACATCCTGACTGACCTGGAAACATGGAATCAACATTAGAAATCAGTCACCATTAACAAGGAGTATTTTAATTTTTGGAGACATTTATTGACACCATGAACATGCTGTGTAAATAAAAATAACAAGTCATATTTAATATACCTTAGAGCAATGCATGAGCTGCCCTGCCAGGCGTACATTCTCCACAAGACTGGAGCACAGCAGGGATTCAACAAAGACCTGAAGCAGTACGTGAGACAGTGAGTGTTGAGCAGGAAAATAGTCTGCTTAACCACAGAAAGGTTATAGTCTGTTGGATAAATTACATAGCAAAAAAAAAGTATCTGAAACTCTGAAGTCTTTGCTTCAACATGGAGTCTGTTTTCAATGTTCCCCAGTAGTTTTTGAAGTTGGCTGCATCATGTACAAATCAGGGCAAACTTAAAGATTTTGTTTTTGTCTTTTCTTCTTGTGGTATTTTTTCTGCTGTGAAATACCTGGTGGCATGTCTCTGGTTTAAGACATATGTATACGTTCTGCTGCATGTCGAGCAGGTCCTGCAGTAGCCCTCTCCACACCGTCTCACTTACTGGAGGATTTCTGAAAATAAAAATGTTAAAACTTTGCATCAAAGGCTGGGGGATGAAATAATAATTACCAATGGATCTTTCCGCTTTATGTGTAAAGTCTGTGCGCGTGTGTCGGAGTGTGTGCGTACTTGCGGCCAGTGTGGCGGCACAATTTGACCATCAGCTGGTGGGCTTCTTGTTCACTGTTCTGGCTGTTCTTCACATATGAGATGGGCTTCTGCAGACCGTGTTTCTCCAGTACTTCTGCAACACTATTACACATAAGGCAGAAACATATATATTCACGCACACATATATATGTCTATATATATTTAAACACAAGGGGAAAAAACTTGTATACTGCAAACAAAGTTAATAATTCACCATGTTCTGTAAAGGGGTGGGAGTAGTCAAGTGGCAACAGCAAGCATCATGCTAACAAAAAAATAAATAAATAAAAAATAAGGGTAGGATAAAATAGGAAAAAAAGAAAGTGTACATTCTGAGCTGTTCTTTATATTGGCAGGAGAAAGTCATTGCCACGGTGCAGATGGAGAAAGTGCAGAAGTACAACATGATAAACGGCACGCCAGCGGGATGGCACCTCTTTGCAAGTGTGTGTGGATGGATGTATATGTTACTTGTCTTATATGACTGAGAGAGGGCATGTATGTGTGTGTGTGTGTGTGTGTGTGTGTGTGTGTGTGTGTGTGTACTGGTGTGGGATTAGCATGGCAAGCTAAGTCCCACAAGGGTTGTGATGCTACAGATGTTCACTCTCTGCTGCAACTCATTACCATAGTAAACAGGTGCTTGTGTGTGTGCGTGTGTGCGTGCGCGCGTGTGTGTATACGTGTGTATGTGGGTGAGTGAATGTGTCAGCGAGAGACAGACAACAAGCGCCAGTATTAACAGCCGCATGTGTATTTGTTCGGGTGTTAATGTATGAGTGGGAGTGTCTACATGTTCCCTGTGCACATATTAATGAACCAGCAAGTGATAGTGGCAGCACCACAAAACAGCTTCTATCTCCGAGACACTCTCAGAGCAGACACTTCGCATTTACTGCCTGATTCATCTAAGTGTGTGGGTGTGTATGTGTGTGTGTGTGCGTGCGTGCGTGCGTGTGTGCGTTTGCGTGCATGTGTGACTCACAATGCTTTGGCACACTCAACGTGAACACACTTCCCGAGCTCCCCAGGGTGTGTTTGTGCGTGGCTATGTTTGTATATGTGTAAATACGTGTGAATATTTATCTATAAAGGCCAACACTAAGCTCTACACAGGCTTTCCTGTTGCTGCTTCCTCCTCCTCATCATCAACTACATTCACATTCCCCTTTAGGCTCCCGCCCTCCTCCCTGCCTTCATCCTCATCTTCCTTCCTTCCTCCACATCATTCCTCTCTGTTCAGAAGTTCATCCTGAGGGGAGGAGGTAGTGGAGCAACAGAACGGGAGGGGATAAAAAGAGAGAGAGACGTGCTGTAGATGACTTTAACCTGCAACACAGAAAAGGCTTGAGGCCATTTGACTACCATGGGACAGATAGTGGTCCTTTGATATTGGGTTTCGCGTCAGTGTGCGCTTCACTTGTGCATCAGCAGTGCCTCGTCGTCTTCTTGGTGTTTTCCATCAGGCTAGTAATGGGGGAGGGAAGTAATAAGCATTGCTACAAAGTGAACATCTCCCTAGCAGTGCCGCACTAATCACCAAACTGAAGGACTCTGCTCAGCAATTTAATACGACAACAGCTACTGCAGAGACATATGGCTGATGAGCGGGGACAAGTTCGTCTCTGCTGGGACTGCGACAAAAAAAAAAAAAAGAAAGCCGAAAAAATGGCTCATTTAAAAGACTGATTAATCAAATTGGTTAATTACAATTAAGTAGATTGCCAATACGTTGCCTTTGATGAATTGACTTGCTGTTTGGGTGTTAACCCGCACACCTGGCTACTCCTGGTGGACTTGAGTAAAAATGGAGGGGAGTGGAGATAGAACAGCTGTTGAATGGTGCGAGTGTGTTGCAGGTACCTGAGGTGCTTCTCAAGTTTGTCCACTTGATCGTGAAGTGATGGGGTGATATCGGTCTGCGGCCTGTGGGATTTAAGACAGAACAGAACTATATGCAACTTAATCCAGTCATTTGGTCTTAGTCTTTAGTTTAATCTCATTAGATATTAATTTATTCTATCTTAATTAAGAACACACAAAAAATAGGTCCATAGGATAAAATAAAAATAGAAGAATACACAGTCAAAGAACTAATCTTGGGACAGACCAGGACTTGTAAAATTGAGTTTGATCATTTTGTAACTCTGCACATGAATGAATAAATAAAATGCCATATAGCAGCCACACAGCATCAACCACCATAATCTGCAAACATCTGACATTTTATCATTAGTATTAGTAGTTAATGTTTTATTTGTTTCACTAGTCAGTGGTAAATTTCTTAGGATAGTATGAGTCACATCTTGGTCAGCACAACAAATGGACTGATTTAAGAACAAAAGGCTTAAGTTTTACCATAGGCACACTTTTAATTACCCATATCCAATACTTAGCACAGGTACGTGCTTGACATCTCTGTCTGGCGCACCTCCGCCAGCACCCTTTACCAGCTGCAGGGTCATCACCCGGTATACACCCCTTTAGTCTCAGAACATCTCTGGCAGCGATTGGGACGTCTCCCAACAGGCGGCACTAGATCATAGACAGAATCGGGAAGGAAGTAACAGAATCTAATATGGCGGCTACCGAATTAGTACCCACTGATCAACATGATCAACGGCGTTGCTTAAAGTTATCAACAAATTGTCATATTGACACATAGAAATCCTTTAAATATTCATGTTGAACCTTTTACAGTTTATTTGATATGACTGAACTGAAAACTAAGATATACTGAAAGAAATTAATATTATTGGATGCAAAAGTAAATAGTGAAAAATAAAACCCATTATTACATGTCCATTAATCTATTTGATGTATTTGGAAAAAGTAATATATTATATAATGTAGGCTTACAAGACAAGAGACAATAAAAGTTTGTTTTGATTATAATATCAGTGTCATTATGTTCTATCTACTATATATTAGGCCTAGAGTCATTTTTCATTCTTGTTATGATGCAATCACAGTTTATTTTCCAATTACTGCTAATGCTGGGCTTTTTATTGATAGACTAGATAATTTATTCAGTTTTGGTTGTTTTAAAATCCAGTAAATGAAGCTAAATAGATAGAAAATCATTCTGAAGTATATCCACGGGCGCCATGTTGGATTCTGTTACTTCTGTTCCGATTCTGTCTATGACCTAGTGCCGACCATCTCCCAACCGCCTCCTGCAGCTGGTCCTAAGATCCCTGTTTTCCCCACTGCACATCTTTCCTGTGGAGCCAGAGCCAGGAACTCCCCTACTCTGCCTCTTTGGCGATGTCCCTGATTGCCCTCTTTACAAAGGATTGTAAATCACAGGAAATAAGATGTAAAAAACAGTGCCAGTATAAGAGTAAACTTCGGGTTGACTTTGTAACCCAAACCACCTACAGAAGCCCAGAAGGGGTCAACCCACAAATTGGGACTGAGTTTAGGATTATAAAAGTGTTGAGTGTTGGAATGTCTGGATCCATCTTCCTCCTCAGCATGGCTCCTCAGCTCAGTAATTACAATTAATGTGTGGTCAAATCAAGTCAAAATTAAATTTGTGAACATGAGACAGAAAATAATCCTGATATATTTTTGGAGCTGCCAATAAAAGAACATGCGAATAATATTCGCATACATACAGCAAATTTAAAAACACCTATGAGGGGATGGGGATAAAATTTTACGACTAACATATGCGTGTTTCTGCCAGTACAGTACACATGCTATACTGTGAGTGCTAATGCGTTGCATGCTGCTGTGAGGTTGTACTGAGCCCCACTAAAAATAAAACCTTGTGCTTCTTTGCCTTGAGGCAAAGGATTCTGGGTCATACCGGCCTGTCCCCCACTAGAGTACTGACCCTGATGAAACAACCTTCTGTGTCAAAATGTGTGTATTTTAGTGAGGATTTGACTGTATGTTCATCTGTTTTTACAAACACTTTTTTTTAAACACACAAAATCATCATTTCATTCAATTCCTCTGCATTCTCATATTTTTCTTGCTCCAACTCTTTTTCCTCCTTTCCTTTAATACCCCTTTCTCCCTCATTCTATTCCTCTCCCTCTCTCACTGTATAATCCCCTGCCCATTTCGGCATTTCCTACTCTCTAAGGGTGGATGCACATTACATTATTCTGAGCAGATTTAGACCTAATTAAGCTGTCTCACAAAAAAAGTCAGAAAATTAGATTGAAACTACTAAGTCATGGTTTATATCCCAGCTCTAAAAACTGTAATATTCTGAGCTGGGGTGGCAATTTTGGAGCTTAGTAAGTCAGGGAAATCACTCTGGAGAAAAATGTGAAGTTGAGGGCATTGCCTATATTGTGGAGCCCTGCAGCACTACTAATCCAAACAGCACAGAAGGAAAGCCTGTCTCTTAAATGTTAGTATAAACTGCCATGTTGTACTGATTGGGAAAGAAATATGCATGAATATTATATGCTGTTTACTACACATTGTGTTAGCTAAGTAGTTGCGCACAGCTGCTAAAACTGCAATCACATGATAATATATGTATACTGACAGTGTTGAACATTTCATCCATAATTTCTGATGTAACAGATGTGATACAGACATATTTACAGCCAACATGAGTTCAGAGAGAAATTCAAAAGTACTGTAAGACAGATTTTCTTTCAGGGGCCACATTCAGTCTAATTTGATTTCAAGTGGGCCAGTAAAATAATAGCATAATAAACCATAAAAAATGAAAACTCCAAATTGTTGTCTTTGTTTTAGTGCAAAAAAAAAACCCATTAAATTATGAACATATGTATTTTTATAAACAAAAAAGATGTGAATAACCTGGAAAAAAAGAAATTTCTTCAGAAAAATAAATATTTATGCATGATCATTATGGATTGGATGTACAAAGACACTAAACACATATTTTTCTATTGACATAACATCCGTTAACTACAGATGAGCATATGTCATATAGAAGCACTGGCTTTATGGTTGTAATAATACAGAAGTTCTACACTACAGCCTTAAAGAAAGAATCTATTACATTTTAGAGGTAAACTTTATCCCTGTTTTCACCCTGTATGTTCTATTAATAGTGACCCATTATGATTCCAATAATAATCCTTTCATGACCCCTGGTATATTAAACATTACTGCATACATAAGTCATATGTTAATTCATCATAAATCAGACCATGATTCCATCATTATTCATGTACCCTTATTGTAAACTGTAACCGAGAAGAATATATAAAAGATTGTTGATAATTTCGCCACATTTTCAACAATTAGAAAAGCACTCTGAGAGCACAGACTCCACAAAGGTTAGACCAGCCCCCACCACCCTTTCATGTCTGTGAGCAGCTATCTGCCCTGACAAACCGAATGAAACACACATTTGCACCCCCCCATACTTCCACCGATCACCACCAAAATGTAATCATTTGTTCGTTGTACCAGTAGCAACATTTCCTAAAACTTTCAGCCAAATCTGTCTATAACTTTTGGAGTTATCTTGCCAGACAGACGAACAGACAGATAAATGCCGGTGAAAACATAACTCCGTTCCTTGGTGGAGTAATAAAACGAACTGGCGCTTTAAAAGTGCAGGAAATAATTTCAGTTCACCCTCAATATAACAGTTGAGGGTGTGGGAAGTGCCTACTGATCTGGCTCTTTTTTTTTTTTTTTTTCCGCCGTCGTTATCCCCCACTGCAGAAGAAATGCATACAGTACATCACACCACAGTACAGCTGATCTGAGCCATACACGCCAGTTGAAAAGGGCAAAAGATGTCGCCCTCAGATATATGAAGCACTCTTTAAGTATTAATTCAATTTTCCACTTAAGGTGTGGAAAAGAAAGACCATCCATCTTAGTAATTCAAATTCATTTAGGCTCCTCTGCAGGTCCATTTTATCAACAATTTCTTTTCTTGCTCTTCTTGATTTTTTTTTTTTTTTCTATTTCAGTCTTTTACTATCACTTACTCCTCTTCAAATGCACTGCATTCCCACATAGCCTCATGGGGGACTTAAAGGACAGGCCCTTTTGCCACATGAAATAAAATGTGTTAGGGAAGATGTGAGAGAAGAGGAGGAGGAGGTTGAAAATACTGTATAGACTGCAGCCGGGCTTACTGATGGCTCCTTGGAGTCTCCGTTAAACATGAAGGAGAGAGAGAAACAGAAGGAAAAGAAAGGTGCAAAGGGAGGGAGACAAAACAGAGGTAGTAGTTAGGTTTATTGATGGGTCCTGAGAGAGAAGTAGAAAGGGAAGGAAAAAGGAAAGAGCAGGGGAGGGGATTCTCAAGAATGTGTCTTATAGACTACGGTGGGCTGCCTCCCAGCTTTACATTACAGCTTAAATCATCGAAAAGCGTTTTGGTTTACAGCTTATTGGATAGGAAATAGTTTGAATGAATCAAAGGGGAAAAAGAAAAGGTTGTGTGTGTGTGTGTGTGTGTGTGTCTGTGTGAGTGTCTGACCCATAGCCTCTCTGTGGAAGACACTCCAGGATGTCATAACAGAGGCTGAGCTGGTCGTCTCTTTCACAGTTGTAGATGCACTCTAGAGCGGCCTCCATCAGCTGGTCTGGGTCCCCGATGATCTTCTGTTGGCACTGGAGTGGACAGGAGAGGAAAGATTTATTATAAAATGGTGTCAATGTGTTAGAATATGTTTCTCTTTGGGGTAACTGGAGTCGTCCTATGCAGTGTGACTCAAGAATCACTTGTTCAATGTAAAACATTGTACTTTTTAAGGACTTTGCTCGGGTTTTTAAGAGTTTTAAATGCATTGTTTTTAATTATTTATTTATTTATTTTAATTGCAGAGTTTATGACATCATGTACAAAATCTCAAATGTACATATTTTAATTTAAGAATGTTGTTCTTTTTAAGTTGGGCCAGACACAAATGAAATTTCGTTCCACTGGGTACCTGTCTGGTACACGTTGAATGACATGTCTCATGGGAAAAAAATACGTATATGGACAACAGGTGAAGTGAACGAATAAGGTTACACAATATTAGGTTGGCAAGAATACTATTTTTAGTGTCTGGAGCTTGGATAGTAGTCCTTTTACTACCTATTCTAATAATATACACTATATGAAGAAAAATACTCCGACACATTATATAAAGTTGTAGGATTTGCCCATTTCGAAGGATCTGAAATATTATATATTTATTATAATAAATACCCAAACAATGATTATTTAAGTGTAAAGGATGATTATTTTAGTTACCTGTGGTTGAGAATATTAATTAATCGTCAGAACAGGACAAATATTTCAGAAATCCAAAGGTGAGTCTTTGAAAACTGTGATATTTTTACAGCCCGGTATCCCAATACTTTTGAGTACTGTACTTTTTTTTTTTTTTAGCAAGGCAAAGAAGGAAAGTTCAATCATATGCCATCCTCTATCTCTGTACCATAATCTGTTCGTGCAATTATTTCAGTTATTGATAAAAATGTGTTTTGCAAGTCCCTCCTGAAATATCAGTTCACAATAGTAAACTTGACCTTTTACCTTCTGTATAGAAAATATTATCATATCATCATATTGTTTGATCACATATTTATGTGGAATAGGTGTATAAAGTCTTGAATTGTGTAGCAGAAACATGTTGCTGTGGCAAGTTTTGGCCACAAAATCCTTCTCGTTCATGCTTGAATTCAAATTAATATTTGTGCCAAATATGAAGAAAATCCCTCAAGATCGTCCTGGAATACAGTACTGTGCAAATATCTTAGCCCAACATTAGGTTTGCTGCTGTATAATTAATAAAGGCCACTCAACACACATACATTTCTCAGTTTCTGTTTTAAGATGTGGATATATTGGAAGTATGTACGGCAGTAAAAACACGTTTCAGGGGGGAAAAACAACAGCAACAGCTTCTTCTGTCACCCGTTTGGTGTGATCTGATGTCATTAACACGTGCGTTCAGTCAATATCAGGTTCATTGCATTCATTTATTTTGTTTTACACCAGGTTTCATTTAACATATGCCAGATTTTGCATTTGAATTTAGATAAAGAACAAGATGTGTGTGCACCTGATTTAGCAGAGGAGCTCATTTCCATCTGTTGTCCTGGTGTACTTGTGCTGCTACTTGTCATGGGGTCAGAGGTCACACTAAATAGCAACTTTAAACTTTAGAATCCCTCCAGTTCACATTTTAGTGTATTTTAAGACTGTGCACATATCGCCTGTATTTTCTTGCTTTAGCTGAAGAATTTTTTTTTGTTAAATAAATATGCGTGTTCATTTCAACTCTGCATAAACAAGAAAGCTAAAGGTTGCCTGAGAATTTTGCAGAGTATTGTATATTTTAAACACAGCAGGGAGCGATGGACTAACAGGTAGATTAAAGAGATGCACTGAAAATGTTTTCTGTTCTATTCATATGACCTATAACATCAGGGAGAACCATGTTGCATTTGGCCTGGCAGCTTCCAGGACACACTTGTTATGTCAGGACATGGTTTCATATGAGTTTTTATGACTTAGGCACCCTTTGTCCTCCTGTGTAAAATTCAGGGCAGCACACACAACTCGGTGTACAGCTGAATATCACGTTACACTGTATAAATAGCAAAACCAATGTTAAATGACCCCCCCCATTCTGACTCTGTATGTAGAAACATGACAAAACAGCGTTAGCACATTGTTAGCACAAGCAGCCTCTCATTCAACAGCATCACACCTGCAGCTCTCAGCTCCATTTCCTCTCTCCAAACTCAGTCCTCATCATTGTTATTTCTCCGAATCCTTATCAGTTCAGATTACAAATGTAAGGCTGTGATTTGTCATAGCTAAGAATTTAGATTTTCAGCATCTCATTTATCAAAATTAGGATGACAGGATGCACATGTTGGAAGGTCCCAAGTGCGTGAAGGGAAATTTTTCATGAAAATAATTTATGGACTTCTACTTAAATGTTATGCACATTTGGCCATATTTCTTTGTTCTATGTTCAGTTTTTTGTACACATGTAGTTTACATTAGCATGTTATGTGGTGATGATAACAAAGATAACCTTGTCTTAACATGGGCAGGGTGTAACAGGGGAGGAGAGGAGAGGAGAGGAGAGGAGAGGAGAGGAGAGGAGAGGAGAGGAGAGGAGAGGAGAGGAGAGGAGAGGAGAGGAGAGGAGAGGAGAGGAGAGGAGAGGAGAGGAGAGGAGAGGAGAGGAGAGGAGAGGAGAGGAGAGGAGAGGAGAGGGGTGGGGTGGGGTGGGGTGGGGTGGGGAGGAGGGAGGAGAGGGGAGGGGGGGGGCAAAGGAAAGGAAAGAAAAGGAAAGCAGAGTGTGTATCCTGGTGCGGCTGACTCTGTCACCTGTTTGAGTCACCCTAAGGTACTGCATCATTTTGAGTATTTTCTTCCCTTTCCAAGTGTGCGTGTTATATGTTTTCTAATAGCAGCAGACCCGACCTTGACTTGGCCCTTATGGGGTCATAAATATAACATTTATGGCGCCGGGCTGTGGCAGTGGCCCTGACATTGCACAAACAGCCTGAAACACAGTGTGCCTACGTTCATTTTGCTGTCCCTCCATTTATGTTCAGCCAAGTGTGACACCTACGCTTACAGGTACACCTGTGCTTGTGCGTTCGCATACTTACATCAGGTTTTGAGTGCTGGAAGATGATGAGGGGCAGGGTGAGGTCAGACTGGGCTATGCTGACCAGATACTCTCCGAGTAAAGACTTGGACACACCCACTTTCTGCCCCTCACAGCGGTGCAGGAATGGCACCATCCACTGGAGGGCATCTTTTACATAGCGCTCTGGGCTGGACTGAAAGAAAGAAAGACAGTTTTATTATGACAGGGCATAAAAATGATTAACCACTTCATAGAATACACAATTACAGATTTTAATGGCATCTTGTTGCAAAATATCGATCATTAATGAATAAAAAACACTCCATCCTTATGACCGGTCTTTAATATCATCTTGGTTCCTAAATCTGAGACTCAATTACTTTGGAACGTTGATACTGTTTTGGTTTTTGTCGCAGCTACACTGTAAACCCAAATGTTCAGAATAATGAAATATATTAAGTTTTTAAGTACTTCCAACTAATATTTTTTATATTAAGGGGAACTATTGTGGATATAAGTGAACATAACTTAAAAACATAGATGAGGTACAACTGAGTGGAATTAAGGAATTAAATGCTGAGAATGATATTGTACTGTTAATTCTATTGTTTAAAATAAGGATGATTGAAAAAAAAAGAAACTTAACTGATGTAATAGATACTGAAATACATATTTCAGAGCACTCCAAATAACATATCAATATGTGATAACAATATATATTGTCGAGGAATGTCACAGAACTGAAATAGTGCCTCCAGTCAGTTATTTTGATTTTTAACACATTCTTGTGAAATCATAGCAACAAACTAACCAATTGAGGAAAGACTTCTACGAGGATGAATTAGTTTTTGTCAAGGGAGACTGGAGGTTCTTAATAGAGAAATATAATAGTTTGACTTTCCATCATGGGAAAATGAGAAAGGTTTCACAGACTCAGATTGAAGGGCAGGTGGGTTGCACACTTCTGATTAGAGGGCATTAACATCAATTATAAAAAGTAAAAGACAAATCCAAAAGAGTTGACCCCCTGTCAGCATCAGACTTGTAGTAGAAATAAAAAAGGTGCAAGTCATAACTAACCAATAAAAATGTATAGACTTGCTTAGCATTGATGTATTTCACTAGTTATATAATTGTATTTACCATATTTATTTGAAAGTGCAGTATCACATAACCCACTACATGTCAATAAAACTGAGAAAAGTTGTATTGTGTCGTTCATTAGGTTAATATTGACTAGAAATGTTACATGAAATGTTCCAAGATGGTAAGCCACTGTGAAATAGCAGTCCTACTGTTCATAAACATTTATATGTTATGCTTTAAAGCACTGTAAAGTACTTTAAACTGCACTTACATTATATTGTGCCAAACAATTAAACCTTAAGTTGAACTGTAACAGCTGGAGTATGTGGGTGCACTGTGTACAGATGTGTGTCCAGATCACACTGTACCACACAACCAACCCTGCCATAGCAGTGAGTCAGACTTTATACATACACAAGAATATTCAGGGTTAAAAATTAGATTAAAAAATAAATAAATAAATAAAATACATGCAAACTTGCAACTCACCCACACAAACATTTTGATTTGCTGTAATGTGTATTTGATGTAGAAAGACATCAGACACAGGCAATGAGGGAGATTTCATCGAGGAGTTTGGTAAACATTTGTGCACACGCGCATACACACACACACACACACACACACAGACACACACACATGCACAATGCCCAAAGGGAGCACCAGTCAAACAGCATGTGTTAGTGCAGTCAACAACATTTGCTGGCTATATGCCGGTATGGCAGATCCTACTGGCAATGTTCCTCACAGGCTAAAGCTGGCAGTTATTAGCTACTGCTACAGACGAGAGCTCATATTATGCACTCCAAGGGGACTTGTAACTGTCGTACCTGCTACTGACTAGCTTTCATAAGTCTCTTGCCACTGATCAATAGAAAGTTAGTACCACCAAACGTCAAAGATTTCGGCAAAGAAATCCAAGTGAATTACTGTTGTTTGATACCGTGTAAAAATTAAATCAAAGTGTGCAGTATTTTTCTTTTCCTTGCTACTTATTGAAGTTGTAATTTACATATTATATTCATTAAATCAACAGCAAATTTAATAAGCATACCCTGGAAAATTAGAATTAGATTTAATCACTTGGAAAACTGAGGTAAGCCTTCGTATTTGTATTGACAATGAATAGTTGCAGAGGGGCATACTTAGCAATACGCATTTACTCTGAACAGATGACCAGAGTTTCAAGGTCAAATGCTTGGGGTGAGTGCAGAGTCTTTCAAAGAGCTGCTGCATTTACACAGTCAGCTTTTCATTTAAAGGACATAAAAGGTTCTGAAAGACTGAAAAATGAGTGGCTTTTATACTTTTAACCTTGATATGAAAAAGAGGATGCGAAGGAAGAAGAACTCTAAATGTTAATTGCACACAGATACAGAATCATTACCCCTAAATAAGCTTATTTAAGGTTACAACTGTCTTTATTAAGCTCATGGGGCTATTGGATTTATAGCCAGCAGTAAATAAACACACAGCAACTACACAACAATCATCCAACAACAACATATACCAACGCATTTTCAAAATTACACTGTCCTTTACAAGACAGAGTAGCAGTACTTGATATATTCATATCATATAATTTGTTTACATTCTATAGTGATATAAATAATATAAATATAGGCAGTCCAGAGGGTGAGGTGGGACGTTGGTGTGTTTTAGTCACCGTGTGTAGAGCATACAGTATGTTATTTATCCATAATACTATATTTGTTGTTATGTCGACCTCTTCAGACAAAAAGGTGGCAAAGATGTAAAACTATGCATTTCTTCTACAGTAAGATTAATGCTATAGAAGGAAATGCAAATAAACTCACCTAAATGTAGTTGAAACCAAGAGATGAAAACAAGATTTTGTCAGGAAAAAAATAGAAAATACTTTTAAATATTGCTCTATAGTATAAACATTTAGCTATGGGTTTATAATGAGTTCATTAATTAATTCAAGCAAAATATTAAACTATATAACTAAACTGGCACTTGTGATGAGCACTTGTTTACTACTGCCATGGCAGGAAGAATTCGAGCTGCAAAACAATAACTGACTCCAAAGCATACTTTGGCGATTATCTGACAAGTGAAAATGTAAATTGTGCCACTTACGTTCTTCATGAGCAGGCGGAGCTTGTCAATGTCCCTGAGCTGTTGCAGATCATTAAGTGTCAGACTCAATTCACATGATGTCTCATACACGAGTGTTTCCATGGTGACCAAATCATCACACAAGTGCTCTAACCCCGGGATCTCCCGTTCTCTTCCCAGGCGCACCAAAGACAGGGCACAGTCGACCTGATGAAGAGAAGGAAATGCAAAAAAAACCCAAAAAAAAACAAATAAGGTGACTGACTTATTGAACTTATGGGTTGGTTCATAATAAGCCTTAGCTTCAAACCAATCCTTTTCTTTTGTATGTTTGTCATTCATGCGAAAAAATCATCTGAAATGAAAAAATTTAATCAAATGAAGGTACCCATGTCAGGGTTTCTGCAGGAATCAGCCAATCTAATTTAATGCTTTTTAATGTATTTTTTTAATGCCACATTAAACAAATGTAGTGTGCAACTATGATGGTTTACTGTCAACAGGCAGGTTCTAAATAGTTCTTGCTCTAACGACCTCTGCTGCTAACGAACTTGCATTTTCTCCTTTTTCTGACGTTTGCCACAGCATGAGCATGCTTATAGCTCGGTGCATTCTAAAGCATCTACTGTTGTGACTTCATGTATTGGCTATAGACAACACCCAACTAGAAAAGCACCTAAGCAGATCAGCCCCCCCCACACACACACACACCCCAATGCCATGATTAATTTATTCCTACAATGAATTCCTGGACTTTGGAAAGCTATACATAACATTGGAGTCACATTATCTATATTGTGGAATTATATATGCATATGTTGAAACTGGCCCCATTCCACAATGATAAAGAATCTTTCAAAAAATATTCCAGGATCCAGAAAATCATCTAAATCTTCATCAAAATGTAATCATTTGTTCCTGGTACCACTATCAAGATAAAAATGTCATCAAAATCCTTCCACAACATTTTCAGTTATCTTGCTGACAATTAGCCTAGCTGCACTATTCATTACATTATATTCATGACATGTATAGGTCATAGGCAGGGGAGGCAGGGCTAAAAGGCTGTCTTTCAAATCCCTCTGTATGCAGTAGGACAGTACTACAACCAATCAGCGTAATCTTTAGGATGATGTAGTTAGACGCTGGCAAGTTCATGGAGGAGTCCAGAGAAAGTTACAAATGACTAAACAAAAATTGGGGATTATGGAGCTTAACAACTGTCGTCTACAAAAATAATTTAAAGATTGCTGATGTTTCCTCACATTCTTCACTCATCTTTGATAAAAGGAAATTGCCACCCCTTGTTGTTTGTCTTCTATGGTTGTTTCTGGTTGTATGGTTGGTTCTGGTATCTCCGAATCACCGCAGCGTCACTTTGTCACATCCACCCTCTGACTCTATACTTCACTGTGATTCGTCGGCCAGTTTCAGGGAAATCGAGCCAAAAGTTACATTGAGCATAAGTGGACTACGACGGTAGCACATTACAGTAGACAGACAAACAAAGAAAAACAAAAACAAACCAAGTTGAAAACATGACTTCCTTGGCAGAGGTAATTAAAAGCTTCTGCCATGACACTATACTTCCAATCAAAATAAATCATGAATAACAATGCTTTTTTTTTTTAATATAATCATTTTTAATGCCAAATAAGGCCTTAATGTCCACAAAATCAAATTAATGAATTGTAATGCCCTGCAGAAACCCTGTTTATAAGGTAAAGGTAAAATACTTTGTCATTATGCAACTGTACGATGAAATTTGTCCTCTGCATTTAACCCATCCCTTCTTTGATACCATTGAGGCACCTGTAAGGAGCAGTGGGCAGCCATGTGTGGCGACCGGGGACCTATCTCCAACTGTAGAGCCACGTTAATCCTCAGAATCACCTGACTGGAGGATTTTACCCAAACAAACATGTTTTTGGGTGATGGGAGAAACTGGAGAAACCCATCCAGACACCGGGAGAAAAACAAGCAAACTCCCAGGCCCACACGGTCCGAGAATTGAATCTGAGTCTTCTTGCTGTGAGGCGCCTAAAGTCTATAATGTTCAGTTTGTGTCAAGTGATGAAGGATGGCTGTTTCTTTATAGTGCTGCTGTTTTTGCCTTGCATCTCTCAATCTCAACAGGTTAACCAATTCAACGTAGCTCATGCAGCAGGTGAGTAAAGAGGCCATTTCCAACAGTGTGCACCATCATGAAAGAACTCCTGCTGAGGACACTGAACAACAACATGCTAGCCTATCCCGGAATCAAATGATACTTGTCAGTCATTGCTAATATCCAATCATCAACCTTTGAGCGATAACACAGGGAAGATCTAGGCCTCCTCCAACTCTTGTCAATAGAATTCCATCTAGAAGACCAACTGATCAATACCCGACCACCTATATGCCAGCAGCACACACCGCCGATCGATGTTCAGCCACCTGTGGATGGAAGCCGGTCGATAGCAGATGTAGTGATGATTGCTTTCTCTTCACCTTTTCGAAAAGGAAAGCCCTTTGGCATAGCGGTTAGCGTAGCGTTTCGCTTGTACATGAGCGCATGTGACCGCGCACATACTCACTGGGGATGTAACCTTGTCATCTTCAACACTTTTCTTGCTGAATAAATAATTTGGCGCTTCCATTTGAAAAGGTGCAAGCACACAAACACATGGGAAAAAAAAAAAAAGAAAAAAAAAAGCCGAATCACCTTGAGTCAGAGCCTAAGCAATTACACACAACAGGAGAGAAAAGTCTATTGATCTAACTGTGAGTAACCCTCCTGTCTCTCCTCCTCCCTCGCTCTCCAGTGATAGATTCCACAGCTAAGCACAGACAATTCAGATGTTAAAATCTCACACTTTTTAATTAACGCCCCCCCACCCACCCCCCCTCCTCCTACTCCATATAATTCCTTGCACTGTAACACTAGTCCCTCTACCCTGTTTCACTCTTGCCACCCCAGCAGAGTTCACAGTCAATTTTCGTTGCAGTGTAATCCTTCTTCATCTTTTCCCTTTCTTTTAATTTCACAAGTTCTGGGCACAGTCTTTACAATTTCCCTTCAATTATATTCTTTCTTCTTCTTCTTCTTCAAGATCTTAATAGTGTTCACCATGGTTGGCCTCTATGTGAACTCCCTGTCTGACCCTTTGCCTTCCTTGCATGCATGTTCCCCATCAATGTCTATTTTTAAAAGGACACCCTCTCATTTTGTATCATTTTGCTGCCAACAGTGTTTCAGACAACACTTGCTTGTAATATCCTTTATTTCTGCCCTTTCACCCTCTTATAACCAATGATTTTCTTTCCCGCAGACAGTGCTAGCCATGAGATTGCTTTCCTTTTTTATCTTAGCATCTGTTAGTCCTGCCCCCCCACCCCTCTTTATGTGCCTGTAATACACTCTAACCTAACCATGGATGGTGCTCTGGCCAAGCATTTATCTCCCTTTATTTTCTGCAGCCCATGCTTCCACTCTTTATTCTCTCTCCAAACCCGTCTCTCTCTCTCTGAGTCATCTTGTCAATCTTCCCATTCACCGCTTCGCCTCCTGTCGCTCTGTGACCGGTTGAGAACACTCCACTTTCCTCAGATGTGGCTCCTTTTAATCAAACCCCATTTCCCTCCATTAAAACCCTCTCCCAAGCATAAACACGGCCAGATGAGGGATTGGAGAAGGATACAAATGAGAGGGGACAAATGAGATGAAAAAGTAAAGAAAAAGAAGGGAGGGAAAATGCCCCAGAAATGGGAGCGAAACCGATTTAGTGTGTCTCTGAACTGTTGTGTTTGCGTGTGACCAAGGAAGGCTGTATGAAAAAGTCAGAGCATGGGAGTAAGGGATGGCCCCAAGACACTCCTGGAGTAAAGTGTAAGAGAGGAGATGAGGGCTAATTAAAAAGGAACAAGAGCGGGAGTGAAAAAGAGAGCGGGTGTGATTCCTGGAGATTAACAAAGGCTTCCTTTCACTCAGCTTTCTCTTTCACTTTCTGTGGATGATGAAAGGCACAATTCCCTGGTTCTCTTCAAAAATGAGCAATGGACCCCCAAATCTCCTCTCCTCCATCCTCCACACTCGCAATGAAATGAAGAAATGAAGGGGAAAGATATGACTGCACCCTAGTTAGCCCTTTCACAAAGACAAAGAGAAAGCTGTGACAACCTTGATCCATCACTGTGAAGGAGCTAAAGAGGGGACAGAGCTGTGGTGTGGATCGTGTGGGTGGAGAGAGTGGGCAGCTCCGGCAGTTACATCCCATTACTCCACTAAACAAGTCCCATCAACTCCTATTTTTCAGCCCCAGCAACAGAACGCAGATGACAGAAGCTGTGGTTACTCTTCATTAGAAGCCCATATGGCAAATATGATAATCACTGTCACAGATATGATCAAAGTGACCTTGACTGATGGAGGTTGGCAACATCTCCCATGCAATCTGAATTTGGGGTTGTCATGTTTTTATGCCTCATCATCTAACAAAAAGTGCTAAGACAATTATTTTCCATCTTGACAGACAGTCTAATAATTCTTTTCAGCATTCATCCTGGAGTAAGTTGCAATCAAGTACAATTTTCCTGCAAAGGAGCGTTAACAGGCTGTGAATAAAATGTACAACTTAATTGACAAATTAATTCCAGTGGGAGCCGATTGCCATGTATGACTGAGAATAACAGGGAGCTAACAAACTAATGGTAGGATGAAAATAAAATCAATGGAAAAAAAAAAATCACACAGTTTCACTCAAGTGTGATCTAGTTACTGTGGCACACAAACAAATAGGAACCTCTTTGTACCTGTCGGGAGCAGGAGTCGATATCCTGGGCTCTGCTTTGGTACCAGTCAGTCAGTAGCTGGATGGAGGGCGTCGCTGTGCGGAACTTCAGCAGCTCAGGACAGTGGTCATACAGAAAACCGTCATCATCAAACATGTGTTGGTCCAGGATGGCTCTGAAAAGAAAGAAGTGAATAAAAGTGTATGATATAGTCGCAGGTTATTTTTCACGTGAAAAGATAAAAAGGCAGACGTGGTTAGAACAAATCAGATCAATAGAGGACAAAGAAACCAACAATGCCTGCAGCATAGGTCAGAATTCCAAACGCTTACAAGCTTACAAACTAAAAACTAAATTAGATGTTCAACACACTTTATGCAATGGTGATTTCAGTGTTCAGTGTGTCACTGATGTCATCTTTTTGATCAGTTAGCTTTCATAAAGACCCAAATAGCCACTGGCGACCAAAACCATTGACCGACATAAACCGTTTAATACCGGTTGATCCACAAATCCTATCAAAACATTTAAATAGTGTAAAATGCAGTTTGTCATCTATCACCAAATGTATCACCTGTTGGATAAATGACAGTGGATGCAGATACTAGTTTTCTGATAAAATTTATGTCAACTTTAATCTGAGCTTTTATGAATGTCTACAGTACCTGGTTTTCACTGAAAAATGTAAAATACAGAGGGAAATATTCTAATAAATTTTGATAAATCACTGAAACAAATTTTGTAATAGCCACAAAAGTAGCACTGGGTCTTCATGGATTAATGAGTCATTTGACATTAGAAAAATGAATAATTCACAACTGTAACAACAAATGGCAGTCCTGAAATCATCAGGCACATAACTACAAATCAGGGAGGTAGCTTGATGTTTCTGGGTTGTTTTTTTTTATTGCAACATGTGCAATGCTGCAACTTCCCATGACAGATGTATTTGGGGCTCATTTTCACATGGTCAAGTTAATGGCATCACAGCATCCATCTTTATATGCAGTTTATGGAAATCACTGGTGGACCAATTAATACATGCAAGTAGCTGAAATATATCAAAGCTGTCAGTGGGAGAACTGCAGCTTGTTTGCGTTTTTGTTTATTTATTTAAAATATAGCATTTATATGCTATATTTTACCAAACAACAAACTGATTTGTATAAAAATAAAGGAAAACATAATAAAAAGAGTGGGATGAAGTTTAATTTATAATCTCCTGCCTGCTTACCACATCTTGCTACGTACCCTAAATTCTCATGTCAGATCCCATAAGTAGCTCAACAAATCCTACACATAACAGACAGCATTCTGACAAAGCACAACACATAAAACTGCTATACATATCAAAGACACACAGCATATTTCACGACAGCCTTTCACATCAAAATCTTTCATAGCAGTATTACACATCTAGTACATAAGTATGTTAAAAAAAAAAACATATGCTACAATATCTTAATATAATATATAATATGTAAAGCCACACTCTAGAAATATAGGCTATTTAGTTGGGTAATTTGCAGAATTCCATGCACTGCATTTGCTTCAAGCATTTGAAGTAAAAGGGCAGCTGTGGTTCAGTTGGTAAAGCGGGTTGTCCAATGACTGAAGGGTCAGAGGTTCACGCCCTGGCTCTGGCTGTCCGCATGTCAAAGTGTCCTTGGGCAAGACACTGAACCCTGACTTAGGCTCCCAATAGGTCTGACAGAACCTTAGAAACTTGTGTGAGAATGGGTGAATGCGAGGCTAATTTAAAGCGCTTTGAGCACCATGTAGGTGGATAAATGCAGTCCATTTACCATTTGGGTGACCAGATTATTCCTGAGGCTTCATGTGTGAGCACACTGAGCAATATTAAACTTTTTTTTCGCTGCACTACACAAATGCTGAGTCGGTAGGAGTGATTACAGATAAAAGAATAGGGAAAAAAATAGCAGGCAACTGGACAAATAAATAACAAATAATTGAAGCACTTAGGTCACTCTGCAAATATTATCATAGAAGTGAAACTATAACAAGCTACTGCAAACACAGTTAAACTGCTAATCACATGGCAATGAAAAGGAATTGTGGGTGGTAACATAGGTCATAAATACAGTCCCCAACACTGTTGGCATCACTGTAATTCCAATAAATGCATAACAGTATCCAAAATTCACCCTCCAGTTCCTGGCCAAGTACACCACAGTGGCCAACTGATATTATGTCTCTTCACCAAAGAGCAATAAAAAGACCTTGCTAAATAAAAGTGTAAATGAAGCTGGCTCCCAACAGAAGCAGGCAAATGGCATAAATTGGCAGCGCAACAAGATTTGGTATTAGTTTGCTTTGCGATGGTGCTGTTTAACATTTGGATAATAGGATGTCATGTTTTGTTTTGCATAATGATGACAACAAAAGCACATGGCATGCATGGAGTATGAATTTTAACAAGGCTTCACGGCACTGGTCCTATTATTATGGTATGGAATGTAGGTACGGGACTGTGATAACTTCTGGAAAGCTTCCCATACAATTATTTTCTGCTTATTAAGACACTATGTAAGACAAGGTTTAAATCTGTTTGCGCAGACTCACCATTCTGAAGGATTTCAGCGGGTCATCCTGGAAATAATTTAAGATGCTCTGAAAGGGTCACATTAAGCCTTACATTTTTAGAACCTGTATTAATAATGTCGTGTCTTCTCCATATTATCCAAATGACAATTTTTTTTGTTTGAGTTTGCAGACTACTTAGATATACATACACACACATACGTATATATATATATATATATATATATATATATATATATATATATATATACATACATATATATACATATTTATATATATACATATATATATATATATATGTATATATATATGTATATATATATATATATATATATATATATATATATATACACACACACACTAACTGCCTGTAATTTGTAAAGTAAAAATACAACAATAAAAGACCCACACTATTTCAACAAATACCCCTGAATTAATATATATGAGATTTGATGGGATTTGCAACAGCTTTTTTGCCTCCAGGCATTTATTCAGTTGGTTTCTTGGTTAAGGAGAATGAAGGCTTGCTGGTGATAAATAAAAGTTTTAAGTGTTTTGGGTGCAAATTCAGTCGATGTGTGATATTCATTCAAATGAGCAACCTCTCAAATAGAGTTAATTTCAAAGGACGAATGCACCACATGAATTGCAGATGTAAAGATTAATGTTCCTAGAGGTCCAACGGTGATACTACTAGTTACATGTGAAGAGCAATTTGCAGTCAACAATTTTGTCTTATTGCTCTTCAAGGTGCACTAGTATTTAATGCAAGACAAAACGGCACTTCATCTTAAGCTACTAAGATACTGATTAGTCAGACAGTTGTCTCTTTAACCCACTGGTTTACAATTTTAAAAAAAAATGCAAAAGTTTACAGTAGACAGAGCAATACATTAATCCACATGGTGACAGCCTAAAACGACATCATGGTCAGTCGAGGAGATTCAGTTTTTGGTGGCCAACATAAAAATTCAGTTGAAACAACATTCAACAAGGGTGTCTATCAACAATTTCCTGAGCTGACGACAAAGAAGTAACATGCTACACTGCCATGGCGTCCAGGTACTGTAAAGTCAGTATTATCCTGTAATGGAAATGTAATGGAAATGCTCTCCAGGAATACCAAGTTGAGCTTCCACGTAATGGAAATGCAACATGAGTCTTGAGTTCAGTTTATTCCCAAATAACCGTAATATCACCTACACATGCACTGTTTGCAGTCATGTTTCTCATTCTCACCTTAGAATCATCACTGGAGATACTTGAGAATGGATATAACAATGCATACTGTACCATACCCTGATTCTGTACTAAGACTAGTATATCTTTTCCTGGTGCAGAGCCATGATGACACTTACCTATAAATCCCTCATCAGATCTTCACCACCCACTAGAATATCTATGAGTCTTCATTACAACTACCACATGCTATAGGTCCTTCAGTTTATTACACACTTGGAAAACCTTTTATTTTTCATGCATCAAACATATCCCATTATCTAGATCGTACTCAGAAGATCAACATTTGATACCCTTGGACAATTCAGGGCATTGATCTCAAACCACTCCACTACGGTACATAATTATTTTCACTCAGAGTATTGTCCTCTCTGAATTAGCTTTTGTTCACTCTGCATATTTGTCTGCATCCTGACATCATTACAAATGAGGTTTGAAATGAAATGTGTTATTGTGATGGGTCAGCTGTTTTGAAGAATTCTCTAATTCGTTACACAGAGCTTTCGATAGCTTGGTATAATGGAGCTGATGTTAACCGTTTACCTGCATTCCTCTGTTTCACACCAGTCCATTTCCCTGTGTCTCTGCTCGTCCCATGGAATCAACACCAAGTCTTCTTTGTCATCCAAGCTAAGAAACAAAGAAAAGGGGCATAGAGAGTTGAAGAGAAGAGAAGAATTAGAAGATCAGTACCATCTAGAAATGTGAACACCAGCTTGAACATTTGAATAAAAGCATACAGAGCAGAATGAGGCAGGGGAAAAAAACAAAACAAAGAAAAAACATGATCATAAATAAGCCAAAGAGGTCTTGCAGAGCCTGACTCATGCCTTGGCTGTAAACAGAGAGGACTTTTATTTTCTAAACGTCAACTTGGTACTAAGCTTTACTTCTTCCTGGTCTCCTTGAGTGTGACAGGCCTGAAGAAGATGAATAGGGAACACACAAGAAAAGAAACCAAAGTGAAGAATGACTCTGTAACTTCGCATGTCAGCGCTGACAATACTCAGACGCATCGACAACCTCACACACAAACACACACTATTTGGTACAAATGCAAGCACGCAAAGTTGGACACTGGTTGAGACGAAAATGTTTTATCTCTTATTCCAGGATTAATGCATTTTTATTCGCGTTATCTATTTGTCTGTAGACAGAAAAATATGTACTGGAGCTGTAAAACTCAAGGAGATAGCACTGGCTACAAATCATCTATAGCTTTGGTGCAGTTAAAGGCAGACTGCTCACACAAACAAATACACACACACACTGAAGCAGTATTCCACACAGCTATAAATTCTATCCAATCATAAAATACATAAGAAGTGTCTAAATAGTTCATATGATTTATGTCAATGCATAGAAAGAGAAGGGAATTTTACCAACGCCCCTCCACCGGTTCATCCATTGAAATTGAAAGTTTTAACACCATGTTGACAGAGATAGAGGAGTCCTACTTCTATGTCTAAAAAAATGCCCACAGGGGGTGAACCACTAACACAAGCTTCTTTCACTTTCTTTTATTTATCATTTCCTAACTCCTTGGTCTTCCTTTCTTATTAAACAGACCCAGGTCGGATGGTGGAAAGTAAATATTGGTGTGAGTGCTCAACTATCGATGGGAGGCATGAATTATTCCGTGCCCTGCTCCCCTAATCTACTTCACGTCAGCCTGAGAAGTAAAGGGAAGCGGAGTGGGAGGAAAATGGAGATGCAATGCAAACTTAAAATTGGCATTTAAGTTTATCTTTATTTCCACTGGGCCAACTCTTTGAACCTACAGGCAAAACTTTTCAATAAAACGCCGCTGCTCTGCATTCTCCCTCGCCATCTACGGGATGCCTTATGGTCCTGATCAATATTACACGAGAAAATTTTCTTCATCCAGCGAAGCAAGAATTAAGTGTCGTGAGCGAGCTTCAAACAGATGGTTCCGGTCACCTCCTTCTGCTGCAGTGGAGGAGAGAGCTCTGTCGGAGCAGCAGTTTGTGCTCACGGGCTGGGGGAAAATAGGAAACTGCCCCACAGCAGCAGAGTCATGATGGATGCTCACTGCAGAGCTGCAGCCAGTTGCCTGACCTCCATACAAACTCAGACATAGCTAATAAAATGGAACAGTGATGGGATGTGTGCAGGGTGTGAGGTGCTCTAATAACAATTATTTCTTGGTCACATTACAGTGTATGTATATTGCATTTATTCATTACTCCAGGGGACTTCAGCCTTGTCTGCTGCATATACACAGTTGAGGGCTGCAACCCCCCCCCCCCCTGGAAATTTGAAGCTTCGAAAATATTTTCCCATGTATGGAAAGACATTTTCAGCATAGCGTTTCTGAACACACTAGTTGTCTTAAGAAGCCACAAAGTATTTATATTTGTACCAAAATAGAATTATTCAAGAATTAAGCTAAAATAACCACGGATATTATTATTAGGCCACTTTAATAAATGACCATTTATTAAGTCATTGCACAAACCACGTTTTTTTTGTGCAATGATGTGCTTTACAGATGTGCTTTCACAGGCCGTGTGCTTAAAGGTAACCAGGTGAATCAGGTGATTTCAGGCAAAATTTTTAAACATGGTATAAAAGCCTCACTATGTGTCATTGAGGTGTCAGTAGAGAAAGCACCATACCCATGACTAGAAAAATCCGGTTGGAGTTGAGAAAAATAATTATTGATGCACAGAAACCAGAAGAAGGTTATAATATAAAACAATCCAAGCATTTCCAAGTGTCAGGAACTGGAGTGAGACGTACGATCCTGAAATTCAAAGACAGTCACACAGAACAGGACAAACCTGGCAGAGGTAGGAAAAGAAAGATTTCAGAGAACCTGGAAAGAAAACTGGTGAGAGATGTGTCTAAAGACCCCAGAACACCTGCCAAGACTCTAGTGAATGACTTGGACACATAAGGAACCATAGTTTGAAAGAAGACAATCACAAGCTCTGCACAGGAATGGACTGTGAGGTTACAGACCAAGAAAAAAAAACACTTTTGTCATAGTTTGACTATGAACGTCTTGTTCTGTGTTGTGTGTTTGTGTGTCTTCCTGTTCTTTCTGTCATTGTTAGTGTCTGGGCTTTTATTTTGTCACGTCAGTTCATGTTCACTGTGTCTCGTTTTACTTCCTGTCACCCCGTTAATTTAACCGTGATGTGTCTCACCTGGTGTCTGGTCTATAAATGTTGGTCTCTCCCGGGGATTAAATGTGAGATTGTTTGCCTCCATGCATCAGTTGAGTGTTTGTCATTCGTCTTGGGATTCCTTGTGTATGATCTGGTTCTGGATATTTGGTTCTCTGTCTTCGTCTGCTTTTTTTGCTGCATCTGATCTCCCGGTTCTGGACCCTGTTTCTGCCCCTGGCTTCATGCTCATCATTTGGACCTCTCTGGGTTCTCGGACCCTTTCCTGGTATATGGTAATGTTATCTGATTACTCAATTTTTGCTCTGCTGGTTTTCTGGTTTTGTCCCCTGACTTTTCTTGTGTTGTTCCCTAGTTGCTGTGATCAGCACAGCCCAGCTGATCGGCTCACAGACAGCAACACATTACATTTCCTCTGTTAAACACCTCAACAAACTGTGTTTTAATTCCATCTCTGTCTTAGAGTCCACATTTAGATCCTTGTGTTCTGAAACGCGCATCAACTTTTGAACAAGAGATCGAAATAAGAAGAGGTAAATAAAACAAAACTAAAAAAGATGGCAAAAAAGCATAATGAATGGTTGGCTGCACTCATCATTAAGTCCAATCCACTGCTTATATTAAGGAACCCATAAAAAATAGAGGAGTGTTCCTCTGAGAAACACTCCTCCCTTTCGGTAATCCCCAAAACCCCAAATCAGAAAAGTATGGCAAACCCCTGTATGGTGGACATTGGACAGTTGCAGTCATTGCAGCTATTACTGTTTCAGTTTGACATATTTTGACTGCCGGCACCTGAAATCTGGAGGTAGCAATTAAATATGGATGTTTCAATTTTATTGCAGAGCCAGTCCTCAAGTGTTTGCACGATGTATAATCCAATAATGAAGGCAAATGCGTAATGTGTGAATGCTCTAGTAAAATAGCGATGAAAAATTCTGAAGGCTTGTGCATTCCAAAGGAGTGTAAAAATTGATCTTCAGGATCAGACACTGCAAATCCCTGTAGAGCCATGCAAGTCTTTTTACACATCTGTTTTAATGTTCATAAAGTACCTTGGTATGAAAGGTAATGAAAAGCAAATGTGAGGAGAAGATGACAAGCCATTAGTTTCTCGCTCTCTTTAAAAAAAAATGTTGATTTTTGAGTTTAATTTTTTTAATTAATGGAGCCATTTTGGAATTCACAAGTACTTATGCATTTGAAAATAATGATATTTAAGTGCGTTGTGAGATCAGATTCAGTAATTTAGCACCGCATGTACACAGAATAACTAACAAGAAAAATAGCCTTAACAAGTAAATCGTCTTGCTGAAACTAAAAAGAAATCAATAGAGCTTTAGAGCTAAATATAAGAGAGCAAGTATTGAATAAATTAAGAGGTTTTTTTTTCTTATTCTTTACAGTAAAGTGGGTTATTTTTGTAGCGAATACATCCAGCAAGAAACACTCACCAGGCCTCAGGCAGCAGGATGGTATACTCATGTGGAGATGTGGTTTCTGGGAAGTTGTACAGGATAGCTAGCCGATGTTGAAGAAGTTCTGCTCCATGGTACGTGAACAGAATATCCAGAGCCTGCACATTGCTCTCCTGTGGCAAAACAAATACACGTTTTAATGACTGAAATTTGTAAGGTGTCTGTTCAATATATTTATTCTTTATGTTATAAATTCCTATAAAACAACACTGCTCACTGTGCAAAAAGTGACAATTTAAAATTAATTATTAGCCATGAAGCAACACATCCAAAAAGTTTTATGAAAACACACAGAAAAATATATCTTGAGTCCCCAGCGGAGGTTCAGTCAAGTGAGTTGAGGTAATAAATGAGATCTAATAATGTTGGTGAAAGGAAAGGAGACTTTACCCTCGCGTAGTTCCTCGCCGACAAGACAATATTTTGGCTGCGAAACTTCTTGAAGAACTCTGCGTCGTATTTCTGCTCTGCTGCGTGAGCACCGCCGAGAATCTCCTGCAGAGAAATGGCAACAAGTAAAGAGGGAGTGGTGAAAAACGGAGCCTTAGAATATAAGTCTGTGAAGAAGAGGTTAATGTTTTCTGGCAAATGACAGGGTAGAAAATCAAACTCTAGAAAAGAGGAAAAGGCAAGTAGAAGATTTGACTGCAAATGAGTACAAGGCAAAGTCAATAGAGATGCTATTTAACTTTCTAGCATAGAGTTGCCCTGTCCTTTTGCTCTGAACCATCTACAGAAGGTATTCAAGTGTGTGTCTGAATATGTGCACATGCATATGTCAGAAGGGGGCATTTGTTGTCATAGTCTTTAGCTTGGGGGGATTTATACAGGCCTGAGCGTATTAAAAAAAAAAAAAAAAATCCTCTGTAGCATCTCCCTAGCTCGGGCTGGTGTATGTGTGAGAGTCTCGATGTGTTTGTGTAGAAGAGTGTGTGAGATTGTGTGTCTGATGGATAGCCTTTGAATGGGCCGTATGCAGACGGAGCCAGCCCAAGTCGGGATGATAAAAACCCTAATATCATATTCATAGACAGCCAGAGAAAATGGATTGAGGCGAAAGGAAACTGACGAGTGCTGCAGTTACCATGACAATGTCCGAATAAAGAGAGAGAGACGTCATTTTGTCTGAGTTGAATATCTAGCAGGCTAAATTCTCATCTTTCCTCTGCTGCACGGGAGAAAGTATGGTCTTGTTCGTCAGTGATTTATTGTGGATGAAAAAAAGGTGTGTGTGTTAACATTATTCATCGTAAAATCTGAAATCCAGAGTGTTAGTAGTTTCTAATGTCAAACTTGCACTTCAAGCATGAATGCATCGGTTGCTGCCTCTCATACACTGTGGTCCATCAGCATACACGCATACAGTACCGTACACCCAAACAGGGTACATTTATCTCCCCGACTGCTGATAACCATCTCAGAATTCATTTAACAATTACTCATTCCTTCATGTCAATACTTAAAAGGGCCCTTGCAGTAATATGTCCTCCCAACTTTTACAGTATTTTTAAATTACTTGTGTAAGAGAGAGTGAATAAGAAAAAAAACGGATGAAAAAAGGACTTGGCTTTGGAAGGAGTAGCTATTAAAAGAGAATGAATTAGGCTGTAAATGAGTAACAACAATGAAGGTAGAGGGAAAAAAACTAGCTTTCATTTTAACTTCACCAGGTATTAATAGTTCTTATATTGTATTCTCTGTAATGGTGCATCAGTGAATCAGATTAGATACTAGGACACTGCCAAACCAAGCCCAGTTTTTTTAGGTTTTTTTTTTTTCTTTCCGTTTCTGATCTTTGACTGGATTAAAGCTTTAAGAGTATCATCACACTTTGGCTTTTATTGATTAGACGTAAAGTGGGTGGAATGCCCTCTGTGGCTCGACCGCAATGAGCAGCCATACTGGACTGTGCACTAGTCAGCTAGACGTCGCCAATCTGTATTGCGTTTTCAATCATGCCAAGCTCCAGAGGTCTCTTCTGCTTGAATCCTAATATCTCACTTTGATTTAAAAAAAAAAAATCTCTTTTTAATTTGTACAGTTAGGTCCAAGTACATCGGTTGGTGGTGAGCGATTGTTGTTACCTCGTATGTTGCCAGTCGGTCCAGATATGAGAGCAATTTGAGCCTGCTCCGACACAGCTCCTTCTGTTCCAGTGTGAACCTGAGCACAAATATGTACACGAAAAAATTACATTAACAACACATCAAAATGAAAACCATCAAACCATGACCTTGACTACTGAAATTTAAAAAAAATATTTTTTGCTTTTACAAACATATGGTCTGATCACAGTATAGAGAGGGCAGGGCTTTTTGTTAATTGCTGGGCCATTCCAGCAGCGTATATTGGTAACTCGGGGTGACGCATCAGATTCCAAAAGGAGCGTGGAAAAATGGCTTTCAGCGGAATGACACCTTTAACTCATTGACTGCCAGCTATGTTCAGAATACATTGCGAAAAGAAAGATATATATGTCTTTGGCAGTCAATGAGTTAATAATTATTACCCCGACCCCCAAAGGGGAGAGGGGTATTGTTTTTGAGTCGGTTTGATGTCTGCTTGTTGGTACAGTAGGTTTACACAAAAACTTCTAAACCAATTTTCATGACATTTTCAACAAAGGTGCACGGTGGTGCCATTAATTTTTGGTGAATGTCGGTCAAAGGTCACAATCACAAAAAATGTGCTTTTGCAATGATAACACATAAAGCAAATCAGATAAAAATGTGTGCAAAGGGGGGCAAGGTTTGTTGTGCCGGGCAACACTTGTACTTTATACTTTGAGATGGAGGCGTCCAATGGTCCCATTTTTGGTTTTCTTTCATAGGTAAGTCTTTCTTTTGATTACGTTAGGGATTAGAGATCTGACAGCTCATTGCATGGCTTGGTCTCAATCTCTGCCCTCCTTTTTGTTCTTTTTACCAGGACCTTCAACTCCCTTTTTGTTAGCATTTTCTGTCAATATGTTTGATTAATAATTATTTTCCATTATAATCTGCGCTTCTGGCATTTTACTGTTTTGTGATCCAACTGAGCCCAATTACTTTTTCTTTTGGGCCATAACAGCAGTGCATATTGAATGCATTTTATTATCATGGTGATTGCTATATTGTCTTGATACAACATACTTTTACAAAACCCTTTTTTCTTTCTACTTGAAACAAATAATTGAATGAATGCAAGAGGGTCAACTTTAACTTTTCAGCTATACCTATACCCTCTTTCTACATTTGAAAATCAACTGTAAATTGAGTCTATACAGTACACCCTGAAGGGGCCTATATAATAATGCTTGGGTCCAGTGACAACAACCCCCATAGTGCCCTCCTAATCATTTTCAAAGGGCAACAAATCAGTTCCTTATGACCACAGGAACCCTTCAGTTGTTATGCTAGTTGTCATTGAGATGACTGATCACCCTGCGAGGATCACAACCATTTTCAATGTCATTTAATCACGACTGTAAATAAACTGCATGACCACAAACACTGAGGCACCAGGCATCAAACTACAATTCAATCTCTCAAGGTTTTTGCGAGGGAAACAAATCAAGTGGCTGCAAACTAGTGTAGGAACTCAGGTACTCATTTCACACAGTCATGGAAAATTGTGACATTTTTCAATGCATAACAACACAAACCCACACTCTGAGGAAACATCTGACATGGAGTCAACCAGACTAGGAGAAGTGGCACCAAAAGTGGCCACAAAACTGGACGTGGATCAACCGCAGTGTGGCCACAGGGGAGGTGACCCTTCCACCAACGTTTTAATCCCTAATCCCTCATTACAGAGTGCACTATCAGGCTTTATCGAGGTTCCTCTACACAGACTAACAGAGATTAACACTGGCTCAACATACTCTCTGGCAGATCAAAGAGTGGCGGCTTAGCACTCACACTCGTGGTAATTATTGCTTTGCTCTGCCTCTTCAGAGCAAACTAGGAAAAGTGGAGATGGAGGAAGAAGGGGGGGATGTAAGGGAAAGAAGGAGGAGAGATGAGATGTTAGAAATGAATCTTTTACCCATTTATTGTTCTCTCTGGGATTTTCTGTGATGGTTTAATCAGAATTTCAATGTAAACAAAATAGCTGATCTTCCTTCAAAGATCTAAATACAGCAACGTGACATCCTTTTAGCTGATGAGACCAAGGTTTGGTTTAAATGCAGCTTGAACAGAAAAGAAAAACACTTCATTTACAGAGAAAAGTATTAAATGACAAGTAAATACACTAGTTTGTGTTAATATCAGCAGCTGACTTAGTCATTTCTGCACTGAATGTAATCCATAGGTTGACACTGGTTAACTACTGTAGTCTTGTTTGTAACCTTTGAAAATTGTAGCGATAAATGGTCAAATATTAATTGTAATAAGCTCAATATCTTGAGTTTATTGATAGGCTACAATGTTGCTAATTTTGGGACACCACCTAGCGTTCTTTAATGATTCTCAGGCCGCTAGGTACCTGAGATTACTTTAGTTTAGTACATTACTATAAATCAGTTTTATTAGTCTGAAGGCGCTACGCTTTAGATTAATTATGCAAGGTTAATTTGCAAGCTTAGTTTGTGAATTTGTGCAGAAGCGTCAAAAGTTTACCATGTTTCAAAAGAGAGATAATCAAAGGATTCAGATTCTAAACAAAGCTACTTTATTTACTGACTAATATGTACAGAACACACAAAATGAACATTTACACCATATATATGTATATATACATATATATGTATATATATATATATATATATATATATATATATATATATATATATATATATATATATATATATACATATATATATATATATATACATATATATATATATATATATATATATATATATATATATATATATATATATATATATATATATATATATATATATATATATATATATGGTGTAAATGTTAATTTTATATATATGATATAAGATGATATTTGGAGTCCATAATGATGTTTTTCCTCTGCCAAATGATAACAAATGTCAGAAAATCCTGTTTACATACAACTAGAAAATAAAAATTATGACAGTTTCTCTGTTTCAGACAACCCTCAACTTTAATCTGAACTTTTATGAACATCTACATTACCAGTAAATTAAATACAGGAAAATACCCGATATTCATGGAAAATCGAAAACACAGAGGGTAACATAATAAATGGTGATAAATCATTTTAGAAAGGTTAAATAAAGAGAAAAATTAATTTGGGAAGTGACATAAAAGTACCACTGGGTCTGCACTCCTTAAGGAACAGCCAGACTTAACTAATACACAGCAACACATCTAAATGGAGTTTGAAATCTGTGATGTATCACCAAGTCAGTGGTATAACACTATTATAAAGGGCCACACATGCTAGCTAAAGAAAAAGGCTGAGACATGATTGCTTTTAGGTAAGTGTGTGTATGCGTGCAAAGTTATTCCAAACACTTTTCCATCTCCACACAAACACACTCAATATGACTGCTAGATGTAGACTGAAGCACATAAATAGGTTAACGCCATTATATACAGATGCACATAAACACAGACAACCCCGTAGAGATGCATTGTGTGATAACAAGGAGTATCACACAAGGTTGGGGACATATATGGACTGCAGAAACAGCTGCATCAACACATGCGTTTACATTCACATGCCAGTAATGGTCTAAGCAGTCATTGGTACACAACACACATACCAGACCTGCTCAAATGAGAAAACGAGGCTTCTGATTGAGATCTGATCAGATAAGAGCATAAACACCTTGCAGGGGACTGTGCACTCTTATACTCATACTTCTTTCGCATATCGCTCAGATACACACGTACAACTACAGTGTTGTCCATTTTGTTTGTGTATGTGGAAAGTCAGAGCTGCTGTTATAGTAGCCCTTGGCTCTTTCTGAATTGTACTTTATTATGCACATACAGACTGATGAGCGAAGAGGCTAACAGATAATAGTGTCTCTGTGTAGCCTAAACAATTGCTTTAAAACTAATAAGACAAACAACCCTGAAATGGTGCATGACTATAGCAGCAATAACCCAATCTTGAAGTTTGTATTTTATGTGATGTAATGTTTAATGCACCGCAACGCAACGCAACACACTGCCTATAGGTGTTAGAAGAGAAAATCACCGGAAAGACACCAGAGAGGTGCATTAACATTAATCAATATATCGGGTACTTAAACAGGACCTGTATGTGCTCAATGAGTGGGTTTGCCAAGTGACTTTGATTATTGCAAATGTAATTCCCTCTAAGACAACAACAATCAGCAATGACTTTTAAGAGTAACTTCCTGAAAAGCTATTTCAATGAAGCAGTCCCGACAATGTGTTACTATTAAGAATAATCTAATTTTACAGAAAAGAAAAAGTCTGGTTGATCATGTGTTTTGAGCACATACAACCTCAAAGGACATGAGACGCACTCGCGGTGACAGAAGGTAGTTAAATATGGTCCTTATCTAAACATATGTGCATCACATACACACAAAAAAGGGCGTGTGTATATACATATATATATATATACACACACACACACACACACACACACAAAGACGTACTCGGAACAGCTGTGATCGATACGAAACCATTTCTGTAATGGTGGTGTAGTTAAAAAGAAATTAGGAGAATTATTATCTGTCTTGGGTCTACGCTGCAAGCCTCAAGGCAACATGGTTAGATCCATCAGTGGGGGCTTCGCTGCACCCAAAAGCACAGGCGGGAACACATTTTGGAAGCAAGCAGAACGAGCTGCCAGGAAGAGAGAAACCCCAACTCGAAAACAGAGAAAGGAGACAGATAGGAATATTTAAAGAAGGCAATTCACTGACAATTTAATATAATGGCTTCTGTAATGTTTGTAAATTATCGATTCTTTTACTCTCTCTTACATCTTTTAATTATCCTCAATCTTTCCTTTATCTACAATGGACTTTAGGTGAGCAATAAAACTAAACAGCTTCATTACACACTGACCGATAAAGACAGAAAATAAGATGGGAGAAGCAACAAAAACACTATAAGCTGAGGAGATACTACAGGGGCTAAACATTACATGTATTTCCTTGTTTACATTTGGTCACTGAATGTATATGTTTAGTACATTTGTGTACTAAACACATACATTGAGTTTCATGTTCATAACCTTTATGGAGAGAATTTCTAGGCGCAGCCAGGTGGGGGAGGGGGGCGAGTTTGGTGGTGGGAGGATCTCGTCTCTGCTTTTTGCGAATGATGTGGTCCTCCTAGCTCCCTCGATCAGTGACCTCCAGCTCTCACTGGAGCGGTTTGCAGCCAAGTGTGAAGCGGCTGGGATGAAGATCAGCACCTCCAAGTCTGAGGCCATGGCCCTCAGTCGGAAAAGGGTAGAGCGCCCGCTGCGGGTCAGGGGGAAGTACCTGCCTCAGATGGAGGAGTTTAAGTACCTCGGGATCTTATTCACGAGTGACGGAAGGATGGAGCGGGAGGTCGACAGCTGGATTGGGGTGACATCCACAGTAATGCAGGTGCTAAACCGATCTGGTGATCTGGTGAAGAAGGAGCTAAGCCAGAAGGCGACACTCTCGATTTACCGCTTGACTTACATTCCTGACCCTCACCTATGGTCATGAGCTTTGGGTTATGACGAATAGAATGAGATCACGAATACAAGTGGCCAAAATGAGTTTTCTTCGCCGGGTGGCCGGGCTCAGCCTTAGAGATAGGGTGACATCGGCAGCTGAGGTGGCTCGGGCACCTCGTGAGGATTCCTCCTGGACGCCTCCCTGGAGAGGTGTTCCAGGCATGTCCAAACGGGAGACCTCAGGGCCGACCCAGGACACGCTGGAGGGATTATATCTCCAGAGGGAACGCCTCAGAATTCCCCTGAAGGAGCTCGCTGAGGTGGCTGGGGTGAGGGAAGTCTGGGCTTCTTTGCTGGGGATGCTGCCCCCACGACCTGGACCCAGATAAGCGGGAGACGACGACGGCGACATGTGTGTACTATTTCACTATTCATGTTCATGTCTATTTGCCAGAGTATGTGTGTGTATGAGGGGTGATTAGTGATCACTAAAGGGTTTTTCATTAGTCTTTCCCTGGGCACTCAACAACAAAGGCATAAATTACCTTCAGCAGATTACCCACTAATCTCCACCAATGCTCACTCCTTCTCCCTTCCTCATCCTCATTAATGTTACTGCCTTTATGATCCCCTCTCCAGGGCTGTGACCTAATCAAACCATCAGTGTTACATTTGGCAGCCTTTGCTTCCATTTCCACTGCCTCTACCACTTAAATACCTTCACTACCATCTCTCCGTTTACCCCCTAGTTTTTGCATGTTCCAGTGTAGTGACTGCACATTTAACACCAGCAGTGATAATGGCTCAATTGAAGGCTCTCTGAATAGTAGGCAGGAACCTGCAGGGAAGGCGATTCAAATGGCTTAGCCTTGCTGGGATTCTTCCACCCACGTAACAACTGTTAGCAAAACTTAGAAGGTAATGTGGCGGTTGCTTTAAAAAATATATATAAACAGCTCCAAATTGTTAAGACAAAATGTGTGCTGTACTGGAAAAGAATGACACTTGAGGGAATGGTAACATGTTCAACAGCAGAGCAACTGTTTGCTAGGACAGTCCTTCAGCTTTTGTTCACATACATCCTCTTTTTTCTAAACGCTCACAACATTGTCAATAATTCTACTTGCTGTGATTTTCCATCTTCATCTGGTAAATAATCCAGCTGATTGGTCAAAAGTCTGAGCGGCTGTGTACCTGCTGAAGTCGATCCTGGATAACAGCTCTTGTCGCCTCTTGCTCTCCCTCTCCTTCTTCATCTCCAGTTCTTCATCGTCAGACAGGATGTCATCATAGGGAAGGTCATCCAGGTCAACATCACCTGGCATGATGAACCTGGAGGATGGTGGAATTATAAATCAGTGTTTCAGTTTTTTTTAAAAATACACATCAAAAACTACTGCATCTTTGCTTCAGTAAAATCTTATTCAGAAATCACTTATTGTAAATTGATTTCTCAATTGTGACTCTTATGTCTCACTAAGTCTTGCACAGTTATACACAATAAGCAATTTTATAGGCTGCTATGGTAGAAGAGGAAACAAAGATTAGTTCATTTCTGCTTTCAAATAATTTAAATGACCTACAATTTTCCTTGACTGGTTTTGAATAAAGAGGTGTGAAATTACACCAAAGACACCAATTTATTGGATTTTAGAGATATGCAGAGTCTCTGATTGTCTGCTGGATTTATGTGACCACTACAGGGAATAGTGAATTAAGGTGACAGTCTCCCATGGTGATGAAAACTAACACCATAGGGCCTTTGACTAAAGGGATAGAGAGTGATAGGATGAGAAACATTACAAAACTACTTTTAGAGTAAAAAAAAGTGACAAAGTGATAAAAACTAAAGGCACGGTTGTTGTTTCCACCAATAAATACAGCTCTAAATGTAAAGAATGGAGTTTGATCCTGCAATCAAAGAATTTCCTCTACACAAGTGTATAGAGTTTATTAAGTTTTCTAATATCACCATAATAATCCATGGTTCAGACTAAACTGTGACAGTTCCAGGATTGTTTGGACACTATTCCAATCAGATCTTTAGTGCAGTTACCAGCAACACAAGCCATAAGGAAAACAGAGGTCATTTGTCAAGTCAAATCAAGAAAACTTTATTCATCTTATATGGGCAATTTAGCTAACAGTTCACCACATATTCCATACACACACACACACACACACACACACACACACACACACAATTTCCAACCAGGTTGTCAGTGGCATGACTCCACAATTAGTAGTTGCTGCTGAGGGGAAGAATGAGTTAGACATTTTTTTTGTTTTTCTCAGAGGGTAATAGCGTAAGAACATAATAGCGTAATAGCGTAATTTGTGGTTTCAAGGTAGCTGTTCTCTGTCACAAAACAGAGCTCAGCTAAAAGAATTATTATGTAAACTATCATCTGACTCAGCATGACATCATCTAACCCTAACCCCCCCCCATAATAGTGTATATAACCACTTAACTGCAGTCAATGAACTGCGTCATCATATCTCATCAGTTACACATTCTCTAGGACATATAACCATAGACATACAGTAGATATTTGGAGTGAGTGAGTGAGTGAGTGAGTGAGTGAGTGAGTGAGTGAGTGAGTGAGTGAGTGAGTGAGTGAGTGAGTGAGTGAGTGAGTGAGTGAGTGAGTGAGTCAGTGAGTGAGTGAGTGAGTGAGTGAGTGAGTGAGTGAGTGAGTGAGTGAGTGAGTGAGTGACTGAGTGAGTGAGTGAGTGACTGAGTGAGTGACTGAGTGACTGAGTGAGTGAGTGAGTGAGTGACTGAGTGAGTGAGTACCTGCCCCCATCTTCTCGGTTTCCTATAGCTACAAGCGCTTCGAGGTCAGTTCCCTTTAGGCCGTACTCCAGAAGCTCCTTTGCTGCATCAACATTCTCCGGGACTCGCTCCACACACTCGTGCAAGACCCATGAACGTTTGCGGATTTTGCTCTGGGATGTCGGGAATGGAAAGAGAGGGATTGAGTTCAAAAGAAATGATGGGATAAATCGAGATGTGACATTAGGAGGGGAGGGTGTGGAAATTTGCAACAAATTGGTAAAAATGATGCGTGAAATAAGAGTAAGGGGGTTTTGCTGCAGTCTCTTCTCACCCACAGCCATTCACTGTATTTTCTTAGCAGATATCTAATATACTCTGATAAACACCTAAACTCTGGGAGCAGTTTTATCTTTCTCCTCCTCTTCTCTTCATTTCCTGGCATGAATATCTGTTTTTCTTCAATCTCTTACCAGATAATCTTGTATTGATGCGATGCTGACGGTACTCTTCCTCCACTGTCTCTGATAGACCAGGTCAGAGTCCAGGTTATACGCCTGGGCCAGAGACAAAGCCTCGCCATATTCCTCATTGTCTATCTGTAGGGCGAATTAAAAAAAAAAGGAAAGAAAGAAATGAGGCATGACCAAGGCGTTATGAAAACAAATGTGTAAGATTATTAGAAATCTGTGTGAATTTCTATTTGTACATTTGTCAGGGAAGAGTGTTATGAAATAAAAGTTCAAATGATGTTTCGGAGGTTCGTTTTGTGTTTGCTACCTCCTATTATCAAGTACCGAATATTCTGAAACTCACTCAACTCACTCAACTTAAAAGACTTTAACCCACGCCACCCCCCAAAAAAACCAAAAACAAAACCAATGGAGACAGAAGAAAGTCCATGGGCCAGTCATACTCCATGAGGACAACGAAAATAAGACTGTAAATAGACCTGTGCATAAATGGCAATACTTCCAACATCCTGAATGAGCACAGTGAATACTCAACCACTGAATAGGAATGGCTTGAACATGCAGATTCTAATCTGTGTAGGGCTCGTGACACACACTGAATTGAATGTACAATCGAGTGATGAGGAGAATAGCTAAGGGGAAATGAAATACAGGTGGACTTTTAAAGAAAGAAAATGAAATGAGCAGAGGCTAAAAACCCCAATACATGAAAAAGAAAGAATATTATGACACAGTCAATGTCTCCATGCAACTAGAAGACCATGTTCATTAGCCGTTATAAACAGATTGTGTATATTTCTATTCTTTGCATCAATCTGCATCAAATGGTTGTTATTTTTATTATATTAATTATATCAAAGAATTTGTCAATACACATAGGTTTTGGATCCAACTTCATAGTTAAGCCAGTGACAGCATTACACCTCAGTTCATGCACTTTAAGTATGGAAAATACATGCATGCAAGCTCATTGACTGACACACACACACACACACACACACACACACACACACACACAGAGTATCCATCTCTTTCTGTGTGTAGGAGTACAAAGCAACACATTAGCCAGACTGTTGTTCCTTGAGGGCAATAAGAACCCCACACAGTTAAACCTCACGTAGGAGGACATCAAAAACTGCTTCCTTCTCTCTCTGGATTCGGCTAATAAAACTGTTAGCGGCCCTGCCAGCATGCAACTCATACAGGCAGGGTTACGCCCCCAAACGTAGCATCAAACTCAAAAACACATGAAGACCCTGACTTGAGGAAATAACCCAGAATCACTTGTTCTTGCCCATTCACAGTCAATTCGACTACAAACATCAACTGAAGCAAATCTCTAAAGACAGATTAGTTTGCTGTATTCTGTATGTGTGTGGTTTTGGAAATAACAAATGGTATAAGAGTGATTCATACACTTACACACACACACACACACACACACACACACATACACAAAGACAAAGCTCACACTGATGTAGACAGTAAAGACACTTCTCACATTGAGTCACACACCTGTATGTGATACGTGTAAAAAATAAATAAATAAATAAATAAAAGTAACAGGACAGCCGCAGCCACAGCAGCGCCATGGGTACCAAATGTTAAAAAGAGATAATAATGATATATTACTTTGTAACTCTCCACTGTTAGGATTGATGGTGATGACTAATAGCATCTAATGATGATGACAATGATGAAGAAGGCAGTAGATGATGGGTCATAAAAATGACTGATGAACCATGCTCAAACTTGGGGCCGTTGAGAGGCGATACCACTCTCACCATGCTTTATGACAGAGCATGTTGTTGTCTTTGCTGCAATTTGTAGCGAGCAGCAACAACAACCATATTTCTAATGCAGCAATTAGCATTTCAGAGAAACTCCTGGGATTGAGAAATAGCCTTAAAGCAGTCTGAACATCTTGCTTGGTTTTCATTTCTCCACAACAGTACTCTGGAGCTGAGCCAACAAAACAATAGCACTTCACTGAGCTGGCGCAGAATTTATTTAGTCAGAAACCAATTTTGCAGATCAGTCTGTTCTAATTTAGTCAGTGACCAAATGGTTTCCTATGACGGTCTTCAGTTCCTGCTAAATTAAGTATCGAAAAGAAATGAAGAGTTTCACGGTAAATGTGATGTACACTACTGAAGACAATTGACTACAGGTCCTACAAAATGACAGTGGCATTAAAGTGACGAGTATTTGGCTCGTGTATCGGTCTGAGAATGATAAAGGCCTTACAAAAGGCCCTGTATAATTAGGAATGGAGTATAAGAAATGGGTAATATCAGTTCCTTTGCCAAATTGAATATATAACACAGGGTGAGGCAGGGAACTGAACGTCAGCATATGAATTGTTGCTTAGATTGCTGAGCTAAAAGAACATTCAAATCCAAACATGAAGGCATTCCAGCATGAACACTGACGAAAGCATTTCTCGCCTGAGCACATAAGCATTTTGTTGTTTGTGGCCCAATAAATAAGTAAAGTGCAACTGAAATGTGACTCTATGTTTACTCTGCAACTGTGGAATGGCTACTTCAGTCCCTCCATGACCTTCTATTGGGTTTTTGATATATTACCTAAAAACAACCTTACGTCAAAAACTTAAAGGTTTTTCCTCAAATGTAGAAGAAAAAAAGGTATCCTGCCAACTGTCCATTCAAATGTGTCTCCTGAAGACTTTTAGGTGTGCACTAGCCTCCATCCATAGCTTGTTTTCATTAAATGTAATGGGTTAAAGCATTGTCAACAGTTGAAAAAAGAACTAAGACATGAAAAAGAGCAAACTTCAGACAAGCAAACAGACTCATTACACTCCAGACACCTCGGATTAGGATAAACATATCATTAGCCTCATGGTATAAATATCATACAATTATACACTGTTGTTAAAAGTATTTGTTCACCTGCATTCACTGGGACATGAACTTGACACCCCATTCTTAATCCATAGGGTTCAATAGAATAGAATAGAATAGAATGTCTTTATTGTCATTGCATATAAAATCCAACGAAATTGAAAGCTGCATGCATCACATACACACCTAGTAATGTAATAAATATAACAAATAATAATGTTAAAAAGATATAACTAAATATACTACAATACATAATCTGATGTGACTCTAACAGCTTCAACTCTTCTGGGAAGGTTTTTCACAAAGTTTAGGAGTGTATTTATGGGAATTTTTGACCACCCCAGTCCATTCAAGTGGTATATAATTTGTGATATAAACTAGAAGTAAACCACTATATTGGCCAGCGGATAATTGGGGCCAATGTATTGATTTTTTTCCCCCTTTTTTTCTTTTTTGAAAGCAGATAATGTAAACATGTCATAAGATATTTAATCAGGTACTTTTGTGAGCAGCACTTGACGTTCAATAAATATGAAAAGAGTACAATGTGTACATGTATTAATGATTTCATTGAGATCGCTGCAAATCTAAATTATCTGATGTGTTTCAATTGTACTTTACAGTCAATTTGCTTAAAAAAAAAAAAGAAAAAGTTGGCCATTGGCTGACCAGATTTATTTAAAAAAAAAAACAGCATTGGCCTTAGAAAATCCCAGTCAACATCTAATAAAAGCATCAATATAAATAATCCAAATTATATTTATCACAATATGACATTTGCTTTTATTGTTTTGTATCCCAGACTCCTGTTAGAAAAAAACAGCCGATTTCAACATGTCCCAATACTGGTGTGCAAACACTGAATGATTTAGGCAATTATGTAATGACAATAATGATAAGCAGGTGCATGTGATTATTAATAGTGCTCATTATTTACAAACTGTGTGGGCCTCCTACCTTCCTTTGGTACAGTTCTTCTGGTGTTGTTGACCTGAGGCTAACCAGGCGGTAGTTCTTGATTACAGTGCGTGGGCGCTTACGTGGTGGGGCAAAGCGTTCCATCTCAGTCACGTAATAGAGCCCCTGCTTGATGTAGCCGAAGTAGCGAGCTTTGGCTGAAGACTCTTCATCTGAGTCAGAGTCTCCGCCATCGTCAGCATCCTCATCCTCACTGGTCACGCTGCTAAGGTTGCTCTCCAAGCGCCCACGCTTCTGTGCAAGCTTTACCTCACACTGTAAAGAAGAACAAGAATATATAGCTTTAAAGGACGGGTGGTAGAAACATGGGGATAAACATGGGAAAGGTATTAGAATTCAAATTCCATCCTGCAGGATTGGGAAACTGCAGAATGAATCATTATAAAAGGACTAGACTAAACACACATGGGATTTAAAGATATATTTGACGCCTTCTGTAAGAATTATAGTGCAAGCATATGGCTTTGATCATAAACCACAGTTGACAGCAGAATTTTTAGTTTTTAACCATAAAAATACATCTGTCTTATTAGTGAATGTCTATGAAATAATCTTTGCCCAGAATTTAACTTTGCCAGTAGAAAGTGATGAGTGAAAAAATAACTATTGGATGGGAAAGGGTATTGCTTATGTCTACCCCTGCTTAACCCATAAACACCTAAACGTCCACCAGTGACAAAAAGCATCTATTGAACTTAACTGTTTAATACCTGCTGATTCACTAATCTTATTAATACACGTAAAAAATGAGTGCAAAATACAGTTTTTCATCTTTTCATTGTCATTATATTTTCTCTTTTTTTTTCCCAGTTTCCTCTGTTTTAATACCCTTTGAATAAATTCTGACTCATTCATGAACATCTAAATCAAATATATCAAATTAAATCTAGTAAAATATAAGATTCACCATAAAAAAAAATCTAAAAGATAATATAATGATGATAAATCACTTAAGAAAGTTTAACTAGAGAGAGAAAAAAATCTCTTGGGAACTGCCACAAAAATAAATAAATAACTATTTCACAATCTCATGTTAGCATCAGAAACCTTCCTAAAAACTCAACAAAACCAGTGTTCTCCACAGAAAACTAAATGTTTCTTCCTCTTGTCTAGTCTTGCTTCATAGATCAGTTGAGGAAAAATTATTTGCCCAATTTTTCATCAGGACACTGTAGTGGGTCCTCATATTTTGTGTTGATGCCTTTTTAGATTTTAGCTCACAGTGGGAAAAAATGCTGGTCCTTCCAGAAAAGCTCTGCACTGAGCTAGACGTTATGAAACATTTAACACCTGTAAAACATTAAGCGCCTTAATCAATGAGGAGCTGAGGCAGCGTTCTCGATGCTTTATAAATATGGCACTTCAACTTGTCCCATTCCCGAAGAAGCCGGATGAGCTAATCAACATACAAGACACCAGTATTGAGGCTTGTATACTATACAAGCCTTGTGTTTCAAGTTAATTTCAACACCATTTTAATAAAAAACAAAGCTCAGCTGTAGATACAGCTGCACAAGCACCCATCCCCCCCAGTCAGAGCTAGCGCTGGCTGATGAAACCTTCCCCAAAAGTTAGCAGCTGCCTGGTTAAGAATACTCTTTTCTCTTTGCAATCACATAAAAAAAGAAAGAGAAACGATGGCTGAAATAAAAGAAGAGGATGATGTGATATCAGAGATTTTCACAGGGGAAACAGCAGTACGAATACATATTTCATCATCACAGGCATTTGTTAACCATTATCATACACACGCATATGCTTTTGCAGCAGAAAAATCAGCAATCAAACCCTGGGAATCCGGAATACACGGCAATACTAGCAAAATGAAAATACCATCATGAATATAATCATGTGGGAATCACTTCAGCTCCCAATGTCATCCATTGCTAAAACTGCACGCTTATCTTGTAAAACTTTGATTTAATGAATAAAGGACAAGCTGTATAAGAAATACTTTATATTTTTTTATCTATAGCAACATGACACAAGTGTGTTTCTTACTTCAAATTCATTTCACACTAGGGTAAATATAAAACTCACTCAAATTAATGTGGAGAAACAGATGGAAAAAAAATCTGGAAATACCCCCTCATGAGGGTCAAGGTCAATAATCTACAACCAGGATAAGACATGTTTACATGTGTTCGACACTACTCTGAACGCTCTATTCCTTCACCCCAACACTCATGCATATCACTGTCTTGATTTTCACCTCCAGACTGAGAAAGCCCCCGTCGTGTGCAGCAGTGACTCTGGGAGAGGGCTCAAACCATTCACAGGATTTTCCCAGGAGATTACGAAGGGTCCTGACAGATGAGACAGTGACAGAGCCAGAACAGCGCGCCAGAATCAGCACATTGTCACTCCACCAGCTCACATCTACCAGTGGGTAGAACTGCTCCTTATCTGGGACAGAAATGAAGAGACAAGAGCACTGATTACATACCAACAATTGAAATGATGTTTCAATTCAAATGCTTCCTACACACCTTATTCAGCATTTAGCATTATTGACTTAGCGGTAGCATCTGGCATCATACAATTTAATTGTCTCTTTTTGAGTTAGTAACTCCCTCTAACTGGTACTTACACATGAGGACATATGTATTTATCACTTGTCATGCTCAAGATAAGACTTACACACAGATTATTTCATACACAAGCTGTCACAGCTGCCAGCATGGGTGGCCCAAAACTGTCAAAAAAAGACTGTACAGCCATAAATACAAGCATGCACACAGACATAAATGAGGGATCACAAAGGCACAGAAACCCACACTCGAAAGCATGGACACTGTGAGGAAAGGAAAATGTTCTTTCGCCTTGGCATGAAGTATATTCTTGTATGTCTAAATAACTGTATGATTCGTCGAGTAAGGCATGTCAGAGATCATTAAATTGTATCCAGAGTGCGCTGCTGTGTCAGCAACAAAGTCGGCTCTCTTTAGCCCTTCAGGCCAAACTACCTTTTATTTTCTTCCTTCTCTCCAGCGATGTCTTCCACTCTGGGTTGATCTCCTCAAATCCTGGCTGCAGGGAGGACCGGAGGATGGAGGGACCAAAAAAGAAAGAAAAAGGGGGAAGGTTGGAAGAAATTAATCTCCTAACCCTGTTTACACTTAGAGCACACACACACACACGCACACACACACAACATCTCTGCCAGCTCACACCAGCAATGAAACAGAACACACACACAAACACAGCTGCATACATCGACAGCACATTCTGCAAACTTAACTTCTCCCAAAGCCACTGCACTTACTGTCTAATGGGTGCACTGCACATACACGTACATGCTCACTCGTTTTACACACATATATATTCTTAGGCCACAAAAAGACAGAGTGAGACTACATTAATACAGTCAGTCAAGACATTAATGCCAAGACAAATAAATGCAGCGTACCCAGGTTTGCTCTGCAACAGCAAATCAACCACACATACAAAAATGCACACACATAAACACTAGTGCTCATGTACCTGTTGGTCTTGGCTCCATGTGGCCCTCTGTCTGAGCGAGGGGACATCCCAGAGAGAAAGACGACCGGAGAAGTGGATGACAGCCAACAGGGTACCATCGGGGCTCAGACTCATGCGGAATACACCGTCCTGGACAGGTCAAATAAAAAGGGGTAAACGTACGTTTGACATTCTGTCAAATTTCAAGACAGTGAAGCAAGCAGGGAGATTCTACCTTTTCATCTCCTTGCCTGGAAAAGAATCTGAAACTGGGGATCCTGAAGAAACCTCTTTTTGGATTCTGACAAACACACAGGAAGAGATGACAACGTGTGCGTGTAAAACGTGGCGTGAGTATATCATGTATACAGAGAGGTGAAGGTGTGTTTGGTGGGGGTCTCCTCACCATATTAACATCATCCTCATAGCTTGTGACCTGCTTGTAGTGCGGTGAACCGGAAAGAGCCCTCCAGGCCGTAATCCCACAGCAGGAGGCCTTGGAGGTGCTGTCATCCCCTGACTCACAGCCTCCCACGAGCAGCAATCTGTAGGGCAATTACACACAAAAGTCATGCTTAAACTCGCATTACTGTGGCCGCACAGATCAAATACTGCAGCATAACAAGGACGATACAGTGAGGAAGTGACTCTGAGGTCGGTTTCTAGCTTGGATTTAAGCCAAAGCATCAGTGAGTGTACACAATGCTGATGTGCTGCTTAGAAAGGTACTGGATTAAAATGTCACATGTATAAATAGAGTTGGGTAAGCACAGACACTACCCCAATGACCACAGTGGTCTGTGGGCCACTTTTTGCAGTGAAATAGAATTTAACTGCGACAATGGTCAGGAATTACAGGGGGAGGTGTAGATGAGGCACCCCTGTCCAGCTCAACACTGCCCCCTAGTGTAAAGATTTTAAATGACTCAGAGGCCATACTACTTCTTGTATTACTTATTCACATGTTTATATTCTACAAATCCATCTAACATGCTGTCTGTTAGCTAAGTGTGTAACTATAAAAAGAATCACAATATCTAAGTGCGCATCTGGAAACTGTTCAGAATACGTTAACCCCATCTGTGCACTGTTACATTATCAATACTTGGAAACATTTAACAATCTAAACATGCATACAATTTCTCTTCCGTATCTTTATATGCATGTTCAGCTGTTGAAGCAATTTGTTTTTATTATATCCAGTATCTAAATTCTCCTCTTTTCTGCCCATAATATTTTATGCTCTCTGTTGCTGACCCAGTTTTCACACAGGGATCATTAAAGTTTCATCTCATCTATCAGTTGGCAAACACTTGACAGTAGCTGCCAAAATCCATTAAGATCGCAAACCAAGCTTCACCAGCCAAACCGAGTCTGGTTTGTGTGGACAGTGGAGAGCAGTGAAAACAGTGAGGTCGTAGGTGTGAGCCAGACGCAATTAACAGAAACCTTTGTAAGTTGCAGGGCAGCGAAGGCCAAGGACAATCTGAGTCGCTGTAATGAATTCTTGCAGGTGTTGCACTAAAGTGACTGCCATTTATTTCGTAGCAACTCCACAATGTAACATCATATGTATGCCTGTGTAATTCAGTGTCTTTCTCTGATTCTACTGTATCAATAGATATTTTCATTATATAATCTTGTAGTTGTTCTGATATTTTTTCATACAATTGGTTTTACTGTAAGAAAAAGAAAGGGCAGCTCAGGTAAAATGTATTGCAGCGAGCTCAATCTCACGTCTAGCATCGTGATCGATATAATACATATTTACAAGCATATTGACACGGTACTGGACTAAAGTTGTATTACCCCCATATGTCATATGATGAAAGTCTATGAAATCACTCAGATGCTCTAGAATCCAAATATTTGAGCTGTACATGGCATCATGTAGCATTGTTGGTAATGAGGTTTAAGGATCAAAATGGACTCCAAGGCTCCATAAGGATGTCAGCGGATGTGTATAAACACTCCTGATGAAACAACATCTTAATGGAGGTAGGCTTGTACTATACAGAGCAAAAAGAGGAAATAAAATGTTCGGGGGAAAGCTACAGGCTGTATGTTTCCATTAACAGGTTAAAGGATAAATGGTAATGAATGTGCTATTTTTTCCACCCTTTCCGAACCATTTTTAGTATGCTCTTACAGCACTCCACTTTACTTACCGGTGACCTGGATGGTAAATAGCTGAAGTGATACCATGAGAGTAGTGGGCGGAGAAACTGAAACTGTGGTTCTCCTGGAAGTTCTGATTGGTTCCGACACTAAAATGAGAAAGCGCAAACAATAATGACAAGTCAGAATCACATATAAGAAAACGATGGTGATAACACAAGAAGTCGTAAAGCGCACAAGAAAAAGAAAAGCACACACAAAAACACAAACGCAAGAACAAATTGCAAAGAAAAGACACAAGTAAAAAAAAAAAAAAACACAGGAAAAATACAAATAAAATAGAAACTATTAAATGAAAACCAGTGTGACTTCCTATCTATTGCCAACAGTAATTATATCAATATCTTCAACTGTTGAAGCTACAGCACTTTGAATTTTTTTCCATTATAAGCCAGTGGGGATTCTTAAGGTTTCTAAAATTAATTAAAAAAACTCCAACATCAATATTTCTCAATTCTTTGAACAACTCCTGGTAGACCTTGCCCCAAGAAACTTCAGTTATTAATTCCCATTGATCGTGGCAGACAGTTTTGGAGAAGAAATGTGTTGACTAATTGTTTTTGGACAGACTACAACTGATACCAATATAACATACACACAAGAAAAACAAAAATCACACAAAAAACAAGAAAAAGGTTGTACTTGAAAGGTAAAGTACCTGCTGTGATCAGGATCTGGATGCTGATTGGACCAAAGCACGCCGTTAGAAAGACAATCCAATCAGCATCCAGATCCTGGTCACAGCAGGTACCTACCTTTTCCAGTGGTCTTGTGGTTCAGATTCAGGGTACTTCATTAATATCCAGATTCCAGAAGCAGATTTGTTTGGCAGTTGAGGTGAAGAAATAAACATCCATTTCACATACAGGCACGTGAACTAACATGAGCTGTATTTAAAAAATTCAATTAATATACCCTTGGTTCTGCAAATGAGGATGTAAAGGAATAATAAAAATGATAAAATAGAGTAAAAGAATAATCCTGTGAACCTTTGGGCTAAATAAAAAATAAAAAAAAGGGTCTGAAGCGCAATATAAGAAGACCCTTGAGATAAGAGTTTAAAAACAGGACAAAAAGCAGTTTAAAAGCCCAACACATACATAAATACAGGATAATTAAGAATACATAGATAGCTTATGAGTCATTATGTGTGTGTGTGTGTTTTTTGTTATCAACATAATTTTCTTTTTCTTCTGTGTTTTGGGATTTGTTGCTGTGGTTTGGCCTTCAGGGCCACCCTACGGTGTCAAGTATAAGAAAACCCTGGCACACAAATAATCAAACTGTGAACACCCAAGCACAGGATGTTTGTGGAAGATGATGACAGAGCAATTTAAATCCGAACTGCAATTAAAATGAGACATGGAAAAATATGCAATCCAATTTAAGTGGTCAATCTAAATTAGATTGCTTACTAGAGGAGGTGTCATGTAATTTGTGTCGGAATATCTCACTGGGGAAATGTTTCCTTGCAGTGTAAACTATATGGAGAGATGGAGAAAGTAGGTAAATAAAAAAATCAAGGAAGTGTGAGGTGTTTAAGTGCCGCAGTAAAGTTGTGCATTGCAGAGATCCAGAGAGCAAAGAGATGACTTATAGTCAAGGTTCATCTATAATTCTGAAATCCTAAATTTCAAGTGTTGGATGCAGCCATATGAAGAAGAAGAGGCAGGGTAAGCTCCATACTGAAAATGAATCTAAAAATAAGCCAGCAATTTCAAAGCAAATCTGATGCCTATGTCTCTCACATCTTAATTACATCCAAACACACTATACATTCACACCCTGATGGTTTCAAAAACAGCTCACACCATTTATGTGGTTGTAATAGAAAAATAAATCAACGTGTTTCTCCTTTCGCCGCAGACATCAATATTCAAACACAACAGAAGGAAACTAGTGAGAGCAGGTTGTCGTCTTATTGAAATTCAACACATATGTGCAATCTTTTCCTGTCTTAGAGTGGTAAGACCAAGGGTGTGACTGTACTGTAGCAATCATAGACACTGAAATAGGAAATCTTCGAAGTAATGCCATGTTAAATAATGCTAAATTAGAAAAATAAAAAGATGATGGCGCTCTCAGAACAAAACACAAACACCATCCAATGTCATTAATTGAATATTTAAAATGTGAGTTTGAAGAAGGATTGTCAAAATAAACTATATTCAGAGAGAGATATCCTCATACAGTTTACATGTAGATAAGCATGTGACATTGAACTGAACTATTAAAGAGGGCATACAATGCCGTAAAGGTTAAAATATACTATATATGCATTTAAATCAGATGATAATACAACCCAGAATAATCTTGAATATCTAAAAGCTGCCAACCTGATAAATCTCCATAGATACGAGAGCGCTAGACAATTATTCAAGGTGGGTTTTCTGTGAAATGATTCACAACAAAGGATCATTTATTCTCATTTATGTATACCAAAGGTGAGCAGGGTGTTGTCTTCCTTCATGCCCGTCTGTGTTTATGTGTGAAGAATAACTCATCAACATACAATATACATCAACTTTGATAAAGCTTTGCACGTGTGTATGACTGAATGTCAAAAATGTCTGTTTTTCATGAATCTTTACTACACATTTGGCATCTGAAAACCCATGTTTGATCCCTGTAAAGCTGCAATAGTACAACAAACACATCCTGTGAACATTTAGGATGAAAGGTCTGCTAGAGTTCCCTTTTTAATCCATTTTGGTGTGTTGGGACCATGATCTGAAAAACAAGTGCTGCTACATGTAAGACACGACAAATTCTCTTTCCAACTAGGCTTACACTGTCAGAGGTGATGGCTTGAGGTATATCCTTGAACAATCCCAATTTTAAACGAGATAGCTATGTCGACATGACGTGAAACACCCTTGGGTCATGACCTGTCATTTGGACTTGATTTGAAGTCAATCAGACCAATAGTTTCAGAGATATGACAAGGGTGTTTAGTGATTTTACACTTTTGAGCACCCCTTATAGGCAATCTAGAAATGGTAAATCGTCCAAAATTGAATCAGTTCTTCCTGTCTATGATATAATTGACATGGAAAACATGGAATTTCCAAAACTAATATATTTTTTAGTTATTGTGTTGATATGAAGGGTATCCTGTCAGCAGAGTCAGTGGTTGCAGTCAAGCCAAAAACACGATATATGATATGTTCAAATAAATCGAATAAATCAAATAAAATATTTTAGAAGTTTCTTCAGTTGATAATATCCAAGATTAAAATGAAATATTTTAACCACTTTACAATTCAGAAACAATCTTGAACTCGCTGGTCCTTAATTTACACTCCTGAGTATTACCTAAGGCAGAGCTTTATAATGTAATTCTGTGAATAAACATAATCCCCCTGCAGTCTAAGCCTTTACACTCCCAACATCTTAAACATGTTTGTTTAGAAAGTCTGTTAAAGGAGTTAATATATCTAGTATTTTTCCCTTCAAATACACCAAAATAACCAAACTGTATCATTAGATTGTGGACAATAAATAATTCTGACATTATGACAGAGATTTCATTGTATTATGCAGCAGAGATTTGAAGTGTGTTTATTAACAGCCAAAGACCAGAGACTCGCTGTGAAGGTACGAGCACAAAAGGGGGTTAGCGAGTCTCACTGGTGATCTCCAAAGACACTTTGAGGATGGAAATAAAAAGAAAATGAGTAAAAAAAAATATAAAAGCATTGTCATTATTCTAGTGGTGGCTGGTTAATTTGATTTTTTATTTTTTTGGCAGGACACAGTATCAAAGTTTCCAGCTGCATCATAACCACAGATCATCACAAGAATAAATGTACATGAACCAGTAAAAAGTTTAAATATTAATTAAAACAAAAATGCACAGCATGTGTTTTTACTGTCTTTTCACCTGATAATATCAATAATATTTTTATATCAGGGGTGTAACTAGCACAGGTAGATCGCGTGACATTAAAAAAATATAACTAAACAGAAATGATACCACTAGAATACAGAAATGACCTCCCTGGCTCCTGTTTTGAAGTCACTTGTGTTAACCACTGATTTCCCTGTGGTCTAAATAAACTGTAAACGCTATGACTGGGTCTGCATTCTTCATTAATTCAACTCCACAGGTCCACATTCACCCCTTTTTCTGAGTAATGACATCAAGAAGGTTGTTTTGACCTCTGTCCCTTTAAATGCGCACAAGACTCTTCATGCCCCGCCCCCTCTAAGTTGTCGATCATACTACTGTGTCCCATTCAAACCAATTTTCTACTTTTTTTATTGCATTTTTAGATTATTTTATTTCCTTGTTCTCCTTTCTCTGTTCTGTTTTAAAGCGCTTTTATAAATAAATATGGTATGGTATGGTATGGTATGGTATGGTATGGTATGGTATGGTATGGTATGGTATGGTATGGTATGGTATGGTATGGTATGGTAACACCTGCACATTTTAGGTAATCGACTCAAATTTTGGACATATTTCCAGTACTACTACAACCACTGCTGCTCACACACAATTACGTCATACTCTGACAAATGTTGATCCGAAGTCTTGACCTTATGTGTGCAAATGTCAACATATAATAGGTTATCGTTATATAGTTAGTTATAGTTAAGCAGGAATTAAAGTTGGTTGTAAAAATCCACTCCACTTTTATCAAAATGAATATAAATACACATTTGAACACGCAAAGGGTACAAAATCAAACTCTACATTATATGGGTCAAAATGATTGAATTTGACGTTTATGCGTAAAATCCAAGTAAAAGGTCTCCAGAACACTTCTAACTATGAGTTTTTGTGAAATTTCTACTGTAAGTGTTTCAAAACATGCCTTTTAGGAAGAACAACAACTGACTCTTAAGTCTAAAACGAAGAAAAATCGGCTCAAAACATGACTTTCCTTCATGCTCGCGTTAGGTATTTGCCCGTCATGTTTGGTACCGTTGGTAAGATCGGGATTCCCTCTAGACAACCCTTGAATAGAAATCTACATAATTATACATTTCAACCAATGGGAGGCCTCAGAACAAAGCCTTCTCAAGTAAACAAAATCCCTTGTTGCTAGGGCGATGTTGAAAAACGGCCTCTGATTGGTTGAATTAGTGTCATGCGAGCATTTTTAATCGGCTTTCAGATAAATATAAAATCTTAATTTCTGAAATGTGACCCGAGTGACTGGTTTTGCACTGGGGGGTCACATATATCATCTTCGTCTTCATATGAGACAGGTGGTTGACGAGCCACCACTGATAAATTTTGACTTTGAGTGATTCCAAACAGATGTTTTTGTGCAATTACTGACAATACATAATACATGAAAATGAGAGGTGATCTGTGTTTTTATTGTGGCTGATAGAGCACATGAAGATAAGACACTGACTTATTTTGCCTCACTGTCAAAATATATGTCTATGACTTCTGCTTGTAGAAGAAAACTTGACGATACTGTAATAAAGATGTGTGTTAACAATACACTTTATACTTTATTCAATGAATGATGCAGCCTGGGGAGTCACAGCTTTAATTAGTTTGGGGTGTTGGTAGCTTTAAGTGTGTTCTGGTTCACAATTTACACCTCATGCATAACCCCCTCGAAACCACAAGGAAATGGAGGACTTTGCAACTGTACCACTGGTTACAGATTGGTCCTTTGTGTGCTCGCGGGGTTCACGTCCACTCTAGGATGTGTCGTTTCATTTATCAGTTCGGAAATAGCAATGTGGGTTTTCTTTTTTTTTTCCTCACCTGACTAGGTAGCTCTTAAGCCCACCACCATAATTGATAACAAGCAGCTCTGCAGACCACTGAGCGCTGGCAGTGTACTCCAGGAAGATCAGGCCTGCCACTGCACAACTGAAATCTCCCGGAAAACTCACCACCTGGATCAAGAAGATGAAACAAAAGTGATGAGAAGCAAAAGTGTGAAAGTGAAAGCTGTAACTGCTGGAAGAAATCAAAACAATAATAATAAAAATGGATGCATTATCTATCAGCATGAGCCCCTAACATGTTTTTACAAGGGCAAACAACAAAGATACATCATACCAGCTATATTTGTTTAAAGTAAACAGGAAACAGATTAGATTAAAAGAGAAAACGATGGGACAGGGAGGCAGGGAACAAAAGATAAGAGGCAGAGAGAGTTACTAGAAAGAGAGACAGAAAGTGTGGTAGATGGGCAAATTTAAATTTTGTTTTAATCCACGCACTTTTTTTTTTTTTTTTACTTTTTCTGTCATATTTGCCGTTTTATCATTACTGCCAGAAATAGCAGCAAGTCACCGGTGTATGCTCTTAACAGTGACAAACAAGAGAAACAGTACAGCAGAGCAGGGGGAGATGATGTACGTGGGCAAGTGGTGTACTGTAGATGCATAACAAAGTAATGCTGCACTAAAGAAGAATGAAGATCACAGACATTGAAAGAGAAAGTGTGGCTGGGGAGTGGAATAAGTGTGTGCACTCACCGTCTCTGACAAGGTGGAGAGAGGAATGGAGGAAAGGATAGACAGATATGGCAGACAGATAATAAGCGGCACATTGAGGGCATTAAAGTGAGGGGGTGACAGATGGAACCTGAAATGGCAGCAAGAAAAAAAGCCACTGACACACACACACACACACACACACATGCCAGGATGAAACGAATGCAAACACAAAGAAAGAGAGAAGGTCCAGGGAGTACAAGAAGAGCAGCCGGCATGTGAAACTTTAAAGAGAGGTGGCGAAAAAGATGGGAGACAAAGAAGGAATAGGGGCTATATGAGCAAAGAGATGAAAAGAAGAAAAAGAGACAATGAATGAAAAAGCAGCCATGGCAGACAGACAGACAGAACTCAGACAGAAATACACCATCTTCAAAAGATGACAGACAGCCCAAAGTGGCCAGTAAATGTGTGCTCCACTTGAAATAGCAAAGCAGGACTCAGTCTTTCTCTAGAGCCCAGTTGATGGATATGTGAACCTTTACAACTGCACTTATTGCAAACTTTGAAATGTACCAAATGCTGCTGTTGTATATCACTGGTCTTTATGGATAGGAATCGCTAAATCCTTCTGGAGTTTATAAAAAGTAACCAAACAAAACATTAGCTTTGTTCTGTAAATTTCCCTGTATATCAAGGAAGGCTTAAACATGAATTAAATGTAATGGAACAAGCTCTCTGTATGAAAGATTGATACTGATGATGTTTAATTACACTGGAAAAAGAAAAAAAAAAGTCTGTTAATCATGTACACATTTAGGGACATAATACATTATAATGTTGACATAATGAAAGACCGAATGAAACAATGAATGAGTGAAAGAAGGAAATAATTAATTAATGGGGCTGGACAATATTGGCAAAATGTATGATATTCGATATGGCTGTTGTACAACATTGCAATAACAATAACGTTGCCATATTTGTCATTCAAGTGGAAAAATGGCCCTTTCATCTACGAAGAAAAATGTCCCGTCATGTTAAAATGAGCCAATTGTTTGTATGTACTGTACTACTACCATCAATTAAACAATTTTGTCCAAGAACCTGGTAATGTTACAACTGTAGACATTCAAACACGAATATAATTAAATATTTTGTAGTTTTATTCCCATATAACAATGTGTAAATGGCATGAATGGATTTCCATAATAACAAAATTGTCAGAGTCTGTCAGCAGCTTTACGCAGAAACTACTGGATTAATTTCCATGACATTTTCAGGAAAGGTGCAAGGTACTCCAGAATAGATCCAATTAAATTTGGGTGAATGTAGGTCAAAGGTCACAGTCGCAGTCACCAAAAATGTGTTTTCACAGTGATAAGAGATGGGGCAAATCAGGTAATATATTTGTTGTCACTTGTTTTTAATTAATTTGTTCAAGCTAAAGAAGTGATTGTGTATTTATTTCTTTGTTTATGTAGAATATTCTGGAAGAAATTGACAGATTTCAGACACATGACTTGCCATCTCCTCCTCCTCAGCCCTTGATATTTCATTTTTCCTGATGAATGAATCACTGTACATTCTACTGTTGTATTCTGATGTTTATTTGACCACCACTATGTGAGCACTGACGTTAAATCTAGATTTGGGTTTGCTTAACTTTTACCCCTTCCATTTACTCTGCTGATGAAATTTAAAACCAAAGTCACTCCCACACAATATATAATTTTGTTTTCAACAAGGGAGCACAAATACATTATGAAACAGTATTTTTATGGTTTAAAAAACATGGAATGCATTTCTATAGTTTATAGGTAAATTATACAACAATGTTAATACACTTTTAAAAACACAAGAGAGTGTACTGCGACTGCTTTTCTGTTTTCTGATTTCTTGAGGGAAGAATTAGTTGATAAGAATATCAGCAAAGAAATATAATCAGTCCATTCAAGTACAACTTCATACATAAAGTCTTACTGTTGTTAAATATTTATTACACTGTAATAAAATAATTCACAAAAATTCACAAAATCCATCAGAAAAGGGGAAACGTAAACACTAGGTCTGCAAATGCTATGAATAGTCACTTATAATCCACATATGCACAAAAAAAAAAAAAACAATGTCAAAGCCTGGAGAGGTTACCGGTGGGATGACAAAGAGTTCGCTGCCCATGAGGTCAAAGACGCGCACAGTGCCAGTGCTGTCAGTGTACGCCAGCAGGGTGCAGTCAGGGCTCCACGCCACCCGCCGCCACTGTGGGTTTGGGTCCTTTGGCACTATCACAGACAAAAAAAAAAAAAAAACAACAACAACAACAACACTTAAAAGTCCATACATAAGAGACAGATAAAAGAGAAAGAATAACAAGTGAGCCATGGATTTGTTATATATAACCCCAGATGAGAAAACTCTCTTCAAAAAAACTCTCTGGTGTGCTAAAGATGAATACAGATGGGAAGAGAAGCATAGAGCTAATGGCATACATCAACAGAGTGTCTAAGGACCTATCCAATTCATCTACGGGGGACAGCTAGAGTAATACATCTCAATAATTGTCTCTCAAAGATGTGCACAAACACATCTGCACGTGCACTCACAGTGAAAAGGGAGAAACGTGGAGTGAGGAAGAGAGGCAGATAGAAAGGGGGAGGACAATGGAGATCATAAATCCAGCTTTTATTGAAGTATAGGCTACTGTTTTAGCGATGTGCTGGCTCAGCAGTGCTGGGAGTGTAACCATATCGCTGTGATAAAGCACATCCCTGCCTGCTGGCACTTTCTCAAGGATTCACTGACATACTTCCCTCAGATAGAAGAGCGGGGGCGGTCCAATCAGCTGCTGATCCTGTTATGAATACATTTCTGTTTTTATATATATAAACCAGTCCGTGTTGAAATTTGGGCGCTCCCCCCCCCCACAAATGTGCACAATCATGATGCGTCAGGCAGAAGAAAGCCAAGTGGAGTATTTAAGTCGCTCAGATTTCTGCATTTGGCGAACAGTGTGAAACATAATGTGCCACTATTGGTTCTCTTGTCTGCTAAGCAATAAAGTTATGAAAAGGAAGTTATGTTTTTGTTGATATCACATAACGGTGCTATTGGCGTTTATTGTATTGGATTTCTTGGCTGTGCAACGCTGCCGCAACCCCTGGTGGGCAATACTGCAAACGAATGGAGGCGTCGGGTATTGTATGACTAGAATTTTAAATGAAGAACAAAGCAAAGAAGTGGGAGGCGAGACAAGACACAGAGAAGGAGAGATGGTGAAAGAGAGAGCGAGACACAATGAATTTGGCACCCGCTGAGAGAAATAATAGCTCCCCCAAATTTTAAGGGCCTTAAGTATTCCAATGCACCTCAGGATGTAGGAGATTTAAAACACCTATGAGACTGTGAGCTGAGGAGGCGCAAACAAGAAAATTTGAGACCACGCGCCTCCTCTGTTCTCCTCTTTTTGTACATTTGGCTCTTTTTCCTTCCTATTCTAATCCTTTTTTTCTATTTTACATTGCCTTCTACTGCCTATCTCCATCCCATTATGAATAACATGCTGTATGTTGTTCTGCGGCTGAGAGGGCTCCATTTCCACGTAGATGGCTTTTTGGGGAAACTGGAAAATTGGATGCTAGTGTCCTGCTTCTTTTTTTTTTTTTTTTGTTTTTTTTCTATCAGAAGGGGAGGGGGTAAACACAAGGGAGAATTATGCCCCAACAGACGCCTTCTATCTAAAGCCTCGTGGATGCATTTATCAGAGTTCAACGCTTATGAATTATGTACGGGGGCGGGAGACGACTCCGCTGTTACAGAAGCAGACAGGTAGGAGTGAAAAGAGGGAAAAAAAAAAAAAAGCAGTGAATGCACAGGTGTGGAGGCGCAGAATACATTCATGTGCACGGCTTGCATACACACAACCCGGTGTGTGAGTAAAAAAAAAAACGCAGAACGCATGCCTCCGCGCACGCTCCTCCATTAAAAGCAAATGCCATTAAAGGCAGGATCACAGCAAAATCCATTAGGACAAATCTCCGTGAAATGAAATGAAGTAAAAGTAAAATGAAAAAAGAGAGACGAAATGGAATGAAAAAGAAGGGGAGGCTGGGGTTTACACAGGCCTAGAGGCTACTGTTATCCACACTATGAACCATTAGAACAACGACCCACAATGACGACTAGCCGGAGCAGAATAAATATAGTAACAGGGCGAGAGGGTGGGAAATATGATGAAAACGAGGTGAAAATGAAGAAAGAAAAGTCAAATCACAATGACAGAACTACTAAGACCACTAACACTAGTTCTATTTTGGGGATTCCTACAGGAGGGGCTTTAATGCTTTAGTGTTTAGGGTAGAATGTCAATGTGAACTAGCATGAAAAATTCATGACAAAAACAGAACCAAAGCCAGCTTCAATCAACGACTGCATTCCAAGTTTGATCTATAAGCAATTGTATTTTACCGAGCAGGAGGCGAATCCATATGTGGACAAAAACAGTCATTATTAACTAAAGTAACATTAGTAAAGATGAGTTTTTGTCATATGTTTTAAATGTAAAGGTTGTAAAAAGTGCAGCACCAAGTTAATTTAGGAATCACCTAAGTCAAATTAAATAATAATAATAATAATAATAGTAATAATAATCTTTATTTATATAGCACCTTTCAAGAACATAAAAGTCACAAGGTGCTTTACAAAAGGAATAAAAGTAAAAACATTAAACAGCATAAAAGTTAAAGGGAAGCTATTTTGCCAAGCCAACTTTTATTAGTCTTTGGTACATTTAATTGTGTATTTGGAAGTGTATTGTTCTCATTTCTAGTCAAAATATCTCATCACACTTAAAATAAGACACAATCGCCTAAAAAGTTACTTTTCAGTGAGGGATGAAGAATTTATTTTTAGACAACAGATCATGAAAATCTTATTTCAAGAAGTCTTAAAAAGATAATTTTCACTTGTTACTTGCTCAAATTAAACCTCAAATTAAACCAAAAAAAATTAAACCTCAAATTAAACCAAAAAAAAATTTTGAATTAAGCAAAAAAAAATTTAAAATAAATTGCCAAAATTACTTCCGTTCTGTTTGCTTCCTCCATAACCTACTGTATCAATGCATGGTGGACTTTTCAAACATAACTAATATAGATGAAAACAAACACACACTTAAAGCTGTGGAGGAGGATGATTCAAACGTGTCTTTCTTCAACTGTTGCATGAATATCAGCTTCACATAAACAGGCCCAAGTTTCACACAGAAAATAAATTGAGATTAGATTTGCATTATAGTTCAATAAATATACTTTTTGTGACATTTTTATTTGGTGGTATGCCTTGGGATTTTTGTAATGTAGCTCAAAAATGTTGAGAAACACTGGGTTAAATCATATGGGACGCATCGTGATTGGATTTCATTTCAATGTACCCATTTCTCGGGAGATGAAGCGTGTTGTCCACAAACTAAGTTGTTTTTAGTGACTGGTTGGTTGGAATCTTCAATGTGTGTGTGTATTTGTTGGGTGAATGTGAGGTACTGAAAAGCACTTTGGTCCATTTACCATTTTAGTGAAAAAGCTGTGAGGATGCTAGGATTTTTGGCTGGCATCTGTACCAAACAAACATGTTCCTTTACATCTGTAGCATCATAACACTTCACACATAATAGTACGTTGTGGCAAATAAACTGCATTTCCTTTGATTTGGCAAGTGCACTTGATTATAATGACATTATGATAAGATTTTGACTATTATTTTGATGAGTTATGCCTTATTTTTTAGTGGAAAATATAATGTCTTCAGCTAAAAACACATTAAAACATCCCACAGAGCAACAGAGTTAAAAGCAACATTCCATGGATTGATTAGTTTGAGCATGATTTTTTTTTTTTCTATAGAAAATTATTCATCATGGTAGCTTTAAGCCTTTAAAACTCATTAACCTACACAGTCTAGTTCACCCCATGTTTGGATAGAGCAATTACAAGCATCTCAAAATACAGCTAATCAAAAAAAATAAATAAATAAATCAAGGCGATTTATTTTTATCAAGCATGACGATGCTGTGTTTAATGAGTGACAGTGGAGAGGACAAGGGGCATCATCTCCAGTGTCGCATTCACACGTTCCAATTAACCGCTATGGCCGATATTTCTTTTTGCCATGTACTGTACAAAATGCAAAACACAGAAACCAACACACAATGTATTCAAACTAGAAGTCAGCCACAAACTCAAGACTTATTATGAAGAAAACAAGGCACAGATATCTTTCATCATTTCAGATTTCAGATATGTTGCATAGATTTTGTGGGCTGCATAATTAGTATAAAAAAATAATAATTAAATAGTCACATTGTGGTTATTGCAGTTTCAATCTCTTTGATTGGTTATCATGCAAAACACACACTTTCCTCATTATTCTGTTTTGTTTTTTCGTTCACCACAACATGTTGAAGTAGTATTTAATTAATAGAATGCAACAACTTCAACTGTAGCTGCATACATTATTTATGTTTTGCATAGCACACTTATCTGCTCAAGGTCACTGAATTAAGAATATTACATTGCGACTGAGGTTTGATTAAGTGTCCAACTAAAATTAATATATAAAATGAAAACCCCAATAATAATTGTATATTACTTGATGCTTTTGAATAATTTTATACTCACTTAAAATCCCAGTATGCTGCACAAGGACTCAGACACACACTGATTCACTTATGCTTTCTTAAACCTTTATCAGGCAAGTGATTATTTTTGGTCATTTCTGCATCTATTACTGTACAAGGCATTGACAGGAACAGTTACAGTGAGGACTGTGAGTCAACAATCTCAGTTCCAACTTGGTTCAGAGGGTCTATAAGCTCTGCACCTCTGCATGAACATTGAGTGTCCCTGCTTTGTTAGGTACCATGAAGTAATGGTACTACACTAATGTAATGATTGATGTTCTAAAGGATAATGTGGACGAGGACAGGCGTCTGGATCGGCACATATGTTGTAGTGTTCTCAAAGTGATGTTCTAAGGTTCCAAAATGCACGTTTCTTTCAAATTACACGTGTTGTTCGTGTATTTCTTACATCCAGGGTCTCCAACATTTTGAGTGACAAACGCGTTGTGCCATATGAAGTCATCTCTGCAAAATGTCGCGCTTTGAGCTTTACAATTAAATAAGCAATTCTTCGAGGCAGACAAAATTCCTTGATTATGTTTGGTAATTGGGGTGGCACGGTGGTGCAGTGGTTAACACTCGTGCCTCACAGCAAGAAGGACCCTGGTTCAAATCCCAGTTTGCATGTTCTCTCCGTGTCTGCGTGAGTTTTCTCCAGGTACTCTAGTTTCACACCATCCAAAGACATGCACTGATAGGTTAATTGGTTAATCTAAATCACCCATAGGTGTGAATGTGAGAGTGTTTGTCTATATATGTTCAGCCCTGAGATGAACTGGAGACTCATACAGGGTGTGCCCCACCTTCGCCCATTGTAGCTGGATTAGGCCCCCAGTGACCCCAGTGACCCCCGTGACCCTAGTGAGGATAAAGCGGGTTCAGACGACGAGAGAGTGTTTGTTAATCAAGGGTCTCAAATTACTCAATGAATCATTCCACCCCTAAATGTTAGTCTTTCCATGACTGCCCTGTAAAGGGTTAAAGAGTTGTACTACCCAAAAGTAAATGGCCCATTAGTTCAGTGAGGTGAAATATGGTGATGGATACAATAGGAGAGGTCTTACCCTGGCATTTCCCAATGACGGAGCAGAAGTCATCCCTCACAGACCTGACGAGGACACACACAGAGTGGATGATGGAGGAAAAGTGTGAAAGTACAAAGCATGGCAACAATACACACAACCAGGCACGCCTAACCTTATGTGGCCCCATATAAAGAGGGCTGTTACAGCTGCTGAGCGTCTGCCAAAGTAGCTCAATGGATCAAGTTGAACGGGCCTTGAGAGTAGGCTGTGTTTGGACAGACTTTTAACAGAGCTCAGTGGATCAGGCCTTGAGCTGACTTAACACCCACTCACACCACCTCATACTATGAAGCAAGGCTATAAAACACATTACGATTAAATAACACTGCTGTGTACCAAGGAAACCAGGGTACTGTTCTGAGGCTATAAAGTCATCCACAGTGTTGAGCTAAATGTAACAGGCTTATGCTCTGAATAACTCAGAATCGTATGACAGAACAGTCAACGGGTATAAATGTACATGTTGGTAAAGGGGGATTTCAATTACACAAAGGCTCAACATTAAATGGGCCATCTGAGTCAAGGCTTAGTTTAGTTAACCTTCAGAGAGCATGATATATTTGTATATCAAGTTGATTTCTATTGATTTCTATTTCCATTTCATTCCATTTCACGCATTATACTGTGTCAATAGTGTACACTGCTGAGGGAGCATTTTTATGAACTGTAAAAGGGAACCTGGGTTTGATTTTGAAAGTAATTACACCTACTCAAAATGAACACAAACATATAAAGGTAAATACGCTTTGGCCTCTTTCTCCATGCTCCTTTTTCACATAAACAAAACAAATTGTGAAGTGTCATTTTAATTGGTCTTACACGTCAGCTAGATGAAACAAATAATAATAATTAGTGAAGTGACAAAAACATACTGAGGTTGACTGTTTTTCTATTTAAATCTGATTTTTTTTTCTTTTTTAATCGTCATCCTTTAGACATGAAATCAGACTACAGTTCTGTTTTAAAGAGAGACATGATAAATAAACAATTAATGAAAAGTGCCTTAAAACAGATGGTGTTCAATAGTTACCTAATCTCCACACACTGGTCCTGTACAACTGCCAAGAGTTTGCCATTACTGCGTAAAGAAAAAGAAAATGGTTAAGAAATACATATTTGGAAGTCAAAGGAAACACAAAGGAAGATAAGGAAAGTAGAAAATAAAACAAGGTTAATGGCGACTGTGGAAACTTGTGAAACTTGTATTTATTAACCCTTTGTTGGTCACACTACAAAAATCATAATTTTTATATTTTTTATTTTTTTTTTGCTTTTTCCACCTCACAGGTAGTATTATAAGATAAAACACAGATTTTTTTTTTATTTATTTTTTTTTTTTTTTACTGACCCTAAATTTAACTAAAGTATTAAAACTCAAACATTATTCCGTCACCAATCTTACCAACATGAATTGTGACTTGGTTCAAATTATATGTATTAACTCTTTGTGTTTGTGTCATTAGTTATTAGCATTAGCATTAGCATTTCATGACCTTTCACTATCATCTCTACTATTTGGTTCAGCATGTTTTCAAAAAATCATTACCTGAATACCAAAGTATTTCTGAAACATGATGACGATTATTTATTTAATTTATTTATTTTAATAAAAAAAAATTTAAAAATCAAACTTGCCTGCAATTTTGTGTCCAAAAGAAAAGATCATAGCAGAGGTGTTGTCACAGTTATGATCTTCTTCCTTGGTGGTATACTAGCATGACCTGAATATATCATTGACAGTGCCACCCAGTGGTGTTTTTGTGCATTACATGCTTTTTTACAAAAGGGTGAAACTGCCCAAGAAGTTTGGTGTCAAAGGACTTAAATTTAGATTAGATATCAGGGTTCAAAGTTACCTCTACCCATGGGCATAAAATTGCATATGGACGCTATGGACATGCCCATACCGATATTTGGATATTTGAATAAGAAATGACATGACATTTGGGAAACAAAAGGTTACTGTATTTTCTGGACTATAAGGTGACACTTAAAAGACTTTAGTTTCCTCCAAAAACCACAGTGCACCTGATATATGGACTAATTCTGGTTGTGTTTAGTGAGTGGGAATTTTGACTTTTTATCTCATAGTTTTGAGTTTTACTCTAAAAATGTAGACTTATCTAATAATTTTGACTTCACTTAATGCTCTATATATATGTAGAATCGAAAAAATAAACCATTCATTGACAGTGCGCCTTATAGCGACAAAATATTGTCATCAACAAACCTTTATCATGTGACAAAAACTAGACGTAAATGTCAGTCTTGTGACAATACCTATAATTACAGTAAATATATAATGCAGTTATAGATGGCCAATAGAAACCAGACAAAATGTGGCTTAAGAAATAAAAAACATTCCTAAAATGTCTCTTAGCTTTTGTTGACGAAAACAAAATGAGATGTTATTTTAATTCTTTTAGCCATGTATTTATTTATTCATTTATTGTTGCCGTCTCTCGCGAGGAAGTCATTGAATTATGTCCACACCGATGTCACATCATGATTACTCCCATGCCTCTACCAAACGGCTGATCTGACCAACAAAGAGTTAAGTTTCATCAACTTAAAATAATTGAGGCAATCGATTACCTTACATTTTTTTAGTTCAGTTAACTTATTTGCGTTCACAGTGTAACATAAAGTGCTTTGAGTACAATGAAGGTGGAAAAGCACTATATAAGCGCAGTCAATTTACCATTTACCATTAATGTCGGCTATGAACGTCGTGAATTAAGGTGGCAGACACTTTCATGAACATCAAAAGCAAGAGGGGACAGATTAATGATGGAGATGACAAAAAAAAAAAGCAGTTTGAAAAGCTGTGTGTGTAGGAGGACAATTGGATGAAACAGATGTAATATGTTGGAATAGGAGCCAATTTTAAACAGCTTAAAGAAAGGAGGAACAGCAATGATTAGATGCATTAAACTGAGGAAAGATAGTTTCAGAGGGAGTGAAATGAGGGAGAAAGATTTAAGGGCTGACAGAAATGAAATGGAAGGATCAAGCACATCAAACTAATGGACATCTGCAGCATCAATTGGGCACACTTAACACTGTCTTACATGCTTGAATCAATAGCCAATTAAAAACTGCCTTTCTACTTGGTTTGTCTCATGTAATGAATACGATTAAATGATTGGCTGAGGGGATACACAAAGCAGGAGAAGGTGGCAGCTCAGTGCGTGTCAGCAACTAAGTAGTCCATATTCAAGTATTGATCACAGTGCGAGTGTGCACCTGTGTGTGTCTGACTTTATATGGGAAGCACAGGGAGAACTGAGTGAGTTTTTAATGAGTGTCCTCACAATGTTATTCAGTGCAAGTGTGTGTACATATGCATGTGTGTGTGTGTGTGTGTGTGTGTGTGTGTGTGTGTGTGAGTGAATTCCTATGTTTCTGGGAACATTGATATGTTTACACAGTCACACCATGGGGACCTCTGACACTATGGGGACAAAAATTCAGGTCCCTGTGAGGGTTAAATATAAATAAAGGTCCCAAATAGTAAAATAGAAATGATGTGGCCCTATAAATACATTCGCTTGTTTTTTTTCTGGAAGTCCTCATAAAGCATAGGGGAAACAGGTGCAAAGTAAAACATGTATTTTTCAAAGGTTTGAAGATGTGTTTCCTTTTTTTTTATGTATTTTTTATTATTCATGTATTTTTTCAGTATTTATTATTTTCGATTATTATTTATTGTATTTATTTATTTATTTTTCTAATTGTTCTTTATTTATTCATTCATTTTTATTTTGTTTTTGAAATTTAAGTTAATTTCCTAATTTTTATAATTATCTTATTTGTTTTTTAAGATGTGTTTATACTCACAACCCAATTGCTACTTGATTACAAACTTGGTTCTCATGAGACATAACCAGTGTGTGTGTGTGTGTGTGTGTGTGTGTGTGTGTGTGTGTGTGTGTGTGTGTGTGTGTGTGTGTGTGTGTGCGTGTGTGCGCGGCGCGTCTGTGTGTGTCTGTGTGTGCGTGTGTGTGTGTGCGTGTGTGTGTGTGTGTGTGTGTGTGTGTGTGTGTGTGTGTGTGTGTGTGTGTGTGTGTGTGTGTCTGTCTGTGTGTGTCTGTCTGTGTCTGTGTGTGTGTGTGTGTCTGTCTATGTGTGTCTGTGTGTGCGTGTGCGTGTGTCTCTGTGTGTGTGTGTGTGTGTGTGTGTGTGTGTGTGTGTGTGTGTGCGTGTGTGTGTGTGTGTGTGTGTGTGTGTGTTGCACCTTGCTAAGATGAGTTGCCAGTTGGTTTGCTTGTTTGCCAGTCGGACGAGGCCAGGAGGCAGAGATGAACTGGTCGGGCTGAGGTTTACAGAAAAAAAAAATTAAAAAATTAACAGTTACTCATTTAACACAAAAACCAAAACATTGCATTGCTGTTGAATAATTGAACATTTTAATAACGTTTCCTTTCCTTTGCCTGTCATTTAATCATACTAATTTGATATTGACAAATGGTTGACACCAGTGAAACATAAAATATGCATTTATTATATTATCATACATTTCATTTCCAGATTGACTGCACATACACATTTCTACTTCATTCCAAGCAATCACATCCAGCTCTCTGTAGTTCATTCATGGATTTTCATGTCAAAATAAATGTTTTAAAAAAAATCTATTAAGTTTCTGTGACCTTGTGCAGTCCTAAAACTCCTCACCGCATACTTTTGAAGTTATGATTTTTTGAAGCTCTGCCCCGAGAGCTAAATTTTATGGTTGGTATGTGTATATATTTGACATTACATACAGACAGGAAAACCTTGAAGTCAACATCATCCAAACACCTGCTGACAAAAAACAACCTCTGAATGAAAAATATGAAAATAAAATTATAACATGCCTTAGAATATATCCCAAAACCCAAATATGAACGTAATATTAATATTAATAATATCCAAAAAACTGATTTTTCAACAGAAATGCCCCCATATTCATAGAACACCCAAAATTTTTAACATTCTTCCTAGGGGTCACCTAAAGAAGGATAGTTATCACATTCACTCTAAGGATATGTCAGAAAATGACTTGCCTAATAATATCAGAAAATATATTAGACATATGTGGGACGATGAATATGAACCAAGCTTGATTGGCTGACTATTTCCTGAGTAATGTAAAAAAAATCTAATAAAAAAAGCCGAACGACATGGCTGATGTGCCCTTAAGCACAGAGGTACTTACATTCTGTTCTTAAGTAGAAGTACAGCTACTCTGGTAAAAGTAGAAGTACTGATTCAACTCTTCAACTTAATTAAAAGTAAAGAAATTAAATACTGATTCTTCATTCATCTAAACTCATGCTTATTCATTTGATTTCAGTATAAACTATTTAGATGAAAATGTGATGAAGCTTAGCCTTTGGGTTTAGTAAATAATGTCAACTCCATCAAGTGAAAAATAATAAAGAGTTGCTGCGCCTTAGAACAAGCATAGTAATGATGAAATATTTGCTCTTCAGAACCAAAAAAAGGATTGAGATTTTGTCAGGTTCCATGAACGTAATGGCAGTTTCCACAATTGTTTTATCCAAGAAAGTCAATGATGTGATGTGAACTGAAATGTGAGAAATGGAATGACGCTCATACCAAATAAAAACTCATCATACTATCTCATCAGCAAAAACAGAAGGGGAGATGTGAGACAAGAATGGAGAGAGGGTTTGAAATATTTCATTATATTACTGATGGTGCTGACTGAACACCTGCTGGTAGGATAAGCAGGTCTTTAAAGGCTCCACTGTGGGCCACATGCGGTCATCTGATAATAGTTTTCATCAGACAGTCTGCTGTAAGAACAGTGTGTAATGTGGTGACTTTCACAAAACTCTAGTACTCTCCATATTTTAGCCTTTTTAAGATTCAACCCTGTCGTGTCCCTTAATAAGTCAAGTGCATCACAACCCCATTAGACTCTTAACACCTGTTGCAACCTTGCTTTCATTTTATTCTTTGCAGATCTAAATTAAAATATGTTCAGCATATGATCAGCATATGTCAGTTTAGTTTAAGAGCTACATATACCCAGTTTCACTTCAAGTGGCCTGGACCAGTAAAATAATAATAGAATAACTTAGAAATAATGGCAAATCAAAATGTTTAAAAAGTATTAAACTTACAAACTATTCTTAATCAAACAAGTATTCAGAGAAGGCCTACTCTCGCCCCTATTTTGTGCCAATCTCAAGTTTCTATGACAACCCATTCTTGAATTAAAGCCAATAATGTGATTTTGACCTTTCTGCTAAATGCGACTTTGACCTTTTGCAATATTGATAATTTCTTTATATGTATATATGTGTCAGTGTGTGTAGTACTGTATTATGATAATATATCCAGTATTGGTTAAGTTATAGCGTGATGTCTATGCTTGACACACACAGTGTTACAGAAGTTAATTTTGCGACATGTCACCTTTGACCTCCAGAGATCTCAAAAACTATTGGTCATAAGTGATAATACCAATTATGAGAAATGTAGAAATCTTCATTCCATATCTTTTGGTATCAATCTGAAAGTTCTGTGACCCTCCGTTCTTGAGTTATATCCAATAAAATGATTTAAACCTTTTAGTTCATTGTGACCATGACCTTTGACCTTTACTCAAATGATTCATTGCATCTGATGTGCATTAGCTATATGTATATGCCCATGTAATTTCATGATGATATACATTCATTGAACATGCATTACATATGCATGGAACTGAAAATATTAAACTTTGCAGTGCCGTTTGAGCATCAATATCTTCTATTTAATATTTTCATCCACGGGCCAATTGAACCCTTTGGAGCACTGATTTTGACCTGTATAGTTCACATCTGTGCTATTGATGTTTAAGTAATAAAAGAACAGACACACAAGAGACATATAGTACTGCCTAGAACTCTCAGCCCACCTCTGGTTTTGTCATTTTTGCTGAGATGTCAGAGGCCTATATTTACTGCACATGTATACCAACATACTTTAATTTGTCGGTCTATTAATTAAGGCACAAGTAAATACAGAAAATGTTGTATATGCACAGTGATAGGACTAAACGAAAATCTGAACTAATTATAAATAAATCTAAACTAAAGGTCATTATTTTGTGTGCCCTTCATTTCCATGTACTACATCTTGAAGTGTCTTGAGTCAAATGTCTTGTTTTCTGAAGTAACCTGGCGGTAGATTACAATAAGCTTCCATGGAGCTCTTCTTAACTTCTTTTTTCATTCTTTTCTATATGAACTTTGTTTTAATCAAATAATGTTTTATGTCTTGAACCTGTATTTCAGTGTTTTGGTCAAAGTGAACATCTATGGTCTGCCTAATGTAATTCTCAGTATTGGTGAAACTCCACTCTGAACTAAACTGTGTTCATATAAATCAATGTATAATGTCCTAATTTTTTTCCCTATTAAACAGACAGAATATGAAAGAAATATTATGTAACACTCTCTAAAAAAATAATGAACCATGATAATTATAGTCCCTTTCTATCATTACTAATGACTTTATGTCAGTGTATTCACCTGCACAGTACCGATCTTCTGACAGCATTTTCTATTTCTCTTTTGTTTTGCTCCGATTAGGACTATTCTGGGCATTGTTTTGGAAAGTGAGTTCAGTTAATGCCAGTTAAATCAATAATACATGGAGGCATCAATAATGACAACTAAACAACTCTGTTTATTCTGTTCTCCTCTCTTAGTCATAGTGTGATGCAGCTCTGTCTTGAGACACAAAAAAATAAATAAATACACCTCTGCCATCTGCCTGTTACACCCACCAGGCAAATACACTTTTGATTCCTTGATGAGTAATTCTATAGTTATGAAATGAGAGTGTAAAACAATCCGAAATAACATTCTAACTTAAGAGATTAATGTTCTAATTTTAATAGAATTATGATGATCTTACCTGTACCACAAATAATGCAGAACCAACCGGAAAGGCCCTGAAAGAAATGTAACTGTTAGAAGGTATAATAATGTAACTGTACATACAGTATATTGTTTAACAGTATTGAAGACACACAACATTAGTATAAGTCTTTTCACTCTGGTCTGTAACACCAAAAAGTATTCCAATGTGAAAACATGAAAATCATATAAAGTTGAAATTGTTCACTATTAAAAATGAATTATCTTATAAAATGAAGATATTCGTATACATAAAAAAAGATATTTGGATATAGCCCAAAAGTCCCTAAGTACCATGTCACTCTATGGCCATAAATTGCATTATATTTATATATAAATTGCACTATATTTATATTTTGAGAATATTGTAAATACAGTACAAATTGGTGATAAATACACTGCAATATACTTCACTTAATTTTTGACTGACTATAGAAATGTATGGGAGGGTATATTAAATGAAGGGTAATCAAACCAATGGGTACAATTAAATATAAAGGTAGACCAAATAAACAAACAAATGCATGCAAATACCAACTGGACATTACTTTGGAACAATACTGAACATTCACTTTTTTGTCTTTATTTAGATTAATTAAGAAGCAAATCGAATTCCACAAAATACATGAAACGTGGGACGACGTGTTTTAATACAAATACAAAATGTAGTTACTTACCTGTCACCGCTTTTGCAATGACAGAGGTGTCGTGCTCTTTGTTGCCTCGTAACTATAAATGGTACAAAATGACACGTGAGCTTAATAGGAAGGACTTATTGATTCTTAAACAAGGTGTCATGGAAGGAAAGTGTGTTTCATTCAAAGACTGTTGAAGAAATGTGTCTCATTTATCCCGTCAATGCTAAATTAAAATACATTAGATTTCCCTTCGGCTGCATCTTGTAACTTAATGCATGCTTTTGACTGGATGGCAATGCTTATGTTATAAAGCAACTCGTGTTCTTATTAAACTAATGCACGACTTAGAATTCTAATGCAAAATTAAAGCTATTCTCTAACGTATATGCAATGTGAGAGTGAGATAGTTTAGCTAGCCAAGAGTGAATTTGCGCTACGTGGCTTAAAGGACTCGACCTCACTCAACTATGATATTTAAGTTTCCGTGGATGTTTTTTCAAGTAAATGTTCAAGGTAAAATGTTGGGATAGGACTACGGTTAAACATACATGTACCCCAACTAACCTGAGTGTCCGTCTCTGGTGGCCATTCAGTAATAACAAGTAAATCGTATAAAATGTTTTCATCATCGCTTTCAATCAGACTGTCTTCAGCCATGTTTACTTATTCCAAATGTCAGAAGCTAACGGCAAGTAGTAGGGGACAAAATAAGTAAGGCAACCGCGTTTGGAAATGCATAGCAATATATTATACCGTCTGATTATGTAAACAAGCCTGGCAGCCATTTAAAAAAAATATTGATTGATCTTAAATGGATATAGAGTTTTTAAATGTTAAAATTTTTTTATGTTTTACGTAATGCTTTAAACACCCGGAACCAATGTCACAGTGCTGCCACAGTCGATCTCCAAAGGCGTTGCACCGAGCCGGGACAAGTAGACATGTTACTTCCGGTTGAGTTGCACTTGTGTCAGGAATAATGGCAGCGTTTTCGGGTAAGATTTTTTTCTCTATGTTTTCATGTTGACATACCATTGAAGTATATCTCAGCTCAAAAGTAATTCCGATAAGTGTGTTAGCGCAAATAAGCAGCATATATGATTTACGTTCAACAGAAATGGGTGTCATGGCTGAAATTGCACAGGCCGTGGAGGAGATGGACTGGCTGTAAGTGTCTTTACAAAATACATATTTGTGCTGATTTATTTAGTTCGTCTTGCATTGTGCAGCCCTGTCATTTGTAATTGTTGAATGGTAATAAGTAGGCACATATTCTATTTATATTCAGTTACCATTTAATTGATTCATTGATTTATCATGGGATTTCAGGCTGCCAACCGACATCCAGGCAGAGTCTATTCCTCTTATTCTCGGTGGAGGAGATGTGCTCATGGTAAATATGTCTAACGGTTTTCCTCCCTCTGTCTCAAAATGGCATAAGCCTACAAGCTTGTTTTATTGATTTGTTTTTTTTTATTGTCTATTTTATTAAAGGCGGCAGAAACTGGAAGTGGTAAAACTGGAGTATGTCAAATTTCATCCACTTTTATTTGCATGAAAATATCACATTGCTTCCTAAGTATATATTGATATATGGATAATCAGATTACTTACTGGAAATGTCCCTTTGTCATCTTAAGGCATTCAGTATTCCAGTGATTCAGATTGTATATGAGACTCTAAAAGATCAACAGGAGGGAAAGAAAGGCAGAGCCTCCATCAAAACTGGAGGAGCCAGTGAGTGATTGTGACTTTTAATTTGGTGAAAGTTAAAATGTTTTATGTCATAAAACAGAGCACCTTGTGGCATAATAGTTTCAAATTGTATTATTCTTTGACCCAAGTTTGTACCTGTTACACATCTGTATAATCCTTTTGTTTTTCTTTAAATTGTTTTTAGTTTTCAACACCTGGCAGATGAATCCTTATGATCGCAGTACAGCATTTGGTAAGATCAGAAAAATAAGCATGTGATCTTGCTTTCCTGCACCAGGGGGCAGCACATCAACAATTGAATCCATAACACTTCTATTTCAGTGAAATAGAATTCTTATAAAAAAAAAAAAAAACCAAAAAAAACCATCTGAATCTGCTTGATTTATTTGTGTAAACCACTTAAACACTGAACATTTTTTGTTGTTTGTCTGTGCAGCAATTGGTCCAGATGGACTATGCTGCCAGAGCCGTGAGTTTAAAGAGTGGCACGGCTGTCGTACTACGAAAGGTGTCACTAAAGGTACATTTTTCAGATAATGTGGGGGATAATGTGTATTCTAAAGGCACATAGTATATCTCTGTTATCTTTCTTCTTATCATTTATTGTCTATGTCTGTCTAGGGAAGTACTATTATGAGGTGGCCTGCCATGACCAAGGACTGTGTCGTGTAGGCTGGTCCACTAGTCAGGCAGCCCTGGACTTAGGTGTGTCCTTTTACCTTTTGTAGTCTCTATGCTTTAGAACTTATAAATGGCTAAAGTTGACTTGACATGTGTCCTTTTGAGGTCTAACATTTTTCACTTAGTTTGGGACCTAAATCCAAACCTCCTTTATCATTCTAGGGACTGATAAGTATGGGTTTGGTTTTGGCGGAACAGGAAAGAAATCGAACAACAAGCAGTTTGACAGCTATGGAGAGGTAAAGATCAGAGGCAACTTTAATATATAAACTACTGAGAGGCTCATTTTTATGTTTTAAAATTTTTTTTATGTACTTCTTTGCAGGAATTTACCATGCATGACACAATTGGATGCTACTTGGATCTTGATAAGGCTCAAATTTCCTTTTCCAAGAATGGTGAATTGTCACTTATTTATCATTATGATTATACAAGAAAGCTGGCCTTCTTTCCTGAGCAGCTTTTCTATGGTTTGTTCCAGGTAACGACCTCGGTGTGGCTTTTGACATCCCTCAGAATCTGAAAAACCAGGCCTTCTTTGCCTCTTGTGTTCTCAAGGTAATAGTAAAAGACACATGCAAATCACAGTAACATGAAAATGAAAAAGAATCTATATTTGGGTCATGCAAATATGAAAATTAATATTTTTTTTATGTAAACCAGAATGCAGAGCTGAAGTTTAATTTTGGTGGAGAGGACTTCAAACATACACCTAAAAGTGGATTTGTTGCTCTGGACCAAGCCCCAGAAGCCAATATACACAAGTCTTCACAAACAGGTGTGTGGAGTCAATTATATCAAGTAAATGGACAAAATAGAATATATTTAGATTCAAGAGGAAAAATCCTTATAGTTTATAGGTGCAGGGGAAACGGTATTCAACTTGGCAACCTAATTTATACTGTATTTCTAATTTTCCCCATTTACAAGACATTATTAAGACTTATTACACATCACTAATAGATTCTAGGGTTGAATTACTGTCATGTTCACTCTGTTTGTACAGGCACTGCCAAAGTGAGCCAGGTGAAAACATCCTCCAACGCCCCCAAAGCCCTCATCATCGAACCGTCAAAGGAATTAGCTGAGCAAACCCTCAACAATGTCAAGCAGTTTAAGAAATATGTAGAAAACCCTAAACTCAGGTATGACTAGTCTGTGCTACGATTAATTAGCATTGGAGTTGTAGTTTAATTAAATAACATTCTCATTTTTAATTGATAAAACAAATATGCACTACCATTGTTGAAAACCTCTGTGTCTAACAAGCAGTGTTTTGCTTGTTTTTGTTCTTATGGGTTAGATACTTAAAACATGGCATTCTAATTTCATACCAGCAGGTGGTGCTTGTGATCTGGAATGAAACTTTATCATTATTATTAATTAAATAACTGTTTCTGCAGGGAACTACTGGTGATTGGCGGCATCGCTGCCAAGGAACAGCTGGCAGCTCTAGAGCAGGGGGTATGTAACATGAAATGCTGCCAAATAAACATTAGATTAGTTTGAGAGTTTAACAAATGTTGGGAAAAGGACACTTGTGCTCCCCTCCCTGTGTTTGACTTTGCCTTATTGTTCTTCAGGTTGATATCGTGGTGGGAACACCTGGAAGACTGGATGACCTCATATCCACCGGGAAGCTGAGTCTGTCCCAAGTCCGATTTTTGGTCATGGATGAATGTGTATGTAAAATATATTTAGCACTAGAAGCACTTATTATCTGTAGAATAGAATGTGCATATAGTGTTTATTGTTATTCTTGAACATTGGTGATAGAAGTATTTATTTACTTAACACTCCAATAACACTAATGTGAGTAAAAGTTCTGCATTCAAAAGTATGACATGAATTTAAAAATAGGATATATGGGTGAAGTTGGTTGAACTGGTGGTAGTTTAACTATTTTGGACCTAGGATAGCAGCTTACTATATCTACTGACTGATTTACCTTTGTTACATTTTTATTTAAGAAAAAATGTTGAAAAGAAAAATGGCAGTAATCGTTGAACTTTTGAATCAGTCTAATTAAGTTATCGAACATGGTGGCTAAACAGTAATTAGAAGAAAATATCTTATTACAAATTATTTATGTTTAATATAAAAAAGGCATATTGTGAAAATTAACTAAAGATAGATGCATGTATTGGAAATAAGAAACATCTGTATGGTGCCCCCCCCCTATACATTTTACCTTATTTGCCCAATCTCTTATATTGCAAAAACACATTTTTGGTAACTGTGACCTTGACCTTTGACCTACCTTCACCAAAATCCAAGTTCCTGAAAATTTCGTGGAAATTGGTCTAGTAGTAAACATGCTTAAAGTCATAAAGACAAACATCAAACTGACTCAAACACAATACCCCGCTCCCCTTTGGCGGGGGTGGAGTTATTACAGTTCATACATGTTAAAGCACAGAGGGTCCCTAAATGTAGGTCATTTCAATCACTGGATAAATTTTTGTTCATGTTAATTGAAGCCATAAAAGCTCTTTATTCTGTGTCCTTCAGGATGGCCTCCTGTCTGCAGGCTACACAGACTTCATCAACAGGATCCATAACCAAATCCCTCAGGTCACCTCTGATGGCAAGAGACTTCAGGTAAAGACTTTCACGTGTTGTTTCATCAGTTTCATTCCAGTGCATAAGCCACCCCACGGTTTCTCGCAACATTAAAAACTAGAATCTATAGGTTAATTCAGTCAGTGCCCTTTACCAAAGTAGAGATAAACGCCTGTCATTGGTCTTAAGAGTGCCCTCAATAGCAAGGGAGTATTAATGCTGATGGCTAATGCTAATACAAGGTACTGTGTGTGTGCATTAGTGCAGGTTAAATACAGTGATTGAATTCCCCTTTGAGGATATTTAACCCATAAAGACCCAAACATCCACTGGTGACAAAAAAATATTTGGTAATGCAAAATGTTTAATACCCATTCATCCACTAATCCTATCAACAGATGTAAATAGAATTGATGTGAAACCCAGTTTGTCATCAGATATGAGCTATTTGGTTGTTTCAGGGGAATATAGAGACACCGTCATCTTCTACAACATTGATTCACCATTAAAAGCCATTGAGTTTTATAATTAACAGGATGGACACACTTGTCTCATGTTCAGTTATAGATAGATTTGCTGAAAAAGTCACTTTTTCTTCAGTTTTCTCCATTTTGATATAACAACCTTTGAAGTGTTCAATAACATTCACTTGATCAGATACTTAAATATAGGGAAAATATATGGTTTACACTGAAAAGTGCAAAATACAAAGGATTCTATTCAAATAAATGGCGATAAATGACTTAAGAAAGGTTAAATGGAAAGAATTGAGCCATAACATCCGCACTGGGTGTTTATGGGTTAGCCTTTGAGTCATCTTTAACTTTTTGTTTTTTCTTCAGGTGATCGTGTGCTCGGCCACCCTACATTCATTTGATGTAAAGAAGCTGTCCGAGCGCATCATGCACTTCCCCACATGGGTGGACTTGAAGGGAGAGGACTCAGTTCCTGAGACTGTCCACCATGTTGTGGTGCCAGTCAATCCCAAATCTGACCGTCTGTGGGAACGAATGGGAAAGAACCACATCCGAGTGAGGCTATTACTATTCTGAACCAATGATTGAAGTTAAAAAAAAAACTGCATTAATAGAATAGGATAGAATAGAACTACTTTATTGATCCCACAATTGGGAATTTCCTTAACTGAAGAAGGGCAGAAGCTCAGATGCTCATGCTTTACTATGAACATCTGAAGCCACTACTCAAAAGGAGTTGTCTGATGTCTCACATTTTTTCATCTTGTTGTGTTTCATGCATGCTGTTTGTGGTCTTTTTTTGTTTTTCTGATTTAGACTGATGAAGTACATGCCAAAGATAACACCAGACCAGGAGCTAATTCTGCAGGTATGTATAGATGAGTAACAGATTCCACACACACATACTCATTTTAACTATAGTCAAATGTGTTGCCCCAGTAATGACAAAATGGATACGTTTATTACAGAAATGTGGTCCGAGGCAATCAAAGTGCTGAAGGGCGAGTACGCCGTGAGGGCCATTAAGGAACACAAGATGGACCAGGCTATAGTGTTCTGCCGCACCAAGATAGACTGCGACAATATGGAACAATATTTCATGCAGCAAGGAGGCGGTAGGATGCAATGGCTGATTTTTACCAAACATACTGTATGACTAAAAGCTTAAACTGTGGATATTTAAAGGGGTTTATTAGACTTTCTGGTGTTTAGTTTAAAAAAAAAAATTCTTTTGACAAAAACACTCCTGTCTTGTATATAAAGACTGAATATACAGAAAAATGAGGTCCTCTATCCACACAAAGCACTTACTATCCTGTCTTTATATTTGCCTATTTCCTTCAGGTCCAGATAGTAAAGGCCACCAGTTTTCCTGTGTTTGTCTCCATGGTGACCGTAAGCCCAATGAGCGAAAAAACAACTTGGAGCGCTTTAAGGTACATAACCTTCACCTTTTATGATGCTTTCTGACAGTACAGCTAGCTGCTCTATATTTAGGTTATCATTGTTTTATCAGAGGAAAGAAGTGCGGCTGTTGATCTGCACAGATGTAGCTGCCAGAGGAATTGATATTCATGGAGTTCCTTACGGTAATCAATACCCGTCTTCATTATTAATGACAATTTTGCAGTACCCTGTATTCACATCTGTGTTCTGGAGTCAGTTCTCACAACTTTTATCTCCCTTTCCCCAGTGATTAATGTAACCTTACCTGATGAGAAGCAGAACTATGTTCATCGTATTGGCAGAGTTGGAAGAGCAGAGAGGTTAGCCTTACATATTTGATGAACTGTTGTGATTACATGCATATGTTCTTAATACCGGTGTACTGATAATCACTTCATGCACTTTGAACTTACAGGATGGGACTGGCCATCTCCTTGGTTGCTATGGAAAAAGAGAAGGTGATGAATTATAGACATGCACTTATCCTGAAATGCGAAGCTAGTGTTATGAAACTGTGTCTAAGTAAGTCTACCAACATCTGCAGGTGTGGTACCATGTTTGTCCGAACAGAGGCAGGGGTTGCTACAACACCAGGTTGAAGGAGGACGGAGGCTGCACCATCTGGTACAACGAGAAAGAGGTGAACAAATGCTGATTTAATGACATTACTGTGGCACGTTAAATTTGCCGTTTGAAATATGACACGGCCTCGGATTCAGCAGGGGAGGTTAAAGTGATTTGGTAAGCAGCACCTTCATTTGTCTTCTTGGCAGTAACAGGACTCTTGGGTTTGAGATTGTGTCAGGTGAATAATCCAGTACATGTGGGTTCACGTAATCAAGGTGGTGCTGCCAACTCAACTCACACTCTCCTTTGTTTGTAAAAGAAGACATATTTCCATGCTCACATCCTATTTTGTTTTTTTGGGTTTTTTTTTTTTTGTTTTGCTTTGATTAAAGCTCCTGTCAGATATTGAGGAGCATCTAAAATGCACCATCACTCAGTGTGAGGCGGACATCAAAGTGCCTGTCGATGAGTTTGATGGAAAGGTCACCTATGGTCAGCGCCGGGCTTTAGGAGGTACCTGTCAATAAATCTGAAGGACAAGCATTAATTACTAAAAGCTTTACAATCAGAATACTTAATCACCATGAGATGACTAATAAAATATTAAGTGTGCAAACCTGTTGCTCTTTGCCAGGTGGGAACTACAAGGGTCATGTGGATGTGCTGGCGCCAACAGTCCAGGAGCTGGCGAACCTCGAGAGGGAAGCTCAAACTTCTTTCCTCCACCTGGGATACATGCCAAACCAACTTTTCAGAGCCTTCTGAGTGTACCACAACAAACCCTGTAGGCTGGAGAGAAGAAAAAAATTTTATTTTCACATTTTGCAGCAGCATAATGGGAATATGTGGAAGCAAGTAGTAGTAGTGTACCAATGCGATTTTTGTTCATTTGCTTGCTTGCCAAACTCTGTATGAAGGATAATCCTCTGATAACAAGTGTTTATTTTTTAATATCCCTTAAAAGTTGTAGACTATGTGTGTGTGTAAGCAAAGTGTATTTCAGCATTCAGTATTATTCCATCAATACATTCGACTTTAATACGCACTACATCAGCAGTGTTTTCAGTGTGGTGGACTTCTATCTCTTTCATGATCAAAGGTTTACACTACAGTGTGTTTAAAAAACACACCGTTACTGACCTGCCAACACAAGCAAAAAGTATTTGGATTTGTTTTATTTTCACATTGTGACTGAATGCCTAGGGTTTTCCAACAGATTATGTGAGAAGAAGAAATCGAGTTAAATGATTTATCTTTGGAAAATAAACTGCAGCTTCCTCAGTCTGAATTGGTTGTCTTTTTTTTCCCCTTTTTTAACACTCAAATGTTGGGTTTAGGTAGTTTACTTACATATTACTATAAAAAGGTGTACTGATAAGGTTTACAGATATGAATATCTTAACTGTTTTGTTAATATTCCATCCAGCAGACTGACAATATATAATACAAAACATGTTTGAAATGCATAATTTGAGGATTTCTGATCAACTGCACTGCTAGTTATGAGCCCATGGTAGTGTGTTGTCATTTCATGATAGACGTTTTCAACGAAACTAAATGGAAAGAATAAAAGGAAAGATACCCACATGTTGAAATAAAATGCACTTAATGAAGCCTGGGGTTTAAATATGCCAAATATGAAGCTAAGTTCACATTTTTACTCTTCAAATCTTGAAGAGTTGCTCCTGTGATTTTATTATTATTATTATTATTACTATTTTTAAAGAACACTGAAAAGTCACAACTGGATGAGAAATGAATGACAAGAATACTCAATTTGGAAATAAAGTTGGTTATTTTAGATAGATCAAAAACCAGACGGTGTTAAATCGTGTGGGTCAAATTACTGAATGCAAACTAACACTTAAATTATGTCATAAAAGGAATTATGTTCGCTTTCCAATGGCTAGAGTCTATATTCCCTCGTATGTCTACTCATACATGATGGCAATTCATAAATAAAACATAAGACAACTACAGCAAACCTAGACTGAACAACACAGGAATAGAAGTTTTCAGCATTGATCCTCTTGAACTCCAGTTATGAACCAAATGTTGTTAGTGCCATTAAAAAGTGAACATAAAGAAGTGTGGACATTGAGCAGAAAGAAAGTTAAACCTTTCAGTGCCCCATGATGAGCACTAATTCTTATTCCAGAGCAAAGAAAATAGGCACTGGCTTAAATGCAGGGTTTGGAGTAAAACTAAAACTTGATCCAAAATTACCTACCAGTGGTATTCTGATTGAATTTAATACTTTTGCCACCACAGTCAGTCAGCTAAATTAAATCCCAAAGAAAGTTGGTATAATCTTTGCCTTGGTTTGAAAAATTAGCAGTATTGCAATGCCTTTGCACATTGAACTCAGACAAAAAATCAGGGGAAAAGACTAGTGTCCCTTGAGAGAAAAGGCTCCAAGTAAATGGGAGAACAAATGGAAATGCTGACTCATGAGTTGACATGTAGGGTGAGTGAGGTCTTCATTATTCAGGTGATCTTTCAGAAAGGCAGTGGAGAAGTAAACAAAATATAATATCAAGTGAAAGGAAAGTAGCCCTGCACTCCAAACAAATAAGAAAAGAGTTTGTCTATCAGGTTCAAAACTGAAGTGATTAAAAAGATGAAAATTAACCTGCTTTCACATTTGCCGAAATAACAAACTAACATTGGTTGGGCGAGATGAATTACATTTCAGGATCAACTTCTTGTTTTATTTTGAAGCACCTCCGTGTAAGTCGTAACTTCCGGTCAAAAGGTCTCTTTCCGTTTTTCCCTCGATGTTACCATTTTTCTTGCAGTTTCTTAAATACCCATGGAATTCGAAGTTGAATCAAGACAATATTCTCAGCCTGCGTTATGTAAGCACACTATGGTCTTGTTTTATTACATTTGAGTCAGATATTTGTTTTGTAGAAAGTCTACATATCTGTACAAAAAATAAAGGCGCCACATAAAAGATGGAGGAAAAAATATTTGAGTGAATTTAAATCCCTTTAGTAGAAGAAAACACCTCTTGAGGTATTTTGAAAGCAAGAATAACATTTCAACAAAACTAAGCAATGCCATTATGTTTATCATAATATAAAACTATACTATCACACATGTTATTGTTTTATATCCCTGACCGTTGTTCGTGTAAAGACCGTTGTAATTACACTCGATGATTAGCTAAATAATGAACAGCACGGGGGGGTCTAGCATGTCCAGTTACAGGTGCAGGTTTTATTCCATCACACACTTTGCACAACCATGCTTTCTGGTAACTTCATGACTTGGTTTGAAAAGCGGAGTACATTATGGCTACCCAATTTGCGTACCAGAATCACTAGCTGGGCACCTACCCCTATCAGTAAAGCTTAATTTATAGCCTCCGTTAATTACGGAAATTGGTGTTTTCATTCGGTTCCGGGGGTAGTTTCACCCTTCAGTTTGTCCATTGGTCAAGAGTTCAGCAATTCGGCGAACTTCAGGTGAAACGGAACAATACCACAGGAAATTATGGGGGCTGTAGAGAGGCCGAAATGTAAAATGTTGTATTTCCACCTACGAAGAAGGTTCCCGCTTGGCTATCTGCATAAGTTAATAGGTAGGTTTCAGTCACGTAGCTATGATGACGTCTCGATTTCAGCTGGAGGGCCGGAAGTAAATATGAATTCCGCCTTGGAGTAAACCTTATTGTACGGAATTAGATCCAGTGTTGAAACAGAGATATATACAGTTAGTTAAAATTTATTGGACGTGACCTGTATATTATGAAAATTACTGTGTTTTCGACAGAACCCAAAGATTCTCCAACAATCTCCGCTGTGGATATTACTAACTCCCTGGTCCTGCAGACATTCTTCTACACCAGCAGCAGATGAAAGCATATACAAGTTTGGAGGCATACAACTTTTTTTGTCAGTGGGTGGGTCCACAACCTCGGTACCAAAAGGCTCAGCGATAATTATTATTTGGTCTTCGCCAGGGTGAGTGTTTTATTTGTAAAGATGCAACGTCAATATGTATTGCATGTTTGTTTACATTAGTCGCTGCTAGCTGCTAGCATTAGCATCTAATGTCAATAAACATGCAACGCATCTTGGTGTGTCTAGGTAAACTATATTACAACAGTGTAAATTAACTTTTAATGACAACCTAATGATATGTAGCACATCCACAAAAAAGTTAGCTTTCGAACACATAAAGTGGTGGCTGCAGACACGGGCATTAGCATTAGTAGACTCTGCTCCTCCCCAAAGCAGATTTAAAATCCACTTTTTACTGCATTTTTCTGTGACCGTTTTCCATTTCTCACTTTTGGGAATGTCAATCGTTGGTACTCTAAGAAAACGCATTTCCTTATCTCGGTTAGAACCGTTGGTGCAGCCTTGAACTACACAAAACCATCTGAAAATCACAGTATGACTATATAACAATGTGGCATCACGTGAAATCAAAATAATGGTTAGTTGCTGTCCTGCTATGCTCTGGGTTTTTTTTTTACATTAACAGTAAGTCAGTTTAACAATGTCATTAATGCTATCCCTGAATGTTTGTTTAAAACTATCCAAAACCATTTGAAATATGATAGTTTACACCCCATATTGCCAGGTTTAATTGTGAAAGCCGTGCAACTAGATAACAAAAGTACAAACACGTTTATAAGAGAATGTTTACAAGAAGAGTTTCACCCAGTCAGACCAACTAAGAAATACAACTTCCTTGACTGAAAGTCACTTAGTTTTACTCAGGATTAAATATTTGAAGTTCCCAATTCCACCAAAATCAAAAGAGATGCATTTTAAAACCATGAATATAACATTTATCCATCAAAATAACTGGTATTCCACAGATTTGGATTTAATAGAGACTATGTGTGTTCTGTAAGCTTTATTAATAAAAATATAAATGTACAAAAATGAATAAAGATCTCTGATCCGCAAACTTGGTTAGTGTATCTGTACACTTCTCTGTATACCAGTACTAGACCCCAACCGGTTAATCGGCCTACTGATTTAGTCAGGCAGATAATAGGGTTTCACTGATTAATCAGTATGACCAGTAGGTAGTCAATTTATTAACTTTTTTTGTTGCAAAGTTTCTGTCCCTCGCTGTTTCTGTGCTCCTGTGTTCGCTGCCTGGAGAGTTAGAGCCTGTCAGTACTGCGTTTGCTTTTGCTCTGACAATCAGCCTTGGCCCCAAAAATCCAACATCGGTTGGGCTCTAATGGGTGCATCTGTACAATTCTGTAAGCTATAGGCAGGCTATATCTGTTCATTCTCTGTATATAAGTAAACATCTTTCATCATCATATACATTTACACACTAGTCAATATTAATATAATACTATATTTTCCATATACTCCCCAACATCCCATATTATATTGTATCCTCTAACATTCCGAGCTCTATGTAAGATTTATTTGTAAATGTTGATATTTGTACGTCAAGAGTTTTCCAAGTTTAGGATCAGTGAAGTATGTGTAAGTACATTTACATGTTAATAAAGTTGTTGTTGTTGTTGTTGTTTTAGAAGATGCAAATCAAGTAAACTCTGTAATTTGGTTTTGTCCAAACAGAGTTACCGTAGTTTTGTGGCCATTGATGGCTGACTGTTTTGGAGATGCATGAAGCAAATCAAGTAGCTGCCATAGTTGCCCCTGTTCTGACACTGATACGCTACCGATAGTGTAGACACTTGTCCGAGGACAACAAAATAAATATTAATGCGTGTTTTTCTTCAGCATTGTGGATGCATGAATTAATGTTAAGCTTCTGTTTTATCCAGGTCTAATTGTGCCTGAATTCTGAAGTCCTACACTATATTTAATGCCGTCCAGATGCTGAAGAGATGAAATGTGAAATGCATTGGATGATGATTTAATTCATAATACTCTACCAGGTACGTAGCTTGGCCAAATAATATCCCATCATATCATGTATTACATTAATCTATGTGTGACACTATGCAGTTGTGGAAAAAAATATTAGACCATCAAAATCAATAGTTATCAATTATTAACTCTTTTATGTACTGCATCATGTGACTAAAACAGACCAAAAAAGAAAACATGGAGTGAATAAAAGCACTGTTTTGTCAGTACAATGCCATGTACAGTATATTGATGTGAGAAGTGATTTCTAATTACAGAAAAGGAAGGAATCAAAGACCAACACGGATGGATGGAGACACCTATAATATGATGGACAAAAGATGATGGATCTCAGCACAGTATGGCAGTGGCGTATTAGGCATGTGAAGAAACACTCAAAATGTTCAGATCCATTTAAGCACAGTCATGTAATAGGGGTGGACTTTGATGTTGGATCTATCAAAAAAAGAAAGGTGGACTTAAAATTTGTGACTAATGTGGTCATAATTGAAATCTGTGACTTTGCTAGAATAGTAACCAGGGGTAAAAAGCATTTTATTGCCAACATTTTGGAAAATAATTTTAATCTTGGTTTGGAAAATGAACAGCAGCGTGTTGATTTTACTAATAAATTGGCATCCAGGGTTGAAGACCTACTCAGAAAACCTTCAACAAACAAGCATGAGGTTTTTCCTCTGTTTGACACCCTAGACGACGATGGCAAAAACAAAAATGAACTCAACATGGAAGGCCTCTCAGAAGAGATGGATAAAGCACATGTTAAAGACATTAAATGTCGGAAGAGCGTTTATCGCTCAAAAGAACATTCAGAAGAGAATGTTCTGGTTTCCACGTTCCCTTATTGTGACAAAATTGGTCTGAAGCTTGGACTTAAAACAAAACAAAATCTAGATCAAGGTTTGTTGACAAAGGGAGTGATGTTAGAGGTAGCATATTTAGCTAAAGCCCTTTGTGGATCCTACAACGCAATCATTTTGAAGGTGCTAGAACACAACTTTGAACTCGACCTTAGAGGTCAGGAGGAAAAGAATCAAGTTTTGTTCAGAATAACAACCCTGACAAAACGGACAAAACAACTTATGACTAGTATTAACCAAGTCATTTCAACATTTAAAAATGAGCAATTTCCATTTCACACAATGGTTGAAGAACGTAATTTGTTCAATAAAGATGCTCAACAGAGTCACCTGGATGAAGTAACAAAAAAAATATCGGTGTTAAAAGGTAAAAAGCAAAAGAGAACTCTTGTAGATACAAATGAGTCGATAGCCAAGAGGTGCAGGAGAGAACAGCTGGAACATGTTCCTCATCAGACTGGTGTAGATACTCTTCATATAACAGATGGCAACTCCTTGACATGGCTTTCAAAAGACTATAATCGGGATCTAGCAATAGAGACTGATTCAAACAATGTGGAGAAAGAAATATACGGAAAATCTGAACCAAGTTGTGATAGTATTCAAAATCCATTTCTGACTACTGGCAATTCAAGTTCAAGTTTACCATCTGGAGATCCACCACTTCCAAGTTACCTGCATGAAATGAACCAATGTGTATTTCAAGAATTAACACATACCTCAACCAATGCCCATAATGTGCGTGACATGGAAAAAAACAATAATGAAACCACTGTGTTAACCGAACATGAGGAGAAGACTATATTAGTCACTGATGAGTCTGTATCTAAAAGGGAACAGTCGGGATATGGGGATTATCATGGTACTGATTTGGGTTCCGGTCAAATAATGCCAGCTGACGACTCCTACATGTGTCCACTTACAGAGTCTGATCTTGACTCAGATGGAGAAACAGATTCAAGGAATGTTGAAGGTCAGAATGAAAAAGACCTGTTCTGTTCTCTCAGCTCTGAAGCGCAAAAAAAATCAGAGTCAAGTTGTGTTGATTTTCAGAAGCTTTTTCTTTCTGTCACTGATGGTTCATCAAGTTCACCATCTGTAAAAGCTCCACCTGGAGGTTACTCTGATGACAAGAAATCTAGTGAAGGGTGTGAGCAGACACACAGACTTGGAAACATTTTTAATGGGTGTGATATGGAACTGGAGGAAATTGAAACTGAGGATAACATGTGGAAGATGCGTGCTAAGAGAGTAAAAAACATTCTATCTGAGATGTCTCTTGAATTTGGGGAATTCAACTTAGCATTTACCAACCTGGAATTTGATATGGGCTTTGGTGCAAAGAAGAACCTCAGTTGTGACCATTTGACTAATAAAAGAGTAGTTGAAGTTGCTAGATTTGCCATAGCCATTAATTCCTCCCAGCAGGATTTCATCACAGAGATTCTTGAGAAGAACTTTGATCTCAAGTTGGAGAATGATTTGGAGAGGAGTGCTTTTGCTTATGAAACTATCACAAGAGTAGGAAAACTGCTAAATAGTGAACATATCAAGTTCTCAAAAGAGCTTTTTAAACTCCCTCTTCCCATGTTATCAAAGCATATAACAAATGAGAACATGGGCAATGTCAGTACTGAACTCCCCAGTGCTTCGGGAGAGATGGACTGTAATTCTAAAGACTGCTCTCAACATTCACTCCCTAAAGCTACAGCAAATGTTTCAGAGAAGAGTGATGATCCATATCATTTCTGCAAAGAAATTGGTTTAAAGTTGGTAGCAAAGAAGAGTCAGCCAGTAAAACTGGATGTTAATACACTGACCAATGGAGCAATGGTTGAAGTGGCCAACTTTGCAGAGAAGTTGTGTGGAACATTTGAGCAGATTTTTTTTGACGTCCTCAGACACAACTTTGATCTTGAAAGTCAAAATGATTATTCTGACCTTGTCAAGAATATTCCCTTGTACATTCCACTCATAGTAGAGCAAAATAACCTTTCCCTGTTTCCAAAGTATTACATATGTAAAATGGGACTCTCCACAAGGCCGATACTGACACAACTACTTTCCCCAAGCATAGATGTTGATACATTTAGCAGTGGTTCCTCCCAAACTCCTGCCATGAACCACAATGTTGCCAGTTCCATTGAAAGTGAGCAACAAAATGAACCCAGTCAGGATGACGATCTGTGGAAGTTACGTGCTGATCGCATTCAACAAATCCTATCAAGGCCTCATGAACATCACTGTCCACTTTATCCCTATCCCAGGTGCAAGAAAATAGGCATGGACTTCAATTTAGCCTCTGGGGTAAAGCCAAATCTTAATCCAGCATTGCTGACCAATGGTCTTATGGTTGAAATACATACTTTTGCCACAGCCCTGCAGTCAGCCAAAGAACATTTTGTGACAGAGATACTGGAGTACAACTTTGACCTTGATATGAAAAATGAGGAATATCGTAAAAGTTTTGGAAAACAAACTCTACTAAAACTGAAGGCATTGACTAAGAGAAAACAGCTTGGGAAAAGATTTGTGAAGTTTGAACTTCCAAACTCAATGGAAGTAGAAGCAGCATGTTACTCTAAAGGTACTTGTTGCCCCAAATGCAATCAAACCACAAACCAAAAGCCTGGTCAGCATGATCTTCTTTCAAGTTACAAGCACTATCATCATCCATATGTCAAGACTGAAATCACTTCAGCTGAAACAAACTGCTCACCACAGAAGCCCTTTATCTTATCAGCAGTTGAGAAAAAAATACTAAAAAGGTATCCTCTCTGCATGAAAATAGGTTTAAACCTGTGTGTGAACAAAGCCTGGCCAAAGAAGAAACTAACCAAGCATTTTTTGACAATTGGAGCTATGAGTGAAGTAATGCACTTTGTAAATAGATGGTCTGGAAATGTAAATAAGATTATTAATGATGTTCTCAAGCATTATTTTAATATACCAAGTGGAGACATGAATTCAGCAGTAATGTTCAACACAGCGGTGTCAAAATCTGATGGGTGCCTTGCTTGGCTCAATGAAGTTTTCTTCCCTCAGCCAGTCCCTCACAAAGTGCTAAAGCAAAGAGAGAAGCAGAATGACGACTCTTACATGTGTCCACTTACAGAGTCCGATTTTGACTCAGATGGAGAAACAGATTCAATGAATGTCGACCTGATATGTTCTCTCAGCTCTGAAGTGCAAAAAAAATCAGAGTCAAGTTGTGTTGATTTTCAACTAGAGAAAATTGAAACTGAGGATAACATGTGGAAGATGCGTGCTAAGAGAGTAAAAAACATTCTATCTGAGATGTCTCGTGAATTTGGGGAATTCAACTTAGCATTTACCAACCTGGAATTTGATATGGGCTTTGGTGCAAAGAAGAACCTCAGTTGTGACCATTTGACTAATAAAAGAGTAGTTGAAGTTGCTAGATTTGCCATAGCCATTAATTCCTCCCAGCAGGATTTCATCACAGAGATTCTTGAGAAGAACTTTGATCTCAAGTTGGAGAATGATTTGGAGAGGAGTGCTTTTGCTTATGAAACTATCACAAGAGTAGGAAAACTGCTAAATAGTGAACATATCAAGTTCTCAAAAGAGCTTTTTAAACTCCCTCTTCCCATGTTATCAAAGCATATAACAAATGAGAACATGGGCAATGTCAGTACTGAACTCCCCAGTGCTTCGGGAGAGATGGACTGTAATTCTAAAGACTGCTCTCAACACTCACTCCCTAAAGCTACAGCAAATGTTTCAGAGAAAAGTGATGATCCATATCATTTCTGCAAAGAAATTGGTTTAAAGTTGGTAGCAAAGAAGAGTCAGCCAGTAAAACTGGATGTTAATACACTGACCAATGGAGCAATGGTTGAAGTGGCCAACTTTGCAGAGAAGTTGTGTGGAACATTTGAGCAGATTTTTTTTGACGTCCTCAGACACAACTTTGATCTTGAAAGTCAAAATGATTATTCTGACCTTGTCAAGAATATTCCCTTGTACATTCCACTCATAGTAGAGCAAAATAACCTTTCCCTGTTTCCAAAAAGTACCATATGTAAAATGGGACTCTCCACAAGACCAATACTGACACAACTACTTTCCCCAAGCATAGATGTTGATACATTTAGCAGTGGTTCCTCCCAAACTCCTGCCATGAACCACAATGTTGCCAGTTCCATTGAAAATGAGCAACAAAATGAACCCAGTGAAGATGACGACCTGTGGAAGTTACGTGCTGATCACATTCAACAAATCCTATCAAGGCCTCATGAACATCACTGTCCACTTTATCCCTATCCCAGGTGCAAGAAAATAGGCATGGACTTCAATTTAGCCTCTGGGGTAAAGCCAAATCTTGATCCAGCGTTGCTGACCAATGGTCTTATGGTTGAAATACATACTTTTGCCACAGCCCTGCAGTCAGCCAAAGAACATTTTGTGACAGAGATACTGGAGTACAACTTTGACCTTGATATGAAAAATGAGGAATATCGTAAAAGTTTTGGAAAACAAACTCTACTAAAACTGAAAGCATTGACTAAAAGAAAAAATCTCTGCAAAAGACTTGTGCAGTTTGAACTTCCAAACTCAATGGAAGTAGAAGCAGCATGTTACTCTAAAGGTACTTATTGCCCCAAATGCAATCAAACCACAAACCAAAAGCCTGGTCAGCATGATCTTCTTTCAAGTTACAAGCACTATCATCATCCATATGTCAAGACTGAAATCACTTCAGCTGAAACAAACTGCTCACCACAGAAGCCCTTTATCTTATCAGCAGTTGAGAAAAAAATACTAAAAAGTTATCCTCTCTGCATGAAAATAGGTTTAAACCTGTGTGTGAACAAAGCCTGGCCAAAGGAGAAACTACCCAAGCATTTTTTGTCAATTGCAGCTATGAGTGAAGTAATGCACTTTGTAAATAGATTGTCTGGAAATGTAAATAAGATTATTAATGATGTTCTCAAGCATTATTTTAATATACCAAGTGGAGACGTGAATTCAGCAGTAATGTTCAACACAGTGGTGTCCAAATCTGACGGGTGCCTTGCTTGGCTCAATGAAGTTTTCTCACCTCAGCCAGTCCCTCACAAAGTGCCAAAGCAAAGAGAGAACCAGAATAGTGAAATGAAGTCAAGTATACAGGAAAGGAGGCTGGCGCTACAAAAAAAGAAGTACATTTCCTTTATGTCAAGTAAAAAGTTGTGCACCAAAGTAAAAGAAAAGCAGGATGTGGTGGTTCAATATCCATTTATCTTCAGTTACAAGTCTAAGAACACGGGACAAAATCACAAACAAAACATGGGAAATCCAGACGACAACACCGTGTCCTCAACAGACCATGGTAGGACCCAGGGTCATGTGCAGATTGAACAGGAGACTTATGCAACACATTATGATGATGCAGGTCCAGACACTGGACACGTATATCATCCACCCTATGAGAATGTGAAAAAGAAATTGAAACTACTAACTGTTCAGCCCTGTGTCAAATTCGACTCATCAGCTTCCAGCGCACATACTGCGGAAACAAAGTGTCCAAACACTGGAAGCGGTGTCCAGATGGAACCATCCCCTCAAATTCTTGGTTATTACAGTCTGGGTCAGCCACTGGGATTACAGGGATGCACTACAGTAGCTGTATGTCCAGACACTGTGAATACCAGGCATTTAGCCCCAGTAGTGGCAGCAAAATCCCAAGAATGCTCCATGACGACAATACGTCAAAACTATCAGATCAACTCTGAGCGTCAGAACGTGTCAGGTGGATCACGCGTTACTGTGCAACTGTTTGATATATGTCGTAAGATGTCGACACAAACAAAAGAGCGGAGGACCGAGACAAAAGAAAAGGATGTGTAAAGATGTGGGGAAGACTCAAATGTTGCCTTGAACACAATGTGTTTGAATTTCTTAAGCTGTACAAAGTATTTGTGGTGTTTTATATGAAATAACTTTGTCTTTTTTACGTTATCGAGCAAAAAAGACTCAAGAACTGCGAGAGAAAATGTTCAATCTTTCTGTTTTCGCTTTTGTTTAATTTTAATGCATGAAGCAGTTTTTCCATTGTATTCAGACGTTTTGTTTTTATATTAGCAGTTGCGTTCTTTGTTGGGCTTGTTTTGCCTCATTTTTGGTCTTTTACTGAATGAAAATGAACATGGGTACATTTTATAGTGTACAGTGAATTGTGTCACCCGTGATGTACAAACTATAACTGAAATGCTGTATATTTTCATTGATTTTTAAAAAAAAACAGAGGAAGATCTCAATTTTACTCTTCATTAAAGTTTAAAAATACCGGCTTTGTCTTTTTGTTTTGTTCACCTTTCTTCAAATGTCCTTCACATGATGTATGTTTCTTCAATATATTTAATTTTAACTGTAAAAGTCAGCCTGATATTAGTGAAAAATGATACAGAACTCAGAGGTTATTTTAGATATGTAAATGTTATAGTGGCTTGTGGCATGAAGGATGTGGTGTTTCATTAATATTTTACAAAATTAATAGTTATGGGAAAAAATAGAAGGTCGGTTTTCATTTAAAATACAATAAATGTGAAATGTGGGTGTAATGTTGAGAATTGACATTGGGTGGTGCTCTACACAAACTGTTACATTATCCCCTTATCAACTTTAACACTGCAGTGCAACTGATTAAAAAGACAAGTTAATGATAAACTCATTATACAGCCAAGTTTTGCAGAACACATTTTTCCATTTATTGTCACTTCATTGTTATAAATGTGTGTGTTATTTTAATCATTTTAAAATGTTATGCACAGTATGTTCCAGGTATGGTAGTTTGTCAAAAGAATTATGTTTATTTTTTCCAACAGTGAAAATATACTAAAAATGATATTTGAAAGAACTGTTGAAGTGGATCATGTTATTTACTTAGCTGAATACCTGACACTTGGAATCCGGCTGTACTGAGACTAAATAAATATGTTCAGTGTTTCCCTTAACATTTAGTTACACCCCTGATAGATTCAGAAAAATATATTTTAAGTAATTTGTTTCATATTTGAGCTGCTGAAACATATAATTGCAGCTATTCCTGCATGATAGGTTATATCTTCTTCATATAATCAGCTAACGAGTAACATTTCAGTGAGATATAAGAAACATTTTTCAGACAATTGATTGTTCAAGACTGGGCTGAATTTGTAATAGTTTAATAGTATAATAGTTTTACACCCATTTCTTCAAAAAATTATAGCTTTTAACCCTGATGTGTCAGTGCTTACATGTTTTGAATGGATGGTTTAGTTTAAAAATTCAGAAAATTTATGTTTTTTAGTGTTATTTTACTGAGAACTTTTTTCATGGAACTGATGTACAGATGTCAAAAAGCAACTGATTCAGAAAAAGAAAAAGCCCAAAATAAAACTACTGTAACCACTAATCATTTATTCCTTTTTTGTTTTTGTTTTTTACTTAATTTTGGTTGGTTTGGGGGTTTTTTGGCTTTTTTATTTTGTTATTTTGTGAATATTAGTAGTTTCTGTTGATGTTATTTTTGTTTATTTTTTCTAAATTTGGTTTATTTACTTTATTTTTTTCTTCAATTGTGATCCGTTAGTGTCTTCCTTTATTCATGTTACATATTATTTTGTTAGTTTAATATTAATTTTTGTTAATTTTACTGATCACTTTGGCAGCTTTTGTTCATTTTCTTGCTTATTTTATCTTCTTTTTGACTGTGGAATTGCTTAAGTCTCAGGAGTTAAAGGGTTAAAGTAGTCTTGTAGTAGTCAGATCAACTTCCTGCTTTTACCATTCAAGCGTTACATTGCCTGATTTATTTTGAAAATCCGCACCGGAAGTTTGCGACGTCGTTCCGTCCAACTTGACTTTGGTGACGCCCATTTGCAGCCGTCGCCCGCCCCAGCTGCCGGATCGGATCCTCCCTCCTGAGTGTCTAGATTGCCAGGCTGGATGTAGGATCAGCACCGCTATTGAAGGCTACCGCAACAGGTAAATGAACCCAAATCATTCAAAGGCTTGACAGGACACAACAAAATATTAAACATGCGGGACAGGGTCGATGTTGACCTTGTTCTTTCTGCTTCTTCTTAGAAGGTAGGTAAAATGTTCTGCTTTATTTATAAAATGGGGAGGGAAGGGAACAGGGAATCGTATTAACAATCGGTTTGATTGTAATGACCCATTGAATATTGGATGTGTGTTTTATTTTTGTAATTTTTTTTGCCTTTAAACATCTTTAGATTCTCACAGATCTGTCATTGTTCGCCTATTGTCTGTGTTTTGGATCAAGAACACCCAATAGCGACTTGGATTTTACATGAGCTCAGATGCATTTAACAAGAAGCACAAGTGACATGAACAGAAAATCTATTCCACCTATTGTCAACACCTGTGAGTTTCCTTTAGCCCAGATTTTCCACAATATACAGGTTAAAGCACGTGATACTGTCAGGTGTCTTAAATTAATTGTGTGATTTAACAGGAAATGTTTCTTTACTGCTTTATTTTCAGTTGTAGAGCAATTGCAAAGATGGCTGTGACAGACAATCCCCCAAAGGGATTTTTTTTTATATAGTTTTATTACAGGAAATGATAGTCCAGAGTCTATTTTCCTGGTATATTCCTACCTTCAATCACAGTTTCCACTAGATATGATGCTCTTAAATTATATGATATACATAAAAATAAAAAGACCTTAAGGATGGGAATGGAAGGACCACATGATTATGATTGTCACTCAATTGCAAAGTGCATGGAGATTTAAACTATAGGTTATGATAAAAAAAAAAAAATTAAATCAGTGAATATTTAATAGAAGAGGATTAAGTTTTTTTTTTTAGTTTAGTGACCCCAGTTCTAAAGCTTTTGTTGTGAAAAGCTGTGATCAGATGTACAGTACTGATGCTACAAATCAGTGTTTATTTTTAGTCCTTCATGAGGTTCGGTGCCGGCTCACAGTTAATGCACGCTGGAGTTCATTCACTGCAGAATAGACTAATTATAGAGATTGCTTGTGCGTCTGTGAGTCTTCTGCTGATCTCAGTAAAAACAGAAAGAGATGGTTTTTTTGTCTTTGCTGAAGTGGTCCACCTAAACTGCACTTCCTATGACATCTGCTCCCATCCCTAGCAGGGTCTGTTGTGTATCCACCTGCCAAAAAAACCTGTAACATTACATAACACACACACACACACACATAAATAGAACCAACTGTGAAAGCAAGAAGCAATGAATATTATGACATTATCACATGACAGTCACAGAATCATGAATGTGGCTGCTTTTTTTTTTTTTTTTTTTTTTTTTTTTTTTAGGTCAAACCAGCTTTATTCCTTGGGCGAAGGAGTGAATGTGTGAGGACATGGTGTTAAATGTGTGTTTTAAAGTTCTGCAGGTATTGATATGTAAAAACTGTGGAAGAGGCTTTGATGGAGAATGACCCACAAATGTTTTAAAATGGTACAAGTGTCCCCAATTTTCACCTGCGATAAAACAGAGGAAGGTGTGTATATATATATATATATATATATATATATATATGTGTGTGTGTGTGTCTTTGTACCAGAGTGTGTCCATACTGTTGTGAATACAGAGAAAACACGCACATACACACAGGCGTCTTTCATCCTCAGGAGCAGCAAAGCTTCCTGGGCTGTGTCTGTGAGAACAGGGTCCTCCTCTGTGTTGGACACACTCACGCACACAGGCCAACACATTGATATGCACATCCGACTGGTCCAGCATGGAGCACACAGGTGTCAATCAGCATGCAGGGCAGAGTCAAAGCTTCTTTGATTCATTTTGCTCCCTCAGCACAGTGGGTCAGCAAACCATTGGCCCTTAAATTGAATAACACTGTTCCTGGATCCAAAAGTTTGGTAGTGCTACTCAAAGCATTTCGAAACATCAATATATGATGGTGGCTTTGGGAAAAGGATGCAGCGGTAACTTCCATCCTGACATCCTCACATTTAATGATCGACCGATATACCGGCCAGCCGATATTTAGTTTTATTCAGTTTTTTTTTTCTTGTATTGACGTTGGCAGATATGTTTCTTATTTCCCTGCCATGATTTACTGACAGGCAAAGTTCAGGGCACCTCCATGTTCTTGGATATACAGTATAGTTGTCTATTCTACCTCACCTTGATGTTTATTTTAGAAAGAACTAGTTTGAAGAGTTAAGTGCACTGAGCACTTTATTTTAGTTTTTTTCTGAATGCAAGTTTTATTCTCTGAAATGTTAAAGGAGTCATTCCATGGTTATTTCATTAATGTTTCTGTATTCTCCATTGTTATTGAATACATTGTGTGTTAGTTCTATTTTTAAAAAACATCCAGATTGCTTTCTTTCCAGCGGTTTTTGGAGGGTAGGAAAATTACTTTACTGGTACTTCCTCATACATGTCCATGACGCAGTGATGAGCTCAGAATGTGTGAAGTAACACTCCACCTTCCCCTCTGGCTCTGTGTTTACCATCCCAGAGTAACATCCAGCTAGATTTTGTGCCGTCACTTGTGTTGAAAACATGCAGGGAAAAAAGACGCTTTATTACCACAGAGAGCACATGAACCACTTTGATCCGCCATTTTTTTTCAAGTTTGTGCAGCAGCTACTTTGGCAGTGTCTTCTCTTGTGGATGCTAATGCTAATGCTACTTCACATTCACTGTAATGGGGGAGGGGCTTAACCCCACGTGGGTGACGCCAATGTCCTTGTGACATGTAGCGGACAGACTTTTTCTGAGTTGCCCGTTTCTCTGTGTTGTTTTCCATGAATGAGAAATACAGCCAGTGGAGGTGACATACCACACAGCAAACACGGCATGTGTTGTAGCATGGAAAAGTGGTTTTCAGTGGAATGACACCTTTAATGTTAACTGTTCAATGTTAGTTAAATTACATTTTCAGCACATAAAATCATCATGACAAAGAACAATACAACATGATCAAACCTAATTTCTGCCACTGAAAAAGGAGTGGGAAGAAGTATAACCAGTGTGTGAAATACATTGGTGTGCGGGGGGGGGGTACATCCCCCCTAATTAACCTATCAGACCCCCTGAAAACCTCAAAAGCACAATTTTGAGAGGGTGTCAAATTTCATAAAAAAACAAACAAAAACAAAGCAAAAACCTTACTATATATATATATATATATATATATATATATATATATATACACACACACACACACACTGATTAACAATTAGGGTCAAAATACACAAATAAATGAACCAAAGGCTAATGAAAGTGGGTTTAGCTAAATATGATGCCTTTAAAAAAATTTAATATAGAAGGAAAAAAACTCATTTGGGAACTGCCATTGAAATAGCACTGTGTCTTTATGGTTTAATGATATGAGTTAAATGGATAGAGTAGAGGGACGGTGATGCCCATTCATGTCGTAAAGAAATGAAACCATAAGCATGGAAGTTAATTTTACACCATTGGTAAACTAAGTCAACAAAAACAGCCTTAAATTTTTCCTGTGGACTTTTAAGAAGCATAAAGTCCTGTTTGTTTTTATGTTTCACTGTTTTCAGGTGAATGATAAATGGAGGTTTTAACAAGTCAGAAAAAAGACAAAGAAAAACAGTAAAGACTTTTAGATAGTATGTTCAGTATATTCAAAAAATCGACCTCCCTGGCTTATAATAGAGAGTTCTAATAAAGGATGTCTGCTCAGCTTTCAGGGAGGACCGGTGATGGTCACACACATGCACTAAATATTAAAATATTTGGCTGCAAGACTAAAAAATGCATTGATCTCAAACAATGTTGACACCCTCTCTGTGGTGTTAAACAATGAGAAAAAATGCAGACAAAAAAAAAAAAAAAAATTCGATATATTTCTATAGAGATGATGCTATTTTCTGTATAGTTGTGTGTTGATATATAATTTCAAACATTGCTCTTGACTTAATATGAAGTTGTGTTTCTTTACAACTTATGCTCTTCCCACTTGCTTAATATGGTTCAGATGTCATTAGTGTATGTCCAGAATATCTAACCTGTTATGGGGCTGCTGGGAAAAACAGGTGTTACTGAGCCTACTAAAAACCTACTTTGATTTTAATGCCGGGGACTATATCCCTTCGGCCGCTACATTTTAAGTGTGGACATATGCTATACTGAAATGAAGCTATTTAGCTGCAGGTTTTCTGAGCTGCTCATGAGTGGTTTAAATGGATTTTTAATTTAAAACTGCAGTGTTTGATAGTATTTTAGCATCATTAGGCTAAAATCCATAATTGGATTTCACCATAATGAGAGGACATGAGTCTTCTGATTCTACTGCTTGAATTTTGTGAACAAAATGAATTCCATGACGTCTTGATTTTGTTGTTGGATCAGTAGGGGAGTTGATTTTTTATTGGGTAAGTGACTATTTTTGGTCATTTCTGCCCACATTAAAAGACAGCGGACACCAACCGTTAAACTTGGCACACGTTGAAGCAATGTTTGTCAGTACTTTGTTGGTGCTGTCCTTTTTAAAAGACAAATTGCTCCCAATATCTGTCTTCAACATGACATCAAATGCCCTATTTATTAAGTAATCGCACCTAAATTGAGTGAAACACTCACTACAGGAAGGTGTCCTCTGTCCTTCTGTCTTGATCCTGTTGTTTTTATTCAGGACAGATCCTGTTTGAACAGAGGAAGCTCTCTAACACAGTCAACAGGAGATACCTGTCTTGTATTTGAAAGACACACACACACACGCACGCACACCTCAGGGTACTGATGTGTTTGTGTACGTGTGCTGTATGCCCTTGTGCAAAGTGTTTGCATAAGGCAGTGGAAACATTAGCGTTACAGTGTGTCTGTACATGAGCACGGTTTAGTAGAATGTTAAGAGAATGTTTCTGCATCATATAGACATATACAGTATATGTAAAAAAAAAAAAACCCAAAAAGTGCATATAATAACTGTCATTATTTGCCTGTGTGTCTGTACAAGAACCACTCTACCTCCACTTGTAGCCTAAGCATTTGCCTTAAGGGGATTTCATCATTATAGTGTAAAAATAAAACTATTGCTGAATTATTGTGTGGCTGAAATCCATCTTAAGTCTGTGCATTTAAAAAAAAAAAAAAAAAAAAAAAAACCCATTGCATCAGATTTCACCCCCTGAGTATTTGGAAACTGTCTAAAACTTGTTATCACAGTTTGAAGTTAATAGGAAAACTCAGTTGTCATCCTGCTGCCTATAGATTTTTGCTTCTATCCCCCCCCACCCCCCCAAAGTACAGCCGATTAATTTCTTTACAGCCAAACAAAGGCATGATTAACTTACTATAAAGACAGGAGAAAACTAAAACAACAAGAAAGAAGAGGCAACAATGATCAGATGATGAGAAAACGACAAAATAGACACAAAAACAAAAATAGATTTCTAAAATAAGTACATGAATACGGATGAGGGAATGAAAGTGATAAGACATCATGTGTGTGTGTGTAGCATCACTGCTCATGGGTCAGTCTAGTCTATATATATATATATATATATATATATATATATATATATATATATATATATGCATGCATGCAAGCAAGTGATTGTGGTGTCATACTCCATAGTGCACACTTCATTGCTCTTAAGTAATTGGCAGTGTCGGTATGTGTAGAGAATGATTAATGCTACAACAACCACAGTCTCTTCTCCAGGAATTCAGAGGATAAAAAAAAAAGGGAAATCCAGTGATACAACAATACTGTAACAGGAGCAGAAGGAGAAGGTGGGATGAAGGGAAGCGTGTGGGAGTCATATAAGACTGAATGTGTGTGTGTGTGTGTGTGTGTGGTTGAGTGATGAATAAGAAATAGAGGAGCTAAAATGGAGAGAGAGATGGAGTGTAGAGTGAAACCATAGGAAAAGATTGCAAAAGAATGATTGGGTGGAAGCCGAGCGAGATTGCTTAGACCTGACAGGAATCACGGCAGCTTGTTGGTTTGGAGACGGATAGATGAAACAAGAGGAAATGGAAGCAGTAGGGGGGGGAAAAAAAGCACAAATGAAAGCTAAAAAATTGCTTGGAGAGAGTGTTCCAATAAAAGAGGCATATATTTTATTTAAAGTTAATGAGCACAAGGAGGGTCATACTGAGAAAAGTCATAAGAACAGGTGAACATAGGAGCCATACCTGCAGAGTGCTGTACAGTATAGTGTGTGTCCTGCTGTTAAAAGTGTTGGACTCGTTTTCCAATTTAGGAGTATTGCCTGTAAGGGCTTATTTGTCCCTTCTACCTCCTGGGACCCTGCCAGAGATCCCGCAGAGGAATCTCATCAGGTGGGCTGGGCTCCCTGCCCACTGGCCACATCTGCTGGACAATGAATATACCCATAAATCTCTATTTGTGTGTGGTGTGTGTACTGACAGATGAACTCATGTACGAGTAAATCTAATCTGCAGAGAAATGGGGCTGTGTGATTGGATGATATTATACTGATGATGTCATTCGATAGTGTGTGATATTGTTAGTTTTGTGTCGTAAATCGTACTTTTATGGTGATACTTAACATAATTTGGAGTTTTGCATTTCTTTCTAATCATATGGATATGAGGAGACTTTTCTTTACTTCTTAGAATCCACATATTTGCTTTATATTGCGTTTAACCATAAAGATTTATTAAGAAAGTGGCAATTTTTTATTTTATTTTTTTTGTAATTTCCACATATATTGCAAGACAACAACAGTGAGGACAATGAATCAATAACCTTAGGTCCATTTTTGTCTACAATTATCTGTAAGGTCCAAATCTGCTTGAATAGTGAGTGTACCTTCTTTGTTTGATACCATGAAATAATCGTAAACTGATATATCGACCAGATGGTATATTTAAGTTTTTGTCTCATATTAGTATCAGCCTGTTCAGCCAATATGCTCTAATTATAGCTAGTTTGACACTGTCGAGGTGATGAATAAAATAAATAAATAACCCATTCTTATTTATTTTGGAATATCAAACATGACAGAAATAAACATGCAAAAAAAAAAATTTTCTAAATGTGTATCAATCAAGAGTCAATTAAAGTGCTAATTTGTTATGATACATTGTGATCCATTAGAAATTGGAAAGAAATTGACACATGGTCATGTTTTTTTTTTTCCAAGTTCCAACCTTTAAGCTTCCCATGTTTACATTCTGCATTTGTTTTATACTTAAACCTCAGTATTTATGCTAACCTTGTATTCATTACAATGTGCTGCTGCAGAATAAACATTTCTGTTAAGAGTATTATGTGTTTAATTTTGATATCTTGACCTTTGTACACCAATATTTAATCATCACACTCTTAATCACATTAGATTAACTTTCCCCGTTATCACCTTTTGTAGTGAAAATTTTAAGTGAAGCACATTTTATTTGGCATGTATGAATAAAAAAAAATAAATCAATAATAATAAATTTTATTTATAGGCACCTTTCTTTACACTCAAGAACACTAAAAATTATAAAAACAAAGAAGAAAACAGAGTAAAAAGCAAATGTATATAATTAAATATATAATAAGACACTGGCCTTTCAATTCCTATCTATTCATTTTACAGAAAATCCCCTGTATTGTTATGAAATGAGCTTTGGATCATGATTAGCTTGGCTCAAATTTTTACCCAGAGACATTTTGAATCCCTAATTTATATAATAATAATACATTTTATTTGTATAGCGCTTTTCATGGTACTCAAAGACACGCTGCATGAAGTAAAAAAAATAGAACAAAAAGAGTCTGACTACAATTTAAAAAAAAAGAAAAGAAAAGAAAACAGAGCAATCGCACATTAAAACTGACAGAATAAAACTAATCAAACATTAAAAGCAATCTTGAATAAATGAGTTTTTAAAAGGGATTTAAAAGTATTGAGGTTAGAAAAGTTCCAGAGGTTTGGGGCAGCTACAGACCCCCCACCCCACCCCCGTACAGTATGTACAATATGTCGTTAATTAAGCAAACATTTCTATTTTTAACCAGGCCAATGTTGTTGTGTTTTACTCATTAGAAAAGAAGCCCGGTTGAATGTTAATTACATTAAAAAAAAAAAAAAACGTTTAATGTCATATGGTCGTATTAACTGTGGAGAGATAGGGACTGCTGGCTGGAGCTTCCATCTGTGATGTGAGAGCAGACAGAGATAAATGCTGCCCTTCTCACAGACCCCCCCCCCCACACACACACACACACACACACTTCACTGTCTGTTCCTTCTCCCTGTTGGCATCATCTCTTTCCCTTCTCCTTCTCTTCTTCACTCCCCCCTCCCTCTTTTCTCTCTGTCATCTTGTTTCCCCTCTGTCTCTCTTCTATCCCCCTCGTCTGTCACCCCCCCCCCCCCCCACCCCAACCACCCCCCACCCCCATCCGCCTAACTGTGAGCCGTTTAGCCTGGCCATCTTTGCCTTGTTAACAGGGAACATGCAGTTGGTTATTTATTTATGTCTTTTTTTTGTGTGCACACATGTATTCTTTTCTGTTGTCATTCACACATGAATTCCTCTCGTCCTCTGTTACAAAGCTCATGGCAAGTGCTCTGTTAGACACACACACACACACACACACACACACACACACAAAATCACACTCATCTAGCTCTCCCTCTCTCGCCGTTTCTCTGCAGATGTCTGAGAGCTAGCCAGCTAAGTAGAGGACTTCCCTCTGTGCCGGTGCCTTCCACCTACAACCATGAATGGTAAGGACACTTTTTAAAAAATTTTTTATTTTATTTTTTTATCTTAACCATATGTGAGCGTTTGTGTTAATTTCAAAGCTGACTAGTATGTAGTTTTCTATTGATTAATGTCTGCATTTGTTGTGATGTTTCAAGGCATTTTGTTGTCTTTGTCTCGCTGTTCAATATGAGTGAGTATTGAATAAAAATCTGATGATACGTTAATCATTATGATACTGTTAAAAAGGCCATTTAAAAAATATTATTACCTCTGTCAACGAGGTTATGTTTTTGCCGGAGTTTGTTTGTCTGTCTGTAAGCTAAAAGTTATGGATAGATCTTGATGAAAATTTCAGGGTAGGTTAGTAATGGGGAGATTTTTTTTTTTTTCTTTTTTTTTTTTGTCTGCATTTGTTCTCATTGTTTAACACCACAGAGGGGGAGTCAACATTGTTTGAGATCAATGCATATTTTAGATATATTTAAAAAAAAAAAAAAAAGTGATGGGGAGATCTGAAAATTTTTAGATTTTGGTGGTGATCCTGGGAGGGGTGGGGGGTGTCTACCTTGGCGGACGTTTGCGCTCTCAGAGTGGTTATTTAATTTTTTTATTACAGTCAATTTTCTTAATATTGTTCCTGATCTGATCTTTTAATTAATTAGAAAAGCACTATGAGTGCTCTATTAGTTAGCAAGATAACTCCAAAAGTTATGGACGTTGGGGGTGTCACAAGGAACAAATGATGAAATTTTGGTGATGATCCAGAAGAGATCCTGGATTCTGGATCACATTGCGGTAAATGGAGAAAAAATTTCAAAGTGATCCAGAATCCAGGATCTCTTTCAATCATCATCACCAAAATTGAATTGAATTGAATTGAATGCTTTATTATCATTGTACATTAAAACAACGAAATTTTTATCAAGATCTGTCTGTAAAATGGTATGAATTATAGTGTATTGGATAATGCATAATACGCACCAAGCAGAGATATACTATAGGTGTCCACTGTATTGACCAGTATGTAAGAAAGGGTTAAAATAAAGTAAAAATATCAATAACAAACAAACAAAAAAAAACCTTAGGATCTGATCCCAGAGTGAACAAAATCTAAAAAAGAAACAAAGCTCACCCACTTGTGTGCTCCCAAACCTCTTCATCTAAAACACAAAAAAAACCTTGAAGGAATATTGAGTAAGCATGTGGAATTTAATTTTATGCAAATCCAGAGCTGAATTACTGTTTGTGTGTTTTCTTTGTAGGAGACTGTCTGTGTTTATGCTCAGTCTTGAAGGCAGTGCATGTCTTTTGTCTTTGGCGTGGTCACAGTTGCACAATAGTGTGTGAATGTTATCCCCAGCCTTTGATCACAGAACAGTAGTCGAGCTCTTTAAGGTGCTTTATGGGAAATGCCTCAGAGATGGTGTTGTCTGTGTAAGTCTGACAGCGTAGATACATAATAATAATAATAATAATAATAATAATAATGCACTGTAAACCCAAATGTTCAGAATAATTAAATATATAAAGTTGTGAATACTCAAAGTATCAGAAATAGTACTACAAACTTAAATATATTAAGTTGCTGTAACAACAGATACCTAAAAACAGTACAGTAAAGAAAGTACTTCTACTTCCCCCTTTGTTAAAGTGTCTTGCCCAAGGGCACAACAACACATGATAAGGACAGAGCTGGAGTCAAACCACCAACCCTTCAGTTAATGGATGACCTGCTCTGCCTCTTGAGCTACCACTGCCGGATACATCTTGTCTACATAACTAAATCTGTAGTTTAAGAATGTGCTTCGTCTGATTTAATGGGTAGTTTTTTGTTTTTTGTTGTTTTGTTTTTTGTTTTTTTTTTGGGGGGGGGGGGGTGCCACTCTGAAAAACAGCTTTAGTAAGTAATGAGTTTCACTGTGGAAACGTATGGGAGGCAGAGCTCTTTTCATTATTGCAATGTCATTACACAGTCGAGCTACAATGAGGCAATTGTAAAAATCATTAGTTTGCAACAGTCCTGGAGCACAACAGGAGTGTGTATTTAAACTTCAACACTGGATCGTGCAGAGACTATAAACGTACTTTCACCACCTGAAGAATCGGCTCATCCTCCCCCTGGTGAAGCTTTTGATAGTGAATTTATACCAAAGCACTGAGGCAGTAATATGGTTTCTCCTGGAACAAGAGTGTCTGGAGGTTTGACACCAGCGTCTCCTAAGGACTTTACAGCTCCTAGACAACAGAACACAGGCTGAAAAGAGGGATGTAAACCACACCGAGCAAAAGCTTTCTGTGTCACAGCTGCTCAAGAGGTGACCTGTAGTACAGTCGGTTTATATTCTGCACAGGAAACATGGCTAGGGAAGCTGTTCCATGAGAGCAGACTGTAGTTTTGTGGTTACTCTGTGTGTTATAGCTCCTTGTTATTAGCTGAAGGACTCTTGTGTATTCACTGAAGCTTGGCTTTGTGGGTTACTGTGGAGAAAATTAGTTCCTGTTTGTATTAAATTTGTGGCAAGAGCTTTCACCATTTGTTTCAGGATGGTGATGGTGATTGCACAGTCTGAGTACAAGTGAGTTGTTGTTTTTTGTTTTTTTTTAATTTACTGCAAAGGCTAAGGGCTGGCAGTTTGGGATTATTTTGTAACACATTGTTTTTACAGATCAGACAGGACTGTTCATTGTCTGTTTGTGCATCTCATTTCAAAACACTTTTGATTTCCCGGGCCTTTGACACAGGATATGAATCATTGTCAAGTGTGTCATATTGTCTGGTTTTGCATTGTGTTTGTGTGTTTGTATATCATATGTGTTGTGGGGTTTTTTAATAATAAAAAGGGTTTAATTTTTTGTTTATTATTGTATTTTTTTTAAGTCACTTTGCTTAACTTTGTGGTTTTAAATGTGCTTTACAAAACAGTTGTATGGGATTGACCTCAAAAAGACAAATCAATAGTTAAAAATAATTACTGATATTGTCATTTGTATACATTTTAGTGAATTTTTTTTTTCTTTTATGGTGTTCTCAAGTTTTATGAATGATACCTACATTTAAAGAAGAAAAGGAATTATCCAGCCTGCAAGAGCTTAAATGCTATGCTAATATATATATATATATATATATATATATATATATATATATATATATATATATATATATACACACACACACACAAGACTAGCGTTAAATAGCTATTTGATATCAATGCTACAGATATCAATGCACCATTTTCATTTCCATTTCAGAGTAAAACCAGGAAGCATTAATCTAACCAACAGTTTATCTTACAGGTTAATTTAAGATGAGGTAGGTCACATCCATGGCTATACATAGAGTACACACAGTGAAATGTATTTTAAAGTATATAAATATGTATATAAAAAGTAACTCTGTATAACACAAATAGTTCACTGATAGGTAAGTATTATTAAGTGTAAAAAAATAAATAAACAAATGAATGAATCAATGAATGAGTGAATAAATGAAAACCAATTTGAATTTGTAATCTTAGAAAATTCTAGACAAACACCATAACAAATAACTGAGGTAGAATTTGTAAAAGAATAATAATAGAGCCACTAATTATTGTTTTTAGTGGAAATTGATTGATCAATAAATGCAATACAAATGCCTTTTTCCCCAGATAAAATACCCACCATAGATAATTTTGTACTCTTATTTGACGTATCATTTTCTGCTCTTACATTAAATGGTCGTGTGTTTTTAGCTCAAGTGTCAAACTACAGCAGATCTATGGTTTCATCCACTGCTGTTTAAGAAGCTTTGCTGCTGCCCCACTTATCCACAGAGCATTCAGACCAGGCTGAGACACATGCTGAATAAACTGACAGGCTTGTGTATGTAGCCATGCTAGCTACATGTCCCAGTGGCACTGTGCTAAATATCATCTCCTTTTCTCACTTACAATGGCTTCTAAACGAGGCCTGTCAATGCCACCAGACAATGAGAAAAGTATTCACATCTTTGTATGAGATTAATTACTTTCTGGTTTTTATGCTGCATTTTGCTGATAATGTTCAAACTAGGTCAGGGACTGTGTGAGCTACTAACATTTGTCAAGGAAAAAGCATGTACGTGAACAGGTGCTTTAGGATAGAGTTTGTTTAGATAATGAAATCATGCAGCTTTGGTGTTTGCTGACAAACACAGATTCTCAATGAGGTGGATAGGTGATATTTTCTGCTCGTACATAATCAGGGTGTCCACGGGGTTTTAAAAAGTATTAAAAAGTGACGAATTAAGATCACAAAATTGAATGGCCATTAAAAGTATTGCATTTGGTCCAAAGTTTTTTTTTTTTTTTTTTTATTAAATATTATTTTTTTCTCTTCTGGACAATGAGGTGTTACATTTTGATCAAATAAAAATAAAATCTTACTTGTAAATGTTGTTATTCACAACTAGTGAATGTGTTACAGAGCAGTATAAAGAACTTTATACGACTGATATTCTCATTCTCTCCGTCTCTCTCATTATTTCAGTGTTTTATGAAAGGCTGTCAACTTTATTTATTAGTAGTTTATTCATTTTTTCAAAGTTTAACAGAATATATGACATTTATTTTGACAAACTGAGTTCATGAAATTTGATGTTTACTCAGAAAATTAAATAAATGTGTAATATTTTGTCCAAATCTATACATGTATAATGTTAGTAGCCATCGCCTAATGGTTGGGAGTTGGTCTTCGGAAGGCTGCAAGTTTGAATCCCATACCATACCATGGTGCTCTTTTAGCAAGGCACACCTCACATTGTGCCAGTTACTGTACAGGGACCCTGTAGCTAAATGACTAAGTCTCTTTGGATAATGCGACGTGTAATGCAATGGTGGATGTCAAAATCTGTGTACATATCACAAAAGGTTTCTGATTACAGTAGCACTTGCAACTCAGTGTCATGATGTTTGTAAAAAAGAATCAGAAGTATAATAAAAAAAAAGGTATTAAATGGTAGTACATTTAACTTAAAGATTGGTGTATATACCCTGATAATGGGAAAATGGGAATATTCTGCCTTTAAGGCTTTATTGGGCAAGTGCCTATATATGGTCATTTGGCTTACATTACAAAACAATGACAGTAACAGTTACACTGAGGACAGTGATGCAACAATCTCAAGTCCAGTGTGGTCTACAGAGTCTGTAAGGTCCACCTTATGTTGTTCTGATGTGCAAAATTAAAGTGAATTAAGTTACCATATTTGAATCCTTACTCATAAGTGGCAAAAAGGAGAAAAAAATAACAAGTATACAAGAAAATATAAGAAAACACATCAAAAGTGAAAGGAATATGTAGTACAGCTCTGGGAAAAAAAAGGAACCATTGCAATTTCCTGTGAAATCATCATGTCTGCATGTTTGACAGTTGTGCCGTTCCTGTGTTTGTTGAATTGTACCACGAATACACCTTTTTCTAGTGAATAAACACCTGATCCATGTCTTATACAAGAAGGAGAAATAAATAAATAAAAACACTACTGTGGTTGTCACTATCTTCTTGCAAGCGCGTAATAAAATGTTTCTAAAATACGTGTTTCTTTCAACTTGTATGTGTTTTTCTTAGATTTTGCTATTTGTTTTTGTTGTTTTTTTTCTTTTTGCTACCTACAAGTAAGGAACCCAATATGGTAACTACATTGATCTTGATTGTGCACATAACAGTAACAAATTTAGAAAAATTACAAAAGGTATAAAGTGTTGTTCTGTTCTCCAATAACATATTTGAATTTCACAATATTTTTTTATGAGTGGCCTATAAAGGGTTAATATACTTGACTTGAACTAAAAGTTTCTCTCAGTTGTTTCTTTTTCAGTTGCCTGCAGGAGCCTTGGTATGCTGTTTAATTTCACCTAATTTCTTTTGGTCATTTCCTCTGACATGTGAGTGTATGGGTGGGTGTGGGTGTGTGGTCAGAGCCGGCTGGCTGTTTGGGTTACAGTCCTGGAGGAAGTTCCATCATGGGCAGGGTGGTATTTCCTGAAGCTGCTGTATGAATTACAGCCTGGATGCCAGGTTTATGAGGACATAGCCTCTTAATACCCCCCAAAGAAGTGTGTTTTGGACACATTACAGCTTCTGTATTACAAATCTGCTTTTTGTATTTGGCTCAGTGGCTTCATTTCAGCGTAATGAATCTTCGGTGTCTTTTAAAGATAAGGAAAATTAAAGACGTTTGCATCTTTCTTTCCCTTGATAATACTCTGCATCAATGCATAATGTCCCAGGATTTCATCTTTAGAGATAAAGCATCAAGATATAATCTGAACTGATGTTCTCTGTGGTTGTATTAGCAAAGTACTAAGTGTATTACTGATGGTGTATTAGACACACTGTCACACATTCACAAATCAAATCATATTTACACTCTAGTGCCAAAAATATTATCCACAATGTGGTTTTGTCCTTCCTTATAGTTTTGTATTTGACTTCTATATTCCAGTCCAGGCATGTAGTAGACTAAATGTCACCAGTGTCTTCAGCAGACAGTGACAAAATGACAACAGAATGACTTGTCTGGTAACATATCACCATCACCAGACACCTGCCAAATATGTTAATTTCTTGAGTTGTATAAATAAAATAAAAAAAAAAAAATTGGCTGCACATAAACTCACAAATTAAAAATTGGGACACAAGTAGTTATAGGCCTAAAGTTAATATTCCTTTTGTTGGAATGGGAAATTAGTAGCAAAAAGTACTGTGTGTAGACCGTAGACATTGTATAAATAGTGGACAAACCCTCTGTGACCTCACCCATTGGTTTGTGAACTGCAGTTTCTCAACCTTGAGATGAAGGATGCTGGTGTTTGTGTTATGGAAACAAGCGAGTGGTGTTGGACAAAAGCTAGGAATGAAACGGGAACACACGAAAATACACTAACCACACCCAATAAGTATAATGTACATAAACTACTAATATCAACTATTTAATAACAATTAAGAAATATAGTTCTATTTCATACGTTATGCTAAAGTGATTAAATGTATGTACATGCTAATTAGAAGGCTAGCTAAATGCTAACATTTGCTAATTCAAAGAAGTTAGACTGGTTATTGTAAATAAATACAGGTAAACATATTAGAATCATCTGACAGTTGTATTAGTTTAACTAATTATACACAATTATGATAGAGCTGCCTGTCAGAGGAAAAATATTTTGAATTTGAACAGGACTTGGAAGCTAACACTAGCAAAACAGAAACATGGACAACAGTCATGTCAATCACAACAGCCGCTCTCCTAATCATGCTGAAAATTATATTATATTATATTATATTATATCATATCATATTATATATTATGTTTAACATCATGCATTTCTGGTGACTAGACATTCAAAACAGAGCCTTTTTTTTGGCTAAAATGAAGTTGCTTTTGATCATGTAATAGTTTCCTCTGCTATGTTGTAAATAAACAATTTTAGATGACATTTAGTCTATATTATTATGGAAAGAGGCAGAAAAGCCAGGTGTAAATGACTGCACAAAGTGAAAATTTAATTTTTCTTGGTCAGGATTTGTAGAATAAGTCCAATAACTCTTTAAATATCCATGTCATGGTCTGTAAATATGTATCTTTGACACTAAAGTATCTGTAGTTACCAATGGGTAAAGGCTGTTGATTCACATTCCCATTTTTCTTTTTGGTGCATGATAAATGCTCTGAGCAAAGAGTGAGAGACAAAAAGTAAACAACTTCTTTTTTTTATTGGTGACTAAAATAGACATCTCTTTGTTTTGGGAGTGTTGCTGTGGTAATGTTTGCTGACATCAGGGATACATGACTGTCAGAACCTGAGCTGGTCATCTATATAAAAGCTGACAGAAAAAGTTTGTTCTACCCTTCCATAGTTGCGTTATGTCTGTAACATTGTCACTACTGCACAGATGGCTCAAGTTATTTCTGCCACTTACCTTAACCCATCATTTTCAACCATAGGAGTGTAGATAGCTGTAGAATATTCCATCACTCAGCTTGTCTAGTTCATGCTCATCTACCATGCATCAGGTTTCTTCTCTGTTTCTGTCGTCAGGAGACATTACTGGCCAGTGTCTGTCAGTTTCTGTCATTTGTTGTTACCACATAAAGGGATCCATCTGTATTTAAACCTTTGACCCCTAAGACATTTAATGAAAGTTGCTGCAGTGTCATAAAAGCTACTGTGAGTATGTACTTGTGTACCTTTTCTTCATTGGTTTTGTTTTGCTGTATGTTTTAAGGTCAACACAGGGTGGAATAACAGAAAAGCACATAGATTGTGAATAAAACATTGATATTTTACATGTTTTTAGTAAATAAGACACTCAGAATGTACATCAATAAGATATTTAGAATGCCTAATGTGAACTATGAACTGGAAAACACTGAATAAATGTTTGTATTTTGGCCTGGTACTTTTTGTTTCAGGATTCTTTAAAAAAAAAAAAAGTCTAATTGTTTTATGGCACCTACATGATCAGAACTTGGTGAAAAAGTTCATAAAAAGTTAAATAAAAGATCGCTACAACATTAAAAACAACACAAAAAAATGACAAGGAAAACAATGTTTAAAAAAACAAAGAAGCTAAAACTGTCTATTTTTAGAGCGAGTTAGTCACACTCACTGATTTGTGTTTTAGCCCCCATTCCAGAGGAGTGTACTGAGCACGCTCAGATGTCTATGGAAAGGACCAGATCTATTTTATCAGGAAGATTTTAAATGTATTTGATTGGAAAAATGTTTGAAGTTTTATGAATATTTAAAATAAATATTCAGAACGCTCACCACAGACATGCCAGAGGTTAAAGGGTTAACATCCTTTAAGTAAGTCTTTAATTAAATGGCATCGGTTTTCAAGTTACAGAAAACAAGATATATTAAAAAACCAGATCTCTTGTGACTTGTTCAATTTCATAGATTCTATTTATGATGAATTGATTATCAACTCTGATACTAATTTGTCACCCCCCTCATGCAGCACATTTGGCTTCATATTTAATTCATTTCCAACCCTGAATTTACCTTAAGATATGCCAGAGTGGAACAGGGTGAAAAAAGCTGACTGGACATTTTTATACATTAATCATCATTGGGAGTTGGTTAAGAGAGGTTTCGTCTGAAGAGGAGCTCTCATTTGGGATGGAAATTATGCAGATTTTTTTATATAAAAAGACCATATACTGAATTAGATATTAGCATTTGTGCTTTTGCTTCAGGGAATATATTCCTGATTTTGTGTGTGTGTGTGTGTGTGTGTGTGTGTGCGTGCGTGTGCATGTGTGTTAATGGGTGGAGTACGACTCACACAATGTGCTGTAGCTATTGTTCAATTTATATAGGTTGTGTCTTCTTTTCTTCTTGAGGAACAATACTGTCATTTTTCACAGCATCAGAGCTTATAAAATGCAGTTGGTCTAGTAAAAAAGCAGGATCTATTTGTGCTCGAGTTTCTTCTTGCTTTGCTCTTTACTTTGTCCTTACTTTGTTATTGCCTGTCTTGTTGTCCTCGCTTGAAATGACTTACTATGTTTGGAAGCACGCTACTCTAGTGTTAAAAAAAGGCCTGCTTTCACTGCAAAAATCTCAATTTTACTAAGTGTATTATTGTCATTTCTAGTCAAAACATCTCTTCACACTTAAAATAAGACATAATTATCTAAAGAGTAACTTTTCAGTGAGGTATAAATATAAATATATATATAAATATTTTGAGACAATAGATCTGGAAGATATTATTTGAAGAAATCTAAGATAATGTTTCCTTGTTCCATTGGCATATTGATTTGCCTAATTCAAGATTTTTTTTCCTTAATTTAAGCAAAAAGTAAGTTTTAAGTGTGATGAGATATTTGGACTAGAAATGATGAAAATACATGTATTAAAATTTTGATTTTTGCAGTGAAAGCAGGCCTTTTTTAACACTAGAAATGAGAGACAAAGATTTTTCCAGTGTTACAGTTAATCTGAAAGAACCTCTGAAGTCAGTATTTTTTTTATTTTTTTTATCTTTTTATGCAGGTGGAGCCAATGTGTGGGCAATCACTCCAGAGGAAAGGGGCAAACATGACAAACAGTTTGACACCTTGGCCCCTGTCCTTGGCTATGTCTCAGGTAGGTTGTATGGTGCATCACAAAACTGGAATAAAACCCCAAACACATTTCTCCACTGAACTCTGATCTTTTTTTGCAGGAGAACAAGCCAGAAAATTCTTCCTCCAGTCTGGCCTACCTCCTTCTGTCCTTGCTGAAATCTGGTAATAACTGCCTAAAAGCAAAATAACTCCTCATCCTAGACATTGAAACCAAATCAAATGGGTGACTAGGTCCTTTGTTTTTTTGACTGGATTAGTTTGGTCCTCTCAGCCTTTTCTTAACTTCCCTGAGAGAATTCACTTCCTTTATATCCCGCCCCACCTTGACATAGTGGTGTGGGGAGGGGTAAAGTGTTTTGTTTATTGCAATTAAAACAGAGCTGAGCTAATGACAAGCTAAAAAAAAAAAAAAAAAGATCAAATGATGGAGAAAAAAAGTAAATCTTTTCATGTTTTCCTTTGGTGCAGGAATCTAGCAGATATAGACAGTGATGGGAAGATGGACAGATTGGAGTTTTCCATCGCTATGAAGCTCATTAAACTGAAGCTGCAGGGCCGAAATTTACCCTCTGCTCTACCAATAATCATGAAGCAGCCTCCTGTCTCCAACTCTGTGTCGAATATCTCATCATCTGCACGTTTTGGTAAATATGTACAGTCAAAAACGCGCTGCAAAAATCTAATTATTACCAAGTGTATTTTGCTCATTTCTCATCATAATATCTCATCACACTTATAATAAGACATAATCACATAAAGAGTAACTTTTCAGTGAGATATAAGAACACATTTTTAAAGAGTAGATATTGAAATTTTACTTGTTCCAATGGCAGATATTTTTGCTTAATTAGTTAACTAGTTATTTTTTGTTTGTTTGTGTGTTTGTTTTAGGCTAAAACTACTGGACGAAGATGTTTTTTTCTTTCAATGATAGATTTGAACTAAAAAAGTCACTTTTTCTTCAATTTTGTCTGTTTTGATATAATAACCTTTGCATTTACTCTGAGCTTTTATACACAACTACATGATCAGTGAAGTAAATCTATGAAAATACATGAGTTTCACAGTGTGAATTCATTTCTATATGTCCTACATCCATTCATTTCTATTCAACTAAGAGATTAATATGTTTCCAAGTCATAATGTTCCTTTTGTGTGTTTCCTCGTATAGGAATGGGTTCTATGCCAAACCTGTCTCTCAGTCTGTCGTCCATGTCAGCCATGCCCCTACTAACCCCCATCTCGGCTAACCCCCCCATGCCGTCAGTACAACCCCTGATACCAGCGCCAATGACTCTACCCCTCATCACCTCCCTGGGAAACTCGGGACTCCCCAACGGCAATATCAACCTCCTCACTTCGCCTCTCGTTCCCAATACTGCAGGTCGGTTCTGCGGTGGAACCAAAAGGATCTGCAATCAATGAACAGCTATTGATTGAAAATGAAGCTATGGGATTATAACCAAATATCCTCAAAGGCTATAAACACTCCAAATAGATAAGATATTGTTTTGCATGCCTGGGAAATATCTAAGATCAGAAGAGAATTAACATGTTTAATTTTTTATCCAAATCTATCTGCTTGGCATATAACCAAGTTAAATAACATGGGAAAAAAAGGGACAAAAAAGGCACTTGTGTTCTTGATCTTATATCAAAGCTGTACATAAAGCTTTCATATTTTGCTTTAGTGCTTCATTTAAATGGACGTCTCATATTATATATGCAACAAGAAAGGGCTGTACTTTATCTATCTACTCGACTCCCTGAGGTATGGAAGTATCTGCAGCATTTACATGCATACATTGCAGTATGTTTTATTTCATCGCTGAGAGGACGAGTCTGTAAGGCAGTTGCTTTTCATATGAGATAAAAAAATTGCAATTGCTGTGTCAAGTACGCATGCATTTGAAATGTACTTATTTTCTCTTCTCTGTTCCTGTAACTGCTCTTCATTATCGTTTCTTTTGGCTATAAAATGTTTTAATTTCTCTATTATTTAGTGTTACTCTTCGTTGCCTTCGCTTGATAGATGAATATAGATAGATGAATATGATACTAAGCTTCTTTAGGGCAGACTTGCAGACAACCGCAATCACTTTCTTTTTAGCCAGATGTCAATAACCTTGCTGCTGGAGTACTGTGTGCCGTGACTGTAAAGTAAAATGAGATAAGATTAGACGAACACATGTTCAAGGGCAACTGCACACTGCATGGTTACGGAGACTGATTACATAACAAAACCGCATGCAGTGTGTTTTGTTTACCCAAGTTAATTCATATGTTTTGGTCCTTTTTTTTAACAGTGAGTTTGTCAAAATGGTGTTAAAATATTGTTTTTGCTGTTGTTGTTTTTTTTTTAGGGCTACCTATGTCCGGTTTCTCCTCTCCCATGGCGTTTTCTCCGACCACTGGCATGTCTAAAGCTAACTCTCTCCTGGACTTAGGATCCAGCAGGTTAGATCAAGCATTTCTCTTTTAACCCATAAAGGCCCAGTGTTCATTTTGTAACAGTTCCAGATTTTTTTTTTCTCTCTTTAGACTTTCTTTAGTGATTTAACACCATTTGTAATGTTATCCTTTGTGACCTCCACCAAGGAGGTTATGTTTTCATCAGGGTTTGTTTGTTTATTTGTTGGTTAGCAAAATACCTCAAAGTTATTGACAGATTTTGATGAAATTTTCAGCAAATGTTGATACTGGTATAAGGAACAAATCATTAAATTTTTGTGATGATCCAGATTAACCTGACTGTAGCCAGATGGTATTTCACAATACCATCTGAGACCCTTCCGCAATCGATCCGTTTGTAAAGGACGGGCCTTATGTAAAATCCTTGCATGTGATTAGATGAAAAATCTGTCCATCATCTTGACTGATGCCACTTCAGCCACTCACATTGAAGTCAAGTCACTTAATCAGCGAAAATAGTCTGCATCAGGTATATACACATCAACAGAAGGGGTTTAAACTTACCATTTATACGTGATGTTTATTTATAACCTCGTCTATTACGATGCCTACCAAGTTCTTCTGGTAAATGTCGTAGGAAAGCATGGTTCTCCTTTTATCCTTCAGCCATGATTCAGGGCTACAGAACACGATCTATAGGTGTGGTTGTCATTTCTTCCTCCCAGTTCCATTACTGTCAGCCCTAGTTTACCAGCCTCTTTGACTTGGTCCTCTACCAACACAACCAGGGCGGTACCACAGTAACCATGGGCTTCTGCACTTGTTCTCTTTCTTTATCCACCAGTGGAACCATCTGTTAGATTAAATTCTTGCCAAACCCGGTCAGCAGAAGAGCGAAAACATCATTTCCATTAACAAACGCTCCCAAAGTCGTCCTCTGTTCATCTTTTAAGGAATGAACATGTGGTAGAGTAGACAAAACAGTGGAAATAGTAGAGTCTATATGGATCCTCGGATACCTAACACACGCTGCCATTGTTGTGCATCTGAAAAGACTACACTGCCGTCACTTCTGCTTTCCGTCACACTAGCCACAACGCCTCCAGGTAGTCCCACCCTGTGATACTGATTGGCTCCTTCATTTTGAAGTAAAGTTGATCCTCATGGTACTCAGATGGTTGTGTGAGCATAGAGTAACACAACCAGATGACATAAGTCAGGTTAGATCCAGATCACTGTCTGTTTTCTTTTAAGGATTTTTTATCGCACCACAATATAGATGATATAAACACACCAAAAAAATACAAAACATGATTCACACAAAATGAACTAACACAAAAAATACCCAAAACGTATTCAAAAGCTCTTCTAAAATACAGAAAACAGCAGCAGAAAATGTGCTAAAATATCCTAAATGTATGGGGAAAAATATGAATGGATATGTTTATTAAACGCCTTCAACAAAACAACTTGAAACAAAACACCTGTAAACAGCTGGTCCATTTAATTGCATTAAAAATTTTTATCACATTAATCACGATGATGGATTAATCTGCGGTAATTTTGACAGCCCTGATTAGATATATCATTGCAAATTCAAATTATTTTTTAACGTGCCAGCAGTAATGGGTGTTTATTTTTTGAAGAGAAAGGCTGTTCCATCATGATTTGTACTTGAACAGCAGCTGAGTTTCTGGAAGGAGGATCAGACTGCAGGCCGAGATGAGACGGTTAGATAACAGGGAAAGGAGGAAGGGCATTTTGGAATCGGATGTTCTAGTTGGCAGAGGTAGGAATCACACTTGTTATGAGCAAGCATTTAGAGGACAGCATTCTTTGGCGCTCTTACATGAAGGAGTCAGTTTTCTTGCGTCGGTGTCCGGTTTTGTGCAGTTTCAGTAGTATCTAATGTCGTCAGTCCTTCTCATGGTGTTTTGTGTGGTTTGCGAAAAGGATCGCAGTTGTATCCAGTTTCCATGTTTTTCAATGGCCCAGTGCTTCATACAAAAAGACCTGACCTTAGGTGTAGTTGCAAAAGCCAGTCAATAATGGCGCCAAATTACCAGGAAGTTAACACTAGTCCAGATTGAACTAATAGCAAGACAGATCACTTAAACCCCCCCCCCCCCAGTTCAATATGTGACACCTGCCTTTTGTTATATGGGATACTTTGTCCTTGCCTTTTTTTCTTTTGCTCCTAGTTTTATAACAACTTTTAACATGAGGGGATCTTATAGTTCTTCTCGGTGGCACCCACTCTGCGATACGAGCCCTTGGGCAGAGGGAGGATCCTACTCTCCCATCTCCTATTGTCTCCCTAAAACCTCTTTATGTCCTTTAGAGGAGTGTTGCAACTTACCACCAGATTAGAACGGCTGGAAAAAAAACAAAAAAAACAAAAAACAACCACATTCTTCTCAAATGAACATCATCGACCCAGCCTTTGTTTTTGCTATTCTTGCAGAGACTTTGTTTATAGTAAAAACAGAATAGCTGATTAGCATAGCCTCAGAATAGAGCGCTGTCTTGTTTCAGGCAGCCATTGTCTACGTGGTGACTCTCACCATCTTCCACTAAACCTAATTAAGAGCTGAGAAATAACACTGGGGAGTCTCGGAGCAATTAGTGCTTCTAAGTCGAGGCTTGAATACGAGAAACAAAGGCAATGCTGACCACATCAATTACACAAGTGTAATTTCCTTTTAGGTAAGAATTTGACATGTGACGTGCTTTTGTTTCTGTTTAGTTCAAATTCTTCCTCCACCACGTCTTTGGCCAATAACTCTCCTAAGACGGGGGCAAGTGATTGGGCCGTTCCACAGGGTTCCAGACTCAAGTACCGTCAGCAGTTCAACACGCTGGACAAGCTCATGAGTGGCTACTTGTCAGGTGGGTTAAAACACACACTTAGTCCACACACACACTTTTACTGCAGCCTAAACAAACACTGTGTTCTCAGGAGTGCTTTTGTTGACATTTAAGTTAGCCCTCCATGGCTCAGTTTCTCTCCATGTACACTCATGTACACTTGTCATTGCTTCTCACCATCTTGGCAGTTTGACAGAAACACACACACATACACACACACACACACACACACACACATCTATTGGAGACACATCAGTTGAGGAGAAATGTCATGCTGGTATTTATTTAAGTGTAATGTTTATTCGTTTCCAGGACCTCAGGTTAGAAATGCACTGATGGCATCCAACCTGACCCAGACTCAGCTAGCTACCATCTGGTGAGTATAAGGTGTGTGTGTGTGTGTGTGTGTGTGTTTGTGAGATCATGTATGCTAGCATTTTCAAATCACTATCACTAAACCAGTGGTTCACAAACTTTTTTTTTTGCCTTGGGACCCCATTTTAACATCACAAATTTCTGGCAACTCCAGACATTCAAATTTTAGCCTTTTTATTTTTATTTAATAGTTTTTTTGCTAAAATTATTTTTCTTTTAATCTCATCCAACATTGGTTGGGAGAGATTATTGCAATCTCTGTTGTAATCACTATTGTAATCGTGTGTGTGTCTCTTGTCTGTAGTTGTGTGTGTGTCAGTAGAGACATATCATGCTATAACTCAATGAATACTCGAGATATCACCATGAAATTACATGAGCATATACATATAGCTAATGGACATCAGATGCAATGATACATTTGAGTAAAGGTCAAAGGTCAAGGTCACAATGAGCTAAAAGGTTAAAATCACATTATCATTTGTAACTCAACAACGGAGGGTCACAGAACGTTCAGATTGGTACCAAATGATGTGGAATGAAGATTTCTACAACTCTCATGAATGGTGTTATCACCTATGACCAATATTTTTTGAGATCTCCAGAGGTCAAAGGTGACAAGTCGCAAAATTAACTTCTGTAACACTGTGCGTGTCAACCATAGACACATCATACTATAGCTTAATCAATACTGGATATATTATCGTAATATTACATGTACTGCCGCATATATACATATAATTAAATTGTCAATATTGCAAAAGGTCAAGGTTGCATTTAGTAGAAAGGTCAAAATCCCATTATTGGCTCCAATTCAAGAATGGGTGAGATTAGGCATTCTCTGAATACTTGTTTGATAATGTGATAGTTTGCTATCATCTTGAGACCTAGTAAGTAAACATTTTACATTAAATAATTCCTTTAATTGGAAATAGAAGGATGCAACAGTATTTTTAGATATATTTTTTAGATATCCTTTTCAGTGGACTATTTAAATTTTTTTTTTTTTAATGAAGCTGTGAAACTCATGTCCACTATAGAGGACAAAAATGCATTGCTGGGTCTCAGGAGGCTATAGTATGTTGCAAATAAACATTCGTTTTAGATGACATTTAGTCTATATAAAGTCGATTATTGTAGACAGAGGAAGGAACACCAGGTCTAGATTAATACACACTGACTTTTATTTTCCTTGGTCATGTACAGTCAGTTGAGCCTCATGAGGATGGCAATTAATACTGAACAATAAATAATTCAAACTGTGAATTAGGAAACAGCTGCGGCATCTTAAACTGACCACAGTGAACATTTAACAGATACACAGTACCGCAGTGCTTCAGTTTCAGCTTGATTTTTTTCATAGCTTTTATGTGCTGTGATTGTCTCAACTCACAGCACACAACTTTATTTATTTATACAATCAGTTTCTAGAAATTTAAGTCCATCCCATTTAATTTTTTTTCACCAACTTAGCTAGGTTTGTTGTCTGTCTGCACTTTTAATAAACAAATAGGAGAGTGAGAAACATAATTTTGATACCTTTGTATGTCAAGCACATGTGAAGAATTGACAATAAAACTAACTTTGACTTTGAATTCCAGGTAACCCCACTTAAACCCCAAAGTTAAAAAAAAAACACTGCACTAAATTGAAGTTATATCTATATTTGAATTATTTCATCATGTTATTTCCTAAAAAATAACTATTAAACATCAGATTTTTGCACTTTAGATCATTGTCATGTACGGTGAACTCGACTTGGCAAATACAGCTACTTTTTTTTAACAGCAGGAACTTTTCCCAGGAGTTTGGAATCTGTGGAATAACATGCATTGCATTTCCAGGCTCTAAATTTAGTTGGACAGACATTATTCTGTCTAAGCTCTATGCATAGTCCTTAATGAAAGTTCAGGAACTTTGGAGTTAAGACTTCAGTTTTAGCTTTTCTTCATGCTTCATAATATTAACAAACCATTACAGAAGAAAGCATATGACAGATGGATTGAAGATGAAGTCCAGGCCTTTTTTTGTGCGATTCTATAATCAGTGCAGATGCCAATAGTTTAAAGCAGCAACTTGGATAAGACTTCTGCATAAGGCACTGGGGCTCTTTTGTTCTCATTATTTTTTCAAAAGTATTGGGGGTTTTCATATTACATTTGTGCAATAATAAAACCCACAAGGTAATGAAAGGATATAAGAAACACCTGTGCCCACTGAAATGATCCAAAAATATTCCTTTAATTTTAACACCTTTCAGATCCACTTTCTTCTACATATTGGTATTATTCAGGTGACAGGAAATGTAATGAAACAGCTGTGCATGTGTTGCATAGGGATGGGTGTGGATGGAATGCAATGGAATGTGTTTTTAAATTTTGTACATATTTTCATCTGTTGTCAGGTTTCCCTCTTAACATTGCCTTAAATCACATATATTCAGCCATGTTTAATCCATCAAGGCCTTTTTGCACACTGCAACAATGAGAAAATAAATTTTTCTCTATATTTAATCTGATTCATCCCCATTTATTGTAATATTATCATCCACGTTTTGCATGCTTTCAGTGAAAAGCAGGTATTTTCCTATATGTAATTCACTGATCATGTACTTTAATCATCATGCTGAGATTATATTGGAGGGTTATTAGGTCAAAAACAAAGGAAGCTGAAAAAAAATATATCATTAACTGAACATAAGCGAAGTTTGTCATCCACTGTCAGTGATTTTTTATTTATTTATTTTTATTTATTTATTTTATTTATCCTTTATTTAGCCAGGATTATCCCATTGAGACTAAATGTCTCTTCTTCCAGGGAGTCCTGGTCAAAATGGCAGCAAAGAAGACGTTTCAGACGGAGACAATACAATAACAGAGAAATAAACAAACATAACACATTGACACATAAAGGAGACAGGCTTACATAAAACTCAGTGTCTGCTAAAAAGTTATGCGGAGTAGGTCTAAAAATAATGTGTATACATTTTTAATTGTATTCCTAAAACCCCTAATGCTGGTACTGGTTATTGGTGAATCAGTGTTTGTTTTTTGTGGGGGTTTTTTGTTTTTATTGGATTTTCCATACACATATAGTAATATCTGACATATGCAATGTTCCCAGATGTTTTAGTTGAAAGGTGAATCAACATTTTAGAAGATGACTGTGTTTCCATGATAACTATGGAGCCTCCGAACGTCCAAATGGATCAAATCTGAAGACGAAAAGATGACTAGCTGCATTTTACACCCAATTATTTACATGTATTGATAGGATTAGTGGGTCAAAAGTCACGAAAATTTTTAGATTAGTAGATAATTTTGGCTTTTATGGGTAAAAACAGTTTTTTTTTAATTGAGGCCTTATATCCTATCTCTTAGGTTCAGGTACATTGGGTAGAAATATAGTAGTTATAAAGTTTGTTAACTATAGTCCAGTCGGTGGAAGTGTGTGTATGACTCGAATGTTCATTGTTTTGTTCATTTTAAACTAAACAGTTTGCTTTGTAACTCGCATTATTTTTCATATATAGGACTTTGGCTGATGTGGATAAAGATGGTCAACTGAGAGCTGATGAGTTCATTCTAGCCATGCACTTGGTGGACATGGCTAAAACCGGCCGCCCTCTACCTCTCACACTGCCTCAGGACCTGATACCCCCTTCACTCAGGTACCACATACACAGAATAACATCCTAGTTGGGTTTATAAATGAACAGCCAAAGACACTGTTATTATCATTGTTTCAGAGGAGGAGTCAAGTCCACTGATCTTGTTAATGGAACCGGACCCTACATAACACCCTGTTTAATAGACACCACTGAGGTAGAGCTTCCACAAAAGACCAAGAGTTCTGGTATGTTATATTTTGCACAGACCATATTTATATCCCTGAAGGGAGATTCTGATATTTTATGTTTTTGATATGACTGTTGCCACCAGATATCATTTGTATTGAAAAATATGGGGTTTAGAATTTACATATTTTCCAACTCGATTGACATTTTTCTACATTTTTCTTAAATTTGTCTTTTGTGCATGAATTATGAGAACCTTAGTTCAGATATTTTTTTTCCTGAGTGTTTTTATTCTTCTTTAGGCATGAAAAACACCATGTGATATATATATATATATATATATATATATATATATATATATATATATATATATATATATATATGTATTTTATTTTTTTTTTATCAAATTTTTCTGGAATTGCAAAAATATCCACTCAGCTGGACAACATATGTTTAATTTTTTAAGCATAGAAACTGGTATTTAAAACCCATCATCAGAAACCAAAGATAAAAACAATTGCATTCAGTTTTAACCTACTCTAATACTAGTTATTACCTCGGCCAAGGAGGTTATGTTTTTACCAAAGTTTGTCTGTCTGTCTGCTAGTTATCAAGATAACTCGAAAAGTTATGGATGAAGTTCATGACATGTTGGGGGTGTGACAAGGTTTAGATTTTGGTGATAATCTGGGAGAGATCCTGGATTCTGGATCACTTTGAAATGTATTCTCCATTTACCACAATGTCAAATTTCAAAGTGATCCAGGATCTCTTCCAGATCATCACCAAAATCTAATCATTTGTTCCTCATGACACTCCCAACACATCATGAAGCTTTCATCTAGATCCATCCATAACCTTTTGAGTCATCTTGCTAACTAACTAACAGACAGACAGACAAACTAACAAACTCCGGCAAAAACATAACCTCCTTGGCGGACCTCTCTTCATTTGGAGGATGGAGGTCTGCCTTGTGCTCTCAGAGTGCTTTTCTAATTACTTTTGCTATTACGTCTTGGAGATAATATGCATTTTGATTATTTTGTTCATCAAGAACAGCAAAATTACAGTAATGATATTAATTACAGTGAATTGGATGATACATAACCCACAATACTCATGGATATACAAGAGCTGTCCACTGTAGTGACCAGTATGCATGAAAGGGTTAATATCACAGAGAGGAAGAACTGATTCAATTTTGGATGATTTACAAACACCACAAAGGAGTGCTCAAAAGTTTAAAATCACTAAACACTCTTGTTCATATTTCTGGCACTATTTGTCTGATTGACTTCAAATCAAGTGCAAATGAAAGACCGTAACCTGGGGGTGCCTCACTTCATAGCTTGGTGACTTCATTAAGGCTTGGGGGGTGTTTAAGGATATAGCTGTATCTGTCCCTTCTGACAGCGTAAGCCTGGAGTGTTACGCTGTAAGATTCCTTTCTTCCTTTGCATCATATCTCTGTTCTTTCTTTCCTTAGTATCTTTTGAAGACAAACTAAAGGAGAACTTTGCACGAGGCAGCGCTGAGCTGGAGAAACGACGGCTGGCGCTGGAGGAAGAACAGCGAAAGGAGAAGGAGAGGAGAGAAAGGGAGGAGAGGGAGGCTCATGAACGCAGGGAGAGGGAGGCCAGGGAGCAGGAGAACCGGCGCAGAATGGAAGAGGAGAGGCGACTCGAGAGGCAGAGAGAGATGGAAAGGCAGAGAGAGGAGGAGAGGCTGAGGGAGCTGGAGAGGAAGGAGGTAAGAAGGACATGAAGCCTCCTCTGTAAGATGCTTAACGGCTAAATCAATACGTCTAGTGACTGGACTGGTTCTTTTAGGCGGCAAAGCTGGAGTTGGAGCGCCAGCGGAGGGAGGAGTGGGAGCGTGGGAAAAGAGAGGAGCTGGGCCGGAGGAGAGAAGGAGAACAGGAAGAAATCACGCGACTCCGAGCCAAAAAGAAGAGTCTGGAGTTGGAGCTGGAGGCTGTGGTAACAGTGACTCCACTGACATGTGCACAGTTGTGATCAAACACCACGACCATTGCATTTAGTTCTTTGTGGTGTTTGTGTCAGTACCAGCACTCACTGATCTGATGCAAAATAGAAGGAAAATAGACTGACCAAGCAAATGTACTGTTAAAAAAACAACCCATATATATATATATATATATATATATATATATGTAGGAATTATGCTGTTAAGTAGCGAAAGGAGGATATAAGTAAATTGAAAGATGCCGTATGGCCACATTTTCGCCCCAAGCCAGCAGCATCAAACATGAGCATGCAACAGAAGCAAAACATAAAACTGCAACTTTATGCAAAATGTAAACTTGAGTAAAAATAAATGAATATTTTATCTACTATAACCTGCAAATCTAAAGCTGAAAATGTAATTAGGCCTTCACCGCAGACCACATCCACTATAGTGATAATGATGTCAGCCCTTTGAGCTCAAATTTGACCCCCTGAACATGCACGGAAACTCATCAAATTTTGCGCACACTTCAGAAGTGTGAAAAATTGCTAGTATTTATAGTTTTGTAAAAGTTGGTAAAGAAATGTGTCTACAGCGCCCCCTATAAAAGTGAAAATAGTTTGTATTAGGCCAGATCACGCCTTAGGGAAGTTAGAGCTATGAAAATCGGTACACATGTTCGGTATATGATGATGAACAAAAAACCTTATGATGGCCACGCCCATAAACCAACAGGAAGTCCGCCATCTTGGATTGAAATGTTGAGTCACAGATTCTGTCGTCGTATTTTAACCACTTAATCCCCAAACTCCTCCATGGCTGTTGAGCCAAATGAGCTCAAGCAGTGAACACAATCTAGACAAGTGGGACATGCCAAGTTATCCAATTTTTTTTTTTTAATTTTTAAAGTTGCATCGTTTCTGTGCTACGATGTCGCGAATTTTTCGAAGTTTTTGGGAAAAATTACCACTACATAAATTGCTTCAGCTCGGACACACAAACACTGATTTAGCTGAAATTTGACACAGATGTCTAACTACCAGGTCTACATCCATTTAGTGAAAGACATTCTGATTTTGTACTATAGCGCCCCCTAGACATGTACTTATATTAAAATAGCCGTAGTTCAGACATACAAACCCCAACCTGGCTCAAATTTGACTTAGACGTCTATCTCCTACACCTGTTTATCAAAGGAAATTGCAATTTTGCTCCATAGCGCCCCCTACAAATTTGCCTTTGCTAAAATGGTTGCAGTTCGGACATACGAACACCAGCGCAAGGCCTTTGAGACTGTTTGCAGTTTAAATTAATATTTATTCCCACTTACATGAATGTAATTATGATTCCAATTATGATTAATACGAACAAAAATGAAAGAAAAAAAAAAGTCTAAATACAAGACCAACTTGTCCAACTGGATTTATACGAGATGTGTTATATAAACTTATCATTTGACATAAATAGAATTGCTTAGCCACATGCTCTACCACAGTGAAGTGATTTGTCGTTCAGCACAACAAACTTGACAAGTTTCTGATTGATCAACTTTGTTTTGTTCGTGTCTAGAGGAAGGTGCTTGCACTTTTTAAAGGCTTCTAGCAAAGTCTGTTGTTGTGGCTCGCCTTTCTTCTTGGCTCCTGCTGTCTGTATAAATTCATCATGTTGTTCCTTGTGAGGTTTTGTGTTAAAGCTTTTGGTGTTGCATGCCACCCCCAGAACACAGACATGTACTGTGTATTGAATTCTGCTCTATTTTTTTTTCTTTTTGTGTGTGTTTATTTCTTGGCTCAGTGAGTCTTAAAAACCACTGATATGTGCATTCTACTGTTTCACTAAATGCGTTACAGGCATGTACAACTTTTATGGTATATTTTTTTCTACAAAAAAATACCAATTTTATTTTTCTTTTATCATTCTTTTATTGAGTCTGTCTTATCTTTTTGCCTGGTGGTGTGATTAGACCTTAGTTGCAGAGAAAAAACTCACTCAATCTAATAATGAAACCGTCCAGTCACCTGATTGGTGAATCCCAGCCTTGTCCCGCCTCCTCTGCCATCCTCTGTACTAAACAGGTACAGAGGATGGCTTCATCAGTTCTTAATAATGACATCTTTACATCCTTTATGAGGTGAATTTTAGTCCCAAGGTGCAGGACACAGTTTTATAAAAAACAGTTTTGTTCCTGTTGCCGTCACTGAGCTAAAGAAGAAATAGTGGCATTCAATTTATTTATTTATTTATTTATTTATTTATCTATCCTATTTCTTTGCTCTATGAATTAGTATTGGGACTTCTACATTTTAAAGGTTATGTTCTTACCCTGTTTTTTTTACCACAGTCTGTTCGTTTTTTTTTTTCTTGAAGTCTTTATTGTGTTATTTATTTCATCTTATTTTATTATCTTTTTTTTATTTTATCATTTTATTTATCAATGTTGCCATATTAATGAATGGTAAAATACTGAGCACTTTTTGTCTTGTAGTCCCAAATGCAATTACTCTGTCTGTAAAACAAATCTACCCATGTGTATAAATAAACTAACCTTGAACTAATAAAATAAGTAAATTAATAAAATAATATAGAAGTCTGTAAAAAATAAATTATGATATTATATTAAAAACAAGTAAATTATAAACATTTATATAAAAAATTAAATAAAACAATAAATACAAAAAAGAAATAAAATAAAAATACCACCATTGGCCATGTCAAAGAGATCTCAATGTCAATGAAAATCGATTTGGGTAAATAAAGGTCTAATAAAAGAAAAACAAAAATAAACACATTTTATTGGTTTTAGTTTTAATGCCTATAAAAAAAAGTATTCACCTCTGTGCATATTGTCTCCATTTTTGCATCTAGAAATTAAATTATGATTAATATTTTTGGCTTTTTTTTTTTTTTTTTTTTTTACAAAAACTAACAAAAATATTTCCACAAAACAACATTATCCATCTATTTTCCTAAATGTTTAATCCTCCACCAATCTACCGTAACCCTCAAAATAATATAAAATACATCTTAAAAAATTTATGTGAAACTACATAAATATTTATTCACATCAAATTATTTCTACTAGTCGCTGTATCTTTTGTATCATTCCCTGCACAATGCGATAGATCTCATACAGATTTTATTCTTTGCAAAAACCAATCAGGCTCTCAAGCAAAGACAGAAGAAAATATCCACCAGGGTCAATACTTTTTATAGGCACTCTAAATCTCCAGCTATTTCTTATCAATATCAGACCAATACCTCTGCTAAATATGAAATAAACACCTTCCTACTGATGTTACCATACTTATGATAATAATATCACCTGCTCTCACAGGGCAACAAGCACAAGCAGATTTCGGATCGTCTCCGTGATGCCCAGAGCAAGAGGCGGGTTCAGAAAGCTGAAGTGGACCTCATCAATCAGAAGAGGGATACTCGTATTGCTGAAATCAACAATCTGCAGCTACAGTTTGAGGTTGAAAAACACGTTTTTGTTGTAATCTGTGACACAGTTGGCATTGGGATTATCCCCATGGATGTTTTGGTTTTGTCTTTTTGTGCGTGTGCCTCTTTGTTCGTTGTAGGACTGGCAGAGGAAACTATCACAGCTGGTCCCAGAACAACAGAGGCTGACGGAGAAGCTGCGGAACATCAGCCTGAACAAAGTCTCATGTGGGTAACAAAACGCTAGCTGGCAGTAGAACAGACACACAGACAAATATCAGTCAGCGTATAAATGACTTGTCTAGGTTGGTTCTGACCTCTGACCTTGGCTTTGTAGCTGGGGCTTTGATTTCTCTCACTGGGAGTGTGACGGAAAAGGGCGTGAACTGTCGGAGACTGAAGGACCAGCTCGATGCTCTGGAGAGGGAAACCACTGACAAACTGGCAGAGATGGAGCAATATAACAAAGAACTAAAGGTCAGTGATCGCCGAAGAGGATTTCAGGATAAAGGGCTTGTTTTGATCAGAATAAAGGTTAATTCTGCTTTAAGATGTCCGTACAAACACCTATACCCAGTTGAAAATAACCATTTTGACTTAAATGTCATTCAGAATAAAGTGCCTGGCTTATTCCACTTTAAATTCCAAATGGAATAATTCCTCAAACTTGGAAATAGTTTATTCCTCTTTAATGTTATTCCTGTCATTCTGTGCATGTTCCTTGTCTTGGATTGTTGCAATGACGCATATATTCCGTGCTGCAATGGATTGTTTTGGGAACATATTCCAAAATGGCTGCCTGGAGCATAGACTATGGTGGCTAACAAGGGGCTAATATATTGTAATGGCCCAATGCATATGAGTGAAGAGAAAACAGCTACAAGTACAGAAATGCTGTAAATTCACAAACAAACACAAGTGTAAACAAGATGCAAAAGAGGAACGGGGTATTAATTTTAAAAGAAAAAAATATGTACAGTCTGATAAATAGAGAAATGATGCAAACAGATAAAACATCTGCATAAAAAAATGTTGCATCACCACTCACTACAATGGAAGTGCTCCAAACCTGTATGGGCCGCTAGAGAGAGAGAGAGAGAGAGAGAGAGAGAGAGAGAGAGAGAGAGAGAGAGGTTTACAGGTTACAATAACACAAAGCATATATTTTTTTAGTCAACCCTCTTTCATATAAACAGTAATATCTAAAGGCACTGTAATTATTTACCACAAATATAATGATTAATACATGTAATAGTATCTCCTAATCATGGTAGTCTTATTTTATGTATATATATATATTATGTATGTATGTATCACTTATTCATATAATGTTCCTTTTTTTTTTTTTTTTTTTTTTACTGTATTTATACATCCTTTTAAATGCACAAGTTGAAGAAGACATTTTAAAGTTTTCATCAAGATTATTCCACAAAAATGTACCCCTCTATCACAATTACACTGTATATCTACTGTACTGCATGGTTCTATGTTTGCACCAAACCATTGAAACTAATTCCTCAGTGAAAATGAAAGCGAGAGCAGTGGTTAAATAAACATCTGATTGTATTTGAAAAGTGAATGTCAAGAAAAAAAAAAGCTGAAAAATATAAAAAATAAATGACTATTTCCTCAGTCTGTCCCAGCTGGTACATTCTAAAAAAACACAGATTGACACTCCCACACTTTTGTAAAACTGTACAAAAGTCCTCTAGAGGCAAAATATAGCTGAAGCGTGCGATTCCTTGTCAGTGGTCTGTTAGAAAATGAACTGTATAGGAAGAAGAAAGAATCCAAATTGGCTTTATTAACCCTATTTCTTTTGATTTCTTTTGTTGCTGTAATGTGTAGCAGCTGGGGATCAATATGAAGTATTACACTGACAGCTGCTGTAGCTTTACTGTCATATTTTCTCCTGTGGATTTGAACAGAAAAGGAAGATTCACACTTAAAACAATCCCGGTAAACCTTGTTGAACTAGTCACAGTAGTTCTAAACTTTCAGCCTTCAGGCAAATTAACCTTATTACAGAACCATTATTGTCCACATAAAGACTGGGATGCGCACATTCCCTGGCAGAACGCCTGCAAATTCAATACCTGTGAAGAATGATGTCATGCCCTCTCTCACAATCTCTTTTTAATCTCATGCTAATTGTTGCACCACTGGAATCCTGCTCTTTACTCCTCTGCTACGTTCTTTTATTCTGCATTTAACCCCTCTTTTTTTTCTCTTCTCTTTCTTCTCTGCTTCCTTCTACCTGGATTTTGTCTCTTTTTTTTTTTTTTTTACGTGTTTGTCCGTTTATTTCTTTTGTCTCCATCGGTGCTCGGTGCTCTCCTTTTTGCTTCGCTGCTGTCTTTTGTTGTGCTATTTACCTCTCATCTCATTCATGTTTCCTTCACCTTCTGCTCATTGCATCTTCCTCCTCCTCCTCCTGCTCCTCCCTCCGTCATCGGCCTTGTGTCTCTAATAGCTGGGGGATATGGATGACTGTGTCCTGCGGGGCCTTCTGTCTCTGCTAGCCTGCCTCAGTCAGCTCTTCCTTCTCATCAAGGTTATCCTTTACCTCCTGCTGCGTACTCTTTTGCACCCCACCGCTCTCTATTAATTTCTCTTAATGTTATTTGCTCCTTCATCCTTGAAGTTACAGCTTCAAGCATCTTGTTTTTTTGTTTTTTTTTCATCCCTGTGACTGTTCGATCCGCTTGCTCATGCTCGGCTTTTGGTCTCATTATTAAACAGAGCTGCACTTTGATACCACGTTTTTTTTTGTGTGTGTGTGTGTGTGTTTCTCCATGGGATTTGCTCTAGTCTGTTTTCTGTGTAAACAGGATGCTGCCTGAGGGTAAAACACACAAAACGCTTAACCTGCACAATTTTTGTGCAAGAAAGAAACATCAAACTCAGCTAATGCATAAATACATCTGTGCACATTTTCATTTTAATAGCTGCTATTTTCTGCCTTTGCTTTTCTTTTCTTTTTTTTTAATTCTCATTTTGCATGTTTTTGTTGAACTCCAAGACTATTGAATGATTGATTTTTGTTTTATCTTATTCATTCTTTGTCCAAGTAATTGACTGTTTTTTTTTTTTGTTTTAAATTCACGACGTACATGATAACTGCATTAGGAGCTGCGGGAGAAGCAAGTGAAACAGCAGACTGTCCTGGACGATCTGTACAGAGTTAAAGATGAGAAATTGAGAGAGCTGCAGAAACGCAGGGAGGAGGAGAGGGAGAAAAGGAGGAGGGAGGAAGAGGAGGCGGCTCGGTGAGTGTGAAAGGAATTGACTATATGTATGGATGTGATTTGAGTGTAAAGCAGAGGATTCACCGTGACACATCAGGTGAATTTGCTTTGCTGTGGTGCACGATGTCTGTGGTTGTAAATGTATTCAGATCCTTCACATGGTGTATTTACTGCAATGAGAAAATCCACCATTACTGACATTACTGTGTCAGAATCTGGCTTAATTAAAGATATATTTTATTCGTAAAAAATTAAATAAAAACTATCTAAGAGTATAAGTTAGTGTTTACTTTTTGATATTGTCACTGTTAGGCAGAAACCTTTTATGTCCAAACTAGAAAAATGATGTATTATTGTAAATAAATGAATGAAAGCTGTTGTCAACATTTTTCATTGGTTAAATATTAACATAGACTAATATATCAGTTTTGTCTCATATCAATATTGGCTTGTTCCATTGGCTGATATGACCTTTTTTTCTTTGTCATGATTTACTGATAAGTGAAGTTCACGTCACCTCTGGCTTCTTGGAGATACTGCTGTTTACACTGAAAAAAAAAAAATATTTTTTTTTGGTGCAATAATTTTTATTAAGTCAAAACTTGTAATTTTAATTTTCTAACTGCAAGTATATGTGAAAAGTGGAAATATTCAAGTAAAAGTAAATATATCATTTGTGTAATGAATAAAGTATGTGGACAGATTAAGTTGTATTATATATTTTAATAATAAGTAATAATACATTTTATTTGTATATTGCCTTTCATGGCACTCAAAGACGGTTTACATGAAGTAAAAAAATAGAACAATAAAAGTCTGACTACAATAAAAAACAGAAACAAAGAAACAATAGAAAACAGAGCAATCACACATTAAAACTGACAGAATGAAAGTAACCAAACATTAAAAGCAATCTTTGAATAAATTACTTTTTAAAAGGGATTTAAAGGTGTTGAGGTCAGAAGAGTGACGGATGGGTGGGGGGAGGGAGTGAGTTCCAGAGGTTTGAGGGTGTATATAGTATTATACATATAGTATTCAAAACTTTCATAGTTGTTGCATATGAACATAGAAATACCAAGTAAGTTGATGCCAGGTATGCGTCTTGTGACACAGCGACAATTTTTATCATTTGATCGGGGAAAAAAATTCATTTCATATCTATTCCATTGTTCCATTGACAGATTTTTTAGTTTGAATTCAGCAAAAAAATAAATATATATATATATTATATATTTTTTTCATTCATTTATTGATTGATTTGTTTATTTATTTATTTATCTGCCAATAGAAGTGAAATTATCATTGTAAGATTTGTTGAAATAAGACGTTCCAGATCTATTGTCTAAAAATAACTTCTTATATCTCATTGAAAAGTTATGCTTTTGGTGATTATGTCTTATTATTTAGGTGATTATGTCTGAGTGTGATGAGATATTTAGAAAATTTAATGAATGAGAAAAACACACTTAATAAGACTTTGATTTTTCTCCAGTTCTAGTACAGTGCCATGTTTTAAAACCTTTATTCTTTCCTCTAATCCCATTTGTTTGAAGTGTTTTGGACATTTTCCATTTGCTTCCAGTAGACAAGCCAAGCTAGAGCAAGAAAGAAGAGAGCAGGAGCGCAGGGAGCAGGAGAAGAAGGAAAAGGAGGAAGAGGAGGCCCGGCAGAGGAGGCTGGTGGAGGAGCAGAGGGCCCGGCAGAGGGAGGAGGAGGAGAGGGAGGCACAAGCTCGCCTTCGCGCCGCCCAAGAGAAAGCACAAGAAGAGGAGAGGAGGAGGAGAGAGGAAGAGGAGAAGCAAAAGAGGCAGGAGGAAGAGGAGAGGAAACAGAAAGAGGAGGAAGAGAAGGAGGCGAGAAGGAGAAAAGAGGAGCATGACAGAGTGCAGCAGGCGTCAGCGGTGTCTCAGCGGTCGACAAAACTGACCACATACAAAGCTCTGTACTCGTTTGTGGCTCGAAATGCAGATGAGCTGAGCATTGATGCAGACTGTCTGATAGAGGTAGGTGTCATCTATCTATCTATCTATCTATCTGTCTGTCTGTCTGTCTGTCTGTCTGTCTGTCTGTCTGTCTGTCTGTCTATCTATCTATCTATCTATCTATCTATCTATCTATCTATCTATCTATCTGTCTATCTATCTGTCTGTCTGTCCGTCCGTCATATTCTGCCACTATATTAAAACAACACAAAACCATCTTTACCTCTATTACAAACACATGGTTCACACAAGTGGTGTAATTTCCAGGAAATGATATGATCCAGTGCCTAATTTGTATATGTTGATCACAAGATGAGAAACACAGTTAACGTCTGTATTTTTTTTCACTTCCTGCATGGAGTTAAAACATCCAACACTATTTAACCTTATTGGTATTTCTAGGTTCATGGCTATTATGTGAAAATAAATAACACAGCTTAGTCTTCCTATTCCAGTTTTCACTGATACTTAGAATTAAAAAAAAAAAATTAAAATGTGACAGTTAAATTAAATAAATATTACTGAAAAAAAAATTTAAAAAATAATTTAAGTCAGTCTAGGCAGTTATTTTAGAATGGTGACATTATATTTCTTCTGGTTGTTTAACAAAATGACTGTATCACATAGTGTTAATGTGTTTTTGCATTTTATCGCAGCAATAATTATCCAATGGAAGACCTGTTTTTGTCAACTTCATCTATTTGGTGGTTATTTTTATGGCTGTGCATGTGTATACAAAAGCATGTAAAAGACATAAAAATATGGTTGTAACATTATTCCTTTGTAAGACCTGTATCTATTATCTCTTATTTTCCATTATTTTCCTAATTTAATTGATTATTTGTTGTATAAAATTGAAGAAATATGTTTTCCAAAACCCACCATGATGTCTTCAAATGTCTTATTTGGGGCACATTCCAATGAAATTAATTTTACTGTCATAAATTAGTGAATACACCACAAAATATTCATATTTAAAAAGCTAAAATTGGTGAAGTCAACACACATATTCTTTACCATCGGTAAAGTCGCAGTGTTTTCTTCAATTTCTTGTTTATTTTAATGCCTGGTACAACTAAAGATACATTTGTTTGGACAAATATAACCATAACAACAAAAACAGCTCATAATAGTTTAACTTCACAGCTAACATCTATCCAATTTCCATAATTTTCTTGATAATAACCAAAATGTCAGTTCTCAAAACCAATATATATGGCATTTTATTGATAAAAATAGTGCTTTTATTAGCTTTTATGCTTTAAATTACTTTTAGTCACATGATACACACAGGAGTTGCATAACCTTTGTTGTTTTTAATGACTTTTAATGGTCTAATAATTATTTCCACTCCTGTATTCTTATGTGTGTGTGATTAACCTGAAGGCTAACCAGTCTAAAATAACCACCTTTGGGAAATACCACATTTATTTTCACCTTCTTGCGTATGATGATGATGATGGAGATGATGAAGATGATGATCAAAGTGTATTTTCCATGATGCAGGTGGATGAGCAGACGGTCGGCGAGCCTGGCTGGCTGTGTGGCAGTTACCGTGGAAACAGGGGCTGGTTCCCTCAGAGTTACGCCGAGAAATGTACCGTCCCGGGTGCCGCCGAGACCTCCCCGTCGTCACCGCAGCGACCCTCCTCTTTACCACAGCCACTTATCACAGGGTAACTCAAAGCAGGAGCAGCGCTGACGTGTTTCTTTGTGATATTTTGGGTTCTATCCAGTAAAAACAGCACAGACGCTTTCACCATCTGCCAGTGTGTCGTATTAGTTCTCAGCTTCTAAATTTTATTTGCTGTTCTTGTCAACACTCGACTCATTCCCTTGTGATTTTGTCCTCCTCCGTTTTACAGAGTCCCAGAAGTGGAGCTAATAGGCGACAGCACTGTGCCCGATCAATCTGATGCTTCACAGGTAAGGAGGAAATTACTTGTGTTTACTTTGAACCCAAGGCATGTGGAGAAGTGTGTCTGACATCATAACAAGTCACACTTAATAGAAGGAACCTCGTACTGAGCTGCTGTAGGTGGAAATGGAAACCTTGTTTTGTGTGTCAGAGATTAACATTAATTCTGTTAAGGCTCTATATTAAGGTTTTAGGGATGCTCTCATTAGTCTGGGTTAGTATATGCTCTTACAATGTTCTTTGGGAAGGATTTTAGAGCTTTTGAATTATGTGTATATATATATATATATATATATATATATATATATATATATATATATATATATATATATATATATATATATATCACAGGTGGAAGTAACTAAGTAAAAGTACTTTGTTACTGTACTTAAGTAGATTTTTTTTAGGTATCTGTACTTTATTTGAGTATTTATTTTTCTGGCAACTTTTTTACTTTTACTCGCTTCATTTTTGTATAAATATCTTTTACTTTATAATCTTTACATTCTCAGAATAGACTCATTAGTTTTTCAAACTAGACAAATATGACAGTATGAAAAGTAAGTAGTAAATCAGAAATTGTGACTTACTAATAATTTTGACATTTTATCTCATAATTATCCATTTCTTATCTTATAAATCAGACTCTTTTTCTCATAATTTTGACTTTTTTCCTCATAATTTGGACTTTTTATCTCATAATGTGGACTTTTTATTTCAGAATTTTGACTTTTTTTCCTCATAAATTTGACTTTTTATCTCATGTTTTAGATTTTTTATCTCATACTTTTGACTTTTTTTTAATTTCCTATTTATGACTTTTTAATTTGTCCTAAATGTCCTGCCCATACCCACTAAACTGAGTACCATGACCCAATAAAATACATCATCTACATACAAAGTAACTCACATTTAAAGGCTTTATATACATATATATATATATATATATATATATATATATATATATATATATATATATATATATATATATATATATATATATATATATATATATATATATATATATATATATATATATATATATATATATATATATATAAAGATGTTCTGTTTCTTTCCTGATTAAATAAGTATTTTTATTATTACAATTGAGAAGTTGTACTTTTTTATTTTTACTTAAGTAAAGTTGAATCATTTTTACCAGAGTATGTTTCCAGACATTGCTCTTTTTATTCCTAGGCAACAATTGCAATGATTATATTCTAAGTTCCAGTTATGTTTTATCAAAAATAAATCATTGTCGCAATCATTTCATGAGAAATGGTAAAACTTTATGGGTGTGAGCTGTAAAAGTTTATTATTCATTTTTTCTCCATTTTGTTGCTTATTTTAATATTTTTTACCGTGGAACTGCTAAAGTTGTAGGAGTTAAAGGGTTAACTGAATCATGTGGAAGAGGGAAATATCTAAAACATGTAGGACGCTGGCCCTCGAGGACTAGAGTTTGATACATGTGCATTAAAGGGTTAATTGTTCCATTGTCTAAACCCACATGTTCCTTTCTGCATGTGCACTGTTCTACCAAGATCAAAACTGAATGTTTCAGTAGATAATGAAGCACATCCAGGACATGACATGTTGAAACTGTCAAGCATTTAGTTTTGTTATTTTTTCTTATCAACAGTTAACAAAAAAAAAAACAAATAAAAGCCACACCTTCTGAAATATAAAAAAAAAATTATTAAAATATTTCATGATAACGTTTATGATTATGTATGGCAGTATAGATGTATAGATAATAGATATAAAACCATGGATTGCATGACTTTCTCCAGGTCAACTTTAGACATGAAGTCTGAGTTTGGCTCATTTACAGGACAAATAAAAAGCTAATTACAGCTTTTTTTTTTTTTTTTTTTTAACTCAAAGCAGAGTGAACTATGATGTTGATCTCATTTGTGTGCAGTGAACACATCCATTTTGCTTAGCTTATTACATAACACCTCACATAATTACATTTTCATCATAAAAAAGGTGCAACTCCTGTAGCCAGTAATTTTATAATACCTTGCATTTGGGTTGCGCAGGTGTTATTCTAGTGAAAATGTGCCATGTTTAGTTATGACATAATATATTCTTCTAAAGCCAGCACTGTACTCTGCAAAAAAAAAAAATTACTGTGGACTATATTTTGTAATATTGATTATCAGTTGTAGCTGGGTTTGTGTCTGTTATAGTATCATCTATCTGGACTATAAACTGGTTTTGACAGTCAAAGAACTAGGTCTGGCTGGGGTACATACCCACTGCTGCAAACACCAACAAACACACACATACACACAACAGCACTGCTGTGTATTTATAGCCCCTGTCTACTGAGAGTTCGTCTGTTTCTCTGTGGGTCACATGGACATTTACAGATCTCTATCTCCCAATAGATAACATCAGTGTTACTAGGTCTGGCATTTGTAGGTTATGTTAAAGCTGCTTCAGATGTGTTGATAATGTATAATAATTGAATAAAGCACAGGTGTCAAACTTATGTTAAGATAAGATAAGATAAGTTAGACTTTATTGATCCCATTACATGTTACAGTAGCAGCGATGTAGAGCAATAGAGGGACAGCAAGAAAAGAAAACACATAGATAAATAAATAGTATATATACACAAACACAGATATTGAGAAAAAGAAAAAAAGACTAATATGCTATGTACACATGTTAATCCAGGGGCCACATTCAGCCCAATATGATCTGAAGTATCAGTGGGGGGACGCTGTTGTTCAGTTGGTAGAGTGGGTCGTCCATTCATTGAAGGGTCGGAGATTCGCAGAGAGTCATTGTTGGATGATGTGCCCTTGAGCAAGGCACTTAACCTGCCTTCCATCTGATCCCCAGGCGCTTGATATGGAAGCCCACTGCTCCTAGATACTAGTGATGGGTTAAATTGTGTGATAATGTGTAATGATACATGTTATCATGTGTGTAGTTACTGACAATAAAGACTATTCTAAGTCTGCATAGTAAAATAACAACAGTGATAAAAGTAAAATTATGTTATGTTATTATGTTTATCTATCTATCTTAAAAAAACAGAATAATATGAACAACCTCAAATATATATTAAAAAAAATATGTGCAATTTTAACAAAATTATACCTCAATTTACTATGTACAGATGTACTTTACAATCACAAATACACAAAACATTTAGTAATGGGTGTAATATCTTCCTGAGAATGCTGAAAAACGCTGTCCATTGAAAAGAACATTCCATTTAAAAATAGATAAATGATTAGGAATAATGTGTAAAGTGGCTCTAAAGAAACTGTTTCATCATGCAGTTTCCAAGTAAGACAATTATTTAATGGAAAAAAAGGGGGGGGGGGGGGATCACTTTCATGGGCAGAGGTGGAATGTAACTAAGTAAAAGTACTTTGTTATTGTACTCAAGTAGATTTTTTAGGTATCAGAGTATTTATTTTTCTGGCAACTTTTTAGTTTTACTACATTTTTATATAAATATATGTACTTTATACTCCTACGACTCGGTAGTCACCTCAGGCACCAGATGTCTTGGGGGTGCCAAGACGCACAGAATCAGAATATTAAGCTACTGTATATTATAAGGCGCACTTACTGTAAAAGACTAATTTCCTCACAGTGCGCCTTATATATGGATTAATTCTGGTTGTGCTTATAGTGACGACTGGGAATTTAGACTTTTTATCTAATAATTTTGACTTTTTATGATAATTTTGGCTTTTTATCTGATAATTTAGGCTTGTATTGCATTATTTTGGCTTTTTATCTCATAATTTTGACTTTTTATCTCATAATTCTGACTTTTTATCTCATAATTTGGCCTTTTTAATCACATAATTTTGATGTTTTTCACATAATTTTGCCTTATCACATAATGTGGCCTTTTTATCACATACTTTTGACTTTTTAATCACATCATTTTGACTTTTCATTGCATGATTTTCACGTTTTTCACATAATTTTGACAGATGCTAATTTCTAATTCCACAAAAAGGAACAAAGGGTGCTCAACTAGGACACCAAATTGACCAGAACTGACCCTGCGTAAACATGTAGATCAGGTATTAAGAACAGACAAGTTACAGTAATGATATGAACTAACTGATATGGAACTAAAACAAACAAAACCTTATGAATAACTGTCCACTGTAGTGACCATATGCATCAAAGGTTTAAAATGACTTTGATGCCACTGTTAACAGTTAAAATTCATTCCATGATTTTTCCTCTTGGCGGGCTAGTTTTAGTCCACGGGCCACATGTTTGACACCTGTACTATATAGATATAATATTATAACAGTGGCACATCATCTTATTCCTCAGGCATCATTCCCATTAATGGCTCGAGCTCTCTCCTCATGGTCAGCGACGTCAGAAACAAACCTCAACCTCCTCACCAGTGATGTCATCACCGCGCTGCTGAGTTTTTCACAGGGTGACATCATCAGCGTGCTTCAGCAGAGGGACGAGTGGTGGTTAGGACAACTCAACGGGACGCAGGGATGGTTTCCAAAGAGCTACGTCACCCTGGAGGCAGGAGGCAATGCAGAGTAGGAATACACTTTTGACTTTTTATTTATTTATTCTGACTGTTTTTATTCAATTTTTTTATCTAATGTGTAGTTTTATTATATTTTTTTTATTGTTCCTCATATGTTGCCTTTTTATGCCTTTTACAAGTGGTAAGTGACGTGGCAATCTAACTGTTTTTTTTTTTTGTTTTTTTGCACAGTGACAATAAATAAATGCAATTTTTTTTTTTGTCTTTGTCATTTTGGTCTTCCTCTGATTTAGTTTCAGATGGTGTGTGTGGGTTTTTTTGTTTGTTTTTAAAACTTCTATTTATTAAAGTGTAAAACACAGATACAAAAAAGTCAACAAGAAGATAGATAGATAGATAGATAGATAGATAGATAGATAGATAGATAGATAGATAGATAGATAGATAGATAGATAGATAGATAGATAGATAGATAGTGATATTTGAGCATCTCCTTTCAGTCAGTACAAGACAAAAAACAATAGATTACTAAAATAAATAATAATAATAAATAAGTAATAAAAGATGTAAGTAATGTGTGAATAAAAAACATATCTATTTACAAGATATATATATTTATTATTAGTATTTTTTTTAATAAAAAGATTGTACAGTATCCTGGACCAAGTAAAATTAAAATTAAAATTGCCCCATCATGTGTATTGCACTTATACTGGGGGGGTGTATTTAAATTACAATGATACTAGAAGACTGGCCTTTGTGTGATATGTGTATGTGCAACATCACTAGCACAATCGTTCATATCCTAAAGTAAAAAAAACACACAAGTATGTGATATTTAATTTTCTATTCTATTCATTGCACAAACACTTGTGATGATCCAATGTCAATTTGACAAGTTAATAGTGTGTGTTGTCTCTTCTTCCAGCTTGGATTTGTTTGACGCGTCCGACTCTATTCAACTGGAGGGTGAGTAAAAGGAATGCACAGGAATCATCTGTCTTTGTATTACAGTATGATTTTGATGTGTTGGTCTGTTTTATTCCATCCTAGAATACGTTGCCCTGTACACATATGAAAGCCCTGAGGCGGGAGACTTGACGTTTGTTGAGGGGGATGTTGTTATGGTAACGGAGAGAGAGGGAGAATGGTGGCGAGGATGTATCGGGGACCAGACGGGTGTTTTCCCTTCAAACTACGTACGACCTGTCGAACCAGAGGTGAGTGTTACTGCATTTAATAGTTAAAATAAACACTTTATTCTGTATGAAAATATCATGTTGGACATTTTCTCATTTGCTTTTTTTCCACCAAAATTCTAATTAAAGATTCTGTCTTTATTGCAGAAGTTGTTTGTTAAATGCCTCGTGTTAATAATTTATAGCAAATGGAGGACAAATGTGGACTCAGGTCCCAGGAATATAATAAAAAGTAGGATAAAAAATGGTAAAAATATCTAAAAGAAATTAATTAAATTTAATAAAACAACAAAATAGACATATTACAAACTAAGGCTGTCAAAATTAATGTTTTATCATAGATTAATCCATCATTGTGATTAATGTGATTAAACATTTTAACCCAATGAAATAACAATAAACAAACATATGGTAAAAGCAATGAAAAATCCAGAACATTTAAAAAAATTTTGTAAAATACAGAAAAAAACCCACACTTTGTTTTTTATTTTAAAAGATTAATACAGTACATATGCAATTAATATGTTTATTCAACACCTTTAATAGTTTCAACAAAACAATTGTTCCATTTAATTCCATTAAAATTTGTAATTGATGATGATGGATAGATTCGATACTATTGCTCGTACTGTGTCAGAGGTGTCAAACATGCGGCTCGGGGGCCAAATCCGGCCCTCCAAAGGCTCCAGTCTGGCCCCAAAGATCCAAAAAATGACACTGAAGATATAAATAATTTTATTTCAGCTTCCACATAAAGACCAATGTAATCTCACTTTGGGTCAGATCAGTAAAATGCTCTCATAATAACATATAAATACTCAAAACTCCAAATATTTTGCTTTGTAAATGTAAAAATGTTCATGTCATTTTATTGTATTGACACTAAAATGATCATTTCACAAAAATACAAGTAACCTGAACAACAAATATGAAAAAAAAATTTAAATGTCTAAAGGGCAAGTTTACCAATATTCTGCCTGTTATTAAATGTTTTATTTATTAGTTGATCTATTGTGATGTGTAAGTTGTAATTGATATGTGTTTGTTCGTGTTATTCACATTGTTTTAAAGGACGTAAACATTTTCATCACGTAACTTTGCGTTTTTTTTCACTCTAAAACACAGAGGAAAGTTTGGAGTTGACATTATTTCTTTATTATTATATAATTATTTCACTGGTCCGACTCTGAACTGAAATATATTTGACACCTCTGTATTATATGGTCACAGTTTTATCATTTCCTTTTAATCATTTATGCAGGTGACAAGAGCTGGGGTTCCAACCAAAAAACCAGGTGAGAATAAATACTTCAAACATGACCTACTGATTCATACTATTATTCATCTGATGTTTATCCACTCTAAATTCATCTCTGTCTGTGTTCGGTCAAACAGAGATCGCTCAGGCAGTTACCGCCACCGTTTCCCCGAAAATGCATCAGCTGTGTCTGTCTCCAGGGCAACTGATTGTGGTTCTGGCCAAGAACTCTGCTGGTTGGTGGCTCGGAGAACTGCAGGTCAGCCCTCAAGTCTGCGTCGATAAAATCTTATCATTTATATTAAAGGAAAGTACACACAGAGGCCATGAGGTGCTGGTTATAGGAAGTAGATTTGACAATTGGAAAATAGGGTTTTGCATCCTGGGCTCAAATGCGTTTCCCTTTTATTAGATCAGGCTTTTTTCAATATTGACAATCATAGACTGATAGATTTCAGATGGATGTGGTGCCTTATTGACACGTCTAATGGTAAATATTCATGTTTCACTGCTGGGCGTGAGAATAGCCACCAGTTATATTAGTCTAATCCAGTGACTTTAACTCTTTAATTACTGAGACCTATAGTAATAATAATAATAATAATAATAATAATCTTTATTTGTATAGCGCCTTTCATACAAACACTGTAGCCCAAAGTGCTTCACATTGATTAAAAATTAAAGTACAATTATAAGACAGGGTGAAAAATACATTACACAAAATAAACTGATTATAACATTTCAATAAAGTGCTTCACATTGATTAAAAATTAAAGTACAATTTTAAGACAGGCTTGACAAAATAAACTGATTATAAATAAGAAATATATCAATAAATAAGAAATACAATTACAGATAAAATTACAAGAGTACATGTATTATAAAATTTCAATAATAAACTGATTGTACATACATTATAGAATTTTAATAGAGTAAATCAGAAATATATTAAGATTTGATTACGCAAAGAGTATAAAGAATGTAAAGAAAGGGGTCACAGGATTATGACTCTATTCTTTATCTCCCTTCAAATGTTTTTAATTTAGTTTTAAATACACTCAGTGAGTAAGCAAATCCACAGTAAAAAATTAAAAAAGCAACAAAATGAACACAATCTGCCAAAAGTGATCATTAAAATGCACAAAAATGAATATTAAACTAACAAAATAATATGTAACGCGAACAAAGTAAGACATTAACAGAACGCAACTGATGAAAAATAATAAAATAAATAAACAAAATGGAGAAAAAAATGAACAAAAATAAGCAACAACATCAACAGAAATGAATAAATATTCACAAAATAATAAATAACATGGAAAAAAACAAAACAAAATGAAGTGGGGGAAAAAAAGGAAGAAATGACTAGTGTTGTAATTTAGTTCCAGTAGTTTTCATTTGTTTTTCTTTTCTAAAATACGAATCATTTGACAGCCTTAGTTTTTTATAATTAAATATCCTTATCATTCTTTAATGGCATGTTAAAGTACTTCCTTAGACCTACAATTTGAACTATTATGATCACTGCTGAATTAATTTTTAAAAATCACATATGAAATTATTAGTATTGCTGCACAGTGGTTTCAATATCTTCAGTAAATCTAACTGTGAATATAAAATGTCAAACTTTTGAATGGGTCGTGTTCATTATAACCTCACAGCAGATACTGTCAGTGCGTTACTACAGTATATGCTGACCGCTCAGATCAATGCTGAGTCTTTAAGAGGCCGAGCAGAGGATATGAGAGTAATAACTGATTTGTCCACAGTAGGGAAGAGGTCAATCATTGCTGCCCAATTTGTGCTGAAGCTGCAGTTAAAGCTGTGGGTTAAGCACTTAGAGAATGACACTGTAATGAGCCTTAACTTAACACCTTCATCTGAACAGTTCACACCGAATGTTCAAGTACAATTTGTAATCTTCCCACAGTTTGTCATGTCTAGAACCATCCCGAAATGTTTGTTAAATGAAACGAGATAAGATAAAGTGATGCTGAACAAGGGGTGGAACAGTATGTGTCATTTCGTCCACAGGTTTGAGTGTTTTAATGTGATTTATGAAGATAGGGGTGGAAATTAATTCACACTAAAGACCAGTCACAGTCTGGTATAGATTGTAGTTCTCTGCTCAGAATCCACACTGTTTGGTCTCAGCCAAATGCAATCGATTCGCCAATTCATCATTGTTTGATTTAAAATTCAGAAGGTCTGACTCAGGATGTGTTTTTTTTTTTTGTTTTTTTTACTACAGGCTCGTGGAAAGAAGCGGCAGAGAGGCTGGTTTCATTCCTCTAACGTTAAACTCCTGGGTCCGTCCAGCAGCAAGTTGTCGCCGTCGCCTCTGCCAGGTGATGCTCACGCTCAGTCCTATTTGTAATCCATCATCAGAGACCAGAGGTGTTAAAAGTACTCACATTCTGTACTTAAGTAGAAGTATAGGTACTTGTGTGAAAAAAAAAAATACTCTGGTAAAATATCAGCGACTTAAGTAAAAGTAAAAAAATATATAACTTCTCAATTGTAATAAAGTACAAAAGTAAAAAGTAAAACTGCATTTTTTTTTTGTCTTTGTAATGAACGCAATAATACTTATTTAACCAGGAAAAGTCTGTAAAGTTTCAAAAGTATCTAAAATAAAGTCTTTAAAAGTGAGTTAGTGTGTAGATAATGTGTTTGATCAGGTCACTGTACTCAGTTTTATGGATATGGGCAGGAAATTTAGGAAAAATGGGGAAAAAAAGTGACAATTGAGATAAAATGACATCATGAGTTTAAAAAAAAAAGAAAAAGTTTTAAAAAATAAAAAATTTAAATAAAAACTCTAACTTTTAAATCCCTTTTAAAAACTCATTTATTCAAGATTGCTTTTAACGCTTGATTACTTCTATTCTGTCTGTTTTAATGTGTGATTTCTTTATTTTTTTCTGCTTTTGTTTTATTGTTTCTTTTCCTATTGTAGTCAGACTCTTATTGTTCTCTTTTTTTTTAATTCATGTAAAGCATCTTTGAGTCCCATGACAAGTGCTATACAAATAAAAAGTATTATTAAAGCAGATGAACAGAATGCAGGGCACAGTTTATGGCCCAGAGTTCATAAGCCTCAACGCCTCAGGAAAGAAGCTGCACCTCAGCCTTTTTGTCCAGGCTCTGAGGCTGTGCATCCTTCTGCCTGAGGGGGTCTTTAATGCCCCAATGGGATCAAAAGAATGGGTTAAATGCAGAGGACAAATTTTATTGTACAGGTGTATGAATGACAAATAAAGTACTTTACATTCCGTACCTTGACTCTGACTGCTAACTTGAATACAGGGGCGTCACAGCCATTTAAAATGTATTCCAGGTTGTGGCACGTGAGCAAAATATTCTGAATCTATCATCGGAAAATTAATGAACTGATATCCATTAATGGTTACATTTTTATATTAAAAAAGTAATATATGGCCAAAAATAATAACAAAAATGTTTGTCAAAATTATGAGATACAAAGTAAAAAATTATTAGATTAACAAAACTATATAAATATGGATTTAAAAAAAAAATCAGACACTGATTTTACAGACACTGTACCTCTTTTTTCTTAATGTTTTGCCCATGTCAGAGGAGACGACTAAAAATATGTTTTTCAGGGGGAACATCACTGAAAAAAGCACCACTGGCTTAGGGTATATGTCACAGAACAAGACATAGTTTAGTTAATTTAATTCTACGGTCCTCTAGAACATTGCGGCAGCCCGCTGCGCCATTTACACCCGCTGCCAATGGCAACGGGTTTTGTCACTTCAGATTCACTGCACCATATCACTCCGCAGGTAGTTCGGCCATTTTAAGGTAAATATTCGCTACGTTGTAACGGCTATTTTATGCTATCTGTTAGAGTAGTAGCATTAATAAGCTGTAGAATAAGCGGGATAACGCTTGCTAGTTTAACAATGGCAACATTTCTCATGACTTACTGATTGATAAATGTTTGCTAACACCGTGAAGAAGAGCGGTTTCATTTCACCCAGGGAACTTAGGTGCGCTTCATTTAAATATGCTGTTGTGCCGCCCGGGCGGGTAAACAGATTAAACCATATATATTGTAACAGCCCCGCAATGTTATTACTGTTTGTTTGGCGTGATTGCGACCGACAGTAATCGTTTATCCTGAAATAAAAAGTAGGTGAGAACAACTCTCGTGTCCTGGATCCAGTGGAGCATGCGATATATAAACTCAGGAAAAAGTGAGGGGTATGAAATCATGTGGTTGGAGAAGTGGGGGTGTGCTTAAATATAAAGAGAGTAAAGGCTTCCAGATTAGTTCAAATTCCTTCATATTGCCAGTAATGCCATATGTTATTTTTTTCAAGGTGAAGTGTATTTGGTATTTTTTATTTTTTTATTAACATGCTTCCACTCATATCCTCATCCTCTCAGTTTGCCAGGTTATCGCCATGTATGATTACACTGCCGCCAATCGGGACGAGCTGAGCTTCTCCAAGGGTCAGCTGATCAGCGTCCTGGACAAGACCAACCCTGATTGGTGGAAAGGTGAAGCCAATGGGGTCACAGGCCTGCTACCCACCAATTACATCAAGATGACTACAGAGTCTGACCCCAGCCAGCAATGTGAGTAAAAACCTCCTTCACACATTTGTTAGAGGGAAAATAGATATTTTATTTAAAGTGGAATTTGATGGGAAAATCGAATAAACAAATGGGGGTTTTTGTTGTTGGTAACATTTACAAATGGAACTGATGTTTTTGCTGTAGAAACAAATTTGTGTCATGTCACTTTAAACCTCTGATGGGTTGACTTGGCTCACTTCAGGTTCAGTAGATTCCCAATCCATGTCAGAGCATGGAGACACTGACGGTAAGATGTTATTCGTTGTGTGATCATTGGTGAACAAGGTGTCACCTGACTTAAAAGGCTCGCTCGGTGATATGTTTTTTGGGGTTTTTTTTCCTAATGTGATACTTCAAATTGAATCCTGTATTTTATTCTCACATTTAAAACATACGCGATAAAAACCATGCAAGCATATCAGCCGGGCCTTTTAAAGTCTCTGAAATGATTACACCGACAATAATCAATAATAAAATCATTCAAACAAATCCTGGCTAATAATGAATCACCGGATAACAGAAGAAAAAAAAAAAAACACATTAAATATCCACGGCTCAGCTCAGCTTTTCATTCTGACCAATCATGTTTTCACCCGGTGGAGATAATATTCAACATATCGTCCACTATGCATGCTAATGTACCATACATCCACTACACGCCACTGCATCGGCACCATTAGAATCAATGGGGATTCACTGGGTCACTCATAACTGATCTGAATGCTAAAACGAATCCTTTTCCTTTTTTCCCCAGAAGTCGAAGCTCTGGGTTTGATTTAGTATTCAAGGCTTGTGTCATCTGAGTGTGTTAACAGGATTGAACGCTGTGGGTGTTTAATTAAGATGAATAACATGAAAGCATTAAAAGGCGATTAAAGCAGATGCAAAGTACAATTCAAATGTAATTCAGATGAACGTGTTTGGACTAGATACGTCTCCGCTTGTTCGGGAGTAAATGTAAGAATTGCCATCATTGCTCCAACTGATCTGACTGGTGATAAACACTGACATTTCCAGAAATACATTAATAATGCACCTGCATGTAAGAGTCCAACATTAATATTAAAACTATATTAATGTCTGCTGTCTTTTCGTCTCTCCTCATCTCACTCACCTCCCCCTCCCACTCCTCCACTTCATCTTTTTTTTGTTTGTTTCCTCTATAGGACAGTAATGCTGGCTTTCCTCTCTGCTCCTCCCCCTCCTCCTCCTCCTCCTCCTCCTCTTCCTCCTGCTCTTCCTCACCCCTTGTCTGTGAGCCAATCCGAATTGCCCTGTCGCAACAGGAAGCCCAGATGCCAGCAAGAACAACCCAGCTCTGCGCTTTCCACCCCGCTCCTTTAGGACTGTGATGTTTTGTGTTCCTCTATTTTAATTTTTTTTATTTTTTTTACTTTTCTCCCTGTTTATTCTGTCTTTCCTCTTCTGTCTTTTTCTATAAGGCATTGATTTGTCACCCTTAACCCCCCCTCCTCGCTCTCCCCTCTCCTGTGTTGCCCTTAATATTTTCTTTAACTACTAACTATTAACCAAGGGAGCGAGGCAGAGGCAGCTAGACATGAGTTTTAGAAGCTTTTGTCTCATTGATAATAATCATTTAATAAAAAAAAAAAAAGAAGGCATGGAACGTGTAGTTTCATTAAAGATAAATTGACATATAACAAGAGTTTGGTTACACAATTTAACAATTATAGTCTGTAAAATTAGACTGGAGTCATCTAGTTTTCTAAATTAAGCTATTACTCACTATGATAGAGTTTTTTAACAGGGTCACTCATTCTTGCACTAACATTAAATCTTGCTAAAAATGGACCAATGTCATTGCTCAAACACCGGTAACCTTGATTGCTGCTTGCTAACACATTGCTTGAATTCAATCCCAATTGATTGTGATTTTTATTATTCACTTCTTATGCACTGCTCCATGTATTAAAGCCTCCAAGTGGTAAAGAACGAGACCCATCCTGTACTGAACTGTGATACCACCAGCATAAAAAAGAAAAACACGCAGCTGTTTGCATACACGTAGATGAACACATATTGACATTTACACCGAACGTCTGCCAAGTTTGAACCTCAAAGACTTGAAGCTCTGAGTCTTCCACACCTCCTACACTTAGCGTTAGCTCCTTTACTCATTCACACCTATGCAATCATTTTGGAGTTACCACTCCGCCATGAATGGTGCTTCGTTTTTCTTTCGTCCAGCATCCTTTTGGTAGCAGTGTCATTAGTGTTAGCATTGCCTGATATGTCCCTTAAGTTCATGTACTGCAACTACAACGTGCCTCACACTTGTCTGTGCATTAAATGTAAATAAAATATCATATAAGTGATAATAAAGGGAGATTTTAACACGCTGATGTGTGACGTGTTTTTGATAGAACTTTCACTAGTGACTTGACAGGAAGGTTGTTGTGCGTGTGTTTGCCTTGCACTTCCTTGTGTGCGTATGTATGTTTGTGCATGAATGCATGCTTGCATGTGTGTGTTGTCTTTGCACGTGCATGTGTGTGTGTGTGTGTGCGTGTGTGTGTGCTGTAGGGTGTGCTGACCTGATGACGCTGGACACCATGACCCCTCAGGAGAGGAAGAGGCAGGGTTACATCCATGAGCTCATCCAGACTGAGGAGACGTATGTGGAAGACCTGGAGCTGGTGCTGGAGGTAAAAAAAAAAAAGAAAATAAAATCACATGTGAGGAAGAATATTTATAATTATAGATGTTTTCAGGGACTATTTTAGACATTTTCTTTCACCCTGGTGTTAGATTTTTGGTTAAGTGGTTTTATTTGACCTTTCAGTATGAGGAATTAAATAGTTGTAGTTTAGTTTTTATCTAGATTTAGAGATTTTTCTGTGTTTTATGAGGAAAGCCTGGAATTACAGAAATATGCATGACATCAAATATGATTTATCAAGAGCTGTTCTTGTCATTGTGCAAGGCACAACAAAAATTTGCTTCAGTAGCTCTTAACTTAAAGCACACAGTCGACACATAGATATGTCTAAGATATATCTAAATAAAAAATTTATAAATAGAATAGCAGTGCAAATTAAAACTAAGGTGAAACTGGCATAAATATATTGCACATATTTCATAATATGAAGTCTAAAGGTAATGTTATAAAACCATTGGTCTTTTAAAGGTTCCATAATTGATCAACTATGAGCCATTTACATGAGGGAGACTGAAAAACAAATTTGATTTTACATTGATTTTACTTTGAGAACTGTCATTTTTTTTATTATTAAAAATGACACTGCAGATTTGTTTATGCACATCATTTTTAATCTATTTCCTTCTTTTTTTTTTTTATTAATTTATTTTTTTTTTTAATGTTCCTATCTGTAAGGTCTTTCACAAGCCCATGTCTGAGTCGGGCCGTCTGACAGAAACTGAGATGGGTGTCATCTTTGTCAACTGGAGGGAACTGATTATGTGTAACACCAAACTACTCAAGTACGTACTACACACTGCTTTGATTCATGTATTAATATTTTCAACGCACCAGTGAAATGGATGTTTTGAAATGTTATTTTCTGAAGGATAAAGTGTATAATGTTTTCATATTACACAACAGTTCACACTAATCCCTCTGATATCACATCAATATCAACATCATGTACAACTTTAAGAAAATATGTAAATCTTACGTGTATAATGAGCAACATAAATAACATATTCTCTTTTAAACTGTATATCCTGTTCACTTTTGAGTTTCTGTCTTTTTGTGCTTTTTGGGTTTTTTTTTTATTATTTCTGCTGTTGTTAACATTGAGATTCCCCCTTTGGTGGGATTAATAAAGTCATATCTTATCTTTTGATCATCCTCGTGGCTCAGGGCCCTGCGAGTCCGTAAGAAAACAGGCGGAGAGAACATGCCGGTCCAATTAATCGGAGACCTTTTGGCCTCGGAGCTTGCACACATGCAGCCCTACATCCGCTTCTGCTCCTGCCAGCTCAACGCTGCCGCCCTGCTGCAGAGCAAAACCCACAACCAGCCTGATTTTAAAGACTTCCTCAAGGTGTTTTTTTTATTGTTATTATGCCTGTTGTATTTTAGTTTTATGGTTCTATACATGTAGACATGTTTATAACAATATACACTACCGGTCAAAGGTTTTAGAACACCCCGATTTTTCTGGGATTTCATTGAAAATTTGGTGAAAATGGTTCAGTTCTCTTCCTAGCACCAACTTTTGGGGCTTGATCACTCTATTCCAAGAGGCCTTTTTTTTTAAACTATGAACTATTTTAACTATTTTGGAGTTTTTAACCTGTTACTTGATTGTTGTAGCAGGTGCAGGACATCACATGTAGCTCTATCTCAGGGACAGAAATGTCATCATTAGACACAATATTGTGAGCAGGCCTGTGAAGGTGTCATTGTTTGATGGGGTGCAATGTTTCTGCTGTATTGTTAATTGGTAAAGTGCTATTAACTCTTACCTGTCCTGCTTGTCTTCTCTCCGGGGTGCCTCTTTAAAGGTTCCAGGTGAGATCAAGTACAGGAAAGGAAGAGGGTTTTTTTTTTTGTGTTGTGTATATATAAAAAAATGTTTATACATTTTTTTTATTATAAGGGGTGTGTTTATTGTGGGATAAAAAGCAATGCTAAACAATTAATTATCAGCCTTCATCCTTAAAAAAAGGTTTTGTTTTTTGTATCTGGATCTTTTTTGTTTGTTTGTTTGTTTGCATTTATTCATTTTGATCAAAAACAAAACAGAACAATTAGTAACAGAATTAGATATACAATAGGTAAAAACAGACTGAAAAGGCTTTGGGCTGAAGCTGAAGCTTTTTGTGCCCACCGTATTGAAATTTCACAAATACAATGAAAGAAAGAAAGATTGAAAGAAAAAAATATTTCAAAACTGATACATGATGCTTAACAATATAGAACAGTGAAGGAGAAAAAAAAAGAGAGATTTTATAGTGTTTTTATATAATTACCATTGGTTTAAAGCCTTTCTTAAATGATGGAAAATGATGATCTTTCTTAAATGATCTCTTATTTTAAAGATATTTTGTTTCCAGCTCCCAATTATGTAGATTTTATATCCCAGTGGAGGATATAAAAGGGTGTCATTTTCTATCTGTTCTGGCTGCTGGTCACTTCTAAAGGCTCATCATCCTTGTACTGTTACTGATGGGGTTTTTTTCTTCTTCTTTTTATCATCTAGTGAATAAAACACTAATAATTTCTTACACCTTACTTCCAACCTCAAGGTTTTTTTTTCCCACTACATTATCCAGCCAATGTACGGTCAAACCCAACAGAAGGGAACAATACTTTGTACATTTCAGTGATTTAAGAATTATTTTAAATGCAAAATAGTATCCAAAAACCTTTTTTTTCCCACCTCTATACATTTTTAACATTCACCACAGGCCACCACAGGTCAGGGGTTAAAGGGTTAAATCAGTAGCCACCACAAAACCTGTCTCCTTTAACTCTGTCCACGTTGTCTTCTTTGTCGTCTCGAGCAGAAAATTGCCACCAACTATCGCTGTAAAGGAATGCCACTGTCCAGCTTCCTCCTGAAGCCAATGCAGAGGATCACACGCTACCCGCTGCTCATAAAGAATGTACGTAGGAAGCGCAAACTGTTTAACGGTGTTTAAATAACAGTATAAACAAAACTTCAATCTCAAGACTTTCTTCTCCAGATCCTTGAACACACACCAGATGGTCACGCAGACCGCGGCCCCCTCCGGGACGCTCTGGACCGAGCTGAGGAGCTGTGTTCCCAGGTCAACGAAGGGGTCAGGGAGAAGGAGAACTCAGACCGGCTGGAGTGGATACAGAGCCACGTCCAGTGTGAGGGACCCATAGAGGTAACACACCCCTCCTATGCCCTCCATCACTCCTTCATGCAGAACCCGTCTGGCCAGGAAGAACATTCACAAGAAATCATTCATCCCCTCTGCAATAGCTACTCTGAATAACAAAAAAATATCTGCACTGTTTTTTTTTAGGGTTTTTGATTACTTTATGTGATTTTATTTCATTTTTATTAATTGTGTTTTTAGTGGGGAGGGTGTTTGTTGTAAGAAGCATTTCTGTTTTTTTTATGTGGAACAGACAAATGGTAAATGGTCTGCATTTATATAGCGCTTTTCCACCTTCATGGTGCTCAAAGCGCTTTACATTAGCTTCACATTCACTCATTCACACACACACACTCATACACCAGTAGGTTTCTAAGGTCAGTCCTACTGGAGGCCTAAGACAGGGTTCAGTGTCTTACCCAAGGACACTTCGACATGTGGACAGCCAGAGCTGGGGCGCGAACTGCCAACCTCTCAGTCATTGGGTGACTCACTCTACCAACTGAGCCATCTATCTGGACAGTAGAGGTTTATGCACCAGAGCCAGTACAGGGGGTCCACAATGACTCTTTACGGTTTAAAAAAATCGATTACAAAAGCAATTGATTAGACGCATCGATCGTATCTGTTCTCTGTACTCAGTGCAGAGTGCTTAGAAATATTAAGAAGTATGTGGAATTTTCAAATGCTGTTTTTCAGAGCTTGAAAAGTCTGGAATTTTGTGTGAGAGTCTTATTGATAAAACATGGAAAAAGTTTCACTCATTGTGACATTTTAGAGTTGATTGACATGACTGTGCTGACTGTTTTCTACTTGAAGGATTCTAGTTCTTGTGAGTAATTTTATTTATAGAGCACTTTTCACAAAGAGTCACAAAGTACTTTACTGTGCAATACAATTAAAATAAATTTTCAGATGTTTGTAAAACTCTAAAAACAGTCTAAAAATTTGCAAGTACAATCTCAAGCAAAAAAAAAAGTCAGCACACAAATGTATTTATTTAATTCTTTTTTTAATAACAATATGTATTTAAATGAAGCAAAAAAAAAAATCCCTTCACTATGTACTTTTAATTTTGTACTAATCTCCGCAGATTTGTCTGTTCATTTGCTCTTGTAATAAATATGTTAAATTATAAAGAGCCTTTATGGACCCCTTTTATATAAATATCCCTCTGAGACACTTCTGCACTTAATAAGATTTGCTTTAGGTGCCGCTGTGTGCTCCGTTTCATCTCACCATCACATTACCATTCATCATCAGGATTTGTGTTCAGTTATCTAAGCAAACACACACATAGAAAAAACTCTGAGAGCATTTGTCAGTGCTCTACTCATTGCACATGACAGTTTCTCTCCTCATCTTATATGTCTCTCATCCCTTTTTCCTCATACTTTCCCTCCTTCTCCACTTCAGCACTTGGTCTTCAACTCGCTCACTAATTGCCTCGGGCCTCGTAAGCTACTTCACAGTGGCCGACTGTATAAAACCAAGAGCAGCAGGGAGCTGTGGGCTTTCCTCTTCAATGATTTCCTACTGCTCACACACAGCGCCAAACCCTTCTCGTCTTCAGGACCAGACAAGCTGTTCAGCCCCAAAACCAACATACAGCTGAAGATGTACAAAACAGTAAGGATAGAGACAGGGGTGAACTGAGAACTATGAGTTAACTGTCAAATCAAAATACTCCAGGCCTTTTGAACACTCTGAATCTACACCTATACTATATACAACACAGGTGTCAAACTCTAGTCCTCGAGGGCCGGTGTCCTGCATGTTTTAGATATTTCCCTCTTCCATGTGATTCAGTTTAACACTTTAACTCCTGAGAACTAACAAAATAATTGGTAACATGAGCAAATTAAGACACAAGTGGCAGAAAATCAAAGAAAAATTAAAAAAATAAAATAAAAGAACCAAAATGTAGAAAAATAAACAAAATGAACAAATACTAATAAATATTTACAAAATGACAAATAATGTGGAAAATTTTGGAGAAAAAAAAATTACTAAAGAAGAAAACTAGTATTGACATTTGGTCACAGCAATTTTTAAAAAAATTGTGAAATTAAAAAAAAAAAAAAAAAAAAAAAAAAAACACCTCTTGCTTTTTGGCATTTTTTCCATGTACAAAATACAGTAAAACTGTTGAATTTTTCTGAATATTTAAACTAAATCATCCATTCAGAATGCATCAGCGCTGACACTTAAAGAGTTAATAATCAGCTCCTCATCAGACTGATAATGATGCAATGGCCTCCAGGTGTAATGGAAGAGGGAAACATCTAAAACATGCAGGACACTGGCCCTCGAGGACCGCAGTTTGACACCCCTGTTATACAACATCCTATAGCTGTACTTTTTCTAGTTTTTCTTTTTTTATGTTGTTGCTATGGTTTTATAACTTGTTTTATCTTTGTTTTATAATTGTTACTTGTTTTTTATTATTTTTATCTGTTTGGAAAGCACCTTGTGCAGCTTTTTGGTGTTGTAAGGTGCTATAGAAATAAAATGTGATTGATTGATTGATTGATTGATTGATTGATTGATTGTTTGATTGATTGATTGATTGATTGATTGATACTTTCCCAAATGTCTTGTTATACATGTTGAATACATGACTTGTTTTGTCTCCAGCCTTTGTTTTTAAATGAAGTTTTGGTGAAAATGCCCCCTGACCCCTCCAGTGATGAACCACTGTTTCATGTATCCCACATCGACCGTGTCTATACACTGAAAACAGAAACCCTAAATGAGAGGTGAGCGCACATACAGTACAGTACTTTATTGTCTCTGTTGGAAAGGTATTATGGGCTTCAGTAATGCTCCATATTTTCAGAGCACTATATTACGGGGTAATTTTGCCATAACCCTTTGTTGGTAACACTACAAAAATAACAATAATTTTTATTTTTTCCACCTCACAGGGACTATTATAACATAAAACATTGTTTGTTTTTTACTGACCCTAAATTTAACTAAAATATTAAAACTCAAACATTCCTTCACCAATCTTACCAACATAATTTGTGACTTGGTTCAAATTAGATGTATTAACTCTTTGTGTTTGTAGCATTAGTGATTAGCATTAGCATTTCATGAACCTTTACTATCTTCTCTACCGTTTGGTTGAGCATGATTTCAAAAAATTATTACATGAATAACAAAATATTTTGGAAACATGATGAGGATTATTTATGTAAAATAGACTCTGTAAGAGTTAATAAAATGAAAAAAAGAAAAAAGAACTTGCCTGCAATTTTGTGTCCCAAAGAAAAGATCATAGCAGAGGTGTTGTCACAGTTATGATCTTCTTCCTTGGTGGTATACTAACATGACCTGAATATATCATTGACAGTGCCACCCAGTGGTGTCTTTGTGCATTACATGCTTCTCACAAAAGGGGGAGACTGCCCAAGAAGTTTGGTGTCAAAGGGCTTATATTTAGATTAGATATCAGGGTTCAAAGTTACCTCTACCAAACGGTTGAGCTGACCAACAAAGGGTTAACCGCCTGAAAAGTACCTCTCCAAATTAAAATGACAGCTGTTCTTCAACTGCTTGGAGTACAGATAAAATAATGCATTGTTTGTAACTAACACCCTGTAGTTCGAACTAAAACACTCACGACTGTTTATTTGACTGATAAAAAGCTGTAGACGTATAAACACAGATAACTTTAATGTTTTTCCCTCCTCAGCTTAATTTTTTTTGTTGAGAAAACCAGTGTTTTGCTACATTTGATAGGTATGAATTAGAACACATAATTTACCAACAGATTAATGTCTTGGCACTTTGAAGTTGAAAATTCAGAATTTTATTTGTAAAAATGTCAGTTTCAGAGCATTTTTTTCTATGGTTATTTTTAATGCGTTTTGCAGAATGGAAATATAAGTGGCTACATTTGGAAACATGGGAAAAAATGAATAACTGTTGAATTCTTCAAATACACATACGATATAAGCAAAAAATTCATGAAAATAAATATCTCACATTCAAAATTACCATTGTCACTGCTAAAATAAAGTACATACAGGTTATTCTGGTCTAAATATTCAGCAGCTCATTGTCTATCCACATGTCACTACAGATTATAAATGCCACCTAATTTGTTGGAACATCCATACAGTAGATAGTTGATCAGGTGACAGTCTTCAAAAGCCAAATGTTGTGTATGTGGTGTTACTGTTGCACTTTAGAATAGTTTGTGTTCAGAAAGATGAGTTTGTTCACTTTCATTTGATGTGCAACAAGTGGAGGTGCATTAATGTGGGAGCTGTATATATAGGTGTTATTAAAATAATGTCATGGACGTCCCAGGATCCGGACATAAGACTGGAAAACAGCACAAATGAGTGTTGGACTCTATCTTCGACTGTACATAAAAATCTGCTAGAGATTATTCCTTCAAACCTGTCACTGCAGCGTCTTTACTGTACATACTTCACTGTTTGCAGGACAACATGGGTCCAGAAAATTAAAGCAGCATCTGAACATTTTATAGAGACTGAGAAGAAAAAGAGAGAGAAGGCCTACCAAGGTAAATAGTTTGATGCTTTTAAGTAAACATTTTTAGCTCACACTGCACCAAAACCTGGACTTCATCCCATCAGAAACAATGACTGAGCAGTTTGACCTTAGTGTTAATTTAAAATCAAAACAAAACAAAGTATTTTTTCTCATTTATTTTTATTCATTTATTTTTGTCTTCTGATAGTACACACTGGTAAACCTACACGAAACTAAACCATGATAAAAGTTTAAAATATACCCTTGTCACATCAGCAATTGTTTGTTGTTAGCAGAAATGTGATGAAATTATCAACAGGATGGATAGGAAAATAAAGTATAATAATGACTGCAGCTGCTTGAACTAAGTGCAACATTAGTTTAATGTTAAAGCTGTATGTGTTTCTACAGATAATATGTTAAAGAGGTGGATTTATTTGACAATTTTTTTTACTCCTAATAGCCGAAATGATCCAGTTGATGTCTGTTGTGGAACATCTTTGGGTTAAGGTCTACCAAGTTTGTTCAAAGAATGGGGAAATATTGATTTTTATTTTTTAAAAAAATGTTTTTATTATTATTTATTTTACAAATCTCTATTAGTTTATAATGGGGCGTATTTCAAAGTGCTTTAACTTGAAAAGAGTTGATGACGTGGATATAATTACTATTGGCGATAAATAGCAAGTCACATATAGGCTTTCATTTGGTGCCATGACCTTTGACCTTCAGTTACCTTCAAAGGTCAAACAAATATCAATTAATGTCTTTAAATATGCTGTTGGACAACAATATTCTCTGTCCTATATTTAAACAAAGTTACCCTCTCCTTTAAAAGACATTTTGTCATATTTTAATAACTTTGGCATCAATTATTTTCATTGATAACTCTCGGTAAAATAAACAGATAAAAAAAAACAATGTGATGTAGAATTGATTATGCGAAACAAGACAGAAGAACAGTATTCACTGTAAGTATATAAAACATCTGGGTCATAACAAATGTAATTAGAAATGAACGGAGATTAAAAAAGAAAAAAGTGATGTAAGAGATATGAGACAAAAATGATGTAAAAAAACCCAAAAAACATGAAAATTGCAAGAAAAAATAAATTATTAATAGACATAATTTGCCATGTTCAATATTTATCTTTTAGGTCTTGAGCTGAAACAGTTAGCTTTAAACATTGCTCTATGAAATCATTTAATTATGGTGTTATGACAAAAACATATCATTTTTGCATAATTGCTGGGGGCAGTTATGGAATAAAGCTTTGTGTTTGTTCCAGCTCGTTCCTTAAAAAGCAGCGGTATCGGACGACTACTGGTGACGGTCACAGAGGCTCAAGAACTGAAGGCCTGTAAACCAAACGGTGAGGGATTGTAATATCTGTGAAGAATGTTGGATATGTAATGGGTTGTTAATAAGGAAAGCCATTATTTTAACCAATAAAAACCCAGTAGTATTTTTGTGACAGTTTGGAAATTAATGTTTCCTTCTATTTAACTTTTTCTTAAGTGATTTATCACCATTTCTTTTATTATTTTCTGCATTTTTTTTTTCAAAATCTGGTATTTTTCTGTATTTAATTTACTAATCATGTAGATGTTTATGATGCTGATGACCAAAATTGCATTTTATACCAATTATTTACATGTATTGATAGTAGTATTAGAAGTATTACACAATTTAGATCAGTACAGTTCCAGGAAAAAAATCATCAGGTTATCCTTGTTTTCTTCAGTTTCTTGTTCATATTAATGTCTGTTACAACTAAAAGTAAATTTGTTTGGACGAGTGTGATATAAAAAAAAAAAAAAAACGCTCATAAGAATTTAATTTCAGAACTAATATCTATCTATTTTCTTGGGATTACTTGATAATCAAAATTACTTTGGTTCTTACATCAATATCTATGTCATTGTACTGACAAAAACAGTTTCTATTTTTAGTCACATGATTCACACAGGAGTTAGTACCTGATTTTTTTTATTACTTTTGATGGTCTAATATTTTTTTAACACAACTGTAAATGATTTTACTCACCAGTGGCTGTTTGAGTCTTAATAAGATCAGATAAGATGAGATACTATGAAATAAGCTACTGTGAGATGAGTCCAGGAAATTCATTTCAGTGAAAGAATGAGAACCCTGAGCAGTAAAAAAAAAAAAAAAAAAAATACATGTATGTCCTTGTTGTGTCCAGGTAAGAGTAACCCATACTGTGAACTGACCATGGGGGCTCAGTGTTACACCTCAAGGCCGATCAGCGACACATTGAACCCAAAGTGGAACTTCAACTGTCAGTTTTTTATCAAAGACCTGTATCAGGACGTCCTGTGTATCACTGTGTTTGAGAAAGACCAGTTCTCACCAGATGGTAAGCGAATAAGACACAGTTTACGGCTCTTTTTTTATTTATTTGTTACACAAGGTGAAGAAAAAATTATGTCACTCCTTTGTTAAATAACCCCATATTTTCCTATTTTCGTAAGTTTTAAGTTTTCTTGTTTGCTATTTTTCTTTAAAGTCTATATTTAATTCATATCCACATGTCATTGTAACTCATGATAAATTATTTTTTTGTATTTGTCTTTTTATTGTATTGTTTTATTTACTTTAAGTATTTTTTTTTTGTTTATTTGATTCATTTGAAGTGTTAATTAAATTGATGAAGGGAGGATCTATATAAGCATATTAAGCTTTTGGCCTCCCTTGCACTGTTCTATTTTATTTGTATTTGTATTTGTCTTCTTTTAAAGTGCAAAATAAACTAAACTAATCTAAAAAGAAATTCTTAAAATCTATTTCTTTTTTTTTTCTTCAGATTTTCTTGGTCGCACTGAAGTTCCTGTAGCAACAATAAAGAAAGAAATGGAGAGCAAAGGAGCCTCTAACCGCCGCCTCCTGCTGCATGAAGTCCCCACCGGAGAAGTGTGGGTCAAACTAGACCTGCAGCTTTATGAGCCAAGCAAATAAGAAAGAAAACCCACTGGAAAACACTTCCTCAGGCACAAACACACATTAATTTTTAAAGCATATCCATTTTGTATGTGCTTAAATACACCCCAAAGCTTCTATGTATAACAGATGATACATTTATAAAGGTTCTACTGCGAGTCATTCAGTGACATTTAAATGATTCAAGGTAGTACAGTGGAAACCGCTTATAGTGATCACGTTGGTCCAGAGCCAATTTGAACACTGTAAGCCAAATTTACAGGTATTTCACTTTTTAAAAAAAATGTTTTATGCAGAATATCATCTAAATGCCATTTACATGGTTTTTCAATGAGAAAAATTAAATGAAATGGATGCTTCAGCATTTAGTGAATTTTATTACAGTACTGTATCATGTAAGTTTAATTACGTACAGTGTACTGCGTAGTGTGCAAACATAACTCAAATGGTAAATTATTCTGTACGTCGGCTCTGCTGTGGCACCAGTGCATTTTTTAACATGTCTGAAAATAACATTTGAAACAAACTGTATAATAGAACAACAATATAGAAGATAACGGCATCAAGAAAATTAAAGCTACCTCTGTTTTTGTGTTGCGGCTCTCCGCATGAAGAAAATTTCTTCCTTTTTCCAGCCATGATTCGCAAGCTTTTTTTTTTTTTTTTTTTTTTTTACTTTATTTCAAGTTTACAAGTACAAACATCAATGAATATTCAGCCATTCCAGTTCCAGAGTACACCTCAAAGAAGATGAGACAGACTTCATAAAATATTCAATTTGTGAAAAGAAGAAAAAGGGGAAAAAAAAGAAGAAAAAAGAAATATGACAGCACATTACCTGAGAATTAAGAGTAGATACCAACCACTGATATACATTTCTTATTTTTATTCAATTCCAAAGACTCAAAGTAATAATTAACTTCAATTAAAAATAATTTAAATGAAGTAGTTGAGTTTTGAAATTTGTTTTTATGAATATAAACATGATTCACAAGCTTAGTTGCTGCCCGGTGTCAACTCTTTACGTTAAGGAATTAAGGAATCATGAGAGTAAAAAATAAAATAGCTCCATGTAATTTTAAAATTATTTTTGCATGTTTACATTCATAAAATGGTCTAAAATGAACATTATATGTGGATTTCTTGATTACTATAAACAAATTATGTATAGGAATTATTCTGTCCCAAGCTTTTTGATCTATATAGGCGGTTGACCACTATAAGCCGTTTCCACTGTAGTGTAATTTGTTACAAAAGGGCATTAATAAACCTAATTCTACTGTCAAAACCCACGTTCGTCACTTTAAGAAATAATTTGTGATAAACATGCCTTAATGATAACCAGCTAGATTTTCTAAAACGTAAAGAATTGTATTTTTCTAACTTTAACAAATATGAATACACTGCTATTTTGCTGATATGAATGGAAAAACTCACATATACTATTATACATTTGCATTTTTTCATCTAGACTGTGAAAGGTTGTGTGGAGCTGTGTGTAAAATGTAATGCAATGTAATTTCCATGATTAATCAAATGATATGCCATTAGAATGAAAAATAATGGCACCAATTAAAGAAAAAGTTTGAAATTTTCTCCCATTTTCTGTTTTGTATTATTGCACCCATTACTTCGGTGACTATTTTGGCTGACGTGTGTCTGTGAAGCAATATACGGCCGTGGAAAAAAAGTTTTCAGACAGACAGACACCCTTAAAATTTGCAGAATTTTTTTTTTTTTTGCATTACAAACATTACTGCATCAGACAAACACAAAGAAATGCAAATATTTTTTATGTTTATTAGTAAAAAGGAAAAATAACTAAACTAGAAAAGCACTCAGGAAGTGACTTAAGTGTAGTCAATTTTCCCTCCCACACAGGCCCTTACAAAGAACCAAGTATGTGTAAAAATATAAAAATTCTATCTCATGCACTTGAGCTGTAAATAAAAATACAAAATATTCAATAGTTGTCACATTTTTTAATCCTTTAATTGCTGTCTGTGTAATTAAACTCTTTTTTTTAATGCAAAGAAAAACCCCATATATACAATTTCCTCCCAAAATCCTGCGTAAAAATGGCATCCTATACGATTTGTTTTTACAGCACATCAACATTGGTTAATTTGTATTATTATTTTTCGAACTAGGTCAAATGTTGATAAATACTAGCATCTGTCACCAAGTGTGTGTACAATGTGGACTATAAAACCAATTATCAAATAATATATATTGTTATTTTTATGCTCTTAATTTTTTTTAAAAATTAAGTTCAGCCTTAATCATGAATACCAAATAATCCTTCATTTAAAATTTTGTAACCCATTAAATGATCTCTATTATTTATGTCACTATACTTTTTATGCAAAAAATATTTATTTATTTATTTATTTATTTATTTATTTATTTATTTATTTATTTATTATTTAAGCCTTTAATGGCTTATGGATCAAAAACAGTGGTTATAATGGAAAAAACTGTGCATTTTTTGGCACACTTTGTCACACACAGATGGTAGTCTTGTAATTTTCTTTTCTTTGCAAATTTTAGTTGGTGACCAGAATTTTAAAGATCGTGCAAACATTTTAAATTCTGAAAGTGCAAAGTGTGTGTAAAAAGTGCACCAGAGGGTTAATCTAATATTTAATAAATGCATGATGTTTTCCAAAACTTTTTTTCCACCACTGTATGGTTGTGTGAGGCAAAAAAAAAAATAGCTGAAGCATCCTTGTCATTAATATTGTATTTAATTCTATGCAGATAACAGCTGAACCTGCTGTAAACATGCCACTTGTCATTAACATCCTCCTGTGGAGAACCAGCAGTCAGTCTTGTGACACCTCCCATCTGTTGTAGCAGTCGCACTGATGTGGTACGGGATCCTGTCGAGCCTGAGTGACACACATTCATAGCAATGATTTGATTATTGTCACAGTTTCTGCTCCACTCCCATGGCTCATCACACAATCAGCATCACTAGAAATTAAATAAATGGGTTAATATTAAAATGTTCCATTCTTCTGTTGATATATGATGGTACCTGCTGGGTTTCCTTTGTTGCGCCTGTGGATGATGTTGAAGAACAGACTCACTACGAGTCAGCAGGCAGTTAATATTCAGAGGGAGCTCGACTTCGACTCTATCACTGTATTTACACCCTAAGTCAGAAAAAAAAGTAACCCTTTATGACTATTTTTGGTCATTTCTGCACACATTATAAGGCAGTAATGTATTGTATTGTATTTATATATATATATATATATATATATATATATATATAATTTATGGATGCCTAACCAAATATGGTAAATTCATTAACCTTGATAACACACATTTTTAAAAAGTTTTCACAAAAGTAATACACTCTTTTGTCCTACAATAATACATTAATTTTAATTATTTCTGCGAGTGCCTTTAACCCAAGAGGCCCAGACTGTTCACCCATAAAGACCCAAATGTTAACCCTTAAAGATACAAATCTTCATATTTAACACTTACTGACCCAAATATTAACCCTTAAAGACCCTAATGTTGTGTTGTAATATTCCAACACTGGGTGTCCTGGGGATAAAGAGGTAAACGCCATTATGAACACACGTAGAAGTATGATCTGTTTCTTAAATACCTAAAACTTAAGCTAAACAGACAAATCCACATAGGTAACATACACAGCTTCACCAATAAAGTCTCCTTCTGGATTTAAATAAGCAACTCTAAGTCCTTCTATTGGTTATTTACTGCAGTGATTAATATGTTTTAGGTGTAACTAGTTCTTTAATAATACAATGAGGAACTTCTCATTTCTTGAATTATAAAGACCCTAAATATTCACCATCAAATAAAAATATCTGCTAATCTAAATGTTTAATACCTGTTGTCTAGGTAATCTACTAATTGTATCATATATATATATATATATATATATATATATATATATATATATATATATATATATATATATATATATATATATATATATATATATATAATTGATGTAAAATGCAGTTTGTCATATTTTCATTGTCATCAGCTATGACCCATTTGGCTGCTTAGAGGCTCTGCAGTCACCATGGCAACACCATCATCTTCTACAATATCGATTCACCAGTAAAACCCTTAATGTTTGATAAATGTGAGTGAATAGATGCACTTGCTCAGTTAAGGATCAATTTACTGAAAAAGTCACTTTTTCTTTAATAAGAACCTTAAACTTTAATCTGAACTTTTATGAACATCTACAGTATGTGATCGATAAATTAAAAACAGGTGAATATGATATGCACTGAAACAACAAAGTTAAGAGGATACTATATCTATAAATGTGATAAGTCACTTAAAAATTGTGAAATATAGAGAAATATTAATTTGGAAAGTGACACAAAAGTAGCTCTGGGTTTTTAAGGGTTAAACTACTGTTTCAAAGGAAAAAGGTCATGTGATCTGACCCTGTTTTAGAAAAATGGTCACATCAGGGTGAAAACAGAGGCAGATGAAGTGATTACCCATCATCCCTAGAGCTTATCGTACCAGGCTGTGGGGGCGGAGTTATGACCTGGAGTTGGTTCAGTTCAACAACATTATGTCTAAAACATGATGAGAATAAATGCAGTGACCACAGTGAATGTGTGCAAAAGTAAAGCTAAAGGTTCAATGGAATATCAGAGCGGAGGGCTTTTAGTTTATCTACAGTGTGTATTTAATGTGGATTTTAAAAAAAAATAACAACATAGAAACCTGCTTCACAAGAACGAGCCATCCTCTTAGTCTTTTCCCTTTGTTGTTCACTCCACTGAAGACACGATGGGTCCTTTAAATGAGCTGCACTGAGCTATAAGAACAGGAAATATACTGTCAAACTCAGATGTATAGAGCATATATATACTTCAGTAATGTATTAACAGAAAAAAAGTATGACAAGGTAAAGTAATCATTGTTTATCTCTGCGTTTTGGTATTATTTGGGGTGTTGGATTCAGTTTTGCTGTTGTGCTTTTTTTTTTTTTGTTTGTTTTATCATATTTTCACTATATTATATACTGTAGTGCTGAGTTGTTAAACTATAGCAATGAATCATATTGTATAACATCAGCATCAACTAATGCTGACAAATCTAATAAAAAGTTAGAGAAATAAAAGTGAAATATAAGTAAAAAAAGAAAAAAATTCACAAACCCAATATACTTGAAAATCTACACACAATTACCTTGTAGTTATGAGACTTTCTGCAGCTGATAAAAAAAGGATTGTACTCCTTTAGATCGTAGGTTTCTAGAAACACAAATCCCTAGAGATAAAGATGAGAGACAATTCATAAAGGCTGACAAGTTTAACACAAAGACAAACAGTGACGCGGTTCTGTAAACCCTTTACGTGCTCCCACCTCGTAATTGCTTGAAGCTACTTTCTCTCAATAGCGATCAACAACTGCAAACAGCTGTGCGCCTTATCAAACTACTTTCATCAGTCGTTCGGCAGTGTTTGCGGCTGCTATGTGCAGGCGCATAGCTGTTAGCAGTGCCAACACGCATTGATCGCTATTGAGAGAATGAAACTCCAAGCAATTACGAGGTCACTCATTTGAAAACATACTGTTTTGAGAAGAAGCATGTTTTATTTTGTTGACCCCAGGTAACCTGCCAGGACTACTTTCGCTTTGACAGAAAACCGGACCAGAACGCAACTCACAGGACACTGTCGGGGTTGAGTCACTGTGGGTGCATCAGAGTAAACACGCTGATCCCATACAGATTCATGCGGAAAAATACTGAACTATCCCTTTAATTCAACTCAGTGTCAACCAAATCTGAGGAGGGTTAGATTCCACCGTTACTTTAGTGTTGCAGTGGTGGAGGTAGTGACTGTAGAAACTCTGGCGTCTCTTGATCTCCTTGGAACTGCAGCTCAGTGCATGTTCCTCCACTGTCTTCTGCAGAGGCAGCCACACACGCTCCGTCCAGCGTTTGTGGAGCAGCTCCTTCCTCCTCAGTTCCTGCACATCCCGCTGCTTTAGGAAACTCTCCAGGTCCTTGGTGAAGAAACAGCACAATATTTATACAGTACTGCAAATACAGAAGGCTGCCATGTTGCATCACTGAATTAACTGGACAACAACACCTGCTACTAGAGGGAAGACATCTGATTCACCAGGACCTTGTGTATTCTATTTAAAAACCTAAAGATAACATGAAATCTCAGATCTGAACATCAAGTGCAATGAAAACTATACCTGAGAGTCAGAGTCTATCAGCTGAGTTCTAAACTGTCCTACAATGTTTCAGACAGTGATTTTTGTTTGTGTTGGTGTCACACCATTACATGTACATGACGATTAACACCACCTGTTTATGCTGTAATTATCAAGTATACCTGTACAATGCATAGATTATTATACCATTAATAATAATAATAATAATAATAACAGATTACATTTATATAGCGCTTTTCAAGGCACCCAAAGTGCTTTACGTTATTTATCCATTATTCATTCACTCACACATTCTCCCTCTAGAGGTGGTAAACTACATATATAGTCACAGTTACCCTGGGGCAGACTGACAGAAGCGTGGCATCCATTTCATACTTATGGTCTCTCCAACCACCACCAAACATTCATACACCAGTGTGAGTGACACTGGAGGCAAGGAAGGTGAAGTGTCTTGCCCAAGGACACAACAAAATGACTAGGACAGAGCAGGAATCAAACCACCAACCCTTCGGTTAATGGATATATATATATATATATATATATAGAGAGAGAGAGAGAGAGAGAGAGAGAGAGAGAGAGAGAGAGAGAGAGAGAGAGAGACAGAGAGAGAGAGAGAGACAGAGACAGAGAGAGAGAGAGAGAGCGCCACATCATTTCTATTTTACTAGTGGGGAACTTTATTTATATTTAACCCTTGTGAGGTTGCCTGAATTTTGGTCCCCATGGTGTGACTGTGTAAACATATCTATGTCCCCATAAAGATAAGAATATAAACACACACACAGACAATTACATAATGTAACTATATAATGTAATAAACAAACCCATCATCTTCAAACTCTGCAGACATGTGAACAGCACACAGACTGTCCGAACTCTTACCTTCATAAAACCATGTTCTCTGTCCAGCAAAGGTTGGATGATGTCTCTGGCCTGTTGTTTTTCAGCCTCTATTTGTGCCTAAATATGGACATATTATATTACATTACTGTAGACATAAAACATTAACTAGTTGCTTGTTACCATACACATTAGTAGCATATTTTCACGTGTCCCGGTTAATGAACAAATACAGATACAGATGAACTTAATTTAGCCAAAGGGAGAAAATTCATCACAACTTAAAAAAAAATGGAAAAACACAGAAAAGTCATAGAACAATAATTCTTTTAGTGAGATATATTTTAGATTTTGAAAATATGCTATACTATATAACTGGGGGTGACCATGGCTCAATTGATAGAGTGGGTCATCCATTAACCAAAGGGTTGGTGGTTCAATTCTCACTCTGTTCGAGTCAGTTTGTTGTGTCCTTGGGCAAGATACTTCACTGTCCTTGCCTCCAGTGTCACTCACACTCATTTTAAATAGTAATAAAATAATAATAATAATAACTATTATTATTATTATTATTATTATTATTATTATTATTATTATTATTATTATTATTTCATTTCATGCCTCAATGATGAGATGCAATAAAGTCTTTTATAGTGTGACAATTCTGAAAATAAATAAATGTTTAAATTAATATAAGTCAAATGTGACTAAGTATGGTGCTGTACCTGCAGTTTCCTGATGGAGGTGTAGGAGAGCCTCTGTTGTTTCAGATGCTGCTGAGGACTTGGGTTCAAGGCCTCATCATTGTCCTTCACTTTTCTGCATTTACTGGAGCTTCTTGTCTTCACATTTGGCTGAGATGGAGGTTTTGTGTTGACCTGAGGACCTGCCATGCACTCCTGACCAACGCATAACACCAGTCTGATAGTAACTGCTATTATTTTACATACTTTGAATGTGTTAATACATATTAATTCGGAGCTCTACTTGAACTTTGAGCTCCTATAAATCCCAGCTTGACTCAAACAGACAACCCAAATAGAAGGCGACAGAAGCCAACACAATAAGTAATGACAGATCACATCACAACCTAGAAACCTGAGCTCCTTCTCATCATTACACAAATGGTGGGCTGTCTACTGAAGGACACCATGGGGATTTAGTTCATGTATTTATTTATTTTTTTAAATATACCTCAGTAACTTTGGGAGAACAAACATGGTATTTCGCTCATTTTCTTCTCTTTTTACAATTTCAGCTTTAAAAACGTCTTCTCCATTTCACCTAATCTGCACCAGTGACTAATGAATCAGTCTGTCAATAACCTGAAACCTTTCCATGTGTCTGTCCCTCACCCTGATGTGACAGCATTGGAGACAAAAGACAGAAAGGCTGCCCCGACAGACAGGCATTGTACCTCCTGCCAAACTCTCAGGTCTGGCTAGGCTACACATACTTAAACAGTCTCTCTGACAATAAAAGGCTGGATAAATAATTACTTGGCAAGAGTTCATAATTTCACTCTCACTGTGATAAGATGAAGGAGCGCAATGAGTGAGTAGATATGAAAAATATACTCATAAACCTAAGTTTAATGGAGAGAACTACAGTAAAGGCTGGGAAAATATAATGTACATGGTCAGATACTAGATAGATAGATAGATAGATAGATAGATAGATAGATAGATAGATAGATAGATAGATAGATAGATAGATAGATAGATAGATAGATAGATAGATAGATAGATAGATAGATAGATAGATAGATAGATAGATAGATAGATAGACAGGATTGTATACATTTTCATTAAATATTTGTGTTGTCATAGTGATGTCATAATCTTACCTCTGCTGACTTCAAGACGTTCAAAAGTACATGCTGCCAATAAAAAAAATCCGCATAGATGTCATTAAATGGAGCCAAAGTGTTGCTCATGGTCATATATGTAAGCCATGACTACACTTTAAAACCACAGCGGCTGTTCTGGTCTCGCACTACTTTATAGCAGAGGTAGTGTGTTTGCAGAGGGTGGGAGAGGCCTCTCCAGGTGTCCTGCCGTCTGGAGGTTTTTCGTTGTCATGGCACCAGAGTACAAGCCAGCCAAAACTGGCGCGCGCAAAAGACGTTTCCAAGACGCAGGGCGCGTTCACGGTGAAACATGTGCTCCATATATTTATGCTCACAGCTGTTTATGGAGACTATGAAACTAGTAAAGATGATTTTTTTTTTTATCAAGTCATACAATTTAAGAAAAGATAAAGATGAAAATAGGACATATGTTTTAGTGCCACAAAGGTAAAGCCCAGATTTACAGTAGCAAAGTACAACAGAGCAAAAGAAAGGGTAACATTGAAAAATAAAATGTAAAAAATATATATATTTACAACTGTGCATATTCTGAATATGCCGCATGTTTCTTTCACTGTTATACTTAATTCAGTTCTATACATTTCTAATAGATGGATTATAAATTTAGCATGGAGTTAGTGTTTCTGACTTTTACAAAATGTTCTGAATTATCATAAAACAATGATAACAAGAGACTAACAAATGGGATTAGATTATTTTATTTGACTTTTTCCACTCTTAAACTGGTATCTTTCTCTATTCTTTAAATAAATAAAAAAAAATCCTGAGGCAGAGTAGGGTCCATGTTGCCTCAGGTTCATTCAAGGTGGACATTAAGCTTCTGGTAAAAAAAAAAAAAAAAATACTTAAACAGTATCACCACCGTCTTGGTCTTAATGCCCCTGTTGACACCTTGGATATACAACCAGTGTGTCCTGCAGAGGATGCACCTGCTTAGTGTGCCATTGGCTGCGTAAAGAGAGGGCAGGGCTTGGCTCCATCAGAACTCAGGCTTTTCACTGCTTTCTTTCTTTTCGTTGCCGAGTCCAGGACAGGGGGGAGACTACATGGATTGGTTGACTTCACTGGCAGCCAGCATTGCCCTTCTCTGGATTTTCTGTTTTATAGACGGTAAGAGTTTGATCTTATAACAGAGGTGTCCAATCCTGCCTCGAGAGCAATACTGTAGTATCCAACATGTCTTAGATGTTTCCTTTTCTAACACACCTGATGGTTATTACCAGGTTTATGCAGAGCTCGATGATGGGTTTATCATTTAAATCAGGTGTAGTAGAAGAGGGAGACATCTAAAACAGGGGTGTCCAATCCTGCTGCTTGAGAAATTTTGCAGTGTTAAATCAACACTTAGAGAGTTTTTTTTAACTTCTTCTAGAGTGTATTTGGTCCCATTGTCTCCAAATTAACACTGCAAAATCTACAGTTAACTATCCAGCATTATTATTTATTTATCCCCCTCCCCCCTCACACACACCTGATGGTGATCATCAGGTGTGTTGGAAGAGGGAACTATCTAAAACATGCAGGATAGTAGCTCTAGAGGACCAGGTTTGGACACCTCTGTCTTATATTACCTTGAGGCTCTGGCCAAAATGTGTGATGAATTATAATCATGATGTGAATTAGGTTGTTTTATTCAGCACATGAGATTTAATATAACCCAAGCCATGGCCTGGACGTTTTAGTTTAGTTAGCTATATATTTGTTATATTTCCTTGTCGTATTTCATTGGATAGGACAATTTAGACCATCATATCAATTTCATGTGATTTTTACGCACGTTTCTCCAACTGTCTGTATTCTAAAGACCCAGCAATATGCATTTTTGTTTCACAACTTCACTTAAATGAAATAAAAATGACCATTGGAAATGACATATTTAAAAAAATATATCTGAAATTAACTGTTGCATCATTCTGTATTTAATATAAAATGACAAATGGTGACTTACTGGGTCTCAGGAAGATATCCTTTTGTCATATGTTTTGGTATGTGTTTAAATATGGAGGTCAGCTTTAGATGAAGAGGTCAATGCACGGGCCTGGGCCACCCGCTTTGCGTGTTCAGGTGACACGGGCCACCCACATGCCTGGTGAACAGACGTTAATCCAGTGGCAGACGCTGTTTGTAATAGTTGCTGACATTAGCCACGGTGTTAAAAGAGACTAACTGACCTATTACCCTTTTATCTCCAGGCAACGCTGTGCTTGAGCTGCGGCTGCTCTTCCATGCTCTGACCAAAGCAGCTTGTCACCTGTACCTGGCCTTGCTCCCGCTGCGCAGAGCTGCCGCACACTTCGCCGATTGCGCGCGCTATCTGGTGAACCATGCCCAGCAAAGCCCCTCTCCCCCAGCCTATCTCCACCAGGGTCAGGTTCTGGTCAGGAAAGGCACACTGCATTTCCTGGAGGGCATGTGCGTGGTGTGTGAGACCCTGCCCAACCTGATGGGCGCAGGGCTCAGTGTTGGTGCAGCGTTCTGCCACATGATGCAGGGAGGTTTTTACATCCTGGCAGCCACTTTACGCACCATCCAGATCAACCTATTCTCCCAAATGAACGGTGAGAAGGATAGATGGGACAAAGAGCGTCACAGAGCCAAAGAAAGTGAGAAAAAGCTCAATTCTAAAGTGCTGGAATATGTCTCAGTGTTTTGTCAGGATCCTGTCAGCGCTTTACGCATCAAGGTTGACGTGCCACCTGTGTATAGATAGTCTCTGTCAACTGCTAAATGGCACATCAGAGGCCTTCTTCTATGCGGGCAAAAGTGTTGGTTCTTCTGATTTTGTGATTGTGTGATGATGTACTGAGGTTGACCTTTTGGTTTTCACTCACTGCTGAGGGGATAGAACAAGCCAAGCAACTTTAAGAAGGAAAAATACCAGGAATTAATGGTGCATTTTGTTACATTTGTTTTACATTTATTGACATGTAAAGCTAAAATAAACAAATCTTCACATCTTTGATGAGTTATATTTGACAATGTTAAGAGAATCTATGTATGTACAATCAAGTTATATTTTAATGGTTATTCATTTCGGTAATTGCAACTGCCTTGTGGGCCTTTAATTGGACATTAAATCTAGAACACTACAGCAAAAACTTACTACTGTATCGGTCGTCAAACTGAAAGGCACTCTGTCTAATCTAAATCACTTTTTTGTTTTTAGCTTGAATCTTCTCATCAGTTGAAAAATAAACAATAAAAATAGGTTATTTTGATTATCAATACTGTTATCTTTAGATTTCCATGTCGGACAGCTTGAGCTCTGACCAATCTATGTGGGATGAGATGGACTGATACAAATGGGGAGGTAGTGAACATCCAAGAGTGGAACTCAGCCAGGTTAAATCTGGCTGTTAACATCCAGGATAAAGTATGTGGTCTTGAAGAGCAGAGATAAAGTACAGCAGTTCTACTAATGTCTGGATAGGGATACAGAAGGGTTAGCAAAGAAAGGAAGAGGGGTCAAGTCAGGGTAAGCAGGACTGCGGGCTGATGCTGAGGATGGATCTGTTCCAACGCAGACTAAAGCTTGGCGTCAGGTGCAGTCTGGAGCATCTGGGGAGGGATTTTCCCAGCTACAGTGAGAGAGGAGAGAAGATATATCCCTCAGGGTGCAGTTGATGTGGTAAACACAAGTGAGAACAAAATAAACCTGAAATTCACTGCAAGAACTTACATCAGTCATGTCCAAACTATTCCATAAAGGGCCGCTGTGGCTGCAGGTTTTTGTACCAACCATGCAGCAGCGCATCAGACTGGACTCAATGAATCAATTGATGTCAGTCTTTAGAGTCGATTGGTCAAAGTGTGTACCTTTGTTTGGTTGGAACAAAAACTTGCAGTTACACCCGGCCTTTTGTGGAATAGTTTTGACATGACTGATTTACACCATAGGTTACAAAAAAAAAAAAAGCAATGCAAAACGTATGCAAACAACTTACAGAGAATATTTTGAATTCTCCTGACTGCTGCTTTGTTCACTTTGTATCCATTCTGCTCAGATCTGGGATGAGAAAAGATGAGAGAGCAAATCTGGCATAAGAAATACAGAGCCTCTCAACCACAACAGAAAATGAGCTTAAAACCAAACAGATTTGTGGGGGCTAATCTCATTACTCACACCCTCAACTTTGTCACAGCTCTGAGTCTTCGTAGCACAGACAAAATGTTTTTGTGTGTATCAGATGAAAGGGCTTCATAAGTCTGGAGTTCACCTGTAAATGAGATAATTCACTTTTAATTGTCTAACAGATCCATCAAATCGACTTTATTTAGAAAGCACTTTGAAAACAACACTTGGCCAAAGTCCCGTACACAGATATGACAACAAATAAAATACATCTATGAAAGCAAGACAAGTAATTATATATTAAAACAACTAAAAGCCAACGTTTCACACTGAGTTTAATAGATTTAAAAACACAAAATGAGTCGGTAATTTGTGTCTGTGTTACCTGAGAGGATGAGCTTTGTAATGAAGCTACAAACATCAGGTGCAGACTCTTTTTCTGAGAAGACATCAGTTTCCTGCTCACAAAAGTAGCTGAAAATCACCTGGAAATACAAATAGAATTTTATATTTTCAAAATGTAGTTTAACTGATGAGAAACATTGTGTGGACTAGAGGGAAGGTGATGGAACTGTGAAAGACTACATTTTAAAGCAGTGATTTGGAGATTTTATTGATGCAAAATGTCATTTATGCTAATTACAGTGTTTCAATCAGAGATGGAAAGTAACTAAGTAAAAGTACTTCATTACTGTACTTAAGTAGATTTTTTTTAGGTATCTGTACTTTACTTGAGTATTTATTTTTCTAGCAACTTTTTACTTTTACTCCCTACATATTTGTATAAATATCTGTACTTTATACTCCTTACATTTTCAGAATAGACTTGTTACTTTTACAAACTAAACAGATATAACAGTATGAAAAGTCATTCACTTCAGAGAGAAAATCAGTGGAGGAAAGAAACTGACTTTATATATTATAGTTATATGACTATTATCTCACAATTTTGACTCTTCTCTTAAAATTCTGCATTTTTATCTCATATTCATAACTTTTTTCTTTTTTTAAATCTCATGTCTTTATCTCAATTGTGACTTTTCTTCCCCCATTTTTCCTAAATTTCCTGTCCATATCCACAAAACTGAGTAACTATGACTCGATCAAACACATTATCTACACAGTAACTCACTTTTAAACTTTATTTTCAATACTTTTGAAAATTTTCTGATTTTATTTTCCCAAGTATTATTGCATTCATGACAAAAAAACACTTTTTCCTTTTGTACTTTATTACAATTGAAAAGTTGTACTTTTTTTTTCTTTTTTTTTTTTACTTTTACTTAAGTAGAAGAGTTGAATCAGTACTTCTACTTTTACTATTTTTTCATACAATTAGCTGTACTTCTATTTAAGTACAGAATGTGAGTACTTCGATCACCTTTGGTTAGGGTTAGCGTTCCAAAATATTGGTCCTATTAACTTACCATTTTGCTAGTCTGTTCATTGACCACAAATACATATGACTGCTAAACTGCAGCAGTCAGCTCTTTATGGAGTTTGTGTGAATACTGAGACACACACGGACACAGATTCCACTTGTCTTTTATAATATAGATCCCAACTTTAAAATGACAGCAATCATTTTAAGTCAAAGATGTAAAGTCACAAGCTTTGATTGCATTTAATCCCTAAATGAGAGAGTTAATTACCCACGTTTCAGATATATAAGCATGAAATCAAAACCTTACACAGAATATATTGTACATGGACTCTGTTGGACTCTGAGAGAACCTGCTGAACTCTGCTCTGACCCAGATCTCAGTGTGTTGTTTAAGGCACGTCTTATCAAAGAAGGCGAAACTAGTCACCTGATAGGAGTCGATGAAGGGCTGAAGGAGTGCACACAAGAAGGATAACACCTCCAGTCCTGCCTCTGCATCTGTCACTTCATCTTGACCGATACGGATGCCTCCACACTCCTTCAATAGCAAACAAGCCTCCTCAAAGTCCTAATGTATAGACAGAAATGTGATATTTATAACAAACTCTGGATTTAAGATGTACGAACAATGATACAGGGACCATCTATAAAGTGAAAATCATGTCTTGATTTTATTGGGCAGCTTTAAAATACTTAGATGAGAAGCATCAGATCCAATTTGTACGTTTTTCGAGTGTTTATATGATTCCTCTGCTCTGATCAATCAATCATGACTTTTGATCTGAGGTGTTTAGAGGGACATCTCTGCTTGATGAGGCGTTACCTGAGATGATTTTCCAGGAATAAAAATAAATTCATTGGAAAAGATGTCCTGTAGGAAGCAGAAGTAAGCGAAGAGCTCATCTGTAAAAAAGCAGATGATCAATGAAGCACAAACAGGTAGTGTGTGTGTGTGTGTGTGTATGTGTGTGTGTGTGTGTATAGACTCACCTCTCCGTCTGCTCTTTGTGATGTGTATGGCGGTTGCGAGTAACGCCGGACGAATAAAAACATGCAGCGATTGATTCCTATAGGAGGCCAACATCAGCACCGCCGCCGCCGTCCTGTTGACACCGTCCACTGCACTGATTGGACGCTTCCTCACAGGCTCTTCCTCTAAAAGCAGGAAGACACGCCCAGCTTTACGAGAAATTACGGAGCGATGAAGAGCCACGGTGGAGGACAAAACATCTGCGTCAGGGATTTGTTCTGCAGAAACAAAAGAAAGGGATTGTTTTAACTCTGAGACATGATGTCAGAATTGAAAAATAGTTTGTACATACAATGTGTGTGTATGTGTGTATTTAAAGACAAACACAGGACCAGACAGTTCATTGGGGCCTTCTCAGGATAAGTTACTTAAAGGGCATTAATCCACTGAACATCTCCTAAGTGAATGTGAACACTTGTGCCAACTCTGATTGATCTAATCTGTCTGATCTACTTCAGAAAGGGTCAAAGAGGCCTTTACAAGTACATTTAAACCCTAGTTAATGACAAATTACATAAAGAATAACTTCAAACTAATGATCTGACTAACAAATATGTCAAAAAGTATTGTCACAAATGCATAAATATATACATTTAAAACCAGGGTCCTGTTGAGATCAGGTTAAATACTACTTTATTATTTATATAAATATCCTTTAGATACTTTTTTAACTTAATATATCCACGATGCTGTGTCTAATAAGGTGGGCTTTATCTGCTTCAGTGATAAAACATGCTGCATTTGACATTCTTTGACAGGATGACATGATTAAAGTTCTTATTAGCTCATGTTTCTCATAAGCGCTACAGGTATAAGAATTGGTAATACTTATCTAATGCATTTCTAATTAATTATCAATAGAATCTAAGAAGTGATTCTAATATATTCTTATGTACAGACATTTTTTTGGAGTAGTGATAAAGTTTTCTCTCACTCTCTCATGAATTCATAGAATTTCATATTTTTTCATATTTTAAAAACAACTAGCATTTTTGTACTTTTATTTTTTTATTTATTGGTGACTCAAATCTTGGAAAGTTTCCCTTTTATCCCAGAAACATTTTGCTTATATATCAGTTCAACCAAATCTATTTCTTTACTATTATTATTATAACATATTTTACTATAATTTCTTCTTATTTTGTTCCTTGTTTTGTGCTTTCATTCCACTGGTTTCTATGTGGATCAATCTACATCTACTTGTAACGTTTGGTTGGACTGCCTTGGCTATAATATAATATCAAATCGCCACCTACTGGTCATTTAAAGAATGAGACCTTAATCTTCAGCTTAATAAATTCCTAACAAAGCTGTAGTATAAGGGGGATTTTACAGTATTAAGATGTCCTATCATGTGCTACAGCTTTAAGCAGCTGCTTTGCACTAAATTTAGTCAAATGTGACTTTAATTTATTAGGCACATATGTCCAGTCCATGTCTTTTCCCCCCACCTGGCCAGTGCAGACGAGCCCCAAAGCTCAGAGCCAGCTTCTTCAGCCACAGGGTTTTGTCTGTGAGCTGCTGCCACAGCAGACCCTGTCCTGTTAAGGTGGAGATAGGAGCCTGAAGGAACATACAGGTCATGAGAGACCAGGGGCTGATGAACGAGCCCTGCTCCTGGAGTCTGACCACCAAGTGAGCGATCCAGCTCACACAGGCCTGGACCTCTGCACTGGGCCCCTGAGGAAGGTCCCTGTGGACAGATGCAAGGAATGAGACGCATACCACATTATCGTGAATGCACTGTGTATGAATTAAATACAATGGCAATGTTTTTTAACCCATAAAGATGTAGACATCCACCATCAACCAACAGCATCTACTGAACTAAACCGTTGATCCACTAATATTATCAGTACATGCAAATAATTGGTGTAAAATACAGTTTTTCATCTTTTCATGGTTATCAGATATGACCCATTTGGATGTTCAGAGGTTCCGTAGTTACCATAGAAACCATCATCTTCTGTAACACGAATTAACCAGAAAAAAAAGTTAAATCAATGACAGTGGATGTATACACTTGTTTTTGTGTTCAGTTAATGATAGATTTTACTGAAAAATTTAGTAACTTTTTTGTATATTTTTTTTAACCCCCTTTCAAAGGGGAGGTGAGAGGATTGTTTTTCTCTGTTTGTTTGTCAGTAATTGTACGCAAACAGTACTTGACCAAGTTACGTGGAATCTTCAGGAAACGTGCGAAGTGGTCCAGAATAGATCCCATAAAATTTGGGTGAATGTAGGTCAAAGCTCAAGGTCACCAAAAATGCATTTTTGTAATAAGAGAAGGGGCAAATCAGGTCAAATGTTTGTGGAGGTGAGGTGTGTTGTGTCTGGCACAACTTGAGTTTTCTGTTTTGAAATAACCTGTGACTTTACTCTGAGCTTTCATGAACATGCACATGATTGCTTAATCAAACAAAGGAAAATACATTATTTTAATTGGAAAAAAATGTTAATTCAGAAGATAACATTATAATAAATGGTAGGGGTGTGCCGAGATCTCGCGGGACAAGATCTCGCGAGATGTAATTTGGCAGGATTTTCTCGACGCTTTAAAATTCTGTCTCGCGAGATTTGTTATCCAGCAAGCAGCCAGAATGAAGCCGGAAAAACTTTTTATTTTTTTTTTAATTAAAGAAGTTATACAAACCTTGATGAGGTATACATGTTTTACTATAGACACGTTTTTTTTTACCAGTTTCAGCTCTGCTTCCTGAACACCTCCGACTAATGCTTTTCACTTCCATTCTCACAGCCTCCGGTTTGTTTTGCTAGCTAGCTCCATAATTAACACAGTGACTCAGTGAGACAAAGGATGGACAACTTCAAGAGGAAAGGTGGTTCGGGAAATACGTGTGCTGTTGTTCGTTGTAAAAACTGAAGAAAACACCTGAACGAGTGGTTAGATAGAGAGTGTTTTGACCACAAACCTGCCACAAGGAGGCAATGTTCATGCCCTCCGTGTATCCGGGATACGCGAGTGCATCTGGCATCGACTGGCTTTACCCACAGCCAAAGAAGAGACTTATCACCAGAAGGCTGTCTCCCCAAAGAAACTAAGTAAACTTCAATCTGATGGTAAGTTCAGCAACTTAGCTTTGAAATGAAAGCTTTAGCTATCAAGCTGACAATATTGTTAATTGTGAAGACGTTATCATACACTAACATTGCTACCGGCGTTTTACTAAAACAGTTGGTTGAAGATGGAACAATGTTCACCATATAAACTAATGTTTATAGACAATAGAGCTAACGTTACACCACTGCTATATGTGTACGTTGAGTTGATAGATAGTCTACAGTGTTTTTGTGTGTAGGGTTGACACATGTCCCTTAAAATTTTCTTTCAGATACACAAACGGTCGTGTTTGTATGACATAACTAGAGATGTGAGTTTTGGTCCAAAACACTATTTGAAATTCGCTGGAAACTATTCAAATATTTTTCGAAAATCAAACGTGTTTCCACGACCCACAACTTCCACAGTCAAGCGCCAGATTTGATTTAGAAAAAAAGCGAAATATATTATTTTATTTTAACTTTTAGAGTATTTTATTTTAGTTTCAATTTGTTGAGGAAGAATTTCATTAAAAGTTAAGGCTTACATAGTTATAAAAATCCATGTGCAACTCCGTTAAATAAAAGTCTGTTGTCTATTCATTTAAGTTGTAATTTAGTTTCTCCTCGATCTTGTGAACCCAATCTCGTTTTGGAAAGTCAGAGTTAGGGTTAATAAATATACAGAAAAAGTCATTTGAGAAATGCCACCCACACACTGGCTCCTTATGTGTTAAAGTAGGGGTGTCAAAGTCATTCAGGTTCAGGGGTCACATACATTAGGGCTCAATATGATCTGGACCAGTAAAATAATGACACAAAAACCTAAAAAATAATGACTTTTCTCTATGTTTTAGAGTGAAAAAGTAAAATTGCATTATGAAAATGTTTATATGTACAAACTACCCTTAACATTTTTGGAATAACAAGAACAACATGAATTTCCCTAAAAAATGTAAGTGCAATTTTAACAATATTATGCCTCAGTTTATCATTTATACATGTACATTACAATTTACAGATTACAGTCAATCTACAAATACACAAAACATTTAATAACAGGCAGAATATTGTTGAAACCACATTCTGGCAAAAAACATAACCTCCTTGGTGGGCCTGTCTTCATTCGGAGGGGGGATGTCTGCCTTGGCGGAGGTTTGTGCTCTGAGTGCTTTTCCAGTTAATTAAAAGATCAGATCAGGAACAATATTAAGAAAATTGACTGTAATAATAAAATAAAATAAACTAGAAAAGCACTCTGAGAGCACAGATGTCCACCAAGGTAGACACCCCCCACCCCTCTCCGGATCACCACCAAAATCTAATCATTTCCAGATCTCCCCATTACTAACATACACTGAAAATTTCATCAAGATCTGTCCATAACTTTTTGAGTTATCTTGCTAACTAACAGACGAACAGACAGACAAACAAACTGGCAAAAACATAACCTCCTTGGCAGAGGTAAAAAAAAACTATACATACATACACACACATAAACACAGTCATTAGTCAATCATTAGTCAAACTCCATGGGTTTTACAGGTGGCTCAATATTGCAGAAGATAACAGTGTTTCCACATTTACTATGGAGCCTCTGAATGTCCAAATGGGTCATATCTGATAACTATGGAAAGATGACAAACTGCAATTTACCTGAATTATTTACATATATTGATAGAATTAGTGAATGAACACTTATTAAACATTTTAGATTCAATGATGAGCAGATGCTTTTGGTTGACAGTGGATGTTTGGATCTTTATGGGTAAAAAAAGGCATTGGAGGATTAGGACATGAGGTGTATTTGACTCCACCTTATAAGGACTTGCATAATTCAGCAAAATACTATCAATAAGAAGTAATAAGGATGATATGGATGTCAGTATGCTACTTGTATATATGCTAAGTTGATAGTGAGTATGAAGTGTTACTACTGAATCGGACCTTGGTATGAGGTTGTATTGGCAGCGGTTTATCTTGCCATGACAAAGCTCCCGGACTGACATTGGTCGTCCAAAGTTCACATGCATGCTGCCGTAATTTTCTTGCAGCACTTTGCTAGCCTTCAGCAAACCCTGCAGAGAAAGAGCAAACACTACAAAAATAAAAAATGTTACAGAGTGTATTTTGTTCTAATTTCCTCACTCGTCCAATTTTCCAACTTTTAAATTTAATTATATTTTTTTTTATGTAAAAAAAAAATAAAAAATCCACCAATGGAACAAATTAAAATCTTCTATCTCTATGATTTCTTGACATAGGATTTTCCAGATGTATTTATTTAAAAATAAGTTCTTATATCTCACTACTACTATTACTCTTTATGTGCTTATGTCTTATTTTAAGTGTGATGAGATTTTAATTAGAAATGAGAAGAAATACACTTCATGAGATTTAGACTTTTTTTTTTTCAAGAAAAGCCAGGAAATGGTGACAATACTCGAGACATAATCCTACTACTCGCACGTAAAAAAGGGCATAATTAAAAATTAAAAGTTGGAAAATTAGAAGAGTGAGGTTGGTTCTTTACATATTAACTCATTACTAGAAGGTGTAAAACAGTCTTTAATTGCATTTCTTCCAACAGGAGCAGATCTGATGTTAGAATAAGTGTGTTACTGTGTGTTGTTGCTGAAGTGACTCGTGGGACTGGTAAGTACCGTGGTGCTTTCTTTTGGCTTGGGAATACCCAGTAACTCATGAGCAAGCAGCGACTCCTCCAGTACTCGGTCATAGCTGAGACTTATAGGAACCAAAGTGATGTCGTAGACCTCACCTTTAAAGTAGGGCTCTAACACCATGTGCAGCATACCTGCAGACACAGAGAAAATGAATGAATACATGCACAGGTCTGTAAACTCTTAAAAGTTACCAATAATGTGTGTTATCCACTGTTCACAGGACATTGAGACTAAAGAATATAGAGTACAGATGTAGTGTTATTTGTTGTCTAGCAAACTTAGTTGAATCTTTCTAAAAAATATTTCTACCTTTCTACTAAACGTCATCTTGTTTTGACAGACTTTTATTCGGGGTGGATTTTATGTTTTATGCCTGTGTGTATTTTTTTTTTTTTTCTTTGCCCATGTATTTTATTTCAAATTTACTGAGCCACCGAAGGGACACGGATGGAGAAAAAAAAATGGGTGGGAGAAAAAAAAAGTGGAGGAAATAAAATTCTGAGAAAGTTTCTGAGAATTTAGTTGCATGATTGTTTGTTTTTTAAACTTACTTAATTGTTTACTTCTGTTATTTCCAGGTCAGATAAACACGGAGGAAGCATGGATTTGTATGATCATATTTAGCTTTGTGTACAATCCGTATGGGTTGTTTTAGTTATAAAACAATTTTATCAGTTGTACTTTTAAAAGTGTAATAATTCAACACCCTCAGTAGTTGTAATTTAACACACTAAGTTAAATATGGAAGTACATTAATCTACTTCTACTACTGCATCCTTAAAGATTGGAACTACCTCTGCAAATGTCTGTCCATACACTGTAAACCTGAATGAGTTAGAAGACCTCCAAAAATGTCAACTTATTTTAAGTTGATGAAGCTTAAAAAAATGCAAGTTTCCAGAACTTAAAATTTAAATGGCTATTAAAGTATACTTAAATGAAAACATTACTTATTACCTTAGTATTCTAAGGTTCTGTCAGACCTACTGGGAGACTAAGTCAGGGTTCAGTGTCTTTGCCCAAGGACACTTGGACATGTGGACAACAGAGCTGGGACGTGAACCTCTGACCCTTCAGTCATTGGACGACCCGCTCTACCAACTGAACCACAGCCACCCCTGAATAAAATTACTGTGTTTTGTGATTGTAATTTTTTTGATGTGATAGTCATTGGTGGTTATTTGGAGTGATTTGAAATTGTATTTCAGCATCTACTACATAAGTTAAGTTTTTTTTTTTTTTTCAATCATCCTTATTTGAAACAATAGAAATAACAGTACAATATCATTTTCAGCATTTAATAACTTAATTCCACTCAGTTGTACCTCATATGTTTTTAAGTTATGTTCACTTATGTCCACAATAGTTCCCCTTAATAAAAAATATCAGTTAGAAGTACTTACTAAAAATAAGAACTTGTTACAGCAACTTAATACATTTGAGTTAGTAGTACTATTTCTGAAACTTTGAGTATTCACAACTGAATATATGTATATGGAAGTGGATCTCTCCTTCACTGTGGTTTTCTCTGAGCTTTCTCTTTTCCCACTGGGTTTTTGGAGTTTTTCCTTGCCAAGAAGGAGGGTCTAAGGACAGAGGTTACATGGGACATTAATCTGTTTCTTTCATCTGCTGTTTGTTTATATCCAACCAACTCTGTAAAGTCCCATGAGACAACCGTGTTGTGATTTGGGGCTCTACAAATAAAATGTAACTGAACTAAGCGAGCTGTAAATTAAATATAAACCTTTGCAACTTAGTACATCTTTTACTTTCTACAGGATTGTTATTTATTTTGATGTGTACACTTACCCAGCTTAGGTGTAAGAGACTTTAACGTCCGACTCCGTAAACCTTCCACATAAAACTCCAGAGGGGCAAATCCCTTCTACAGAAAAAACAGATAAGAACAGTCGACAATAAAAACACTGAAACATTTAGCACGGCTGGAGCTGTGGATCAATGTGTCTCACCCTGACAATGGTTCTGACATATTCGGACAGAACGGCCCAGTAAAGTTTATCTGAGCCAATAGCACGTCGGATAAAGAAAGCTCCAGAACGGCGTAGAATCTCTCCTACCATCTTCATCCCTGCAAGAGCTTTACATAGGAGAAGCAGGGAGGCAAGTAAGCGTATGCATGTGTAAAGACAATTAAAACAGCTAATTTAAGTCATGGTTAAGATTAGGGATGCACGATATTAGAAAAAACTGACATTGCAAATTTTTTTTAACCCTGCATCAGCTGCGAAAGACCCAAGTTACGAAAAAACTTTACCTCAAATTTTTGTCTCTGGATATGAAAAAAAAATCATTTTACGAAAGCAAACCGAAACCCCTGAGACATAAATACATTACTGTTTGTACATGACTGTATGTCTCCTTTTTTTTTTTTTTTTTTTTTTTTACTTTTAACACACATTTCATACAAAATTGGTACATTTTAATATTTTTTAAAGGATTTAGGGGTAGTATTGAGGGGCCTTGGAACGCATTAGACCTTTTACATGTAAAATGTAAAATTCATGGTACAAAAACACTTCTGGAACGAATTAATTTTGTAAGTAGAGGTACCACTGTATTGTGATATGAAGGAGTATATAACCGCTGTGTGGTGCCGAAACAAACAGTCAAACAGATTAGTTGTCGACACAGAGCATACGTTTCAATATCATCCTTCTTGTAGCTGAAATAATTCAACAAAATTATAAATTAAAAATAAAAAAATACAATTTTAAATAAAAAGAAATGAAAAAATAAATAAAGACAAATTAATACAAATAAATATTAAATAAATTAACTAAAAAACAGAACCTAAAAGAATAAAAATAAATATTTCTTTAAAATGATATTACATTAATTAATATATAAAAAAATACAAAATATATACAAATAAATAAATGAAAAAAAAATAATTGTAGGACCTGCGATGTCGATGCTCAAACAAATTGTGCAGCTCTAGTGAAGATATTTATGTGAATTAAATAGATACTTGCGAATTCCTGCAGCAATAACAGGTATGGGGATGTCATATGTGAACAGGAGGTAGGAGATAATCAGGAAGTCCACATAGCTCCTGTGATTGGGCATCAGGATGACAGGGGTCTCCTGAATGGCTTGTTGGAGCTGAGACACAACAGAATGATCTTTAGTCTGGGACACATTGAACCAAGTTGAAAAACAGGATCATTTTTATGCCAATTCTCACCATATTGAGTCCTTCCATGTTGACATAAATACTAGTGTAAAGCCTCTTGAACACCTTGGTGAGAGTGTAGGCCATCAGTCGGATAAAACTCAGCTGCAGGTTCTGAGACATTTCCTCCAAAATCACCCGAGCATCATCTTTTACTTCATCCACTGATGCACCTGTTTCCATGGCGATCTGTGAGAGAATGTGAGTTGATGACATGACTAAGGGTGTTGGAAGTGATCAGTTCTGCAATAGATCGCGATATTTAATTTCACGATACTATACTGATATTGAAAAGGGCTGTCTTTTGAGGTATTTATTCAAATACAGATGTGGCAGAGGTTAATTTTTTTATTGTTTGTCTTTTTTTTTTTTTAAACTGTTGTATTAAATAATGGCTATTTGAAACATCCTAAAAGTGTGTTTCCAGTCTGAGAGGTAGATGTTGGTTCATTTTCCTGGGATTGTACAAAAATAATGTTATGATGCTAGTCATGAATTAAATGGATGGTACTTATATAGTGCATTTTATACACCAGTGGGTGTCTAAAGCACTTCACAACTCCTCACATTCACCTATACACCAGTTGATGGTGACCCTACTGGCAGCAAGTGTCTTGCCCAAGGACACTTTGGGCACCAGGACAGGCAGACCTGGGACGCGAACCGCCGACCCTTTGATCATTGAACGACCCACTCTACCATCTGAGCCACAGCCACCCACAGTTTAAACACAGGAACATTTTTTGACATAGCTCTAGGTCCTGTTGTGATTAAATAAAATATGTTTAGTTATTTGGGCCAATTACAATTCCTCCCCTAACCCTCAAACTCAACCCTCAATCAGTAGCCCTCAAAACTAGGTGTTAAGAGCTATTTATGACTTAGAAATGGGACCCCCCCTTAAATGTTAAGGAAATTAATCAGGGCCCATGTTGTCTCTGTAGTTCCTGAAATGAAACACAACTTTATTATTTAAAAAAAAAATATTTGCACTGTTAACCCTTCCACAAACACAACTATCATCCACTGGTCCATCAGGTCCACGTATTTTGAAATTGTTGTGGATTATCTGTAAGTTATTCCGTCAGTTAGAGCTACCAAACAAATAATCTGTATAAATAACACAACCATATTCAGCTGTCACTGCATACCACGGCTCAATGAAAGCTAAATACCAGCTATAACTATTGTTAGATAACTCTGCGGCTACGGGAGATGACATTAGCCCGGTCATTTTATACCATTATCGACACTAGCATGTTATATAGGCTGTTATCTTGATAAAACAACTACATTACCACCACGAAAAATGACCGTTTCTGTAACGATAGCTAACTTAAAACGATAGCTAGCTTGTCCGCACCAGCCGCTATTGACAAAAGATGAATAAAAATACGTAAAAAATAAAAGATAAATATATATATAAATAAAATAATAAAAAAACATGTTATGCAACAGTGAGGTACATAATCCATAAAATGGACCTAAACTAAAATAATACAATGATTTTCGTAATTTTTATATCTCCATTAACAAAGAAAATACTGCATTCTGGGTAACCCTTGCACCCAAGGGTGGTGTCGTGGAATCTCAATATTAAGGGTGATACTACCCTCAAACTTGCCCCTCAATTTAAACGAGGGGCACTGATACTTCACGAGAGCGCACAATTTGAGATTGAGGGTTAAGGGAGGAATTGGAATTCACCCTTTGTGTATATTCCTAGTGTAATTCAGTTCTTTCAGGAAATCATCAATTAAAATAGGAACAAACTGTATCATGATATATCGTATCATGATCCTAGTATTGTGATTTATATCATATTACCAGATTCTTCACTCTTCCTTACTTCTTTTCACATCACCCCCACTCACCTCCTTGGTTACGTAGCGCAGATGTTGGGAGTCCAGCACCATTTTACTGAGCTCACCCATGGACCAGGGTGGTGCTTCTTTGTAAGGGTGGGGGTTAAAGGTCCTGAAGGCATGGCCAAGGTCAGTGCTGCGCCTCCTCTCCTCCAAAATATCCACCAACTCCTCATTTTCTAAGCAGAGTCCATCAGACTCCCTATACTGAAGGACATAACGTGTAAAGAACACTAAGAGCATTTTGATTCTTTGTACAGTACATGCTAAATAGTTTACAGCAATAGAAAAAAAATATTAGACCACCCTTGTTTTCCTAATCTTTTTTTGTGCACGGTAAAACTAAAGCTACATTTGTTTGGACAAAACAATAAAAATCTCATAAGGTTAATTTCAGGGTCCATCACAGGGTCGTTTGCCCTGATGATGTGATCTTTTGTGATTATCGCCAATCAACCTTAATCATGCTTTGTGTTGCTGTACTCACTCTTACTTGCTCTTTTATTATTTTGTTGTTTTCTATGTTTTATTCGGCTGTTGTGCCCTTCTGCTTTGATTTGATTTTTTTATTTGAATAATTTATTTTGAACATGTGTAGAATGCAACAATAATCAATACAACAATAATAATAGTAATAATAATAATAATACATAATGACATGTCCGAAAAAGAGTAGGATGAAGCATAAGCTTGTTCACTTCCCCAATAACCTGAATTCATCTTATAGCAATAGAGTTCATAGTACAAAAATGATGATAATAATAATAATTGAAGTACTAAACATATACATATATACAAAAAAACCCAAACAAATGAGCAGATAGGAAAGTAGGTAACAAATAGAATTCTTTTTTTCTAATTTGTCTGCATTTTTTTTTTTAATTTTATTTTTCTTTTTTTATCTTTTACAGCTTTGGCTGTCAACAAACTTTGTAAACTCCATTTTTAAAGCTACTATGTAAATAAAGTTACAATAATAATAGTAATAACAATTATGATTTGCTAAACAGTAGTTTTGTCCATATTCAATACCATTTATTCTTTTTCTAGTTACTAACCTTTTCATGCATAGTGGTCACTACAGTGGACAGCTATTCTTCAGCTGATCCATTTATTCATAGGTCTTATTGTTTTAGTTCCATTTCAGCCCAAACAGTGGAAGCTTATGCATCATCCCAAATGCCAACCTGATCTGCAGGTTAACAGGTTGGAGTGAAAATCAATTGCTTGATATTGTTATTACACAGTAATCAACAATAAAAAGGTAGTAGTGACTAATATTGGAGTATTTTAAAATGTAAGAAAACAACAGACTAAAGGCTTTTTTATTATTATTATTATTATTATTATTATTATTATTATTATTATTATAATTATTTCATTGGTTTCACACAGTTTATGAGTGAACATGTTTCTTTGCTTCTAAAACCGTGTGAATATTTTTGTAACTCCGTGAAAAATAGCTTCATAAAATGTTATTAAATTACATAGTATTTTGGTTTTGTTTTTTTATGAGTACAAATAAAATAAAGGAAACATTCTCAGGGAAAAATATGTTGATTCATAATTCATGCATGGAAGAGTTAAAGTAATGCTAGAAATAAACACAAAATTAAAAGAAGATTCTTGAAAATATAAGGAGACATGACTGTGAGTGCACACCAAAGAAAGTGAAAGTGAAATAATAAACCAAGTTCACGAACTACTATTTGTTTCTCTTCAACAAGGAGGCTGATTTTACAGACCCCGGAGGACTTGTCTCCATTTTAACACAGAAAACAACACATTGCAGACAGCGGGAACACTACAATGACCACCGAAAGCTCCTGGGAACAAGACCCTTCAATGTTTTAAAGTGGGTCAAAGTTTGTGCAGTTTAATGCGCCCCACTTTACTGAACAGATGAGTGTGTTCACCAGTTCACAACAAGAAAATACTGGTCATTCATCACTTCACTTCTACTCTGCTAGGCTCAGGTTATCGTGCTGTTTATAATTTATAGTCTTTATTAACTTTTAACGCGTTTGAGCTCCAACGCGCGTCAGTTGTGCAGAATGACAACAAACAAAGTGATGCGTTTAAATGTCTCTTACCGTGTCCGTCATTTTTTTTTTTCACGAGAAGAAACTCAAAACCAGCAGGTGCTTGTCTTCATCGGTTCTTGGTTTTTTTTTTTCCGCACTTGAAAGCTTTCTTCGGTGACTCCACATGCGTTTCTGCACCCTGAGGACGAAGCCAATGGGGTGGCAGTATTTCAGACTCCTCCCACAAACTGAGATGAACGGAGTGTCCCAAAGTAACCCTGCACCCATTAGTTAAAACAGGGAAGAGGAGCGTTCACGGACACTTACTGGAGAAAAAAAAGTTACTCTAATACAAAACTTCATCGGTTGCTTCCACGTAAAATGACTTCCAAGTATATTTGGGACAAGGGGGGGGGGGGGGCACCTGGGACTTAAACCCCGGATATTTTGAAAAAAAAAAAAAAAAGGCAACCGTGTACTATGCTCCATACAACACATTGAAACTTTTCAATTATTCAATTATTTCCAATATGCAACGAACTAAACAACCGCACTGAAATGACTGAAATTATATATATATATATATATATATATATATGTATATGAATGAAAAAATAAAACATTGCTTCGTTTGCACATTCGAAAAGGAGTGGGAGGAATTAAATCTATTGGGTTCTTCCTTGACCCATTATCTTTCATTCCTGAAATTTTCATCAGAATGTGTTCAGAACTTTTTGCGTGATCCTGCTGACAGACAGACAGACAAGCAGACCAGAATTTAATACCTCCTTGGTGGAGGTAATAATGTGGTGTTGACCTTTCTGCTAATTGCGACCTTGACCTTTGACCTTATGCATCTCTTCAGCATTATGGATGGACACAAAATTAGACAAGTATTCAGAGAATTCCTAATCTCCCCCCTTTTTTTTCTTTTGCCAATCTCAGATTTCTATGACAACCTGGTCTTGAATTAGAGCAATGGTTTTGACCATTCTGCTAAATGTGACATTGACCTTTGACCTTTTGCAATATTAATAATGTTGTTATATGCGTTAATGTGTGTAATATGATAATATATCCATTACGTATTGATTAAGTTATAGTTTTATATGTCTATGCCCGACATTTAATTTTGCGACATGTCACCTTTGACCTCCAGAGATCTCAAAAACTGTTGGTCATAGGTAGGGTTGGGTGATATGGAAAAGAAAAAAAATCTTCATATGTTTTTGCTATATCTCAATATATGATATATATCTTCATCTATGCAGGGGAAAAAAGAGCAAATGGGCCAAATTCTGCAAGATCTTTTTTTTTTATTAAAGTGCGAACAGGTAATCAGCCAAGTGCCTAGAGGTAGACGGGTACTAGTAAGAAAGTGCTTGTGCACCATTTTTAACATCATCAAACCAAGGAAGGAACTAAGGAATATTGCTTTATTTTAATTACAAACATAAAATCTGAGGGTAGACACTTCTTATGAAGTGTTTCTTTAACATTTCAGACAAAAGACACATTAAATTAATTGCTTTTAAATTGACATTAATAGATCCTAAATCCATTAATTCTCGGGTGTTTTGTGATTATAGTACATTTTATATTTGTGTGTGTGTATTTGATTTAAGTTAGCACATTATTCTGCACTTTATAAAGGAGTTGTAGTCAAGTAAAGCTAAGTCTTGCTTTGTAAAGTACACTGTGGCTTCTTGTCCATAGCGCTGTGGAACTCTGAACATGATCTAAACAGAAGCTAATGCAGTCTGAGCTAGGCTAATGGTGTTGTGTCAAATTCTGTTTCCACATTTTAGGGCATTGTGAGGGCCCTATACAAGACAGTGTTCCGGGGCTCCTATTTTGCCAACCTACAATCGAACAATCTTAGATGATCTATAAACACATCAAATTATCACAAATCACAAGCAAAACAGGCCACAATCATAACCTCCAATATTAAAATAAAACACCTCAAGCTAGTGACTCACTCAGGCAAAATAACTAATAAAAACTAGAGTTTTAGAGAGTGCAGAAAACAACAGTTTGTTGGCATCACTTGACTCAATGTGCACGGCTGATTAGATTAGATTCAACTTTACTGTCATTGTCCATGTACAAATACAGAGCAAGAAATTGCAGTCATCAAGTCAGAATTACTTTATTGATCCCATAGGTAAATTGTATCAAAATAAAAGCATAAGGCAATAACAAATGTTAATCAGTAAAAATAAACATTAAGCAATAAAGCTTACAACCAGAATTACATCCAACCAGAAGTGCATAGCAGTAGTGAATGCACAATGCACACGCACACACACACACTTCTGGTTGGATGTAATTTTGGTTGCCACTCTTGTTTTTGAGTCAGTTGCTATGTTTGTTTGTTTGTCTGTCTGTTGTTTGGTTTGTTTGTTTGTAAGCAGCTTTAAGCAAAAACTACTAAACCGATTTTCACGAAATTTTCAGAAAAGATGCAAGATGGTCCAGAATGGATCCCATTAAATTTTGGTGAATGTAGATCAAAGGTCACAGTCAACAAAATGTGCTTTCAGCATAAGAGATGGGGCAAATTAGGTCAAATGTGTGCAAGGGGGGTGGGGTTTGTTGTGCCAGATACTACCTGTTGTAATTTTTATTGTTTAATATTTATTTTTAATGATTAACATTTTTTTATTACTCTTTTATTTTTTAATACAATTTCCCCTTGAATTCAATAAAGTAATAACTGCATTATATTGTTCTGTATTTGTACATGGGCAATGACAGTAAGGTTGAATCTTATCTAATCTAATAAGCCGTGTATATTGAGTCAAGTGTTGCCAACATACATAAAACAAATTGAAAAAAAAGTCTTGGGTGCATTTTTTTTTTTTTTCAGTTTTGCGCAGCAGCTACTGTGTTAAATAGACACATTAAATATGTACTCATTTGAAATATTCCTATTAAACAGAGTTGCCTTGTGGGAAGGAAACCTCTGTCTTCTTCATCTAAAAATGTTTATTTTCATGTCATGGGGTCAGAGTTATAGAACACATTGCATTGACTACCCTTGTCTATTGGAATGATCAGTGCCATCTTTATATGGAAGTAACGTTGCTTACATGAACATCAATTGGCAATATCCTTCCTGATAGTTTGAGAAACATAGTCACCCTGTATCAAGACGGCAGCCATGACACCTGAGGCTGACCATGTTAACATACTGATATACTGTATAGTGTTCTATATACATGTCATGAGGTTAGGATTTGTCGAACAGGTCATCCTAAACTGCACTAGAATACAGGAAATTGCATCTAAGAAGTCAATATTTTCTGGAGGAGAACATGGCAGATGTGAATTGGAAGTAGTGAAGACTCATATGCAAACAGATAAACAGTAGAAAGGCATTTTATTGATTATTATTCAACAATAAAATGATCTGAACAAATAATGGAGAAAATAAATGAGCAAATTATCGATCATAGGCTTTCAGTTAATTTGAACTCTTTCATGGAAAGAATATAAACCATTATATACATATTTGTCTCTCGTAAACTATAGGATTATATTATACCTACAGTGATATGATGATATTCAGGATGATACTCAGTCTGTATTCAGAAAATGAAGACACAGTTGTATGACATCGCCTTCTCAATAATAGTCTGATATGAGCAGCACTGCAAGAAAATACCATCCCTTTTTATTGTTTGTAACATTTCATATATTTCTTTCGACACCGTGATGTATTTTTCTAGTCTCTACATAGTCATAACACATAAGTGATGGCAGTAACACCACAGTGATCAGTCCAATGTGCTCACGTTGACACAAGATGAAACTACAGTTTAGCATGAGCTGAGTGGTGAAATAAATAAATTATACTTCATGGCATTTATGAAAATAGACAGAGAACAGTAATGTCCACAAGATGATAAATTCATTACTGCATGTTGCTGATTGTGCAAATAATTTCAGAACATTTCATGAAGGCCAACATGGAAATGAATGACAGATATACAATGTGGTTTGCATAGAAAAAAAAAAAAAAACATTCAGCAGTTGAGTTTACAAGACAGATTGTTTTCTTTAGAAAATGAGTAATTGTCATTAACATTGTTGTGCTTTGATGTCAAAATGAAACTCAATAAATATTTGAAACCATCTTTACTCTACCTACATTGAGCTGCGTATTATGCTTTAATTAATTTGAACTGATACTGAATATATTCAAAAATCTATCACTGGCTAAAACTGATCTGAATTGTTTAATACCTGTTGATCCACTAATTCTATCAATATGTATAAATAATTGTTGTAAAATACACTTTGTCATCTCTTCATGGCCATCAGATATAACCCATTTGGATGTTCAGAGGCTCTGTAGTTGCCATGGAAACACTATCTTCTACAACATTGATTCACTAGTAAAACTCATGGAGTTGGATTAATGACAGTGGACGGACACACTGAGTTTATGTTTGCTAGATACATTCTATTGAAAAACATGCTTTTTCTGCAGTTTTTTGAAATAATTATCAACTTTACTCTTGAGTTTTTATGAACATCTACATGATCAGTGAATTAAACACAGGAAAATTCCCAAAATATGAAATACAAAGGACAGCATTATAAAACGATTCCATATCACAGACTTAACAATGTATGGTGTATGATTTATTTTTTATATTCATGCACTTTATCCACTTTATTGCTTGATCATAGGGGCACCTGTCTTTTTAATTATTACTCTTGTTATTGTCATTTTTCCAAAATTGTTCTTATGCTTTTACATCATTTTTATTGTCTTGTTTCCTGTCTTGTATGTACCTTTTTGCTGAGTTCTTGCAACCATTTTCCATTGCAGCAAACAGCAAATAAATTGATTGTTGATTCTTGAAAAAACCAAGATAAATTATTGGGGAATTGGCATAAAAGTTGTGCTGGGGCTTTATAGGTTAATTTATTTCAGAAACATATTTTGCACACAAATATCTTTCTACTATGTTCAATTAGCTTGTATATGTGTATATATATATATATATATATATATATATATATATATATATATATATATATATATGTATATGTGTGTGTGTGTTTGTGTATAGCTTTTAATTCCATGCTGATAAACAGTCTATTAAATATAACCGTCTTGATCTAAGAAGTATATGAAAATAAATTGAACATGAAGTATTTGGCATGTGTTGTTTTAAGTAACTTTATGTGTGTAAATGAATACATTATGATGTCGCACAAATACCTCTAGATAAACAACATCAATGTTCACACCTAAAAAATATTTTCCAAGCTGCCTAAATAAATTACAGTCATTTCTCATATACAAACATACGTCTACTCAGATAGTCACAGAGGCAATAATTTGATAAAAGTGCGCTTACATCCACCTTGTGCGTTTAAAAAAAACTACTCACAGCGTTTCAGCATCGTAGCACCCTGTTGTACGCTCCTAAAATATATCACATCCCAACTATATCCCAAACTCAGTCAGTTGTTTCTCTGGCTGCCTGGAGTTGAGTAGCGGGCTGCAGGTAGTCAGCTGGGGCTGGGGGTCTTTGGGGTCTGTGGGGTCTGTGGGGGTGTGGGTCCTGGGTGCTCCATCCGAGGCAGCTGCTCCCTCCAGTAAGTGAAGTGGCTGAAGGTGTCGGAGCAGGGGAAGTCTGAGGAGGACGCACGCATCTTCAGAGGGAACACGTGGTCCACCACCTCACCCAGACGGACGTAGCTAAGGACACGCGAAGAGATCCGGTCAGAAAAGGGAAATATCAATAGACATGAATGTGTTTTATCAGGAAACACATTTGGACGCCCCATGCATTTGTAATATATTACATTAAGAATCCTTCTTTAGTTATTGAACTATATATATATATATATATATATATATATATGTGTGTGTGTGTGTGTGTGTGTGTGTGTTCATAATATGAAGCCAAAAACTGAATTATTTAATAATAGGAAATTATAGTAGTATAGCCATGCTTACACTAGGAAGAATATTAATTAATTAAGGAGAACAGGTGGGGGCTTATAAATTATGCTTCTTTTAACTCTTTTTCAAAAACTATTGTATGTCTTGTTTTTAAGTGTTATTTTCTAGTGTTTTGTTTTTCATACTTGAAAGAAACACATCAAATCAAACAATCAATTAACTTACGATGAAATATTGGTCTTGGCGTGTTCCTGCACTAGTTCACCTTTAGGATTAACAGTAAAAATCCTGTTCAGTGGGACTCCGACTTCTTTATATGAGTACACATCCTGCAAATAAGAAGCAGACAAGGTATGATGTTGAAAGAACTAAAAAAAAAAAAAAAAAAAAAAGTAACGGCTTTAATGAATAATTATTTATTCAGTGCATGTGTGTACCGTTGGTCTGTTGCCAAAGGCTGCATAGAAAGGCTGTGTGTTTGGGTAGAAGAGGTTCTTGATATCTGTCAGACACTCCACCTTGAACTTTTCTGGTTTCTTCTCAATCACTTCCCTGTCAAGCAAACACAACAGTAACTAAAACACTGTTTCACATTCTGATGCAATGTGTCCTGCATCATATTTCACAGTGTTGTGAAAATTTAACCCATAAAGACCCAAACGTTCAACATCAACTAAAACCATTTACTGATCCAAACTGTTTTAATAGCTGCTAATCCACTAATCCTATTAATATGTGTAAATAATTGGTGTTAAATGTAGTTCGTCATCTTTTCATGGTCGTCATATATGACGCATTAGGGCGTTCAGAGGCTCTGTAGTTACCGTGGAAACACCGTCATCATGATTCACCAGTAATATTAATAGAGTTGGACAAACGACAATGGATATAAACAATTGATTTATGTTCAGTTAATGATATATTTTACAGGAAAAAAATCTTTCCTGAACTTTCTCAGTTGTTTTTTCCATAATACCCTACAGTTTTTATGAACATCTACATGATCAGTGAATTAAATATAAGAAAATGCTATATTTACATTTAAAAATGCATAATGATAGACGAGGCATAAAGATAGCATTATAGTAAATGGAAATAAATCAGTTAAATGAGTGATATTTTGCTTTTTTAAAATATCAAATTATGTATTTTTAAACATTTCCCTGTGCTCTACCTAAACTGCAAATTAGGGGTGTCAAACTCAGTTTAGTTCAGGGGCAGCATTTAGGCCAATTATGATCTGAAATGGGCCTGACCAGTAAAAAAAATAACAGTGAAACATATATTATGACAATATTTACATCTATAATTTTTCCCTCAAAATGTGAAGAACATCTACGACTTGACAAATTTGAACCATTTTCTGCTTCACTCTATCACTTTGTCATTTGCACATGTGCAGAACAACTGACATTTCAATTACAAAACGCACAAAACATTTAGTAACAGGCGGAATATTTGTAAAATTATATTTACTTCTCTTCATTTGTTCAGATTTTTGTAAAGGGTTTATTAATATAAAGATTTTCATGTCACATTTTTACATTAAAATCTGCAGTTTTTGTTATTTCTAGATAATTATGATCATACTTTTACTATTCTGACCTAATCGAGATCTAATTATTCTGTATGTAGAACTTGACTTAAAATCATTTTTTATACCATTAATATATTCATTGTTATACGTCCTACGGGCCAGAGTAGACCCTTTGGCGGTCCAGATTTGGCCCCCAGGCCTTATGTTTGATACCTGTCCTGTAAATACTATCCTTGGGTCTGAATTCTTCATTAATTCAACTCCATAGGTCCATCTTCAAACCTACTTTTTTCATTTTGAATGCTGGACCTTTAAATGCAAATCAACTCCACTTCATAATTGAACCCTGCTCCGTCTCACTCGACCAACAACTGAAAATGTTAGTTAATCAGTTCATATTTTCAGTACAACCTGCTGCTGATGACAAATAATTATATTGAACTCTGAGAAATATTGTACGTCTTGACCCTATATGTGCAAATATTTTTGACATAATTCGTTATAAGCAAGAATTAAAATGGGATGTAGAAAATTAATATGAAAAAAAAAAATTTGTGAACTATTACAATCGCCAAATACACAAATAAATGAACCAAAGAGTAATAAAAGTAGGTTTAACAAAACATGACCCCTGTAAGAAAGGTTAAATATAGAGAATTCATATGGGAACTACCAGAAAAGTAATACTGTACTGGGTCTTTATAGGTTAATTTACATGTGTGTGTTTAAGAGACCTGTGCAGCGCTGAGAAGAGGCTACTGGGGCTCAGCAGAACCGGGCCCATAGGAAGCATGGTTCCCCTCTCGTTGACCCAGTGGAGGTAACCTCTGGTCATGTCAGCCATGCCGATAGCCCGGGCAGAACAGTACAGGAACTTATAGCCATTTCTGAAGAAAAACAATAGGATTTACATTCATATATGGCCTTAATAATAATTACAGATGTCTTTTATTGTCTAATGTTATATATGTGGCAAAAATATATGTTCTAAATACAAGGCTTTGAGCATTTTCTATTAATTTAAAGCATCATATTTGACAGTTTGACAGCAGTGGTTTATCATTTTTTTTAGAAAGTATCTGCTTCATATCTTAAAATTGTTAAATCTGACATACTTTAATAAGATGAATCAGAAAACAAATGACAAAAGTACCTATTAGTTTATGTTTTTAATATATATGATGGTGTGTTATTCCACATATATGGTAGTTTATGTACATGTATACGATGGATTTGTAAATATTTCACTAGAAAGAACCTGTAAAGTGAATGGATCATAACGTACAGACAGTGTTTTGAAGTTGATCTGAGACCAATATTCCTTTGGACTAAAACTTATTTTCTTGTTTATTTGAAGAATTTCACATTTTAACCCAATACTTATCTTTGAAACTTGAACCAACCAGCATTCAAGACTTGAATTTTCTCTATCAGTAACACACATGTGGTGCATTTCATTACGTTCCTTCCATCAGTATATTATTTGTAGACCAGTGTAATAAGTTGATGCTTACTGGCTGACTTTGTGGTAGAGGTGAGCAATGCCCTGATGGGTCCAGTCTTTCCCCAGTGTCGGCAGAATATGACCCAACGTGTCAGACCTTAAATCAAACATTCACAAATCATTATTAAAACATGAATACACTGTAAAAAAAAAAATTGCTCTGGTTGTTATAACAATCCTGTAAAACGCATCAAACTGTAAACACATGTATGGGGTAACATGTACATTTAAAGTGAATGTTCTGCCCCGTACATAGACCTGCAGGTGCCCACAGTGTTTTCTAAATCCACCGCTTTTTGGGTTCAATGTTGCAAGGTCACTTTGACATAGAACAATTGGATGTAGGATTTGAACTGCCAACCCTTTGGTTATTGGACAACCTGCTCTACCAACTGAACCATGTAAAAAAAAAGGGGTCTCAAACCAATTTTCTTCAGGAGCCACATTTAGCCTGATTCAACCTCCAATGTAAAATGAAAACATAACAACCTATAAATAATGACAATTCCAAATTTTGTCATTGTTTTAGTGTGAAAAAAAACAAAACATTCAATTATCCAAATGCAAAACAAGTGAAATTTCATAAGCAAAATAAAGACAATTTTAAGAATATTCTGCCTCATCATTAGTCCATGTGTTTTCTTATGGATCAGTTTTACAAAGACACTAAACTTTTAGTAAAAGAAGCAGAAAATGGTTCAAATTGTGTCTAATTTTCTTTGGACATTTGAGGTTGTTCCTATTTGTTGAGGTTATTGACCTTTTATTGTCATAGGATAGTTTGTGAATGTAAATATTTTCATAATTATATATTATATTTTGCAGTAAAACAATGACAAAATAGGAAATTGTCATCATTTATAGGCAAATAAAAAACTAAGAAGAATATATAGAGTCATTTAATCGTTGTTTATGCTCTTCATCCCAAAGGGCCACATTGGAACCATTGGCAGGCCGCATTTGGCCCCCGGGCCACATGTTTGAGACCCCTGATGTAAAATCTTTTTTTTTTTTTTTAAGGGAATACGCCATTAATTCAACATTGCAGTCTTGCCATTTAAACAGCAGCACATTGTTTTTCAATTCACTTTTTAAGTATTTTTTCTTAGTTTTTATTATGTTTATTGTATTCTACAGCCCTTTGGAACCCTTGTGGTTGTTTAAATGTTTGTTCTATAAATAAAAATGAATTGGATTGGATTGGAATTTACACTTTTATTTTCCCGGAATAATAGAAATTCTAATCTGATACACTACAGCTACATTTAATTTAATCATTAGCACAAAAATCTTCTCAAATAAATAATTTTGCATTGTATTTTCACTTCCAGATTTTTAATGTTTCAACTTGACAACTTTTAGCTATTAATTTTACAGTAAATTGAACAGTGTATGAACATCACAATAAAGAAGCCTCTAATGGACTAAGGCTCTTTTCTATATTAAGAAGGTTAAAGTTGGGTTAATTAGAAATGATTCCACACTTGTTCACTTGATCATTTTTAGGTTCATTCTTGGCATACAGAGTGAAACATATTTAATCTTTGGCTGAAAATTGAAAAACTGCTTCATAATCAGCAGTGAGTGAAAGTGATGAATGAATTATTTAATCACATCGAACCTTTTAAAGCCATTAAAAACCTATTGATGTCAGAGAAATGCACTACTCAGAAATGACACTGTCATCTACGGCTTTAGCTTTGGAAGTTAAATTAAATAAATGTTCAAAGGGAAATATTCACACACCTGGTTATGGTTCCGTCGATGTCTGAGATTATGATTTTGTCGTCCCAGTTCCAGAGGTAGATGGTTCCCTGACAGCGACAGGTTCCCTGGTACTGGGTGGTCACACTGAACACAACGTCATTGGGACCATCCTGTAACTGGAGGGACAGCTGTGGAGGAAAACAAATGGAATCACTTTATTTGCAATGATCTAGAGCAGGGGTGTCACACTCATTTTAGTTCAGGTGCCACATTTAGCTATATTTTATCTGAAGTGGGCCGAACCAGTGAAATGATAATATAATAATACAGAAATAATGTCAACTCTGAATATTTCTTTATATTTTACAGTGAAAAAAGTCAAATTAAATAATGAAAATGTTTACATTAACAAACTATTCTTTCAAATAATGTGAATAAGATGAAAAAAATGAAAGAATAAGCCCAATTTTAATAATTAATTATCCACATTTTCATAATAACTTACAGATCATAGTGGATCTATTAATATTTATATTTAAAATTTAATCCGGCAGATGATTCTTAAAATTGCACTGACTTCTCTTCAAAACACAGCTTTTCATATATTTGTTCAAGATTATTCAAATATTTTGTGAAATTCTACTTGGTTTTAGTGTAAATATGTGAAAATATTTACATTTACAAAGAGAAAAATTTGGAGTTGTGATTATTTATAGATTATTATGATAGTATTTTACTGGTTCTGACCTGCTTCAGATTGAATTGATCTGAATGTGGAACCTGAACTAAAATTATTAATATCTTTACATCTATTTTTGCATTTCACAAATTCATCCCAACGGCCGAATTAAACCCTTTGGCGGGCCGGATTTGGCCCCCGGGCCTTATGTTTGACACCTCTGATCTAGAGCATAGGTGTCAAACATAAGGTCCGGGGGTCAAATGCGGCCCGCTATAGATTCCAATCTGGCCCCTGGCATGAATTTGTGAAATGAAAATAATTACACAGAAATTAGTAATAATTAAGGAAGTTACAATCACTTGAATGGATCAGACCATAGTCATAATAAACAATAAATTACAAAAACTGCTCATTTTCATCTTTGTTTTAGTGTTACAAAAAATGGGAATAATCTGAAATGTATGTGGAATTTTACCAATGTTCTGAATCTTAGTAAATGTGTGTATTTTGTAAATCCACTGTTATCATTAAGTTTTAATGCACATGTATAAATGATAAACTAACGTGTAATATTGCACTTATTTTTCTTAAGAATTTTCAGTGTTGTTAATATTTTTGTTCATGTTATGTTCAAGTACAGTTTGTAGATGTAAATGTTTTCATTATGGGATGTGACTTTTTTTGCTCCAAAACTGAGAAATCTTTGGAGTTGACATTATTTATACTTTTTTAATCCTGTTATTTATATTATTTTACTGGTGCGGCTGAATGTGACATTGACACACCTGATCTAGAGAGTCAGTGTCCTCAAGTCAGTTTTTTAAGTCAGGTTGACTTAGAAAAAAATAAAATAAACTTTACAAATAGTGAAATCCAATTTAAAGAATGTGTGTGACATATTAGAAGTAAAATATCACAGTTTAAATACTAAAGTAACACCTTTTCATAGTCATATATATATAAAAAAAAAAAAAAGATGCATGCAAATACAAATTTGCAGTTGTGACGCTCATTCAAAATACAATATTAAAGTCAAAATAATATATGAAAATACTATTAAACATGTTTATGGTTCTATAACTTGCTGGGGTTTTTTTTTTGTATAGAATTAGGTTACAACATGACCACCAGAGGGTCCAAAAGAACCATTAAGCTCTGCATATTTTCAGCTTTAAAAACTAAAATTGTTTTAATCACTAATTCTGTCTTCAGAAAACATGATAAAATGAAGATTCTCAGCTTTTTTTTTTTTGGTATCATTAATGCTTTGTTTGACTCTGTAGTAAATACACTTAACATAATGACGTTCTGTAGCTTTAATTCATCAATGAAACTCAACGTAGTTTCTCCTTCTGAGCTCTGGAAATTGATTCACAAAACTTCTCAAATGCAAAAGTACATCTTTCTAAAGAAATTTATAAAGGTTTTTTCTTAGTTCATGTTAAAAAAAAAATTAAATAAATAAAATTTGGTTATATTTTTTAAAAGAAATCCTGATAAAGTCACACATTCTGAAGCAAAATGAATGTAAAACTAGAACTTTTACTTATTAGACTTTAACTTATGATGCAATATAATAAGAAAAGCATAAAATAATTGAGGTCCAGTCAAACTCCTCACCAGCTGCTCTGATGTGAGTCGGAGTGTCTTCTTATAAGACACGCCTCCACACGTGGGGCCTGATTCTGATTGGCCGTTGGAAGAGCTCTGCTTAGCCGCCCTGTGTTCTTCATCACTAGAAGATGATTCTTCTTTACACCTGGTGTCAAACAGATTAGAAGTAATTTATAGGTTGAAATCAATAAATAAACAGTTTAATGGTGAATGACTGTTTTTGTGTCGCTCACCTGTTTGTCATTGTTCCAGTCTGTTCTACAGAACCACAGGCTCCACCATCACAGTCCTACAAAAACACAAACATCTGGACGTTCATTTCCTACCGTAACAGCAGTGGTGTGTTTGTAATTTACACGACTACCCACAAAAAAAAAAAAAAAAAGTCAACCCTCCTGAGACCCAGCAATGCATTTTTTTGTCCTCTATAGTGGACAACAAATTCAGTTTTAATTAACCCTTTCATGCATTAATTATAAGAACAGTCAAAAATGTTTAACTCATGCAAATGAAATGTTTTTAATAAACCTATTTTTAAAGGAGTAACAAAAATGTCTACTCAACCGGGCACAATGTGTTAAATTTTTAAAGCAAAGAAGCATGCATTGAAAAATAAAGCATCAGAAAGTGATAAACTGTGTGAAAACTATGAAATAAATGTTTTTTTTTTTTTTTTAATGCAGCTAATCTGATGTTTTCTCTCATTTTAATATACTATAATACTAAATATTACTCCCTTCATGGCAATAATGTGAATCATGTTTATCTCGAACAGCAAAGTTATAGTAATGGTATGAACTGCAGTGTTTGTGGTAACAATAAATGTCAACTGTGACAGTTAATACACAACTAAAACAACAAAACCCATGAATATATAAGACAATAGCTGTCCAGTGTAGTAACCAGTATGCATGAAACTGTTAAAAATGCTGTCAATTACAATGGATATTCCATTAAAAATAATTAACTAAATAAAAATACCTTAAAAAAAGGTATCTGAAAAAATTGTTGTATTATGCAGTTTCAAATCTGGATAAATATTTGATGCAAAAATTCACTTTCCTGAGCCTCAGGAGGATACAAGTTTAAATTTGACTCAAATTACCGATTTAACGCTGCTGTTTCTACCCCGCCATGAAAACCACCACCTCCCTCCTTTCTTGGGCATCTTCTCCTTCATGATGTTTTCCACTGCAGCCTGGAGCAGAGCATACGAAACCCAAACAACCACAACACAACACCATAAAACACACTTAAAAAACTGAAGTCAAACCAGACCATAAAACAACAGACAGGAATGTAGAAATAAGAATGAGCCTGTAGTCAAACAGTAAAAACAAAGAAAAGAAAGTGGCGTACAATATAGAAAGGAAAGCACATGTGAGTGGGTGGTTTTTGGGGGAGTTTAAGACTTGAATACATGAGAAAAGAACATTTAAAAAAAAAAAAAAAAGAATAATAAAATGATAAAAGGTTATAAGGGTGTTGTTGCAGACGTACAGAGCTATAGCTGAGCACACCAGTCAGACAACACAGGAGGAACTCTAAGGCTGTTTGTATGTAACTGAGACAATGGTACTAATGAATGAACAGATAAATGAGTAGGAAGGTAAGGAGTAGTTAAATAAAAAGGGAGAGGGAACAGAGGAAAAGACACAGTTTAACAGGAGTTTACATACAAACAAGAACCAGTGGATGTTTGTCATAAAACCTTAAATGTATCTGAAATAAACACTTAAAGGAGTGTTATATTATATATATTAAATTATGCTTTTTTTTTTTTTAATTCCCTGTGTTATACATAAAGTGTAAATGTTCTGCTTGGGTCTGAATTCTTCATTAATTCAACTCAACAATTCCATCTTCAACCTTATTCGTAAGTAGTGACATCATAAAGTTTATTTTAAGCGCTGGCCCTTTAAATGCAAATACGCTACTTCACACAGTCAATAATCCCTATAGATTATTGACTGTGCTTATGTTCATTAATACAACCAACAACTGAACAGCTTGAAATATGGATGTATTTTCAGTTTTTATTCCAACTGCTAGAGCTGATAAATAATTATGTCATACCCAGACAAATGCTCGTTGAAAGTTTGCACCTTATATATGCAAACATAATGACGTAACTAGTTCTAGATATAATACATTAAACAGAAAGTAATAAGAAATACACTTGATTTTTTTGGCCAAAATTAACATAAACATAGCTTTATAGCAACTGGAGGGTTCAAATTGGGGGTACAAAAACAAATAAATTATTTAGTTAAATATAACCCCTTTACCCCCCCCTCCTCCCCATCCCAAGCCTTAGACACTACCTTAAGTGCAATACAGACCAGTGGCCAATCAGACTTCTTCCCCTTGGATTTTTACACATCCACAAGTGTTTTTATCCATTTTTTTTATATACAAAATACTTTTTTATATACAAAATACTTTTTTATGTACAATCAGACTTCTTCCCCTTGTATTTTTACACATCCACAAGTGTTTTTATCCATTTTTTTAATATACAAAATACTTTTTTACGTACATATTGCTTGTGCATAGCTCTTATTGGACTAAAATCTGCATCCTCAAGTTCCACATTTTTTGCCATCTCGTGTACAAATATGCTGCTATTGAATAATATTCACATGGATACAGGATGCAGTACTGGTTTCAGTCAATAGGGGGAGTAAGAGTGATATTCATAGTATATGACCTGCCTCCCTTCTCACTATTTCATACTATCTGTGTTGTGTTTGGGGAGGGTCTTATGCTGTGAGTGTATCGTTTTCTCACCTTTGGCAGAGGTTTCTGAAACGCTTGCATAGCCAGCATGAGTGGAGCCGCAGTGCTCCAATTATAGTATCTATGGAGGAAAATAGAAAATGTCAAAGGCAATTTTACAAAAACAGCAAAAAGAAATATTATAATCCAAGTTACAGATAATCACAAGCACTTCTGTTTATGTAATGTGATTAAATACAAACTACAGGGACTTAGTGTAAGTTGAGTATTTGATTTTAATGCTACTTTATATTACACCTAAATGAAAAATACTACACTTTTTACTCCACTACTTTTGTCTCATATAGCTTCATCCCTTTCCTCTCTAATCTCCAAATATGCTGAATTGTAATCTCTGTGGTAAACTGAAGGATTTAATGTTCCTCTGTGGATTTAGGGAGTTATCATCCTTCTTTAGCTAATTAAACTTTTTTTTTTTTAATCCCTCTTAGATTTACTGGAAAATGTTTCGTCATTCTGTTTAGCGACAAAATAAAGTAAGCTGATAAAAAGCTGACTATGTCGACATACATGGTTGTCACAGAAGTTCCACAAATATAAAATAATTTGATGTATTTCTGTAGATTAGCACTCAAATTTAAGTATCTCCATTAAAATGTGTCAGTAATGTGCATTCAATTACACAATATTAACAGGGACCATTTTATTATACAGTAATATATAATAATACTCATAATACTAGGATATTTTTCCTTAAATAAGAAACATTTTACAATAGTATTTTCACATTGCAAAATTATACAAATTATGTGCATATCCTATATTTTTTTTTAATAATGTAATAAAGCAGTTAAATTACAAGGAGCTAGGATTTATTAGATTTACATCCCAACATTTTCATTTTCTGTGAATTACTTACTTAGAGCCAATTTTCACGACTAAATTAGGATCATCAATGAGAGAAGGGTTCTCTGCAAACTGTTGGTAGGAGATTATCTTCTCATGGAACTGCTCTGTAAACACACACACACACACACACACACAGTTACAGTACACTGTAAAAAAACAAAACAAAAATCCCAGCTGTGGCTGTCAGAAAAATGCTGTAAAAAACACATCAACCCATAAAGATATTTACAGAGTAACCTGTAGATTTAACATTTTAATTAAACATGTAAACCTTACATAGACCTGAAGGAACTCACAGTGTTTTCTAAATTCACCAGGAACTAAATTGGGAGTAATTTATGTTTCATTGTTTTGCAAAAACACTTCAACATGTGAACAGTTGAAGTAAGGATTCAAACTGCCAACCCTTTGGTCATTGGTCGACCTGCTCTACCAACTGCACCACAGCCGTCCGTTATTTTATGTATTCAAAATCTTAAATTGCTAAATGTATACTTCTTTATTTGTTTATTTTTTATATTTAAAAAAGGCTGTCATTTCAAAATTGTGGTCTGACAATTTAAACTGCACCAGATAGTTTTTCAATATACTTTTATTTTGTGAAAACAATAGAAATCCATCATTTCTATATATAAATCTGGTTTTGTTCACATACTCTTCTTGTAAAAACTACAACTACATTGAATTTATTCGTTAGCATAAAAAATCATCTGCTTTGTATTTTCACTTACAGTTTCTTTATGTTGAAATTTTGACAACTTTTTGCTGTTTTGTCTGTTGTCTATTTTTTACAGTGTACAGTTCAATGCTTCGAGTTGCTCCGTGCTAAAATCAGAAACTTACCTTTAGTGATTTCCCTGTTATCAGTGAGTCCTCCACAAAGAGAGATGGCGATAGACGGCAGGTCAGACATGTGGTCGCAGTAACTGTCTACCCCGCTGTCTCCTCCAGAGCTGATGGACTGTGGGGACAGACTGGTGCTGTGGAGGCCAGAGTCTATTCTCATTGGTGCACCGCTGTCGCTACACAAGAGAGGAGGCATGTTTTAGTACCAGTAACACCTGGAGGTAGTCCAGCAGAGGTGGTTAAAGTACACACATGATGTACTTAAGTAGAAATACAGATACTGGTGTGTAAAAATACACACCAGAAGTACTGATTCAACTCATTTACTGAAGTTAAAGTAAAAAAAAAAGTACTATTTCACAATTGTAATAAAGTACAAAAGTAAGTGAAAGTGAATGAATAATACTTATTTAACCAGATAAAGTATCTAAAATACAGCATTTAAAAGTGAGTTAGTGGGGATGAGTAGTGTAGATAATGGGTTTCATAGGGTCACTGTATTCAGATTTGAGGGTATGGGTAGGAAATTTAGGAAAAATGGGGGGGGGGGAATTCACAATTGAGATAAAAAATCTATGAAATTAGAAATATGAGATTAAAAAATGCATAATTTTTGAGAGAAAAAGTCCAAATTGTGAGATAAAATGTTAAAATTTTGAAATAAAAAGTCCAAATTATGAGATAAAAAGTCAAAATTGTGAGATAATAGTCATGTAATTATAATATATAACGTCACAGTTTCTCTCCTCCAGTCATTTTTCCTCTAGTGACTTATTTTTCATACTGTCACATCTGTTTAGTTTGAAAAAGTAACGAGTCTATTCTGAGAATGTAATGAGTATAATAAAGTACAGATATTTATACAAAAATGTAGGGAGTAAAAATAAAAAGTTGCCAGAAAAAAAAATAATAAAAAAAAATCTACTTAAGTACAGTAATGAAGTACTTTTACTTAGTTACTTTCCACCTCTGACTAAGCATAAGTACTTTGTTACTGTATTTAAGTATTTTTTTTTTAGGTATCTATACTTTATTATTTCATTACTCCCTACATTTGTCCTTATAGTCAGTACCAGAGTTCTGCACAGGTCCACTTTTAACAAACTTTCCCCTTATTTTTTCACGTCCTTGCCCATTACTGACCCACATTTTATTTCTTACCCATGAAATTGCTTCTTTTTTTTTTTTTTTTTTTTAAACATTATCACATTTTTGCAGTTGACCTGTCAGGTACCAGACCCAGTGTAGAATTCTGGTCAGTACCATTCAATGTGGAATTAGAAAACTGAAACTTTTCAGATTTTGCCTAGTTTTTAAATAAATATTGCATCATTTATGGTTAAAAAAAAACCAAAACTTTTGTACTTTACTATAATTCAAAACGTATCATTTTTCTTTCACTGAAGTAAAGGAGTTGAATATTTACAAATATATTTTTTCACACAATTCATAGAATGTGAGTCTTTTTTTTTTTTGCCTCTGTTCTAAAGTGAACATACATATGCAGGTGCATTAAAATACCTCTTTGGGAAATACAGAGCTGCTACTTCAGGCTCCAGTTCTGTTATGTCATCCAGGTAAATTCCATCAGAACCAAGATGGCGGCTCCTTTTGTCTGCGGAAAAATACATTTAAACTATTTAAAATGCTGTGAAATTGATTAAGTCAAGTATATTTAGCCTCTTCACTGCAGATCTTAATGTAATACCTGGTTTGTGGTGCACATAACATTCATCATAAAAATTTCAACAGCAGCATGAGGTTGTAAATAACTGCCAGTATATGTAGAGAGGCTTTTCCAAATGTCTTTTTTTAAGCAATTATAATATCAACGTCAGCAACATTGCAGCTGAGGAAATTGTGTAAATAGAGAAAACGGAACTGAAATTATGGACATCTTCATTTTGACAACACACAATATACGTAACCCACCCCCCCCAAAAAAAATAAAAAATCAAATGTTGAAATGGGCTGCAAATATATAGGACGATGCAACAGAAAAGGAACTGTTTAAGCATTTTTCAGCACTAGTGATGAGCTGACTTTTAAAAGAGGACTTAACTTAGAAATATAAAAAGCCTTTAATGCACAAGTGTCAAACATAAAATAATATCAGGCCTAGCCAATTTATGAAATGCAAAAAAAAAAAAAAATGACATGTAGATATTCAGAATCAGAATTCAGAAAATATAGATAAGTTGAAATGTATGTGGAATTTTAACAATATTCTAAATGTCACTAAATGTTGTGTGTATTTGTAAACCCACTGTTATCTTTAAGTTGTGATGCATATAAATGGTAAACTTAAGTGCATTTTTTTTTTTCAATATTACACTAATTTTTTTTAAAGAATTATCAGTTTGTTCATCTTATGTTCAAGTCCAACTTGTGTGTAAACATTTTCATTATCGATATTGTTCTTTTTTTGCTGAAAAACATAGAAAAAACTTTGGATTTTACGTTATTTATACCTTTTTTATCCTATTATTTCTATTTAATTTTTCTGTCCCACTTTATACCATATTAGGCTGAATGTGGCCCGGCCTAAAATGAGTTTGACCCCCCCCGATTTAAAGAGAAATTTTTTTTTTATTTTTTTTGTGGATGCAATGTAGATGTGAACTGTACCTTTTTTCTTGGATGGAGAATCTGTCTTGCTTAACATGCGTGGTAAAACTTCCTCCATATCCATCATCATCCGAGCTGGCGTACCTGCAGCTGTCGGAGAACCGACGTGGATCACTTCAGTGATTGTCTGCAACTCTGTCTTCGCTGATTGAGATTCTGCTCCGACGGTAACGATTGTTCTCTCAGTGTTTGCTGACTCCTCTGGCATGATCAATGTGAGTGCTGATATTTCAGAGCAGGGTTCACTGTGTTCATGGCTAATCACGCGGAAGTGTGTGTTCTCCGATACAGGGATGGAAACAGGGCAAACTGGACCGGGGTCAGATTTCATTTGGAGGAAAGATGGCTATAGAAAAACATAGGGAAGGATCATTGATTATTACATATAGAAAAATGAAAAGAAATATACTGTAATGTGCAAAAGTCCTAGAGTCCAGTATTAAGTTTACTAGTTTATATATTATATATATTATATTTAAGTAAGCATATTTAACTCTACTCAAATGATACTTATAGCCTATAAGCGGGTGGTTAAGATATACCTGTCTTCATTGTCTTCTCATTATTTTAATGTCACAAAAATAGTTTACACTCAGTTACAGTATTAAAAAATATAGTTTAGCATAAGTTTAGTTTTAAGATTACAAAGTCACTTGTCAGAAAAGTCCAGATTCCTAAAGGGGGAAGCTCAGACACACAGTTTATGACACCTTTCTGTCAACCCCTCCTTCTTCAAGATGCTGTCTGTCCTTTGGTCAACTCCTGAAGGGTTGTTGGGTGTCACCCCCCCCCCCCCCCCCCTGAAAGCTTCCATTGCGTTGAGGGTTTTCCCTTCCCCCACAATGTCACCTCTACATGCCTGTATGTAAACCGCTTCACTGTGACCACTCCTACAGAGTCACTTTTAAACTCCAAAAAGTACATTTATGCATTAACATTTCTATCTCTGATATTATTGTAATTTTCTAACACACTATGCTGTAAAAAAAAAAAAAAATTACCATTGAATTAACAGCAAAAAAAGTTGTAAAATTACAACATAAAAAAACTATGTGAAAATACAATACAAAGTTGTTTATTTGAAAAGACTTTTATGTTAATGAAATCAAATATAGCTGTTGTTTTTACAGGAAGAGAATGTTAAGAAAACCACATTTGTATGTAGAAATTATGGATTTCTATTGTTTTGAGAAAACTAAAACACAAAATAAATTTAAAAAAAAACCCAATGTGGTGCAGTTTAAACACCAAGACCATAATGTTAAAATAATAGCCTATTTGCTTTTTTAAAATAATAAAAAAAAAGTAATACATTTGACATTTTAAACATATGTAACAGGCAGATACGACTTTAGTTAGTAGAGCAGGTCATCCAATGGCTGAAGGGTTGGCAGTTTAAATCCTAGCACAGACTCTCCACATGTTAAAGTGTCCTTGCAAGAAACAGAACCCTGAATTTTTCCTAGTAGTTTTGTAAAGTATTTTAGACACTATATAGGTGTATAAACTGTGCTATATAAGTGTAGTCCATTTATCATTTAAATCCAGTGTTAAATAAACATGTTTAAAATGTTAAATGTACATGTTATTCAATAAATATATTTACATTTTGTTGTGTTTCTTTTTTTTTTTTTTTTTACAATATTGTTCTGGTAACAACAGCTGCCAGTTTCTTTTCTCTAAAAACAACAGTATTTTTTACAGTGTATAATGATCACACTTTTCTCAGTGTATGCGTTAAGATACGATACAAGGGGAAGTATAAACAATAGTGAAAGCAAAAGCTTCATGGACAAACCACAGTGGTAGCATTTACAGTAGTGTGATGTCACACTTTTTTATTTCATTATTTAGATTTTCTGATGTTTTTATTTCAAGTTTCATTTGATACACATCAGATATTTCTGGTTGTGATTCTAATCATAGGATCAGATTTTTTTTTTACTATTTTAAAAAAAGGTTCTGGGGATTCAAATACAAATGGACCGTTCCATTGTAATATTTGGGATAGCATTTGAGCAATTTAAAATTAATTCGTCACAATCAAAAATACTGGCCCTTTTGGGCGAGACGTCACATTTTACTTTTGTGGAAACGTCCTAAACTTCCATTTATTTCTTTGTGCCTTAGTGATGTTGTGTCTTTTCTTAAATAGGACAGGATATGTTTTACAGTGAAAGGCGGTTCTTAAATGGAACCCTTTCATAATCTACTTTAAATTCTTACCAAATCTGGCCCCCTCATTTTTTTCCCTCTTTTGTGTGTGTGTGTGTGTGTGTGTGTGTCACCTCATTTTCACTAATATGTGTATATTTTCCCTTTTTTTTCTAGTGTATGGTTTCTTTGATGGCTGATCTACAGTTGAGTATCATCATATTGGTTGGTTAAAATATTTCAATTTCAATTTGTAACACAGGGGGACATTGTTCTTTCTTTTCTTATTGTTCTACGTATAAAAAAAGGCAGAAAATATGATGAATTCAACTTTGTATTTCTGCTATATCGATCCCTAATAAAAAGATTAAAGAACAAAAACTACACCTAGAAGTAGCCTATAGGACATTTGCACAGTACTGTATATGTTGTAAATGCATCCACAGTGGACAGTTTGGTTACCGTGGCAGCCTGTGGCAGTTCTCCCCACGCCCAGTGCATGGCCGGGTTCTGATTGTCTGCGTCGGACTCTTTAGTCATTAGTTCAGAGTCACTCTTGGGAGAGGTGGGACGAGAACTACCAGGACTGAGAGACAAAGTGATTGTTAACAATAGAAGCTTTTAAAATCATTTCATGAGTGTTTTTAAATGTGAGTGAGTGTGTGTAATACCTCTGGAGTGGGCTCCATTCTCCATCTGAACGAGTGTAGATGCCAGTTTGTTTAAAAGAACCACAGCTGGTGCCGACCGTTGTCTCATCTCTTGAAACATCTCGAGACAATGACCTAAAACACACATTCAGAATTGCCTTTTATGTTAAGTTCATGTCTGAACTCGTTCTGCTAAACTCACAGTTTAATCTATAAAGTCGCAGGGGGAAAAAAAAGACAAGACCACCCTTGTTTTTTCCAACATGCGGGTTTTTAAGGGTTAACATTAGGGTCTTTTAGGATTAACATTATTGTCTTTAAGGGTTAACATGAGAGTCTTTAAGGATTAACATTAGGGTCTTTAAGGGTTAACATTAGAGTATTTAAGGGTTAACATTAGGGTCTTTAAGGGTTAACATTAGAGTATTTAAGGGTTAACATTAGGGTTTTTAAGGGTTAACATTATTGTCTTTAAGGGTTAACATGAGAGTCTTTAAGGATTAACATTAGGGTCTTTAAGGGTTAACATTAGAGTATTTAAGGGTTAACATTAGGGTCTTTAAGGGTTAACATTAGGGTCTTTAAGGGTTAACATTAGAGTATTTAAGGGTTAACATTAGGGTCTTTAAGGGTTAACATTAGGGTCTTTAAGGGTTAACATTAGGGTCTTTAAGGGTTAACATTAGAGTATTTAAGGGTTAACATTAGGGTCTTTAAGGGTTAACATTAGGGTCTTTAAGGGTTAACATTAGGGTCTTTAAGGGTTAACATTAGGGTCTTTAAGGGTTAACATTAGAGTATTTAAGGGTTAACATTAGGGTCTTTAAGGGTTAACATTAGGGTCTTTAAGGGTAAATTCTTCAACTCAGTTAGGGTTAGGGTTAATAGTATCTCCATGAACTTCACCTATCAGTAAACCATGGCAGGGGAAAAAGAAGATATTGGCTGACCGATATATCAGTCTATCATTAGCAGATATGACCAAAAATATCCCCTCACCCAATAAAAGGGTTAACACTTTTCCTTCTGCAGCACTGTTTTTACTGATGGCGGTCACTGAAGTACTCACTACCAGCTGATGTAAATGAAAAGCCATCTGTTGTTATACATTAGCGTACAGTGAGACACCACAGCCTGAATCTCCATGTTTTGGACCGTTCATGCACGTGCAATGATGGTAATAAATCTGTCACTGGGCTCTTTTTTGCAACTGCTGCTGTCTTCACTCATGACAGCGTAGACACGGCTTCGCTGGTATCTGTACAGCTGCATACCTAACCTACATACTGAACATTGTTTTGGATCACATTCAACACTGCACACCACTCACACAATCATACGCAGACTTTTTTTTAGGTCTTCTCTCTTTTCCAATGAAGTGAAGTGAGAGGAGATATAGTTTCCATATGATCCTCACTTTCTTATCAGTGTGTGTGTGTGTGTGTGTGTGTGTGGTTGGGGGGGTTAAAGCCTCTCCACTACAGATGTCCATTTTCAGCGCCTGACAGTCTCCAGCTCCACTGCAAATTATTTCACAGATGGCTTGCACTGTTTATCTTTCACTTCCCTTCCTTTCCTCTGTCACGTGTATAACTTCTCTCTGTCGTTTACATCTCACATGTTCTCACTCCTCCTTTTCAACATGGTTGGGAAATATACAGCATACTCTCCATAGGCTTCCTATAGCCTGCATGTCCATGTGGGCCCCAGAAGGGTTACATTTGGGCTGCATATAAGGGTCCCGTGTGTTTTTGTCTGTAGTTTCCATGGTGACCCCACATGCTTTTGTCCATATCAGAATCATAATCTCTTCATTAATCTTGCTCAATATTTGGTTGGGAGAGATTATTGTAATCAGTGTGTGTGTCTGTCTGCACTGTAAACCCAAATAAGTTAGCAGAACTCAAAAAATTTAAGGCAAAAAAAAAAAAAAAAAAAAAATTAAGGCAATCAATTGCCTCAATTATTTTAAGTTGATGAACTTAAAAAATACAAATTTCCAGAACTTAAAATGTAGATGCTTATTAAATTATGCTTAAATTAAAACATTACTTATTAACTTAGTATTCTAAGGTTCTGTCAGTTCTACTGGGAGACTAAGTCAGGGTTCAGTATCTTTGCCCAAGGACACTTGGACATGTGGACAGACAGAGCTGGGATGCAAACCTCTGACGCTCTACCAACTGAACCACAGCCGCCCCTGAATATAATGACTGTGTTTTGTGATTGTAATTTTTTTGGTGTGATAGATATTGGTGGTTATTTGGAGTGCTCTGAAATTATATTTCATCAACTACTACATCAGTTAAGTTTATTTTTTCAATCATCCTTATTTTAAACAATAGAAATAACAGTACAATATCATTCTCTGCATTTAATGACTTAATTCCACTAACTTGAACCTTATATATGTTTTTAAGTTATGTTCACTTATATCAACAATAGTTCCCCTTAATAAAAAATATGTTAGTTGGAAGTACTTAAAAAGAAGAACATGTTACAGGAACTGAATACATTTGAATTAGTAGTACTATTTCTGAAACTTTAAGTATTCACAACTGAATGTATTTAATTATTCTGAACATTCGGGTTTACAGTGTGTGTATGTGACATATTATGCTATAACTGAATGAATACTTGAGATATCACCATGAAATTACATGGGTATATACATATAGCTAATGTGCATCAGATGCAATGATCCATTTGAGTAAGGTCAAAGGTCAAGGTCACATTTTAGCAGAAAGGTCAAAATCACATTATTGACTCTAATTCAAGAACGAGTTGTCATAGGACGGACAGATAAATATTAAAGGCAGTATGGGACTGGTTTTATACTATTCTCTCTGTGTTAATGCTCACTTTGATTTAAAGTGAGTCACTGTATTTGGAGGTAGAGCACGAAATCATGGCTATGTTGTAATATTAATGTTAGACTAGAGGTCATATCAACGTTCATTTGTCGTGATTTTTTTATTATTGAGGGACCACTAAAAATGTTAAGATATTCAAATGTATGTATGTATATTGTGTTTTTCATTTTTGGCTTCAAACTGAAACATGTATAAAAAATATATAAAGCTGGAGAGATAGTATATAGTGTCAAAACGTTTGTGTCAGCGTCACCCTCGTTATTTTTCAGTAGTTAATATGTTTTCTAAACCATTTTGTGTTTCCTCTCATTTCACTTCTTCTCATCTGTCTTCATTCTACTCATTTTTCACCTGCTGCTCTCCATCTCCGTCCCTTCATCTGAGCTGATGTCTATCGTAAACATGTCTTCGTCCTCAGAGTAATCCCCGTTCTCCTCCCTCCTCATGCTGTCTGCCCGAGTCTTCCTCCTCCTCTTCCTCCTCTTCTTCATCACCCCATTGCCGGTCTCTCCAGCGGTCCCCGTGGAGCCCAGGGTCTGCACCGGCGGCCCGTTGCTCTTTCCCAACAGTGAAGAACTCATCAGAAAAGGCCCATCTGACATTATCGGGGATGTCGCCAAGTAGGAGGGAACCACTTCCTGTTTAGATGAGAAGCAGAAGTGAAACAGTCAATGCATCTGCTCAGGAAACATGTTTCTTTGTTTGAGTATCAGCTGTCTCAAACTTAAAGCTGACCGTCAAATGTCATTAAAACAATGGTCATGCAATCAAGTAGTAATTCCTGTGTCTATCATGTGACTTAAACAGAGAGAAAAGAAAACATGGAAGGCTTAAAAGCACTATTTTTGTCAATTCCATAGATATTGATGTAAGTCTTTTTAGTTATTGTGAAGAAATACATAGAAAATGGATAAATATCAGCTATGAAATGAAACTTTTATGAGCTATTTTTTTATTATCATCATTATATTTGTCCAAACAAATGTACCTTAGTTGTGCCAGGCATTAAAATGAGCAAGAGATCAAAGAAAACAAGGGTGGTCTAATATTTTTTTCCTTGACTGTTGTTTATTTATGGGGAAAATGTGCACAATTACTCCTATACTGCAAAAATCTAAATCTTACCAAGTATATGTATCTGATTTCTTGTCAAAATATCATAATAATATAAAATATTCTGTGTCGGCCACTGGAGACGTTTCCTAGAAGCAGGGATTGTGGAACTACCTCAGATTCACAGAAGTGGGGAGTAGTTTGGGTTTTGGATCGGCACGTTTTGTTATGCAGAACAATGTCTTTGTACAGTAGAAAGAGTTTTTGGAGAAAGTACTGGAAAAAAATCAAAATCTTACTAAGTGTACTTTTCTCATTTCTAGTCAAAATATCTCATCACACTTAAAATAAGACATAATCACCTAAAGAGTAACTTTTAAATGAGATATAACAACTTATTTTTGGACAATAGATCTTGAATTCTTTTTCCAATTAGATAATTTGGCAGATTATTTTTGCTTGAATTAAACCAAAAAAAAGTTTGCAATTCAATTTTTCCAGATCTATTGTTTAAAAACACGTTCTTATATCTCACTGAAAAGTGACTTTTTAGGTGATTGTGTCTTATTTTAAGTATGAAAAGATATTTTGAGAAGAAATAAGGAAAATACACTGGGTAAGATTTCGATTTTTTTTATAATACTTTCTCCAAAAACTCTTTCTACTGAACAAAGAAGTTGGTTTGCAAAACAAAACAGCCAATCCAAAAACTAAACTATTCCCCACTTCTGTGAATCTAAGGCAGTTCCACAATAACTCCTTCTAGGAAATGTTTCCAGTGGCCAACAGGGAGTATTCATGTGTGTATTTGGAGATAGCAAAAGGGAAAATCTGAGCTATGACTCTATGATTTATGGTCTGACATTACAGCCTCACGTTTTGTACAACTGTGCCAAGAAAAGACTTCAAAGACACAGACCTCCCCTCCTTCCTCCACCTCCAGGAATGGGAATCCGACACCAGTCTCGGGACCATAAATCATCATTTCCCCTTTTGTTACCAGCCCCCTGTCTCAGTAGTTCAGGGTTTGTTTTTTATTTTCAGTTCATATCCCCACGTGCATACAATAGCATTGGACCCAGTCAGCTTTATTCACAAACTTGTAACCTGATACACTCGGAAAAGCGAATGAAAACACTGCATGTTGCACCAGTCAGTTTTCCAAGAACTGAGGAAACTGGAGATTCCCCTCCCAGAGTTTCCATGAATTTAAACCTTTAAATAACTCTCATTGGTTTAAAAATGTGTTGCCTTTTAACAGAAAAACTCATTTATGATTTTATGTTTTGGATTTAATACATAAACGCTGCTTCAATTATATATTTCTTTGACCGGAAACTTAGTTTAAACTCAATCATGAAGCCAAAACTTTAATATAGGTCAGACAGGCTGAGTTAGTAAATGTTGCATTCAAGGCCCACTCCCCTGATGAACAGAGGAATGCTGTTCAGGCAAAAGGAAAAAAGAGAAATTTCTGTTTGCATTGCCAACTCTGCACAGAGCATGACCTTGTTCAAACTACGAGGACTACGTAGATGAGAGACAGACAGAAGACAGTCTGGATCAGCCTTCTCACTTGTAAATATGGGAGTGTCCGTGCTTTAGGAAGCCACAAGAGGTAGAGACGGATGGATGTTTTCATTTGAATTGTGTTTTTATTTGATTCTGACTGTGCGCCTCTTAGATTTTCCCCAAACAAGTAATTCTAGACTGGAGATGTCAAACATGAATTAAATTTTTTATTATTTTTTTAAATACAGTGAAGATATTAACAGACACCAGTGTCCAGAAGCTACATCCAGACCAGTTGGAACTCCAGTAACATTAACATGAACACCTATTTTATTTATTTTTTTTCTTGTTTAACGTATAGCGGTTAGATATTGGGAATGGTGGGCTAAATAAGCTTCGGCTTCAGCCCTAAACCTTTTCCGTCAAGCAGTGTATTTATCATATGTGAAAATGTGTCTTTACCTGCCTTGTGCTTGTGCCTTGTTTTGTATTTTTGACCCAAATAAAATTAAAAAAAATTTAAAAAAAAAAAAAAAAAAAGGAAAGGAAACTTAATTATGAACACGTATAGAAACTACCCCCTCACAAACAAAAAAAGTGCAGACAACTTACGAAAAATCAGATAATAATGCTAGACCAGTTACATAATGTTTTGTGCCTTTGTAGCTTCACTGTGGTCTGTGGGTTGTTATACCACATGTGTACATAACAAACTGAGGCATAATAATGACTTTACAAAATGTCAGATTGCTGATGGTTTATCTTTTGTGAAAGAATAGCTTGCAATAATAAACATATTCATATTGTATTTGTACGTTTTCTTCTAAAATCAATTAAAATATTTGTAGTCATCATTATTTATAGGTTATTGTCCTGTTATTTTACTGATCAGGTTATGTTGATTGTTGCTCTTGAACTGTGACACCCCTGGTCATTGTATGCAGTGTATATTTTACTTCCATTTCCTATAGATTTGCACATACACAAATCTTATATTCTATCTATAAATCTAATATTTTTTTCTGTTTCATTACTGTATTCTATTTACAATAGTCCTAACTTTTATCTCTTCATACTTTCTCTCCTTTTATTTACTTTGTAGGTCATGTTTTTTCAAGAATGTTATTGCTTTGTGGATCAGTAAAGTTTGTCTTTCTAAGTAACACTTTGCCAAACATCATCGTATATCAGAAGAAATCTATGTGTCTGTCTCTTTACACTTTCTCCTTAACGTCCTGTTTGTACAGTGGTCAAACTCATAGGTCTATATGATTCAGTTAAGAGAAAACAGCAGTGTGTGAACCATACCATGGCTGTAGGGGCGCCCCTACAAACACGTACGTACATGATACTTATCATACACAATACAACAAGGATAGTTACTTGTTTTCAAGTAGACATTTTGAAACAAACAGGTGTATTTGCATGTCTTTACTCCCTGTCTTCTTATAATATTTTATTTTGTATGTACCCTAATGTACAGTCGTATCAGTTACTCTGTTCCTCAGCTGTTTTTTACTTATTTATTTAGTATGTGTGCTCCGGAAGCCAAGCAACGACGTCTTGTTGCCAAAAATCCCACTGTTGTGTGTATTCTTGTGCAATGACAATAAAGGAAGTCTAAGTCTAAGTCTAAGACAAATTAAACTGGGACCCTTCAGTGGTCACAATAGTTATCGACACCATCGTGATATTAGGTAATGATGAATTTGTAAAAATCATATTAGTCATACATTAAATAGCTGAAGAATTGTGTACGAAATAATACAGAATATTTGACATTTTAAAAAATATACAGAAAATACAAATTTTATTGTCATTATTATAGCGACTCCCTAAAATGTCATAAATTATTTGTCAAGGGGAGCTCATGCTTCACCAGGGGGATCTATGTCTCCCCCAGACCTCCTGTGGTTCACACCCTGGCTACAAGTACAGAAACTAAACAAATTCACAAACTAGTTTCTATAAGTGATGGCTCACTGCAGGTTGTGTAGTGTTTTGTGTTTACAGATATTTTCTTGGTTCGCATCATGACTTTACAAAGTATTTAAAGATTATACATGTGTTTTTGTTTCTTCTGGTGCATTTTGTCATTTTGATCTTTTTGCACCTTGTTTAGACATGTGTTTGAGTTTGTGAATTTCCATTTCCATTTTTCTCTGAGGCCGTTGTGATGTGTTTTGTCTTTTTGTCCTACCTGGTCATTTTCTGTTTCTTGCACAAAGAACGCTTCTCCATTATCCCCCAACTTCATATGTAGAGCCACTGGTTCTCCGTTGATCTCCATGTCCACCTGGAGGAGTGAAGATAGAAAAGAGGAGGCAAAAACAAATGTTAAAAGCTGAAGGAAATACATCACATGGATATAACAATGAACATACATGGAGATTCTATGTCAACTGTCCACTTACCACTTTCTCTCTGGAGCGCAGGACGCCCATTTTACCGAAGCGAACGTGGAAAGGCGAACACTGCAGGGAGCCATCGGGCTGTCTTACTACAATGACGTCAATGCAGCCAGAAAGGGTGGCGGGATTGAGGCCACGGTACAGTTCTTTCACCTGGACAAACACCTGGCCTGCCAACTGACCTACGTAGTTCATGGTCTGGCGTGTCTAGTGGATTGAACAGAAGAAAATAAATGTTAATTATTAAAGTAAAGAGTATCCACACAAACAGGTGACTATGTTTTCAAACTTAGGGTTGGGACCCCACCTGGGGTCGCCTGAAATTTCTTAACCCTTTGATGCATGAATTATGAGTATCTTAGTCAATATTTTTTTCCTAAGTGTTTTTATTCCTCTTTAGGCATGAAATAAAAAAAGCAATGAGATTGGAAGGTTTTTAATGAACCTATTTTTTATAGAGTTACAAAATTATCCAATCAGGTGGATGTATTTAAAACACAATATCAGAACACTATGAAATAAAACATATTAATGCATTTTTTGTTTAAGAAGAGACTGTTAATTACAGTCTAATAACAACAGGCAATTGATTTACACATAAATAAGAACAGACCAGTTACAGTAATGATATAAACTGACTGATATGGAACTAAAACAATAAAACCATGAATATACAAGACAACAACTGTAGAATAACTGTCCACTATAGTGACCAGTATGCAGCAAAAATCAACTGACTAATGAAAATATACGGTGAGTTCATAGAGACAATCCCAATCCATACAAAACATGACAAACTGTGAGTTGGAAACTGACGTACTGTGGTACTCTTTATCTGTGAAATGTTCATTGTGGTCAGTTTCACACACTATAGCTCTTTAATAATTCATAGTTTGAATTATTGTTTATTCAATAATAACAAGCTGGACTATCTGTGCATATCTTAACCAAATGAAATGTATTCTACACCTAACTCTTCTGCCTCTGTCCATAATTATATACATTATAATAGATGAAATGTCATCGAAAATCAACATTAATTTGTAACATAGTATAGTAAACTATTACATTATCAAAAACAAATCAATTTAAGAAAAGAAGTTACAAATTTGTGATGTTCATGATATGACGGTATATAAATACGATTAACACTTATTTTATCAGAATCGTTTTGTTTCCCTGCTATAAAAAGAAGAATCATATGCCCAGTTTGTTCTTTAATATATTTTTTATCAGTCTGGGCGACTTTCACACTTGTGATTAAATCAGCGTATTGTGTTAGCTGTCCAACAATAAAAATAGCCACGTCCCAGACTCATTCAACTATCAAAGGAAGAGGTGTTTATGAGGTGATATGTGCTGTACCCTTTCCTCAATGATGACACGTAACTTGTTCTCCTTCATTATAAGGAAAAGGGAGGGGTTACTCTGAGTCTGAACTCCACTGTCATAATAGCCCAGGGGTAAAGACATAGGAGATTCCTGTTTAGTGTATCCAGGGTTTCCAGTGGCCTATATAAGGTTCTGAACCTGTTGGACCACTTTGACCTTCCCACCTCGTGCTCATTTTCTACATTATTTTGGAAACTCTATCCAATCAGATACTGGAAGTCAAAAGTAAAAAAAAAAAAATATCGTAAAAAAACAATGCTGATGTAATTTATTGGTGTTTATTTCCTTAGTTGACCTTAAAAATATTGCAATAACGCAAACATTCAGGTCACAGTGAACCAGATCTTTTTTAAAAAAAAAACAAGGTTTACACAAGACTCTAGCCCCTTAGTTGGAGCAAATGACTGAAAATTCACTGAATATTTACATGTATTTTTCTCTACTATTTACTCAGTTTCATATATAACACAATCTAAAAATGTTTAGCTCCTATTTTGGTAATAATGACGAAAACCAATCAGATTTCAGCTAAGTCATTACATACAGTATCATGCATAAACACTCCACATTCCTTAGTTGTATACAAATCCCTTCCTGTTTTGTCCATGTTACAGCATACGTTTAATGACCAAGGCCTGTTAAGCTAAAGATAATATACTCTTTGGTTATTCTGTGTGATACATGCCTGAAAACTAATCAGCTACTGGATATAATTTGACACAGCCTCATTGATTCATTTCCTCTTCCATTCTATTATTGATCCTGTTGAAGTTTCCCCTCCGCTTCATGTCCGTTAATCAAATTTTCCTTCAATTAATGACAGATCTACTCCAATTCACTCTCATTTGAAGAAATGTCGATATGTATGGAATCAAGTGTAATCATTCACCGATCAAATCAAGAAAGATTTGACTGTCTTTTATTGTTTGTTTGTTTGGGTTTTTTTTTTTTTTTACCTTTAGGGGTGCATAAAAGGGAATGTAGATGAAATGCATGTTTTATTAAAGTTCCCATGTCAAAATAGCCAAACGTGATGATTTCCATTTGAGCAGTTTGCAGCTGTCTGATAAGGGGGTGGGGGTGGGGTGGGGGGGAGTTTGACCTTGCCTCATTTGGCAGTGGGCCCCATAAATGTTTGCAGCAGCGAGGAAGACAAGATTTGGAATAATGCCAATAATGCCCCCCCCCCCTCCCTCTTTTCTCTCTGCACATTTAACCACAAGAAAAGGGCCTCTTACTAAAAACAGGAGCTGTACTCTGTGAGTGGACATGATGGAGCCCCTGAGACACAAATACTGTCTGACTCTAAGTACCTGTTATAAATGACCTTCACTGTGGTAAATTATTAATTTCACTTTTTTTTTCTCCACTGAGGTGTTGAGTTACAAACCTGCATGCAAACTCAACCATTTATTTTTAAAGCACATGATTTAGTGTGAAACACTGCAGAGCGGTGTGATCTAAAAATAGACTTTCTTGTGTTACAAAGAGAAACAGAAAGAGGAACAATGTCACATAATAGATACAGTTGAGCTCCACAACAAATTCTATTGAGACAAAAAAAACAACAACAACAGCCAAAAACTGTCATTACAGTTTTAACTAAGCACTTGAAAGGATCAGTTTTCTTTTGAAGTCATTGAATTATGTTTCGCTGAAGTATGCTCATTACTTTAATGGATTTGCAAGCTGCAGGTATGAAGTTTTCCTAAAGAAGGCTGGAAACTGGCTGAGCCACTGAAGCAGATAATCTGCTGCAAGTATCAACACTTTCTTCAACCATTCATCTCACATTACACCAAAAGAACTACACTTTCTATTCATTTGAAGCTCATTATGTGTCTGTTTAAACAATAATTAACCACATATATACTGATCTAAAATATGTAATACCTGACAATCCACTAATTTGATGAATACATGTTAATAATTGTTGTAAAATGCAGGTTGTCATCTTTTCATAGTCATCAAATATGACCCATCTGGACCTTTCGAGGCTCTGTAGTGAATGTCTCTCTGTAGTTAATGTCGACTGATTCACTAGTAAAACCAATGGAGTTGGATCAATGAGAGTGGATGGAGACAATGGGTTTATGTTCAGTTAATGATACATAGATTTCTTGAGACACTCACTTTTTCTTCAGTTTTCTCTTGTTTTTATATAGTAGCCTTTAAATTTACTTAGAGCTTTCATGGCCATTTAAATTAAATAAAGTAAAACACATAGTTTACGGTGAAAAATGCAAAAAATACAGATCACATTTAAGTCAATTGTGATAAATCAGTGAAGAAAGGTTAAACAGAGAGGAAACATTCATTTGGGAACTGACACAAAAGGTCTTAATGAGTTAAATGAGTATTTATTTATAGGAAAAAAGGAAAATCATATCTCCATCTAATTCTATCTGACTATTTTTATGCTATTTTCACACTCATTTGATTGCAAAACAAGACATTTGAGTACAACAGTGACAATCCTATTTCACTATTTCCATTTAGGATTTTACAGATAGGCTAAAAACAAATGAAAACAGTGATTGACTGCAGCCCGGGTTTCTACACATGGATCATACATGTGCCTGAGAGGAACCAATCAGCTGCAAGTTCCCCAAAACAATTACAAAAAATGTCATTTGAAACCATCACTATATAAACCATAGAAAAAGAACACCATCACTGCTATTTAGTGCTGATTATAAATATGGCTTTAGTAGGAAATAGACTCCACGCAGCCCATTCATAGGAGTCAGACCCACACAAAAACAGGCTCCTACCTTATACAGATGAATACGATGACACCTTTTTCAACACACAGTAGCGTTTCCTTATCACTGACTGACAACACTGGACATTATAAAGGCTGCGCGTGCTCGACAGATCTGATGTCCGTGTCCGTGGGTTTTAGAGTGCCCTGTCCCTCATTGACTTACAGGATCAAAAATGCACCATCGGAGTGAAGGCGATGCTCATTTGTGTGTCGGAGTGTGTGTTGAGTCTCCCAGAAGCCGAGTCAGTGTATGACATCATCTGCAGTGAAAACCCGCCTGTTGACCAATCAGGGAGGAGCTCCACGGCTTCCACTGCCACTGTGGCACTATACACTAGTGTTTACACAGACAGGTTACACATCCAAATAATACTTACAAGAATAGTATGCGTGCTTTTTTCACGTCCATCAACTACATATTAATATCAGGAAGTTATAGTTATAAGTTATATTCTAGAAGCCAAAGTGACGTCATTGGTTTGTATCAGCGCGTGAGTTTAATAGCGTTGACTGAAAGATGTTGTTATTTTGAAAATAAGACCAAAGTGTGTAATATTTAGGGTTTTTTCTCCTTTTGTTGGGAAAATATGTTATCCATAAACAAAAATGTTAACCTCCTCATTTTTGGGGGGTGAATTTAACTAACTTTATAAATAATTTAGCCTTTGCTGATAACGCAAAGAATTACGTATATTGCTAGCTACGATAAGATATTTAATGTACAATCTGATATATATATATATATATATATATATATATATATATATATATATATATATATATATATATATATATATATATATATATATATATATATATATATATATATATATATATATATATATATATATATATATATATATCGGGTCGTAGTATTTCTGTTTAAAGAGTAGTGTTTCCAGCAGCTGGTGTCTGCGTCAGCGTTAAAGTCACCCAGTGAGTCTGATGCTGTGAGGTGATCATTCTGACCAATCACAGCCCAGCTCTGGACCACATGTGATGTGTGCAGACTAGGCTGAGACCTGAGACCCAGACCGCTGGGAAACTCAGTGAAGAGGAAGTGGTTAAAATATGGCTGAGGTGTTGCGTTATGTCGAAGTTACAGACTGTTATAATCAAGTATTAACAATGTGTTCTGACTCATCAACTTCACTCCCACACTGGCTGTTTGTGTTATCTACACAAGTGGTTATTTTACAGTTTGTTTATTTTATTTAGTAGGAATGGGGGTTGAAATAGTTTAATCTTATTTTTGAAGTCAGTTACTTGATTACACAGTGGTCTACATATGAGATGAATAGAGAAAATAATCATACTACTAATATATATATATATATTTTACAGTTTACCTTGTATCTCAACTGTTGTAACCAAATAATTTACTGCAATGATCATTAAAGTAGGCTATTCTATTCTATTCTATTCTATTCTATTCTATTCTATTCTATTCTATTCTATTCTATTCTATTCTATTCTATTCTATGCATTTATACAATAGCTTTATAAACCTCCAACTAGAAAGAAGTAGATCACAACTGAAGTAGATCTGAAAGCCACAATTGTTTAGTGAAACTCATTCTCTCATTGATATCAGAATTTTACATTTTGGCCCAAAAATTAATCTTGGAAACTACAGCCAATCAGCATTATTGATTTCATTTTACCTCATTAGCAACTCAAACTTGGTATTGTTTCATTACATGAATTCTGGAGGCATTTTACTTGTACATCAGTGCCACAGTTATCATCCACAAATCAAATAATCCACCTTTTATAAATAAAGATGGTATGGTATGGTATGGTATGGTATGGTATGGTATGGTATGGTATGGTATGGTAAACCACACGCACAAACCAAATTTTAAAATAATAACATAAAATAATTAGTGCCTGATCACATAATATACAACATTCATTTTCATTCATGTCTTTTTTTTTGGAGCAGAAAAAATATTTTTGCTTGAGATTTTTCATAAACACCTTTGAAACAAATAAACCTGTACACATATATACATATGAAACACACATTTCTGTACACCAACCCACATCCACATGTACACACACACACACACACACACACGCATGCTACAATATAACAACCTGATAATCAAATAATGATCACACTTTTCCTCGAGCCAGATATTGTGACAAAACCATTTCTTCATACATTTTTTAAAAAATTTTAGTGGTTTTTTTTAATGCTTGGACACTGGCTGAGACCTACCCCCAACCCATTCCAAAGCTTGGTCCCACACACAGATACACACAAGTGGAAAAAGAGCCAAAACCTTGGCAACAATATGTCTCTTGATGACTTACCACCAATTGGACAAATACTGGAGAGGCTTCACAAAAACAGCATCATCACGTGCAGCTATTTCCTACAAGAAGAATTACTTTGGTTGTGTGTGTGTGTGTGTCTGTGTAGTGCTAATTGTTTTTCCAGACTGTGAAGCAGCGCCTCTTGGTTTAACCAGAAAAGGAAGAATGTACATCTTTGTTGGACATTTTTCCCTCCCAGTCTGCTGTCTCAGAGTTGCACATTATTGTCTTCTTCGAGTCTTGTATCCGTCTAAATTGTCACATTGTCAAATTGAATACTTTGTTCCAAAAATAAAAGTCAGGAAATAATTATCCAGATAATGCCAAAAAAAATGTGTTTCATTCATAATTCACAAAACCACTTTACAGACATGTACTTTGTTTTGCTGGAAGCAGTGCTCATGACTTTTCCTGCTACATTCTCAGTGACTGTTGTTGCTGATGTTTGTGTGGTTTGTGGTTTATAACAGAACAGTTCAGCTTGGTTCATTTCCTGTACATCACCTGAACATTAAGCAGGTTTATGAATGGACTTTTTGCTTTTACATTTTGTACATTTGTTTCTGCTTTTTTTCTCCCTTTAATTGTGAAAATAATATATTCTTAAATACCATATGGACAAAAGGATTAGAATGTCTGATGTGGCACTTCCCATTTCTAGATTATTTGAATTCATGTGCATGTTATTAAATCTGGTTAAGACACTTCTTAAAATGTTACCATGACAATAATCTTCATAATAAATCCCATCCATCCATCCATTTTCTGAACCCACTTTATCCTCACTCGGGTCACAGGGGTCACATGTAGCCTATCTAACATATATAGATAAACAATCACTCTCACATTCACACCTATGGGCAACTTAGATTAACCAATTAACCTATCAGTGCATGTGTTTGGATGGTGGGAGGAAGCTAGAGTACCCAGAGAGAAGAACATGCAAACTCCACACAGAAAGGTCTGGAGTCTAACCTGGGACGGTGAGGCATGAATGTTAACCACTGCATTACCAGCCCTTTAATAACCCCAGTAAATCTCAAATCAATATTTCTTCTGACTTTAAAGACTGATTGTTCATTCTGAGTGAAATTTGAAGAGACCAGGCGTGTACTTTTCAGACTGCCTATCCATGTGGGCCCCAGGAGGGTTACATTTGGGCTGTATATAAGGGTCCCAAGTGGGTTTGTTTGCAGTTTCCATGGTGACCCCGGATGTGTTTGCCCAGATCAGAATCAGAATCTCTTTATTAGCAGCAGAACTGAGGTAGAGGTCTCAGGTTAAGTGCGTGAATTTACAGCAAACAACAAATATCAGAAAAAGGCACAGCTGTTTACATTTAAAAAAAGTGAAAATTATTACAAACTGATTCAGACTATGATCATGTAACATCTGGATTACTGCAACTCAGAGATGTTCACAAGTCACTTTTTCCAAGTCCTAGTCAAGTCTCAAGTCTTTCATCCCAAGTCCTAGTCAAGTCTCAAGTCTTTCATCCCAAGTCCTAGTCCAGTCTCAAGTCTTTCACCCCAAGTCCAAGTCAAGTCTCAAGTCTTTCAACCCAAGTCCAAATCAAGTCACAAGTCATTCATCCCAAGTCCAAGTCAAGTCTCAAGTCTTTCATCCCAAGTCCAAATCAAGTCTCAAGTCATTCATCCCAAGTCCAAGTCAAGTCACAAGTCTTTCATCACAAATCCTCATCAAGTCTCAAGTCATTCATCCCAAGTCCTAGTCAAGTTTCAAGTCTTTCAACCCAAGTCCTCGTCAAGTCTCAAGTCTTTCATTCCAAGTCCTAGTCAAGTCTCAAGTCATTCATCCCAAGTCCTAGTCAAGTCTCAAGTCTTTCATCCCAAATCCAAGTCAAGTCTCAAGTCTTTCATCCCAAGTCCTAGTCAAGTCTCAAGTCTTTCATCCCAAGTCCTAGTCAAGTCTCAAGTCTTTCAACCCAAATCCTAGTCAAGTCTCAAGTCTTTCATCCCAAGTCCCAGTCAAGTCTCAAGTCTTTCATCCCAAGTCCTAGTCAAGTCTCAAGTCTTTCATCCCAAGTCCAAGTCAAGTCTCAAATGTCTAAAATGAAAGTTTTCACATTAGATACTATTTCAGATCATACCGCATTACTGTATTGTTTTGGATTAAGTATGTAGTTATTACGTGTGGTGAAAGCATGTAGGCCTCACTGTACTATATACTCAGTTATTTCACACTGGGGCTCACATGGACATGTTGGCTGAGTTGTGATGTAAAAGGATTTTTATGGCCAAAAACTGACAAACACTTAAGAATATTTGAGAAATATTATAATTTCAAACAATTATAATGATAAAAATATTTTAACACAGTAAAACACATTGTACATTTTAACAGAGAATGTAAATAGATCTAACACTTACAATGAAAGAAAAATATATGTTTGGATTATATTTAATGTGATATAAAACCATATTGTGTAATTTGTCATTATTGTTTTATCATTATCTGATGGATGGACCTGCTCCTACTTCCCTACATCTAAAAATCTACAGGGGATACCAGTGATATGATCTATTTCTGTGATTATTTGTTTTTTTTCTAACCAACACTGTAAATCTCTATGAGACTATTTAGCCCTATGTTGGCTTGTAGTTGAAGGACAGGAGTGAATATTTAAAACTTGAATATGTTAAGATATGGATGACAATGGAGTGGAATTAAATAAGTGTTTTCTTCTTCCAACTCCTTTTCAGGTGGTGTAAATTAATTTCTTTTTTCTTTTCACTTACATGTGTTACGTGAATTAATCATTATTACTTTGCAAACCAGTATTGTTGTTATTATAATCGAATGTATTCTAATGCTTTTCTCCACAGAAGTGTTTTCATATGTTCTTATACTATTACCATAACCCCACTTCACAAATCAAAAATACACACAGTACAAAATAGTACAAAATAGAATTTTCATATTGAAGTTGACATTAGAACAGGTTGCACAGTTGAATCACACTTTTGTAAGCAAATATTTCTTCCTTTTTTTTTTTTTTTTTTTTTTTTAGTGTAAAGAGTTTAACTGTGAAAGTTACACCGACACATTAACATGATATTTAATGAACCATTTTAAGAACAATCTAGAGTGAATTACAGCCTGGTATAAGTGCAGTAGTAATCTCTTTCATTATATTCAGTGTTAACTCCAGTCATGACCCCCTGACACTGTAATCCATACGGGTCTGTCCTCACATCAGTCTTTATGTCAGTATCACTGGATGGTCCGAGGATATGTGAGCCACACTCCTCTCCTTTCTGGCTCGTTTCTGAGAACAGGTTACTTTGCAGAGAACAGCTGAACTCAGCCAAAGGCACCACATGATAGCAATTTAATTTTTTTGACTTGTATGGTCAGTGGCAGTTACCAGTGTCAAACTACACGAAATGAGATTACGTAATCTACAAATAGGGTCACTAAATCACTCAGTTGTTTATCTGCAGTAAACAATAACATCCAGCATTGAACTGTTTTGCCTTTATGATATTTATCTGTGTACATGTTGTATACTTAATCATGGAAACTCTGGGTTGTTGCACTCCACGGTCACTGCGTTGTTGTTTTTTTCTTCTTTTTTTTTTACATAGAAAAAGGCACAAGTTTTTCCCAGTTCATTACATAATCCCTTTCTGGGACCTAGTTTCTGATTGGCAAAGGCTGATATGACCTGAGAATCATAAGATATGACACAGTAAAAGGAAAAACCCTTTAATTACTCAACTAGATTAGATGACACAAGAATGAGTGTGACAGTTTAATGGAAAATGTTACAAATAACAAGAGGATTTTCATCATTCTATATTGAAAATATATGGAACAGTAACATACAGTCAAGGAAAATATTATTAGACCACCCTTGTTTTCTTCAATTTCTTGTTTATTTTAATGCCTGGTACAACTACAGGTGAATTTGTTTGGATAAATGTAATGGTAACAACAAAAATAGTTTATAAGAGTTTAATTTCAGAACTGTTTTCTATCAATTTTCCACCTTTTTTTGATACTTTAGTGCTTACATTAGTATCTATTGCATTGTACTGATAAAAACAATGCTTTCAGACATTCCATGTTTTCTTTTCTTTTTGTTTTATGATACACACAGAACTTACTACTTGATTGCATAACCACTTTTAAATGACCTTGCATAGTCTAATAATTTTTCTGTAACTTAACTGTATTTATAGCACTGAAAGTAGATAGAAGGGACTTCATGGCAACTTTGTGAAATTAGAAATACATAATCTAAAGTCATCTTTTGATGATATGGGTTATCTGAATTTAAGATGTGGTAAAAAAAAAAAAAAAAAATCACCTGATTCATAAACACATTGCTCTGGCTGCTTTTTCAATGTGTCATTTGTCATTCATCCAACACCCTTTACACTGGAACAGATCATCTTACAGAGGGAATTATCAACATGAACAACCCCCTTCTCACCATCATGGTCATCCTATATGTTATTAACAGACCCAATGAGTTTAAGTTCAAGTTTAAGTTAAAGTTAAAGTTTAAGATTAAGTTTAGTTTATTTGAAAGGGGGCAATACAATTTCATAAAACACATTATTTCACATGGTAAAAAATAAATAAATCCAGAATTAGCCAAAAGTCTAGTTTTCATCTGTAGTATTCTCGCCTCATTGTTACCTCTGCTTTATCTTTTTTTTTTTACTTTGCCTTTTATGCTTTCATCATTGTATAAAATGCCATTTATACATTTAGATTAAACAGAATCGACATTTAGAAGTGTCAAATGTTCTGTTCTTCTCTAAACACATACACTACAAACAAAAGGTTAAGGATATTTTTTTTTTTTTTTGGGCTATTTTTTCCATTGGGATTCTGTGCACTTTTTTACTTTTTTTGTGCAATTGAATTTAAACACATTTTTTTCAATGACTAGACATAATGCTATTTACAAATGGACCTAAAAAAAAAAAAACACACAAAACATCCTTAAACTTTTGTTTTGTAGTGTATGCTCCTCCACATTCATATATCTAAATACATTCACTCATGCTGTAAACTGTAAGAACGTAAATGCAAATCCAGGTCACATGCAGATAGACTTTACCCAGCTCCAGGTGGTTTCAGAGACATAATGCTCAACAGCCTCAGATAAATCTTCATCATCCTCTACAGACATCATGATTCCATAATGTAGTCAATCCCAGCTAGTTTTCTCTGTAGGAAAAGTCCATCTGGATCATGAATCCAGTCTAATCTAAAAGCCTGTCTTCTCTCTATGAGCGCCACAAATGTCTGACTGGTGTATGCCAGTGAACAGCGTCTTACTAATTTTACCTGGGCCCCTGGTCAGTAATCTGAGACCGTCCTAGAGTGGTCATCATCATCTGGAGTGTGTGACTTCTTAGGCATTTGAGGAAGGACACCCATTAGGATTATCAGTCAAAGAGGACGTCTTAGGATACACACTATAGCCAACAGACAAATTGACTTGGCATAAAGCTCCATCTCCTAATGCATGCATGACAGTTTTATCAGTGTGTAAATTTCTCATTAGTTAACACACACACTGTGCCACCTGTTGTTGCTGCTGACCTATGCTGACCATGTGACACTGACATTCAGAGTAGTCTAGAAACACCTGTTGTCATGGGTAAAGTCCAAGTACCCCTAGTGCCCAATGACCACTGTAATTAATACAACATGTCCATCACTGATGTGTTTGAACTGCTGACCTGTTATCTATGATCGTTCCAGCTGATCGCCTGGAGCCAATGAGTTCGCCACAGCTGTCAGGAGCAGCCTACACTGCCCTCTAGTGTCCAAACTAAGCAAATACAAGGCTGTGAAGCAGACAGCTGCCTTCATGTGTTGTGTGAACTCTTGGAATAACAACTGATTTATTTTTACACATATCTGTGTTTGTTCAATTAAAACCCCGACAAATTAGTAGCAATTGGATTTTTCTTAATATGTAAAAAAAAAAAAAATAATAATAATAATAATAATAATAGCCATGTTTCACCATAAATAGATTGGTAATAGGCTAATTAATCAAGATGGTAGATTGTGTTGATATGATACCACATACCATATTGATTTGCTTTGGGTTCATTATTAACAATGATTGCTAATTTTATTTACTTTGAATCTATCTATCTATCTATCTATCTATCTATCTATCTATCTATCTATCTATCTATCTATCTATCTATCTATCTATCTATCTATCTATCTATCTATCTATCTATCTATCTATCTATCCATCCATCCATCCATCCATCCATCCATCCATCCATCCATCCATCCATCCATCCATCCATCGATAAACAGAGGAAAAGCAATGGTAAAAAAAAAAAAAAACAGTTTGAAAAGGAGCAACAATTATTTATATACTCCCGGCATCACCTTAACCCTCTTACCCCATCTTCTACTGATCCCATGTGATGGGGATTACACATTATTAGACTGAAAAGTGCTTAGTAAATTAGGTTAAAACTAACATCAAAATGAGACAACAATTACCAAATATTAGACATTAATGCGATTATAATATTATGATAGACGAGATGGTATAACTGTGACACCAGGGTACTAATTTAGTAGTTTTAACAGTGACTTTGATCTTCCTCTGCGTGCCCCTGTGTAAATGATGAAATTTCCTACAACGCGTGAACGCAGCATACCTCTTGCTGCTTTCACTGTGTCCTCCTCTTGTCGCATATTGATCCAGCTACTTGATCGTTAGCTTTTGTGTCAGGATGGTGTCTGTTTTGTCTAAATGTTTGTTCGTTGTTTCTGGTTAAAGATATTTGGTATTTTCAGGCTTTAATGTTCCGTGCAGCTAATCTAAAAACCATCGGCAAAGCGGGAACGGGCTGGTAGGTGGTCTTTAAAATCACCGAGACGTAACATATTGTTCACGTCCACTCAACTCTCGTGAAACAGCCGGCTACCGAGCTAAAGCTAGCATTGCTAACGGGGAACACAAAGCTAATCTGAATAGCAAAAGGTGTCTTTGTCTTTATTTTCGGGCGATAGCATTTCGGATAAACACGTTTATTTCTGCGAAACTCGGCACTTAATGATAGTACTGTACTTTTATTAAATGTGTGTATGTAGTTCGCGATGGCAAGCTAGCAAGATAACGCTTATTAGCTTATAATGCTAACAACAACTAGGACAGTTGCAGCAGAGAAGTGCTGATGTTAATTTTGCGTAGTCCAGATTACAAGCATTTAAGTGACATTTCAGCAATATTTATCAGCGTAAGTATAAAGCTGCAAACTCTTCAGCTGTTGTCTTTAACTTTATTCAATGTTAATTAGTCCATAAGTGTAACGGTTTTATAGAATCAACCATAACTGAGTAATGTCAATATCATAGCTAACCACAATTAGCGTCGGTAATCGTAGTTGTTAGTTGATTATTTCAAGGCTGACGTCTGTTTCGAGAAGGATGGTGCCAGCCATTTGATTATTTGGGTGGCACATCACACCAAATCAAACGTCCAGACTTTTAAGGCGTCCTGTGATATTAAGTGACAGAACTAAATCTATAATTGTTTTGCATACACTGGTTTCCCAACATGTAACACTGTTTCTGTTCTCCTCAACTCAGGCACTTTCGCCGAACAATGGACGAGCTTGTCCATGATCTGGTGTCAGCACTTGAGGAGAGCTCCGAGCAGGCAGCACGGGGTGGTTTTGGGGACGGTGGGGACCATGCATTGGCTGTGGGCTGTCTGCTTAAGAGACAAGCTCGGAAACGGAGAGGAAGAAAACGACGCTCAGATAATCCACATCCGCCCTGGGAGACCGGACATCTAAGTGAGGGCTCAGAGTCCAGTGTGGAGGAACACAAGGTGAGGGGGTGGACAGACTGATTTAACTGTTCTGCAAAAGCTTCAAGAGATCAGGTTGTTTTTTTTCTAAATCTGTAACACAAAAGACCTCGTGCTGCTTTTGTGGCAGTTCCCAAATTAACTTTACTCAATGTTCATTATTTTATTGTCTGCATTTAGCATTTTTTTCCGGGTATTGTCTTTGTTTAATATACTGATCTGTTCATAAAAGCTCAGATTAAAGTCAAAGGTCATATGAGAAATGGACAAAACTGAAGAAAACCTAACTTTTCCATTCAAATGTATCATTAACTGAAGATAAAACGTGTCAAAGTGTATTTTCAACCATTGTCAGTTGTCAAAGTACCTTGGTTGTTTTGTTAGATCAATGTTGCAGAATATGATTGCATTTCCATGTTCACTATGGACTCCTTGAACACCAAGAAGGGTCACTACAGTGAAAGGTTACAGTGAAAAGATGGCTAACTGCATTGTAGCTCAATTATTACAACACATTATTGATAGGTTTAATGCTTCAACTAATCTTAAAACATTTTAGATCAATGGGTGATTTTCACTGCCAGTGGTTGTTTGGGTCTTTCAGGGTTAAGTTGTTGTTTGAGGAGTACAATTAAGTGGAAGTCAAAGGAAATAGCAAGCAAAAGAATGAATATACCAGTAGCCTTTATGTGAAATTTAGCTGCTGTATTTTGCATTTAACCACCTAAATGAACTGAATTTAAATAAATCTTAATGAATAAACTAGAAAAACGTGAGTCAATAATGTGTCATCGTATTAATGTCACATCTACTTCTGACATTTTCCACTTTTGTATAACACAGAATGCAGCATATCGTATGTACACTGCTCTGATGCATACATCATAGTCATTTGCTCATAGCAGCATTTGGTTGACAAGGTGTTTGTGCAGTTGTTTTGTCATCGCTCTTACTGCTTTACCGGTTTATATGATGTGTAGAAATCAGTTAACAGTATGTCACATTGCACACATGCATGTTCTCTCAGCCAGCAGGATTAGCGTAGCGTTCAACTTACTGTATTTTCTGGTTCTTCCTTGTGATGTTGGCATGTGCTGTGTCTTAGTGTGACTCATATGCTGTTTAGCACTCATGTTTCATTGGCATATATTACTTTTCACCAGCTTAGCCATGGTGCAACTGAACACCACACCTGTTAAATGATTAGCTGCTACATGTCACTTGTGGTCTGCTTCCTTATTGAGGAATATGATAAATCTGATATATTTCACTTAAGCAAACTTTGTGGATTCATTTCCACTGTCATGGCAGAAGGATGTACTGAAACCATCTAGTATATCCGTGTAACCATGTAGTGAAACCATTGCTGAGGTGGGAGGCTGAACTCACCTCAGACACGATAAATGAGATATAGTTGGAAAGTGTCTTGTAAAAATGTTGGAGTGAATTATTATCTTAGGCAACAATGTGACTATAAACATTGTTTACAGTAAAATCATGTCGAAGCCCAATTAAATAATGTACAACCAATAAATGTTTTAGTGTTACTGCAGTCTCACTGATCATTGCTGGTATATGAGATTGCAGTTGTAACATTTTTTTTCTCTTTAGGACCTATTTACCAAATCTTCTGTTTGCTGTAGGACTACCGTGCCAGCACAGGAGGTGTCTCTGCTGCCAACAGCCATGCCCGTGACAACAGTGATTCAGATGAGCAGCTTGGCCCAAAGCGGCGGACTCCATTAACAGCTGACATGGGACGGAGTAAGCGGCCGCTTTGGCCTGACGACCTTGGTGTTCTAGGCTCGGCTGAAGGAACTCGCAGCCTTCGACGCAGACGGAAGGTCAAACGTATGGCTGTAGACCCACCTGGTGATCCCGAACCTCCCACCTCAACCATGCTAGGCCCACCGCCTGTCCCCAAAGCCCGTTCTGGTAGCAGGCCGCACAGACTGGGTGCCAATGATGGTAGGAGTGCTATGGAGCTCTGTGGCAGTGGCGTCATAGGGCCAGTCGGAGGGAAGAGCAGGGTGAAGAAGAGGAAACTGGCTACACACAGGTTAGGGGTAGAAGCTGCTGATGAGGGGGTGGTGGTTGAGAGTGAGGACCCCATCTCATCTCCAACAGATGGATCCAAGGACAAGATGGAGTTGGAGGAGCAGAAGGGTTCGGATGAGGACATGAGTGACAGGTGGTTAGTGTTTTGACCTTTTTTTTCTTTTCATATCCTATCCAGAACTATGATCTTGGAATATTTATAACTAGGGTTGGGTGAAATGACAGTACCTAGTCCATGATGGTAGAAATGTTTTCACATGTAGGGATTTGTCTCTGCTATTTCTAATGTAGAATCATCTGTGATTTCACAAGACTTTCAAATTCAGCTGCAAGGTAAATAGGGTAACAGGACTATAAAATAAAAAAAAAAACCAGTACAACCTGAAAAAAATGACCTCATTTCGCTCGGCATTGAGGTTACGTGATAACTTGACATTTCAGAGTTTATTTTTGTTCTCATTTGGAAGCTTAAAGCTTTCACTTTGAATGCAGTTTTAGTTTTAGTTTAACCTGAGTGAGGACACTTTTTGTTCTTCCAGAGACAAGTACTTTACATATAGAAGAAAATAATAAAATGTAATGAAGTCCAGTCTGCTTATTTTACACTGTTTAATAATTGATTTTACAGAACTATCATATTATTCTGATATATATTGGTTGCATTGCATCAGCTGTAAAAATGATTTCAGACCTATTTTGCACCATTATTTATATTTGTATTTAAAGTTTCAAAATGGTACAATTTTGCTTCTGATGTAGAATCTCTGGTTATATATAGGAGCACCAGCATCATAACAATATCGTCGTCATATTGCTTATGAACTTACTGTTTTTTCTGACTTGCGTATGAAATTAATTTTCAGTTTCTTTTTTTTTTTCTTTCAGTGAAACTAGTAGTGTCAGTAACAGCAGCGATGGAGGCCTCTATACAAATGATGAAGGCAGACAAGGTGAGTCAAAGTGAACTCTGTACAGCGAGACTTGACAAATTATGCAGAGCTTAAAGGTTTTATTGTTTCCTTTCAGGTGATGATGAGCAGAGTGACTGGTTCTATGAGGGGGAGCCAGGTTCTGGTTCTGTGCCTGGAGGGGCATGTGGGGTGGCTGGAGTGGTGCCCTGGTGGGAGAGGGAGACAGGGTCAGAGGAGCTGGACTTGGCAGACCCTGTTTTCAACAGCATCCTCACTGGGTCTTTCCCTCTGATGAGCCCTGGAGCACAGAGAGGTAGGCTGAATGTGAGATGGAGTTGGGTAATCCCAGCTCCAAAGAGTAAAAGTCCTGCCATGTATTTGTTCCAACCATTCACTGGAACAGCCTATTTTGATGAGCACAACTCCTCGTCCATGTAGATGGATATTTAGTGGAATCACCTGTATGAAGTGAACAGGAAGAACCAATACATGGCAGGACTTTTACTCTTTGGAGCTGGGATTACCCACCTCTGGATACAAGACTGAGCTCAAATCATACAGGATAAATGAGATATAGTTGGAGGACATCTTGTAAAAATGTTGAAGTGAATTATTATGTTATGCAACAATGTAACTATAATCTTTTACAGTAAAATCATGTTGAAGCCAAACGAAACAATGTACAACCAATAAATGTTTTATTGTTACTGCAATTTCACTTATGACCAGTAGGGGGCAAAACAGCACAAACTGAGATCAAACCAAGGTTAAGTATTTAGATTTTAAGGTGCAGTTATAAGTAATGCAGAATGGATTTTGTTTAAGAATCGTATATAAACCTTCCTTTCTCTGTCTTTACACATGATGTCGAGCTGGATCTTTCTCAACGTGGCAGAACCTTTTTTGTACAATGTTTTGATCTGGAATTAAACCCTTTTTTCTTCAACATAACAATAAACATAATGTTACTATTCAGTTAAGCAGCTCTAGTGTTAAATTAATAGTGAATATGTTGCTTCCATCAGGGTTCCAGGCCAGGCTGAGCCGTTTCCATGGAAACCCACAGGCATCTGAAGCGGGGCTGCAGGGAAGCTCGAGCCAGGGCTTCAACGACAGACTGGGTAGACAAAACCAGGACCCCCACGAGTGAGTAGCTTGTTAAAAAAAAAAAAAAAAAAAGTTTTGTGGTGACAAACAGTGTGGTCAATGACGGTTTTAGACATCTACTATTTTAAGAGTGATCGGCATAGAAACTTCATTTCCAATTATGTCCTCATTTGAATGCATGTAAAGCTGGAGGAAACAGTTCTTTAAAGAAAACACCAGCAGTTTGATGATATGTAAATGCTTGATTACTCTTGTTTCAAATGTTGCTTCGTGATGAGTGCATTGCTCTGAGTATCTGTTCTCATTTTCAACAGGCCGTGGTTTACACCAGGCTCCAGGAGAGAACATGGACAGGTGAAAAACTATTTTCTTTCCAATCCCTTTTTATCTACAAAGCACAAATTTGAATAAACACAAAGGTTTATGAAGTACAGTAAAATAATCACAATAAAAACATAATAAGAAGATAAAAAAAAATACTAAGGTGAAAACACAATAAGACGTTATGAATAAATAAATAAGACTCCCCAGATAAAATACCCGTCTACGTAAAATCAACTACATACATAGTGTAAAAACCCAAAGAAAAGAGGTGGGTTTAAGAAGAGTTTTAAAATTAGATAGTCTAATGTTCAGCAGAAATTCATTCCATCCTTCAGGTTATCTCTGTTTTGATGCTTTTGAAATTAGTTAGTTTATTTTCAGTTACAAAATTACAGCACCATAATTTCATTCTGTACATTCAGTTAGCAAATATATATATATATATATATCCTTTTTTAAATACATACACACACACACACACACACACATATATATTCAGTACCCTATGTGAAATACATCCAGATGTGATCGTGTTTCAACTTGAATGTTGTTAAATTCACTTTTATCTTAAACATGTGCATGTCTTAAGTTGCACTGGGACCCGCGGACAGACAGAGGGCATCGGAGGAGTTGCTCTGTAAAAACAGCCAGTAGGTGAGAAAACACTTAAGCTTAAAGCATCACTGACTCATGACTATAAGCTTTTTATTTAGAAATGGTGTATTTTATTTATTTATTTATTTTTAGCAAATACTGACGTAAACTGTACTCTAGCAGTGTTTTATTGTTGCTTGGTTTTTCAGACAGACCAGTGGCCACCTCGGCTCTTTATGCACAGGGGATGTGAAGCGGAGGAGGAAAGCAGCCCCCCTGGGTTCCAATGCCCCCTCAGGTATTGGATGCACATCTAGCTCCACCTAACACACCATCTGGCACTTTACCTCCAACCGGATCTTTTATTGTATTTTTGGATCTCGTTTCTTTGTTCGTTTTTCCTTACACTTTTGGTTACGCACAGTATGTTCACCAGCCTCCTTTGCTCCTTACCTTCTGCCTTGAGCTTACATGTATGCAAACACAGCAGAGGGAACAGAAGTTAGGCTTTTGCTCCAAATGTTTAGAATGGTAAACTAAGGAAAGACTGTACTAGTGCTTCATCATGAAACCCTTCATTAGCTCTTTCTTCTGAGCTATGTTGGACACGAGTCAGCTGAATAGTGGGGCATGCAGGAGGAAGGACGGTGCAGCGAAGCCTAATAGTGGATAAAGCAATCATCAATCATTACGGGGGGAAAAAATTTATTTTGTGCACAACAAAGGTAAACGGGTAAAACTTGCAGCCAGTCCAACTATATGTATTTGCAGTGGCTTTGAACAGCAGTTCCCATCCTTCCAAGACTCTGCAATCATGTTTGTAAATGAGCTGGTGGATTTATCCTGCACTGCATACAATTAAAGAGAGGATTATACAGTGGAATAAGTCGACTCACTGTCACTGGAGCATGAACTTCCAGGAATGAGAGGGAACAAAATGACTGCTGCGTTTGATACAGACGTGGGTGCACCTCCCTCCATGGGGTGTATTTGCAACCCGACTGGAAATGTAGCTAAGTCAATTATCTGATTACATTAGTTAGAACATCAAGTCTCACAGACGTTTATATTGAGGCTGGCTAGACAGAACAACAAATATGTCTACCACAAAGAAGGACTTTGAAAATAATAAGTTAGATTACAAGAAAAGTCTTGCTTATGTTTTTTTTCTTCTTGGAAATACACTTGGGGCAAAATGCCAGCCCTTTTCAGTTTACCTCATCCCACTTTTCTAGTAAAAGCCTAATAGCAGTTTAATAATGCTTTACCTTTTGAAGGGCAGTCAATTTTTGGATTGAACACTGGAACAAATAAGTAGAAACTGTATTTTCTGTTTGCCTCTGAGGCCTTTTAAATCCAACATTGCCTCCTCAAAGTTATTGGGCTCTCCTTTCTCATTTGGCTTAAAACCAAATAGTATTTGGCTGTGCAACTAAATCCATGATGGTAATATCAATATATGCTCATTGAAATGCAGTCAAATATTTAAATTGAAACACCTCAAGGTAAACTGTTAATGGCACTAATTGTATTGTATGCTCAGGTGCCATCGAAGCAAAAGAAAGGGATTATTTAGAGTACCACCTGTAAAAGTGTGGAATTATTTTCATTTCCATGTAGAGCAGTATTATAATTTAAGTAAATGTGGAGAGATAGCATTATATGGGGTGTCAAAGAGTATGTTTGTTTGTTTTTTTAAGTACTTTTATACATTACTTCTGAGCCTCCATGACTCTGCTAACCTGTGACTTGTGTTTTCAGGAGTGGTTGGGGAGAGCGCACCACCCATCCCTGACACAAACATGGGGAATCGCATGTTACAGAGCATGGGCTGGAGTCCGGGGATGGGCCTGGGTCCAGAAGGGAGAGGCATCACCGAGCCCATCCGCGCCACACAGAGACCTAAAGGCACAGGTCTGGGCTTCAACTGAACACCTGCTCTCTGAATCTCCAACCTGGAGCAGGCTGGGATGGGGCGTCTCAGGAGGATGGAAGTGAAAGGACCGCTCAGGGCAACAAATGGTTTTAAAAGAGTACAAGTCCAGATGAGTCCAGGTGTGTGAAAGCCGGCGATGAAAGAATTTTTTTTTCCCATATTGTGGAAACTATGAGAAGCCTATGATATCCACACAGACAGAAGTGGAGAGAGTGACACTGGAAGGTGAATGAGTGAAACTGAGCTGCAAACCTCCCTTCAAGAAACTCCTCGTTGGAGGAAACTAATGACATTGATGCTTCATTAGTGTGTTCAGCTGGCACGCTGCCTCAGCACCTCGGAAGCCTGCGTTTCAGCCTAGAGAACCGAAGTGAAGTCAACACTAGAGTGGAAGCATGCACCAACGATGATAGTGCGGTTTGTTTTTGATCAGCAATATAGGATAGTGAAGTTAGGAAAAATGATTTTCACCTGTAATTGCACAAGAATTTTGGAATCAAAGACTATGGGAGTCGTCCATACCTCAAAATAAAGGTTTAGGTTCCTTTTTATTGTAAAGAATTTAGGGTACACTGTATGGAAGTGTGTTGGGATATCTGGATGTAGTTCCATTTTAGTGTTTATTTAATGAGAAAAGTGTCATCTGCAAAACTGCAGTATATTTTGTATCTGTCTAAAAACAAGACGATTCTAATCCAAACCCCTGATTTCCCCCTTATTTTAACCCTGTTATGTATGCATGTGTAGCTGTGACATCTCTGGCCAAAGATTTATTTGATCTATTTGTTTAGACCCATTATTATTTTTTTTGTTTTGTGTTAGTCCTCTTGAATTCTGACACACATTTACGCTGTAAACTATGATATACAGTTTCTTATTACAGAGCTTATTGATTTTACCATGACATGTTGCGTAACAGCTGTGTGACTGTTAAAGCTGCATGACAACTTTGCAGGGTTCCCCTGCTAAGGTGATAATTGTGGAGTATTTCTGCAATAAAAGGTTCAAAGGTTATTTCACTTTACATCTGTACTCAGTGGAAAAACTGATGTATTGGTTTAGAGGCGCCATCGTTTGCTTTTTTCATTGTTTTGAGACTGTTGTATGTCCCAACTTTCTTAAATAGTTAAACATGCATTTAATTGCAATGAATGTTACGATAAAATACAAATTGTGGTGGAAGATGCACTGTAATAATGATGTTTTTAAAAGTCCCACTATGTCATCAGTGAAGGAAGCTGTTTGAATGGAAGGGGGAAAAAAGTATTAAATTCTTAAGACGGTGTGTTTCTTAACATGGTGGTAATTGATGGTATATGTGGTTTATCAGGTGTTTAAACCAAGGCTTCATCAAACATTTCTGACCCACAACCTATATACTAGAAGATGTGAATATTGATACTTGAACAGGAGTCATAGTACTCACAGAGATAAGCGAGTACCAGAGTTGGGAAGTAACTAAGTAAAAGTACTCCACTACTTTACTTAAGTAGATTTTTTTTAGGTATCTGTACTTTATTTTTCTGGCAACTTTTTACTTTTACTTTTACATTTTTGCATAAATATTTATACTTTATACTCTTTACATTCTCACAATAGACTCATTACTTTTTCAAACTAAACAGTGTGAAAAATAAGTGGCTTCAGAGGGAAAATCAGTGGATAGAAATTCAGACTTTTGATATAATTCTGACTTTAAGCTCATGACTATGACTTTAGCTTGTAACTTCAACTCTTTTTGTCATAATTATACATTTCTTATTTCATATGCATGATTGTATCTCATAATTTTGACTTTTTTTCTCATAATTATGCATTTTTTAAATGTCACATATGACCTTTTTTATGTCATGATGCTATTTCATCTACATTTTGACTTTTTTTTTTCTTTTTTTTCTTTCCCATTTTCACTAAATTTCCTGCCCGTACCCACAACACTGAGTACCATGACCTGATCAAACACATTGTCAACACAGTAACTCACTTTTAAAGGCTTTATTATTATTATTTTTTATCCTTTGGAAACTTTTATGTTTTTTCCTGTTTAAATAAGTATTATTTCATCCAGGGCAAAGAAATGCAGTTTTACTTTTTAATTTATTACAATTGAGAAGTTGTACCTTTTTTTTTTTTACTTTTACTTTTACTTCATTAACAGAGTTGAATCAGTACTTCTACTTTTGAAAGAGAATTTTTTTTCACACAAGTGGTTGTACTTCTACTTAAGTACAGAATGTAAGTACTTTTAAAACCTCTGCTGAGTACTGAGTAAAGTTAACTTTATAATTCATACTGACACCTAGTGGTGAAATAGCTCATTGCGACCTATGAAATACTCCCCTCAGCCTGCCCTATGTCCACTGTTGCATTCTGGACTTTTTAGTCAATGTACTTGTGATGGCATCTTAATGTAAATTAACAGTAAGTGTCCGCCTCGAAAAGAGATAAATGGTTATCTGGATTGCTGAAAGTTTTTGATGTCATAGGATGCCGCTGCGAAAGATGCAGTGCTGGTGTAATTTCCATTAAGAAACATGTTATACTTAAATCATTCACACCCTTCAGAAAAGAAATAATATATAAAAACAAGTGTCTGTTAAAATGAGCTATTTTCAGCTTGTAGTTGCAGATTGGAGGGTGTTTTTACACATAGTGAAATGGGACTTTGAAAGGCAAAATACACAGATATTGAAAAAGAGAATGACAATCCTCTCACAGTATAATGGAAATAAACCTAAAACAGCCACTGCTGACTAAAGCCATCTATTGATCTAAAGTGATTAATACATGTCGACCCACTAATCCTATCAATACATGTAAATAATTGGTGTAAAATTCAGTTTGTCATCTTTTCATGGTCATATGGTCATATGAGCTATTTGGAAGTTAGTAAATCTGGAAACACAGTCATCTTCTCCAAAATTGATTCCCTAGTAAAACCTTTGGGAGTTGGATCAATGACAGTGGATGAACACACTTAGTTTATGTTCATTTAATCATATATTTTACTGAAAATGTCACTTTTTCTTCCGTTTTCTCTGTTTCTGATATAATAAACCTTTGAATTTCCTTTGAACTTTCATGACCATCTACATAATCAATGAATTAAATATAGGAAAATACATGACATATACTGAAAAGACTCAAACTGATGATAATTAAGAGGTTGGTAGTCCGAGGTTCATAGAGCAGTGGTTCTAATATCTCAAATTTTTTTGGCTTGTGATCACAATTTCACATTACAAATTCAAAATAGATTATTTTTTGTTGCTAAAATTAATTTGTTTTTGATTATGTAATTGTTTGCTATGTTGCAAATAAATATACATTTTAGAAGAACATGATACATCCTTGTATATATCCTTGGATATATACAATCAGCCCAGCTTGTGGCTGACAATTAATACTGATCAAATAAGTTAAGATGGAGTCAACTCTTTGACTGTTTGTGCAAATGGAAACATTTCAAAGGTTTTTGAAACCTGAGATGTTGCACTTTATATAGACTTTATTGAGTCATATCCTCCTCTATGTAGTAGAAGCTGGAGAAGAGGCAGTTTTAGCAGAATTATAACATGTAATAAAGTGTACATGACTGTTCAAAATGCTCTGGAAAAATGGGAAAAAGGACTCACAACATATGTTCTAACCTTTTTATAGTTAACATAAGAAAAAAGTCCATACAGACCATTTTAGGTTTAGAGTTATTACAAGAAATAAGGTTGTTGTTTTTTTTTTTTACCTCTGCCAAGGAGGTATTAAATTAGAGTCCATTTGTTTGTCTGTGTTAGCAGGATTATGTAAAAGGTTCTGAACATATTTGGATGAAACTTTCAGGAATGATAGATAATGGGTCATTAGATTTTGGGCAATGAAGGTCAAAGGTCAAGGTCAACAGCTAAAACATCAGTGGTAATGTGTATGTTGTACAAATGACATGTTTTGTTTTGTTTTTCTTGACGGTGTGTACCATGTAAAAACAGAGTTGCCCTTCGGGGATAAATACAATTTTCTCTATTCTATTCTATTCTATTCTATTCTATTCTATTCTATTCTATTCTATTCTATTCTATTCTATTCTATTCTATTCTATTCTATTCTAATATCTCAGGCTCCATTATTTTATTTATTTATTTATATTTTTTATTTATTTATTTATTTATTTTGACAACACTTTACTCCAGACTTGGGCAAAGTAATGGCAAATCATACATCATCATCATACATATATAATACAGCTTTTATGTTGTAGAATGTGCTAACTTAACATTTTTTCACCAGTATTTTTTCTACTCAGCAACTTAAGTTTATGAATTCATTGAGTTTTTATTGGTCAGTTTCAGCCCATTGAAATGTCAGCTCACACCAGGAAAAGAAAGATTGATTAAGAATACAGAGATTTGAACAAGACATGGACTTTTAAATATTTCTTCATAACCAACATATCCTGGTTTAATCCCTCATCCTATAGTTTTGTGCAACAGGACCAAGGGTGTTGGAAATGTTTTGCCTCCAGTTAAGCCCCGCCCCTCAAACACGTCACATTATTTACAAACTGTGAGGATCCATATTTTATTATAACAACCTTAGATTACCTACAATAAATGGTGATACATCTCTTCACCCTTTGGTGCATGAATTATGATGAGAACCTTGGTGGAGATTTCTTTCATGAGAGTTTTTATTCTTCTTTAGGCTGAAAAATATAATGTGATTGAAATATTTCTATATGAACTTATTTTTCCTGTAATTATTAAAAAAAAAAACCATCTATTTAAACCCAATATCAGAAAGTGAATTAAAAAAAAATATTTCAGCTAATCTGGCATTTTCTCACTTTTTAACAAACTCTAATATTAGTTATTACTTTAATTATTACTTCACAGAGATAATATGCAAAAAAATAATAATATTTTTTTAATTATTTTGATTAGAAAAGCAAAGTTACAGTAATTGCATGCATGTCAGTGTATTAAATGACGCATAATCCACAAAACCCATGAATATATAATAGAACCACTGTGGAATAAATAGTGACCAGTATGTGCATCAAAGGGTTAAAAGAGATGAATTCATTTGAGAACTGACAGAAGTTCCATTCGTTCTTCAATGGGTTCAAATAAAATGTTCGGATATTTAGGTCAAATATAGAGAATATAGAACCTGGTGTAAAGTTTTTTTGAAACCAGGACTTCTGGTAAAAAAAAAAAAAACAAAACAAAAAAACCATATAGTTTCTTAAGAACTTGAATCCCCCAACTGCCTATAAAAACATGTCCTCTAAATATTACCAACTCTATCAACACATGCATCGCATCCACATGCTGACTCAACATCAGTGAAATATGATGCTCTCTCCATCTCCCTCCCTCCCTCCCTCGTTTTCTCTCCCATCTTTGCAAAGCTGCAATAGAAATCCCTCCTCTGTATCTATGGGAATACAGGAGCGCTGTGTGTCCTCTACCCCCCCCCCCCCTACCCACCTCCCTCTGCATATAAGGGAAGGCTGGCTGTGTTACCCCCCCCCCCCCTCATCACTACACACACACACACACACACACACAGAGTCTGCTCTTTCTCTCAGACACACTTTCTATCCGACACACTCTCCCAGGACTCCCCTGTGAGCCAGCTAGGCAGGTAGGTAAGGTAGGTAAACTCAGCACTGGATCAGAGTGAGAGACGCTGAGAGGAGGAAAAGAGGAAGAGGGAATGAGCGTGTGGGCTGCTGTGTTTGTGTGTGCAGGGAGTGCGTGCGTGCGTGCACTGCTGCATCGCTGAGCTACAGAGACTGGAGGCGAGGAGAGGAGAGCTGGAGCGTTTGTCCTTGAGACTGACTGACTGACTGACTGCAGCTGTAGAGCGGAGGAGCGAACAAGCCAGTGGATGAAACTGACAGTGAGTACTGAGAAAAGCTTTAAGAGCAGAGGATGAGGGAGAAAGTACACACCAGGGGTTCTTATAACTGCAGCAAATGGGCTGATGTGTTTTCCTTCTGTCTGCTTCGAAATGGTCCAGTATGGTGGGAAACAGAGATGTGTGTTTTGTATATATATATGTGTGTGTGTGTGTGTGTGTGTGTTAGAGCAGGTGATGTGTTCTGAAGGTCTACTCTGATCCCAGGTGAACTCATCTCGCAGGCTTTTATTGGCTCCCATCAAGACTTTATAAGCAGTTCAGCAATTGTTCAGCTATTCAGCAAGTCTGCAGCAGTGTCCACTTTGTGTGTGTGTGTGTGTGTGTGTGTGTATGAGAAAGATGTCAGTAAACATAACATTACATCTGTCTAGCTCTCTCCTCCTTCTCCTTCTCCTCCTCCTCTTCTTCTTCTTCTTCTTCTTCTTGTTCTTGTTCTTCTCTGCTTCTGTTGACAGATCGATACTTATGCATCTATAATTGGAAGTCATCATTTATGGCGACCCTCCAAAAAGGGTCATTATCATGTGTAATCTCGCAGAAAATTACATTTTGACTGGTGTACCTTGGTGTGGCCAGAAATCACTGGACTGTGCTAAACAGGCTAACTGGCTGTGGATTTTTCTACAAGAAGCTAGAAGCCCCCCCCATTGATAGCTATGGAAGGACTTCATAGCTATCAATACAAGGGGTCTGGTGTCACACTTGGACCCTGAACACATCAGAATGATCATCATATAAGCAAAGATAAAAAAAAGAGAACTGGGACAGACAATAAATAGGAAGAAAAAACCCTGGAGGGGGTGAAGGAGAATTAGTGAGAAGAGGGTGAGGAATTAGAGAAAGTGAGCAGAGTGTCGGCTCTGGTCCCTGTGGTGTGAGACAGTGTCAAGTCTTGCAGCGCCAGACGTGAGATGAGACTAGTTCACCTGTGGAGCTGCTGACAGTTCGCGTTAAGCCAGGTTAATGAGAGAAGTCTAGATGGATAGACACAGGAAAAAGCCAAGAGTGGAGGTATAAAACTGTGTTTGGAATGTCATTTTTTTAATTTATTTATTTTTTAACAGACATGACAGGATCTCTTTGAGTTTGTATTTGCTTGTCTGTGTTGATTTGTTTATTGTAGACATGCTGACAGTGAGCCACAGGGCTAAATTTACCACCTGTGGAGATAAAAGTGATATGATGAGAGAGACTGAGTATGTGTGTGTGTGTGTGTGTGTGTGTGTGTGGGGTGGGTTAAATGAGTGAGTGTGTATAATATCTCCTGACATCAGCAGTCGGTGTGTGTAGCTGTGCTGACTCCCAGGATTTAGTGTGTGGTTGAACCTGTACCGGTGGATCCTCACCTCAGGCAGGTCTGGGAACGAATGAGGTGGGGCTGCATGTGTGTGTGTGTGTGTGTTTTAAACAGAATTTAACCTTTAAAAAATGTTTGTGTATGGGTCAAATCTGCTCTTATAAATACCACCCATTATTCATGATGAAGTCTTTTGAAGTAGTAAGGAATATCTTACTGTGATGGATGATAAAGTACACGTAGTACAAATATAAATACATAAAACATACGGACTCATTCAGTTATGTTATAAGGCATCATAAAAAAGACTCTATATTGTATAATGACCTAAGTTTAGTATAGTTTTTTTGGCTGAAAAAGTGCCAATACTGAGACAACTAGTGTCACTGAATAATCTGTTAATGTTTAAATATGGTCACTTCCTTCACTTTATCCTATAGATGATTTACTTCAGGTCAGTTTATTCACCAACAATTAAAACACAATGATGGAAAGACAGTGATGGGACAAAAATGAACAACTGAACTGGAACTGGAATCTTAACCCTCTATAGCAGTTAAGGAAATTCACTAAAAACAAAAAAGAATTACTTTTGATTTTAAGTGTATTAAACCCTAAAGTAACGTTCCTATGTTCACTATAGAAAATTGACCTTTGACCTTTATTTTGGTTTATCATCATTCAGAAATGACATTGTCCCATTTGGGTATATATTTTTGCTAAAAGAACAATGGCTTCATTATACATGAACATATTTGACTGAAAAATATGTAGAACATTTCATTTCAGAATGATTCTAAAATCATGAAAAATCCCTAAAAATATTCATGTTAGTTATAAATTCTCAAAAGTTGACGAACATAAAGTTGAATAAAATGTGGTTCCACCTCCACAAAAATCAAAAGCAGTGCCGTTAGTTAAATTTTAAATACTTCAAAATGTATAGTACAATATGATTGATTAGAGGCTTGTGTTATTTCTTTTAAAGCTGTTTCTTAAGTGTCATCCATAAATCCCATAGAGGGTTAAAATAAAGATATGGATTATTTTCAATACCAAAACCTGATCCACAACTAACGACAATTTCTTGATCCCCTGGAGTCATCGTTATATCTTCAAATATGATTATTTAGATGTAGATAGATGTGGAAAACAGCTTTGTATTTTAAGTCTCAGCTCTCAAACATCACTTTTTTTACAAGAGACTTGTTATAATTAAACATCTTACATATATTGTATAAAAAAAATAAATAAAAAAATGAGGAAACCACACAGACAGAAATTCATAGATGCCATGTCATACTTAAGGATAAAACTAAAAGAACTGTCAAAATGTTCTGAAATAAAACTTAAGTTAAGTTTTCAAAAATATTCACTTTGAAAAATCAGTGTCAGTTTTTCCCTCAGTTGTTATTCATGGTCTTCAAGAATTAAATCAAAGAATGTTGAACTATCTTCATATTAGCTCAAACCTGTAAATAAAAACTAAAACAAGGCAAAGTAAGTTTATTTGTATATTACCAGTCATACATAAGTTCATTAAAAGTCTTTTTTATAGAGGCAAATGAAAGTCAAGGGAAATTACATTAATATAGAAGAAAGACAAAACAGATTAAAAAAAATTAAAGACATTAAAATTGGGGAAATAAAACTAAGACTTTATCAGATAAGTGACTATTTTTGGTCGTTTCTACACACAACAGTGACAGAAGTAGTTTCAGTGAGGACAGTGAGACAATCTCAGGTCCAATGTGGTCCACAGGGTCTGTAAGGTCCACCTCTGCATGAACAGTGAGTGTACCTGTTTTGTTAGGTACCATGAAGTCATGGTACTAATGTAAAGAATGATGATCAAAGGGATCATGTGGATGTGGACAGGGATCTAGATCAGTATTTAAGTTGGTCTAATCTTCTAAAATACATGTTCTTTCACCTTACATGTGTTTTTCTTGTATTTTTTTTAAAATATGTACACCTTAGGTTTTTTTTTTTTTTACACTTACAGGTAAGGAGCCAAAATATGGTACCTTCATTTACCTTGATTTTCGACGTAACAATAACAATTTTTTAGAAAAATGTCATAAAAGTAATAGTCTAATGTCCTCCAGGTTGACATTTTTAATTTCAAAGTATCTCTGACTGTCCTATAAAAGGTTGAAAAAACAAGGATAAAGACAATTCAGAGAAAATACTTGAATCATCAACATGAAAATCAATTTAAACTAAATAAAACTGAAAGACTAAACAGAAATGTCAAAGAAGTGATGCCAGGAACATTAAACTTAATCCCTTGTTAATGTTTTATCTCTTAATGGACGTTTCCCACTCAAAACGTGAAACTATCAGTTTGACCTTTCAAGGTCAGTCAAGGTCAAAGGTCAATAATATAATTTTGAAGCACCTGTCAGATTTCCTAAATGTCAATAATAGTAACTAAGTCTTTATCTCCACTGTTTTTTTATGTGATTTTCTTAAAAAATTGCTCCAAATTACAATAAAGTTGTCTCACAGGGTTTTACAGATATAAACAAACAAATAAACAGTAGATAAACATTAGTCCCTTTAGTGACCCCTGACCTCTCATGTCAACAATAGGTCAAAATCTACACACAGACACGATGCAGAATTAAAAGATGAGCATTTTGTTGCTCATTATGAGTCTCTAAAATGAATAGTTCAACAGTTATATAAAAAAATATCTTTACGTTTATTGTGACCTTCATCTTGACCTTTGACCTAGAGTCTTCAAACGTGTCCTTCAAGGTTCTGATGTCAGAGCACATCAACAGTGAGAGCAAAAAGAAGCTATATGCAAAACTGGGCATACAACAATGAAAAGAAAATTCCTGATTTGTCTTATGATCCTTACGAAAACATAATTTTGGTGATTTTAGTTTTTGATCTACAGTCACCAAAAGGTAATGGGGTCTATTCTCTTATTTTTCCTGAAAATTTCATAGAAATTGGCCCAGTAGTTTTTGTATACAGTTGTTGACAGACAAAAAAAACAAAAAAAAACTGTCTCCCGTTTTGAGGGGCGGGGCAAAAAACGTGCCAAAAAACAAACTCCTGTCTCCCCTTTGGACTATACATATATAAAAGACTGACTAAAACAATAATGGCTGACAGGTCAAATTGAAACAGACTTAAATGCACTTATTAGCTCTGACTGGACCTGGTCTTTTGCATTAAAACATCAATTTCTATCCATCCATCTCATAGAAAAGGTTCACACATTAGTAAATACACAAGAACTGCTGCCTGTGTATGTTTTAGTTTCTTTTTAAAGATGCTCTTATGACACAGACCAGAGACTGACCATGTAATCCAGAGATGCTTGTTGGTAATGTGATGATGCTGTGCTGTTGTAATCCACATTATGTTACCAGAGAGGTTTGATTGTGTAACATCCAGACCCCTACCAAAGAGAAACCTGGCCTGAGAAACAATTAAACCTGGTCCACATTGACCACACTCTTTTATTATTCTATTTAAACTGAAGTTGTTCCATTAAAATTCCTTAACAGCGCTTTAAAACAATCTTATCAAACCTTGTGCTCAGCTTAGTTAGAGATGCTGAAGAAATCCACCCACTAGGGGGCAACACAGACAAGTTATTAGTGGAAAATAAAGCAGCACAGCATCTGATGGCAGCCCTGTGGTTCTATTTTCAAATATGCAAAAATGATCCTAATTTAGTTGTAATGAAATGCCTTCCTGTGCACGTATGTTTCCCAGCAGTGACTCATTTCCTCCCTCGGTGGGACCGCAGGATCCAGAGATAAGTGAAAACCATTTGAAGACCATTGACCCACTGAGAATAGCAGCAGCAGGTCCCAGTAGCTCTTAGTGACATTTCTATGGTTACAATGTTTTAAGCTTCTCCCAGGGGCTTTCTAAGGTTTCTGGTATGACACAGATTATGGCCGTGCAATTCCAACGTGAGTGTGTGTGTGTGTGTGTGTGTGACCTCTGATCCCTTTACAGTGTGCTATTGATCAATACATTGAAACTGATCCGCTTGCAAGTGCTCATCTGTCAGTCAGTCTGCCATGGTATGTATCATTTCCCTCCAATCCATCAATTTAAACACATCAAACTGTAAAGTGTGCAGAAAAAGAAGGAAATGATGTTTCCATTTTTATCTTTTTTTTTTTTTTCCCACCAGCATTTTCTCTCATTCTTCATCAGATCGCCGCTGCCTTTGCCTCCTTTCACTCATTCCCTTTCTATCACTCCCTTTGCAAACCATTAAAGTGTCTGAGTGGGACTGTGTTGGTGCAGCGAGACAATGGTGTTTGCACACAGTGTCAATAGTCTTTCCCTGTGTCTCAGTAATTGATGGATGACTGTGAGTCAGGCATAAACTAAGCAGATTACACTCACTAGATCTGAGGGCTGATGCTAATGTGTGTGTGTGTGTGTGTGTGTGTGTGTGTGGTGGGGGTTGGAGTTGCAGAATGACCATCCAGTTTTTGAAGACAATCTGACAGCTGTCCCCAAGAAGAGACTGAGATTTTAGAGCAAGCGTGTCCAAATCTAGTCCTCGAGGGCCGGTGTCCTATGTGTTTTAGATATTTCCCTTTTCCATTGGATTCAGTTTAACTCTTTAACTCCTGAAACTTTAGCAGTTTCACAGTAAAAAAATTTTTATGAAAATAAGCAAGAAAATGAACAAAAATGGCCAAAGTCATCAATAAAATGAACAAAAAAAGAATAATAAACGGACAAAATAATTAATAACATGAGCAAAGTAAGACGTTTGCTCATTGTTTATTTTTCTACATTTTCCTTTTTATTTTTTCTTTAATTTTGCTCCATTTGTGTTTAACTTTCGTCATATTACTAACTATTTTGTCAGCTTATTCATTTTTGTTCATTTTGTTTGTTTGTTTCAGTGGTTAAAGGATGAAACTGAATCACATGGAAGAGGGAAATATCTAAAACATGTAGGACACCGGCCCTCGAGGACTGGATTTGGACCCCCCTGTTTTAGAGTTTAAGGACTAGGAAGTAAGACCAAAAAAAAGGGAGGGGGGGGGGGGGTGAATACACACACACACTGGCAGGTGCAAATGGGTGTGTTTTCAAGTGTCTGCTTCAACCCATCGTTTCCCTGTTGTTGTTTTTTTCAGAGAAAACTGGATGCATCTGGGGTCAATAGCTGGCAGCTGGGTGCTCGGTTACAAGCAGCGTCCCTCCTGAGCAGCTATTGAACTCCTGTCTAGGGTTCGGCCTCAGCAGTGTAAAAATATTTTTGATGTTTCGCTGCAGCCATGCGTGTTCGATTTCATTTGCTGCATTTAGCTTGTTTCCTTTTCTTGTCATTTCTGGGTTTGTGCTTTGATTCATGCTGCTGTGTGCTCTGTCATTCAACCTTCTGTCATTTTGTGTTTGTGTCAAGTTTACACAGTGTCGTAAACCTCTTGAACTACAGTTTTTATATTTATTTTAGTGTTAAAATGCATTTTTGGTATCGAGCTGGAGATTTGTTTTTATTCTTAACCCTTTAATAGTTCTAGTTGAAAAATAATGGAGCTAAATGGACAATAGCAACCAAAAATGTATAATAAACCAACAAAAATAATAAGTAATATGAATAATATAAGACACAAATGGCAGAAAAGTCAAGCAAAATAATAAAATACAATATTAAATGTAGATATGTAAAACTAAAGAAGGAACAAAATTAACAAAAACTAATATTCTATATAATAAATAAATAAATAAATAATATTGTACTTTGGTTCCAGTAGTTTTAGTTTTGGCTTTTTCTTTTTTTCTAAATTAGTTTCTTTTTGACACCTGTTTATTTCCATATATTAGATCCATGAACAAAACTCAGTAAAATCACAGTAAAAAAAACATTAGTTACATCCTTTCAGAACACGTCGTCGCTGACGCATCAGGGGTTAAAAGGTTAATAAGACCTTCCAAAATAGTGCAAACTTTTTGCAGCATGAAAAATACTACACTTTGACTACAAAGTTTCAGACTGAATAGTTTACGAATATACAGTAATATTGAAACTCTTTAGTCCTTCACTTTGTTATTGGGTGCATGAAGTGCTTTATAGTCTCACACTAGAATAACTCAGGTTCACACTTTGTAGTTTGAGGACTGATATAAGCACTCATTATTTTATTTAATGAAACTAAAATAAAATATTTTCACAAAATAAAATAACGACCATTTCATTTTTTTTTTTTAATTTTTAACATTTAATTTATGTGTACTTTTTATTTAATATGATTTGTTTATTTCCAATTAAATAACACTTGTATTTGGGTATATAATTGTTTTTGTTTTTGTTTGGTTTTTTTGTGAGGGGAGGGGGGGTGAGCTGACATTCAGGTGTGGCAGTTAATATCTTTTATACCTCATACTATGCATCACTGTAAATATATATATATATATATATATATATATATATATATATATATATATATATATATATATATATATATATTTAATATATACAGAACTACTTCACACATTCCAAGTTCAGTAGTGGAATTATCTGTCTTTTTTATTTTTATTTTTTTACATTTAACACCACATCTAACAGTGTTATTAGACCAAACATGAACCAAGTTATTTTGTACAGTATCACAGAGTAATGGTTAAATTATCAGTAAAACTAAACACCTCAGTGGTTTAGTAGACGCCGCTCTGTGCTTTACTATTGTTATGCTGTGCCTTAAGACTGATCAGAAGGTGCCAAGGAAAATATCAACCTTTCTTAACTATCAGCGTCGTTGATAAAATAGTATATCATTGTTTTGTTTGTAACTAGTACTTGGCTGCTTTATGAATATGTGAAAGCCCCTCACCTCAGCAAGAGCAAATAAAGACTCCATTGATGGGAGCTATCAAACTAAAAGCTACTGAGATAAGAAGCTCTTAGCTTTAATGTCAACATTCAGTTTCCTTAATGGTTTATTGAAGATAATTTCTCAGTGCAGAGGGTTTTTTTTTTATGTGATACATTAACTTTAGGAGATTTGATATGATAGTAGCACTCTGTCTGGCTCTTTATAGTCGAGATAAAATTATCTGCCATTTGAAATCACACTCTTTATCTTTTATGCATAATTGTGCATGCTCTCTACGCTCTGTTTGCGTGCGCTCACATGTTGGTTTACACATGTAGTAAGTCTTTTTTTTTTTTACGTGGCTGCTTTAATGTGGGTGCGTGTTTCTTGCTGCCGAGCTGTTTCATGCGGCGTGTAATGAGATAAGGCCCACTCCACGCAGTCCGCCGTCTGGCCTTTATCTAAGCAACAGATTACTGCAGGTGATTTCATTCCTGTGGAGACTGGGTCAGCAGGGGTCAGCTCTGGGCACGAGCACAACGTCATGTCAATGAGAGAGGGACAGGTAGGCAGGGACTGACAAGGTAAAGAGCAAACTCCTTTTGACATATGATTTTTTTTATACCTGATAAACCTCAATATTTAGTAATATGAGGGGGGGAAAGTGTACAAATGATGATGATGATGATGATGATGATGATGATGATGATGATGATGATGATGATGATGATGATGATGATGATGATGATGATGATGAGCATTTTATTCAGATTAATCACAGGGTTGCTTTGGATTAATTTTGATTAATCATGATTAAATATTCATTTTTATTTAATATTAATTGCGTTTCATTTTGCATGAGCAGAAAGACGGAAATATACCTGCACCTAACATGTTTGTCGTAAACTGGACGACTTGCAAAATCCTTGAGTAACATATGCTTCGTGTTAATGTTGTATTTTAAGGTGGAAGTGGTTTAATGAAAATTGTCAAAATACTTTGTTCGTCTTATGTATTGGTCTTATAATAATAATGGATTAGATTTCTATAGCATTTTTCAAGGCACCTAAGGCGCTTTACATTATTGATCCATTATTCATTCACTCTCACATGCTCCCTCTGATGGTGGCAAACTACATATGTAGCCACAGTTGCCCTGGGGCAGATTGACAGAAGCGTGGTTGCCATTTCACACCTACTGCCCCTCTGACCACCACCAAACATTCATACACCAGTGTGAGTGACACTGGAGGCAAGGAGGGTGAAGTGTGTTGCCCAAGGGCACAACGGACTGACCCTTTGGTTAATGGACGACCTGCTCTACCAACTGAGCCATGGCCACCCCACTCTTGGAGGTTTTTCCACTCAAATTTCCACAAAATACACTAAAATTCCCCCACAAAAAAGACAAAATGCAAGGAGATAAAAATATACAGAACATGCTTAAATCCACAAAAATTTAAAAAAATAAATAAATACAAACACTAAAAAGCAATAAAGAATCCAAAACATATTCAAAAACTCTTCAAAAATACAGAAAGAAATCACCAAAAAAGTCATAAAACATCACAAATCCATGCAAACTACTCATATATATGTACAATCAGAATGTTTACTCAACAGTTTCAACAAAACAACTGTAAACAACTGTTCTATTTAATTGCATTAAGATTTTTAATGAGCTTAATCATGACGATGGATTAACCCGCATTCATTTTGACAGCCCTACTTTTTAATGTTATTCAAAAAGTTCTCACTTTTACACCTGATAAACCTCCAAACTTAGTTTTATAATACTAGGGAAAATGCCCAGTTGTTTTTAATCTTATTCAGAAAGTGTGTTCTACCCAAAAGGTTCATGTAGTTTATTGTGTTGGAAGGAAGAATTTGTTTCTCCTTTGAAACTTTTAGATATTTCAGCGAACTGCACGTTCCACACCTGTGCTTCTACACTTATGGAGAATCCACCATCGCTGTATTTGTTGAAATCCCAAAGGGGTTTCATATTGTGTCATAAATTAATCCAGATAGAACTGGAACAATGCAGAGAGAAATGTTGACTCCTTCCATTTTTTGCTTTTTCCTACTGGACTGACTATAAGCAGCAATAAACCATGTTTTAGGGAAGTTCTCATTCACATAAATAGCTAAAGATTAAAAGAGATATATTTTTATAGCAGGCCTCAAGTTTAGATCTTAATAGTACATGTGCAAGTTAATCATTTCAAAGCTAAATTCTGCTCGAGCGTCATAAAAATGGCCCCGAAAAAAAAAAAAAAAGTAGTTTGCAACATATCCAAATATAGTTGCAATACACTTAGTTTACTTTTTTTGTGTGTGTCTTGTTTTTTTTGGGTTTTTTTCATTGTTTGGTTTTTGGGGACACTGTCAGATTACATGTGTATCTGTGTTGTAAGTGGATTAGGACACAGTAGCAGCAGGTTGCATAAGACCTCTGGCTTCTTACCTACACACTCACAGTAGGAGAAATGACAAGATAATTGAATTGCTGTTACTCATCTTGTTAATGAGTTTTATATTACAATACGTCTTATTTGTGTCTTTGAGTGTCCAGAAAAGCGCTATACAAATAAAATGTATTATTATTATTATTTATCTCAAAATATGGAAATGATATAGCCATAGTAAATCAATGTCATTGCATATGATCAGAACTATATTTTACATTTCAAGAATACATTTGAGCTATGGTATGTGCACTGTAAAATGTAATGACTTGACTTAGGAAACTTTAGGAAACAGATTGCCTTAAAATTTCTAAGTAAATGAGCTTACAACTTTTAAGTGTGTACCAGTTTTAAGTTTTACACGCTTAAACATTTTAAGCTAGTTCCGTTTCCTGAGTTTTTATAAACAAAGTCAACTTAGTAGATTTTACATTGTGGTAATTCATAAAATTAAGTGTATGTTTCCTGCGAAATGTTGTTTCTGTTAACAACATCTGTTGAACATATTGAACTTTTTTGTATGCCAACCACTACTTACCTTCTCATTTTGTGGGCACGTGTGGTCAGTGAAAAGTAAAAGCATCACATTAGGCAAATAGCCTTATCTGATTATCAGATAAAACTACTGTAAGTCAGTTAAGGCTCACTTGCAAACTCTGAACTGTATATGTGTATCTCCATGTGTCTATTTAGTCATATTTTTAGGAAGAGATATTATTGTTACTTAGAATGTGAATTGATTTCTTTTTAAAAATAGATTCAATTATGTGCTTGTTTTTTTGTCAGTAAAAGAGTAATGATCTTTATTGTGATTGAAAAGAGAATTTCTTAATAGACAATATTGATAATAGTAATATATACCTATATATGATATTATTTTTATCGAGTCAACTAATTGTAACTTATTCGTTGACTCATTATTTTAATTGATGTTGAAAAATGTTAGTTTCTTGTCATATTTATGCACAAAAAAAAATCACTGCTAAATTCATATTTGATGGTTGTTTCCTTCAAAGTTTATTTTTGTTAACATAAAGGTCAGTTCAATTCATACTTCATATTTACCTTTTTATAGAACTCATATTTTTTTTGCATATTTGTTTGCACATTAGGAGATCAGAATATATTAAAGTGTGTATATCAGACAAGTAACATAGATAGTAACTAAATATCCATGTTAGTAGTATATAGACAGTGCCCATGAGGTTGGAATAAGATATTTTTTACATCTTCTCATGAAATTATTGTGACAAAGTCAGTTCATGACGTAGTGTAAGTGAGACTTTGTCAGGTCAAAGCTGATAAATAGTTTTTCTGACTTCCATATACTTTTTATGTTAAAATATCAAACTTGCCTGATTAAATATACTAACTTTAAAGTAATATTAACTACTTTAGGGAATTACTGAAAGACTGAAATCAGTCCTTGGGTGGATATGTTATTTTGGTTGACAAAAAGCACATTGAAAGGAAGTTCACTCATTGTTTTCATGTTAATAAATATAGTAAAAGCAGAATGTGTGGCTAATTATTAAGAATTCACCTTTAACACTCCCATTAAAAGTTTACAGAGGAGGACAGCCAACGTCCTCTGTTATCACATACACCTGCCCCAGGGAGAAGCTGCTTCTCATTGGCTTAGACGAGAGCCAATCATGTGGCAGCTCAGCGTGCAGGGGGAGGGCCATTCAAATAGTGTGGCTGGGTGTTCATGCAGACTGACTCTGCTTGGAGACCCTTGTCACACAGCCAGCTAGTCACAACACTCAGGACTTCAAAGCCAGCCGAGTGGCCCTGGGGGTGTTCAGTGTGGAAGGTGTGAGTGACAGAAAGACGGACGGATGGACGGACAATGAGAAGCACTGAGGGTGTGACACAGCACAGGAGAGGGCAGTAGATGGAGACAAAGTTGATGAGAATTAGAAGAAAGTGTCAAACAGTGCAGTGAGTGAGATATAGTATTGTATTAGAAGAGTTAAAAATATAAAGAAGAGGAGAGGTGAGGGAGGACGAGTTTGGAAAAGACTGGATTTGACTTTTTTTTCCCCTGTTCTCTGGAGTATGGTAGCAGAGTGCACATGGATTTAGTCGACCTCTACCTCCCAGAGTGTTTCACTTACCACTCTGACACAGAGTAAGTACTTACAACACATGAGCAGCAGACCAGGATGTACAGCCAAACTAAATAAATACCACATATCTGCATGAATCATACTGTTTATCATTAATTTATGTGACTTCAAGTGTGTATTTTTCTTGGTCTGTTAAGGGTTTTGTGTGAAATGTTGAAATTCCGGGTGCAAAAGTCAGATTGCATTGATTACAGCTGTTATTATTTAGTCTGTTTGTTTCTGACTATGTGGGTGAGAGTGGTTTGAGTGAAGCTTAATGTTCCTGCTGTGTTGGTCATCCAAACCAAAAGCTTTCTGCCACAAACAAATCAAACGCAATCCAGTGAAAAGATGTAGAGTAGCAGCTGTTTGATTACAGTAGTTCTGTCTTTTTTTTTTTTTGATTGCCTTTCTTTTCTGTAATCATAAAAAAAAAAAAAAAAGGAGAAAGAAAAATCATGTTCATTATCGCTCCCTTTTTTATCAGCTGAGGCATAATCAGTGGCTTTGAGAACATTCACAGATTTTAGAACTGAAATTAACTTTCCACAGCAGGTGAATTTAAGTGGGAATTGGGGATGGAGGACACATGCACAGAAAACAAACATGGATTTGTGGGTGTCTGTGTTGTTGTTGATGACACATGGAAGTAGATTAAAAATGGGAGGAGAGGTGCTGACTGCTCGGATGATCCCATGTAAGGAGCACTATGCCTGGATACCAGAGGGTCCAGCTCACACCACATCTTCAAGCTACCAGCTCCATCCAAAACCTGAGATAAGGCTCTTATGGTTTAGCTGGGGGAGCCACTGATCCCTGCTCATCTCCGATTGGCTCATTAGGAAAAAACCACACACACAATTGAGACCCCACTGACCTACATATCTACTCCTTAGGGTTGGTGTTGGAGCTAAAAGGTTCCTCACAATAATGTTGTGATATTGAATAAGTTGAATAAACCTCTCGAGTTTCACTTCCTCTAAAGCCTTTCCTCTGTGTCACTTCCTTTTTATTTTCTATTTCTTTCCCTTCTTGTTTTATTTGTCTGCCCCCTCTACCTCCCTCCCTCCCTCCCTCCCTCCCTCATCCAGTGGGTCATTGTCTGCATTATGACTCTGCTCATTTGAAAGTGAGTGTTGCCGTCTCTTGTTTCTTTCAACACCCCAGGTTAATGAGCCACAGGGCTGGCCCCCTTTTTCTTTTTCCCTTTTTGTCCTTTCCAGGCTTTTTCACACTCTCTCTATCTGTCTTCTTCTCTTGTAATTTCCTCCCGCCTTTGCCTCTCCTCTCTTTCTTTCTTCTTGTCGTTTCATGCTGCATTTTAGCCTTTGTTGCCAAGGTGCAATTAGACTTGTTTTGGATACTGAGACACAAAGGGGTAAGGTATGATAACTTTGAATTCCCTCTGACGCACTGACATACACATTGTTGTTTTTTTTTCACCCCTTCTTCTTCTTCCTGTTGGAGCTGCACCAACAATATTTTGATGGGCTTTTATGCGGAGTTGTAGATTAGTAATCTGTCAAAGTGAATGTCCCATCACATCTGATCACCCCACTCTAATGCTATTTCATTATGAAAGCAAAATGTCAGCACCCTCCCTGCTTTTCCTCTGATGCATTATAATGGGAAAGCACAAAGTATATCTTACCTGTCAAAGACTTGACACAGCAATATGGATGCCTGTGATGGATGGCCAATAAGGGTACCAGTGAGTCATTTTAAAAGGAAACTCAAATCACCTTTGAGTTCTGTTTTTATAGTGGTTAAAGTGGATTAGAGGTGAGAAGTGAAGGGGGTGAGGAGAAATTAAAATGCCACTATATGCACTAAACCTTTAATTGGTAAATGAAGGAATGTTTTAGTTTCAGATTTTAAGACTGAAATATAAGATACTAATCCTGGCCTAGTATAGCCTTGTGTAATAATAACATAACCTATTTTTTCCAAGAAAAAGTGTCTTCTCACTACATACTTATGAATATCTCATAAACTTTCATATATATGTCAATTTAAAGGCTTACGTTACCAGACTCTTGATCTCCTTTAACTTTAAAGAAACAGTGATCTGTATTGGTTTTAAGTTTCAGTGTGTCAGATTTAGGGTGATCTGACTGCAACAATTCAATATAATATTACATATTGTGATTTGTTACTGTAATATGACCTACAAATAATAATTCTAGTGTCTTTATTACTCTGGATCCAGCCATTTAGCTTCATCTTCTTTCCTATAAATGGATTCATCACCTCTACCACATAGTGATTAATTACTTAGGAGAAAATATGAAGCGTCAGAGACAGTTTTTTTCATCCTGTTGGAATTGTGCCACCAGTTCCACATCTGATGTATGTGTATTTAAAATATAATTTAATAAATTCATGGGGCACCACGGTGGTGCAGTGGTTAGCACTCGTGCCTCATAGCAAGAAGGACCCTGGTTTAATTCCAACACCAGACCTTTCTGTGTGGAGTTTACATGTGTAAACCGTGTCTGTGTGGGTTTTCTCCAGGTACTCTGGTTTCTTCCCATGATCCAAAGACATGCACTGACATGTACGGTTAATTGATTGATCAAAATTGCTATTAGGTGTGACTGTGAGAGTGATTGTCGAGATATGTTCAGCCCTAAGATGAACTGGAGACTCATACAGGGTGTACCCCGCCTTAGCCCATTGTAGTTGGATTAGGCCCCCAGTGACCCCCATGACCCGAGTGAGAAAAAAGTGAGTTCAGATAATGAATGAATGAATTAAATACATTCAGTTTGTAGTTTAAAAGAATAACCAAACACATAATCTAAATTGAAACCGCTGCATTACCATTGTGTATTTCATGTCGTTGAGGGAGAGGGAGGGAGGTGAAAAAATGCACTGTTGCCCACAAAATTGGAATAAGTATGGTTTCAGACACATTCCTCTTTTTATTCCTATTTATACACATTAGTATTTACTTTGTTCAGGTGCAATGATGGCATACTGTGGCCCAGTTACACTTTTTTTTTTTTTTATCAAGACTAAATAACTTTTTATGAATTTATAACTGGCAGCCTTTATGGGGGGGGGGTGCAGCATGTGTTTATGTAAAGTTAAAACTGTAAAGTATTAAAAAAAAATAATAAATCACTTGAACACAATCATTTCATGAGATGAGATAAATATTTTACGAGCAACACTGTTAAGAGGAGAAAATAACTGTAGTCAAGTTGAAGCTGCTGAGGTATGGTCAGTGAAATACAAATGAACTGTGGAAACAGGAAGTTACAATATCACTTCCCATTCTGATGGTTTCATAGTTTTATGGCAAACAGCAACTTTTGCGACTTAAAATATTTTAAATTGAGAAATATCATGCTTATAAAAGATACGTAATAATAATATTTTTTTTTAAAAAAAAGACAAAATCTAAATGTACATATTTCCTACTATTGACTGCAATACAAAGTCCTATAGAACACAACTGGAGGAGTGAGACATGACATATCAACTACAGTAAAAATGGCATATTATGCTTTTTTTTTCCCCTCCCAGGTAATTTTACTAACAGTGCTTGCACAATCTCACTTGGTGTAACCCAGACATATTTTTGTAAAGCCAATTTAATCTTTGCATATTACTTTATGAAATAATTCACTTGAAAGGAAAGTCTACGTTTTAGCTAACTTGAAAGGAAATGCTACGGTTTTGCTAACTTTTATATGAATAAAAATTATAATTGTTTTAACACTCACCAAGTTTTCAAATGAACCTTCACTTTCTTCTGTAAAAAAGCAATTCCAACGTCTCTGTACATCTAGCAAGTGTGAGTAGACGACTTATTTCCAATTCAGCTTACTTTCGTTAGCAACTAGAGCTAACTAAAGTAAGCTAAAGCTAATTCGTAGCAGTAGGCTAACACCCATCGATTGGTTATATGCAATGCAGAGCGACAAATAGACTGAATATTGCACTTGAAACAATAAAACGCTTTCTGAAATGAGTAAATGGTGTATTTTAATGCAGGGGTGTCAAACTCATTTTAGTTCAGTGGCCACATACAGCCTAATATGATATAAAGTGGGTCGCACCAGTAAAATTCTTATTAAAAAAAAGAATAAAAATGTATAAAGGACCAAAGTTTTGCGTTTCCAAGCAAAATTCCACAGTAAAAATTAACATAACATGAACAACCTATAAATTGTTGAGAAAAATATGTGCAATGCTTACAATAATATGCTTTAATTTTATCATTTATATATGTATATCACAACTTTACAAATCACAGTAGATCAACAAATATACACAACATTTAGCAACAGGCTAAATATTGGTAAAATTCTACAGATATTTCTGGTTATTCACATTTTCTTTTTGTACTTTTTTTTTTTAACACTAAAACAAAAAGGATCATTTGTTTTAAGTTGGTTTCCATTATTTCTAGGTTATTATGATAGTATTTTACTAGTCTCATCCACTGTAGATTGAAGTGACCTGAAATGATTTTAACATTGATTGGTAATACCCTCAGTGTATCCTCATTACAAAAATTCATCCCAGGGGCCAGATTGAAGCCTTTGGTGGGCAACATTTGGCCACCGGGTCGCATGTTTGACACCTGTGTTTGAATGTGAAAGTTTGTGACTAAGGTGTTAAAAATAGTACAAAATTACATATATTTTTAATGTGGAGATGAGGGATTCAAGCTTTACTTCCTCCAATATCTCAGAATGTCTTATGAAAATAAAGCCCTTATGGTGGCAAGAATAGTTTGTTTTGTTTTTTTTCATTCCTGGATGCATTCATTGGTTTGTTTTTCTTATGCAGATATGTCTGATTGGCTCTGGTACCATTAGTTATTGTCAGTGCGTCTGTTACTGCTTGTCTGTCTTCTTTGTGGGCTTGTAGAGGGGTCAGTCGCCCGTGGCCGTGGTTTATTCAGGGGGTGGTTAAAAGCAGCCAGTCTCTTTGCTTACCAAATGAATTGTGGCTTTGGGAACATTTATTTGCATGACAGGAAACGGGTAGACTTGACCATCCATTTCACCAAACCATCCATACAGCAGACCAGCTCTGCAGTCACTGAGTGTGTATGAGTGTGTGTTTGTCTGCATTTGGAAGTGTGTGTGCGACGTAGAGAGACAGGAGGGTTTTTTTTTTTTTTTAAGTTTGGTCTGGCGACATTCAGTTGCGTGCAAGTATGTGTTAGGGTGTTTATGAAGACACATGCTTTAAAATATGTCTGTAAGTGTGTGTGTGTGTGTGCGACGTCAATCTACAGAGCATGTGTACAGAAGTGGGAGCCCGTGTCTGATTTTTATTTTTACATTCACACATGCATGCCACAATGGTAGTGTGTGTTTTCAGAATGTGTGTATGTGTGTGCAGATCACATGCCTGCCCACCGACTGTGCACCTCAGATGGTTTCAGATGCTTTTTTCTCCTCTGTGTGGTGACAGAGTGTCTGTTGTGGTCACATCTTAATCCAATAATAGAGTAATGATGCATAGTTTAAGGCTTATAAGTACAGCACTCCAGATATGGGAAGGGGTTTATTTTAAGTAATTAGAATTGAGATATTAATAGAAAGTAAATGTATAAAGCAGTTTGTCAATCTTCATAGCTTGACAACATTAGACATTTATATTTGTGATTCTTTAATGTACTTTTTGAGGATTTCTGATGAAAAAGAAAGTGATGTGTATCTTTGTGTGTTCAAAAAAGACACTAGGAGATGATATTAAATGCCATTTATGCAAGTGACCTCTTAGAGATTTCAAATATAAACAGAAAAGTGGATTAAAAAAATTAGATATAGTAATAATAATGACGATGTTTGGTGATTTCCCTAGGTTTGCTTAAGCAATCTCTCTCTTTGAAAACAAACTAGTGTAATAGGCGGCAGTTTTGCATATGTGGGAAACTACAAACGGCTGGTTTAGATAGGACGCAGATGGATGGATGCATGAATGAAGGGATGTGGAGACAGACTGGTGACAAAAGAGAACAGGGTAATATCCTTGGTCTTTTTTGTGACATATTCATGATAATATATTCACCTGTAATTTAATGATAAAGAGATTCCAGGGTGCCTCTTACATATTCATGATTGATATTTGTCTTAATAAAACTAATCACAGCCCACAGACCTGAACACCACATTTTTTAATATTAATAACATCACCAAGGTGACTGACTGTACATTGTGCTGACCTGAAAGTGAAAAATCATTAAAATTCTGTATGTTAATAAAAGAACATAATCAACTATATTGAATCACCATTAAATGTTCTTTCTCCATCTACTTTCTTCCAGACATTTAGGCAGGATGTCAGTGAGGGGCTTGGACCCCACCTGTCCCCCCTCAATAAAGCGTGAGCCCTCCAGCCCCAGCCCTAGTTCCCAGGGGGATGTCAGCCCGGCCCAGCCTAGTCCTGGAAGCTCATCCTCGGACACAAACTCCAGTTATGGGCCCCTGATAAAGGGCCACGGTCACAGCAATGGGCTGGACTCTCCAGGCCTCTATGGTCACACAGCAGCCAACAATGGAGAAACAAATAGGTAGGTGGATGCAGTATGTTGTTGCTTCTCCATTCTTAGCTCACTGCATTAAAATCTTATACATATCCCTTTTTCTTTCCCTTTGTGACCTCTATTCTTTGCCTCCATCCAGGCGGTTTGGGGAAGAAGACGGCCAAGTGAAGTGTGAATTCATGCTCGGTACAGTTGCCAAGCGTTTGTGTCTGGTGTGTGGTGATGTGGCCTCCGGCTACCACTATGGTGTTGCTTCCTGTGAGGCCTGCAAAGCCTTCTTCAAGAGGACCATCCAAGGTAAGACACAAGACACATTTTTGCACATGAACGTGTTCCATTTCATACTTAGTAGCAGAGTTTCTTGTGCATGGTTGATAATACCTTCCTGCATTATAAAAACCTGTTTTACGAGCAACACAGTGAGACAAAGTTGTACCCTGAGCATTTGTTTTGGGATAAATAAGCCCCGATCAGTTACCTTGCAGCTTCCGGCTCCTGCCTCTTAAACTGTGCAAAGGTTTTAAATACAGACCTGTTTGCAAACAGTTGATAAGCATTTAAACTTATGGCATGTTGTTTATACAGTCAACATGTTTAAGTTTAGGCTTACAAGTTTCAGATAACATGCCATGTGTACGGAAAATGCTTATGCTTATACAGTCCTGCATCATTTAGAGTAGAAAGCCCTTGGGTGGTCAAACTGTCTCCTATCAACTTCTGTCCGAGGTCGAGGCTTTGGCAGTTTATGTTGCATTTTGGCCTCTCAAAATTAGCTACTGTAGATGGGTTCAAAGGGTAAGTGGGATGAGCGGCTGTTTGCTCAAACAGGGAGATGTGATGTCTGGCTCATCGGATACTTCCTGTTTCAAATGGAGGGTGGCAGCTGAGACCGGCTGCCACTGGCTGAACGCCATCAGACTGAACATGAATATTACACCTCTATCAGTGTGACTCTGATTTAGATGATGGATGTTTTGCAGGCCTCATTCCAATAATTGTGAGCTAAGCAGCTAAAGTTATTTTTTTCAACATCGTCATGCTATCATATATATATATATATATATATATATATATATATATAATCAAGGTAATATCTGACCTGTTTTAAGTGTTAAATCAAGTGTCCTGTCAGTATTTTTCTTTATTTCTTTATTTATTTGTTTTCTTAATTGTGATTCAGATATAAAATGCTCTGAGATGTAGCGTATTTGTACACTACTGTGTGATTGGCCACTGAGGACCCATTTCTATTAATGCACCCAGTGACACAATCTCCATCCTTAGCATCATCTCCTCATTCATTTTGAAAAATAGCTGATTGGAGATGGGATTTTGAAAGGCAAAGGGAAATTGTTACTGGATTTTTTAAAATGAAATCCAGCTGCATTATGGGATGTGCAGGATCCAGAGTGAAGTTTGAAGTTTTGAGGGCATTGACTGTAGACTATGCCTCTTTTGCGATGGCATGGTATATTTGATGTGAAAACCATGAAAAACCTCTAAATAAATAGTGCTGCCAAGATGCACATACAGTAATGGAACAAAATATTAGACCACCTTTATTTTCTTGTTCATTTTGATGTGTGGTACAACTAAAGGTTTAGACAAATATAATGACAATGACAAAAATCGCTTGTGAGAGTGTATTTTCAGAGCTGATATCTATTCATGTTCCATGGTTTTCTTGATGATAACTAAAATCACATCAGTTCTAGCATCAATATCTATGGCATTGTACTGACAAAACACTGCTTTTATTCATTCCATGTTTTCTTTGCTGTCTGTTTTAGTCACATGAGTTAGTACTTGATCACATAACCATTGTTTTTGATGACTTTTCTAATAATTCTTTCTGTGATTGTAAATTAAATGATGCATAAATTGTTAAATGAGTGCATGATTTTTCCACAACAGCAATGTAAAATCGCGTATATATAATTTACTCTTTCTCCTCCAGGTAACATCGAATACAGCTGCCCAGCGTCCAATGAATGCGAAATCACAAAGCGAAGACGGAAGTCCTGTCAGGCCTGTCGATTTGTGAAGTGTCTGGCTGTGGGCATGTTAAGAGAAGGTCAGCGCTACACCAAAAATCATTCCCACACCCAGATTCAAACATTGAAAGATAGCGGAGTTACTTTTTTTTGTTGTTTTTTTTTTTCCTGTGGAATTGATGGGTTGGTAGTTTTGGCAGGCGTTCAAAACTCATTCTTCAGACACTCGACAGAAAGCACCCAGAGTCTATAAAGCCTAACACAGGTCTGAATAAAGTTTCTTTGTTGTGCATTCCTGAAAAACAATACTAAGAGTTCCTTCCTCCTTTTCGAATTGACACCCTGTGATTATTACTAAATTCCTTTAATGTCTCACTTGATAAACCAGTAGTTATGTTGAGTGCAATGAAACTTAAGACGACTGACAGTTAGACTTATGGTCCGTCATGCATGTTGTGATGTGTATGTGTGTGTAGTAAAACCTAAACAATGAATAGATAGCCATGTCTTAAAACGACAAGCGCCTTTTAACCATTCAACTGTCAGCCATTACAACTCCTATTTTTCCGGCAGTTGTCCCGACATGTGTTTATGGCACTGGATTTGAAATCGTGCAATTTTTGTCTTCGATTTAGACAAATTAACATTTATTTAGCACAAACTTGCATTTATTGTGCACAAGTGAACAATAATTTCTAAACCTAACACATAAGATCCATTTTTCCATTTGTCACTGTGTGTCCTCTAAGGTTCTTATCATTTTATCACTAGTATTTTTCAACTTTATGTTCCAATTTACAACTTCTATACACAGAAAACCCATATTAATGGTGACACGTTTACATTCCAAAACGTGTCTGTAACAGTAGTCAGGTGTTGCTTTGGTCTGCTTGTGTGCCTGTCTGCTGACATACTGTCGTCCAGATTTAGAAGTGACTCAAAAAGGAAAACATTAGCGACCTCCTACTATACTGGCCACTTGTTGCATGCTGCTTCTGGCCAACAGATGATAATAAAAGACAGGAGGCCAGATAAATATGTGTGAGTGTGGGTGCGTGATGGGTAAAATGTAAGGATTAGGTTGGTGGCTGTAAATGTTTAGACAAACGGTAGCATAGAAAAAGAATAGCAACAGGATACAAGCAAAAACTTGGGTGGTACTTCTAAAATTTTGTCCATAATTGTGACAAAAACACCGAACAAGAAACACAAAGTAGAGTAATACCCACATGTTGCAGGATTATAGGCAGAATTTTGTGAATGTTTAATTTTTAAATTTTTTTTTTTATAATAAGTGACTGCAATATCTTGTTTCCCGCCCCATTAAACTTTGCTCTCTATGTTTCCAGGTCTCAGTTTTTACTTTTGTGTGAGTATGCGATCATAACCCACTGAAATGATGAGCAAAACTATTAAAAAAAAAAAAAAAAAACAACAACAAAAAAACATCCAAGTTGTAATAAACTGGAATCATCTTTTAATGCTTCCTACTCATTTCTGAACACACAGCAGCATCCTTTTATAGCTCCTATGTGTGTTCACAAATACACCAGCTACAGATTTGTGGAATTGAATCATCTTTACATCAGGTTGTGTGTAAGATTTGATCTAAACACACATCGGTGCACGCATCTCACTTTGTGCTGTTGTGCTCTTTTTCTAAATGAATCACTTTTAATAGGATGGAAGCATCAACAGCATCCCAGTCCACCTCTCAAGCCACCCCTCACCCCTCTCTCCCCACCCCCCTCTTTGCTTTCCCTCCCCCCTCGTAAATTCCTCCAGATGCCTTGTGGGATTCTTGGACCTCCGTGAAATGCGAACTGCCCCTCGTAACTCCAGTCGTAAGCGCCCTCGTAACGCGCTTCATCGTGTCTCGTAATGCCCCTCTTCCCTGGAGAGACACAGTAAAGGTTGAGACAGAGGAGCTGCGAGGTTTAATGGGCAGAGCCAGAGACGTATTAAATACACAGCTAAAAGACATATAGACCTCAGGCAGGATTTGATTAAGCCATCTTTAGTGCCCAATTCTGCTCTTGCTGTGTGCTACCATGGATGGTAAATCATTTTCGGTTAGAAAATTTGCTCGATATTTTAAAACCTGCACCTTTTTTTATATGTGTGGTTTTAACACTTTCACTCTCGGAGGTCTTTGGGTATTTATTTGATTTGATTTCTTTTTTTAACTCGTAAAGTCCTAAATATCCATCGGCGACCAAAATCATTCACTGCTATAAAGTGCTTAATATCTGTTGATGCAGGTAAATATTTAGTGTAAAATATAGTTAGTCATCTTTTCATGGTCATCAGATATGATCCATTTAGACATTTAGAGGCTTTGCAGTTACCATGGAAACACTGCCATCTCCTAAAACATGATTCACCAGTAAAATGCATGGTGTTTAACAAATGGCAGTGGTTGTGTTGGGTTAATGATACATTTTTCAGACAAAAATAACCCCTTTCTTCAGTTTTCTCTCTTTTGTTCAGTACATTAAGTATAGTAGAATACCAGCTTTTCATTTTAGAAATGTAACATTCAAAGCATAATATTAGAGTAAATGGTGATTAATCACTTAAGAAAGGTTAAGAATAGAGAGTGTTTAATTTGGGAATTGCTGCAAAAGCATTACTGGGTTTTTATGAGTTAAGGTGCTGTTTAATATCAGTATGTTTAGTACAATCTTTTCTTTATGTCAAGTATTTTTTTCATCCTAGATTACTGTAGAAAGTGATCTAGGATTGCCCATATACTGAATGTTCAAACCTATTTTGAAAACACACCTTTACTCATATGGTTGAAGTGCATTTGGCACTTACAATGGGTTTACCAAAAGTCTTAGCTCTACAAAAGTGGTGCATCTAATGTCTGATTGTATGGAAAGATGTCTAAATTGATATTTAGTAATATTATTTTTTCATTTAATGACCTGCATTAACAGGATAATTGATTAATTTAAATTGCATATAGGTATGAATGGGATTGGTTTTTCATCTCTATATGTTGCCCTGCGCTGATCTGGCGACATGTCTGGGGTGTACCCTACCTTCCCCCATGGGTAGCTCAGATAGGCTCCGCCCCCATGACCCTCTGGAGGATAAAGCAGTTCAGAACATGAATGGTTGAATGTTTTTTTTTCATCATAAATATTGTCTGTAATTCAGATTTCACCAAATGGGAGATAAATGTGGCTAAATACTGACTTTCAGGGTTCCCACGGGGTCTAAAAAAAAGTCTTAAAAACACCTATATTTTCATCACAGGTCTAAAATTTAATTTACTCGTCTTAATTTTTTTTTTTTTTTTTTTTTACATCTGTGAAATAGAACTTTTTTAGATACATGGCCATTGCTGCATTTGTTTTATTGACTGCATTACTTCAATTTTATTTCCTATATTCCATAAATATAAGAAACTTGCACTTTTTCATTTCCAATCCAAAGTAACATGGTTTTGAGAATCAAATGTGATCGTCTTTTTATTTGAGCGGGTCTCGATGTTGGTCTAAAAAAAAAGTCTAAAATTTAACTTGGTGATTCTTGCAAGAACCCTGGACTTTATCTTCCATATCAAACATCTTTACACATGTGCAAATAAAAGGGGACATTTGAAAAGCTCTGTTGATCTGATCATGCCAAAGTGATAAACTGTTCAGGATTAAAACTAACGTTCTCAGACTCTGACAAACTTTATGGATCCAGAAAGGAAATAACTTGGACACAATAGCTTATTTGGATACAAAAATATTTGCAAACCCCCCCCCCTCCCAGAAATTAAGCATGAAGACATAAAAGCAGTAAATAGAGTAATAAAGCAGAAAAAAATACAACATTTGCATATGTACGAATCTACAGGAAATGGAAGTAAAATATACACTATATATACACAGTTGTGAAAGTGACTAAGGTGCAGTTATGTGACTGTTTTATCTCATTTAAATGGTCAGCGGTGTAACGTCCTGAAAGCTTAAAGTATCTGTTCCTGTCTTTTAATTTGTTAATCTGTATTCTGAGAAAAGCACAGAACAGAACCAAGAGATTTATTTTCACTGCCAACATTTGTAGAGTAGAGACAGTCTGGTAGGGATTGCAACTTCCACAGTGGTGACACCGGCAGCAGAGCGTACATTTGTCACAATATCTGAGAAGCGTGGGATTGTTTATAGTGAACACAAGCTGGTGGAGGCAGCAGTAAAGGAGATGGCGGCGGGGGGTGGGAGTTTGGGGGGGGGGGGGGGGGGGGGTGTTGTCGCAGCCCATGGCGACTTGGATCAATGTGGATCAGCAGATGGATGTCCATGGTCCTGATCCTACTGGGTGTGTTTTGGGAACTTGTAAAGTCCCGCCATGTGATGATCTAGACACCCTGAGACGAAGCCTGAGTGATGAAAGAGGGGGAAAAATAGATCAATGTGCAAGTGTATTGAACCCTGATGGGCTGTGTAGAGGAACAGCAAGGGTGTGTGGGTGTGTGTGTGTCTGTTTTGTTATCCACCACAGCTATTCTTGGCCTTTTAGTTGTCAGCACATTCCACTGTGAAGAGTTACACTTAGCCTGATGTGTCTCTATATGTGTGTGTGTGTGTGTGTGTGTGTGTGTTTAAGTGTCAGATCCAAATACACATAAATACAGTTTTTGACCAAACCTGTTCGATTTATCCCACGTTTGCAAACGGTTTGAGTGAAATATGGCATCAACACACAAGCAAAACCTTTCCTGCTTCATTTAACTCTTGATAGTGCCACCTGCTGAGAGCTAAGGTTAATCCACACTTACTATTTGCCCTTGATGACATCACAACAGGGTCAGGGGGCATTTAGCTTACTATGTAATACCCCGCACAGCTTCTTCTCACATGTTTAACTTATTAAATACGTCTTCCTCACCCCAAAATGGACGCCATTGATGGATGGTATAATAGCAATGTACATTCTTTTTTAATTATAGGGGAAAATGATAGTGGCGTTTTCTTTCCTCTTTGTTGATGATTTGTCAATTAATTGGAAAAAAGTTGATAAATAAACAACTGTCATGGGAAATATCATTATGAAACATTGCACACATGTAATTAAACATTCATCAGCCTTAGCCTTACAAAGGATGACGTGAAAGTATTAACAAATGTCACATCATCAGTTAAAATAACACTTAGATGTTTTGTTTTTTTAATCTAGAAAATGCTTTATTATACCTAAAACTTGAAGATATTTTAAACCAATGTGACTTTGGTTTCAGTTCCCAAAGATTTTTTTCTTTATTGAAACTTTCTTATGTGAATTATCAGTATTTATTGTAATATTATCCTCTGTATTCTACCAAAATTTCTGTGAAAATCAAGTATTTTCTTAGATTGAATTTACTGATCATGTAGATGTTCATAAAAGCTCAGGTTAAAGTTGAAAGTTGTAGCCAAAACTGAAGAAAAAATTGACTTTTTCAGCAAAAAATTTAAAAAAATTAAAAAATTCATTAACTGAACATAAACCCAATGTCTCCATCACTGTCATATATTAAACTCCATGGATTTTACTGGTGAATCAATGTCATGATGGAGCCTCTGAACATCCAAATGGGTCATATCTGGTGACCATGAAACTATTTTTGTAATAATTTACATGTATTGCTATGATCATTGAATTAGAAATTATTAAAAATGTTATATTACTAGATGATTTTGTTTGCCAGTGGTTGTTTGGGTCTTGATAGGTTAATGGAAGTGCAGTCCTGTGCAAAACTCTTGAGGCCACCTCTAGGTTTGAAGTGTTGAAATGAGTATACATATCTTTTCTTGTGATATAACAGGAAAGTGGAGGAAATATTGGCACAGTTTTAAAAGATAGATGATCTACATGGGTTCTAAAGGTCAAACTGGTATTTAGTGAGACCTCAGACCTCAAACAATGACAAATATCTGACATGTGTGGAATGAAATCTATTATAAAACATTAAAAAAAATGAACAAAAGAGTTAAAGACTCATTATATCCATAGGTAGGTTCATACTACTGTAAATACTACCCATATGGTTCTAGATGTAGTTTTTCTTACCTGTAACTTTTTACTGCTGTACGTACTGTACTTCACATATGTCCAGATTGTATCTTAACATAGACACTGACCATACATATGTATGATTGTTAGAACTTTACTAAACTAATACATTTGATCTTGACTCAAGGACTTTAGCATAGTACTGTATGTGTTAAATGTCTCCCTTTTGTAAATAACTGTAATAAATAATAACACTCTAGGCTTATGTTTAATTGAAATGCACACAGAACAGAGAGATTTCCATTTATATGATAAACCATTAGTTTTCATATCACAGTTTAAAAATCCAAACAGCCACCATTGAGCAAAAATGATTATCTAATGTACAATGTTTAATACCTGGTGATCCACTAATTTTATCAATCAGTTTAAACAATTGGTGTAAATTGCACTTGGTCATCTTGTCAAGGTTATCAGACACGACCCATTTAGGCATTCAGAGGTTCTGTAGTTACCATGGAAACGCAACATTGATTCCCAGTAAAACCTATAGATTTGGATTAATGACAGTGGATGTTCACTTAATGATAGATTATACTAGAAGAAGTCACTTTTCTGCCTTTTTTTTTTTTTTCCTATTTTTGATACAATAACCTTCAACTTTACTCTGGTTCTTTAATGAACATTACATGACTAGTGAATTAAATATAGGAAAATGCATGATTTTTCACTGAAAAACATGCAGAATACAGAGGGTAATATTGTAATAAGTGCTGATAAATCATTTAAATCTAGATATAATTTGGTGACTGCTGCAAAACTACTGCCGAGTCTTTATGGATTAATACTGTGAAACTGGAATATTGTTTTAAATAATATAAACAATATTTAGTTTAACAAACCATATGCAAATCAGGTAAGAACATTAATGTAAATAGTTGTTAATCCACCACACATTACACAGACCGTATTGCGTCGACTTTACATTACTTATTGTTGTGGATGTTCCATAAATATCTGTTTAAGAGAGGCCACCTCAAAGCTATGGAGTATTACTGGGAGGTGTCAAGTGGACAAATAATACCCTCAAAGTGCCTCTTTCACATCCAAGTGCCATTATAGATCTATTCAGCGCCACTATGGTAATTTACACTGTGCAGATCATGTAACCCAACACCACTACAGAAGACTTCCTGAGTCACAGTCGCACTCACCAGACAGATGCATACATTAGTGACTGTCACTCACTCTGTGTGTGTGTGTGTGTGTGTGTGTGTGTGTGTGTGTTTCTCCTCAACAAATCCTAATCCAGTGCCTTTACCTAACTGCTCCTCTACATGGACGCATCACCATGGTAATACAGTTGCCATGTTGCTTGTTAGGATGGGCAGTTGTCATCGGCTGCTCTAAAGTTGTCAGGTGTCGTGTTACAGGATGTGTGTTGGTGAGGAAGCATTAGATACGGTCCGGTCAGTCTCACTGGGATCATCACGACATGTTAGTGGACGGACAGTGATTGACCAACATCCTGATGCTGGATGCAGGAAGTGGTCACTGTCGGATGCACAGATACTTAACAATGCATGCCACGTCTACAAATGTCAATGGCTCTCCTTACCGAATTTACTGCTATATTTAATCTGTATTCAGCAGATTCCTAATACTGAAAGTATTTGACCTTTTCTGCTCATGCATCATCAGTGGCATCTGTTTGTGTCTCTGTAGGTGTTCGTCTGGACCGGGTTCGAGGTGGCAGACAGAAGTACAAGAGGAGGATAGACGCAGAGAATAGCCCTTACCTGCATCCACAAAATGCCTTGCCTCAAAAGAAAACATGTAAGTGTATAAACTAAACATACACTGAACTCCATAGTGGTCTGGTGGGACGGTACAAGTGAGCAATATTAAGAAGTAACTAGTATCATGTAATGGTGTTATACAGTTCCTTATCTAAATAAATATTATTACTTTACACGTATTAATTAGTTATTATAATGCTCATTAGTAGTTTTGCTATTATTAAACTATATATATATATATATATATATATATATATATATATATATATATATATATATATATATATATATATATATATATATATATATATATATATATATATATATATATATATATATATATATATATATATATATATATACGAGAATATGCAAAAGAGTGGTTCTGATTTTGTGTGCGGAGACTAATTTTCAGGAATGTTTGACTAAAAATAAGTAATAACCAGTGGCACCAGGCACAACATACCCTACTCCTTGCAAACATTTTACCTCTTAACAGACAGGTTGCTCAAGGTCAAAGGTCATGATGCTATTTTGGAGCCTACATGTAATTTCCTAACTGTCAACAATAGTAACTGAGTACTTATCACTACTTATTGAAGCTAAATCCATTTAAAATCACATGACCTTGATCTTGACTTTTCAAGGTCAAAGGCCATGATGCCATTTTGAAACCCATGCCAGGGTTCTTATCTGTCAATAATAATAACGAAGTCTCTTCTCCACTCGTATTTCTGTTATAGTCCATTTTATTTTTTTAGGTATTGACTGAGTGACCCCTGACCTCTTGGGTGAACAATACATCAAAATGTATCCAAACAAGAGGCAGAATTGAAAGACAACTATTCGGTGCTCATTAGAAGCATCTAAGATGAATAGCTCAAAGGTTATATGATCTTGACCTTTGACCTAGAGTCTTCAAATTTGTCCTTCAAAGTTCTGATGTCAATGCACAAAAGGAAGCCGTATGTAAAACTTTGCTCCAAGTCTGAACACATTTTTGGCCTTGACCTACATTCAGCAAAGTTGAATGGAATCTATTTCCCAAAATTTTCAAAGAAAGTGGTCCTGAAGTTTTGCATAAAGTTACTTGACAAACACACTAAAAATCCCCCCAACAAGCAAAAACGATCTCCCCCTCCCCTCTTTTTTTTTGGTGGGGGGTAATAAAAAGATTGACCCATGTAGAAGTAAAACTCACATGATTCATATGGTAAACTGTTAACCTACCTACACCTACCTTCAGTCTGGTGCTGTGTTAAAGTCCTGTATTACCTATGCAGTTAAATGGCCAATTGGTGCTAATACGCCATTGAACTCAACAAAACGTCATTCCCTCTGACATGTGAGCAGGTTAATCCTCTACTTTATGTTCAGGGTCAGGTTCAGGTCATTGCTATTTACATGAATACATTAAAACAAAATTTGTGCTCGGGACCAGCAATGTAAAACTACTAAATATTACTCTAAAATGATCTAACTACATAACAATAAAACCTAATACCTGAATAACATAATTTAAAACAACTTGAGTGCAGGATTCTGGAGTTGTTAAATAGCATCTGTATGTCACTGCCTGGTGCATAGGAATTAACCCTGACCATTCAATCCCTGTTCCAAGTTAAGAAGAGGATGTTATCATTTAAGAGATCTGCTTCAATTTGAAATAGGCAAGATAAGAACTAACATCAAAGATGTTTCATTTGTTGAGGTAAAACTATGGGATGATTTTAGTGATGAATTCAAGTTAGTAAAATCAAGTTTAAAAAAAATCTTTAAAATATGAAATTATTAATACTTGAATGATTTGCTTGTCTCATTAAGTGAGGAATTTGTTGAAAAAAATTACACATTGTGCTAAAGAAATGTGTACTTGATGGAAAAAATAATAGTTTGAAAGTTTGCTGAGTTGTTTTTTTTTATGTGATGTAGTGTGGACTTAAAAAAGCAGTGCTTCTGCACAACCCTTTTTTGGTTATAAATATTTTTTTATCTTGTACATTTAGTACAGTTTTTTTGTTGTTGTTTTTTTAAAGGTGGATAAGTAAATAATGTTCATTCATTCAACTTGTCAACCTACTGAAAATCATCCAATTACACGTGTACAGCAAAATGAAAGCTATTCTAATTGGCTACAGGATTAGTTAATCTTCCAATCAGTGCACAGCCTCATTTCACTTGTAACTGTAGCAGAAGGTTTTAGAGCCATATCGAATCTCATTTGTCCAGGACTCTCATGGGAAAAAAAAGTTAGACCATCGATCAACAATCAAGTACTAACTCCTGTGTGTATCATGTGACTACAATGGACAGAAAAAAATTAAAATTACTGTTTTTGTCACAGATACTGATGTAAGAACTGACATGATTTTGGTTATCAAGAAGACTGTGGATAATGGCCAGATAGCCGCTCTGAAATTAAACTTTTATGAGCTATTTTTGTTGTTATCGTTATATTTGTCCAAACAGTTGAACAGGGTAGTCGTGCCAGGCATTAAAATTAACAACAACTGTATTCATACAGAAAGTAACTAAATACAAAACAGGTTAATGTTGAACTTAAGGAGAAAAGATTAATATTATATTACAAGTCAAATGTGTTTGTCTTTATTTCGGAGATATGTTTTCTAAATTAATGTCAATACAGCTCTTTTTCTACTAGTTATTTTTGTGGCAGCCCTTCTCTTAAGTGACTTACGACCATGTATTATAACATTATCCTGTGAATGTTCAATTTTTCAGTGTAAATAATATATTTTGCTGCATTTAATCCACTGCTTATGTAGATGCTCATTAAAGCTAACCGTAAATTCAAATCTCTGTTCATCCAGGGTCGTATATCATTGGTTTTACTGTTGAATCAATGTTACAGGAGATAATTTGTGTTTTTACTGATTTGTTTTTACTGTAGTTACTGTTTCCATGGTAACTAGGCACCCTCTGAACATCTAAAAGGTTCATATCTGAGGTGCATGAAAAGATGACAAACTGCATTTTACCTTAATTATTTACACGTTTTGATAGGATTATTGGATCAGCACTCATTAAATATTTAATCTATGGACCTCAGCCTTTTATTCAACTGGTCTAAGATCAGGCCTTTAAAAACCACCATGATTTTGTCTAAGTTCTTAATTACTTAAGTATTTAAAAGCTTTTTACCCCACCCCCCCAAAGGGAATATTAGAGTTTTTTTTAATTATTATTATTTTTGTTTGTTTGTTTGTTTGTCAGTCTGGCTGTCAGCAACTTTACACAGAAACTACTGGACCAATTTCCATTAAATTTACAGGAAAGTCGTGAGGTGGTCCAGAATAGACCCCATTAAATTTTGGTGAATGTAAGTTCAAGGTCACCAAAAATGTGTTTTCATAACGTTGAGAGATGGAGCAGAAAGAAGTTATTGCAAAACTGTGTCTACAGGAATGAAAAGGAAATTATTGATTTGTGCTAACTGTTGATGTGCATTAACATCAGAACTTTTCAAAAGACAAATTCTGTAGACCAAAGGTCATAGGTCACAAAGGTCATAATTGAATTTAGGGTATAATTTTTTAACTGTTCATCTTTTAGACATCCAGTGAGCACCAAATGCTGGTCTTTCAGTTCTGCATTTTGTGTGTGTATATTTTGAGAAATCTGGCGTGAACTTCAAAATGGCATCATGACCTTTGACCTTGAATGATCTTGTAAGGTCAAAATCTAGACCACAAGATTTTAAATGGTCATAACTCCAAAAAGACTGGTACTAAGTACTTGGTTACTATTGTTTACAGATAGAAAACTACATGTCAGCTCCAAAATGGCATCACAACATTTGACCTTGAGCGACCTTGAAAGGTCAAATCCATAGTGTCATTTTTTATGAAACTACTTTAGTTAAGAGTTAAAATGTTTGCGAGGTCTGGAGTTTCACCCTTTTAAGTGAACTTGTATTAATTTGATTTTATTCATTTTATTTGTTGGATTTGTGGGGAAGGGTGCAATATTTAGATCGGCTGTAACATGTAATTGTAATTATGTTGGTTTTTAAAGCTTTGTGATTGAGTTGGTTTGAGTTTGTATGTGATTGAATGAGAATGCTGCAATGTGTGGTGCTGTGTCCAAAACAAATTTCTCATGGGGGACAATAAAGTTTATTCTGATCCTGATTTTAGATTCCAATGGCTGTTTAGGTCTTTTATGTTTTCCACCAACTCTGAAACTAATGACAAAGTGATGCCAATGAGTGAGTTTGTCCATAACCATTTGTTTTCTTTACCTTTTTCCCTCAGTTTCAGTCGGGGGTATGGTGGAAAACAAGGTGGTGTCTCTGCTGATGGTCGCTGAACCAGAGAGCATCTTCGCCATGCCGGACCCCACTGCCCCAGAGACTGACATCAAGGCTCTGACCACACTGTGTGACCTGGCCGACAGAGAGCTGGTGGTCAACATCGGCTGGGCCAAGCACATCCCAGGTACGTTCCAGAATTAAGTGCTTTTCGTGACCCTATCACTCTGTCTGTCAGTCTGTACTTTGGCAAACCACACACACACACACACACACACACATACACATACATCAACTCACATTAAGTCTCTAATCAGATCAGAGGAGGGATTGTTGTGACTCGCAGTTGCCAAGACACTTGCTGGATGCCCCGAGCAGGGACGAGGGCACGTTGGCAAGGTGGTGGGTTATCCGTCAGTCATCCTGTCTGTGTGTGTGTGTGTGTGTGTGTGTGTGTGTGTGTGTACGCGACACTGATGTGTGTTCTATCGTACAGTTGATCAGTGGCCACCTGGCCGTTTTAAGTAATTTGCTGGGTCGCCACTTCGTCCTTACCAAAATCCTCCTGACACTTGGAGAGCACACTTGGTTGTCCCCTTTGGCACAGGAAAAGAAGAAAGAACATCCAAGGATTTTTTTTTCCCTCCTTTCTTTGGATGAGTTGGTGGAAAAGAGAGAAGCTCATTCTGACAGTTTAGTAGGATTAAACCTTTGATATACTGAAGTTATGTTGACAGTTTTAATCATACAGTTTCACATATTGCATTAATCAAGGAAATTACAACAATTCGTGGCTGCAATTTATGTTGTGTTTATATATGTGTAAATTTTTGACTTGTGTAACAGTATGAAATTGTTTTGCAAGTGAAGAAAATAAGTTGTTTGGTACCAAGAAATATTTAGTGCTTAGTTGTTTTTTTTTTGCATTGCAACATATATGAGCTCACCTTTCACAATATGTTTTTTTTTTTTACTTTCATATTTACATTACATATTTGTTCTTTTCCAATATTGATCAAATTCAGTGAAAAAAATATCAGTCATTTTAATTTGTTGCCATGTCAATAATGTCGTACCGCTTTCACCAGCAGTAATATTTCACATTAATTACTGGTATTGAATAAAATTAACAAAAGTGTAATGAAAAGTTTAATACACAATCTTTATATTACCAAGGCGGTAAAAACTCCCATGATCCCACACTACTTCAAAATATCAAATACTGCCTTAATTACAAAGATGTGACATGAAACTTTTTATTTCCCATCCTCCGAGTGGCTGTGACCAAAACTTTTATGAAAACCATATGGATTAAAAAGATCTAAATGAAATGAAAAACCCACTGTTACATTTTAGTGACCATCATTATTCATCATAATTATAATTTACAAAACAGTTGAATGTTACATGGCTTTACTGAGGCTATGAACACATTATTACTATATTTTTAATTATATCACACATAAGGCTTCATCCCCAATTATTTTTCTTTTAATCTTCTAGTTTCTACTGTTGAAGAAGGCAGAAGTTGCTGAAATAAACTTACATTTTTTTTTCTCATTTTCAATTTATATCAGTTGAAACACTATTTGTAGAAAACAAGCACTTGAATACATAACCTAGAGCTCCAAGTCTAAGTCTTTGCTGTGTGTTTTTTTTTTTGTTTGTTTCGTTTGTTTGTTCGTTTTACTTTTTGACTTTGCAAAAGCCAAAATAGGCATGTTAATATTTACCACATTCTAGATAAATGAGTTATCAGTGTTGATTTGTCCTGTCTCTGCTTTTGTCATCTTTCCTTTAACCGTAGCGCTGACTGTTTTATCTGCCGTGTTTATCCACACCCAAAACATAACCAGGGAAACACCTGGGCTTTTTGTTGATGCCTTGTCTCTGGAATGCTTACAAAACAAACAAAGCAGCTCTGTATATATATATATTTATATATATGTGTGTGTGTGTGTGTGTGTGTTCTTGTATCTCTCTACTATATTTGTGCCAGCATTCCTTTCTACATGGAAGGGAGGAAAAAACTAAAATTAAGCACTTTATGTGTCTGTGTGCATTGACGTTTGGTATTCCTCATCAGCGTTTCTGTTAAAAAAGCATCACAGCAGCTCCCCTCCCTGCTCACCTCCTCGGGGCTTTTTCTGTCTACCTCGTTTCTGCCGTTGTTGGCTATTTACTGTCAGTGCACGAGACACAAGGAGTCCGACTGACGGGTGTATTTGTGGCCTATTGCCAATGGAGGAGCAGCGGCGAGAGGTGGCCGTAGACACAGCAGATACCCACCTGAGGCCACACACACACACACACACACACACACACACACACACACACACACACAAGACAGCAGAAAAGACAGATGGAGTAAAATAGACAGGAAGCCATGTTTTCCTCGGACTGTCAAGCAGATTTTAGCACAGCTTTTGAAATGCAACATCAATGAAAAAATAGAGACAAAAGAGGGAGAGGCAGCTTTTTTTTCCCACTTCCACAGTGTCAGATGTTTGAAAGTTACTGGTGTTCGGTCTTTTTTATCATCTGATTTACATCAAGATAAATGAAAATGTGATGTTTAAAAAACTGATTTCATCTGTTAAATTGTTTAGATATCCAAAACTGAAACAATACCTCTGTAATAGACTGGGAAAATTATTTATCTAATTAAGTCACTAGTTATTTCTGTTATTTAAAAAAAATTGTTTTGCCAATTATACACACAAATATAGAACAGAATAAATAATGGCTACATGAGAAAACATGTTACAACACACACACACACACGCATTAATACATGTGCGCATATATATATATATATATATATATATATATATATATATATATATATATATATACACACACATACATAAGGGGTAATGGATAATAATAATGGATATATCTGTGAATTTAATTTTCATCTTGATTGGATGACATCTTGTGGTAATAAACAAATCATTGCTTTTGTTATTTAATAGTGAAATGGACATTGACCACTTCTGTTTCTTCCACATTTGGTAAAGTTTTGTGCATATAGTCAATGGAAATCAACTAGTGACACAAAAAACAGACACTGTGTGATAGTTTTATAGGCATTGTTCATCAGCTTTTTATATCTGATATATTAAGTCAAGTAGTGAAATAGGCAGTTACAGAAAAGAGCAGATAGACCGATACAGGAATGGAAAAGAATGGGAATATAATATGAAATGACAAACTGGATAAGAGACAAGAGGCAATCAGGGGATACAGCTGCAATGAAAGTTGTTAATACTAATAACAATAAAAAAAAAAACAAACCCACAAGGCCAAAAAAAGGTAAATGCAGACAAAAACCAGATATAAGATAAAACAAAAAAACAAAAACTGCCCCTCCTAGAAGCGTAATGGCCATGTCACATCAGCTCTGGATGATTGGCAGGACACACAGCCCCTTTCGCTGTGAGGACAGAGGGTCCTGGGCAAAGAGGCCCAGGCCATCTGAGTTCCTTAGCCCAGGGGGAGGTGAGTGTGATGAGGCTACTGTCCTGGCTGCTCTCCTCCTTCTGTGTCTGCTCTTATCAACCAGATTGACAGTGATGTGGACTGAAGTCTGAGGGCCAGACTGGCAGATGAGCTGGCTAAAGACCAACTGCCCTCTATGCTTTTGGCCTTTTTAAGTCTACTGCAAGTTGGCTGTCAGATGTATGTGTGAACGACGCTGTGGTTTGAGCGGCAGTGTGTTACTGCTGATATAATATAACTAACACTGGCAAGAGAATTGGCCCTAAATGTCAAGTCTCCGTATTGCCCTCAGTGTCCTTTTGCTTTAAAAATAATTTAAAGCCCTGTCTCTTCTCTTTATTGAAGCCTTATTTCGTATTGCCCTTAAAATCTATCAGTATGTTGTCACACGGGCCCAAATGTACACGCTTTCACCCAGGTTTCTGTCCCTAATCGATGGTCCAGTGCCACAATACTGATCCCTATCGACCAATGAAATTGTGCACAGACAGCGTTTCCAATCAATCAGGGAGCGATAGTGGGGAAATCGGCGCCACTGACGTCCCTGCGGTGATTGTAAAGAGCAGTGGATCCTGATAACAATCACTGATGGTGTCGAAAATACAAACAGCACCCCCCCCCCCCTCAACTCCCTGTAAAATCATCTGTTTAATTACAGTAAACGTGTGTATGCAGCTTTATATGCGGGGGGACTTGAGTGGGTTTAATCATACTCCTGTGGGGTGTAATTGTCAATCAAAGTGGGTGTGTCCCACAGAGTGTAATTAAATTCACAACCTATTCCCTCCCTCTGTCCTTTGTTCTGCCCTTTACTGTGTGACCCTAAGTGTAAGTCATACTGCTGTAACACAACGCTGCATCAGTGATATCAAGTCAACCATTAGGATTTCATGGAGATGATTATAGAAGCTTTAGTTTGTTCATTTAATATATCTAAAAACATTTGAACTACAAAAATCTAAACCTTTTTCTTTAGTCTAATTTTTAGTCAAAATATCTCATCACACTTGAAATAAGATATAGTCACCTAAAGAGTAATGTTTCAGTGAGATTTAAGATTTTTTTTTTTAGACAATACACCTGGAAAATCTTATTTCAAGACATTTTAGCAAGATAATTTTCACTTGTTCCACTGGCAGATTTTTCTGCTTCAATTAAGAAAAAAAAAAAGAATAAAAACCTGTCTTTGGGACAAGTGAATATTATCTTAGTACAATTTCCTGGAATAAGATTTTCCAGATCTATTGTCTAAAAATATTCTCTTATAAGTTACCCTTTAGGTGATTACCTTTTTAAGTGTAGTGAAATTTTTTGATTGGAAATGACCAGAATGCATGTCATAAGATTTTCATATTTGCAGTACTTGGTGTGTTATTGGACGACATAAGACTTTAATACTATTTTCCTTTTTTAAAATTGTGTAGAAAATCAGTTACCATAAGTACTATGAAGTTACCATGTTTACTTCCTTACCTATAAGTGGTGGGGAAAAAAACAAACAAGAAAAACATGTAAGGTGAAAGAAACATGTGTTGTAGAAGCATGGGAGTAATTATGATGTTCACATTGGTGGGGACATAATTTGACTTCTTCACGAGAGACAGCAAAAAAAAAAAAAAAAAAAAAGAACACTGCTAAAATGATTAAAATAACATCTCATGTGACATTAAAACTAACTAAATGACATTTTAGGAATGTTTTTAATTTCTTAAGCCACATTTTGTCTGGTTTTATCGGTCATCTATACTGCATTATATATTTAATTTTAGTTATAGTCACAAGACCGACATTTACGTCTAATTTCTTTGTTCGTTGATGACATTTAGTCTATAAGGCGCACTGTCAATGAATGATTTATTTTTTAGGTGCTTCATAGATACGGTGCACTATATTATAAAGTGCATTAAGTGAAGTCAAAATTATTAGATAGAAAGTCAAAATAATGATATAAAAAGTGAAAATTCTGAGCTTAAAAAAGTCAAAATTATGAGGAAAAAAGTCCAAATTATCAAATGAAAAGTCAAATTTCCCACACAACCAGAATGAATCCATATATCCATATCCACCGAGGTTTATGGAGGAAATTAAAGTCTTTTTAAGTGCCATATAGTCCAGAAAATACAGTAACCTTTTGTTTCCTAAATGCCATGTAATTTCCCATTCAAAAATTGGTATGGACATTTTAGAAATATCCAAATATTGGTATGGACACGTCCATACGCAACTTTACGCCCATGTGTAGAAGAACAGTTGTCTTACAGACCTCTGTCCACATCCACATGATCCCTTTGAACATCATTCTTTACATTAGTACCATGGTACCTAACAAAGCAGGTACACTCACTGTTCATGCAGAGGTGGACCTTACAGACCCTGTAGACCACATTGGACCTGAGATTGTCTCACTGTCCTCACTGGAACTGTTGTGGTCACCGTCATGTGGAAATGACCAAAAATAGTTACTTGGGTTCAGTTTTTTTTTTCTTTTTCCGAGTACACAAAATCATGAAAAGATCAATCATGATGGTCAAAAAAAATAACAAAAAAACCCATCTTTCTTGCACTCGAAAAAGGCGTGGGAAGAAGTAAAACTTATAAACTCCCACCCCCTTTTTTTACAAAATAATAATCCAGCAGCTTCTGCATTCTATGATTTAACACACTTTTTATATCTATTTATCCTTTACGCAAAACATCTACAATCATTTATATACACATTGTTTTATAAGTCACCTCACACAATGCAATTTGTATAATGAGCTATAAGTATAATTATATTCACTTTATATTTATTACAAATACAGTATTTAATATATCTCCTAATCAAGATAATCTATATTAATTTATCACTATAAAATCTTATTTAGCATATTATTCTACATTATAACTGAAAATTCACTTATTGCAGATTTTAATGTAAAAAAAAAACAATGGTGTCAGTCAACTTTCACTTCTCTTTACAATCTTCTCATGAATGAATCCTTAAATATTAATTTCTGACCTACAGTAAACTGAGTCTGTATATTGGATGTACAAACCTAAATAGTCCATTTTTGTCCTGTTTTTTTTTTTTCCTTCCCCAGGCTTCCCGTCCCTGTCTCTTGCAGACCAGATGAGTCTGCTGCAGAGCGGCTGGATGGAGATTCTGATCTTAAGAGTGGTGTTCCGCTCATTGGGTTTAGAGGACAAGCTGGTGTATGCTGAGGACTACATCATGGATGAGGAACAGTCAAAGCTGGCGGGGCTGCTCGACCTCAACAACGCCATCCTGCAGCTGGTGAAGAAATACAAAACTATGGGACTGGAGAGGGAGGAGTTTGTCATCCTCAAAGCTATTTCCCTTGCCAATTCAGGTACGACAGAAATGTTTTCAATGTAGTTTTTAATTTCTGTCGACCTGCTCTGTGTTGAACTAGAAGTTGGTAGTTTGGAAATTGTTATTAGTTTTTATTATTTTAATGAGTTGGTTTTAATGATTAATTTAATTTCATGAGTGTATGAAGTACAGTAGTGGAAAAAAGATTTCAGACATTTAAATTTTATACAATCTCAAATACTACAATGATTCTATTTTGAAGCCCATGCAGTGTTTCCTATCTGTCGATGACCTATGACCTCTCGGGTCAACAATGGGTCAAAATCTATACATACAAAATGCAGAGTTGAAAGACCAGCATTTTGGTGCTGATTGGAAGTCTCTAAGATGAGCAGTTCAAATGTTGTATCCAAAATTTGATCTTGACCTTGACCTCTGACCTCGAGTCTTGAAATCTGTCCTTCAAGGTTCTGATGTCAGAGCACATCAACAGTAAGAGGAAAAATAAGTTGTATATAAAACTGAGTATACAGGGATGAAAAGGAAATTTCTGATTTGGCCAATCTCTCATAATTACAAAAACATATTTTGGTCACATTGACCTTTGACCTAGATTCATCAACATGTAATGAGATTTATTTTGGTCCACCTTGCACCTTTCTTGAACATTTTATGGAAATTGGTCCGGTCGTTTCCACATAAAGTTGTTGACAAATGAGAACACCAAAAAAAAAAAACCTAAGCCAAAAACTATACCTTCACCTCCCCTTTTGTTTTGTTTTTTGAGGGGGGGGGCAGGGTAGTAACTGCTGTTTTAAGATAAATATTCCAAATCAAAATTCCATATTCCTTTTTGTCCTGACAGACTCCATGCAAATCGAAGACTCTGAGGCAGTTCAGAGACTCCAGGACGTCCTTCACGGAGCCCTGCAGGACTACGAGGCCATGAACCACCCAGAGGACCCTCGGCGAGCCGGTAAACTGATCATGACCCTCCCTCTTCTCCGTCAAACGGCCGCACGTGCTGTCCAGCACTTCTGCAGCATCAAACAGGACGGCCGCGTGCCTATGCACAAACTGTTCCTTGAACTGCTGGAGGCCAAAGCCTGATCTGAACACGGCTCCATCCTGACCTCCAACACACATGTTAAAAGGTGAAATAATAAAGGACCATGGGAAAGGCTGGAGTTCCGCACCGTGTTTTTATCCATTTTAGCTCGCATTTAAACAATAAAGTTTTGAAACTATAATTGTCAGGAAGCAGTTGGACCATCGGTAGTGATGCATCCCTCAAACTTCGATGAGACTTCAAATGGAAGCGACAGAGACTTTTCAGAGCTGGCGAGTCTGCAAGACATATTTGCAACTTCTCCAACCTTCATTTGATTGTCTGTCTGAAACTCTGAAATCAATGTGTTGTCCTGGTTTGATGTGGACGAAGGATGACGGACAATGTAAAAGCAGAAGAACCGCCTTCTAGAGATATTAACAATTACATGCCAAAAGTAGAGCTTCTTTTGTCAAGACCACCTAATACTTGAAGATCCTCCTGGATTATTTCATCCATCTCAAAGCCTGTTAATCTGCATTTTAGTGCATTTAGAGAGCCTTTAATGAGTTGATTTGTCCTTTTTTGTATAGACGAGATAAATGTGTCCTAAGAGGCAAGTCTTGCCAAAGAGTAAAGACTCATATTATTGAAAAATACCAGCAAATGTCCACGATAATATAAATGTGGCCTGTAAGACACTCACATAAACCTGCAGCCCTGCTCTGTTGTATATATCGCAAAACTATCTACTTGGAAAACATTATGTAGACAATTAAAGGGACTATATAAAATGATCAACATCTCATAAAACGATAAAGGCCTCTTGATTTTAGCCGAAATTTTCAGGGACGGAGAACTACTTAATGTCATAAAATGACTGTGACAGCAATGTGATATTTATTTCAAAGTGGCTCTGTTGTTTTGCTGTTACTTATGTGGCATTAATGAAGAGTAGAATAAAGCAATTACAGTGGATAATTTTTTAAAAAGGTTTTTAAATATCATTGTAAGACAATTTTTTACTAGCTTCTCTGCTACAGCACTGATATCTATACCATATCATGGAAATCAAGTCAAAATGAATATAAGTGAAGTGTGTACTTGAAGATAATGTCGTAGAGTCGTGTAGAAGCATAGATATAAATAACTTTACCTATGTAAAATGGCTGCCATACTGTATAATCTGGATTAGGGAGGTGCTTGATGTCCTTTCTATGGTAGAACTCTATGTGTAGGATGAAATTTGTGCACTACTTTTACTTTTAGCCATAAAGTTTGGGGAAACTGGTGGTGGCCCTCTGTTACTCTGTTAGTGTGTTTTTGTGTGAAGAATAGTTAAAAATTGAAACGTGTCTCTTACGCACATATAAAATGAAGGGATTGAACTCTGAAGGAAGTTCAATACAATAACTAAAACATGGAAATATTCTTTATTGGACTCTCGAGGTACTGCGATGCTAAAAATGTGCATATTTTTGTGGCAAAATGATCCGATGTGGTGGAAATATGAGAGTTTAACTGTATGTACCTGTACCTCTGGCTGTATATACGTAATGTCTTATGCCAACAAGGGATGTTTAAAGATGCAAATAAGCTTTGTTTTGGATGAGCTGTGCTGTGCTATCATTCTCAGGTGGATTCTTGGGCAATAAAGATGATCCCCTTAATGCAGAGCTCATATGTGAGTGTCATCATTTCTGAACACAGAGACAATAAGACTTTAAAACAAATTCATTATGAGCTGCTAAGTGGACGCAGTCTGACAATGAACTGTCATTTCTAAGTAAGGCCTGTTAAAGCACTTGTAGGCCATCAGAGCTCAGTTGGATGGAGATTTATAATTAACAGACATAATGTAATGAAGTCTAACAGCGGCTCCAGGGACTGCTGGTCATCAGATGCCAATTGGAGCCGACGGAGGCGAAGGCAAAGGCAGGCGATTCATCCAGACATCGCACTGCTATCCCAAGAAAGACACGCTCACTACTTATACCACTGTAATTGTGTTGAGCCTTTTTTTTTTTCTTTTTTTTTTTTTTTTTTAATCAGTGGATCAAATTTCACAATCCTCATTTTAAAAGTGTAATTGGAAATGACTACAGTGAGAAGTGACGCTCTGCTTTTATTAAGCTGCTGATTGAACAAACAGATATTTAAGCAGGATTACATGGTGGAGGAACCACTTTCAGTAGCAATCAGTCACAACTGGTCTTGTAAAAGCATGTGATCATAATCATACAGTAGAACACACACACACACACACACACACACATTTCTGTCTTCAGTCTAGCAACTTCTTTGACCTTTAAACAAAATTTACTTTGATGAGACTTTGGATCAGAAATGTAATAAATCTTACTTTAACAGTTATTTGTCTCATTTAGGACAAAAAAGATAAGGTTCTGGTTGAGTTAAAACTAGAAAGCCCACAGCTTTGCCATTTGACAAATCTACCCATAATGCCCAGAGGAGAGCCAAAGGTTGATGTGATTTAAAATTGACAACTCAAAAACCAAGAAGCAGCGAGCTGAGCACTCTATTAGCATCATGTACTCTGCAAATGTGGACATTACCTGAATTTGTGTGTAGGGGGGGGGGGGGGAGCACAACTTAGGACTGTGAACTACCAAAGGCCATAAATAATGAACTACCATTTGAAGAATGAATTTTGGGGAAATGACTCAAAATACCTTGAAACACCCCCAGAAACATGTCAAGGGCCATTATTAATGATCTAGACCACTTTTGACCCTGATTTGAGAGATGCTCCAAAATTTCCCTTTTTGGGGCCCTCACCATTACATTTAACCAGATTTAACCATGGTCCAAAATGATTAATGTTACAAAGTTGAGAAATTTTACTAATGTGTTGTTTTGTACATTTCTTTTTAATGTTTGTTGCTTTAGAATTTGTTTTAGCAAGTTTATTAGGACACACACATTGTCCTGCCTGTAGACATCTTCTCCAGGAATTGAAACCTGGTATCCTGGACAAAAGGTTGGGTCTGGAACCACTGGAAAACTTTCAGCACTGAGGGATTATTCCATGCTCAGATGGATGAGGAGCTGCTCAGGAGGTCAGAGGTCAAAGGGTGCATCTGACGCTTTACCTGAACAGGTGAATAACAGGGCAGTCCTCTGGTGGTTAAATGGGTTAATCATCTGATTGGGAACTCAGAGGTTGTGGGTTAAAACCCAGTCTTGACTGGGTGTTATGTCTTTACATACAGGATTAAGAAACAACTTGAAACATGTCAGTGGACTGAAATAATGATCTGGACCACTTTTTAAACACATTTGGGAGATGGTCCAAAATTTACCTTTTTGGAGGCATTACTATAGCCTTACCATTTGAACGACGGATTTTGGGGACAGGACTTAAAACACCCTGAAACACACCCAGACACATAAAGAGTGCCATAAACGATGATCTGGACCACTTTTTAAACACATTTGAGACAGATTTTAGGGAAAGGACTCAAAAACCCTGAAACATCCCCAGACACTTGAAGAGGGCCATAAATAATGATCTGGACCAGTTTTTAAACAGTTTTGAGAGATTGTCCAAAAATGACCTTTTTGGAGCCCTTACCATTTGAACAACGGATTTTGGGGAAAGGACTTAAAACACCCTGAAACACACCCAGACACATAAAGAGGGTGACAAATAATGATCTGGACCACTTTTTAAACACATTTGAGAGATGATCCAAAAATTTACCTTTTTGGAGCCCTTACTATAGCCTTACCAATTTAACAACAGATTTTGGGGAAAGGACTCAAAACACCCTCAAACACCCCCAGACATACAAAGAGGGCCATAAATAACGATCTGGACGACTTTTTAAACACATTTGAGAGATGGTCAAATTTTTTGCTTTTTGGAGCACTTACCATTTCAACAAAGGATTTTGGGGAAAGGACTTAAAACACCCTGAAACACACCCAGACACGTAAAGAGGGCCATAAATAATGATCTGGACCACTTTTTAGACAGATTTGTGAGATGATCCAATAATTACCTTTTTGGAGCCCTTACTATAGCCTTACCATTTGAATGGCGGATTTTAGGGAAAGGACTCAAAACACCCTGAAACACCTCCAGAAAGATAAAGGGGGCCATAAATAATTATCTGGACCACTTTTTAAACAAATTTGAGAGATGGTCAAATATTTAGCTTTTTGGAGCCCTTGCTATAGCCTTACCATTTTAACAACAGATTTGGGGGACAGGACTTAAAACACCCTGAAACACACCCAGACATGTCAAGAGGGCCATAAATAATGATCTGGACCAGTTTTTAGACAGATTTGAGAGATGATCCAAAAATTACCTCTTTGGAGCCCTTACTATAGCCTTATCATTTGAATAACAGATTTTGGGGACAGGACTCAAAACACCTTGAAACACTACCAGAATTGTGTAGAGGGAAATAAATAATGATCCAGACCACTTTTATAAATGAAAGTATACGTCTGAACACTTAGAGTCACAGATCAAAATATTAGTCCACCCTTTCTTTTTCATTTTAATGCCAGGTTCAACTAAAGGTACATTTGTTTGGACAAATATACTGATAGCAACAAAAATATCTCACAATAGTTTAATTTCAGAGTTAATGTCTATCCATTACCTATGGTGTTCTTGATGATAACCAAAACCACTTGAGTTCTAACATCAATAGCTATACTGGACAAAATTTTAAATATTCCAAATCTTACCAAGTGTATTTTCCATGTCTATTCCAAACATATCTTCACACTTAAAACAAGGCAGTCAAAGATGGCAGACCTCTGCCAAGGCTTGATTTTTCATTTACACGTGATGTGATTGAGCCATAGGTGTTGACCCATCTTATGTCCGAATATGTACTTGTTGACATTTAGTGTGACCTTGACCTTTTACCTTCATTGTTCAAAATCTAGTTGGTTCTTCCTTGACTCATTATCTATCATTCCAGAATGTTTAATCAAAATCTGTTCAGAACTTTTTGTGTAATCCTGCTGACAGACAGACAGACAAACAGACAGACAGACAGACCTTCTTGGCAGAGGTAATAAGACATAATGACCTAAAGAGTAACTTTTCAGTAAGATATAAGAATAGATTTTAAAACAATAGATCTGGAAAATCTTATTTCATGGTATCTTAGCAAGATCATTGTCTTTTGTTCCATTGGGAGATTTTTCTTTTTTTTTTTTTTTTTTACAAAAACAATAAAATAAAATCTTTTAGAGGGGCATTTTTTTCTCCAGCGTACGGCATTATAATAACAGAAAAATATTTTTAGACATTCCATGTTTTCTGTCTGTTTTGGTTACATGATCATACTTTTGATGGTCTTAATAAATTTTAAAATAAAAATACTGTTGTACACATGTACTGGTCATAGGTGATGATTGAGACAGATTATAATTGAGGCTGTAAAACCATTAATTTAAGAATAAAGATGTATGAATAGGAAGATGAATCAAAATTAAATGAATGCATTTATTGTTATCTGTCTACAGGAGCTAAATAATCATATTTATCTGCGGTTAAAACTCTTAGAAATGCACATCAAGGCGTTCGGAACAAGCTGAGGAATTTTTCAACACATCAGCCGTCAGTAAGTGAGTTAGTGATCTTGAGTGATATATCCCTGTGTGTCTCCTTAAATGAGTTAGTATGTGTCTAGCGCCAGTGTCACCCAGACACCTTGGTGATGGATGAGGCCCTGAGGAGATGGGCTGTAAAAAAGGCTGATTCTGGCACTCAAGGGTGAGATCACTTCCTCAATAAAAAAGCATTGTTCCGAATCATCACAGCAAGGTATGAATGCTGATTAGGGTATTAGACAGAAGGGAGCTCGTCTGTAAAAATAAATCAAATGAGCTGTTAGTTAATGTGCCTCCCCTCCCTCCCCTTACACTGAGCAGTGTTTGGCACAATAACCACAGAATTATCATGTGGTCACCATGCTTCGATTCAATTTAATTCAATTCAATTCAATTTTATTTGTAGAGCCCAAAATCACTACACAGTTGTCTCATAGGGCTTTTCAATGAAATACACAGTACATGTACACAGATGACAATGAAGGAATAATAAATGTTGCACGGTGGGACTACCTGGCGGTGTTGTGGCTGGTGTGAGGTAAAGCAGAAGTGACAGCAGTGTAGTCTTTTCAGATACACAACAACAGCAGCGTGTGTTAGGTATCCGAGGGTCCATGTAGCCTCAGCTATATCCACTGTTTTGTCTACTTTACCACTAGCATATGGAAGGTTCATTAATGTTCCCGCAGGTTTAACTACCACTACAAAAAGCCAGAAGTTAACTGTGACGTGATGAACCTCTACGTACATTACTGTGGAACCGAAAGACAAGGAATGTTTCAATACCCATTTTGGTTGGTACCAAGTCTTACTCTAATAGACATTTAATATGATTCATCTGTTCCAGTAGAATCCGTGTCAGACTGCAACACATTCTAACCCATCCAAAACGAGAAACATGGGAATGCACGGAAAGTTATTACTGCGTGTTGAGGTTAATGCCCTGCTACAGGAAAACTATTGAAATTGAGCACTTGGAAGAGAAAAGGCATCGCAGTCTGAATAGGTTTTTATACAGACAGGAAGTTGAGCCAATCACAGATAGTGAAGGTGTCCCCACCAATAACACGCCGTCTTTGACAGGCAAAAGTGAGGAGGAGACAAATGTACTTTCTGTTTCCCAAATGTCATGTAATTCCCCATTTAAAATTGATGGACATTTTAGAAACATCCTAATATTGGTATGGACACATCCTGGGTGTGATTTGCCAGGAGGGGCAAAATAATAGGAACCGCACCCAAATTTGTATTGAAAGCACAGATCAGTGGGCAAATATTAATACTTATTTAATTTTTTTTTTTTTTTTTACTTCTCAAGATGACAGGTGCCTCCCTTGACTGCATGTCCTTGATATAGATTACATCATCAAACATGGAATTACCCCTTGTGGGACTAACAAAGGCATATCTTACCTTAAACAAACAGAATGTATGGATATATAACATAAGAATATTCATCATATAATGTCTGGGAAGCCTCTTGTACATTACACCATTGATAGTCATGTTTAATTTAGTACATTTCAAAGAGGGAGAACAACAGAGCATAAAAACTTTGTCCTGATCTTCCCTCTTGATCTCCCCACACACTGCCCGTACGTTTAAAACTTTGATGCCATCCTGCGGCGCTACCATGGACACCCTGACAAAATGTTACTAAATCTGCTGCTGTACCTCTGGCCTGTCATTCTTAATCACCTCCCTGTAGCAGATGGACAACTGTACATGGAGAGCTAGAGGTCACTTCATAACGCAGAGAAAAGGGACTTTATTTTTTTTTTTTGCACATCAGCACATGGCAGCTTTAAAGTAGGGGTCTCAAAATCATCTTCTTTCAGGGGCTACAGTCAAGCTGATTTGATCTCCAGACCTGTAAAATACAAGCATAATGACCTGGAAATAATAACTCCAATGTTTTGTCTTTGTTTTTAGTGAAAAATGTGTATATTTCTATATGAAAATACTTACTTTTATATACTAATCCAAACAAGGAATATGTGAATAACATGAGATTTTTTAAATTTTAATAACATTATGCCTAAACTTATCAATTAAAAATGTGCATTATGGATCAGATCTACATAGAAACTAAAGATATCAAATAATTCAAATTGTGCTTAATTTTCTTTTGACACATTTGTTCAGGTTATTCACTTTTTATTGTTACAGGAGTTTGTAAATGTAATTATTTTAATAATTGAATGTTATTTTTTGCACCAAAACAAAGACAAAAGTTTGAAATTGAAGCTTTGACTGTGAATTTTTTTTTTTTTGCACTGCACAAATTCATCCCATGGGCCACATTGGAATCTTTGGCACATGTTTAAGACCTCTGATTTAAAAGGAGCATTTGGTTAATATTTGCATAATTTTGATCATGCATATAAATCCTAATATCAATAATTAGGATTTGGGAGAGGATTTTTTTTTTTTCTGTGCAGCTGCTGGGTGATCATAGTGGACAGTTATCTGCAACAGATTAACAATCAGCTGCTGGTTAGCGCCATCATGTGGTTCTGCAGAACATTACACAGTCAAGTCAAAAACTAGGAGAGTAAGCTTTAAAAAAAAAAAATTATCCCCTCAAACCTTAAAAGTTATATTGGGAATAAAAGTATAAATGGACATTCATGTTGTCCAGTATGTGAAGGGATTAATGTCACACAGAAAATGTATGACAGGAATGAAACTTACCACTAGGCATTTATGAACCAAAATGTGTTTTTGTCTTTTGTATTATTAACCCTTTCATGCATAAATTATCAGAACCTTGGTCATGATTTGTGTTTTTCTAATGTTTTTTAATCAACCTATTTTATAATGTCAAATGTGTTTAATTTTTTGAAGCAAAGAAACATTAATTTAAAATTAAATATCAAAACGTGTGAAAACTATGAAATAAAAATGTTTTTGATGCAGTTAATCAGATTTTTAACATATGTTATGACTAGTTATAACTCACTTCATAGTGATAATGTACCAAAAAAAAAAAACTTTTTCATTTAAGAAAACTGTTAATTTCTGTCCAATAACAACTAGTCATATAATTGTTGTTTGTGGAGATCAGGTTTAACAAGAACAGTAGAGTTACAGTAATGGTATTAATTGCAGCGTATGGGATGGTGCAGGAGCTTGTCTTGTATGAAAGGGTTAACAACAAAAAATCCAGATGGTATTGTTTTGTTCTTAATGTAATCTTAAACTTCTTAGTGGTGGAAAACGTTTTTTGGACAACCCATGAATTTGTGATACATTACATTAATAATCATTCTTTAGTCAATAAAATCTACCCAGTATTGTTCCCTTATTCACACCCACATACTCCCTTCTGTTTGTGCTCTGTTCTGTCAAAGTCAAAGCTGGATGTTTCAGTAGAAAAAGATACAGGACATATTTTTTTTTCTTTCTTATTAACAATGAGCAAGAATTAAAAAAATAATAATATTTGCATCTGTTTGTATGATGCAGCAATATCTTTTAAAACACAAAAATATTTTTCTACAAATATTTCATTATAATATTGGATATTACTTAAAATATTAAGATTGTCCGAGAATTTTATTTTCCAATATTAGTAAAATAATTGGGTGGGTGTTTAGGTAGGTAGGTAGGTAGATAGGTAGGTAGGTAGGTAGGTAGGTAGGTAGGTAGATAGATAGATAGATAGATAGATAGATAGATAGATAGATAGATAGATAGATAGATAGATAGATAGATAGATAGATAGATAGATAGATAGATAGATAGATAGATAGATAGATAGAGCTGTAAAATAATATTTTAAAACCACAGTCATACATTAAAAACATCCCAACTTACTCAACAGCACAATACAATGGTTAAAAGCAAGTAAAACACAAACAACTATCAACAACTGTTTCATTTAAATGTGTCCAAATTTTTAACAATTAATCATGATGATGGATTAATCTCCGTTAATTTTGACATCCTTAATTCACCTATGTTTATGTAATATTTATATCATTAGTTAACACAGGTATATTTTTAGATAGTTAAAGGCTTAAAACACACTATACTTAAAGATGATATGGGCTGCTACCATGCCTTTCCAGGTAAGCTGAAACCTGACACCTGGCTGTTACCATGGTACCGCTGAAGACAGGCAAAGGTTGATGGGAGTTTTACAGGGTTAGAAGAGCACCCATCGCCGTTAGTTGAGGATTTGTTTCATCCTCAATCTCTCGAGGAAACAATAGTTCAGCCTGAGGACAAGAAACCAGTGATGACATTCTGACATTTTGGAGTTACATCTTTTTATATATATATATATATCTCGTTACATTTCATCTCATTTCCGCGGCTGCTGAAAAGAGCATGTGAAGTATCAGGTGTGAAATATTGATGGGGCGACAGGTGTGCTCCTAAAGGTCTGAAGCAGGTCTTCGCCCTGCTGATCCATGCCTCTCACAGTGAGGGGCTGCTGGCACCCCCTCCAGAGGCCCAACCACGGACCCCACCACTGGTGAGTCTGGATGTGGACAAACTTCTCCCTTTTTCTTTACGTTTTTTATCCAATAATGCTCCTTTTTTTCCCCCTCCCACTGTCATGTTGCAAACACTTTTCTTTTTTTTTTTAACTCCATCTTGTACACAAATAAGTTTCTATTTGTGGCTCCAGAGCTTTTCCTGAAGCAGCACTGGAAAGAGGCGTTAAATAATATTATGTTTACAGCACATTGTTGACTTCAGGGCCTCCAAATATAGTGTCAAATCTACTGGTGAACAGAGGTGTTTAAAGTACTCACATTCTGTACTTAAGTAGAAGTACAGCTACTTGTGTGGAAAAAAAATACTCTGGTAAAAGTAGAAATACTGATTCAACTCTTCTACTTAAGTAAAAGTAAACAAAAGTACAACTTCTAAATTGTAATAAAGTACAAAAGTAAAAAGTAAAACTGCTTTTTTGTTATAAATGCAATAATACTTAAGAAAATAAAGTCAGAACAGTTTCAAAAGTATCTAAAATACAGCCTTTAAAAGTGAGTTACTGTGTAGATAACGTGTTTGATCAAGTCACTGTTACTCAGTTTTGTGGATATGGGGAGGAAATGTACAAAAAATGGAGGAAGAGAAGTCACAATTGAACTAAAAAGTCATGAGATTTGGAAAACAAAAGTCATAAATGTGAGATAAAAATGCATAATTTTAAGAGAAAAAGTCAAAAATGTGAGATAATAGTCATATAATTATTGTATATAAAGGGACAGTGACTTGTTTTTCATACTGTCACATCTATTTAGTTTGTAAAAGTAATGAATCTATTCTGAAAATGTAATGAATACAAAGTACAGATATTTATACAAAAATGTAGGAAGTAAAAGTAAAAAATTGCCAGAAAAATAAATACTCAAGTAAAGTACAGATACCTAAAAAAAATTGACTTAAGTACAGTAACAAAGTACTTTTACTTAGTTACTTCACACCTCTGTTGGTGAATATCCAAAGACTGCAGGAATGCTGCTCAGGAAATATAAATTAATGAAATTGGCTGATTAAGGAATGCAGTGTTATCTGCAGGATAGGAACTAGGGCGTGGAAGCAAGTATGTCTCCAGTTACAGCGTTATCTCCTCCACAGTTCATGTGTGATCGCCTTTCTTTCTCAGACAGTGATGACTTGTATTTATTACTGCAAAGATGGGAACAGAAAGTAAAAGTCGAAACAAAAGAGGAACAAAAGAGGTTCATGAAAAACTAGAGTGTTACAGAAGTAGGTTAAGTATTAACTATACAAACCAGGAAGAAGACTGGAGTTTAGATAAGGATGGTTTTATATGTTTTACAAATGACACATGATTAACCCTTTAAAGGCACTCATAGAAATACTAACAAAAATTAAGGTCAGTGAAGTTACCATGTTTGTTTTCTTACCTGTAAATGGCAAAAAAAAAAAAGTTATAAATAAAGTAAATTTGAGAAGTAAATATTAAAAAAAAATACATGTAAAAGGTGAAAATAACATGTAATTTAGAATATGACATCAATTTTGGAGCATTGTGACATAAGTGATGAAGAACATCAGTACTTATATTAGTACCACTGTTTCATGGTACTTAACAAAGTACATATACTTTTGCTTTTCAACCATAGGGTCATTGCCTGGAATTTTTAGTAATGAATAAGAATAAGAATAAGAATAAGAATAAGAATAAGAATAAGAATAAGAATAAGAATAAGAATAAGAATAAGAATAAGAATAAAAATAAAAAATAAGAATAAAGAATAAAGAATAAGAATAAGAATAAGAATAAATAATAATAAGAAGAATAAAGAAGAAGAATAAAGAATAAAGAATAAAGAATAAAGAATAAGAATAAGAATAAGAATAAGAATAAGAATAAGAATAAGAATAAGAATAAGAATAAGAATAAGAATAAAGAATAAAGAATAAAAATAAAGAATAAGAATAAGAATAAGAATAAGAATAAGAATAAGAATAAATAATAATAAGAAGAATAAAGAAGAAGAATAAAGAATAAAGAATAAAGAATAAGAATAAGAATAAGAATAAGAATAAGAATAAGAATAAGAATAAGAATAAGAATAAGAATAAGAATAAGAATAAGAATAAAGAATAAGAATAAAGAATAAGAATAAGAATAAGAATAAAGAATAAAGAATAAGAATAAAGAATAAGAATAAGAATAAGAATAAGAATAAGAATAAGAATAAGAATAAGAATAAGAATAAGAATAAGAATAAGAATAAGAATAAAGAATAAGAATAAAGAATAAGAATAAGAATAAAGAATAAAGAATAAAGAATAAAGAATAAGAATAAAGAATAAAGAATAAGAATAAGAATAAGAATAAGAATAAGAATAAAGAATAAAGAATAAAGAATAAGAATAAGAATAAGAATAAGAATAAGAATAAGAATAAGAATAAGAATAAAGAATAAAGAATAAAGAATAAGAATAAGAAACTTACTAATTAAAAAAAATATATGTTGAGTTAAGACATAAAAGACATGACAAATTGTGAGTCTGAAACTGAAGCACTGTGTTATCTGTCAAATGTTCATTATGGTCAGTTTCAGATGCTGCAGCTCTTTCATAATTCATAGTTTGTGTTATTGTTTTTTGTTTGTATTAATTGTTAGTCTTGTAAATCCAAACTGTACATATCCTGACCGAGGAAAATAAAATTGTCACTTTGTGCAGTAATAATCTACACCTGGCTTTTCTGCCTCTGTTAATAATAATATACATTATATAGACTAAATGTCGTCTAAAATTAACATCTATTTGCAACATAGTAGAGCAAACAATTACATGATCAAAAATTATGTTTAGTCTCTGTTTTGAATGTCTGGAGTCGCCACAATTTAGTGATGTTAAAATGGGGTCAGAGGACAAAAAGATTAAGAACCACTGAGTTCTATTTACTGATGATGCAGGGGTGGGCTTTAGAGACCCTGTAGACGCCAATGGAAATGACATTATTTCCACACTGTAACTGTTGTAAAGCATAGAGAAATGACCAAAAACAGTCACTTAACAGATAAAGTGTGAAAAATCTAATTCTAAAAAAAAAAAAAAAAAAACTGGATTAAAAATGTGACAATGAATAATTAATGATAATGAGAAGCTTTAGAGATTTTACTTTTTACAGTACCCACATTTTTAACCACTTGTAATTCAATGTTTTTTCTGTCTGTATGTATAGTAAACAGTCTGGACATTCAACACAAGCAATGCCAAAATATCTACAGATTTAAAGCATTTTATAAACATATAATCTGGTCCCAGTATAAAGATAGAGGGTTTTAATGCTTATGTTACATTAATATTCTGCCTTATAATGTTAATGTGTGTCTGTTGTTCCTCATTTCATTGGTCTGTGTTTGTCCTTTACCTTCTACTTTATTCTAATCATCACTGCTCTGTTCTGTTCTTTAACAGTAATGCTATAGTAGTTTTACTCTTACCATTGTTGGTCTGTAATTATTGTAACATAAATGAACTGTTGTATGTATGAATGTACCTCGTTTCTATTTTCCATTCACATTTTGACTTCATAAATTAAACACTGTTGAATGAGTTGAGTCTAAATTAGTCTAAGCCAATTTTGTTCATTTATTTTAGTTTGAAGTCGAAGGGCAGGGGTTAATATTTAAAATTGGAATATGTGAAGTTATTGATGAGAATGGAGATTAAATAAGTATTTTCTTATTCCTTCTCCTTTTTGGATGTAAATTAATTTCTTATTTTCTTTTGACTTACATGTATTCTGCTCGAAATAAACAAATCAATCAATGAAATAATCAATCAATCAATTTGACACTGATCATAGAGATTTAATTGTTGTCGTACAATACAGATCCACCACGCCCCCCTCCTCCTGGGGGAGCAGGAGGAAGAGGAGGGGGAGGAGGAGGAGGTGAACGGGCTGAAGGAGGTCAGGACGACCAGCCCGTTTACAGAGAGCTGTGGTTCATCGTAGTGATGGCAGCTATTGCTCTGCTGCTACTGGCCATTGTTTTAGCCATTATGCTTCATAAGGTGAGAAAGATGGAACAAAAACCAGGGTTCTCACTGATATTTGAAAAGTCTTAATAGCCATTGAATTCATTGTTCGAAAAATAATTGCCATTAAAATGCCTCAAATCGAATTTTCAAAAGTCTTACAAATGTGGAGTAAGATTTATGTTAGTTTGAAATAAAAAAGTATTTGGTAATATTTAGGCTGTTTATATTACAAAAATAATTTATGGTGAGGGTACATCATTCTGTGGGTGTAGTATTCCTTTAGCTATACTTGTTTTTTGGCAAGTGTGTGTTTATATGGTGTGTGTTATATTAAAAATGTCAAAGTTATGCTTCTTGATGCAAATGATTTATGAATGTAGCAGCAACTGGACTAAAAAGTCATGTTCAGTTTAAAATAAACAGTTGGTAAAACTATCTCCAGGTAATTCATGTGCTGTTTTTTTTTTTTTTTCCTTTTTCAATTTTGGTTCATTGTCGGCTTGGTCTTAAATTTTTAACATCTTGAATTTCACTTTCCCTGATCTGTAGGAACCCTGAAAAACACAACTGTCACTGACTCCATATTAGCACCGTGTCCTCATTTTGCCACTATCTTTCTTCTTTCTCTTCACCACACTTAAATCCATGTTTCAGGCTCTGAATAAACCCCCCTTCAGCAGAGAGAGACCCCCCCTAGTGGCTCAGCCCATGCAGAAGAGGAGCCCCATGGCGGTGTACCCACCCAGCAACTCCATTTTAGTAAGTCAGGCCTCACATGTTAAAATGATCATATAGTACTTCTGAAGTATTCAACTAAAGTCAGTTCCAGGTTTAAAAGGAGGCACAAAACTAAAACAAATGGTGCCAGGCACAAACCCGGGCCATCACAAACACTTTAACTCTTAATAGACATCTACCTCACAAAATGTGAGACTGTGGATTTGTCCTTTCAAGGTCACTTAAGGTTAAAGGTCATGATAGCACTTTGGAGCCAACGTGTAATTTACAAAAATAGTAATTGAGCACTTGTAAAAAAAAAAAAAAACTAAACTTTTTTTGGATTTAAAACCATTTAAAATCATATGACCTGGATTTTGACCTTTTAAGGTTACTTGAGGTCAAAGGTCATGATGTCATTTTGAAGCTGGTGCCACGTTTCCTATCTGTCAATAATAGTAACTAAGTCTTTATCGCCACTTGTTTTTCTGTTATGATCCATTTTAGATTTTTTAGGTATTGACTGAGTGACCCCTGACCTCTTGGGTCAACAGTAAGTCTCTTCATCTCTAAGACGAATAGTTCAAAGGTTATATCCAAAATTTTATTTTGACCTTTGTTGTGTGATTGACTTTGACCTTTGACCTAGAGTCTTCAAATTTGTCCTTCAAGGTTCGTATGTCAATGCACATCAACAGCGAGAGAATCTATATGTAAAACTGAGTATACACGAATGAAAGGGAGGGCTTTATGTCTTATTATTGTGAAAACATATTTTTTGTGCCTTTGACCTTTGACCTACATTCACCAAAATTTAATGGAATCTATTCTGGACCACCTCACGTCTTTCCCAAAAATGTCATAGAAATTGGTTCAGTAGTTTTTGTTTAAAGTTGCTGATAAATAAACAGAAAAATAAATAAATAAATAAATAAAAAAAAAAAATATATATATATATATATATATATATATACAAATTGGTTCAGTAGTTTTTGTTTAAAGTTGCTGATAAATAAACAGAAAAAAAATAAATAAATAAATATATATATATATATATATATATATATATATATATAGGGTAATTATTAACACAGCCACACTTCCCTCTTTCAACATTCAGTGTTTAGGATAAATTCTACGCCCACACTTAAATGAGGACATATGATACAAGAATCATATAGGATCTGTATTACAACACTTATATTTAATATTATTAACTTAAATAAAAGATAATGACACTAGAGGAGCTATTTCTATAATTCTGTGTTGCTATTGAAATAAACACGATTACAACTCTTATTTTTAAAGGAAAAACAATACAATTTAAGAAGTACATTTATTCAACCTGGTCAAAACAAAATGATCCCATACACACACATTCACATGACATTGACTGCTTATATATTTTCCTGCTGAAACATTAATTAAATGTCTGTCTTGAATACACTACAATGCCGTGATCTGTAGTGCATTCATTAACTCATTCATCTATTCCATAGCTCATTCCTTCATTACCTCCGCCAAGGAGGTTATGTTTTTGTTTGTTTGTTTGTCTTTGTTCAAGATAACTTGAAAACTTATGGACGGATTTTGCTGAAATTTTCAGGATATGTTGGAAATGTGTGTGTGTGGGGGGGGGGGGGGGTCTACCTTGGTGGAGGTCTGCGCCCTCAGAGTGCTTTTCTAGTTACTTCATGTTATTGTGTTGTGTCTGTGTTTTCAGTTCGACACTGTACCTGACACAACCGGCTTCTCCAACAGCGTCACACTCAAAGGCTTCACCATGAAGATAGAGGTAAAATGCAACACCCCATAAACACACACACACACATCAGGCAGGTCCAAATGTGTCGTGGGTGCATTGTTCCTCTTTTCCTTCCCACCACCAGGAGGTGATAGAGGCTAAATGTGAGCAGACTGCAGACGTCCCTCAGGGTGAACTGGGCATCCTCAGTGTCAACTCCCTGAGACGCAGTGTCAGTCAGGTGATGGACGGGAAGTCCCTCACAGGAGACACTGAAACTTGGGACCCCAATGTTTCAGGCCATGACAGTGGGATGGTGAGAGACCCCAAAAACGTATGCTGAACCTGTTAAAATTACCAACATTAAATCCTGTTTCCACGGTTACATAACAGATGCAGAATACTAATTAGTTCATGTGTAGCTGTGGGGCAGTGAAAGGATGGAATTAACAAAATTACTGCTCTTTGTTTGGTTTCTTATATACCTCCTGACACCCAAGAAAGTGACAGGTTTAACTTTTTTTTACATTAAACAAGTATCTTGTTTGGAAACTGCACAATGCAACAGTTTAAAAAAAAAAAAAAAAATGTATTCACAATAAATTTTTTAATGGAATGTCATTTAAATTTTCATTTTAAAACAGATTTTTTTTTTAAAGTAAAACTGACATTTTTAAGTAAAAATGCATTACTGGGTCTCAGGAGGACATTACACACACACACACACACACACACACACACACACACACACACACACACTATATTACCGAACGTATTCACTCACCTGCCTTTACTTGCATATGAATTGACATCCCATTCTAAATCCATACAGTCATATGGCTTCGCCCTTTGCAGCTACAATAGCTTCAACTCTTCTGGGAAGGTTTTCCACAAGGTTTAGGAGTGTGTTTACGGGACCATTCCTCTCAGAAACATTTGTGAGATCACACACTGACTCGTTCTCAGTGTGTGATCTAATTCATCCTAAAACTGTTCTGTGGAGTTGAGGTCAGAACAGTCACGTTCATCCACATCAAACTCTCTCACCGATGTCGTTATGGACCTTGCTTTATGCACTACTGTTCCCACAAACTTGGCAGCATCAAAATATACAAAGTCTCTCTCTCTCTCTCTCTCTCACACACACACACACACACAGAATACAGAAATGTCATATTAAACTCCATAGATTAAGAATGGGATGTCACTTGAGTGTATTTCAAGGCAGGTGAGTGAATACTTTTGGTTATATATATATATATATATATATATATATATATATATATATATATATATATATATATATATATATATATATATATATATATATATACACACACACACAGACTTTTCATAGCAATCATACATAGTGACCAATTATAATCATGCACAGAAGGAAAGAAATGACAACAGAAAAATAAGACAAGAAAAAATTAAAAATAAATAAATAAATAACAAAAAAAACATATGCTAATACTAGTAGTATCAAAGTTCAGATGAATATATTAATTACAGATTTGAGTGCCTTTTGTTTTCAACGTAGTTTTAAAGTATTATAGAGTTGAATAAAGCATGTTTTTTTTTGTCATGTACAAAACAACTGAACAAAAAGTTCAGAACGGGGCCATTTTACAATCATGTATCCTATATCCTTGAGGCTAAAAGTAAATATTGTGGAATTGTCAAATGGTGTGTGATGCGTTTGTAGAGTCTGTGATGTCAAAAATGTATTGATGTTCTACCTTGGGAGTTTTCTTTTCATTAGGTCCTTTTTTCCTATATTTCTCCTCACAGTTTATGGAGGATGAGGAATTTGTAGACACCATTAAAGGCTTCAGCACCATCAGGAAAGAGCACACCATGTTCACGGACACTAACCTGTGAGCTGAAGGGAAACTGGATGTAGATGAACATCATGAAGAAGACATTAAATTCACTTAGTTTGTCAGAAACTCCATGTGACTGGGACACATTGGAACATTTTTACTTTGTCGACAATGAATAAAAGGAGGAAAGAAGATAAAACTAAGACATCAAGGAGTAGAAGAAACAGAAGGGAATATTTAAACACAACTGGACAAAACATTGTGCATTTCCACAGGGAGGAAAAAAAGTGTGCTGTTGTTTAAGAACTGTTTGGACGATAAACTGAAACCAAAGACTTGGTCATGATGCATTGGAGGATATTTTTGTTTGCTTTACTTTTTGTGACATTTCTCTTTGGAATTGGGGTGGGTGGGGTGCTGGTAATTTTTTTTTTTTAAAGTTTAATATTTTTAATTAACTTACATTTCTAGACTTTTCTATAACACAAAGATTACATTAACAAAACATTTGGAAACTTGTGGTGTCTCACATATTATATGAAGTGGATGCAGTTTGCAAGTGCCATTCATCTTCTTAAACCCAGTATCTGTTAAAAAAAGCTGCACTACTTTAATCTGAAATGGTGAAAAAAAAAATGCAACTAATGACCTTCTTTTGTAATGTATGAACAGTAAAGTGTTGGTACAAACTCAAAGTAATGTCTAAGTTATGACAAAATCTCCCTTGAACCAAACATAAAACAACATCCTTTTTTTTTTCACATATTAATTTATTTGAAATGAGTTGTGATGCATTGTGGGCACAAACACTTGTACCATTACAGTCAATAATATGGTTATAAAACAAACATTTACATAATAAATTAATATACTGCAGTACCACATGAGACAGTAAACATAAAAACCCCCAAACCAGGGAATTACACTGTATTAAAAACAAAAAGGTGTTGGTTTAATGTACAAAATTTTCAGGCATTTACAAAGGCAGCCTCTTTTTAATCTTGCTTGTTTTGATAGAAATATAAATCTCTAAATTGTAGTTACACTGATATGTTTGCTAAAAAAAATGACCAGATGAAGTTTTCTGGCCTGAGACGAGACCCTTCAGTCACCTCTCTACTGACTGCCATTTCACTACAAAATGAAAATGATAATAATAAAAATAATCTATGTTGTAATACATTTAGCTGATGGAAGCAACCTTTTTTTCAGTTTAGCTTTTGATACAAGATGATCAAAAGCTTTAATGTCATTGTGTTTAAATTTGCCTTAAAGCATTTTTAATAAAATAACTGATTTTCTGATTTCATTGCAACGTGCATTTGTCCCTTTTAGTGTCTCATTAACAAGTTCATTTAAAAAAAAAAACGAATCCATATGAATAAATGTGGATCTGGCGGTAAAGTGCATGCAGCACATGCTCGTTTATGAAAGCTCTCAAAGCTGGCAACAGTAGAAACAGCCGTGACATAAAAATAAATACAGCACTATGACAATTTTTTTTTTGTTTCAAAAGTAGAAATGGACCCCTCGAATTTTTACCAAACCACTTGTGCAAATTTCTCCAGCAGCTGTAATCTGTATCACATCCCTTTTCTTCATCTTAAATCCTTTGTACGTACTTTCACCAAGTCAGTTTCATCAATATTTTCAACATGTAGCCTGATAAAACTAGTTTTTGAAAGCTGTAAATGTGTCTGCGCTATTACCACTACGCTGCTACTGAAGCCTCTGGACTTTCACCAGTGCCGTTGCGTTTCTATCTACAGCTACTACCATGCAAAGTGTTAAAAACAAAAGCAACATCTGTAATGCTACCCTGATTTAGTCAAGAGGCCGTGAAGGGTTTGGCCATTCAGAAAATTATTTAACCAGAGTGTGACATCCCAGAAAAAAAAAAAAAAAAAAAAACACAATTGGAGACAGACTCAGGAATGTCAGTACCATTAACAATGAGAGTTTCAACTAGTAACACCGATGATGGTACCTGAGAACTAGACTAGACCTGATCTGGCAGTGTGTGGTGCACTTGTAGCAGCTGATCTGAAACATACTGTACTGAGCAAACATGCATTCCTAGATTTGAATGTTTCATGCGTTAACATGCTCGTGGTGTTTAGTGACGTAAGCAGAAAGCATGAAAATAATCCACACTGGTGGCAGTTTTCTGCACAACCAGCTTCTAAACATTATCTAACATTTACCTAGTGAGGTGTACGACCATCACATATTCCACGTGGACTAAAGTGCTACCACAAAATCCAGACGATGTACTTAACAATTAAAAGGGGCTGACCAATAGAAAAGACCCACAACTTATGACAGAAGCTTAACTATAATAACATCAAACTTAGGATTTTTAATATCGGACTAAATATACAGTAATTTACTTATGATATGACCACGGATGTCAGTATCTATTAATGCAAAATATCATCCATGAGGTATGTGTATACTCATGTGAAGTGAGCGGGTTGTAGGAGTGGTGGTAGTGGTTGTTGTGTTTGGGAGTGGGGATGGTGGTGGTGGTGGGGGTCACTACTGAAGGGCTCAGAGATAACTAGACAGCATTTACACATGTGGCTACTGGAAAGTCCCTTATGTCACTAAAAACAACTGTATCCAAAAATATCCTTTACGTTTGTTTATCCAGCTAGTACTTTCTATGTCGTTTTGCTTTTTCCCCCCTTCTCATCAAAAAAAAAAAAAAAAAAGTGTGCAACTTCATTGAATTGTATAGAAAATATTTCATTTAAAACATTCCACTATAAGCTGAAACTGAGCACATTCCCAAAAAACCAACATGCAAGAAACAGGCGAAACCTTCAATTCTGAATGTTTGGTAAATTAAAGGGTTTGCTCTTTGATCATCAGCGAACTTTTGTACGCTGTCGCGTTAGAAAAGATCATAAAAGCATAAGCCCTGCTTGTCAGTGTGGAGACAAACGGGGCTTATGTTCAGCACTAAGACGGGCCTGGTGTATTCAGAGATCCAGCCAGGACTTGTATTCATTGTCACGCGTGAAACACAAGAGATGCAAATGCGTTTGATTTACAAAACAGAAAAGACCGGACTGCATTTCCATCACATAAACCTGCTGGTGGAAAAAAACACATCCTGAATGTTCCTGGACTTTTCACTTTGCTAATCAGGAAGGACTAATACTGATTACTGGCATCCATAGATAAGTCACCATGCAGTCCGGATATACAGGGTGGTAGCAATCAGGTATTAAAAAGTTAAAAGATGAAAGAAAAACGACTTTACAGACTGAGGAGTTGGTTCTAAAAGTCAGATCTCAGGAACAACAACAATGTGGCAAGAGTAAAAAAAAAAAAAATGCCACAAATGGAGGGGGGAGGGGGGGGGGGGGTGAGTCTGTTTTTAAGAACAGGGAAAGAAGTTGGATCAAAACTGTTCTGATGTTCCGATGAGGTTCTGGAAGGAGGACGCCGCACCTTTGGCTTTACGTTGGACAAAGAACTGCGGAGACAAGAACAGATCAGCTGATTAGGAAAGCTGTTATGGACGCCCGCTGTGGCGCATGAAAGACGGCTGTTAGTGCTACTGCAGGAAGAAAAGCGATGTGAGAAAAGAGGAAACGGGGGCTACAGGTGAACAGCTGCTACTACAAGCTCGCCAGAAAAAAAGGAGGGAGGGGGGGGGGGTTTGATGTGTGAGTGTATTCATGTGTTTCGGGGGGAAAAGGCGCGGTGGTGCCACAAGCACTGCACAGCGATACAGACACTACAGAGACGAGTGAGTGAGAGAAGACGACTGCTTTTTAGGAGGAGTGAGAGAGAGAAAAAAGAAAGTGCAACTACGCAGACGTACTTAAGAGAGAGGGGTGTGTGTGTATGGGGGGGGGGCAGAGGGACAGGGCTGAGAATAAAAGGAAACAGTGTTAATGTGTCAGTGCCTCACAAACCTCCGTCTCCACCGCTCTCATACCAGAGCTACCAAAAGGACAACGCAGCACAGACAAGAGACAAGGAGGGCAAAGGTCAAAAGAGAAGAAAACGCAGAAATTCATTTTCAAACAAGAGGGGGGCAAAGATATCTGAGCCGCGAGTGGACAAAGGTCGTTTAGAGACACCACTGCATTTGTATTGAGCTTTAAAATGCTAATGCGAACAACTGACTACATAAAACAGAAATCGGGCAGCAGACATGAGTGTTTACCTTTGAGGATGTAGTCTGTGAGCAGGGCAGGGACTTTCTCACTGTCGTCCCTCATGGCGTGGAGGACTGGTGGGAAAAGAGCGGCACGACATGCATATTTTAACAGAGCATGTCAAGTGAGATCTTATGTACAGTGAGCTGGGTGTTGTTCTGCTTATTATGCACCTACATGACAGACCAACACACAGTGGTACGTCTATTTACAAAAGACCCAACTAACGAATAATCCAAGGAACGAAAAAATTTTACCTCAGTTTTTCATCTCTGAATATGAAACAAAATTCTATTTACGAAAACCCCCAAGACATAAATACTATGTACATTAGTCTACGTACTGTACGTAACTATGTAATGTACATATAAATATGTCATGTACGTACTGTGCGCAGCATCCCATTGGCTATGAGGCAGCTACCCATGATGCTCTTTGTGAGCCTTTGACCCTCATTCATCAAGGAGTTCTAATCATACACACGTAAAGGACAGAACCACTGCTGCCCTGCGAGAAGCAAGGACTAATATAGTAAAAGTGGGTTTAGCAAAATATGACCCCTTTAAGCCAAGCTATAATGACCTGCAGTGTTCACTCTCTTCAGGACAATGCACATAAAAAATATGAATGCTATGAAAACCAGACATATCGGGGGGGGGGGGGTCGCGTCAGCTTCTGCAAAGCATAGTGTCAAGTACAGTATTTGGATTACTGCCACTTGTATGTTCAGATAGTATGTGATTTACCACTGCTTTTACATCCACTTTTGACTTTCACCAAAAGGAGTCGTTTACTCAAGATTTTGTGTAATTTCATAATAGCATATGTATTACTTTCTGTATTTTCTTTATTGTTATTTTATTCAGTCTTATTTTCTGTATTTTGTATTTCATCGGATGAAAGACTTAAACATAAATATCTATGAATTATTATAACAATATTTTGCATAGTATGCGATTCTTAACAGATTGACAGCAATGAAAGCATTAATCTGCAAAAGGTTTGTGGAATGTGTTTCATTGGCACTGTGGAAACAGTACCAATGGAAAATGATTACCTTCGCAAAACACAATTTTATAGATTTTTTATGATATTGACAACAGTGTTAAAACATTTTTCAGTGAATGATTCAACTACGGTGGTGCAAATTAAACTGTATGACAATATTAAAGGGAAATGATGGGTTGATGTATCATTGTGTTAGTTTTCAGTTCGTTAAACACTCACTTTTGGTGAGGATCTGCAGGTCTTCAACAGATGGAGAGCCAGCTTTCTTTTCATAAGGGATTACTGTGGTGAGGTACTGAGAAAGACAAAAAAAAAAAATATGTAAGACATCACATATGTTTTTGGTTGAGTATGTTTTACTTTAATCACGAAAAATAAAATCAAAACACTGGTGAGAAAACATATGGATGGGCCAGCCGCATGATGTAGACGCCATTTTCCCCTTTTAGAGGCTGATCAGTGTAAATCAGTCCGTTTACAGCGCAGCAGCAAAATAAAAAAAAAAAATGACAGGTGGAATAACAGATGCTGTTGAGTTATTACAAAAAGACAAAAACAAAGCAGAAGAAAAACATCATAAAGAAGGCAGATACAAATAAAGAGACCAAACGCCAGAGCAGCTGTGGAGGAGGAAACAAACATGCAGATGAAAAGAAAAAAACAAAACATAAGAAACGGTTTAAAAAAAAAAAAAGGGGGGGGGGGGGGTAAAAATGAGAAAATATATATGAGCAGACAGGCTGAAAGAGAGGGGGCACCTGCTTGTCCCCTCCTGTGGTGCCAAAAGTTTGACGGATGCCATTTTGAATGACATTGGAGAGTCCCTCCAGAGTGAGAAGCTACAAGGAAGGAAAGGAAGGAGGAAAGAGGAGAGATGGATAAAGAGGTTTCTATATTAAAGGACAGAAGGACAGAGTCAACAGAAAGGCCTTTGTGAAAGCAGATTCCCCATGTGACCTATATGCGCATCATATGCTACACCTCTTCGTTTAAGGTTCTAATGAGAGTACGAATAAGTTCATCATGCATATGTGTGTTTGTGTTTGCCTCCTACATGGTGTTGCAGCATGACTCACCGTGCCTGGTATGTGCGTACTGACTATCCTCTGGCCGTTGGGTCCGGTCGTAGCTGCACTTCGGATTTTCTTCTTCTTGCGCAGCAGCTCACGGTGCTCCTTCTGTCTGTTCTGAACGTCAATCAGCAGCGAGATGAAGCTGTTCTTCACCTGTTTTTTTGCCCAAATTGAGGTGAAGGTGAGAACATTTGGGTGTCCCTGGCTTGATATTCTAGGGATGTAATGATGAGGAATTGTGGTGCTACTGATTACGGTTTCACGATTACGAGGAGTATTTTGCGGGGTTTATACGTGGGGGTGTGGCACATATAAACCCCGTGTGCCGCAGGGGTGAAACTTAACATGCATTACTAATTCCTCCACATCTCCCACTGTTGTGAAGCATCAGACTATTTTACACCATTTGCCTTGTGATTAAACAGAGCATGTTTATTGCATCAATTCACAGGTACCAGGTACGCAGCCAGATTGTTGTGAAAGGCTTCCACAATGGTAGCCTGAATGAAAGCAACGTACATGATGGTAGCGAATGCAAACTCTATGGAAAGTCAAGTGTGCCTACATTGAAAATATATTGAGGGTCAAGATAACTCAGAAAGACATGACATTTTTCTGAACGGTCTGAAATCTTGAAGGAGAAACTTGTTCCTTCTGCCTTCTGATGGTTAACGCAGTGCCTGTGTAATGTTGCTTTCATTCTGTGCAGGAAGTGCATATTGCTGTGCCTTTTGTTCCAATTTTAATATGCTGTAGTTTATAAGATGGTTTTTGGCATCTTAGATCATTATTTTACATTTGACGTTTAAAAATCGCAAACGCCATGACATTGTTGCACCCCTCGGCCATATGTACGGAACACTCTTTAACATAATAGAATGCCAGTACCTCCTTTTCGTAGTCTAGTTCATCTCTCAGAGCCAATGCTTGGATCAGCTCCTCACTGTAGCGACGGATGGCTGTTTCTACTTCCTCCAGAGTCTCAGTCAGCTCAGACACAGACAGCTGCCGCAGCCCTGGAGACAAGAAAAAAAAATGCAAAAAAGAAAGATGAGGAATTCACATTGTGAAAGAACAGTTGTGTGTGCATATTACATTTAAACACTGAATTATCATAACTTGAGTTGTGTCAAATACTTTAATTCGACTAGCATTACATGACACATGAGTAGACACTAGAGTATAGAGTATTTAAGCCGTTACTTTCAAAGATTATAGTGCATTATAGCCTATTCAAAACCAAATGTTTATAACCACAAGCTTCCTTTAAGTGCTTATAAAATTTGAAGCTTGTAAATCTGTTTTAAAAGATACAAAACAAGCAGTAAAGACTTTACTTAAAACAGTGAAAGACATGACTTCCATTTATTAAGAGCTCTTTTAAAAGACTTGGGTCACCATCCAGTGTCTATTTTTATCCCTCTGAGTATGAGTAACCAACCGACGGCCAGTATTAAACATTGCAGGACACTGTTACTAGCCATCTTAAGGTTAACTCGATGAGAATACAGTCTGCACCATTGTGAGACAGGACATTGTCATATATATATATATATATTGTTGATTATGTAACATGTAGAAGCTTGGCAATTACTAGTCTGTCTGTATTTGTTCCACATCACAGAAGAATGTTAACCCATGTGTGTAGTTGTCCCTTCATGTATTGGACAGAGCAACCTCTTACACTTCATTAAATGATATAACTGTCAAAGGGCAGCAGAGTAGGACCACACAGAACAACACAATGCCAATCAAATTAATGAAATGATTTACTCAAGGCTATATCAACAGAAAGAAATGTCAATAAAAAACACACAAACAAAAAAACATTAACATTAAGAATACATAACTTTAAGTCTCTGTGTAGGAATCCACTCAGTAATACTGGTACTTACGATCCTCGTAGCTGGTGTTAGAGCCTGAGCGTTTCAGACCATGAAGGTCTTGTGAGAGCATGGACAGATCTGAGTGGGAGGGGCTTTCATCATCCTCGGGGTCTGGAGACTCCTGCATCATCTCTTCTATCTCCTCAATCACCTGAACAAAAGTAAAAAAAAAATAAAAAAAAATAATAATAATACAAATGTTCATGTAAAAAATGCAGGTAAAAAGTTAGATATTCAGATTCTTTAAAATGGACATAAAATGATCCTCCAATGAAATACATCAAAATTTGATGTTTAATACATCTATATTTGTTATTGTTCTTAAAGGACAAATTAAAGCAACACAAAGGCAATGTAAGAATACAAGGTACTTTAATACCCCCCAGCCAAATATAGTGTAAGCTTCTGTTGACAGTTACTGACCTATAATTTAAATTTGATTGCCTTTGTGTAAAACTTGCAACTATATTTGTACGTGAAAGTACTTGGATAATATAAAAGCACAAGGCCATTTGACCTTGAAAAATTAGGCCTGTTTTCAAATGGCTACTGTTCCATAACCAGATGCAGTATAAAGTGAGTGCAGAAATCTCAATGCATTCTTCAGATGATGTGAATATGTCATTGAATGGACACACAAACAGACAATAAAACAATTACAATACCCTTTGGCCAGACATTGGCCGAGAGGTAAAAACAGTATTAAAAAAGTCTGGTATCACTTCTGACCCCATCTTGGTGTGTAGGGTCTTTTATTTACCTAAAGAGACCCCTGACCTGTACCTGTTTTTGTTTTTTTTCCTATTTCCCTCTTGTTTTGCTGTGTTCTAGATATTTCTGGTTGTCCCCCTTTGGGCAGTGAGTCTGTAGCCAATAACGGCACTATGCAGCATGTGTGGACTGAATAGAAAAACACAGTGAATCTAGTTACACGGTTCTCTCCTCTTAGTTACTGCATGAATCTGGCCCTGAGACAAATCTCTGAGCAAAGCACACGCATAGACATGAACCTTTCAGCCTACTGCTTCTAACAGATCTGTTAGCGACGCACAAAGTGAAAGGGAGTACAGCAGAATTTTGCATCTTGAGCTTTTCCATAGTTTTGCAAAGGTGTGTTTATGTTTTTGTGAGTCTTTAGGATATAACTGTGGTGACAGAATTAGAAACTAATGGTTCATTTTTCTATTTCTCTGCTTAATTCCTCACTACATCCTTTTCTCTCCCCATTCACTCCATTGCTTGCTTGACCACTGTCCTCTTTGTCTTGTTCGCAGAGTTGAGAGGAAGGGTCAAGACTGATCTGATTAAAAACACAAGCAAAGAACGTAACACGCTTTCCCAGCGGCAAGTGTGACAACATTACCTGTTCAGCTGTGAAGAGTGGTTCGTCATTAATGCAGGAGACAATGATTGAGTGCATATCCATCTGCTCCCTCAGCTCCTCATCATCAGACAGATCCAGAGACTGGTTATCTAGCTTCTGCTTATCAGGGAGGGAGGGAAGAGCAGAGAGAGAGGAAGGCAAGTTGGATGAGACTACAAACAGGTGGTTAAGCAGATTGACAGCAGGGGCGCAAACTGCTTGAGTCGCGCCCGTTCACCAGGAACATTTCCAAAACTGTGAGGACTTGGGAAGGGAGCATGTGCTTTCAAGCCTTCATCAGACCACTAACAGTGTGTTCCTGTGTGTGCCGATTTGTGTGCAGTACCTCATGCTCGATGAGGTTGAGGGTGGGCAGGTGTAGGGTGCGAGTGTGTGATGTCTTCCAGTCCACTGGCATCACGTTGCCATAGTTGTCCGTCAGTGCGTTCCATACCCTTAAAGAATAAAGCACAGTTAATAATTTAATTTAATAAAAACAGGAACAAAGGACACATGTTTTCACAGAGCAGAGATAAGATGAACCCACTTCTCTTCCCTTTTTTCTGTGATACAGCATTACTGTGCACAGTTGTGTCCTGTTCTCTCTGACCACCCCCTCACCGCTTCATTATGTCCCTGCTGCTGCATCTCATAGCTATCGCCTGAAAACCCTAATGAATACAACACTTTCATCTGTATTTCGTCTGCCAAGCAAGGTTTATAGAAAAAGAAAAACCTTTACAAAACTACATGGTGTTAAATCATGTTAAACAGTTTAAACACGGCATTAGGGGCCACTGATATGAGTGACTGAAGACACTGAACCAAAGTTTTGCAGCAAACTGCATTGTTTACAGTTTTCTAGAACCCGCTGAGAAAATATGACAGTAAAGCAGATGGTGGCACAGAATCTGTTAAAGCCAACGAGTTACTTGTTAAACTATGAAATATCATGCATAAATAAGTTCTTGTCAGGCTTATTCATTTCCAGATTTATGAGCTTTATGTGAAAAATGCTGAATTATTATTATAAATCATTATAAAAAATATAATTTTTTGCCAAGTTGGGTCAAAATGGCTATAAATTACAGTGCACTTTGTTTACTATTTGGCTGTTGCTTCAAATTCAAAATATGTTGGAGAATTAATCAAAGCTACAACATTACAACCTTGTAAAAACAGTGTAAAACACACTCTTTATGTGGTCCCCTTTGGAAATAAACAAAAGGAAACACAGTTGACATGAGGCTTGCTTTTCAAACAGTGACAAATATTATACTCTGTGGATATTGTAAAACACAGATACAAATGCAAGTCACAGTGTTTTATTTCTGGCCCAACTGCTGCAAGCAGGGTGAGGATGGATGCTGTGAACCCATGTGTCAGAATGGCTCTGCGTCGTCATACTCTGCCTCTCTCGCACACATACTCAGACCGATGTTTACGTAACTTGCATGTTTCTCCCTGAAGTGCTCATGCACAGCTTGGGGAGCAGGGGGCTGTGGAGTTGTTCTAAATAGGGCAATGGTTGGCAGGAAATATATTTTGTGCCTCAAGCAATGACACTGTCTCCTGCACGTGAGTGCTTGCCAAAATACAGATTAGCTTCAGTTCCACTTAACAAAGGCCAGTTTAGAATTAAAGCAACCATGTCTTTCATTTCTACTACAACTAAATTCTTGTTTGTCTGGTTTATTTGCTTGGAGACATTTATATGGACATGTCAAACTTGATTTTTAACAAACATATTACACCTTATGTGCCAAACACACAGGTGTTTAACTATCAGTGAATATACTCTTGACCCTTGAAATTAAATGAATGAATAAATTAAACACAATTTCACTGTTAAAATATCTGCCTATGCAGATAAATATGAAACTTTGTCTACACAGCTACACAAAAAAAAGTTTCTCCTTGTCATCCTTGTTATTCATCTCTGCCATGGTTTTGCTCGAAAACTTGTTAAGCGCCTAGGCACGTCCTGCAAAAGTGTAGTGAGCCAGAAAAGACTTTTACTGAGTCTGGCACAGTTCTGTGAGCTTCAACAGGCTGCTGTCCAATTATTCTGCTTCCTTTTTCCTCCATTTTCCACCATTTCCCTACTTTCAACACCCAAGGATGTTAACTCTCCCATTTCCTTTTAACACCAGTTAAAGAGCATAACTGTATATGATAACCTCTATGAGTGTGTCATATTCAGGCAGAAAAATAACAATTTTGAATACATATGCGTTGGCATGAGTACCATCCTGTTTCATTTGGTTGGAAAAACTTAGAAACAGTGTGTGACTATATCACACACAAAGTCACAGTGTAGCAGAAGACAGAAGGCAAGAGGAAGGTGATTCATTCATCCAACACTGTACAGTGACTGCTATGCTTGTGTGGGTTTGATGTTGTTGACTGCTGTGAAGTGACAGCATGTTGTTGTGTCAATACATAGTTATGACATTTACGTAATACAGTGTCTGCTGAGGACCTCCAACTGAGATAAAAAAGGAGCTGTTGGGGATGTATGAACAGCTGCTGACAGAATAACCCATTATTAGTTTAAAAAGCTGATGTATGAAACTCTTGATACAAAAAAAACGACAGGAAGACTATGTCAAAAAAATGAAAAAACAGTCTGTATGATGAACATGGTCTATATTCTTGCTGGAATAAAATAATGTTTTTCGGAAATCTAAACTAACTATTTAACATCAACATCCGATTTTTGCATCAAATTGTGCATTACCCAACATCAATATCAAAACTAGCATGAAAATCGTAACGTGGCAGGACCCACCCCCGTCAAGACACAAACACTTTTCATCCATCCCTTGTATTGACTGTGACTGTATCCACCGTTTAAAACTACACACATACAAACGTAATGTAATTTGAAGAGTCGAAGTTAATGGCAGAAACGTCAACAATGACTAGAATTTGTTAACATTGTCAATAAACATGGACTTATCATAGCAGCTTAACTTTACAACACACAGTGAAGCTGAACTGAGATGTCCTCGTCGGTTAACATTAACTTCACGTTAGCTCAACACGCTAAAGTGACTAGCTAGCCGAGATTAAAAGTTAACCTAGCTAGCTCAACGTAACATTCAATGAACTCTCGCAATATCTATATAAATGTAACACTCACTCGTCGTCTTTCAAGTAATTGTCCTCTGTGATGGGCTTAATGGGGGCAATGTTTTCCGTGGTTGTGTTGTAGTTTCGGAAACACACTGTCAGCTTCTCGTCGAAGTCATGGACCAGGTCCTCCATCGATTTGAAGCTGCAGATTTCCCCAGAGAAACTGTTGTCCAGGTCGGAGAAATCATCTAGGCCCGACGACGGATCGCCCACGTTGGAGTTAAGCTGGTCCAGCTGCTCCGCCGACTCGAGGGACGGCTTGAATTCGTTAAAATCCTGCCAGTCCTCATCGAAGTGGGCTAACGGCGCCGCCATGACCGCCGTAAGAGCAACTTTGGCAGCCTTTGATACACCTCGACAGCGTACTGTTGTCGGCTTCGAGACACTGGAGCAGACTGAGATAGGGACAGGAGAGAGAAGGGGGGAGTGGGCGGGGCTTTATGACGCAACGTAAAGTAGCCACGCCTCCATCATACATGGCAAAACAAACCCCTGTCAACTGAGAATACAACACAACAGACATGACGGTTTACAGCTGAAAATGTCGGCCTGCACTTTAATTAATGGTATAGTATAGTATAGTATAGTATAGTATAGTATAGTATAGTATAGTATAGTATAGTATAGTATAGTATAGTATAGTATAGTATATTATAGTATAGTATAGTATAGTGTAGTGTAGTGTAGTATAGTATAGTATAGTATAGTATAGTGGAATTTGGCTCAAATAAATAGTGATGAAATGTATTTGAATCTTACTTAAGTACTGTAGCTTCTACCCCAGTACATCACAGGTGAAAACGTTGTTCTTTTTGCACCACTATTTTTATTTAACAGCTTCACTTGGCCTTTCAGATTCCAGGTCAGTAACCATCTTTGGTTACTGCAATAAACTGCAAAATGGCTCGATGTACATTTTGATAGTTGGGTAGGGTTGCATACTTCTATATTTACTTTTGAAGTTTTCAGAGTGCAATTGTAGCATTATTCTTCACGTAAATGATGTGAGCACTTATATGGTACTGACCAGGCGTGTCCAAACCATTTCTGGCTGCAGATTTTTGTTCCAACCAAACTGTGTACTCTTGGTTGGTTGGAACAAAACCTTGCAACCTCACCAGCCCTTTGTGGAACAGTTTGGATATGATGATAGTTAATGTGTGTGATTTTAAGTGGGTATTATTTAACAACTTTTGTATGGTGACCTTGCCTGTCCTGAAAGGTGCCTATAAATAAAATGGACAGACAGCTAGACAGACAAATAGACAGACAGACAGACAGACAGATAGATAGATAGATAGATAGATAGATAGATAGATAGATAGATAGATAGATAGATAGATAGATAGATAGATAGATAGATAGATAGATAGATAGATAGATAGATAGATAGATAGAGCTGTAAAATAATATTTTAAAACCACATTCAGACATTAAAAACATCCCAACCTACTCAACAGCACAATACAATGGTTAAAAGCAAGTGACAAAAGCAGCATGAGATAAAATGATAATTTTTTAATATAAATGTATAGCCAACAACAACGATTACGTAAAATATTGTCACTTTATTGGCAATCAGTGTTACTCCTAATGTTGGCATTGAAGACGTATCTTACCAGTTGAACTAGCCCCAGTCATTGCATTCAAGATATTGTAAAATACCAAACTGTAATTTCGACAGAAATATTTCAGCCTGACGTGAGAATCGTTTCACACATGCTTTGCCAAAAAGCAGTGGAAATCCGGATGTTTTTCTGTAATATCAGATGGTTGTCTGACACTTTTAGGGGCCTTTACAATGTCTTGCCCTATGAAACTTCCATGGGCCATTTTTTTTTCTCAAAACCCTGAATGATTTATTGAAAATATGCATACATAACACTTCCTACACAACAATACAAAACATTACAATCACTTTTGTAAATAACACATTGAACGCAAACCCACACATCACCCCAGCCCTCCCTAGCCCCAGGAACTTAGAGATGCTACAGTAAGCCCTTAGAATTTCCCACCACCATCCCTACCCACCACCATAACCTCTGAGAAATAAGACATATTTAAATCAGAAACAACTCTTGGTAAACTCAGACAAAAGAACAGAGTAGACACCAGGTTGCATACAGACATAGCATTTGCCACCAGCAGATGAATCGTGGACTTTACTCAACGGCTTGTTTGGATTTTTAGTGTGTATGGTTTGCCTCTAGTCTTCTGAAATAATGTTGGATGTAAGGAAGAGGAGTTCCTTCAACTTTCCAGGAGTTAAGATAGAGGTTTCCAGAGTGTGAAAAATCAAACTGACACAAAACCTACAGAAAACATCACTGTGTGCCTCAATGATTTGGCCTTGATAAGGGTTAGAGAAGTGGCAACTGCCAATCAACAATGGCACACCAAGAGAAAAATTTCGATCAGATACACAGATATTTGATAAAGTACATCTTCACATGAATGAAACTCTTTAAAGGCGAGGGGTGGATAGTTCAGACCTGATTGATTGTACGTAACACACTTCCTAAAGACTCTTCCCACTCCTTTTGGCATGGGTGTTACTGTGCATATTTATTTGTTAATAATAGTGCTGGATAAAATACAACTAAATACAAGGAAACAAAATGAAAAAAATATATGTATATAAAAAGAAAGATAAGAGGGTTTATAAGGATTAGAAAAAATGAGGACTCCAAATGTCTGGTTATATTTTAATATGATCATACAGGGATAGAGGTCAACCAAAAAAAAAAAAATGATATAATGTCAACAAAAATTTTAAGTAACAAAAAGTTCAATAAAAACAGACAGAAAAGCACTGTTTTTAAACATTTTTACTGTATATCAGTCTGTAGCAAATAGTCATTACATACCCTGAAAAAGGGAGGAAGAAAGCTTTAAATGTTGCACTGACCACTGAGTAACGTGGCTGGACAGCAAGGGGATGTTAATGCTGAATTTTCTCTAAGCTCCAAGAGTGGCATCCTCGAGATGTGGCTGTTGTGCCTTATATGTACGAGGAGTTGTAAAATGTACAGTCTAGAAGTTTATGAGCCACTGCTATGGGTGCATAGAGGCGTAGTGAGGGCTCAACTCCTTTAGCAATCACCTGTTAGGTTTTAAGTCTTTGCCAATGCAACCTTTGAAGCCATCAGAATGGCTGATGTGGTGACCATAAGGTCTGCTAGGCTATGAGAACCTTATCGGTTTAGGTCATTTGCAGCAGGTGCAAGAGAGCGAAAAGACCACTCAAAGTGCAGTGGAGGATGTCATACATACTGAAGGTTTGTGTGCAACTGTATGAACAGAAAGGCAGTCTGTGTGTATTTTAGAATTGCAACAACACTCCCTTAACACAGTGGGGCTCAGAGCGTGGTTCTGGTTATTGGTGCCTCATTTCTCTAAGGCTGTGCTAACTACTCACCCAATAATTACAATCATTACCTTCTCACATGAAATGACCCTTTGCTAAGAACACAACACTCTACAGGTTTTTGTTTTTTTTTAAAACATGCCTCTTTCAAATTGCTTTTTTCCCCACAAATTTCCATCAATTTTACCGACAAATATGAATCAATGCCAATAACTCAGTGCCATTGAATGCCACGTGGTAAGGAGGAGGAGGGGTGGGGTGGGGTGGGTGGGGGGTGAAATGTAAAATGAAAGCCCCAGATTAAAAAAAAAAAAAAAAAAAAAAAAAAAAGTTTCCTTTTACAAAATGGCTCTCGAGTTGTCTTTGTTCCACAGATAGAGGTCCCTATGGGGCTTTGGATAACTTAGAATTGGTTTAAAATCCTCTTTACAATTTTACTATGGGATTAGGATCACGAGGGGTGGGGTGGGGGGGGGGCAAGAATCTTCTGCTGGTGTGAACTGAACACACATACAAAAACACACACCAATTAAACCTGCACCCACAAATGTCAACTCTCACACCAACATGTGCATGCATTACTGCTCTCACTCATTCACTCACTCACATTCAGTCTCACGCACACGCACACACCCACTCACAGAGGAGGGACAGCAGTTGTCAGTGTGCCGTTTAAGTTGCACTTGAATGATGTGCACTTTCACATCTGAGAGCATGTCTTTTTTTTTTGTTTGTTTGTTTTGTTTTTTTTTTCCGTTGAGAAAGGTCATTGTATATGTCCTGACAGTGGAAACCCCACATCACCAACAACGTCTGACCCTCTCACCGTTGATATGTGATCTGTGAATCCCTCTGTACTTCTCCTCTTAGGCAGATGTAACGGGAGTTGTGCGGTAGCTAGCTCGACAGAGGAGTTTGGAGGGGACTGTCAGTTGGAAACATTACAGCAACTGTCTTTGTTAGAAGTTAAATTAAGGAATAAAAAGTTTGTTTACCTAATCTTGAGAAACAGAAAGTGGAATCTTCAGGCTAAAGCTTTCCACGGACACTACTCGAGCTAAGATTCACCTCTTAAATGAGAACAATGCTATGACTATCATAAAAAAAATCCCAACATTTAGCATAGCCTTTGTTGTGTTTTGTCAGCTGGTCGGTTGGTTGGTGTTTGTTTTTAAACATAGGACTTTCAGCCATTTTCTTCAAAAGATCAAATGCCAAGAATATAGCAAGAGAGAGGAGTAGAGGAAAACATACATACAGAAGAGCTGCTATATCCCCCCCCCCCCCCCCCCTATGCATCATCCTCCCCCAACAACACCCCACCCCTGTCCATGGAGACATTATACAGGTACGTGCGAGACAAACAGGCAGACAGATGTAGTCCAATGAGTAGAGGGCTGGTCTGCGATGTCTGTCTGGAGGCATCACGAGGACTTGATGTGCTCCAAAGCTAAAAGGTGGATGTGGGTTTTCTTGGGTATTTTGTGAAAAACTAGGCACGGGCTCTGCCATGTGCCGAGATGAAGGAAGAAGTTGGAGGAGGACAGCCAATACAGCTCACTGGTGGATGGCGGTCGGTTACATCCCCCTGTGCAATGACTGGTTTTCCAGGCCTCTGGGTCGGGATCAGGTTTTTGGATGAGGACCTGAATTTTTCAGAATGCTCATCATCACCTCTGCCATTTTATCAAGGCCATCCAGGAGACTACGTTTTCTGACTCTTGTTTCTCTTTTGTCTTGGAGGCTTCTGTTTAAACTTCTGTTTGCTTTAGGTTGGTGCTGGAATTTGTTTGCCCATTTACATCTGGTTTTTATCGTGGGATTCTTGAATTTGATGTTACAAAGGGATATCATCCACTGTATTAGTGACCATCAACTGTCCATGTTACTGCAGTTTTCTGTGGAGAAAACAGGTTAAGAAAATAAGGGGATATAAAAACAAACAGAGCAATTACTTTTTTTTTTTTTTTTGCAGAAAAACACTTAATACTAGAGTGAGTCAGTATAAATTTCTGACACTGACCCGCAAGAATGATAGAAATTACGAAAAAAAAAAACTATGACTATAATGAACAAAAACATTTAACATAGTTTATTTTTTTTCATAATAACACTAAAGATCTGCTTGAGAACAATGTTTCCATTTAGAGAAAGCTGAAGGCAAGCAGAAAACCCTGTCCATTTTACAAAGAAGTGTTTGTCATTTTGAATGCTTTAAACTTTCCAATTAACACGTTAAGACTGTCTTGGGTGGCAGAACATTTGACCCCCGTGGCTGTTTGCTGTGTAATCCTGCATTGACAAACTACAACATGGCTAGTAGTAGTAACAACTATGTGTGTATTAAGGTTTGCTCATTCAGTCTACCCTCATAAAATTCACACCAAACCTCCAGCTACTTATTCTTCTCTTATTACAGCCGAGTGGCAACATCGCACAAAAACAACTGCTTTCTGACCACACTAGACAGCCTAGTTCAGTTGCTACAAACTGTAGTAGTTCCTTCAGGTTTATAAGGAACCACCAGTAATGGTCACTTGCACGAGAATTTGGACTGTGTATTACCGTTGAGTCCATCTGCCTCTTGTGTGTCGAGGAATGGTGCAGGACCCCAGACACGCACCGTGCCATCGTCTGAGGCCGAAGCCATGAGTCCTGGGATTGCCGGGTTCCAACTCACACAGTTAACGGTGCGTGTATGGCCTGTGAGCTCCGCAATGGGTAACTCACCACGCCGGTGCCAGATGTACACTTTGTGGTCTATAGAATAGGGAAGCCGAGGACAAAAGAAAAAAGGTAAATGCATACATATGATTGAAATGCAAGGGCAAATTATGAAAAGGTTTAGAACACAATATGACAGAACACACAAACCAAACCTCACAAAAAAAAACCAGGTTAAATGAAACATGTTATACATTATTTTTTTTTTAAAAAAAGGACAAACATAGCACATATTACTCCTTCGACTCTACCTTCACTGCCACTAGCAATAAAGTCTTCATTGTGTCCTCCAAAGCAGGAGTGGATGGTGTAGAAGCCCTGGGTCACTCCTTGGTACTTTCGCACCAGTACCCGGTCTTGCAGGTCCCACAGGTGCACTCCCTATGAAAGGTTTCGGAGAAATCCAACATTAATGAGTGATGTTTCGCCTATATAAATATTGTTAATGTGTTGGTGGTGATGGACAACAGTGTTAAAAAGGCTTACCTGAGTTGCTACATTTAACAAAGCTAATCTTCCGTTCTTTGAAACAGTAAAAGACATGATAGGGTGGTCCTCCTGGACTCTGTAAAGGACAGTTAGTTATCAGAAACAATAACATGAAACATAAATATGCAAAGACATCACTGGAAAGCATATTTTAACAAATTGAGAATACATTAGTAATTTTGAATCAAATTTTGGAAGCTGTACAGCATAGCATTTTCCCCAAATTTTTTTGGGGAAAATCAAGGTTTCACTAGAATGTACTGGGGATGCTGTGTCTGTATCTGGAGTGTGCCTTGTGTGGTAGTTTAGACAATCTCTGTACTTTCAACAACTGAAAGAAATGGGGAATCCTGAATGTGTATTATTGCAAAAAATAACAGCGTTAAAAAGAAAAAGTCATTTTTTTCCCCCATGTCTGCCTCCGGTTATAATTACGATATGCTTTTATGTCTTATTATTCTGTTAGGGCCCAACACAAAAAGAATGAAGATAATAAGAAAGCAAGTCTGTGCACACACACTATCACCTCTAAGCAGAGCTCTTATCAGGAATAATAATGAGTGAAAACAATTCCGTGCGTAGAAAATCACAAAGTAGTGGCTTTAGGGTTTCTTCACCTGGATCATATTATGAATAAAATACACTTATGCTCAATTATACTTAGAAATCTTTAACCTTAAATTAACTGTCCTACAGCACAGATGATAGAAGGGTGACACATACATGTTTCTGTCCGTGAGGTCCTCAAAGTTGTACCCCCGGATACGTTGGTGTGTGTCTGAGGCCAACACGGTCCTGCCATCACTCAGGCACCACAGGCACTGCACTCTCACACCCTCCCACGAGTCCAACAAGTTACCATCCAGGTCCTGACAAGACAGATGAAAGATGAGGCTCTGAGCTCAGAGACCATCGTCCGCCTCGAGTGACAGCAGCCTGACAAAATGGACAATATGCCCACAACACTGGCAAGAAAACATGCTCTCATACTTTTTCTGCCCTAATATGAGTAATAAGATGTCTACTTATTACTATGATATAACACGTCCTGACAAAGATGCTATTCCTAGTATATCAATGTCACCGATCACTATAAGATGAGCAGTGTTGTATCATTTCTCTAAAGCTGTGGGTGCATATACATTTAAAGAACAAAATATTATGTTGCAATGTCATCTTCCATCTCACACACATTATATACAGTGCATTGTCAGCAAGTGGTTGACCTATATTAGCTTTTCAAAGTTCAATTATTAACTACAAAAGCACTCGAAGAGTGCCATCATTTGTTCCTTGTACTAGTAGCAACATTTCTTGAAAATTTCATCAAAATTTCCTTGGTGGGGGAGCACATTAGCTAATAGCGGATGCATGATATTGAACTGGTGGGTTTTTCATACATCTGATAAAATCTAAAAAATAAACAAAGGGACATTACATTGGTATATTTCAGGCATGTCCAAACTATTCCACAAAGGGCCGGTGTGGCTGCAGGTTTTTGTTCCAACCAACCACACACCGTTTGACGAATTGACTCTCTGAAGACTGAGGTCAGTTGATTAATAGAGTCCAGTCTGGTGTGCTGCTGCTTGGTTGGAACAAAAAACTGCACCCACGCCGGCCCTGTGTGGAATAGTTTGGATATGCCTGGTATACGTGAATGGACAATGATTCGACACCATTACATGTGCATTGACTCCAGTTGTTTCAATAGATCTGTTCAGCACTCTGGAGTAGACTGGAGGCTTGACTTCATTCCACAGCAGCCACACTGTCAAGGTTGTCTGCCATAGTCTATTCTGCCCGCACTACAGATGTGTCTGTATTTATTTTTGGTTGACTGGCCTCATGAAATAATCAGCAGCCAGTGCATGTGATCTCAAAGTGCCATTTAATCAGCTAGATTAATTAGTCTTCCATTATGGTCAAACAAAAACCAGCTCATTCACAAACATACACACAGAGGCATAGACAAATTAGCTTCAGAGTGAAAAGACAAATGGAAACCCCCCCCCCCCCCGACCATGTTCTAATCATTTCATCAGATCCATAGCTGGAAAGTCAATACAATGATACATCTGATTATCATGACTCTGGCTGTTCATTGTCAGCTAAACTTCAGCAGATGTTTAACAGCTGTTAATAAGAATGACTCACATACTGCCTTCTCTTTCTAATATGAAAGAAACATGCATCCACTTACACACTGATAGAACTGTCCCCTCTGTCCTCCGGTAACAAAACGTTTGCCATCTGGGTTCCAGGCCACACTGGTCAGACTGTCTTCATGGGATTGGGACATTTTGGTCCGCAGCTCCCCCGTCTGGTCACATCGATACATAAACATTAACAGAGACGGTAAGAAAACAGACGGTAGGAGAGATAGGGGGAAGGGAGGCAGCAAGAAGAAACATGAAGTAAGAGAGGGGGGAGGGGTGGTTTAAATGAAAGGACGGGGAGGGGAGACGAAAGGATGGGATGAGAAGAGAGGTCATTGAGTACATACACACAGCACTGACATCTATAAACTGAAGGCATGTTTTTCTTTCAGGTGGCCACTTGTTTATTTACTAAATTAAAATCGTACATCTCAAGCCATAGTCCAGTATTAACTATGTTCATAATAATGCAGAGGCTGGCAAATGGAAGCATCATTTGTGAGAAGGTACAGTTGTAGCTACATTTCTAATAAAAGCAAATGGATCACTAAACTGTGTGAATAAATATACCTGCACATTCCAGAGCCAGAGCTCAGAGCAGTCATCAGGTCCGCAGGCGATCAGGTAGGTGTCATCAGGACTCCAGGCTAAATAGGAGACACCGTATGCGTGACCTTCCAGGGTTCGTAGCAGCTTCAGCTGATGGCTTTCCTACACAGACATGAAAAGCAGTCCATCAAGAACATTGAAGATAGGTATAAAATAGGTAATTAGTCACATATTCTTAACTCTCAGCCTTATAATTGTGAGCATGAAGAGAAAACATGAATCAAATATCTATATTTCTGATATATTTTAGTAAAAAAAATAACAAAAAATAAATAAAATGCAGCTAAATGCTGTGTGGCATGAAGTTATTAGATATGGGGTGGATAGACATTCTACAAGATGCCAGGCTGCTCCATAAGCAACAATATATTCAGTCTGCATGACAAATTAAGTGTCTAAGTCTATGTGTTAGAGAACTCTAAAGCCAAAACAACTCAATCTAACTTGTGGAGGGTAAGGCTCATTTTGAATGGGTGTTGTCTGTCATGGAGTTGTTATTTAGGAGATAACAAGTGAACACAGCAAAAAGTGTTGATTCTCAACAACAAAATAGGAGGACTTAGGACATTTCAAAGCTAAGAATGCAGATGTTAGCATTTATCTTCAGGAATAAATCATCAATAGCAGATGACATTTGTGGGATGAAGACTTAATCAGTACATTTACATGCACATCTAGTCCAAGCTACTGGCAATAACCAAGGCAAGGCTTTAACTGGAGTTTTCCAGAAATCCCAGTGTACACGCGCAGCAAGAGAATCGAATTATTGAGTGAGGTATGTTCGACTACAACAAACTAGGTGGCACTGCACGTCCTTTCGCATTGGCATTTATGGACAAAGAACAATTGGTAAACAAACGTGGTAGATTTTAAGCAGACAAAGTAGGAGGAGGACGACGGTGACCGATGATATGGGCAACAACAATGGAGCAGCTCAGTACATTTCGTACACCCTGATCAGGTTCCACATAAGCTGCACACTTCTTTTTCATTACACTTCATTATCTTCTGTTGTTATCCCGACATGACTTTTGTCACTCCCAGAAAGGGGAATGTCCAGGGCAGTCGATGGTCAGGCTAACCATGGTTTACATATACATGCCGAAAAAGCTCAACTCAGAGCCACATTATCTGACATGAATAGTCCAATTACAAAAACTCCCGCTCAGTTCGAGTACAGCCTGACTAAGGTGCATATATGGCTTTTAAATCTTTGATATTACACAGACTAAGGAAATCATTTGAATTATCTTCAAGTGCATGTAAACATACTGACTGTATTTCTGTTGATTCTGTCTCCATAATGTAAGACTAAAACTAAGAGTCACTCTAACAATCACACCAAAAAATTGAATTGTTCTAATTCAGCTTTTTGTGCCAAAGCAAATTTGATAGATGAGGTTATTATTATTTTTTTTTTATTAGGAATTGTTCTTACTCACCGGGTCCACTTGCCAAATTATGACAGTTGTGTCTTTGGAGCCAGTGGCAAGTTTAGTGCCATCATTTGAAAATTTGCAGAACCACACTTCATTACAGTGCTCTGTCAGAATCTGCTGAGTGTAACAGGGGAACTGCTTCCTGTGGAGAAAATTGAAACTGCCATGATGTAAGTTAGCAATCGTAGACTTTTAAAAACGTTTGCATGTCAGATGGTTCAAAATTAAGATCTAATGTATTAAATATACAAAAAAATCAAGCACAGAAAAGGAGAAGATTAATAGGATAGTTTAGGAGAAGAACTATGACCATCAAAAGGGAGTAAGACATCACAGATAAGACTACTTTAATGAATTAATCAGTTACATTTCATTTGTAAGACCAAGCATGACATAAGATTTATAAAACCACCAGCATGCACATCAGATGCTGCTCTATGACAATGACATGCTAAGTCATGTGCTTGGTGTGTAGAACTGACCTGCTGCAAACATGATCTAAGAGAAGAGAGACTGAATCCAGGTTACTGTCCAGCTTGGTGTTATGATAGAGGCAACGGTCCCTTTGCAGCTCCACTGCTTGTCGTAGAAGAGTCTGCAGTCGTCGAGGGGGTAGCATCACAGATGGTGGAAGGTATGCTACAAAATGAGACAAAAAAAGAAGAAGCATCAAACAGGTTCAGTCAGCATACACGTGAATGTAGTATAGCAATGCAGTGTCTTAACACTCAGTCTCTGAACATGAACTTTTTCACTCACTTTGCAATTTGTCCAGCAGTCGACAGCGTGAGGCAGTACCTTTGCCCTCCCATTCTGCCTTGGCTCTCAAGTCCTCGGCATGACTACACATTAGGTACCTGTGGGACCCGCAATAAAAAATAATGGAACAAAACAATAAAATTGATTTTAAATAGATGGAAGCAATTCTTCAATAAAGAAAGAACTGCAAAAGAAAGAAGCCACAACACTCCTAAGCCAAGTTAATCACAACAAGATGAAAACTCATTAGTTTTCCCATCATTCCAGTCTTTACCATTAATGATATAGTCTTTTTTGCTCTGCCACCATCTTAAATGGAGCTGAAATGTTGTGGCCAGCAGAGTAAAACAGAGTATAAACTGTTGTTTGCTCCTTAATTATTACTGACAGACCGATATATTGGCCCATATATCAGGCTTATATTAAATTTTTTTTCTTGTATCGGCATTGGCCTGTTGCGTTAGCTTTTTTACCTGCCATGATTTACTGACATGGAAAATTCACAGCATCTTTGTGTTCTTGGAGTGTTCCGTTACCTGTTCTACCTCACCTTGATGTTTATTTTAGAAAGAACTGACATGAAGAATTGAGTGCACTGATCAGGTTTTTTTATCTGAATGTAAATGTTATTATGTGAAATGTTAATGCTACCTGTTCTACTTTACCATTTCCCTTGTTTACACCAGTAGTTTAATATTATTTATTGTTCAATAAGCTGATGATTTTGTCACATTTGTTATCATTTGGGAAAAAAAAACACCCATGAATATCAGCTCCAAGTCCTGACTTAGAAATATCAGTGGCCTGTTTCACTCATCACCGAAAGCTAATGTTTATAAAATAATAATAAATTGGAATTGGCCCCAAGAATGTCATATTGGTCAATCACTAATAATTATTAACCATTACTAGTCAGTATCACATGTTTCATTTTACAGTCAACTGAGCAGCTATCAAACAAACCCAGTAGTAGTAATTTAAACATTATTTTCACAGATAAATCTGACATCAGATAACAGGCAATCTAGTTATGAAACCAACAGCTGCTCCACGTGTGTTTGAGTGTGTATTAAAGTGACAGAAACTGGTCTGTTCTTTGACTCCACTCAGATTTCCCATGACAGCTTACACCAAACATTCATTTTCTCACAGGGTGAAATACAACTTCAGGGTTGATAAAAAAAATAAAAAAAAAACATCCCCACAATTGACACAAACTGAATATATGTTCATTGAAACAGAGTGTTACAACTGCACACAAGTGAAAATGAATTGTCATGGTAACAATGGTGCTCTGCAGGTCTCTATTACCATGATACCATGATTGTGTAAAATTATGAAGACCTCCTAGGTAGTAATATATATATATATATATATATATATATATATATATATATATATATATATATATATATATATATATATATATATATATATATATACACACATACATACATACATAAGTAAATATCACTAACAGTGCAAGAAAGTTACAGTAGAACTCGCTGGGAACTGGGCCTATTCTCTACAGAATACCCACTACTTTATAATAACACAATAACAAAACTTTGGAAGTGGGAAAATAAGACAAAAAGTGCTGAATGCACTTAACTGTATTATTTACACCAGAAACTCCATTCCCTGAATGCCAATAGTTTTTGAACAACAAAAAAACGTTTAACATGTACCAAAATATTTTAATTACATCAACACTCATTCTGTAGACTCCATTTGTGTAAACAGTGCATAGATTAAAAAAAAAGGTCATATTTACCAAGAAATAATTTGCCAGTAATTGATTAAAAAATTGATGATTAGATTATTTTAAACTGGTACTGATTCTAGGTTATAATTTAATTCAAATTAAAACCAATTTATATTTGTGATTATTTATGGTATCACCAGTGACTACAGAGGTAGTTGGATACACACCTACTTTGTAGGTGCGGATTTGTCTAGACATGATGTACTGCCTTATGCGAGTTATGAGACAGATGCAATATTAGGCTTGAAACAGTACCCGCTGAGGACATGGATGCGATCCGTGTTGTACTTGAGTGGTGTCAGCTCGCCTCTGAGCACCTGAAGTGCCTCCAGGACTTTGCCGTCTTCCAGATACTCAAGGTACTTCTGCTGCAGAAGCAGGAACTTCATACGCTAAATATCAAAAAGACAGAAACTATGAGAAATATGACTGTACAAGAGGTTTAAAAATGGATACATTGTGTTGGAAGAGAGCAAAGGTTAACAGATTAACTCATGAAGATAAGAACATACATTGAAATCCAACTACAGAGTTAAATGCTCTTTTAACATTGATAAGAAGCTGATTATCCAGTGATCCATCAGCAGCTGTAGAGTACATGAGTACAATTAAATGTACAGGGCTAAAAAAAAAAGGCAAATCTCCGTATGACAAAAACCATAATGAATAATTGTATCACTACAGTATTACTTACAGAAACATACATAAATGTGTCAACATCAACAACCTATTGGTCAAACTACTGGTCATCACTGGCATATGTTTAGCCATCATGGCAGCTGGTCATAACAGTTGTATTTATTGTGTCTTTATATTAACTGCGATATGTACGCTCTATGCAGCAAAAGCTGCTGCCCTGACAACATATCCAAGCACTGATAAAAATACATGCCGACAAACAACTTCATGAAAATGTCCACCCACTAAAGTCTACAAATAAAAGGACTTCACGAACATGTAGGAACACTTTGCTCAATCAATGAAACATCAAGTATATTGTAAGTCAACAGTGTACAAGAAAAACATGTTTATAACAACAAAAAGCTCTAACAACTCAGTACCTAAAATGGCCACCTACACTGCAAATAGACAGAAATCTGTAGCTATCAATGTTCCCTCAATAAGCAGCTGTGAGAGAATTTTGACAAAGTACAGCACCCACCTGACTACCTGACTAGAACTTATCTTGTCTGTTAAACAGCAGGCTAGCTAGGACTAATTAGCCGGTGCTGAATCCTATTCCCAAATTAATGCTGTATAATAAAAATTAAATAAAGAGACTGTTCCTCTAAAGAGACTTTACCAATTTTAGGTATATGTTTGAATGCTTGTTGCTTATTCTAAAAACTACTATCTAGCAAAATCTAAATAAATATTATAATGTGGGCACTTTTTCCGCAGAAACCAAAATGCCAAAAGCAATCATTTTATATATCAAATATTGCAAATAAAGCAAGTAAGTTATTTTGTAAACAACAGGGAGGATCTGTTTACCTAGGAAGAATTCCCACATGAATATTTAGTGAAATATCAGATACTGAATCAAATGATCCTTGGTCACATTCAAATGGTTTTCAATAGGGATCAGATCTCAATATAAAGTTGTCTCTTTATTTTTCCTGTCTAGAATTGTACTAATCTTTACTGTTTTGGGCAACTATTCAACTTATACCCTTTAAGTTTTATTTGCAATACAAAACTAATGTGAAACACGTGAGACCACATGCCAAAAATGTTTTTACGTAGAAAGACATTAAGTAAGATTAAATGTACAAATTTAAAAAATTTAATACAGTGTTTATTTGTGATGGTTCATTTTCTGAAGTATAATACAGAACATTTTAGCTTCTACTGTTTCACAGCAAGAACCTGCAGCCCTGCATTATAATTATATCATTCTAGAACCTCCTGCAATTCATCCTGTCTGAAAAGCCATCATTCAGTCCAGTACAGGTTTGGGCAAAGAGAGCTTACCACAATAGCATTGGGAGAATGCATCAGTGCTCTCAGCTCATTGAGATCATTCTCAGCCTGGTTCAAAACAAAGGGAGGGTGATGGAGGGGAGAGACAAGAGAGGGAAATGGTTAGCTCAGCACTTTCCATGCATGTACTGAAAAAAATGACAAACACATGAATCATCACATAGATCGTATGTTTTCGTTCTTGATGGAGATATGCAATTGTGGCAACAACTGAACTAATCATATTAATGATCTATCTATATATCTATCTATTGATGATATGAACCTGGCCATTTTGGTAAAATTATCATATTCATAATCTCACAGCTCTAAATAAAATAACAAGACTCCAGGAATAAGATATTTCGAAACAAACTTCTATTTTTAACACCACCTAAATTAAAACCTTAATAAACATGGTTGCTCAGGTAAAGGCTAGTAAGTGCAATAACACTGGGCACACGTTGGGACATGAGTATGGTCATTCTATTTAAAAAATAAAAAATAAAAATATGTTAACTATTTCACCAGTTGACTGGCCACACAAACCACCAGACATGATGATGTAGAGAATGTGACAACCAAAAATGTTTATGATGTATATCACTGTAATCTACAGTTGTATTCTTTACGACACTTCTTTTGTCATTTGGGTGCTCTTCCACAAAGCAGATGCAAATAGAAAAAAAACAAAACATATATGGTCTAAAATGGAGGAAGGGGAAGAGGATGTAGAAGGGGCTATTTCCAAACAAAAATTAATTTCCAAAATGTAATGAAGTAAATTTGGCCATTTTCAACTATTACTTACTTGAATTTAAATAACAATTCCTGTGTTGATATGAACTGTTACTGTACCATAAAACACATACAGTAATTTAATAATTTGCTATATTATCCACACGTAATTATTTTTAGCGAGTGTTACTTAAATGGTCGGACATATATCACTAAATGTAACATCTGTTGAATGCATACATTTAAAAATAGTAAAGAAACAATATATCACTAAGAAGCAACCATGTAATTGCCATCAGGATTATTTCTATTACATAACCATTGGAATTCAAGACCAACCTTGTCCCACTCCCCCTCCATGACATGGTTGCGGAACTTGGTAGCTGAGGGGTGTTCCAGTCTGCAGCCCGATTCCTGCATTAGCAGGTCGACTGTCTGACTGCAAAGAGAAAAGACAAGAGGCAGACAGAGAGAGGAAAAAAGGCAGACAAAGTTAGACATACAGACTGATCAGGTAAAATATACATAATTGAAAGTTATAAATAAATTATGGCTTCATAATGTGTTAAAATAACTTAAAGCCCGAAAACAATATCTCAGATACAGTGACTTCAGTAAGAAAGACAGTGACAACAGTAAGGTTAATGCATGAAAATTAGTCTGTGATTATATAAAAATACAAAATGCAGTTCACTTATTCATATCACTGATTAACTTAGTAGCCATGACATTTCAGTATATGAAAAATAGTACAACACAATACAAAGACACCAAATATGTGAGTTGATGATCTGCAATTCCTTTAGTTCAAAGTTCAATGACATCAACTGACAATAGGATGATGGAAATTTCCCACATAATACAGTCTGGAAGAAGGCAGTACAGAGTGCTCGTGTCATCAGAGCATTATTTGTGGGCAGCAGGAGGTTCACCATCATGAACTGTGCTCCCGCTGCAGTTGCCATCAACCTGTCAACCATGAACTATAGCCATCTGTCCAAACAACACCTTGATGTTAAACACACCACAAGAAGGTCTGCTACTGTGTTTGAAAAATAAAAGTAGACTTAGGGGTGGAGAGGAGGGGGGGGGGGGGTCTGACACCTTCAGCAATATGACATCATCTTCAGGTATCAATGGAGTGGCGCAGCAGCTCTGTGTTGAGCCTCTCATCTAGCTGGCTGCTACAGTGATCTCACTTGCATTCTCCCAGCTGAAATGCAGAGGCTCTGTTTCATATAAGGCAATGCCATACACCCCCTAACCCACCCTCTCTGTAAATATTGCGCTGTTAAGCTGTCTTTTATAGTGTCTTGTAATGGCAGCTACACTTCTCAGCAGGATACCAGAGGATGTCTTGCTTTCGGGCAATGGCAACAGCCACTTTGAAGAACAGAACTAGACACACATTACTTGAAAACCCCACTGTGCTATAATTAGATTCAAATACAGAATTTCAATCTAAAACAGCTGGTAGAAAGCGCATTCCTCAGCCGCCATGAAACCAACGAATTATGCTCGATTCAGAACCAAGTGTCGCCTACGGTATTGACTGTTATCTTTAAATAAATACATGCCTTAAAACATGGACGTCAATGTGTGTGACTGACTGTTGGCACATTGCTCTGACACAGTGACAGAAAAATAGACCGCAATTCATGATTAAAGTTGCGGCATTTAAGAAAGAGCTGTTTAAAATGATAATTAATATGATACATAAAAGTGTAGCTCGACATGACAGCTGAAGACATGCAAACAGTGTACTCGGAATACTAAACTATCCAGGACACTTTTCATAACCATGCTCGTTATTACAGTGTGTCTGACATATTAATATTCCTCCCACACCATCCTGCAAAAAACATGAGAAATGATCCCAAGGCAGCCAAACTGGAAAATAAAGAAAACCACAATCAGAGTGTAAAAAAAAACCCAACGCTGTCTCCCCACACGTTAACATTTCCTCCGCATTTTTTTTTTGCGCAACAGACTTTAAAACGTAAAAATATGTACTGCAAAGTCTAGAATCAGAAATTAAGCCCGTAATTCAAGTTTCTTCTTTCTTGTGGTGGTGCTTTTACGCTTAAGCAACCATGAAAAGTCAGTGGATGTTGTTTTCTTTGCATTAACGATTACTAGATGATGTAATGCCTTTATTCAATGCGAATTGTACAACGTTAATTAACACACCATGGCACTACTAGCATATAAAAGCCATTTCTGCTCACAAATGAGCTGAGGAGCTACTGTTAAACTGTGTATTTGTTTCACAGGAGGTTTAATGTTAGGACGTATCACCACAACGCAGGCTTGTACTGTTAGCCATCAAGCTAACTGTTATTGTGCAAGATGGACCCCTTCTTTCTACCAACTGCCGAGCGCACAGGCTAACTACCCCATCCCCCATGTTTGTGTCTGTCAAGCGCACTAATAGCGCTTTTACCAACTGCTATTTCGCAGTTTCCCTCAAAACGATCTGGTTTAGATTACACTTCATCTATTTAATACTGATGTTAGAATCGTTAGTGGGATTTTCCCCGACTGACACATTGAATAAACTTACTTTAGCCCTAATCCGTGGAGATGTTGCCCTATTAATCGAATCACATCTTCCTCCGCCTGCGAAAGTCGTTTCTTCTTTTTCAACGACCCGACCTCTGAGCCCGAAGCTGTGGGGGCAACCGAAGAACCGGCCAAGGTTGAAGACCCGTTACTGGTACCGACCCCATTCCCGTTGTCTGTGCTGGAGAGTAACCCATTGGAGTGGGTTCCGCCAGCCGAGGAAGACTCCCCGTTTTGTGCGCTGCTGAGGCAGGAGAGCTCTGACGATTCTTGTCCCTGACCTGCCCCGTTTGACTGCATGCTGCTGCTAAGGTTGTTGACAATACTTCGGTTAAAGTGGATGGCAGAAGTGGCTTGAGAGTGTGCTGCAAGTCCTAGGACAACTCCGGACAGGCCTGTTACAACTGCTGAAGCCCCGGGCTCTCCTGCTCCCTCCGCCGCCGAGGCTCGGTGCTTCTTCCGCGGGGGCGGCGACGCTCCGCCGGTGTCCGAGTCGGAGGAGGAGGAAGCGGAGGCCAGAGTTTCCTCACCGAGAGCGGCCGTGGTTAGAAGCCGGCGGTGCTCCGGGTGGGAAATGAAGGTTTAACTTCCAGATTTAGGCTTCGTTGTGGGGCTCAGAGCGGACTGTCACTATGGGAGCTCTGTCAGGTAGCCCGTTTTTGTTGTTGTTTCTCTAAACAGCTGCAGCTCTAATGGAGTCCTGACGCCCTGACGTCACCGGAAATTCCTTCACTACCATACTTCCGGGTAGAATTATATCCGTGGGCGGTGCATGAAAACTTAGCATAAGAATTAACTGACATTAACAACAGACCACACCAAAATTAATCGGAACGTTTCTCAGGACTATATCAAAAACATTAAAAATAAATTATGTTATTTCATTTCGTTTTGGAGCCATGCTTAAAAAATTCAACACTAACTGTCCTGCAACATTGTATGTAATCAATAAATTGGGGCAATAATAGAACCATTCATGCAAAAAATAAAATGTCATCAATTGTGAATACACTCTACACGATACTTAGTGGTTATTGTTTGGATTTAGGGACCCATGTTAACACTAGGTATACAAGCTTTGGTAAAGACCTTACATCCATATGTATTCTATATCCTATTGTTTATATATATATATATATATATATATATATATAGATGTTGCCTGTATCTGATAATCTGATATGTATCTGATTAACTTAACTTCATCAGTAGGGGCCAGGTAGTCTTCCATTGTATTTATAATAAGATCAGACTAATTATATTTAATTATCAGACTAAATGGGTGGGAAAAAATGGACCCTGTCTCTTTGATCTACCCCGTCTTGTATATCTTCAAATCCTAAGCCATACATGTTCACATATACTTTAACCCCACAAAGAAACACAAAAAACAACATAAAATTCAGCAAATACTGATAGTGGCTTGTTAAATCCAAGTGTATACAATGTCTGTGTAAATTCTCAGTTGCCTAGGTCATTGTTCTTCTTGGTGGTTCTTTTAGGTTAAATTGGGAGTAAATATGTGTTAAGCCATGCATTGATGAATTTAAGATGAGATAACACTTTATTTATACCACCATGGGGACATTTCACATCTTAACAGCAGCAACATACAACAAGCGAGTGCAGAGAAAAAGCCTGGTATGAAAACCACAAACAAGTGAAGAATGAGTATATAAAGAGGAAAAATAAGAAATTTTGTATTTATTGAAATATTTATATAAACAGAGAAATAATTTTAATTTAAAATTAAATACACTATATCCATGTACATGGTGTAAAGTGGGAGGCAGGGAGTGACTGGGAACTGTTACATAGCCTGATGGCCATGAGGAGGAATGACCTGTGGAACTGCAACTTCTTGCACTGTGGGTGTAAAAGTCTTGTGATGAAGTGACCCTCTCCATGGTCTTCCTGAGGTGGGAGGTCAAGGCAACAGGTCTGTGGTGATTTGGTCCACTGGGGTGGATATTTTTGGGAACCATAACCACACAAGAGGTCACCCTATCACTGCACTTTGAAGTTTTAAAGTTTGCACTAGGATACTTGTGTCTCCTCTCATCACCACTTTATATCCTCACTAGGGTCGCAGGGGTTTGTGGGGGCCTAATCCAGCTACAATGGGCGAACACCATATATGAGACGCTAGTTCATTGCAGGGCTGAACATATATAGACAAACATTCACTCTCACAATGTGGACAATTTAGATTAACCAATTAACCTATCAGTACATGTGTTTGGATGGTGGGAGGAAACTGGAGTACCCGGAGAAAACCCACGCAGACACGGGGAGAACATGCAAACTCCACACAGAAAGGTCTGGTGTGGGATTGGGACCAGGCTCCTTCTTGCTGTGAGGCACCACCATCTTAATGCCAAGAGCTGCTGAATGAAATGTCATTGTGTCTCGCATAATGACAATAAAGATTCTTGATTCCACACACCTGGGACTCTCTCCAGACTGAGGCTTGGGTTCAACACATACAGAATCACCTCACTGAGCTGGTCTGCATATTCCCTGAGCAGCTTGGAGCAGATTATATTCCTGGCCTTCATCTTCTTGAGTTCCCGTCTCAACTGGTCCATAGTGATAGAGAGGGCAGTGGGAGGTGACTAGAGAGAGTCCTCAGTGACAGGGAGGGGAAAGTAGAGAGATGTGTGAGGGGCAGAGGTGATGGTAATATCAGCAGTGGGGAGGCTGTTGTTCTGGGTGGGTGAATGGAAGACCATGAAAGGGTGGGGGCTGGAACTGGGACAGACTAGAGCTGAGTTGCTGATCAGCAGAGGGGAGATAACCTCACTGGAGAGGTGTTAAGGGGGGGCTGGTGGGTGGGGGTTAGAGAACCTGTTAAATGCAAATTCAGCTTGTTTGCCTAGTCCTGATCTCCATTGGAAGAATATCCACTTCCATTTCTTCTGTAGTCTGACATGTGTTTCAGACTTCTCTACACATCCCAGACATTCTCCAGGTGCTGCTCCACTTCCCTGCTGTAGCTGTCCTTGCACCGCCTGATGCTCTAGCTCAGCTCTGTCTCAACTCTTCCATGCTTCTCTTTGGAACTGTTGTTTAAAATGGGGCTGTAGGTTTTTGATGCATTTATGGAGGGGTTGTTTGGTTTCTCCAATGTCAGTCAATATATTCCTCACTGCACTGAATGGCATACAGAATGCTGCTTTGCTTCTCCCTATAGTTATTTCAAATCCACCAACACCCTGAGGCAGACTCTGGATCTCCCGAAGGACAAACGTCCCAGAGGAATGTATGGAGTATGTTTACATACATATAGAAATGCGAATTGCTGCCTTACTCTGATTGAGGTGTTTACATGGCTTTTAAAACTCAGACTTTAATCAGAGTAAGGCAATAATTAGAAATTTTAACAAAGTGCATGCAAATGTACCTACTGATTTATACATGGCTCAACACAGGAGAGCCTGCACCTCAGGCCAGGACTCTGCAGTCCATTTTCACTTGGAAGAAAAAAGACACTCCTTGGAGGACAGAATATTGGCCAAAGAAAACAAATTGTATGAGAGAGGAGATAAAGAAGCCATTTTTGTGAAAGTGGAAAATCTTTCCTTGAGCTGGGGTGGTGGTCTGAGACACAACTTATCAAAAAAACCCTCCTCAACAGCCCTGAAAACACACACACAATATCCACTAATGACCCTGCCCCCAGGACCACACCGTCTGAATGACCCTAACACTTAAATTCCTTAGCCAGGCTGTGGATTAACACACACACATGCGCACAACTCCCCCCACTGATTGTAAAGCCTGGATGAGAAATTAAATGTTTTCAAAAGAGCTAAACAATTGCAGTTGAACTGAGAAGAACTGCGTAGAGCATTCTCAGTTCCAAACTCTGAGGATGCTGTTTATTTATTCTGTGTGGACATTCTTTGTTGTCATCACACTGCTAGAATATTTTTCTCTTCTGATCTACCTTCACTTTGCACAGATGTTTACCATGATAGTGCTGATAAATGTATAGTAGAAATCCACTTGGATTAGGCAAATTTCTTTAAACAAATGCTCAATGTAATGAATATGCCTGTTCATAGTTTGTTCCAGAGCACTCTATGAACCAAGTGCAATATTAAAACGGCAAGCAGTCTCAAAGGCCTTTGTCGTCTCTCGCGACCGCCTCCCCATGAAACTGCCAACAACAGCTGACAGCGAGATGACCATCGTACTGTGGGCAGGATGCAATATCCTGCCAGAAATGCACACTTTTGTATAAATATGTAGAAGGCGCTATAGAGACTTATTTGAAATATTGTGTGTTGAATGGGTGTAGAACTGCGAGACTGACAAGACACATTTCTTTACTGACTTTTACGAAACCTATAAATACTCGCAATTTTTCACAATTCTGAAGAGTGTGCGAAATTTGGTGAATTTTCCTGCATGTTCAGCTTGGTCTCATATGAAATCTCTCGACCTCCCCCACATCACTATGGGGTCAAAGGTCACATGTGAAACACTTCCACTCATGTCAGTGACCCTCAGTGGCCGTGGCCCATAGACTCCCATTCATTCTGAGCAGGGGCAAATATGCGGTGTGTGTGACGTGCACATGCTCAGACACGGCTCGCTACCGTGAGTGTGTGTGAGTGTGTGTGAGTGGTGCGAGTCGTCCCTGGCATATTTCATCCCCTTGCGATCACAGCAGACTCAGTAGGCCTTGCGCCCACGTGGTCCGCGGCGAAGGTCTAATAATAAATCTTGAACCCACAAGCTCTGTGAACTATTCAGCTGTATTTTAGAATATATACATCTATACAAGAACATTAGATTCCACTGCCATGTTTCACTGTAAGTGTAATTATTTTTGTTTATTAGTCTACATGTATATTATGACTATGGAGCTCATGAAGATCTATAACAGGTAAATAAAATGCAGATTTGCTAGAAATAGAAAACTGGCAATAAAATGCATCCATGACAGTGTTTGGAGTGATCACTGGTTGTCAGATTTTACTCCCCCCCCCTTCTACTGTAAATGCCAGTAAACAACCAATTTAGCATCTGTGGCATAAAACAGAGCAAACTTTCATTTCAAGTCGACTTTGCATCTCAGTGTTAGCTGTGAGTAGACATACTATGCACAGGTGTCCACTTGAGGTTGGCTCACTCAGGATGAATGTCAATGTTAGATGCAAATAAAGCCTTTTCTCCACACATTGTGCTATGTTATTGATAAAGTCAAGTAAATCAAGATGGATCCACTTGGTGAGGAAGGGCAGTGGTCGCAGTAGCAGTGCCATTATTAGCTGGTTTATCTCTGCCTTTCATGAAGAAAGTAAGCAGCTCCCCCTTTCCTTTGACAAATATCGATCCTCTTCGGACAAAGCGAAAGTTATACTCCTTCAGGATCATATAGCAGTCCTCCACTACCTGAGGGCAAAAATGAGCAAAACATGTCCAAAAGATAAAGCTCAGCCTGAAGACACTTCTGAGTTAAAAAAAAAAAGAAGCAAACAAAAATGTGTGTGAGTGTGTGTGTGTGTGTGTGTGTGTGTGTGTGTATACTCTACCTGGATGTTTCCCATTACTCCAGTGGACTCCATTCTACTGGCGACATTGACAGTGTTTCCCCAGATGTCATAGTGAGGCTTACGAGCTCCAATCACTCCAGCCAGTACTCCCCCCTTATTGAGACCTGCAGGAGATGAAAACGGAACTCTTGAGAATTTTGTCGATATGCAAACAAACAAGGAGAAAGACATACTGACACACAGACAGTCATACTGACCAATTCTAAGCATGAAGTTGTTGAAGGATTGTTTGTTCAGGTTATTCAGCGTGACTTTCATCGCCAACGCAAATTCAGCCAAGTCTGCAAGGTGCTGCCAACGCTGAATAAATGAAGACTCCTCTGGCTGCAAAGCAACAGTATACAGCCATTCTGTCATTAGCAGCATCATTTTTTTAACAACTAAGTTATTACATAGTAGTGGAAAAAAGTATTCGCACATCCAGAAAATTTTACAGTTTCCAACATTATCATGAAATATTTGAAGAAGAAAATATTTGTGTGTGTTTCAAAGGATGTATCAGACAAACAGATGGAAATCATTTTTTATTGTTTATAAGGGAAAACAACCAAACTAAATTATTGTTTAATATACAGTTATAACATGTCATGTCCTTCATGTTTTTCTGATGAAACATCCAGTTTTGACCTCAACTGAATACAGCATGTGTAGAAGGGAGCATGTGGGTTTGGAGAAGGAAACAATACTTTCAATACAATAGATTTCAGTGATTTTTAATGCAATATATCACAAATGCATGGGTGTACAAAAACCTTTTTCCACCACTGTAGTCATAGTTGTGTGTGGCAGAAATGTTGTTATAAAATCACACCTTGTGGCAGCTTAATCCATTAGAGCTGCTTTCTGGGGTGAGTCCTGATGCTGCCATGTATGTGCTTCCTATTGTCTTAATCTTAGTGATACAGCGGAAATCGTCTCTGTCTAATAACTGTCAGAAAGAATAGACATCGACTAGTCATGACAGGCGCAGGATTTTTGAGTAGTAATATAAATGTACTGTTACACTTGTGCAAAAACACTGCATAAACTCACACTGTCAAAGTCTGAGATGATCTCATTGAGAATTCGGAGACATTCTAGACCTCCGTTGTTGATGCTCTCTTCAGTGTAGAAGTCAGAAAAGTTGGGGATGGAAGCAAACATTACACCAATTTCATCATAGGACTGACTGTAAAGCTCCTATAAAAGAAAAAAAAAAAGTCCATAATGTAAGAGCATTTCTAGATTTTATTCAGAATGAAGCTGTTTTTTTTTTTTTAGTATATATGAAATCAGCCACAAGATGGTGCTATTGTGAAAAATAATTTGAACAAGTCATTATTTTAATGAGCCAAGTAAAACACGGATTGAGGATATTACTATTTATTTGCCCCTGATGCAAGAGGTAGATATACTTTGGAATCACAGTTTTTTTAATAAATAAGGTAATATGCAAGTACTAGACTGTGAATGTAGCTCACTTTTACATTTTCTATGCCATTCCTCACAAATGCACACTTATATGCACCTCATCTCTCTTCTTAGTGCCCAGGAAGTGTTTGGCCACATGCTCTGGCAGCATATTAGTGACCAGTGCTTCATTCCAGCGTCTCATCTCAAACACCTTCTCCTTCTGATCATGAACGCCAATCTTCCACAGGAACAACTTCCGAGATTGATGCTCCAACTATACAAACACAGCAGGGAAATTATAAACTGTATATCACTGTAAAAATACTAAACAAACTTTATTACAGCTGAATTGTTGTAGAATTTAATGATTTACTCAAGCATCACACTGAAGTAATGGTATGCTCCTTTTTTTTTTTTTTTTTTTAATTTTTTAACAGCTTTAGTTACCAGTTACTTTTCAGATTACAATTTTGAGTATGACATATTAAGACATTCCTTTTTAAAGAACATTTTAATACATCTTATAATTAATAAACTATTGAAATGCCTGTTGAATAAATGGAAAATTCACTGGCACAAACCTGAGACAAGGCCTGTTTTTTTTTTAGCTTGTGACTCTTCCACTTTACAAACATAGAATGTGACACATTGTTATATAAGTATTTTGAACCGCACAACAGTATGTAAAGACGTTTCGTAAGTTTGACTTCAAACATCTACAGCAAAGTGTATGATACACATTAATGTAGTTGTAGTAACAAAGCCAAAATATATTCTCATTAGAGCCAGGAATTTATTTTTGTCCTCTGTAGAAGACAAAAGCTTCACAGAAGTACTTAAAAATACTGATCATTGCAAAGGTCATTCCATTATATTCATATACTCATATACTCTTAGTTGACTTTTTTTTCTATTATACTGTTAACCCTTTGTGGTTTGGTAGTGTGTATGCACAATGCATAAGACATTTCACTTGCATGTTGTACAATATGTGCTTGTATATATGACAAATAAAGCTAATTTGATTTTGAAGTTATTTAATTAAAAATAATAAAACAATTTTTTAAATAGATCTGAAAAAAACTATGTAGTTTCTAAACAAGGTAATTGTTTAATGTAAAAAAAAAGGGTCACATTTTCACTCCTGGGTCTCAGGAGGATATAATGACATAACATTATTATGGATCATTTTTCTGTAGAGTGTTTACTTGGTCTCTTCATAATTGTTGTACATTTTACTGATAACATAAAGCCTTAAGGCTGGGACAGTCATTGAAATATTCTGAAATTCTAAATTTTAACCTCCGTGTGTTATTAGCTATTGTTATGTACCTCCTCTTACCATAAAACATTTGAGCAACACCTGCTAAAATGGTAAACACATGCAATAAAACAACTGTTACATGGTCATAAACTGACAAAAGTCACTTATATTCACCATTTACACCTTAAAAATGTCTAGAAAATCTATCTGAATCAATACTTAGAGAATCTAAGAACCAACACATTTCTGGATCTCACTGAGGCACAGGATTGGCTCCATATTTAATGTTGGCAGAAATGACCAAAAATAATAACTTGCTCAATAAAGGGTTAAATGTGGAATATTGTTAAAGAGTGGTCTTGAATGATATGAGTATTGTTTTCACTACTGGCTGAGAGTCAGAGTGAAATAATGTGAGAGTACAGATTAACAGGACTCACATGACGGGCAAAGAAATAAAAGCCAATCATCATGACGATGATCATCATGGTCATGAGGTATTTGGATGGTACTATGGATGTCCTGAGAGGATAAAACATGTATTAGCATATTATTATGTTAATAGGTAAAGTATAACAAAATAAAATTAGCATCATATTAACTTATTGTTTCTCACCTATAGTTGGCGAACTGTATGAAGTCATACAGGTCGTAAATGTCACGCCAGCTGTAGATATTCACTGCTCCAGTTGCTGTGACGACCAGCACCATGAGGCCTAGTTTGATCAGGTGACTCACCTGCACCAACATTGCGGTTGCGATGAGTGACATCACAGCCATGAAGCTGTAATGTTTAGGATTTTCAGCACAGGTTCGATCACTCAGAGACTCCAACACGAAGCCAGAGGTGCTGTTGAAGACCCGAAGAGATGGCGGAGCACAGCTGAGCTACAACAGAGACACAACCACATTTAGTAAGTATGTTTTTAATAACATCTGAAGTCTATGTTATTTAACATTTCACTTTTAATGCATTCGAGTTTTGTCTTTTTATTTGCAAAAGAAGTTTTCTTTTTTATTTTGAGACACTGATTATTTAAGTATAGTTTTCATTCATTCATTCATTCATTCATTCATTATCTGAACCCTACTGAGGATAAAGCAGATAAAGATACATGGTGGAGCCTATCCCAGCTACATATGGGTGAAGGTGGGGTACACCTTGAACATGTCACTAACTTTTAATTTATTTTTAATGAAATTGTTACATTTTTTATGAATTAGACACCTTCAATCTTTTTTTTTAACAACTGAAACTGTAAAATAAAAGAATTGGTGGCATTAAATATAATCCACATTAAAGGTTGCATTTTGTGCTAAGTTCTTACACTGGTACAAACATCTTTCATTTTCTATTGTCGTACATCATGAACCCTTGACTTTTTGTGAAAATGACAATTAAGCTGAATTTGTTTTAATTTTTTAAAGGTTTTAATTCATTTGAAATTGTTGACTGTGGTTTTTGTTTAGTTTTGTGTGCCATTTTTATTTCAGTTAACCAATCTTCTCATTTTAACCATAACTTTATACAGTAATACACAACAATAACAATTTGACTGACGAAGGAACGTCACAGCTTTGCTTTTTAAAGGGTCTGTCACCTCTACATGGCAGCTATGACACAGAAATGAGCGTTTACTTTTATTCCTGTTTGGCCTAAAAAGCAGCAGTGTGTGTAACAGGTTGATCCTGTGGGGCCGTGACAAATGAGCCAACAGGCAGTGAGACAGACAGCTAATGGACCCCACTGGGAATAAGTAGTCAGACTCATAAAAGGCACAGATTGCTGGGTAAGGACAAAGTGGAGACATGTAGATGGAAAATAAAATGGATATAAGGATAATGTATGCTAACAGATGAACAGATTTAGCTTCAGGTGTTAACATTTTGATAGGCTATATTTGTTTTTTCTAATGGCCATTGTGTGTAAAATTAGTATGAGATACTGTGTAGCCCACGCGTCACTATGAGAAAAATATTTCCCCACGAGGCCTACGGGAAATACTACATAGTCATGCGTGGGGATAAATATTATCCTGCTTATTGTACGGGTTATTACAGCTTATTACTGCTACTACTCTTTAGCTACTCTAAAATAGCTGTTACAACGTAGCGAATATTTACTTTCAAAGTGGCCGAACTACTTGCGGAGTGATATGGTGCCGTGAATCTGAAGTGACAGAACCCGTTGCCATTGGCAGCAGGCGATAATGGCGCCTCGGGCGGTTATCGAAAAAACAATTAAATTCAAAGTGAATGGGAGCTGTCGCAACATTCTAGAGGGCCGTAGAATAATATGTAGAAATAGTGTTTACAAGCCTTTAACATAAATGTGTCAGTGTTAAGCACTTGATTCTTTAAGCAATTAATTTGATAGACTACTTAACATTGGATATTGTCATTCAGTAAAAGTAATATACATTTTTGGACACCCCATGCATTTGTAATATATTACATTAAGACTCTTTTCTTCAGTCATTGAACTCTACCAAGTATTGTTCCATTCTCCAAAACCCACATGTTCTGTTCTGCATGTGCACTGTTCTACCAAGGTCAAAACTGGATGTTTCAGTAGATAATGAAACACATCCAAGACATAACATGTTGAAACTGTCAAGAATTCCATTTTGTTGTTGTTATTCTTAAAACCTAGCTTTTCCCCTTGGCTTTTACACCACATAGGACGTTAATATTTATGTGCAGATGTGAGAGATATTTTGGGGTGGACAGTCTACTTGTTATTATTTATTTATTTTTTAATCTTCGTATTTTTAGCTTTTAGTCTTTATTATATGTCATTATGTTTATTTTATTGTACAGCACTTTGGGAACCTTTGTGGTTCCTTAAATGTGTGTTTTATGGATAACATGGATTGGATTGGTTTTTTTCTTTTAAATTAACTATTAACAAAAAAAAAAGCATTTTTTGTGTCTCTGATGCAGCCATGTCTTTTGAAACACAAACAAGTCTTTTCCACAAATATTTCATGGTATTTCAGATGGTGTAAAATTGTAGGGGTGTCTGAAAGTGCTTTTCCACGACTGTAAAAGTTCTTAAATAAATGTAACTGTAATCAGTTATGATTGCAAAGAAAACATGTAAAGAAATTAGAGTAACTAATCAAAATGTTGGTGTTCATAAAGAGTTGTATTCAAATATAATAAGAAAAATGCTTGTATGTATAATATTATATAATAGCCTGGTTTTAGAAGTTCAAAGTTGAGTATTTTCCCTCAAGTTTCTAGGCTTAAATATCATTTTTCCATGTATTGCAGCACTTTGGAATAGGTAGAAAACTCAACAAAAAAATCATGTTAGGGTAATTATCAATCTGTTTCCTATTATATTGATTTTATGTATGTAACAATCTGGACTTTTATCGTCTTGTTTTGTAGTTTTCTGTTTGTCTTCCTGTTATTTCTGTCATTGTGAGTGTCTGGGGTTTTATTTTGTTATGTGGGTTTATGTCTCACTATCTTGTTTTGCTTCCTGGTACAGGTGTTTGTCGCACCCCCTTTTTGATTATGCCTGACGTGTCTCACCTATTTAGCTCCCTATTTAAGCCCCTCCTGTTTCTCTGTCAAATTGTGAATTTGTTTTGTTCCAGTGCAGCAAATGAGCGGTTTACTTCTCGTCTTGGTCTCTCTGGTTATTGATCTGTTTTGGTACTTTGGTTCTGGTCTGTTGTCTCTGCCTTGTCTGCTTTGTTTGTCTGAATCTGCTTCACGTTACAGGACCTGAAATCCTCCACTGACAGAGTTTCCCTCTTCCCTGTCGGTACCGTATTGGATACTTATGTTATGACCCTCACATGTACACTGGTAACGTCTCTGAGTTTGTCTCCTCCCTGTCAGCCTTGGCTGGTTTTCTGGTTCTGACCCTGATCTGCTTTTTGACTTCACCTTTGCCCGGTTTCCTAGTTACTGCCTTGATTAACCCCTGCCCGGTGACACCTGTTGAAGCAGCTTTCCTAGTGCAGCACCCACATTATTTTAATCCTTTGTTGGTCAGCTCAACAGTTTGGTAGAGGCAACTTTGAACCTTGATGTCTAATCTAAATTTAACTCCTTTGACACTAAAATTCTTGGGCAGTCAATGATATATTCAGGTTATACTAGTATACCACCAAGGATGACGATCATAAACGTGACAACACCTCTGCTATGATCTTTTCTTTTGGACACAAAATTGCAGGCAAGTTCAAATTTTTTTTTCACGTTATTAACTTTTAGAGAGTCTATTTTAGATATATAATCCTCATCATGTTTCAGAAATACTTTGGTATTCATGTAATAATTTTTTGGAAAACATGCTCAATCAAACGGTAGAGATGATAGCAAAGGGTCATGAAATGCTAATGCTAATCGGTAATGCTAATCACTAATGATACAAACACAAAGAGTTAATACATCTACTTTATCGGTAAGATTGGTGAAGGAGTGATGTTAAATTAAAATTTCGTTGTTTTAATGTACAATGACAATAAAGTATTCAATTCAATTCAATGCAATGTTTGAGTTTTAATACTTTAGTTAAATTTAGGGTCAGAATTTTTTTTTTCTAATAGTGTGAGATGGAAAATGAAAACAATTATTGTGATTTTTGCAATGTGACCAACAAAGGGTTAAAGTTGTTCAAACTGAATTCTAGTCTGTGAGTCTTGCATGTGGGTCCCGTTTGTCTCTGGTGCCATATCAATGTATTTATTATACAGATAAATTGATCAATTGTGAGGAGCCACAATATTTTTTTTAAGTATCCTGATAGAGAACCACGTCTATATAGTGTTCACAGACGCACGTCGTACCATGTCAGCAATCACAGCCATGGTGAGAACAAATATCGCTGCCATCGCCCACGTGTTCCTCGCCCACCGTGTGCGATCGATCCACAAAGAGAAAGACACCAACCTCTTGGAGAATATCTGTCACACACAAACATCTGTGTTAGTTATTATCACCAGGAGCAAGTACTTTATACTGTCAAATAGACAAGTTAATTCTCCTTCAACAAAATATTGGTTTGCATTTTTTTTTTTTTTTTTTTTTTTTACCAACTAATCTGTTTCCCATGACCATGAAAGCAGGTTTTTTTTGTTTTGTTTTGTTTTGGTTTGGTTTCTTACCCTGGGGAAGACAGCAGCAAAGGAGCAAACTGTGAGGATTAGCAACAAAACTTCTCCTATTGCAAAAGTCACATAGTTCACATACAACCTGAAAGAAGAACACACATATTTAGCTGGCATTACTAGTTATAGTCTATATAACGACTGGAAATACACATAATTGAATGTTGGTTTATGTACTTGGTTTATCATTTTCACATAAGCAACAGGAACTCACATGTTTTAACAAAGCTGAGTGTCTCATGCAGAAAAAATATTAGACCATCAACAGTCATCAAAAACAATGGTTATGCAATCAAGTATTAACTCATGTGTGTATCATGTGGAGAGTTAGAATGTACTGTAATATAAGTTCTGTAGACTAGCATTTAGATGAGGGGTCTCAAAGTCATTTTCTTTCAGGGGCCACATTCAGCCCAACTTGATCTTAACCCTTTAACTCCTGAGACTATTGAGAGGAGCCTGAGAGTGCAGCCTACAGCCAGACACTCATGGAGACTTTAGCAGTTCCACAATAAAAAAAATGTAAAAATAAAAATTAAATAAGCAATAAAAATGAACAAAAAATGAATGAACCAACAAAGTAACATGAACAATATTTACTATATATCAAGTTCAATATGTTTTTTTGTTTCCTTAGTAATCCTCAAATTTTATGCAAGTTTTCATGAACATTTATACACGGAAACATATCTGATTTTTATTGAAATAATGAAAAATTATAATAAATTGTGATAAATCACTGAAGAAAGGTTCAATAGAGGGAAAAAAAATCCATTTGGGAACTGTCACAAAAGTAGCACTGGGTCTTTATGGGTACAACTTGTATCAAAAGATGGAATGGGACAACATGATAAAGAATTTATACTCACTGTGGGTCTATGAAAACTTGCATTGCTGTAATGAACATCAGTACAATAGCACAACAGGAGAAGGCTGCTCCACTTCGCTTCTCCTTCTCTGAGGAGTAATGTTCTTCCAGCTTCCCATCAACAAAATACAGCGACATAGGCTTGATCTTGTGATCCTTCATTCTTTGAGAAACACATAGAAGAAATTAAGTCATGGGGGATTAAAAATGGGACACGTAATGCCTTCAGCACATTTGAACTTTTTCTCTTACATCTGCTGCGTTTCTCTTTCCAGAAGCTCTTTCTGCAGTCGTCTGTTGATCACTTGCTCCTCAACAACTTTACTCCTCTGAGGTGATTTGACAATATAGGCATAAAGTGAAGATCAGCTTATATAGAGGGCAATGGTGCATTTTTTTAAATTGCAAAATCAAAGTCACCTCTTGTTTAGAATCAGTGGGCGTTGTCCGAGGAGAGGCTGGGTTACCATTGGTTGAAGTAGTGGTAATCAACTGATTTGAGTTTCTGTTTGACAGTGTGCCCGGTCTCTGAATAAGAAAAAGAGGAAGAAAATGAAAGAAAAGTTTTATACACACACACACACACACACACACATATATATATACACACACATATATATATCAGGGTGTATAGTATTAAAGACCTAAACACAAAGGTATATGACTAATGATGTGTCTCAAAATTCAAATCTAGCCTGGCAGTTTCTCATAATACTCTTTGTCATGTATACGATCTATACTGTTACAATGGACTGCTTCACATCTTGTACCGTGTTTCATGATTCTATATATATACAGTACTATGTAAAAGTGTTCAGTTGCATGCAGGTTTGTTGTTTTTGCAAAGCTGAAAAAAGAAACCACTTCCATTTCCTGTGAAGTCAGCATGTATGACAGCCATTCCATTCATGTGTCTGTTGAATTCTAACACAAGCACTTCTTATTCTACTGAATAAACACCTGATCCATGTCTTATTTAAGAAGGAGAAGTATAAACAACTATCTTACAAGAAGCAAAAACAGTGCTTTTAATACCACATAAGTATCTGGAATTCAAAAATAACTGTTGGAAAAAAATACTGGACTTCTGCTGTGACAATGTTCCCAAACTCCGAGGAGTAAGTTTTCGATCAGGACAATGCTCCTGATCTCAAGGAGAGTCATAAAGGTGTGGATAATAAACCACCAGATGAAGACCCTGTCATGTCCAGACCAATCTACAGACATGAACCTACTTTGAAAACCTTTGCAGGAAGATGGATGATCACAAACCATTGACAATTACTGAGTATTTTGAATTTCTCTACCAGGAGCTGCATAAAGTCATTCAACAGTGATGGCGCAGAACCAAGACATGTGAAAGCTGACATTGAAAATCAGGATTATTCCACCAAATATTGACGTTTTAACTTTTCCCAAGTTAAAAACTTTACTATTGTCTTGTTTAGAAATGAATATGAAATAGTTTTCTTTGCATCATTTTAGGTCTAAAAGCACTAAAGCACTACATGTCATATTCTGCAAATACACGCTCCAAATTACAACATTTTCATTTGAAATTTTCACGAAATGTTGTCGACAGTCACATACCTATAAATAGTAAAATCAAAGAAAGTGATAATTTTGCAGTGGTCTAGGTTGTTGTTTTTCCATAGCTGTATATTCATTCTTCTTCCAAAATAACAAAAAAATACAAAGAATATCTGCAGAGCCTTAAAACAATAAGAAACAAACACAAAGAACGGAACTAAATGGGCTCTAAAGGTTAAACTAACTGTTTAGTGCGATCTATGTCCTCATGACAAGAAGCAGCACAGTTAGAAGTATCTCACATCTGCACAGAAAGCTCAAACTAAATATGACTACTGGTTTATAGAAGCAGTATTTTCCCTGAAACTATCGTTTTTACTGCAGCAGACGGCAGCCCCAACCACTGACCCTGATCCACTATTGTTAACAACTGCCACCCACTCCTCACCCATGTTCTTCTGTTCTAAGTTTTAAGCCATTTTACGCTGTTTTAAGCTGGGGGGGTTTTTCACACTTTAGCTCTCTTTTGTCCATAACCTTTTTTAACAATGTTATGCTTCAGTTTATCTATCTATCTATCTATCTATCTATCTATCTATCTATCTATCTATCTATCTATCTATCTATCTATCTATCTATCTATCTATCTATCTTTCTATCTATCTATCTATCTATCTATCTATCTATCTATCTATCTATCTATCTATCTATCTATCTATCTATCTATCTATCTATCTATCTATCTATCTATCTATCTATCTATCTATCTATCTATCTATCTATCTATCTATCTATCTATCTATCTATCTATCTATCTATCTATCTATCTATCTATCTATCTATCTATCTATCTATCTATCTATCTATCTATCTATCTATCTATCTATCTATCTATCTATCTATCTATCTATCTATCTATCTATCTATCTATCTATCTATCTATCTATCTATCTATCTATCTATCTTATATCCAGATTGGTCATTAGAACTTAAATAAACCAACAAAACCTAACATTCACCTTAAACTTTTGTATAGTTTTGTAGCTTTTTTCAATAAAAATTGCCACTTGCCACTCATTATATTATAATATTTGATCATTTTCTGAACTGTAGCGCTGAAAAGGAGAAAAACTAAAGGAAGTTCAGACCACTTACCTTTCCATTGAGTGCATTTTCCTTTTGTTTAGACACCAACACCAGGTAGGTCTCAATGCCTTTTTCCAGCAGGTATTCACATCTCTCTCCACCGTTTCCTACCTCTAGTTCAAACTCTCCATGTAAACTGTCCTTAGTGCTCTGTGAAATGTGCACCCGCCTGTACAACACACACGCTTTAATATGATACACATGAAAAAAAGTAATTCATTATTTTACAAAGACATATTTTTCTGTTACCCAGGAATCCCTCCAGACTCCATCTTATTGGCCACAGTGACGTCTGTGGACCAGACGTCAAACTGCCAACGCTTTTGGCCGAGGACTCCTCCCAAAACAGTGCCTGTGTGGACACCAACACGCATGTCCACCTCAGTTTTAGTCTTCTCTCGCACATAGCTGGTCAAAGAGAAAAATAGGAAAGGTTTTTGTTCATGGAAGACTTTAGAATAGAGCAAAACATGTGTTTATCACTCATGACATGATAAGCATAAAGAGCAATGACAGATATTAATGTAATATTTAGGTTTTTTTCTGTTATGTTGGTCCATATGCTCTTATTACCGTGCTATGATTTACTGACAGGCAAAGTTCATGGTACCTCTGTGTTCTTGGAGATACTGTTACCTGTTCTGTGGTGTTTATTTTAATGAAGTGCACTGAACATTTAGTTTTTGTTACCTGAATGTAAGTTTTATTATGTGAAATGTTAATGTTACCTGTTCTACCTTAGATTTCTCCTTTTTTTGTTTTTTTTTACCAGTAGTTTAATATCATTTTTAGTTCAATAAATGTTTACTTAAAAAAAAAAAAAAAAAAGATTTTCTAACATTTGTTATAATTTTATAGAAAAAAAACCAGTATCCCCTCAAACTTAGAAATGTTGACGGCCTATATTGGTCATTGGCTAAGGCTGATAAAAAAAAAAAAAATCTGTATCAGTATCACCCCCCCCCCCCCATAAAAACGATCACTAATATAGTATTGTTTTTCCTCACTTTCCACCAGATTGTTCACTGTACAAACTGGGAAAATAAAACTCTAATGTATTCAAAGGATGCCCCCCACCCCACTCCACTCCCAGGCAGGTCATATCATAGCCTGCTGTTATTAACATATGAGTATGTCCCTGTAGTGCAGAGACGATCTGTCTCCTCAAGGACAATGAGGAGGTGTCGTCAGGAGGACTGCTTTGAGACCTCACAGAGCCAACCAGCACTGGACCCCTTGCGCCCCCCCCCCCCCCCCCCACCCCACCCTCCCACCCTCACTGTGAATAGCCCTGTTTACATGGGAGTTTTTATTCCTGTTTAATTCTGAATAAAAGTTAATTCCACCATGTGTGAACTTGTAAATGTTTAATTCCAGTTGAAAATGATAATTCCAAATTAAACTTAATTCCAAATAAATGAAGTTTTTTCTGTTTTTAATTCCAAATGTGATAATTCTTCTGCCATGTAAACAGTTCATTCCACTTTAACATAATTCCTGCCAATTTACATATGCTCCTGGTGTCTTCACCTCTGATTTCTTCTTTTTTCTCATTGGAGTTTTTTCTAAGGAGGAGGGTCTAAGGACAGGGGATGCTTGGGACTTTTTTTTTATCTATTTCTGTGGTTGATTGTGTTTTTGTAAAGCCCTGTGAGACAACATTGTTGTGATTTGGTGCTTTATAAATACAAGTGAATTAAAATGAATCGCACATATTTCACATTAATGACGCACATATTCTGTTCTGATGGTCCAGCATTAGTTTGTTGATTCCTATGGTTGAGGCGGTCGAGCTGCTGCTTCGTAATTAGCAAAAAATAAATGAAAAAATTGCATGTAGTATCTGCCCTTCCATGTTGCTACTCAAAACAAAGCAAAACAGGAAGTGTATGTGATTGTTTCCTTCCGGTAGACATCCAGATGTTCTGTCCAATCAGAACCCTCTGTACCTCCAGCTCTTAAAGCCCATTTAACAAGAACAGAATACACCCATTTCCCATGTACACCATTATTTGTAATTAACATGTCCATGTAAACACAATAGAAATAGCTTTAATTCCAAATTATTTTATTCCAAATAAATAATTCAGAAATAAAACACATCATGTAAACAGATGGTGAAAATACAGCTGGAGAGAGTCTACTAAGGCCAGACAAGATGGTTCTGACTGTATCAACCCCCAAGTGCTGAAGACCTGCTGCACAGCTATGTGGCATCCATCACCTCATTTTCAACCAAAGTCAGGAGATGGTACCGGTGTTCTGGAAATCATCTTTCTTCATGCTGGTGCCCAAGAGGCCCACCCCATCTGGACTCACTGACCAGTTAAATGTCCTGTATGTAGGATTGTGGCCAAAACTGGTACTGCAATCACATCCAAAGTATTGAAGAGTGTGGTATTCCTGCCGCCTCTCCCCTGACTAAGCGTTGCCAGATCCAGTATGAGTGTCTACTACAAGAAGCTAACACGGCAAGTCAGTATTTAGACAGTTTGGCTGAAGTCCCAGCTCCGTGGTTCAAGCCCTGGTTACTCTGCAGCTCTACCCAGAAAAAAACACCACGCCCCAGGCCGCTGTCTCACCACTCTGTCAGAGCCACTGAGATGCAGACGTGGGTTTGCAAATTCTTCTCTGTTTTTTTAGAAGGATGTATTTGGAAATAATAAGAGGCTTCTTTTTTGGTTTAATAATGTCAAACATTTGTTATGAGAAATGTTCCAGATGTAGCTCAGTGGAAACTGGCAACACAGATGAACAAACACAACTGACTGTGATTTGTCGATAGGTGATGAACGGAGCATCAACCCAAACACAAAATGACAACATAAACGTTATTTAGGGCTGACACTGAGCTTTTTAAATACTAATATTCTGGTTGTTCTACTACTGTCAGTCAATATGTTTACATGCACATCGAAGTGGAGTGATTTGCAGTAACTGAGCTAAAGATTTAACTGGAGTTTCTCAGAAATCGAAATTATGTTTGACTCCCAGACAGTAGGTGGTGCTGCATCCCCTTTCGCACATATTCTTACAGTTGGTACAATAGATGAAGAACAATTAATAAATAAAGGCAGCAGATTTGAAGCAGATGTAGTAGAATTACAACTATACTGAGTAAAGATATGCACGTTTTCAGAACAAGCAATGGCATGAAACCTAGATGGATGCTACTCTGGTAAAGGTAAACACACACACACACAGCGAGATGGGAGGGGGGAGTGTTCATTCACCCATTCTGAGCCAATCAGAGACGCCCCGTCAGTGCGTCATGGACATGTACGAGGTTAGGGTTAGGGTTAGGGCATATGCATATCCTTTTTCTATATTACTTACGAGATAGCCTCTACCATTGCGAGGCCCATCTTTATGGAGCAGGCAGCGTGGTCCTCTCTGAAGTCTGGTAGACCACAGATACAGTAGTAACAATCTCCCAGGATCTTAATCCTCAGTTGGTGATGTTGCTGTAAGATGATGATAGAAAAAAACAGATTTGGAGATTTACATAAACTACAGTGGTGATAAAACTTTTCATAGCACCACCTTTGGGTTTGACACTCAATTTAACTAAGCTAATAGTTCCTTCCATGGGTAAATACTTACAATTTATTATGATATTACCCTCTGTATTTAAATTTTCCTGTGTAAATTGAGTATTTTCCTATATTTAATTAGCTGATTGTTTAGATATTTCTAAAAGGTTTAAAGATTAAAGTTGAAGGTTATTATATTTGAAAGAAAGAAAACTGAAAAAAGTGATTTTTTTTTCAGCAAAGATAAGAATAACTGGAAGTAAAACAAGTGTCTCCATCTATTGTCATTGATTAAACTCCGTCTTTGTGGGTCAGTGTGAGGAAAGCCCTTTTCTGTTTCAGCATTTCTGTGCCCCAGTGCAAAAATCAAGGTCCATACAGTTATGGTTAGATGAGAGTTTGTCTTGGAATCCTGCATAAATCCCTGGTATCATCCTCATCAAAAACGTTTTAGAATGAAGGAAAAAAAAACAAAAAAAACAAAACAGGCATCAGTCTCTGACCCCAAAAATATTCTTCTGGGTGAGTGCGTCGAATACACTTTTAGAACAGGGGTGTAATGTATATGTGACCCAGTACTTTTGCCTGATCATACATTTACAAGCTTTTGTGACATTAATGACAATACAAAGGTTCATTGAAAGGATTTGGTGTTATATATATATATATATATATATATATATATATATATATATATCCCTGGTATTAGCACCAGTTGTAGGACGGGTGCTGCATAGATTTTTACGCATTAGACACATCATCACATGTGTGCCTCAGCATCATCAGATGTTTTAGCCATTTAACACAATGATTGATTGATTTTTTTTTTCTTTTACATTTAACTACTCCATGCATTTTAACACCAACATCTGGTCCTACATTTTCAAAACAGATCTGTCACTTAAGTTTAACTTTAATTATTAATTATATACACAAAATTACACAAAAAATACAGTAAAATGCACTAAACATACAATAAAAAACTAACAAAATACACTAAACCGCACTAAAAAAAACAACATAATCCACTAAAATACAATAAAATGCACTAAAAATAAATATATATATTTTTTAATTTATTTATTTATTTTTTTATGTTTCTTTAATTTGTGGACAGTGGTTTGATGAAGCCATTTATTATCAACCTAATGTGTTTGTTCTTTTTAAATCATACTGAAAATAGAAACTATCCAAATGACCCTGATCAAACGTTTACATACCCTAGTTATATCCTCTATATTAGCCTCATTAACATATGTGACAGATGGTATTTGTGGATGAAGCTATTCATTTTCTCAGATGGTAAAGGTGCCGATTTTTCTTCATAAAACACCTTCAGTTTCTTTAGATTTGGGCTTTTCTTGCACTTCCCCAAAGTGTCTCAATGATACTAAAATCAAGACAGATTGACACTGTAGACAACGACAGGTGGAATGCACATTCATGGTATATAAACTCTGATAGTAGTTTATGCAGATGAGGAGAGCTGAGTACAGAAGAAAACACTGAAAAACTAAAGAAAATGCTCACCGCTGCCAGTTTGTCAAAGCTAGCAAACAGTTCATTAAGCAGCTTTACAAGCTCCTGGGCACTGCAGGCTGAGGACAGCTGTGTGAAACCCACAATGTCAGCAAACAGGATACTGGAACAGAAACAGACATACATATAGTAAAAAAATAAAACTCCTTAAACAACTTTTAGATGTTTGAAACCTATAAGTACACAGTAAATTTTGCAGTGTTAATTTGGAGAAAATGGGACCAAATACACTCTAGAAGAAGTTAAATAAACTCTCTAAGTGTTGATTTAACACTGCAAAATTTACTGTGTAGTGTTGTTTTTGGTAGCCTGTTTTAATTTTAGTTTTAATCTAGCTGTTATTTTATTTTTTTATTAGTTTTAGTCATATCCGTACCCTTTTTTAGTCTAGTCAAGTTTTAGTCGACAAAAAGTCTTAGTGTTTTAGTCTTATTTTAGTCTGTTATCCATGAATATTTTCCTTTTAGTTTTCGTCAATCAAAATTGATATCATTTTAGACTAACTTCAGTCAATGAAAATTGTAATTTTGTTCCTATTTAGTAATGTAATTCTACTTAATCAAGTCTATAGAGTACAATCAGTTAATAATACAGAGAAAACCAGCATTTCCTTTTAGTCAAAGCCATTTCATGATGTAAAAAAAAAGGTTCTTATTGTCACTGTTTAAACTCAAAAGTACTGTACATTCATTCCTGACATGGAATACACTTTGATTTGACTGTATAACATATTGAATTTACCAATGAAACACAACAAGTATACACATATTTAAATAAAATATATATTACAAAAAAACAAGGTGCCTGAATGGTTGGGCTACAATGACATAGAAAAAAAAAGTGCAAATAAAATAAAATGGAAAAAAGTGTGTGACTTAAGCAGACTTTGCATCATAACAACTATTGAATGATTTAACACCATTATAAATGCTTTATGCCTTGTTTACACACGTCCTTAGACCACGACGTAACATTAACAACACTTTGCCCGAGTTTCCGTCATGAACAGAGGCGACGCTCTACTCTGTTTGGAACTTCATATGGATCCAAATAATGTATATAATGTCTGTTTTCTTCATATATCAGTTCCCTACTTCCTTATTTTATGTGTCCTGGTATGCCTCACATCCTTATACATTATACGTTGTGTGATTCTTACCTGACGTTTTCATGGCGGTACATGTACATGGTGTTGAACTGCTGCTGCTGGACCTCCTTCTGATTGGCCTGGTTCTTCATACCCTGAAGCATCTCATCAGCTATGTGTTTAGGTAGGATAGACAATAATAACTCCTCCTATACAGAAGCACAGTCATAGGAGGGTGTTAATTATCTTAAATCACAGGTGGATAAAACCGACCCGAAAAAGGGTCAATTTCAGGTGAATTTGTCAAATACAAAAAGTCAAGGAAAATTCAATTATTTGTTAAATTTGATATAAAGTAGAGGTGTCAAACATATGGCTCGGGGGCCAAAATGGGCCCGTCTATGGCCGCTGGGATACATTTGTGAAATGCAAAAATGACACAAAAGATATTAATAAGTGAGGACATTAAAATTATTTGACATCAATTCAATCTAAAATGGATCAGACCATAATCATAATAAATAATTATGAAAAAAAACCCCACACATTTTCTTCTTTGTTTTAGTGTTAAGAAAAAGGGAATAAATAAAGAAACAAGCAAATAAATAAATACAAACAATGTGAATAACCTGAAATGTATGTGGAATTTTATCAAGATTATACCTGGAAATGTTGTGTTTATTTGTAGATCTACTGTGATGGTTAAGTTGTGATACACATGTATAAATGATAAACTAAAGTAATATTATGAACATTGCACTTATTTTTCTTAAGAATTTACAGGTTGTTCATATGTCATGTTATTTTCAAGTACAGTTTGTAGATGTACATCATTTCACTGCGAAATTTAGCTTTTCTTTTCACTCAGAAACACAGAGAAAACTTTGGCATTGACATTATTTAGAACAGGGGTCTCAAATGTGTGGCCCGGGGGCCAATTGTGGCCCACCAATGGTTCCAATGTGGCCTGACGAGCATAATAACCTATTAAATGACTCCATATTTTCTTCTTAGTTTTTTCTTTGCCTCTAAATGATGACAACTTATGTTTTTTTGTCATTGTTTTACTGCAAAAATAATATTAAATTCTGAAAATATTTACATTTACAAACTATCCTAAACGTGAATAACCTGAACAAATGTCAACAACCTGAAATGTCTTAAAGAAAATTAAACACAATTTGAACCATTTTCTGCTTCTGTTACTAAGAGTTTAGTGTCTTTGTAGAACTAATCCATCATAAAACACATGGACTAATGATGAATTGAAGCAGAATAATGTTAAAATTATCTTTATTTTTCTTATTAAATTTATCTTGTTTGCATATGGATAATTTCTAAAAGTATTTTAATATTTTAATGGGGTTTTTTTTTGCACTAAAACAATGACAAAAATGTGGAGTCAAGTTATTATAATTTCATTTTACTGGTCGGGCCCATTGAAGATCAAATCACATTGAATGTGGCCCCTGAAGTAAATTAGTTTGACACCCCTGATTTAGAAGTGTTTATCTCATTATTTAATTTATATTTTACTGGTCTTTATATCATATTAAGCTGGATGTGACCCTAAACTAAAATAAGTTTGACACCTTTGTGTTAAATGTACCAAATAAATGCACATAAAGCATATGTTGTGACTGTTTGTGTGTTTATAAGTACATGTGTGCATAACATGACAGAAGCTGTAAATGATTCCTCACTATCCTCCAGAGATATTGTCAGCTTGTTGCATGTGTTTTGCTTTGCTGGCTTTACCTCATCTCTAATAAGCCACTTTGGGAGGCACTTTGGGAATATACGCTCTTCATTTCCGTCCTCACAACTGCTCATATTCACTATTTTATCCACTTCCCACATCCATGCATCTACCTCTATACTCATCAATTTGTCATAAAAGGTAAAGAATTTGACCCAGACGTGAATCTGAACAAAAAAAAATAGTAGAATCAAGGTAGCATATTATTGTATAATTGTACGGTAATAACCAGCTTTTAATTTCACCAACTTAAAAAAAAAGAAAAGAAAACCATTGTTATAGTGATTTTAAAAATATCACTTTGTATATATTCTTAAAAGTTTGTTAAATGTTCCAGTGATTATCAAGAGCTTAGGTTGACCGTACTGTAACAGGTCCCTAATGGTGGCAACACTAGTGAAAACAACAAGCGCACTAATAAACCTCTTAACCATGAGCCAAACAAATCACACTGTAATTGGGCTGCATGGGATATTTATCACCCTACAGAGAAAATTAACACTTAAAACCAACAAATTTGACCTACTTCTAGGTTATTTGCAGAGGTGGAAGTAACTAAGTAAAAGTACTTCCTTTACTGTATTTAAGTAGATTTTTTTTTAGGTATCTGTATTTTACTTGAATATTTATTTTTCTGGCAACTTTTTACTTTTACTCCCTACATTTGTTCATAAATATCTATACTTTATACTCATTATATTCTCAGAATAGATGTGTTACTTTTTCAAACTAATGTGACACTTCAGAGAGAAACTGTGACTTTATATATTATAGTTATATGACTATTATCTCACAATTTTGACTTTTTATCTTAAAATTATGCTCATATTTACAACTTTTTTTTTTAAATCTCATGATGACTTTTTTATCTCAATTATTACTTTTTTTTTTTTTTTTTCCATTTTTCCTAAATTTCCTGCTCATATCCACAAAACTCAGTAACTGTGACCCTATCAAACGCATTATCTACACACTAACTCACTTTTAAAGGCTTTAATTTTGATACTTTTGAAACTTTTCAGATTTTTTCCTGGTTAAATAAGTATTGTTGCGTTCACGGCAGAAAAAAAAAAAATCGTTTTACTTTTGTAAAAGGAGTTGTACTTTTTTTTTTTTTACTTTTACTTAAGTAGAGTAGTTGAATCAGTACTTCTACTTTTACCAGAGTATTTTTTCACACAAGTAGCTGTACTTCTACTTAAGTACAGAATGTGAGTACTTCTAACACCTCTGCACTTTTACATCAGTATATATGGCATTATACTGTACTGACAAAAACACTGCTTTTAGACATTCCATGTTTTCTTTTCCATCAGTTTTAGTCACATGACACACAGGAGTTAGTATTTGAATGCATAACCATTGTTTTCAATGACTTTTGATGGTCTAATTATTTTTCCCACATTTATATCCAGTGTATAATGGTAGGTTCAGTATGTCCTGTATACCTGTTGAGTACTCTGCTCCTCCAAAGTGAGTTTAACCTCTAGTGACTGTCGTGCTTCAAGGAACGCCGTCCTGTATTTTCTGTCCGCCATGTAGAATGACATCACACCCACCATGGCTGAGCACAGGTAGAGCATTATATTGGCCAGAAGCTGCGGACATAAAGACATGATTGAAAAATACTCAAAACTGCATATACAAACAACTAAACTCACACAATCATTATTAATATCAGTTTTGACAGGGAAACAAGAGGTTATGATTTGTTTTTGTTGGTCAAGATTCCTGAAGGAATAATCTAGAGCAGGGGTGTCAAACTGCGGACCTCGAGGGCGGGGGTCCTGCATGTTTTAGATGTTTCCCTCTTCCATTACACCTGGAGGCCATTGCATTATTATCAGTCTGATGAGGAGCTGATTATTTACTCTTTAAATGTCAGCGCTGATGCGTTCTGAATGGATGATTTTGTTTAAATATTCAGAAAAATTCAACAGTTTTACTTTGTTTTGTGCATGGAAAAAGTGCCAAAAAGCAAGAGGTGTTTTTTTTTTTTTTTTAATAATTTTATTTTACCATTGTTTTTAAAATTGCTGTGACCAAATGTCAATACTAGTTTTCTTCTTTAGTAATTCTTTCCCCAAAATTTTCCACATTATTTGTCATTTTGTAAATATTTAGTAGTTTTTGTTCATTTTTCTACATTTTGGTTCTTTTAATTTTTCTTTGATTTTCTGCCATTTGTGTCTTACTTTGCTCATGTTATCAGTTACTTTGTTAGTTCTCAGGAGTTAAAGGATTAAACTGAATCACATGGAAGAGGGAAACATCTAAAACATGCAGGACACCGACCCTCGATAAGGCCCACTATAAGAAAGACAGAAGTTTGAGGTTGTCATTATTTATAGGCGTAATCTACATTATTTTCACATCAAAATGAAAAGAAAATATGGAATAATTATTTTAATATGCTATTCTGCTATAATTTGACTGTAGACCATACCTGAACTAAAATCAGTTCCACAGCTTTGACTATGTATAATTTTTTTTTTTGCAATTTTGGGGGCCGCATGTTTGAGACCCCTGACTACTGCATTGGGATAAAATCTATTTATCTGTACACTTTATCACCATCTTTTTGGGTTTGTTTTACCTGTCTCACCAACATGGGCCCCTGCAGATTTTCATCAAACCTTTGCGCCACCATCACCCCAAGGACCAGGGTGTGCACCCCACAGGACAGGCCGGTGAGCAGGAGCAGAGGCACCAAGTTTAGGGGGAGGGTCAGGAAAGTGGAGAAACTAAAAAATGCTTGCCAGCCCACAGAGTCACTGGCGTGGGAGAAACGCTCGTAGTTAAGGCCCATGTAACATAAGACATGGACTGTGATCATCAGCCACAGTATGTATGGCACAGCTCCGCGTAAAACCGGTGACGTAGGGAGTTTCTGCAACAAACACAACACGTACAGTATAATGTCCGCAGCCAAAGCCACAGCTGCCACAACCACCATGGCTAGTTTGTCCTCAGTGTACACTACCGCACACATAATGATGATGAAACTGTTGAAAAGAGCCGCAAACATCACCAGCACCAGTAGACTTTTTTGCCTCTGTCGGCGGAAGTAGCTCTGGTACAACCTCTCCAGTGAGTCTGGTGTAAAGGTGATGCGTACTGCACGAGGCAGACACTGGCAGCAGCTCGTGTCCAGAACTGTCACCTCCCGCGTGCGACCTTCTTCATGAGATAGATCACTGGGAATATGTACCGAATAGTCTGTAGAGTACTCAGCAGACTGGCTCGTGTCTGCTGTAAGAGCTGGGTTTACAGACATTTTATAGCTGTAAAAATAATACTGCTTTACAACACTATTTTTAAAAGGCGCACAAAAACCACGGAAAAGTCCTCGTGTGTCCCATTTTTCCCCCCAACTACTTATGGAAACAAATACACTGGAATGGGGGTCACTTTAATGTAAGACAGTATTCCATTCCAAAAATATTTTAGTGCAGAAAATAATTCCATTTCTGTTCGTGGCAAAAATGCATTTGTACTTATATAAAATTATTCCTTTTGAAATTGTTTTTTTTTTGTCTCTTTACGCATCAGTCAGTTCCACTCACAAGAAGATGCCACAGCTTTTGTAGTTCCAGTGTTAAATTCCTAAGATGTTACAAAAGGGAAAAACCTTTTGTATCCTCTTGTTGCTCATCCATGTAACCTACTGGAATCATCCAAAAAAATCAAGATCCACAGGTTGAAATCCATATTTTTTTTCCTCTTAAAAAGGTAATAACACTGTCCAAATAAATCATTGTTAAATCTGTGCATCTCTTCTGTCTTCTGTTATGACTATTCTTATTTCTCCTCCCACTCCTCCTTCCCTCTCCAGACCTGTAAACCTCTGTTACTGTTGCTAAGATGAAACCAAAGTAACTCCCACCTTGCAATCATGTCTTGGGAAAAGCAGGTCATGTTGCTGTGAAGACATGATGAGGAGCAACAAGTCTCTTTGGAAAATATATAGAAAGTCATTTATTTTACACACTAATCATTTTCTACTGCAATCAATTACATTTTTAAAAACGCAACAAAGAAATAAGAAAGTACCAAAACACTGTCAACTGTTTAATTTTACATCAATACTATAAAAGAAAATAATACATTTTGACAACCAGATGTGCTCATGAATGAAGAACATCAGCAAAATGTACATTTAAATAGAACTGTTATATTTACATTTTCAGTAGTTTTAACACATTTCCATGTGATTTCCATTGGACATACAGTAGGTCAGTCTCTATGTGCACTTTCCTTTGGTTGTGGTTTTCCTATCATTCCGCTCAGAGTACTTCCCAAAGCCAAAGTTACAGCCACCAAAACTCCCGCGGTCCCGAGTTTCCCCAGGGCTGCTGTCCCGATTGTTGCAGCTCCAAGAGCCCCCGCTCCAATAGGCGCTGCTGCTGCAGTGACTGTCTCCATGCCAATTCCTGTAATTAGCTCCGGCCCCGTGAGAAGGCCCCTTCTCAGGTTCACCCGTGTGTGGAACGGGCTCTTTGGTGCACCCAGGACAAATGCCCCCATTGCAACAAGGGTGATTGTAATTAGTTCTGATGTTGTCATCAGAGTAGCTTTGACTGCAACCACCTGTGTGGCCAGAATAACACCAGCAACAACCGAGCCAAAAATTGCTAAAGCTGAATTCCTGGAGTTGAATGCCTGTTTAGCTGCAACACTTGCAGCTCCAAGTGACACTCCTGCTGCTGTAGCTGCTCCTAAAACCCCAGCCATGCTGCTTCGAGCTCCTAGAAAAGACATTCTGGATAGAAGGACTCGTAAGGCAACTGATGATATTAGAGCAGCCCCCAGAGCCACCTTCCCAGCTGCCTCCTGTCCCAGTCCAACCATGGCCACTGTTCCCAAACCAGCTCCAATTAGCCCTGCAGACAGAAAGGCCACCCATAGAACTGAATGTAAAACCCCTACCACCTCTGCCTCTGTTCCATCACCTGCTGTTCCTGCCCCCAAACCTACTGTAAACCCTAGTATTCCCACAACAACAGAATAGAAGAATATTCGTTCTAGTAGTTTGCACTCAGTTGTAGATTTTGGTCTTCCAGTCATCCTTTCTGTCAGGGCTTTCCGAAGAGCACAGAGGAATGCAATGGTCAGACCCATCAACAAGAATCCAATTATGACACCCATTCTCCCATAATAGACACTGAGGAAGAGTGTGGTGAAGATTATTAACAGAGCTTGAGTCATGTCATTAATGTTGGAGTACGAGTAGACAATAAATACTATAACACCTTGTGCTGTGATGTACATCCACAGTGGAAGAAGGCCCGTTAACACTCCAACAGCCACTGCACCCACCACAACAGAAGCACCCGCCGTCACCGGTAATCTTATGGACGATACGCTCTCTCCAACTCCAGTCAGCAGTTTCATCACTAAGGCGGCGAGAAGAAACCCACTTCCCAGAGAAATGAGCAGAGAGGTGAATACAAGGCACGACATGACAACACCCACTCCTGTGGAACCGGCTCGTCCGGCAGCCAGGGTGGCAGCAGACAGCAGGAGGTGGTCTTCAGTGAGGATGGGATTAAGAGCAAATAAAGTGGATTCTGCAAAAGCAAAACCTGCTGCTGCACATCCAAGGGTTGGTTTCAACATCCCTAAAGCACATGGTACACATGGAAAAAGAGACATGTAAGTGTTGTGCACTGAAATGTTTCACTTGTAGGTAGAGTAAAAACATCTACATCATTAGAAAGTGTTCGTACACTGGACAAAATGTCAAAAATAAAGTGTTTTTGAAGTCAATATATTGTTTAAAAAAAGTTTGCTTAAGGAGCGCTACCTGGACTCAAAATAAGTAATAAAAATTAGAGGTGCTCTATTGGATGGGAGAGAACAGCATAAAACAAAGAAAAATTCCAAGGCACTCTCTTAAAAGTGAAAGATAAAAAGCCTTTATTAAACCGGCTTGGTTAACAAAACCTATAAAATCATATAAAAAACCCCAACGCATTTCGGCACAAATGGCCTTCATCAGGGAGTATGACCAATATATTGTTTGTTTTACTTCTATAACACTTCTCATAATCACAGAAAAACCTTAGAGTTGTAGGAGCCTTATAGCACAGTGTTGCCCTGAGGCAACGGACCCACATTTGATGGATATGTTATCAGGGACCTCCAAGCGCCCAAAAAATGGGGTGAAATACCCCCCCCCCAAAAAAAAGTCATGCCATAGAGGGTTAAAATAAAATACAATCTGTTTTGTTCTGTTCTGATTTTTTTTTTTGTATGTGTGTTTTTCAACTAATAGATTTGATTTAGTTTCTTCTTCATGTTTAAATCATGATTAATAACGTCTTCTTTTTTTTTTTTTTAAATGTAATTAAATTGTATTTAATTTAATTTTTGCCCAATTCTGGTTCTGGTTCGTGTTTGACATGTTTTTCAGCTTGTTTGTCAGAAGATAACTCAAAACGTTCTGAACAGATTTTGATGAAACTTTCAGAGATGATTGATAATGAGTCAAGGAAGAAATCATTACATTCTGAATTATAAAGATCAAAGGTCAAGGTCACAGTGAAGGTCAACAGTTAAAAAACATAAGTGGTGATATCTCAGAATCCAGATAAGATAGTATCAGGTGTTTTTTTTTTCCATTCACTTCTTAACTTTGGACATTAGATAAGCTCAATGACGTCACATTTTACGTCAAGCAAATGGTATATTTGCCAAATGTATGACCTTTACAGACTTGCGCTGCTTTTCAGAGGTTTGTACTCTTGGAGTGCTCCAGTTTGTAATGGGCAACATAGTTAATTTAAAAATAATGAAATTATTTTTAAAAATTATTTTTATTATTTTTATTTTTAATTATTCATTTATTAAAAAAAAAAAAAAAAAAAAAAAAAGGAAAAAATAGATATCTGAAATATGCAGGACACTGGGCCATGAGGACCGGATTTGCATATTTGACACCTCTGCCTTAAAAGACACCTTATAAATGAAAACATCATCACAAGGTTTTTTTTTTACATTTTCACTGTTATTATTTCAGTGATCCAGCCACATTCAGATCATTTGGGGCAGAATGTGGACCCTGAACATACCTGTGTTTGTACATGTTAGAACATGTCACTGTCACTTTAAGAGCAAAGTGAAACTCCACGCTGAAACTAAAAACCAGGAAGGTTTTCTGAACTACTCAAAGAACAACACATATTTTAATACATCATTTCATAATCATATCAGGCTGTCGGACAGAATATCACCTGATTATTTACCCAAGTAATGACTGTATGAATCCACTTGTTTACTGTAAGTATGTTCTGTGACATGGCTGCAACTTTCAAACCTGAATTCTGCTCAAACATTAAAACAGCTGCATGAAAGTTAAACACAGGAACAAATATGTGTTTGAAGTTTAGCTTCTACTGTCCCCATTTGTTGCAGGTTATTTCTGAAAGGATCTTACCCATACTTGTGTGTTCCATAGCTCCTTTGTTCTTCTTCTTGTTACTAGTGGTTCATAATGTTCTATTGTGAACCGCCCCCTACTGTACAGGAGTGTGTGATCTAACAAAACAAACAAACTAAAATTCTGTCCATTAAGTCAGAATTATTTAGATAGATTAGATCATGGTGGTAAAATTGCATATGGACGCTATGGATGTGCCCATTCCAATATATTTGGATGTTTCTAAAATGTCCATACCAATATGTTTTAATAGGAAATTACATGATATTTGGGAAACAAAAGATTACTGTATTTTCTGGACTATAAGGCGACAATTAAAAGACTTTAATTCCCTCCAAAAACCACAGTGCACCTGATATATGGAGTTTTTGGTTATGTTTAATAACTGGCAATTTTGACCTTTTTTCTCATAATTTTCACTATTTATCTAAAATTTTTGACTTTTTATCTAATAATTTTGACTTCACTTAATGCGCTATATAGAAGTTTAACCTTTACCACGTGACAAAAACAATTAAAAACTATAATTAAATATATAATGCAGTTATTGATGACCAATAAAAAAAACAGACAAAATGTGGCTTAAGAAATTTTAAAAATCCTAAAATGTCTCTTAGTTTTTGTTGACAAGAACAAAATGAAAGGTTATTTTAATTCTTTTAGCCATGCATCTATTTTAATTTATTTATTGTTACTGTCTCTCACGAGGAAGTTGTTTAATTATGTGCCCACCAATGTCACCATCATGGTTACTCCCATGGATTAAATAGATGTCTATCTCATTCAGCCCATTGTGTTCTGTGCTCATGGTGTTTTCTACAGTTTTATGTGTTCTATATCTTCCTTTACTTGATATTCATGACAAAGCCCATTTCTTTTCCCCAATATGTGCATTGTGTCTTTGATACCAGTGTTTTCATCTTGTTAATACTTAGCTCCTTGTTGCCTTTTTTTTCATATGTGTGTATCAAACTCCACCTGTTCCTGTTTGATGTCACTGTTAATACACAGTAAAAGTAACCTTCTGTACACTGACCATGATTACTATCATAACTGTAAAGCTGTAAAAACTCTAAATATAGTAACAAAAAGCCTTACAACTGTAAAGACTAAATGTGTAAAACATGTAAAAACAAAACAAAAAACAAGAAAAAGCCAATTACATACTATTTAAAATATTGAATAAAAGTGTTTTGTATATTTCCCCCTGTAAAAATAAAAGGAAACACACTATTCTGTAAAATTTGTTGGCTGTTTTAATCTAGATTATCTTGATCTGAACTGGATATGTGTTTTAAGGCATAAGGTTTTATCAGATGGGAAACCATTTTTACTTTTGCTGATCCTATTACACCTCCTGCTGGACATTGTTAATATTTCGGTTCATTCAGTCAGAAAACCAGTAAAACACAGTGTTTGTTTTATTGATAAGAAAAAAAAAACAGCTTGTGTTAATACATTTATTTTGTCTTGTTGCTGTGTATGTAATAAAACAACGTTTATTTTTGTTGTTGTTGTTGTTGTTGTATTTCTCCTCTTCAGAAAAGATTGTTCAGTCAGTAACAGTCATAAATAAACACAAAATAACAAAAATAAAAAATTATAAATAAATAAAATAAACGAGAAAAAAATACAATTACAAGCGTATAAAAAGTTAGTTTAGTTTTCACTAATCATTATTACTTGGTCATTGGTATTTTACCAATGATAATATTGTTCATTGGTCTTGTTAAAAACAAAGGGGAGTATTATTACTGTCTAGACGTGTGCTTTTAAAGAACAATGTGGAACTTAACAAGTAACAGACGCAGCATGTTTTATTTCTGCATTAAGAGACGGTGTCAGAATCTACTCACTACAATAATACATATAGTCAGTTAGTTTATTCAGTCATTCAAATAAATACCACTAATGTGTCCAAATATACAATGACTGAAATGGTTTAGACTGAAGTTAATACTTATTATGTCTAACCCTTTTAACAAACATAAAGAGAAAAAAAACAATAACCACAAAAATATAAAATAAAAATAATAATAATAATAATAATAATAATAATAATAATAATAATAATAATAATAATAATAATAATAATAATAATAATAATAATAATAATAATAATAATAAGATCGTATTGCACAAAAACATACAAAACATAAGATAAAGTACTTCTCCAAGTTCATAGAAAATAACAGGTTTTAGCAGAGATTTTCTATTATTTCTGTATTAATAAATGTAAACTATTTACATGAAAAGCTCTAAGTATTTACCATACACGTTCATTTAACTATCTTAAAACTACTCTAGTAAATATATGATATAATACATCCCCTCCTGAAATTAGGAAACGGCTTTTAAAAAACGAAACGCCCGTTGTTTATTTTCATCATTACTTCCGGCTCTGAGGTCAGCTGATTGAACCACTAAGTCACGTGACTCCCGCTTCCTTTTTTACAGTCGTCGGCCCGAGATTGGTCTATGGTCTGTAGTAGACCTATTTTCTGCATAAAGTCCAGGAAAAGGACTGAATGGCTCAGACTAGATAGTTTTTTTCCACCCTTCACATCGGCTCAGAACTACAGTAAGTTATTTACAATTTTTAAAAAACTATATTAATCCAAGCAAATATAGGCTACACATTTTAAACAACACACAGTAAATATATTAGCGTTGGATTTTAATGTCCTTAAACAGTAGAAGCATTACAGTCAGTGTTTTGTTTGTCATGATCTAAAAACATGGATAACAAATAACAAAAAAATAGCTAACAAGTGGTTAATACATAATAAAGAAACCATTAACAAGTAGGTAACAAATGGTTATTACCAAATGTAGGTATTATAAAGTGCTACCAAAACATAACTGGTTTTGATATAGTCAGCTGACATTTGAAGGCTGGTAGGAGAAGTCACCTGGCTAGTTGTTTTAGCTCTTCTGTTCAGTCACACCCAGTCAGGTGAGACTCAAGGGAAATAATAAAAGGAAACAGGTGCCCATTGTGTATCACTGACAGACAGGGGAGACAGTATATTAGTGACAAGACTGTATTGGCTGCTTCATTTACAAGACAGGAACTGAAGCGCTCAGGTTTTGTAGTGTCATTTTTTTGTTGTTGTTGTTGCCTGACATGTTTCCCTGTAGGTTTCACTCAGGGTGTTAGTCATCTTTTTAAAATGATTTTTCCTATGTCTGTAGCTATGCATTTGGCAGTGTTTATTTTGGCATCAGCACTGTCTGCCTCTGCCCTCGACAATGGGTTGATGAACACTCCACCAATGGGCTGGTTGGCCTGGGAGAGATTCCGCTGCGACATTGACTGTGAACATGACCCCAAGAACTGCATCAGGTAAAGCAACCTGTACACATACCACTGCCAGGTGAATGACAAGAGGATATTGACTGAGAATATAGTCAATATTATTTAATACTATATATATATATATATATATATATATATATATATATATAGTATAGTATATTATATTATAATATTATATAATACTATACTATAATAAAATCCTCTAAGACTACATAAGTATTACACCCATCAAAATAAAGTGTAGACTGTTTGTTTGGATTTGAATTGATGCCAAAACACGTCAATGGCAGTGAATGAGTTAAATGACCAGTTCATGCAATGTATATTGGAAGTTACATGAGTGACTCTCTCTGTGGTGTTAAACAATGAGAACAAATGCAGACAAAAAAAAAAGGAAGTTACATGAGTGTATTATACTGAATGTGATCATATGAAAGCCTTTACCATTGGTGCTCCATCTGGAACTCCCTCCCCATCCCACACTGCTCTGACCCCAACACCTTCAAATTCCCTTTAAAAGTAATTTATTTAAAATGGTCTTTAAAGTTAGAAAAAAAAAAGCTTTTAATGTTTTTCTGTTTGTTTTCCATGTGTTTAGTACATGTTTTTAATCTGCTGTATGTAAAGTGTTTTTGAGAAGAGAGACGAAAAATGCTATACAAATAAATGTATTGTTATTAAGTATTTATTATTCATTAAACATTAATAGCAATTAAATTAATCAATTAAAAATGTTGACTGCTGGGTATAACACACAGTTAAAACATTAGCATAGATTAAAGACAAAACAACCAAAGAATGATTTTCATTAGTTTGTTTACTTTTATTTTCATAGTTTTTTCCAGCCACTTTTTGCAAATAAACTTAAAGTACTTGTGGTTTTTGTTGTTTTTAAACATTCTCGCTTCATCAACTTGCAATATTCAACCAAACCCCGCATTCAGCAAATACTGTCACATAAAATAAATACTGGCTGTGTTCTGCGTTAGCTTATCTTTGATAAGTAACACACTGTTTTTTATCTGATAAATGAATGTTAATATTTATTCAACCAATGTGTTTGTGATATTGTCTTTGTAAACAACCTTTTCTTCCTTCCAGTGAGAATCTTTTCATCGACATGGCAGATAGACTCTCGGAAGACGGCTGGAGGGAACTCGGTTATGTCTATGTGAATATCGACGACTGCTGGTCCTCGATGAAGAGAGACAAAGATGGCCGACTCCAGGCTGATCCAAAGAGGTACAGCACTGTGTAAATTCACACACACTGAAGCTACTTTATCTGCTCAGTAAACATTCTGCAACTTCTGAGATCATACGCCACTAAATTCAATGTGACAGTCATGCAGTCATATGACTAACATAAAATTATCTTATAGAGCAGGTTCACTTCTGCAAGTACAGTTCATGCAACATCAGCATGTATAAAGTACAGATGAAGACAATGAACTTGAAGAAGCACATGAGCATATGTATGAACAAATCCAGTCACACGTTAAACATTAAGTCACAGTGAATAGCATTTTAGGTTTACTCTTGAAATGTTCTTGTTATCCTGTTAAAATATAATAAAACTGTTGCAATTTTTTTTTTCTAGAATAATGTAACTAACTACAGCTGAACACTTTTGTAACTTTCCAATGAATATTTTAAACACGTTAAAACTCAAATTTCCTAAATCATATATTTAAATGACGGAGTGTACATACATACTGTTCAGGGGTGACTCAGTGTTTTTACAGGGTTGAAAAGTCTTAAAAGGAAATGAATTCATTGTTCTAAAAATACCTTGATTGGCATTAAAATGTCTTAAAACTCAATTTCAAAAGTTTAAAAAATTTGGACATATTAGTAAGATTTATGTTAGTTTGAAATAAAAAGTATTTGGTAACATTTAGGCTGTCTATATTACAAAAATAATTTAGGGTGAGTAGAAAATGAGGGCACATCATTCTGTGGGTTGTGTTTATATGATGAGTGTGTGTTATATATTAAACATTTCAAGGCTATGCTTCTTGATGCAAATGGTTTATAAATGTAGCAACAATTGGACCAAAAAGTCATGTTCTATTTAAAATATAAACTACCACCAGGTAATTCACATGGTGTTTTTTTTTCCCTTTTCAATTTTGTTTCATTTTTGGCTTGGTCTTAAAACAGCATTAAAAATGTCTTGACTTGACTTGACTTAACTTTCCCTGAGCTGTAGAACCCTGTATTACCCATGATATATAATTGATGAATGATATATTCAGATATTGTGCTTTATCTCAGTAACTTTATATTTTATATGTATATCTATTGAGTAATATAATTGCACACCACCATTATATGTAACCAGTTACTCCCCAGGAATGACCACAATTAGTGAATTTATAATTTACATATTTAGTGTTTTGTGTATTCAAACGTTGTACTTACAAGTCAGAGACAAAGCACAGTATTAATTTCATTGATTTATTGCAGTTTCTCTGCCCTGTATTTAACAATAGTAAATAAAAATGTAGCTTCATTCGGGGTTCATTCCTTGCTTCATCTGTAATTGATCAACAGCTTCACATTGAATTCTTAAATATAATATAATATCATGTATAGTTGTAGTTATTCTCACTATATTTCACACTGTAAATACATTACATATAATTTTCTTTTACCTGCTCAACAGGTTCCCAGGAGGCATCCATAAACTGGCTCGCTATATGCATGACAGGGGTCTCAAACTGGGTATCTATGGCGACATGGGCACACATACCTGCGGGGGTTACCCAGGTACCCCACTGGACAAAATTGAGCTAGACGCCCAGACCTTCGCTGACTGGGAGGTGGACATGTTCAAATACGACGGCTGTTATTCTAATGCTACAGAGCAGGAAAAGGGTAGGACTGGGAAGAACAACCGATGTCGGGCTGATTTTACTTCACTTGATGGTGTCTGACTTCAGATTATTTCCGGGTCAGGTTATCCTCTCATGTCAAAAGCTCTGAATGCGACAGGCCGTCCCATTGGCTACTCCTGCAGTTGGCCCGCCTACCAGGGTGGCCTGCCTCCTAAGGTACTGTATAACCAGGAAACTTATTTATTAATTTATTTAATGAATTGTCACAAAAGCAAATCAAACATTATGACAAAGAAATAAATTGTACAGGTGAGATCAGAAAACCCAGTGGGGTGTAAAAAAAAAATTAGTCTCCCCTCATTACACCATTAGCATGAAGAAAGACAATAGAAATAAATAATATACAAAGTACAGCAAAAATATACACAAAGAATTAAAAAAAGAGTATGTGTAGGTGTGTGGGAGAGTATTTAGTATTCATATATTTGTTATTTTTCAGTGTGAGCAGGCCTGATATTGTGCTACATACAGTTTTCCTGGTTTTGAGACTTGAAAAAAACTTGCACAAACTTTTCTCCATATGTTCGTATTTGTACATAATGGTCTAGTAAAACCCAGTTACGCATTAACATTTGTAGCTGTGAATGTATATGTTGCTTTATGGATTTATTATGTGGATTTTAACCTTAAAGGCTGCAACTGTTTTCTTTTTTTCCCTCTCAATATGTTAAATTTTTTTTCTTGAACAATACAACACAATAACACATCAACTCAGCATCACTTAAAATATAACATGGATGACAACAACAACAATAATAATAATTAAAATGTAATAAAATAATTATATATATATATATATATATATATATATATATATATATATATATATATATATATGCATATACATACATACACACATATACTCATAACATTTGATCATCTGTTCTCATTATGTCATTTTACAGTTCTGAAATGTATCTTATATTTCAGGTCAACTACACTCAGTTAGGAGAGATTTGTAACTTGTGGCGTAACTATGGTGACATCCAGGACTCCTGGGACAGTGTCCTGAACATTGTTGATTGGTTCTTTGAAAACCAGGATGCCCTGGTTCCTGCAGCCGGGCCAGGAAGATGGAATGACCCAGATATGGTATGAAATGTTTTTATTACCTCTGCCAAGGAGGTTATGATTTTGTTTGTTACTTGACCAAATCGGGAATTGGTCAAGTATGTTGATCAGTAACGTTTGCTTGTGTGGATGGATGGATGGGTAGGTAGGTAGTTGGATAAAGTTTGATATTACTTTTAGAAATTTTTCATTGACTTAGGTCATAGATTTGCACTTTTTGCCAGGATGGACATGAAACCTGCCCCTAATTCCATTTATTCTATTCTTAAAAGGACCTAAATTGAATTTGCTGATGCCAACAGGAATCTTGAATTGATAATTGAGAAAAAAAAAAGACTATCAATTGACAGCCCTGGGGTAATTTTTGGTCATAATATAAGATAAAAAAAACATGATCTTCAGACAAATAAGTTTCTAAATATAATCCTGTAATCCCCTCACAGCTGATTGTTGGAGACTTTGGCCTCAGTATGGATCAGTCTCGTGCTCAAATGGCACTGTGGGCGATAATGGCTGCTCCTCTTTTCATGTCCAATGACTTGCGCACCATTAGCAGCGGTGCCCGTGCCATCCTGCAGAACAAGATGATCATCAGCATCAACCAGGACGTCCTGGGTATTCAGGGAAGACGTGTTGTCAAGGTGATCTTTGCACTTCTTTTAAACCAATTTAATAAAGCTTCAGCTCCTGTGTTTAATAGTTAAATTACATTTTCTTTGTGTCGTTCATTTTTTTTTTTGTAGGAGAAGAGTGGCATTGAGGTGTTCTGGCGGCCGCTGTCAAAAAATTCCAGCGCTTTAGTTTTCTTCAGTCGCCGTCATGACATGCCTTATCGGTACCAGACAACCCTCAGCAAACTCAATTATACCACCGGCTCCTACAAGGTTCGTCTGTGTGAATCAAATGCACATAGTGTTGTTATATCAGAACTAGTTTTTTCACTCTCCTTCTTTTTTTTCCCCCTTTAGATCATTGACGTCTACACTGACAAAGCTACAGAACTGAAAGACTCTACCAGCTTTGTGGTGTCAGTGAACCCCACAGGTGTTGTCATGTGGTACGTATCTGCACCTGCAGATCTGAACCGTCACCATTTCTATAGAGGCGGTAAACCTCTGGCTTTTGCATATCGTGATGATATTAACGCTGTCCCTCCAGTGTTTCTCTGATGACTTCCTGGGTTTTATCATCTGATCACATTAACTTGTACTTGCAAGGACTTCATATATACATTATCAGGTGATGAAGGGCTTGTTTTACTGTGAAATACCAAGTGTCGATTCTTAAAAAAACCCAATTTATTTTGAAATCTTTCTGACATAATGAAATGACTGTGACCTCAGGGACATCTGTTATGAATGGCAGCATTTTAAGTTGATCTTTCTTTGGTCAAATTGTACACTGAGTCAAAGACAGCACTGATTAAATTGATGTGGCTTCAGCAAATTTCATGTGACAAAAGAGGTAGGATGATACTAATTCGAAATGATTGGTAATATTTTTTTTCACAATGCATGATGCTTGGCGATTGATTTACCATAAGTGTAAATTGTCAAAAAAACAATGGTTGATCAAAGACATTTTACTGTAAATGTGTAAATCTTCTTTACAGGATTTTTTTTGTACAAATAAGCATTTCTTTAATGGAAACTTCAAAAAAGGAGAATTACTACCGACCTGTTTTATCTGAATATTTGGATTTTATTTTGTTTTATTTGAAGGATAATAATTTTTATTCTGTCAGATGTTCTTTATATTCTTGATGAGTTGAATTTTGAAATGTTTTTTACATGTAATTCTTCTTCAGTTTTAAATTTTTACTTAAATAAAAACTAATTTCAATTATTCTAATCCACTTTTTTCATAAATTAAGGTCTCGTTAAAAACTTCTGGTTTAATGTGACACATGTTTTAATGCAGTGTCCTTAACTGGGGTGATGCTAACCACTCGGGTGCCTGAAGTAGTAACTATAACTAATTAGTTTTTAAAGTAATTTACCCAACAATGGTTATTATTGAAATATAAGATGTTGTTATAATGTAGTTACTTTATTTCCTTAAAAGTGCAGAAAAAAAGATCAACCTGTACACAAGCCCATAGTATGAGTCACTGCCAGCCCACAGGAAACACTGTATGTAACCTCTATTATTTTATCAGTAATGGAGATCAAACTAAAGAAGAAGCATATCTACATATACCGCCAATACATTTTCAACATAAAGTAGACTATATTGACAAAAAAACAATAAAAGATGAATAAAGACGAATAAAAGACATAAAACACTTCTGAAATGTGATGATCTATGGTCATTTAATTCTGTTATTTTTATCAACATATATTTAAATATCCTACCATTTGCCTTTTAAACATCCATATTTGTTGTTCAGAACATAAAATATGTGTATTCCCAACATACAGGAATAATAAATGAGTCATAAATATTGAATTAACCTGTACTGCCACATGGTACCAGTAGAGGTCAGTGTTGCTCAATCACTCATTGCCATGTTGTTAAACTGTCATGGCCTTCAGTGAAATCTACTGCCAAGAAATGCACCTGCTGAACAACACAAGGACAGTCAGTCCATTCTACTCAGCCCTCTATCTCTCTGTTATGATTAGTCTCCTCTGACATCGTCCTTTTCAATTTCACACATGTACAACAATGTATAAACTCCTTTTTAGTCTGTGTTTTGTCCTTGAATCCTGTTTCTCATCCACCAAAAAAAAAAAAAAAAAAAAAAATCACCATTGTGTTCATTCTCCTCCGTCATCATCCTTGTCACTCCACCACTTTCCTCTGTCTCAGTCTGTTAAATTCTGTGCAAAGTATCACCTCTGACCTTGGCCTCAAACTGCTCTTATTTGCACATAGTCTTTTGATACAGGAGTAGTCACATGAGTGTGTGCACTGTATTTATGATAGTACATTTATAGCATGAATAAACTTGATTTGAATGACACATGTACGGATTAGAGACACACATAACCCTTCTAGGTCATTCCAGGCCAGGTCCACTGTGTCTCTGTGTTCGAGTGTGTATGGGAGAAACAGGAGCTTCGCCTTCCTTTCTTTCCCTTTCAGTTGTCTCGGATATCGGGTGGCTGGCCAAATACGACACATCGCTGACCGTCAAGGTCTCAGTCGTTTGGGAACATGATGTGGGAGACAAGAGAAGGAGTATGATAGAGCGAAAGGGAAAACCATGCAAAACTGATTTGGACAAAGCCGGAAGAGAGGGCTGTGAAATATCTATTAGAAGGTGTAAATGAAGCAGCAGAAGAAGTGGAATGGGTGGGGGGGTGAGAGATGAGAGAGTAATAGAACAGGGAAGGGAGGGGGGCCTGAGATGAGCAAGAGCGTTCCTGCCGATGCTCACGTAGGCCTACAGCTGCAGCGGCGCAGTTGCCACTCTTGTCTTTGAGCCCCCAACCACCAGAACCGAAACCTCTAATTCAGTTCTGTCCCCAACCTTCATCTACCCCCCCACCCCACACACACACACACACACATACACACCACACACACTGTTGTCACGTTGCTAGTCACGCTGTCTGCCTCGCGCCTCTCACCCCTAAAATCCAGGGGGGTTTTTGGCCACTCGTGGTTGTGCTGCTAATGCAGACACAGGACTTTGGATATAGGTCAGAACATATGCATGGTCTTAAAGGAGGCTGCACATTGAACCCCCCCCCCAGCACTGCCAGAGAAAAAAAAAAGTGAATCAAAAGTGTCTCTTTTTGCATCTGACATTTACATTCCTGTTTGTGCTTTACAACATGTACATTAGTATTAGGGTGTGGTTGTACTTTTCCAATATTTTACCTTGTTTCATAGAGACTTATAAACACTGGTACTGTGTACTCTCTTGTGTCTGGTACTGTCTGTCTGCTGAGTCATGATGTCAACCTCACTCCAGTCTAATCTGATGCAGGATCATTTTCCCTCTGTCTTTCACTTTTTGGCACAGACTCATAAAATCACATCATACGCATCCACATTGTCACTATCAAAAATAAATCAAGTCAAATCTAATGGGATCAGTATTTAGAGTGTGTATGCACATTCACACCATCTATTACAGCAGAAGTGGCTGACCCTGGTCCTTTTTATTTATGTTTTTATTTATTTTAACCCGTCTTGTCCAGCATCCTTAACAACAGAATATTTACTTTGCTAAGGGAGACTTCATAACACATATGACATATATATATATATATATATATATATATATATATATATATATATATATATATATATATATATATTCTACTGACTATTCTACTGACTTCATTCTGAGTTTTGACGAGCCATATTTTTTTTGGGGGGGGTGGGCAGGTCCTTGATAACCTGATTCACATAATTTGGCTACGTTTCAACAAACTACACGCTAGGGGGCATTGCGATGGCTCACGCATTGGTGTAGTTCAGACTTTCTAAAAAACAAAGGAGCCAATCAGTGTCGCCGGGTGGGACTTCCCATGCCTGGGCGGCGTTGTGGTTGATGTCTCCGGCGTCTGTTCAGCACTCGGTTCCTCTTCAGCTTTTTGCCATTCCCTCATAGTGTCCAGAATACTCGAGTGTCTCCCTACCAAGCTAAGGCATTACAAACATATGCCAGAGGATTTTTCTGGAACATCTGACACGTTAAGACCAAGTTCTGCTAGCCACTGGTCTACCCATTTTCCATAGGGAAGTTCAAGGAATATCCGTTGGCTGTTACCGATGTTACCTTTTATCCTCAGACTTTCTCTGCACATACGACAATGGTCATTTACGGACAACGCACTGGTCCGTTTAGGTGCAGCCATACTGTCATGTTTGTTTTGATGGTGTGCAGCTGGATGGTTCTTCTTCCTGCTGTCGCTCTGAGCTACGTACGTCACGGCTTGACTTCAACATGAGTGGCTGAAACGGCGCATCAGTCAAGATGATGGACAGATTCTTCATCTAATCACATGCAAGGATTTTAGATAAAGCCCCTCCTTTGAAAACATATTGGTTGTGGAAGGGTCCCAAATGGTATCGTGATACCAGATGGCGACAGTCAGGTTAGGTCCTTGATGGCCCCTTCCCTGTAAGTTTTAGATATTTCCCTCTTCCACTCCACCAGCTGGTAATTATCTGTCCTTTGAATCAGGTGTTGGAAGAGGGATACATCTAAAACATATAGGATAGGGGCCCTCAAACACCAAAAATGACCGCCCCTGAATTAGAGCACAAGTCAGTATATTGTAAACATCCAGATATAAACTCAAAGCAGTCAGAATGTGAAGTGTGGAATGCTGGTCACTTCTTTTCTTCAGCTATTGCTTTTATTCCATCGTGATTGCTCTGGCTATGGCAAACACCACTCTGCAAAGTCACAAAAAACCTTGATGCAATATAATACAAATAGTTCTATTTGTCAGTGAATAATGTAGCAGATAATGAGCAGAAAGTTAAGTTTCATTATTCTGGAGTGATATGTTCTTTGCTCGGCTGATTAATCATTAAAAACTGTGAAGAAGAACATTGCCTCACTGGTTCCAATAAATACAAGAAAGTCTGTCTAACATTAAACAAAATTGCACGCTGCATTAACAGGTATACAGTGTATGTTATGTAAGTATCGTGGAAATACTCAATTGAGACAGAATGCATGTTTTTTTGGAGCTGATTATTAATTAATTTCTTTAATAAGCTGATGACCCAGTTATCTACATCAATGATCTACTTCCATGTACAACCTATGCATTTTCTCATTTCTACATGGAGGACTAATGTTTTTGGGAAGGTCCACTGCTCATCTATAGCAACCATGTACTACACAATCTGCAGTTAGCATAGAAATGCATTCAGCTAATGCTAACAAACAACACACTCTTACACCCTAACAACACTATCACCACATAACCCTATAAACATGCACAAATATTGCATGATAAATGTATTGCCTTTCATTAACTTTTAATAAATGTTTTCAATAGTAACTTGAGTTGAAATTTTTCCACAGAAATTTTTTTTTATTCTCTTGTTAAAAAATGTTAATATGACATGTCAGTACTTATAATGTAAGTGTTGGCCAGTAAATGTCTAATGTTCTCTTTATAATCTTGTCATGTCATCATCATGTCTGTATGATAAATATGTAAACATCTTGAGTGTCAAACTCTTACTAGAACACACACACAAAAAAACCCTGCACTTTAAATACATGCACATGCACAATCCAAATAACACTGATAATATTTAAATGACATGTGGCTCAAGCTATTGGTCTATTTATAAATACAGGTGAGCAGAAAAAAAAAATGCTTATGCTGAACAAACAAACTGTCCTTGGTGTGAACACCTAGAATTAAAAGCCAGTTTTAACACTTACTTGTCATTAATTGTCAGTGGAGTTTTCCAGCAGTAGTTTACACTGTTCGCTCAGGTTTTATTTAACGCAAATGTGGAAAGTCTGCAAGGTATTACATAACAGGGACCTCTCTGTTGCAGCCTGGCTGTTGCCACTCTTAGTGCACCTGTGACGTCTTTTCCCTCCTACTTTTACTCACTCATGCATTAGGCAAAGACCAGACACCTCATCTGGTCACCATAGCTTCCATTACACACTTCTGTCTTCAGCTGGACTCTCTGACCCACAAATCAATACAGTGCTTTTTTTCTGTTTGATCTACTTTCTCTTCTAAAAGTACCAAGGCTCAGGGTTCTCAAACATGAGTCCCGGGGGCCAAATGCGGCCCACCAAAGCTTCCAATGCAGTCCACGGGATGAATTTGCCAAGTGCAAAGATTCTACAGTCCTGGATGTGGAACTCATTTTAGTTCAGGTTCCACCTACAGACCAATATGATCTACAATAAAGTAAAAATAGAATAACCTATAAAAAAGAATAATGACTCCAGATTTTCTTCTCAGTTTGGTGTGAAAAAATGTATTTCCTCATGCTGATAAATAACATTTTCAAATATTTTCTTTCTTTTAATCCAAAAACTAACATTAAATTATGAAGATATTGAAATTTTCAAACTATCCTGTAACAATAAAATGGGAATAATTTGAACAAATATGAACAATGGGAAATGTTTAAAGAAATTTAGCACAATCTGAACCATTTTCTCCTACTGTTACTAAGTATTTAGAGTCTTTGTAGGTAATGTAGAAATGATAAGTTAAGGAAGAATATTGTTAAAATTGTAGTTACTTCTTATTAAATATGTTATTATGCTATCATTTTAGGGTTAAGGTTAGGTTAGGTGGTCCACGTCAGATAAAATTGTATGGTGTTTAATTTGTTTCAATAAGTTTAAAGAAGATTTTTAAAAGTGAAAGCAAAAAATATCAATTCAAAATACCTAATAAAAAAATCAACCAAAAAAATAATTCAAATGAAAAAATGAAAATGAAAAAAAATGCACAGATTGTGTAAAATATTTCCTCAGTTTTGGTTGTTGTCTTTTTCCTTGATTACGATTTTCATTTGTCTTTTTGATTGTGGTTTTGACACAAACATGACTGGTGGGGGCGGGGTTTCCTTTGGTGGATTACTATTGGTTTATTTATGTTTGACGGACAGCTAAGTCAGCGTATGAAGCAGCTCTGACCACAGCAGCTACTCTGCTTCTGATTGGGTATGCTTGTTCAGCTGTCCATCAAACATACATAAACCAATAGTAACCCACCAAAGGAAATCCCGCCCCCACCAGTCATGTTTGTGTCAAAACTGCAATCTAAGAGTCAGGGAGCACAAATGAAAAGACTGAAGTCGTAATCAAGAAAAAAGGCAACAACCGAAATTGAGAAAAACGTGACGGCAAATATTTTACATGATCTGTATTTTTTATTGCAGTCTTATATTTTTCTTTAATTTTTTAAATTTGGTATTTTGAATTGATAGTTTTTCCTTGCATTTTTTAAAACCTTTTAACTTATTGATACACATTAAACACCATAAATGTGGCCCCTGAAAGAAAATGAGTTTGAGACCCCTGGTTTAAACTATAGGTGCCTGCTTGAAATGGTCCTGTCCTGTAAACTGTTACAGCAGAAAATGCCCCGCTGACTGTATGTTGACTGTGTTGTTTCAGCTGGAGTGAGAATGTGTGAATGTATCTGCTGGTGGATTAACAGCACATGTGTTGCCAGGAAAACAAAAAGGTGGTATGATTCATCAATGTGTCAGTGCAGAATATTTTTTCATGATGTGGCGTTTTCTTCAGAATTTGAAACTTGAAATGAGTGACTCAAACTTTACCATTCATGCAAATTCGTTACAATTCAACAGAAACTTTAATATTACACAGAACAAGTTTTAAGTATAACATAGTCAAAAAGAAGTGGGTAAATGAATTACCGTATTTTCTGGACTATAAACCAGTACTTTTTTCATATGTTTATACAAAGGTGCGGCTATTCTGTGGATTTTTTCTCCCACCACTTGGGGCGCTCTAAATGTAATTACAATCAAAATTACTGATAAAAATGAATGCAAAGAAGAATACTTACTTTTTCTTTAGCAGATAGAACACGGACGACAAATTATTGATGGTTAATTATTTTTCAAATCTTCACCCCTTCATCAGGGAGACAGATGTGACAAAGACGATTTGATAGGTATCAGTGAAGATAATTAAAGTGATTTGTGATTTAAAACACGGGAGAAATGAAGAGAAATACGGTAAAAACTGGGTATGTTTCTCTTGGTTCTGTTCCATTTTAATCAGCAAAGTTACTGCAGTGTTAAAATCTGTTCAGGTACAAACATGTAACTACATTTACAGTTCAAAATCCTTCTGTACAGGTAGTAAATATATTATTTTTCAACATACAGTAGATATCTGCGGTTGTATATTATTTATATATATATATATTATTTTTATAGTCCAGAAAATACGGTAAAATAGCACAAAATATTAAATGACACGCAAATAAATAGGGTAGTTGAGAAAACAAAAAAACAAAAACAAATCTAAATTAAACATATAATACGTATAAAAAAACATTAATGAAGGCTTCATATCACTCATAGGATGTCAAAAAAAAAAATCTTGCTCATCCAAATGCCAATAGTTTTTATGTTCACACTTATAGATTTCAACCCGTCCAGCTGCTCTTAAGTCCGTATTAGGTCTCAACTGTTCCACTGTGAGCATAAAAGCTAAATTCAACAAAGATTTTAGTTTTCTACTTTGGAACAGTGAACAGAGTCATGCCTAAGGACTGCACTGGATCTTAACATCTACAAATCATTCTAAAATCTGACAAGGAGCCAATGTTAGACTTGAAAACAGGTGCAACATCTCTCTTTTTTTGGCCTTTGGAAGTTTCTCTGCGTTCGGCTGCTATGTGATTTTTAAAAAAATTGTTATTTTTTTTATGAATGAATGTCTGAAATCATCCACAAGTGGTTGCTGTTGTCTCAGATAACAGACGCGCCTGGTAACTGTTTCCACGACGCCGCTGTGTACGAGGAGAGCTGCACGTTGCCGAGGGTTGCATGGGTTCGCGTGGCAACTGGCCAGGCTGTCAGCTGCCTGCTTACTGGCAGCCTGTGTGGGGCAAAGTCAAAGACTGCAGCCAATGCTCTGTTCTCTCTCTCTCTCTCTCTTTCTCTTACAGACAGACAGACAGACACACAGACACTTGGACGACACATACACAGTCTATCATGATCTCATTCTTTCCCTTTAACTCAACATCTATCCTTTTTGACTTTGCACCCACGCTCTTTTCACTCTCCTATATCCGTTAGGGTAAATCCTTTTTTTTCCCAGAATCCTGTGGGATAATGTGACCACATTTACCTTCCTGCAGACATACTGTACATCTGTGTATGTGTGTGTGTGTGTGTGTGTGTGTGTGTGTGGTCACCCTATTCCCTCACTAAATTCCTCTGCTCCACTGTATTGCTTGTCTTTGGCCCCGGCTGTGGTTTCTGTGTTCGATCTTAAAGTGATTCTGGGCAGTAGAACAAAACCCCATCTCTTTCACTGAAGCTGGAGCTGAGCACAGCCAACACAGCAGCAGGCTTTGGCCTCGATCAGCCTCAGGGAGGATGGTTGGAAAGGACTGGAAAGAGCAGGTGGAACTGTTTGGTGGCTCTGTGTGTGTGTATAACGTGTACTTGTGTGTGTACTAGGGGTCACACTAATAGTTCTTGTCAGATTTCCAGCTGATATCCGATATGCGTTCACACATCAACAATTTGTTAGGTAACACAATGCCATCTCAGCTGTGGCTGTTGATAATGCAACTATTTTTGGGTAAAGCCTTGTAATGAAACACAACATGATGCTGGAGAAAGTCGACCAGAGTCATGTGCAGGGCCGACCAATAAAAATAGACGTGATCGGTCAGCAATGCTTCTCGTAACCTTCAATCAGGTCCGTGCTACTTTTATTTATGTCTGTACTGAGAGACTGTTTGTGATTGTTATCTATTCTTTCACATCACCTTATCATTCTCTCTGCCACAGGGACCACTTTCACCAAACATTCTGTCAATCTGTCACTAGCTTGTCTCACTGTTGTTAATTGTGTCCATATTAAGGTCATGGTGGGATGGAAATAAGTATGGTATGATATACAGAGAGCTGGTCATTGTTATGAGATAAACACTAAAAACCCTAGAGGTTATTCCACTTTGAACTGAGATATTTAATCAAGAAACTGTTAATCTGATGAAGGATCCATCTAGAAAATGATTACGATGCTTTTTTTATACAGAAATATCAGCTGTGTAATAAATACCTTTATTTAACGACTTAATCTTTTAACTCCTGAGGCTTTAACAGTTCCACAAAGAATAAAAAGAGGCAGTAAAATGAACCAAAAAAAGTCAAAGTAATAATAAACACAAGCAAAAAAGATGAATAAACCATCAAAATGATATGTAACATGAACAAATGAGACACAAAAGGAACAAAAATAATAAAAAAAAAACGAAATGTAGAAAAATGAAAAAAAGCAACAAAATGAATACAAATTTACAACTTAATAAATAACAGAACAAATTAGTAAAGAAAAAAATTATGAACTAAAATGAAGTAAAAAAACAAAAACAAAAAACTAGTATTGTAATACTTTGTGTTGGATTTTTTTCCTTTTTTTAAATCACTTGATTTTTAACACCTGTTTATCTTTATACATCAAGTTCCATGAACAAATCTCTGTAGAAACACAGTAAAAAAAAAAAAAAAAATTTAATTTTTTTGAATTTTAAACTATACCATCCTTTCAGAATGTGGCAGCACTGACACATCACACGTTAAACTTATTATTATTTTATGCTACTTTATTATATACATCTGCTCCACTGCATATGTGATGGGTTTAGTTGCAAGTTAATTTGAATTATTTGTAGAAATTGACACTAATACCCATAATAACATTTGTATTAGTGTATACTCACCATAAAATATGAATTGTATTTTTGTTACCTTCGAATAAACCACGGTTCAAAGTTGAAGGTATTTTTTTATTATCCCCGAAGGGCAATTTGTTGTACATTCACCTGGACACAACATCAAACAGCACAAGGACAAATACTGATACAATAAATCAAATAAAAGTAATAAATAGCATCACATTAAAAGATGCCATTGACCATTTGGATGATGAAATAAAAGTAAAAGTCTGGCGATAGCACCGACATGAGGGACTCAAATCGGAAATAATCCCTTTTGTCTTTTTTAGGGACCTGGTCTTATACACTGTAAACCCCAACATTCAGAATAATTAAATATATTCAGTTGTGAATATTCAAAGTTTCATAAATAGTACTACTAACTCAAATGTATTAAGTGGTTGTAACATGTTCTTCTCTTTAAGTACTTCCAACTAATATTTTTTTATTAAGGTGAACTATTGTGGATATAAGTGAACATAACTTAACAATATAGATAAGGTACAACTGAGTAGAATTAAGTCATTAAATGTTGAGAATGATATTGTACTGTTATTTCTATTGTTTCAAATAAGGATGATTGAAAAAAAAAAAAACTTAACTGATGTAGTAGATGATGAAATAAAATTTCAGAGCACTCTAAATAACCACCAATATCTATCACACCATAAAAATTACAATCATAAAACAGTCATTTTATTCAGGGGCGGCTCTGATTCAGTTGGTCGTCCAATGATTGAAGGGTCAGCGGTTCATGTTATTATTATTATTATTCATTATTATTGTTAAAATGATAATCGGCTGTGACACTATGTTATTTAAAATAGCACATTTCTATTGAATCTATGTAGTTTTTTTGTTTTTTTTTTTTAAATCATTACTTTGGAAATGTGGAATATGTATACTGTGTTCAGTCATTGTTATGTTCTATGTTAATTGTAATTTTTGTTATATTGTTGAAATAAAGGATAAAAAAAAAAGTCTAATTACCAGTCAAGCCATAAATCATTTGGAACGTTTCCCAAACAATTTTAATACCACACCGCCAAAGTGCCCTGCTGCTGCAAAATGTAAAAACATATTACATAATGTGGCAAAATGTATTACAAAATGTGGCTCAACAGGGTTAAACAACTCTATATACTATACTAGTATACACTCTCTGAAACCCTCACAGGTAGGTCATGAAAGTCTTGGCTGCCTCACCACCTCTCTGCCACCCTCACTCCCCCTTCCTCCTCCCTCTCAGGTTCTTAAATCCATGTCATTTGGCTCAGTGTTGGCTGGAAAAGATCAAACAGCACATGTGAGGCTGACCTTCAGCCCAGCGCCCCCGCCGCCTGCTGCGTATATCTCAGCAGGCGCAATGCGTCTAAACATTAACTCTGGGGACCGGGCACAGTTTAGTCTAATGGATCTGCTCTACACAGTGTGTGTGTGTGTGTGTGTGTGTGTATAAGAGTGTGTGGTCTTGTCTCCTGTTGTGTAAGTGATATGAAGAGAGGCGTCTTTACATTTTCGTGTTTGATTATTTAGCAGTAGCAGAGTGGAATATCATCAGAATTTAGTTATTAATTAACATTGTAAAAGGTAGAGAGACAGTTGTAAATGGTCAGTGTTTAATAACCAGAAAAATACACATTTCTCTATAAAATGTCATCAAATAAAATCCATAGAGGGTTAAAAAAAAAAAAAAAAAAAAGCAGAAAAATATATAGTTTTGTGCAAGTTGTTGTTGATGTAATAAGTATAATCTCACTTTTTTTTTTTTTTTACTCTGCTTATTAACATGCAACCAAAGTACAGGGGAGTATTGTGTACTGCACTACAACTGACACAAAAATGTAAACTACATAGCTTCAGTTTAGACTGATCTGCTCCAATGATAAAAAAAAAAAATCACCCAAACAATGAGACACGTTGAATATTTGTTGAATGAAAGGTGAAGATTAGTTCAGTCAATCTCTTCAAAACATGTCAAGTACAAAGGAAGGTCATACTAAATACTAGATACTGCAGTCTGTTTTTGGACATGACTGTAGATGTACATACTATAGTATATAGAAAGATCAAGTGCTCATCAAGGACAGGCCTGGATGAAAAATAAAGGATAAAATAAAATACATGGAAAATAAAACAGCAAAAACAGCATTGTTAAAATTTTCTTTAGACATTAGACATTCATAGTCATTCAGGATAATCACATTTTATTATTACAGGATAGTTTAATGTTATTTTTTCACTAAAATAAAAAATTAAGTAATTTTTTTAATGTTGCCATGATTATTTATTAATTTTACATCAAACAAAGGGGACAATATGGAGTATTTTTGTTATTGTTGATTATTCTGCTGTTATTTTACTGTAGATCATACTAGTCTGAGAGTGACTGTACTAGAGTGACTGTACGAGAGTGACTGTACGAGAGTGACTGTACTTGAGTGACTGTACTAGAGTGACTGTACCAGAGTGACTGTACTAGAGTGACTGTACTAGAGTGACTGTACCAGAGTGACTGCACCAGAGTGACTGTACTAGAGTGACTGTACCAGAGTGACTGCACCAGAGTGACTGTACTAGAGTGACTGTACTAGAGTGACTGTACCAGAGTGACTGTACTAGAGTGACTGTACTAGAGTGACTGTACGAGAGTGACTGTACTAGAGTGACTGTACTAGAGTGACTGTACCAGAGTGACTGCACCAGAGTGACTGTACTAGAGTGACTGTACCAGAGTGACTGCACCAGAGTGACTGTACTAGAGTGACTGTACTAGAGTGACTGTACCAGAGTGACTGTACTAGAGTGACTGTACTAGAGTGACTGTACCAGAGTGACTGCACCAGAGTGACTGTACTAGAGTGACTGTACCAGAGTGACTGCACCAGAGTGACTGTACTAGAGTGACTGTACTAGAGTGACTGCACCAGAGTGACTGTACTAGAGTGACTGTGCTAGAGTGACTGTACTAGAGTGACTGTACTAGAGTGACTGTACTAGAGTGACTGTACTAGAGTTACTGTACTAGAGTTACTGTACCAGAGTGACTATACTAGAGTGACTGTACCAGAATGACTGTACTAGAGTGACTGTACCAGAATGACTGTACTAGAGTGACTGTACTAGAGTGACTGTACTAGAGTGACTGTACTAGAGTTACTGTACCAGAGTGACTATACTAGAGTGACTGTACCAGAATGACTGTACTAGAGTGACTGTACCAGAGTGACTGTACTAGAGTGACTGTACTAGAGTTACTGTACTAGAGTGTCTGTACCAGAGTGACTGTACTAGAGTGACTGTACTAGAGTTACTGTACCAGAGTGACTATACTAGAGTGACTGTACCAGAGTAACTGTACTAGAGTGTCTGTACCAGAGTGACTGTACTAGAGTGACTGTACTAGAGTGACTGTACCAGAGTAACTGTACTAGAGTGACTGTACCAGAGTAACTGTACTAGAGTGTCTGAACCAAAGTGTCTGTACTAGAGTGACTGTGCTAGAGTGAATGTACTAGAGTGACTGTGCTAGAGTGACTGTACTAGAGTGACTGTACCAGAGTGACTGTACTAGAGTGTCTGTACTACAGTGACTGTACAAGAGTAAAGCACCAGAGTATAGAAAAGAGATGTAGAGATGTTGACGATGATGTAGAGATACATTTTTGCACTTCCAAATTCATCCCAGATTGGACCTTTTGGTGGGCTGTTTTTGGCCCCTGGGCCACATGTTTGACACCCCTGAACTAGAGGATGTTCTTTCATAAAACTTAAATATCAGGCTACACCTGCTGTCCAGGTACCTTCATACACCATCCATATGCATCTGTACCAAAGAGTCCACCTGTGGACCAGAGCCCACGTCCACACCGGTGCCTACCACCTGCAGTCCTGACCCCCCCCCCCCGAACGCCACCACCACCACCACCACCACCATCAGCAGACGGCATCGTTCAGAGTCTTAAAGCTGACATGTGAGCAGCTGTTCTTCCAGTCCATTATGAGCACAGTTGAGGCTTTGTGTAGCATGAAGAAAAGAGCTGCTTGTCAAAATGGTGACGTAAAAGTCCCCTACTCTGTGTCACAGTGTCAGGGGAGATTTTTGGGTCAAGTCGTAGTTATGTGTGAACTTTGTCACGTACTCTACTGTAAATGACTCGTGGTAACTCAATGTCAGACAGGTACGCAGATCAGATTTGCTTTATTGTGCCGTTGCCTCTCTGCTTACATGTAAAAACTGGAGGCACAGTCCAAAAGAATTTGCAACCTCACACGCTGTTATCTGTTGAATTACTTCCTTATCTGGTCTGCAACATTAGATTCCAACATTATCAGCCATGTAGGAAGGGTTTCTTTTGAAATATAAGGTTACACATAACTAGTTACATTCCTCAAAATGTACTAAGTCACAGGAGTCAAACATGTGGCCCGGGGACCAAATTCGGTCCACCATACTGTCAGTCCTGGACTGTGGGATCAGTACACACACATACATACATACATACATACATACATATATATATATATATATATATATATATATATATATATATATATATATATATATATATATATATATATATATATATATATACAGATTTGAACAGATGCCACCGTAGCCATTTACATTCCACTGTATTTGAGACTAGTCCCAAGTGCTGCCTGTAACCTTTAGTTTCCACCACCGGGGATAAAATTGTCATCCTATTTTGTCAATCTCCCAAAAATTCCAAAATAAACATCAAATAAAACATCAAGTTCATATAAAGTGCTGTAAGTTATCACTTCCAATGACAGTAAGAAAACGTTTCTGAGCAAATACAAGTATTGAACAGTGAACTTGTTGCTTTTCCTACTTCAGATAATGTCAAAGAAATAAAACAGAGCTGTCAATCACAGTGTTTTAAGTTAATACATCAAAAAGGGAACTCACGTAGAGAAACAGTGAATTTTGAGATTACAAATGAGATTAATAAATTTTTTTTTAAAATAACACATTAATTGCAAGAGTGATTAATTCATCTTAATGCATTCATTTGACACCACTAACCATAAAAGGTAATAAATAATGACAAATACAAATGTTATCTTTGTTTTAGTGCAAAAAAGTAAAACTATATGAATAACTTGAATCAATATAAAAAAAATGCTGAAATGTCTATGGCATAATAAGAGCAATATTTACCAATATTCTGCCTGTAATTAAATGTTTTATGTAATTGTAATTGTAATGTATGTTGTAATGTACTTGTGTAAGTGTTAAACTGGGGCAGAATATTGTTAAAATTGTACTTGTTATCTGTAAGACATTCTAAGTTGTGCATGTTATTAAGATTTTTAAGGAAACGCTGTAAATGTCAACATGGTCGATTTACACAGAAAAATGCAAAATACAGAGAACAATGTTAGAATAAATGGCGACAAATCACATTAGAAAGGTTACACAGAGACAAAAATTTCTTTGGGAACTGACAAAAATAACACATGGGTTTGTTTTTACACTTTAATCTCAATCATTTCATTACAACTAGCTGTGTACTCCACAAAACTTTATATGAGGCAAGACACATTACGCAATAGAAAGACGTCAGCATCATTATTCATACACACTGAGCCAGAACTGGATTGGAAGTTATTTTATAATATCTACAAAGTGGCCATGTGAATTAGCTTGACCTCCAAGGTCATTTGCATTTGCCCCATGACCACTAGGGGGTGGTAGGGTCTTTCCTGTCCCATCCCAGTAGACCTGATCCCAAATGATGGTTTTCCCCCCCAGAACCCATAATGCAACCTGTCCCCTGACCGAATGCCATGGCATTTAGTGTCCCGTGGGTTCTAGCTGACCTTGTCTCCAGTGCCCTGCAGTTCTGAATCCCACTGTAAACACACTCCTTTTCACTCCAGCTAACAACTATAATACAGTTTTGTAATCATTTAATCATCGTCTTCCCCCTTACCACACTGTTGCTAAAGCTGTGGTGATCAAAAGTGTATGCTGGTATGTGAAATGAATGTTTCCTGGAAATGCAATGCTTTCCTATAATTTAGATTTTCTGGCTAGAGGGTACATTAGGTCAAACACACAAACCCTCAGAGGGACGGAGAAATAAAAAAAAAAAAAGACAGCCCGAATCATAGGGATGGTCAGAAACAGAGGATTATATATTCAGTCTATATTAACGATCCATGAGTCCATAAATCACCTGTCGCTAACCTGCTGACCTCCTCCACTTCCATTGGTTCATATTTGGTTCAGCAGTAGCAGCACAGATTTTCTTTTTTTTTTTTTTTTTTTTTTTTTTTATCTCAAAGGAAACCTCTGATAAGCTCTAATCTGTCACCTTGATATTTTATGCCACTAAGCAGCCCATTTTTAAACAGGAGTACTTTGAAGTACTGAAAAGGGCCCTTTGTTTATATCAGAGCAGAGCCCTACTCATGTGAATGATATAGAACATTTCCAACATGGGAATGGGACTTGGGAAATGCCATAAAAAGGAATAAAAGCTCAGAAACGTGCAGCTTTGAGGAATGCGATTTTCTGTGGTATGAATGGACATGTGGGAGGTTTGTGGTTGTGTGTGGGGATTTAAAAACCAGTGGCTGAGAGAAGTTATGATTGATTTGATTTTTATCAGATGCTGCAGGTTTCCTGTTTTCAGGAAATGTGTGTGTGTGTGTTCTTGTATTCCTATCTTTCTGGGGACATTGATATGTTTACACAGTCACACCATGGGGACTAAAATTCAAGTTTAACCCCTTAATGCCGACTGTGGTAACTATGTAGGCATTAAGGGTTATTGTATGTGCTACAGTCAAATTAATTACATCAACTTTATTTATCATTTCCTTTTTGTTACCTCCACCAAGGATGTTATGTTTTTGCTGGAGTTTGTTTGTCTGTCTGTCTGTTAGTTAGCAAGATAAGTCAAAAGGTTATGGACACATCTTGATGCAAATTTTATGACGTGTTGTGTGTGTCACAAGGAACAAATGATTAGATTTTGGTGATGATCTGGAAGAGATCCTGGATTGTGGATCACTTTGAAATTTTACATTGCGGTAAATGGAGAATACATTTCAAAGTGATCCAGAATCCAGGATCTCTTCCAGATCATCACCAAAATCTAATCATTTGTTCCTTGTGACACACACAACACATCACGAAATCCTTACCAAGATCCATTCATAACTTTTTGAGTTATCTTGATAACTGTCAGAGTGCTTTTCTAGTTTTTGTTTTTTTATTTTTACTTGTATTTAAATTCAGGTGTTAAGAGGTTAAATATAAATGTAGGTGTCCACTAGTAAAAAATAAATCTATGTGAAGTCCACAAATGTATGCTAATGATGTGGGCCCAAAAAACACATTAACTTGTTTTCTCTTGAAGTCCCCATAAAGCATGATGGAAACAAATGCAATGTGAAACATGCATACTTCCAAGGTTTGAAGATGTATGTATTTATTTTATTTTAAGTATATTTATTAATAATAATTAATTAATATGTTTATGCTAACTATGTAGTGGCTACTTTACTTACAAGTGATGATTACAAACTTGGTCCCCATGAGACATGAAAACCAGAACGAATGTGTGTGCATGTTGTTGTAAAATTGCAATAAAAAAATAACTTTAAGTGAAATTACAATATAAAGATTTTTGTGCGAATGAATATAGCTGTAGTTTTTACAGAAAGAGTATGTGAACAAACCCAGATTTGTATGTAAAAATGAAACTATATCTATTATTTTAAGAAAATAAAACTGTAAATTGAAAAACAATGTGGTACCTTTTAAATTGCAAGAACATAATGTTGTAATAACAGCCTGTTTGTTTGTTTTCCTACATATATGTAAAAGTAATAAAGAAGTAAACATTTAAAACTTTAAGATTTTAAATATGTTAAATAACAGGTGGCTGTGCTTCAGTCGGCATCGGAGGGTGTCCAATGACCAAAGGGTTGGCAGTTCAAATCCTAGTTCTGACTGTTTGTATGTTGAAGTGTCCTTATAAAAATTCTCAAGACTTTGAACCCTAAATGTCTCCCAGTTTATTCCTGGTGGATTTATAAAACACTGTGAGCACCTGCAGGTCTATATAAGGTGCAGTTGATTTACTTCAATGTTAAATCAACATGTTACATATATATATGTATATATATATATATGTAACATATACATATACATATGTTTCTGGTAACTACAACTACCATTTTTTTGGTAAAAACAATAGGATTACATTTTTTTACAGGGTGTATATTCATGTCTACATTTCAACACCATGTAAGTTGATCAACCCAAAGCTTGTTTTCAACACCTATGGAAAATATGACCACATAAAGTCACAAGACTACCTTCCTAATTAGCCAGTGTCAAATATTTAACATATTATGACAACCAGCTGTCTCTCATAACACGTACACAGTCTATGTTGCTTCTGAGGATGCACACAAACTCACATGACGTCCCTTAAATCTTACTCTAAATTTTACTGTATCCCTAAATATCATCCTAAAACACACCCTGATATGGAATTGTTCATAACGGTGACCATTTGATTCAATAATCAAGAGAAATGCCCCCCCCCCCCCCCCCCGCGCGCACACATGCATCTTGCATCACCATTTGATCTTAATTCGGATTAATTGCAAACCACAGATTCCACCGTTAGAATTTAACTCACACTCATGACTTCAAAAAATAAATGTCCATCATCATCCAACTGAAGCAGACACTGACTTCATTTATGAAAATGCAGGTTGTACAATGATGGTGATGATGATAATGATGATGACTGCTGAACTTTACAGCCCGAGCCAACTCCATTACCAAGAACCTGGTGGATATTTTAGACGGCAGCTCTCACCGCTGCAGAATGTAGATAAACACATACCGTTTAAGTTCCCTGTTATAATCCTACAGTCAACAAACCTTCCCTGGCAACACTGCCCAGCAAGTTTACAATGGTAAGTGACAATTACAGAACCCCTAATTACTAGGTTACCTCCGAGTATGTATGTGTGTGACTGAACAGATCTGTGTTCCTCCCTGCTGGTGCCAGTGTCAGTAGAAGATGGTATTTAGCATTTGTGTTGAAGGAAGCGAGAAACCATGATCATTTTATTACCCTGTGGTTTGTCCTTCAGTGAATGCATGACATGAATTCTACATAGATAAAATATTGTACATACTCAAAATAAACAGAAAAGAAGGAGGATACATGCTTAAAAGGTGAGAAAGAGGATATAAAGATGGAAGATGTTATATACTACTTTATAATACTGTCTTTTTTTACCATGTTTTTACTTTCAAGAGTTATATTTAGTGCTGTCAAATGATTAGAATTTATAATCAGATTAATCACAAAGTTCCTGTGGATTCATTTTGATCAATCAGGATTAAATACCATTCCACAACAACCCCCCACCCCCTGCATACATTTCACCTGATTTGCCCAATCTCTCTCATTCACCAAAATATCATGGGATCTATTCTGGACTGCCTTGCACTTTTCTTGACTGGTCCAGTACTTTTTGCTTAAAGGGCAACAAGAGAAAAACCGGGAATATCAAAGAATCGTAATTTAAATCTAATCGACACCCAAAAAAAAATATCATAAAAGAATCGAATCGGCATAAGAGCATATCGTCCCAGCCCTAATAAGAGATAGGGCAAATCAGGTAAAATGTTTGTGAGGGGGGCGGGGTTTGTTTTGCCTGGTACTACTTTTTTTGTAGTCATATGTGTTGCTATTTAGCACCTTCCATCTTTGCATCTGTGCATTTGAGTATGTGAGTTGATGAGTCAGAACTGGAGGGCTGACAAAAAAAAAGATAGGGTAAGGGGGCTGGAGTATATAAGTTGAACTTCTTCTTGCTCCTGTTCAAATATTTTTTTTCTTTTTTTATATATTGTTTTAGTTGCATTTGGTTTTAAATGCACATATTCAAAATACAACCAACAAACAAATATTTTATGTGTTTATTATTTAATCTGACTGACCTGTTCCTATTCTTTAAGTAAATACATTTTATTTATAAAGCAGTTTTCACACACGGAGTCACAGTATTGCAAAATACAATTAAAATACTATTTAAAATGCAATTCAAATACAGTTAAAATGCAATAAATATATGAAATACAATCTTTTCTCAGACCTGAGGACGTAGAAACAAATCAAAAACAGTTTTTCCTCACAGATGATGAAATGGGACTTGGAAAGAGCACTGGGAAGAACATGGAAGAAGCGGGTGAACATACAGGGCAGCAGAAGGACGCAGAAATTGGATTTCTAACTGAGTAAATGTAGGGTGGAGACATTATGTGATTAATTAATCGATAGAAGGCGGAACAAAAGCAGACATTGACAGAGTGATAAGGAGAAAAGACCAATAAAGGAAACTGAGAAACTGAGAAGTCTTTACAGGCTCAAGGATAAACCAGTGTAGAGGTTCTCTGCCAAACAGTAATGGGCTGTTTTAGAGATGGAAGAGAAACAAAATTACATTGCATTTGACAGCCAGAGTGAAAATTATTAACCATGAACAGTAAAAATAGAATGTTATCCTTCATCTCTTCGTGTTCACCTTCACAGTAGTACGTGCCTTATTAAATCTGATTAAGTTAGTTTATGTTGGAATTTGTGAACCAGTTTGGTGAGGGGGGGGGGGGGGTATTTTAATATAAGAAATGTAATATATCTATGTCAGTAATGTTTTCCTTGAGTCATTATTTTATTTTTATATCTTTAGATGGGATCTTTGTTTTATGTGTCATCTGGGAAAGTGCATTAGTGGTGACTGTGGGTCATTTCATGGGAAAAAGAAATAAGCTTCAGGAGAAAAAGGATGTTTGGTGGTTTAATACCAGTAATAAAAAAAAGTTGAACATGGAGTCTGCTGTCCCTATGCTGCACTGTGGCCTACAACCCTCTTCGCTGTTAAGATTGTCTCCACTTGAACTGTGTATATATATATATATATATATATATATATATATGTATATATATATATATATATATATATATATATATATATACACATTTTTTTTTTTTTTTAAACACTGCAGGTTCATTCTCCAGCTATTGCCCTTAAGAAAGATACTGGAATTAGTCCCACTGCGATTTGGGTGGAAGGCCCTTGTTCCTAGAGCATCCCTAATTTTTCAACATTGACCATATTTTTCAGACTATAAGGAGTACTTAAAAGACTTACATTTTCTCCAAAAACCACAGTGCGCCTTATAATCCAGAGCACTGTATATATGGATTAATTCTGGTTGTGCTTAGTGACTGGGAATTTTGACTTTTTATCTCTTAATGTTGGCTTTTTATCTCATAATTTTTACATTTTATCTAATAATTTTGACTTTTTATCTCATGATTTTGACTTCACTTAATATGCCTTATAGGCCAGTGTGCCTTATATATGAAAAGTTAAAAAAAAACAAAAAACCTTTCATTGACAGTGCACCATATAGTGCAGAAATTACAGTACATTTTAATATAACATTATAGAAAAATATTTGATAGAGAGGTGGGGTAGTGCACTATGAGCTTTTATTCTAATGGCGCCCCCTCACCCTTACATTTACTTTTATACTTTAAGGAGTTTTGAAACCAGTACTTTTACACTTTTATTTGAGTAAAAAGCTTGAGTTGATAGTTCAACTTCTACAGACGTCTGTTTAAACCCTAGTAATTGTACTTCTACCTAATTAATGAATTAATAGATACTTTTAACACCTCTGAATTCTTCACATATATTTTGTATTGTATCTTTAATATTCCCTCTTCAACAGGGATGGGGCTTGAGAACACGCAAACCAGACAGGTGCTTGGAACCCTGTCCACCAGGGGCCACCCTAGGACTGCTAAAATGTCCAGCCACAATAACAATGGGTAATTTATAATGCATGAAGCGCAATAGTAAACACCCCTTTTGGAGCCCAGCCCCCTCTGCCTTGTGTCTGCACATGTACAATGCTAAAAAGTGTGACACATCCTGACCATTGTTTACTTATTTACTCACATTTGTATTTTTTATATTTACTTACTTAATTAATCTACTTTTTCATTATTCATCTCAAATGTCTTAGAAATTGTGCTAAAACAACATTTTGTGGCATGCACAGGTAGGATGGGGCTCCCAGAAGACCCTAGCTCACCAAAAACCTACTAACAGTGTACATAGTACGCCCTTATCCAGCTAAACAAAAAAGTGCTAATATTAAATAATTTTCCTATGTGCAGAAAAAAAAAAAATGAAAATGCATTTATCTGCTAATGTTGGCAGTGCTAAGACCACATGCTTTAAATTAGTCAGAAATAAATGTGCAGCAACCATGCTGTACACATGTTTATGATGTCATAAATATATATGTTATGAACCTGCCCATGATCACACTCATACATTTGGATGCCTTATACATGGAGGTTGTTGATGTCTGTCATACTGAAGTCAGTGCCAATGAACTTCTGGTTCTTCCTCAGATGTTTTCTTCTGAAACCCGAGAGGCATCATTGACATTATCGGTGTACAGCAGCAGTTAGCAGAAGGGCTTTCCAAAAACTCGACGCGGCAACAACTGTCCGACACAAATTACCTCTACAGATAAACCCAGGTGCACATGTTGGATAGACTAACCTGCTAGAGCTACAGACCTCTGACACGATTCCCTGTGCATCCTTCAGTTTTGGAAGGATCAATAAACTGTTAGCAATGAACTGTGGTTGGGCCCACCGTGGCCTCCAGACAGCCTCTGGTTTGTAACTGTGCGGTCGGCGTCCGTTAAACTGCCAATTGAGAACACATGCCATTCCTAAGAACTGGACTGTGGGATCTGGTGACAGCGGCTCTTGGCTTACAGATAGTCGATTCTAAAATGAGATACACTTAGGACAGGCAAGTGGAGGACTGGGGTGTGTGGGAGGAATGGGAGGCATGAGAGTGGGCGTTAAAAGTGGAGGTAGTGGCCAAAGGAAAGAGGGAGATGTAATGTGGAACAGCAAAGATCATGTGTCAATGAGTTCATGTTTATATCTACTCACATTAAAAGTTAGCCAGAGTCTTACATGCGCTGCTCTGTTTCCCACTTTTACAGCTATCAGTGAAAGCCTCAGGATTAGTGTGTGTTGGCTTTCATCTCTATTTGATTTAATAGTGTGCATACTCTGTGTGTGTGTGTGTGTGTGTGTGTGTGTGTGCATTGCAGGAAGTGAAATCCCATTAGAGCTCACCTGATTCAGATTCACATGCATGTTTCATGAAAGCATGTTGTCATTGAAAAAGCCTTGAGGAGTTCATGTATGGAGACTGTAAAAAGGGCAAACAGCAGCTCACATGTATTATAAACCGCAGCAGATATTTTGAGAAAAGCACAGTAAGCTACTCTTTAACCAGGCTTCATTTATTTCATTCCTTTCTAGCTTTTCCCTGAATTTGATAAATATTTTGATATCAAGTTCTGGACCGTCTACATGAATGCTGTGTGTATTTTTGTGTGTGTGTGTGTGTGTCCTCTTATCGGTCTGTCCTTGAGTTTGTCTGACAAACCTGAGTAAGTCTGTAAACTGTGAAATATTCCCATTTTCCCAAAGCAGTCAGTCTTGATATTTCCTGCATGTTTCCTCCATCTAGACATTTCTTACTTTAAATACTGATGCAATCCAGATTTGCTTCACTGCACTAGCCAGATGAAATGTACCTGGCCTTCACAGTTCGGGGACTCTATAATAGTCTCACAGGGGTCTAATGACTGGCTCAAATAGTTGCACTGCCAAGTTAAAGAGGAACTTTACTAGGAAGAATTTTTCTATTTGCGTCATGCATATAGTAAGAAATGATGTTACACACAATAACACAAAGTAGCATCTAACAAACTGTGATGCTGAAGTATTCATCAATAACAATAATTATTTATTCTCTTCATAGGGGTGTTGGAAAAATGCTAGCGTAATAAACAAATTATGGACCATAGAGATCCAGCCATTTATCGCTACATGTGATGGGCTCTTTGCACAACTCGGTAAAATCCTCCAGCAGGTGATTATGATCATTAGCCTGGCTCTACAGCTAGAGATGGGTCCCAAGGCACCCCCCCCATGGGTGCCCACCGCTCCTTACAGGTGCCCCAATGGCATGAAGGATGGGTTAAATGCAGAGGAGACATTGTACAATGTATAATGACAAATAAAGTATTTTACCTTTACTTCCTGAAGTTAATGCTGCGCCTTTGTTTACCGTCTTACATTATTGGACAAACAGATTAATCCAGGTGTGTCTGATCATTGATTCAGGTCAGACACACCTGGTTTAATCCATTTGTCTAATAATGTAAGACAGGAAACAAAGGAACAGCATTAACTTCAGGAAGTAGTGGAGCTGTGCAAAGAGCCCATTGGCTAACAGCTAGATTTGGTGTCTTCTCTGGTACCAACAAAAATATAACCAATCATGAAATGTCTAATATCTACATTTTTGAGTCTTTTCCTGTTAAAATATCATCTCTGAACTGTTTTTATGTCATTTTTGATGTCATCATAGCACATGTATTACATGATTATTACCTAGTTCTGTGTTTTACATCCCTGTGTTGTGTTACCATTTGTCTTTTGATGCATCTTTTATGTCATTTTACTCTCGTTAATTTTGACTTCTCAACATTTACAAACTCTTTATCTTCTGGTTAAATTCATTCACATATAATATCATTGCTAAATATTTAACTCCATGAGTTTTGGACTCATTAAAAATAGTTTTGTAACCTTTTGGTACCAACCCAAGTTTGGAAAACAGTGGTTCAAAGGGTTCAGTGGCATCTAGTGGTAATGTTGAAGATTGCATACCTCCCTATTAGTCTTTCGGGTTTATACTGGTGGTATAGTCACATAAGATGGTGGAGTGCCCTCTCTTGAGCCAGTGTTTAGTTTGTCCATTCTGGGCTACTGTAGAAACATCGCAGACTGTACACAACCCACTTCTATGTAAATATGAAGCTCCTTATAAACAGGTGATTCTACATTCATCTAAGCACATTTACAAAAACTGTATTCAATTTCTAAAAATAGACCCCCTGAAAATAGTCTGACTTGCATTGATCTAAGGCTTAAAATAACAATTCAGTTTGTTAAATATGGATTTTCTGACTGTTCTTGAATTGTCCAAAGATGACACAACAGTTTCTGTTGTGAAACAAGAGAGGGTCTCCAGATGCAGCAGCTCCTTCTGTTACATCGCAGGATCTTCTATGACGCAACATATGTTTACACACTGCAGTGCAGTATTCAGCCTTGTGATCAAACACCTTTTAGTGCGATACATCATTTGTACTTGATGCAGATGTTTGCTTTTTTAAAAAAAAAAACAGTTTATTCTTTCTCTTTCCCAAGAGATTAGAAACAACTTGGTCGATTGATAATTGTTTTTAATGCCAATTTAAGACATGGGTCAAAAGTGACCCGTTAACATAAGAGATAGTACAGTAATAGAAAGCTAAAACAAGAGCAACTTTAAACCGGGATACAGTAGAGGGGCGTCTGACGCAGCAGGGAGCTCAAAGCAGTTGAGTGATAGGTGCTAGATTTCCTGAAGGGATTTGGCAAATGCTATCAATCAATGTATGTGAAAAATCCTTAAATATGGCACTGTAAGTAGATTAAAACTAATCCACTTAGGGTTTAAGATTATTACCCTCATATATAGGGAATATACTGGATCATAAAATAAGACATACTGTCACAGGGTCACATGAGCTCATATGTTTAATGATGCAGACAAGTGGTTTTACTTACAATGATTTGGATGCACTTTTCAGTGTATGTTAGGTACTTGAGAGACAAACCACAATGCGACACAACTCAGTAAATTGTGAGGATGTGAGGAAGTGAGTCATAAATCTGAGGCACTGAAAAATAGGTAATACAGGAAGTACACACACACACACACACACACACACACATACATATATATATATATATATATATATATATACATATGCAAACAAATCCTTATAGCAATGCTCTCAATTTCACACTTAGTTACAAGGCCAAGAAGTTAACTATAAACAGATGCTACTGTAACAAACTTAAGACTTCAAATGACTGGCTACTTGGGTCCCACCAAAAATAGACCTAGATGAGATCTTATATGAACATAAACTTACTTCTATGAACAAAAAACGATGTTTGATTTTAGCTCATTATCCCCTGCTACAGATTGACAGCAGACAAGGCTTAGTAAAAAGAAAGTAATCACATGTAAATGATTTAAGTGGTTAAGAATAGGCCGATTTCCAAGAGAACATGTAGAGAATGTCTTAATCACACCTTTTAGCGGCCCCTCTAACTGCTAATCTGTCAGAAATATCTCCTGCTCCTGGGACACCAACTCTGTGTGTGCTATATGCTACTTACCACTAATTACTCATGGCTAATTAGCTCCAGAAGCTCAGTGGCTGTCTTATTATACAGCCTCATATTTGTAAAAACAGCTATTAATCATGGACAACCAGGGGGAGTAGTTGTTAGTAGATCATGTGTCTAATGCTATAAGTTGACTTCTTGCCTACACCATGTTGTGAATACTTTTGTATACAGAGACATGAATCACACGGACATACAAAAGCTACTTTTAACTCGACTGTTTATTTTAACCCATTTAACACAGAAATACCCCCACATATGACTCATGGACATGTCCAAGAGCAGTAATTTGCTATAAACGGTACATAGTCTGTAAATTACAGCTTAAAAAAAAAAAAAAGTAGCATCCCAACTTGAAAATTTGATGCTTTATGATTTTTGTAGATATCAAATGAAGAAAAGGGCAGTGTGTTAAAGTAGCACGACTGACTTTTTCAGCCTTCTCACTATATTTTCCACCATAGGTTCTATTATACTTTGGTCATCACTCCAGAGCGTCTGTATCATCTGTACTGGCACTATTGAACTTATCGGTCCATACCTACACAAAAAGAAATACAAAATTTGACTGCTTTACCAGAGGTGGAACTAACTAAATAGAAATACTTCCTTTTTTGTACTTTAGTATATATATATTTATATTTATATATATTTTTTTTACATATCTGTACTTTATTTGAGTATTTATTTTTCTAGCAACTTTTTACTTTCACTCCCTACATTTTTGTACGAATATCTGTACTTTATACTCTTTACATTCTCAAAATAAACTCATTACTTTTTCACCCTAGACAAATGTATGAAAAATAAGTTGTAAATCAGAAATTATAATATCATAATTTTGACTTTTTATCTCATAATTATGACTTTTTCCTCACAATTTCAACTTTAATCTAATAATTTCGACGTTTTATCTCACAATTTCAATTCTTATCTTCTAATTATGCTTTTTTTTTATCTCCTATTTATGACTTTTGAAATTTTCCTGTCCATACCCACAGAACAGTAAAACACATCATGTACACAGTCAGTCACTATTACAGGCTTTAGTTTATTTGTTTACCTTTTTCTGTTTTTTCCTGCTTAAATAAGCATTATTTCATCCATAGCAAAAAAGGGAGTTTTACTTTATTACAAGAGAGAAGTAGTACTTTTTTTTAACTTTTACTTCAGTAAAAGAGTTGAATCGGTACTTCTACGTTTACCAGAGTATTTTTTTCACACAAGTAGCTGTACTTTTACTTCAGTACAGAATGTGAGTACCTCTATGCTTTACTACATATGTCACTAATACAGAATGTAATTGATAGGTGCATGTATTAAGGAGTTTGATGTCCTGACTTTGAGCTTTTATGTTTGTTTTTGAGGAATAAAGGAGAAGAGCTCCTGGAAAACAGTCACTTCCAAAAGGATTTTAAAGACTGTTAAGTCTCACCAAATAGGACCACAACTCTGATCTAACTACAGACAGCGCCAGGACCCCCTTCAGACTGGACCACAATACTCATGGTGAGGTATGTCTGTATATTAATGAACCATACTGCTGCTCTGTTTTATCACAGAACAAGTATGGGCACTATAGACAGTGAACTTTTGTCAGTGTTTCACCTGGGAGTTATGGAAAAACACAAATGTCCTACCTCCTCAAATGAATGGTTGTGAAGTTTCAGGAAGTAGGGAAAATGTAAATGAGTTTCACAACAGCATTAAGTAATGTGCCTAAAGTTTCACTTACACTTGGCGGAAGCAAATGTTGATTCTGCCACCTGCACTGTATTAGATATTGTAAAGAGATGACAGAGATCACTAGAGGCTCCGAACTTTCTATTGGATGATTTTAATTATGACTCTAGTAAATTTTTATGAGTATGTGTCCTGTTTTACTGTCCTGTGTCAATGTGTTGACAACAAATGTGCACGTATTACCGAGATACAGATTTTATGACACTAATTACTGATAATACCGTTGCTTGACTTCAGCAGAACGCAGTGCGCCAAAGTTCTGTGGTATTGCTTTAAAGAGTAAGATTTCAGCAGATATGAACGCAGCATTAATACTCTTATGCAACGATTGACACGTAACCAAGTGTACATATTTCCTGTAATATCAAACTATTGTTTTAAAGCATGAGTGAACAAGGAACATAGGAATAATCTAAAATGTTACCCATGGAGTAATGTGAGAGGGACTGGCTCATGACAGGACACTGGACAGAATGGATATTGTCCTGGCCCGGACAGCTGATTCCAGTGAAATCTGGTCAAAGTTTGTTGTGGTCAGTTAAAGTAACAAAAAAAACATCTCTCTGTCTGTATTCCAGAGGGAGGGAAACTGGAGAAATGAGTCACAGAGGCCAGAGAGAAAGAGCTAAAAAAGAAGAAAATATGGGTGACAAGTGGCTGCATTAACTTTGACCGAAATGACTATGGTGAAAACTCAGCTGTAGTGACGTGGCAGTATATCACAGTCTGCCTGGAGCAGACAAAACTGTCAAACACACAAAGAAACTGAGGATATAGGAGCTCTTTGAGGTTATAAATAGATAGAAAACTCAGTGAATAGATAAATAAAATATAATTGTTATGTATTTGTTATTTCGGTATTTCTCTAAACCCCTTTTTGAAGGAGTGGATGTTAAGGTCAAATATTATGGAGCATAGAAGTGGTTGATTTACAGTGCATGGGGGTAAGGAGCAAAATGTTTACCTTGAGGAGTCTGTGCTAAAGAACTGGGGGTCTATTTATAAAGTGTTAGGTACATCTATGCACATTATACTGTATATTTACATTTTCTTATTTAAAGCAAAGTCAAACAATATTATTTATGCTTTTGCAGAATCATCAGACTATGAAAAGATGCCTCTTAAGGAGGCCTTTCATGTACAGTGCTGTGTAAAAGCATTGAAATGAACGTGTATATTTATTTCTCAGTCCCTTTTCTTCTGATATAACAACAGAAATAAAGGGAATTTTAATGGATATACTTCCAGGTCATCTAGTTGCTAAGGCAATTTTAATCTGAGCTTTTATGAACATCTGAATGACCAGTAAATTAAATTTGGCTAAATACCTGATTTTTATTCAAAATAAATACAATACAGAGGATAATATTGATAATAAGTGATGATAAAGTGAAAGTGAAAGGTCAAATAGTACAAAAAAAAAAATAATTTGGGAACTGTCACAAAAGTAGAATTGGGTCTTTATGGGTTAAATGGGTTTGTCAAAAAAGGAAGTAAATTAACAACTCCAGATTTTTAGTCAATACGATACAGTAACTTTCATGTACACACATGTTAAAAGATGCAGCCAGAGTTCTTCTTTGGGATTTTGGATTTTAAGCATCAGGTTTCATCTGCCCTCCACAAATTTCCCACATTTGCCAGCATCCCTGACCCTCCTTTTGAGTGAGAGTAGTAAATCGTTGTTGTTCTTTATGTAAAAACCTAATCTAATCTTAAAATACCATGTCTTTTCAAGTTAGCCTCCAGTGTTTTCAGAGTGATTTGTGGTAGATTAGCGGTTTGCGTCGCTTTGCCAAATTTTAACACTGGGCCCTTGTGGATTCTGCAACAAGGCCAGGCCTGTCTAATACAAGAATACAACATAAATCCAACTTCTCCTCTTGATCTGTAAAAGGTTCCCACCCCTCATCGTATCACTCACTGGCAGATTTTGCAAGTCTAAGTATTTTGTGGTTATTTGCTGTTATGTGATGTGTGCGTCTGTCAGGACGACTATGCAAAAACTACTGCGCTGATTTCATGAAACTTGGTGAGAGGGTGGGGAGTGGACTTTTAAATGTTGGCACAGATCTGTTCGTACATTATTAAGACTTTTTTTTTTTTTTTTTTTAATACATTTGCTCTGGGTAGTTTTGTTTTCAGTCTGCAATTTTGAGAGTGGGCCAATACATCCTGCTGTCATCATCTAAGGGGGCTGCGTTTCCGTGTATGAATGGCCATGTGTCTAATGTCGACATAGCATTAATTCACCTCATTTTTAACTTCCTCTGTCTTCCGTGTGCTTTTCTTTGATAACTGTCTGCAATTTGTCCAAAAGTATGAACCAATCAGTATGTTGCATGGTACATGAGCCAAACCATGGTTCAGTTTTATCCAGACTAAGAATACCAAAGACATACAGATTGGAAGAGCTTTCATATCCGCACATTTGGTTTAAATCAACGTGGAACATCTGAAAGTCCAGACCAAAGGTAAGTGTGAGCGTACCTCTGGTGTTATTGACTTATAGGACAGCGGTGGGGTATATGTTCGTGCACTGCCCCTCTGGTTATTTAAATGCATTTCTTACAAAAGTGCACTAGGACAATCTGAGTTCAAGCACCATGGATCATCTGGCCTCTGTTCTGTGTTTTTCAACAGGACACAGAGTAGCACAGTGTTCTGTTCCAGACCCACTACACTGTCATTTCTGGGCAAAGTCAAAGGCAAAAAGAGCACTTTCATTAGGAGACAAAATATCACAATTCTCTGGCCTGGGTTTCAGAATTTTAACTGAAGTTTGAGCAGAAAGAACTTAAGCTCAGCAATAACTTTTCTCCACCCCCTCCCATAACTATATTAATAATATATATTAATAATGACAAAAATGGATTAGATTTGTATCGCGATTTTCAAGGCACCCAAAGCACTTACATTAATGGTCCATTATTCATTCACTCTCACATGTTCCCTCTGGTGGTGGTAAACTACATATGTAGCCACAGTTACCCTGGGGCAGCCATTTCGCGCCTACGGCCCCTCTGACCACCACCAAACATTCATATGCATTCATACACCAGTGGAGGCAAGGAGGGTGAAGTGTCTTGCCTAAGGACACAACGGACTGACTAGGACAGAGCAGGAATCAAACCTCCTACCCTTTGGTTAATGGACGACCCGCTCTACCAACTGAGCCACAGCCACCTCATATTCATTTGAATTGATTCATATGGATTCAATCTGATAAGAAGTGATACAAATACATTATTACAAATGTTAAACGTAATCAATTGTAGTACACGTGGCTGCCTCCACCACTACCACTGCCACAATAACAACTAGCAAGGCACTGTGAAAGTGTAGACCTCCGCTAATTCTTCTCAAATAAACAACTCTACATTGTTTTTATTACAGTTTTATTATGTTTGAATTTTGCAACTTTTGCTGTAAACTCTACAGTATTGTTTTTACAGTGTACAGGAGCAACGCGAGCTATCTTTAGCCTACAAATGGAGTCCCCTAATGTCACATCTTTAACATCACTTTAACACGAATGTTACATGGGTAATATATAATTGAGGAACTTTTGAAGTCTGTGGGATATATCTTGCATACATCTTTATTAAAAGGAAAAAAAAGGGGTGGGGGTGTGTGTTTATTACCATAATATATTTAAACATTCTATAATTATTTATTTATGGAAATGATCACTTATTAATAAATTGTTAATACATAACTAATAAATGACTAGATATTCTAAAATGTAAACTAAATAAATGTCCAAATTTAATAAAAACCACCTCCTAATTGATTAAACACTATTAAAATGACACCATTCAAAAACATTTTTGACTTGTGTTCTGTTTATTAAGCTGAGATAATCATGACAGCTATTTATTTTTTGGCAATATATTACATTTTATGTGAAAAATCAATTATATCTGTGTTACCCAGTATAAAACCACCTCTCATGAAAGTGGGTTAATTCTAAAGCACATGACCTGCTCTACATGATGTAATTTCTTCCTGAATAAAACACTGGCAAGAGTCCAACATATGTTCTTTCTCTTTCTTAATTATTTAATATAAAGTAGTATGTGAATCTAGCGTGTATTCATCACACTTTTATGTTAACAGTGTTGCTACAATATCTTGATTAATAACTTTCAATTTCACTCATTTGTATATACGATATTTAGAAGAATCTTTCTGAAAAATGCCATATAGTGTTATGTTAATTTTAGACCTAAAAACAGAAAAAATTTAAAGTATACTATGTTATCCTGTAAAAGTCGATTAAAAAAAACCCTCAGTTATATTGACCCACATATTGCACCTTGGTGAATTCTAACTTTTTGTGTGACTATTTTGTCTGCTGCACCGATGATTAAAATAATAAAAAAAAAAAAGGTGAAAGGAAAAACACGGTGAAGAGAAAAAGGACACTCAGGTAAGCACACATACACAGACTAGTGCGTACACACATAGAGACACACTCCATTTGGTCTGGTGGATGGTAATGCTGTGGTAATGAGTGTAAGCTGGACTCATGTGAGAGGTGAGTGGGTGCAGCCAGGCTGGCACAACCTCACTCCGCACCTGCAGAAACACCCAGAACAACATGCAAAAAAAGGGAGATGTTTTATACGGAAGTGCTGCTACATCATTTATTTGAGCAATTGGCTTTACAGCCTGTGTGGATGGGATGAAAGTGTAGTATAACATCGTCCTATCAGTTTACCTCTGCCCCGCCTGCACACGTACACATGCATGTACACATATTCCAGGGCATCAGGTCATTTCCCCCTCTTTTCCTTCCTCCACTTTGCTCCTTTTTTCGACCATGCCTCCCTCCATCCCATTTTTATCCTCTTTTCTTCTCCCCCTTCAGCTTAATTAGTCTCTTTTCACCCTGCTCCACTGATCCCTCTTTAAACTGATTTCGGTCTTATTCCCATTCCTTCCCTCTCCGGTTGCCTGCCTCATGACTCATGGAGGATATTTTTCAGTGTCACAATCAGTCGGAAACGTTGGGTAAATATAGATCAGTAGCCTTAAAGACGTAGTCGCTACGTGTGAGTGAACACATATCACGCCTGACTTACACTGCGGACACGCCTCAGAGAGGAGGAGTTTTTGCCGAGTCGTGATTTCTCTCCTTTTACATCAGCAGTGTGGGGTGATTTACCTGCTTGGGAGCACGTCGTCTGTCTCACGTCTTAAAGCTATGGCAGTACCTTTAATCATTGTCCTACATTTTTGCTCCATCCTTCTTTCTTGGCTTGATCTACTCTTTCTTTTGTCCATAAATCACATCTCAGCGATTGAAACATTCCAGTTTGTACACGAGTCTGGACTTGATAATAAGAAACATCGCAAATCCATTTTGTCAGTAAAGAAAACATGTAACAAGTTGTTTTTGTGCTGAGACAAAGCTAGAATACGGCATGAAAGGCAAAAGTCATACCAATGGAATTCTGTCAAATAAAATACTGCAGAGAACATTTGTTTCACTTTATGGCATGCAGTGACGAGTGTATTTTTGAGGATTTTAAACACGGCTGCTTTTAGAAAGAGGAAAGTGAACCAAAACAATATATTAATGAAATAAGAAACTTTATACAGGAAACAAAACTAAACTAATCTAAAGCGGTCTATACTTTTTTGAAAGTGTTTTCAAGGCGCATTAGAATGTGTTATCAAACCTACAAAATATATGATGGAATATATAAATTAAAAAAAAATACATATCATTCACTATAAAGATGGTATGGATTTTAAGCATTACCTATGAAAAATTAATTAATTAATTTAAAAAATCAATCTTTCAGCCACTTAAGTGTGGACTTCCCTCCATTTTGCAGCCATGCATGGTCACATTTTTACAATTTCTCTTCAATATATTTTTGGATTATTGACAGACACTGATTAGCAGACATTCAAAGGAGCACCATGCAGCCAACATATGCCTGTTTACCTGTGCAGCTTCAACCTCATTCAATTCCCCATTTCACCTCCCATTTTTGATGAACCTGTCAAGCACATTTTAGTTGATTGGTTATTTTTTGGTTCAAAGCCTAGAATGGTGAGAGCTGAACATACGAATGCTCATTTTAGCTCCAGCTGACAAAGGTAATGTTGTGGTTGAACAAGTATATTTTGTTCACCGGTTAAATATTGTGCATTGCTATTTATCGGGATGTGAACGACATTAACACCAAGGTCAATATATGAAAGAAATTAAAAAATAAAAGCCGTTCGAGTGCTTATGAAAAATGAAAAACTTTTTTTTTTTTTTTTTCATTTTTTGGTTCAAAAATGTCTGTTTGTCCCCTTTTCAAGCAGTTAAATCCTGTCTGACAGCAATTTATACATTCATACCCTGACCTACTTAAGGGCTGCCACTTAAGTGACCTATGATACCTTGTAAATGGAGCATTATATTAAAGTCCCTGCCTTTAACATTCCAGAATACTTGGAAAAAAACTGGAGCACTCAATATTTTGAGATGTTCTGCATGGGTTTATGTAGATTTATGTACTAGCTCTATCAATCTTAATTGAAAAGGAATTTGAAGTGAATGTATTGTGATGTGCAGAGTTTTGAAGTCAAACTGGTACCTCACAGGTCAACATTTCATTTGTTATTACAGAGGGTAATGGGTTGCAGATTTTCTTAGAAATGAATAGAAGTTCACATTTTGACCCTCGACCATATCTTAAAAGCTTTATCCAACTGGCATTTTTTTCACTGATCTTTTATTTCTTAATGACAGAAATTTGGTGAATTTTAACTACTTTCATTCTGCAAACATTTTTCTTGTTGACTTGAGTCAGTAAGGATCTCATGTCACGTATGTTATCACTGTCCACATATTAATAGGCTGTAGCAGGGATGTCCAACCCATGGCTCCTGCACCAAATGTGGCTCTTTCACCTCTCATATGGGTCCCCTGGTCAAAACACATAAAGGACATTTTGAAATGAGCTGAATGTCTCATTACTTTTTAATATTGTTATAGACTTGAAGCCATCTTAATCTTGTCTATCTGAATGATGTGCAGGCTATACAAAGAATTAAATATTTTTTTGCAGCATATAAACCAAAATGTATTATTTTCGTATCAAATTCAACACAAGATGCTCAATTTACATTTGCTTGTAGCTTGTAATTAAGCCACTGTACATGGAAGATGCACTTTTCCCCCCATTACATTATGTAATTACATTTAAATAGAGTCCATCATTAGAAAACAATGTTTCCTTTAATGTAGTTGTATAATTTCATAAACGCATCCGATTTTGCATTATTGTAAAGGAAATACAAAGTTAATAAATAGAAAACTAATTACAAATAGGCTACAGCAGAACATTCACATCACAGTAAAATATAGATGTGTTGAAATCATGTTCTCATGACTCCAGTCAGATTTCTTCCTTCTTTTTAGGTTGTAAAGTTCGCTGAAGACTGGCCTATAGATATAACACAGAATCCAATGTGCTACGGTGGCATGATAATGACCATCACTGCAAAAACCATTTAGTAAAAGCCACATCATCACTTATTCACATTTTTTAAGTCTGAACCTTTGCTAGATAAGAATGTCCTTAATCACATTTTCCACCCTCTGCTCTTCCTAATCTCCAACACATGAAGAAAGTATCCAAGCTGAACTCTATAAGGTGATGATAAGGAAGTCCGCCCATACACATGTGCATATATATGACTTCCGCTGATAAATCAGTCTCTGATAATGCTGTTTTTGTTGGTAGGGTGGTTACTTTCTTAGCCTTGCATAAAAACACTCAGCAATTCTCTGGATATGATGAATTAGACAATCTGTTTATATATCATTGAGAAAACAACCAGGAGAGCTACAGGCCTCTTCTACTGCCTTGGTAGAAGAGTTTGAAATATGTGGGTTGATGTTTTTTCTTGAACCATTATTTACCTAAAATGATATAGTCTGTGCACAAGGTCTTCTTATCATAAAATATAGCCTCTTTTCTGGGATATTTAATCATGAAGTAAGCAATAATTCTGCCTCCTTATGACTTTTTGTGAAAAAACACATGTCACATTAAAACATCTCACCAGTCCAGATTCAATCAACACAATTTGGCCAACGGATAGGCTGCTAGCTAACGCGCAGGGTTCTAGGTTCCTGGTAAATCACAGATTAGATGGTTTATGACATTCTTTGGGGTGTTTTAGCCAGTGAATGAGGCCCCACAATTTACACGGATTACATGGTGCGCTTTATATTTAGGTATGCACATAAAGAGTGAGAGAGAGTGTGTTGGTGAGAGTCGAGCTTTTGCCCGTCTGTTTTAGCGCCATGCCAGAGCTAATCCGGCCAGAAGCAGCAAGCAATGGGGCTAAGAGGGGCCGAGTTTCAAAACAAACATGACCAAAGATCTAACAAGCTCCATTTAATCTACATTCATAGGGGTTAGACTTGGTCCAGAGGCCGATCAGCTAATGCTAAAGTGTCAATAAACAAGTCACTAATCCTAAAGTAGCTAAAACGACTCTTTGTCCTAGCAATTCCATTTAACAGACAGACGATCATGAAAACCTGGTACAAAGTGTCGCAGAAGTTTTTAAGATATATTCACAAACAAATATTTGATTTAGAGCACAGAAAGAAAAGAGTGTGAATAAAATAGATCTGGTGTGGCAGGAAGGAACTCGTGATCCAAAACTGGAAAAACAGCTCAAGAAAAAAAACCCCAAAAAAACAAGAGACCCCTGCAAAATCATCACTTTCTGTAATTTTACCACTCGTGTTGGAATTCGGTTTTATTGTCGAAACAAAACAAAAAAAAACTTGACCACAATTATCTTTGTGTCCTGGCTAAATAAAGTTAAAAAAGTACCAGGTGTACAATCAAACCAGTGACAACACAGCGATCTCCTTTGACATTTTACTGACAGAATTAAACAGTAATGCCTCATTATAAGTTATCTTATGTAATCAAATATTTTTCTGAGCAGCCACATGTCGGTGCAAAGCCTACTGAGTCCGCAGTGAACGCAAGTGGACGAATACGCCAGGGACGTGGTCGCCGGGGACAACTCAACACTCAACAGTAGCGAGCCCTTTCTGAGCATGTCCAGGGTGGTGAAGGTGGTGGTGGTGGGTGGGTGGGTTGGGGAGGGGGAGGGGGGGGTGCTATATTGTTCCTGCTTGGATTCTTTTTTCCTCTTGCCCTTTGAGCTCAAATTTGACCCCCTGAACATGCATGAAAACTCACTAAATTTTGCACACCATTCAGAAGTGTGAAAAATTGTGAGTACATATAAGTTTCGTAAAAGTCGGTAAAGAAATGTGCCTGTAGGTTCATCGTGAGGAGCCGAACAAAAAATATTATTGTGGCCATGCCCATAAACCAACAGGAAGTCCGCCATCTTGGATTTCAAAAATGCTGTGTCATGGTTTTTCGCTACCGTTGTATTTTAACAAACGCCTCCTTGGCCGTTGGGCCCAATGAGCTCAAAATTGGTGACCACTATCTAGACAAATGGGACATGAAAAGTTATCCCAATTCTGTAGAAAATTTGCATCATTTTTGTGCTATGATGTTGCAAACTTGGCAAAGTTTTGGGGAAAAAATTATCACTACAAAAATGGCTTCACCTCGGACATACGAACACCAATTTGGCTGAAATTTCACCCAGATGTCTATCACCCGGGTCTACATCCATTTAGCTCTAGACGTTGCGATTTCTTACTATAGTGCCTCCTATAAATGTACTTTTAGTCAAATGGCACTAGTTCGGACATATGAGCACTGATTTGATAAAAGGAATCCAAGCAGGAACAATATAGCACCCAGTGCAAATGCTCAGAAGACATTCACTGCTGTGAATGTGTGTGTGCGAGTGGTGAGCGTCGTCCCTGGTGACTGCTTGCATATCCATCCCTGTGCGATCACTGTGGACTCAATAGGCCTTGTGCCAATGTGTTGCGGCTCAGGCCTAATTATCATCCCATAGAAGAAGTGTAGCATAAGAAGTTGTGCTGTGTTTCAGTGCATCTGCATTAGCCTATGGATGTGTAGACTGGATGTGTAGTCTATGTAGGTGATGTCGCATCTGAAGGAAAGAACCAATGCGAAAGAAAACCATGTCATCTGTAACTTACCAGAATGAAAATGTAGAAAACACACTCTTATAGACACTGGGATATGGTGGAAGGTTATGTTTGGTAATCTGACAGCCATGATCCAAACTAGCTGACGACTCTTTGTAATCTCAGAAACCTGGTCTCCATTGTGATGCCTCTAAGTAGGAAAACAATGAAAGGTCAGACATTTTCAACCTTTTTTCCCTGGTGATCGTGTACAGCTCTGTTACACCCCACAACACAGTTGCCTTATAAAACACAAGTGGTGCCTGGCACAATAAACCCCTCCCTCTTTGCCCTTTCACCTGATTTGCCCTATCTCTTATCATTGCGAAAACACATTTTTGGTGACTGTGACCTTTGACCTACATTCACTGATATTTAATGGGATCTATTCCGGACCACTTTGCAATTTTCCTGAAATTGTCATGGAAATATAATATAACTTGCAAATAATAATAATAACCGATTCAATACAAAAATGTCTTTACTTTTCAATTTTTTTTCAACATAAAGCACAATGTCTTTAATATTTAAGCATATAGTGATTCTCATTTGATATTTAACTAAAGTTTCCATGCTCTCACTGCTCTGGTTTGATTTCTTTTATTTGAGTGTTGTGCAATTACTGTTTATGTTAACATTTTTGATTAATAAAGTCAGTAATGCCATTTTGTGCACATGATGACTTTTATTCTGCAACACAGTAAAGAACAGTTTTGTATGTTGGCATCACTTGACTCAATGTACACGGCTGATTACATTCGATTCAACTTTACTGTCATTGACCATGTACAAATACAGAGCAAGAAATTGCAGTCATCAGAATCAGAATTACTTTACTGATCCCAAGGGGAAATTGTATTAAATGTCATAAGGCAATAGAAAATGTTAATCAGTAAAAATAAACATTAAGCAATAAAAATTACAACCAGAATTACATCCAACCAGAAATGCATAGCAGTCGTGAATCCATAATACACACATACACACATGGACGCACACACACACACACACTTCTGGTTGAATGTGATTCTGATTACCCCTCTTGGGGTATTGTTTTTTTAGTCGGTTTGTGTGTTTGTCTGTTTTACGGATGGCGAAATTTCTAAAATATCTTGGCCGATTACTGAAAAGAAAACACTTTTTAAACACAAGTCACACTGCGAGGTCGAGTGATGTCATGTTAAAAGTTCATTTTAAACCGTCACACATAGAGAAAACATTCGATGTTATAGTAACTTATGCTGCTAAATATCGCGGAGAAAAACCTTGGCGATTGCTACCAGTCTGCGTCAGTACTGCATAAACTCCTTTTGCCATAGCCCACCTGTCATGTCATTTTAAGTAAGCCTGTCAGATGGATAACACAACGTATCCACAACGCTTTTAGGTTTCATGGTGACAACTTGCTGTCTGAGTCTAGCTTCTAGCTCTAGAAGCTTTGCGTTTTGTTTATGTTTTGAGTAAATGTTCTCAACTGGCATGAAATGGTCATACCACATAAGATTCATTGAGCTCTGCATTTGCTATGAATACATTCTGTCTTGTAGTCTATTGCTAATGCTCAAATTCATCATTTTTAAAGATATGCTATGGAGATGTCACAAATTTTCCCCTTTATTGTCTACACTACAATGCACAAGAGTTTGTGCAGTGGAATGACTGGTGTAGGCTGTTTTTTTTAACCGACAGAAAATTATGACCAGACAACATTGATGTGGCCAACAGTCGGTCTAACGGTCATCGGTTAACATCCCTAGTCTGTTTGTTTGTTTGTAAGCAGCTTTACATAAAAAATACTAAACCAATGTTCATGAAATTATCAGAAAAGGTTAATAAAAAATCAGTAAGCGATTCTGTACAATTCCAACCAATTCGGTTGAGTTTCATTCAATATTTCAAAACTGTATCCTTTTGTTTATTTTGTGTCACAGAGACAATAGACAAGGCCTACAGAACATAAATCCAGACTACATAAACTTAAGCATTTACAATATGCCTGGGAGGATAACTGATATTAGGGAAATGCAAAACTGACAATCTGTTGTGTCTAATTTAATAAGTTTGCAAAACTCTGCTCATACTTAAAATCCAAAACTTACTTTCCCTCAAGAAACACAAAATAAAAGATAAAAAGTGGGCATAAAGTTTAATTATTCCTGCAAATGTGCGAATACACTGAGCATAATGCTGAGGTTAGACATAAAACACTGTTTTTTTTACTCTTTTTGAGGAAATAATCATGTCTAAGAACACTAATTGCACTGAAACAATATCCTCTGCTTTGCTAAAAACTCTTTCTGATGTTACACAAGTATACATAGGTATTTTTTAAAGAGATGAGAGCAGTGGGAGGTGTGACTGTCTCTTCCACTATTGTAGTGGGTTAGGGTTTGGGAATCACATATTTTCAGCTAAAGTCAATTAAACAACCAAATTTAATTTATTTTCAAGTCCTTTATTTTTGTTAAAACACAGACTATGGCGGCTTCTCAAAACAAATTTGCTAAATCTGGACTGCCAAGTACACATATTTGGCAGTCCGGATTTAGCAAATTCAATCTACAAGTACAGCGTCGGGGTGGCACAGCGGTGCAGTGGTTAGCACTCGTGCCTCACAGCAAGAACAACCCTGGTTTGATTCCCACACCAGACCTTTCTGTGTGGAGTTTGCATGTTCTCTCTGTGTCTGTGTGGGTTCTCTCTGGGTACTCTGGTTTCCTCCCACCATCCAAACACATTCACTGATAAGTTAATTGGTTAATCTAAATTGTCCATAGGTGTGAATCATACTGGGTGTACCCGGCCTTCACCCATTGTAGCTGGATTAGATCCCCACAGACCCCTATGACCCTAGTGAGGATAAAGTGGGTTCAGATAACGAGACAACACTGATGCATTAGTGATGTGTGGACCCATCCTAATTAATCTAAATTACCCATAGGTGTGAATGTTTGTATATATATATATATATATATATATTCGGCCCTGAGATGAAGTTGAGACTCATACAGGGTGTACCCCGCCTTCACCCATTGTAGCTGGGTTAGACCCCCTTGAACCCAGTGAGGATAAAGTGGGTTCAGATGACGAGACACACCATCAGTGTTGCTCAGTGACATCTGGTAGTACGTGTTCACACTTAAGGGATAAGTGATTTAAATTGGTTTATCTTTACACTAGTTTTCACAATGATAAGAAATTGGGCAAACCAGGTAAAATATGTCAATGGGGGGCAGGGTTTATTGTGTCAGACACTACTTGTCTGAATTTTTATTGCTTATGGTTTTTTTTTACTGATTAACATTTTTATTACTCTTTTACTTCAATACAATTCCCACTTGGGATCAAATAAAGTCATTCTGAGTCTGATAACTGCATTCCGTTGCTCTGTATTTGTACGTGGGCAATGACAGTAAAGTTGAATCTAATCGAAACTAATTAGCTGTGTATATTGGGTCAAGTGATGCCAACATACAAAACACTGGTTTTCTGTGTTACATAATAAGTGGTAGTGCATATATATATATATATATATATATATATATATATACACTAACGTAACTGTTCCCATTATAAATGTGCAGACTAAAATTCCAGTACGCTCACATATGACAGTCAGCAACATGTATGCACACAAACAAACAGTAATACATGTTCACTATCAATATTTCACAACCAGATGTAAGTTAGCGATACCTAGCATAGCGCCAGTTACGGTACGCTCAAAACAAACAGAAGAAGTTAAACATAAGAGATTAACAAATAAAGCTGCCTTATGCTTAAATTAATGTACTGTATTACAATATTATCTGTGAGATACTTTTGTAGTTAACTAACCTGTAACACAGAAAACAGTTTTGTAAAGCGGTGTCACTGGACTCAGTATCATAACTCAATACACATGGCTAATGCTAATGCTAATGCTAACATACCTATTCTGCCACTGTCTGTTCTCTTGTGTCACCACTGCCACCCAGTGTTGCCAGATTAGGTTGAGTGATTTCCCCCCAATCACATTAAAAAAACCTGCCCTCTTCAGGAAAAAACTGCCCAACATTTTTCACACATTTAATAATTGAATAAACGTGCGTTTAAATGTATTTACAGCAGACTATTAAACGAATGCGCACAAATGGAAAATTGTATTTTATTACAGTGCTACGGGAAATGTGAAAAAAGCAAAAGAAAACTAAAACTAAACTATAATGAAAAATCCAAAACTATTATAACTCTGATCCTTTGATGCAAATTCTACATTCTGATATTTTATTCATAATGTTGTGTTAATATTCACTCAGTCTGAAATATCTACATTAAATATGTACTCATTTGCAATACATTTCCTTCCTATTAAACATAGTTGCCTTGTGGGAAGGAAACCTCTCAGTCTCTTCATTTAAAATGTCACAGGGTCAAAGATATAGAACACATTGCATTGACTACCCCTGTCTATTGGAATGAATGTCTCAATTTAATCAGTGCCATCTTTATATGGAGGTAACACTACTTCCATGAACATCAATTGGCAATATCCTTCCTGATAGTGTGAGAAATATAGGGACCCTATACCAAGATGGCAGCCATGACACCTGAGTCTGACAATGTTAACATACTGATATACTGTATAGTGTTTTATATCTATGTCATGGGGTTAGGATTTGTCAAACAGGTCACCCTAAAATGTACTAGAATACAGGAAATTGTATCTAAGAATTAATTTTTTTTTTCCCCAGACCACCTTTTGTGCTACGCCCTGCTTCTACAGAATGTGTGGCTCCACCTCTGCTGTAGAGAGCCCTGATGTCCCAGTGGAGCAGTCACACTATATGGGCACTTGTTACCAGATAGGAAATGACAACTTATTGTACCAGAAACTTCAAATTACATATTTTGAAGAAAATTGTACATATCTGATATGACGTACATTGCTTACATACATTACCACAGACCATGTATAACATAACTTATGCAGTTTTACCTTTAAATAAATGAACAGCACTCCCACTTCATTCTGTTCAGTACAGCCCAGAATATCAGTCATATTAAACCATTTTCTTAATCATCATGTATCAAGGTCATTTATCATAAATATTTTGAGACTTAATCTATTAGGAATAAATATCCACTTAAATGATTAAAATGCTCAATAATTGAAGAACTTGCTTCAAAAAGCTGTTTTACAGTTTTAATAATCAAAAATTAAAATCAAATGTCTCCTCAAAACAGCACTTTACTTGAGCTGCTGAAACCTTGTTAAAAGTTTGTTTACATTCGGTTTGGTCATGCTACAGTATGCGTAACTCATGCAATGACGTGTATTGTTGGGCTGTAAAGAAGCATGTGACACAATGTGTATCATCAGGCACAGTTTGTGTTTGATAATAGCTGTGTAATGAAGGGGTCAAATGATCACAAATGACATTTTTGGAATTACTGATCATACAGAGGGTGAAATTATTGTAGAAATATGATAATTATTGTATGTCGTGCAACATTGTGGCATCTACTCCTTCGTCCATGTGATCTGTCATTTCCTTCTCTGTCCAGTTAGGAAAAAATGGCCTAAATAGAGTCAACATTTAAAAATAAACTTTTAATTTAATCTCTGATGTGTTGTTTCCATACAGTTCACTTATAACTTTTATTATATACTGAGACATAAAATCAGGTTTTCAATGAACATTTCATTAGCTCCTGATGATGAAGTGAAACTCATACCTTGTATCTGGTTGAAGTAAAAGTACTCATCAAAGATTCCATCCAAGGTGGCAAAAGGAACTTGTAGCCTTTTGGAATTTAGTTTAAAATTATTTTGCAGACCTGGAAACATTTTAATGTGACAGTTTGCAATCAGTTATTTTGAGCTTTCCCAACAACAACAAAAAAAATCACCCTTTTCTTTAAGTTCATCAGTTGATAGGCCATGAGCTACTGTGAAAGCATTGTGCTCAGCATTTGTTTCTTTATCACTGTCTTAGTCATCATATTCATAAATTTTTTTGATACATTTTTTAAACAATAATTTGCCTTTAATTATAATGGACCATATTTTGATGGTTTATAACATGTAAATGGTCAGAGATATCAATATATTTATGACCGAGTACTGATAGGATGACATATTTGGACTTTCATTTAATTAGTTGAGTTGTCCGCCAGTGAAAATACAACTCACTTTTATTGGGAATCGGAGCTTGTGCATCAACACTACAAGACTAACACAGTGGCGGAACATGACGTCGCAAATTCAAGTTGTTATTGATTCTTAGTGAAACATGCTGGTGAGCTACAGGGCCATTGGTGCTATTTTTTGTGTTTCTATCAGGAATGTTAGTTTTGTCTTCTGGGAAATCATTGTATTGTGAAATTAATGCGGGTCCTACTTCCTTCTTGGATCATTTTCCACAGATTTGTGGTACACTGGTAAACCTTGGTATTACTGAAATGAAAGAGGATGTAATGATAACTATACATGACAAAGTTGGTGTTTTATTGCAGTGAAATGTAAATGTATTATTCTTTGCCAGTTTAGGTCTAACAAGGCTATATTCTTCTCTTGTGTTAAAGGCCTTGGAATGGATATAAGCCTGGGTTCTTAGGCTTAATGTGAACCACACAAAGCCTCAGGGTTAAATTTTCTGCAACTAATCCTGCAAGAAAACACTTGATAAGTTTTCGATTGCATCATGAAGAAATGCTACAGCTATGGTTTTGTGTTAATCTTTTTTTTCTCCAATTAACCATGGCCAACTCAACCAAAACAATAATATATGTTCTACGTCATTTCATTGTTAGTTTATCTTTTCCCCCAATATATTGTCTTTTCACAGATGAAATTACTGCACATTGCTTCAAATTACCGTTTTATTCATAAGGCTGACTGTCTGACTTTCATGAAAAACGTGCAGGAATTTAGTTTTCCCTAGTGGTATTTTCTTCCTCGGTACATTCTACATGTAATCTTATTAGATTTGTGAGTATCACCTTGCACAAAAATCGAACACTCATGTTTCCTAATGAAAATCTCTTGAAAACACATCATTCACAACACAGCAACCTTTTCCTTATTTTATATAAAAACAATATAATTTGAAAATAAATATGCTTTACTGCTTTACATAGACACAGAAAACATGTTAATAGTAAAGAAGAGACAAAAAAAAAAAAAAAAGAACTAATAGAGAGGGCTCCAAGACCGATGGCAGACAGGACGAATATTGTTATCTGATTTTAAAGTACTGTTGGTGTTGTGGTAGTGTATACTGAGCTGCTAGCAGTAGTTTATTTGTTTTTGCATCTTGCAGGATGGACAAAACACAGGTTTGCTACTTAAATACTTAAATACATCTAACGCCGACACATGGACGTGCACACCTACAATCGCGCACTCACACATATACACAGATACACAAACACCTGGATACACACAAGTTAAAAATCTACACAGCACCCATGCCCTTAATAAGATAAGAGGGGCTGAAAAATCCAGAGGAGATGTCTTCAGTACAAACAATCTATTCAGGGAATGTTAACAAATCATTGATGATTTTTTTTTTTTTTTTTCAGGAGTTTTTCGTTTCTTAAAAAAGCACAGAGAACCTCCATGCTATAAGAGTAGCCATCTGACCTTACACACATGGGGAAATGAGACAGCCACAGGTACATAACACTGCATATATAAATAGACCAAATTAAATATGGGTAGAAGATTGAATACTGAAAAATACTCTATAACATTATAAATTATCTAGAATGTACTATGGCATAAAGGGATATTAAGTATGTACAGGTTCAGAGAAGATATGTAATCAATGGATTCTGTATTGAGTTCAACGACTAACAAAACTACTCCGACAGTCCCCTCCCCTGGAAACAAAAATAATTTAAAAAGCACTCAAAGGATTTCTCAGTACATTTTGTGAGGAACAGTTTTTCAAATGGAATCAAACTAGAGAATATAAGATGTTTTCAGTGGTTTTCCATAGCAATGCATGATGCTATATTGATGACCAGTATCCCTTTAAAAGTATATGGCACTCCAAAGTCTCTTCTACGTGCTGATGATCATGAGAGTAAAAACACTGGAAATGTCCACATCAGTCCCACAAAGGAAGAAAAATTACCAAGAGTCCCGTCAGCTTTCCCAGATGTCCCGTGTACTCCATCCATCATTATAGAAAACAGAGCATTACCACGTCCTCTTCTGCCTCACCCACTGTTTTACCAGTTAAATATGTCTTAGATTGAGAGGTTTTGCAATTGATGATTGACACACAACCACAGTAGACTCATATCCAGTGAAAATTGCATACATTGAATTGACAACGAGACTATACACCTGCACTGCAAGCCTGTTAGAATGCAAAACCACATGGCGGCTATTTTGCTTTTTTGTCAGATGATGGGTTTAGTTGTAGCAGCATAACAATTCGGTACTTTTTTGTTTTTTTTTCTTTGTTTTTCTTTTGTTTTGTTTTTTTAATCATGGTCTATTTACACACGGATATACAGTGGGAGGAAACTTCAGTTCAGTCTTTCTGGTTTCGTTCTCTCTCTCAGTCTGTCCAAGGGGAATGCTTTCCACAGAAAAATAGAGCTTAGGGTTCAAAGGTCAAAGTGCTGTGCTGACTCTACAGTATTCCTTCATCTTGTATATCTGGTGCTGCCACCTCTCTCATCTTCTTGGCTTGTCACATCTAAAAAAGTGGAAAAGAAAAAGGAAAATACTATGAGAACATGTAAATTTATTTGCTCCTCATGTACTAGTTAATGCATCGATAACTGGACTTATTAGACCCCACACCCCCAAATGGGGAGACAAAGGGGTATTATTTTTGGTTGTTTTTTGTCAGCAACCTTTCCGCAAAAATGACTGGACCAAATTCCATGAAATTTCCATGAAAGGTGCAAGATGGTTCAGAATAGATCCCATTACATTTGGGTGAATGTAGGTCAAAGGTCAAGGTCAAATTAATCAATAATGTGTTTTCACAATGATAAGAGGTCAAGCAGAAGATCAGGAATTTCCTTTTCATTGCTGTATACTCAGTTTTAAATATAGCTTTCTTTTGCTCCCATTGTTTATGTACATTAACAACACCACCTTGAAGGACAAATGTGAAGATGTAAGGTCAAAGGTCATGATCAAGGTCACAATAAAGATCAAAATTGAATGTTGGTTATAATTTCTGAACAATTCATCATAGGAACTGCCAAAGTGCACAAAAATGTGCTTGTCTTTCATTTCTGCATCTTGTGTGTATATATTTTGACCTATTATTGACCCAAGAGGTCGGGGATCACTGGATCAATACTTAAAAAACTAAAATGGACTATAACGGAAAAACACGTGGAGATAGAGTCTTATTTACGGTTATTGACAGATAGGAAATCTGGCATGGACTCCAAAATTGTGTCATGACATTTGACTTTAAAAGGTCAAAATAAAGGTCACACTATTTTAACTCCAAAAAGAGTCGTGATAAATACTCAGTTAATATTGCTGACAGGAAATTACCTGTAGGCTTTGATCTTCAGCGACCTTGAACTTTTGAGAGGGAGATGTCCATTAAGTGCTAAAATGTTTGCTGTGCCTGGCACCACTTCTTATAGTTTCAATGATCATTATTTAGCGCTTGAGTTTCTTTCAGTTTACTTCCATATAGTTTAATGACATGATTTATAGCTCAGTTTTCAATCAAAGTTTCATGTTTTTTACATTTTAAGAACTTCTAGTACCTGAATAATGAAAGGTCAATAAACACATGGATGATATAAAATATAATTAATGACAACATCATTGTTAATTACATGTGCAAATGTTGAAAACATCTACAAAAGTAAGTACGTTTTGTACTTATGTAACTATTTTTCCTAAAGCCGCAGGAGCTAAAATCCTAAAAGTGGGTCAGAATTAGAAAACACAGAACTTTATTGTGCAACTCTCTCCTCTAGGTCCAAATAAACTACATGGAAATACAGATGATATTTCATGCTGATATGGTGAGTGAAACTTATTTTCCAAGCTCCTAAACTAAAGTATCAGAGCACAGCAACACCATCACATCCAGGTTGTTTCTGGCAGAAATTGAGCTATGATTCGTAATTACAACTGTCAATCAAAAATGAACCCTCCCTATCCTAATAATAAAAAAAAACACTTGCAATTGGCCAAAAGACAGGGTCACAGTTTATATTTTGTACAGATTAGAAATACAAAGAGTAGACATAGAAGTATCGTGTCCTCTCAGAACACTTTTAAAATATGATTAAAGTAATATATATTTGATGTATTTTATATTTTGTAATTTTTGGCTCAACAACACTAAAAATCGATAAAGCACTTTAACTTTAATGAATATTATGAAGGAAAACAAATTTTATTTACTAATGTATGTAGTGATTTATTTATCAGGGATAATGCAGTAAAATATATAAAACTTCTAATGTTTTGCACAAGGAGTATAAAGCATTTACTTCATTTCCAATTCATGTCCCTAGTTTCAAGACTTCAAATGCAATTCTATTGTTTTAGTGTCTGTTGAATTGTTAAGTACTGTCTATATATTGTTCTATTGTTTTTAAGTCAGACATTTTTATTTTTGTTCCAGTGCATTGTATGCTATTTCTGCTGCTAGGCATTTTTCCATCCGAAACACAGACTAAGTAAATTAATGTGCAGTGCAGATCCATCACTTCTCTTATTACCTTTCACAACACAAGCTCTAAACATATGCAGTGTGACTGAAATTTGCACTGTGTGAACATGCAGATATTTTAATCCAGTGCTCAATATTGTGAGTTAAATTATTGTATTGTATTGTTTATTATTATTATTATTATTGATTTTTTGTTAACTATAATCACAGAGCCTGTAACAGAGTGATATCTATTTTTTTTACTCTAATATGTCATTTAACTAATTGCTATTTTCTATTGTTTTTTTGCATCCTGACTTGTCTATTTCTGATTGTGGTTTGGATGCATTTGATGTCATCCCAGTCAATAACATGGAAGTCAGAGATAGCAGACGTCCGCCAAGGCTTGATATGGCGTCATATGACGTGAAAACGTGATGTGATCGAGCCATAGGTGTTGACTCATCTGATGAGATGAGGTGAGATGATGTGAATGCAAAAAAATGCAAGATTCTATCTTGTCTGAATCTTGAGATATTACCACTGATGTGTTTTAGCTGTTGACGTTTAGTGTGACCTTGACCTTTGACCTTCATTACTCAAAATCTAATGGGTTCTTCCTTGACCCATTATCTATCATTCCTGAAAATTTCATCAAAATCCATTCAGAACTTTTTGCGTAATCCTCCTGACAGACAGACAAACAGACCCGAATTAAATACTTCCTTGGTGGAGGTAATAATGATAAACCAATATACTGGGCCGATATTTCTGTTTTTTTGTTTTTTTTTGTATTGGCTGATATGCTTTTTTCCCCAGTTTGACACCATGACTGAATTGCCTGTACTACTATCATTGTTTATTTTACAAAGATCTAACTTGAAGAATTAAGTGCACTAAACACTTTGTTACCCCTCCCCCCAAAAGGAGAGAGGGATATTGTTTATGGTTTGTTTTAATTTGTCTGTCTGTGTTTGTTTGTCAGCAACTTTACACAAAAAAACACTGGATCAATTTCCATTAAATGTTGAGGTAAGGTGCAAGGTGGTCCAGAATAGATCCCATTAAATTTTGATGAATGGTGGTCGAAGGTCAAGGTCACAGTCACCAAAAATATCTTTTCACATTAATAAGAGATAGGGTAAATCAGGTCACATGTTTGCAGGGGGTAGGGTTTGTCGTGTCTGGCATCACTTGTTTTGTTTTTCCTCTGAATGCAAGTTTTATTATGTGAAATGTTAATGATGTTTTTTTTTTTAACATCCTATTAAATCATTAGTTTAATATTATTTTAGTTCAAATATTTCAAAAAGCATCAGCATTAGCTGCAAATATTGGCTCAGAAATATTGGTGGCTTGTATTTGTCATTGGCTAAGGTTGATGTAAAAAAAAAAAAAAGTTTAAAAAAGTTTTTAAAAAATCCATATCACTCCATCATTTGTCAATAAACTATAAAAATGTACATATGCAACACATCACTTACTTGCAGGTCCTCTCATTGAGCTCTAGTTGGCGTTCTTTACAGTATTCATCTGAGTGTTTGCAGGAGCACCGGCAAGTTACAGGATCCTGCACGAACAAACGCTTCCTCTTCTCTGAGCAGTGATCACAACATGGCTCACAAACACTAGACAGTGATAGAGCAGGAGAGATATGAGGAGGAAGAAGGAGAAAACCACATTATCACTGTGTATTATTAACACCCCCCCCCCTCCCCTCAAAAGAAAGGTCACCCATTAGTCAACCTCTTTGTACGCTCCAGTTTGCTCTTCGGCACCAAAGACTAAGACGTAACAGCAGGGTAATGTTGCACACAGGTTCCCACAGAGCAAGCATATATTTAAGCAGTAAAATCACACACACACACACTCCAAACCCTCCCCTTCATTGATTGGGTCGCTCATAGATGCTTTGTACGTGTTAGACATGCAGTAAGCTCTACACCAGTACATGCAGCACAAAACAACACACATCTACTTTGCACGAGTCAATGACGCCACACTCCAAAAATGGTCAACTCTCGATAAAGAAGACTCAAGGGTCCACATGGTGCTCCATTAAGAAACATTGAATTTTATTGAGTGAAAACTGAAGACCTATGTTTCCCCACAGAGAGACATCAGTGGTTTGAATGACATTTCTTAACAAATAGGAGAAAACGGGACAAATGAAGGTTTAGATATCTTGATACACAGGTTACAAATAGACAGAAGTTTGTTGTTTCACAGTAAGACCACAGTAAGATGATTTTTATTCATCATTTTTAAGGAAAATACGAGTGTCTTTTATAGGGTTTCAAGAGACAAAAGCTGGCAAACAAAGACACTATTACACTACTTGCAAAACAATTTACAAATCTTCCCAACTAAAGAGAAAAAGAAAAGAAAACAGGCAATAGATAGCCATCATTCATATCTTCACATTGCATAAAAGTACCAGTATTATGCATGGGACTGCAAAGACCTGTTTGGAAAGATGAAAAAGAACAAAGAGGGGAAAGGAGACGGGTGCGAGACACATGAAAGCAACACAGACTCAACAGTGAACGCAGGACGTTGATTACGATCCTGGTGATCCCGGCACAGATACAGGGACAGTATGGGCTGGTCTGCAAAGCCATGCTGGTAGATCTGTGATCTGTTTTCTGTCGGAAGGTTCAAGTTACAGCTAAAAGCCAAACTGAAATCTGTTCATACCGGCTTCTTTAACACGTGTTAATTATCACACATAAATCTGACTTGTGTGGTGAGTTAGAAACATGTCGTATCTCGGGTTTCTTCTGTTCTCATGATAGGCTGATGAATCTCATCCCAACCAGTTCTTATCCATAGGGGGTGATATTCTTGTAAATATGGCAGTTGATGAGGTTGGGAGGAGATTGGATCGGGATTTTCAGGGGGTCAAGATGAGTTATGTGTTCATTTATTGTTCAATGGGATATGAATAGAGGGTATTTCCATGGTTATGCTGCCGTTATGTTACGTTTTGCTAAGGCTATGTTAGCAAAAACATGTTAGGAAGCTGGTTATGGATATCTGAGTTTGTATAGTCTGACAAAGTTAGGACAAGACACGCAGTTTGTTCACAGATGAAGCAACATGCTAATTAATGTGGGCAATGAAATGCTGCAAAAATTAAAAGGGGCAAATGAGCTCCTCCCAAATGAGCTTAATCATGAGAAGCGCAACACTCAGGTGCAGGTAGGTGGAGAAGGCAGAGCTGACATACGCATCGTGATTTGTTTTGTCGCGGTTTTTCTTTCGTTTTCTCTTTAGACCTTTGCCCTTGCCTTTCCGGGGTTTTCTGGAAGAGAGAGAGCACAACAACGCAGAGAGATGCCTGAGAGACTGAAAAAGAGAATGGACGCTGAATGCTTTACAAATCGTTATACGTTGATTGTTTTGATTACCAGTGATTTATGGTTTATGTTGAATAATGTGGAAATCAAAGTCAAAACATTAGTCAAGGAAGCTTATTGTTCTTGCCCCTGACTGATGGTCGATTTGTCAAACGTTGAGGTTCACATATTACATACACAAACACAGCTTGGCCAAAAATAATACACTCGAAGATTTTATTCAGCTGCCTTTAGCTTTCAATGTATCATTTCAATATGATTTTGCAATGTCATTATGTAATTTGGTACAATTACATGAACTGAAACCACTAATGGCTTGATGGGTAATCAGTTTTCTTCTCACTCTGATGTGCAATGGATCAAACTGGAACATGACCTTTTTCCCAATTAAAAACAGTCTAGTCTTATGGTTGTTCAGGAAACACAAAGTTACTTACTGCAAACTTAAAATTAACTTATATACTTATTATTAATCATTGTAGTCCTTAGTTAAATCCTGGTGGAGACCTATTTTTGGCCATCTTTTGTATATAGATCACTAAGTCCAATAAGATCACACTGAGGTAGGTACAAAAAAATATTAATATAGGACTTAAAGTATCTAAAAAATACTAAAGTTGTTTTTAAAAATGTACTTTTCAAAAGTTTCTGGAAAACACTGAATGTATTTTAGTCCAACCCTCCCCCCCAAAACAAACCAAAAAATATGATGAATTGTAAATGCTCCATGAGAATATTATTATTATTGTGTTAACTGGGTGTAAACATGTATTTTCGTTGAACAGTACAATGACTCTGCAGTGTGTACAAGAGATTAATAGTCTGCGGTTTGGCTCCGGATGCTGTGCTAAAATTTCCCAGATGGATTTAGGACAATGAACTTGGACTTAACCAAAACTACATCTTTCAGTCTATCTGGGTCAACTCTTTATGGCTGATCCAACTTGTTTTGCACAATGGGAATAAACAGGCTTATAAAGCATACACCTGCAGATTCACAGGTGCAGGTTGGATCAAAATATCTGTCTGCATCCTCAACAGCGAGCCTGGGCAAGCTTTTACTGAGATGTAAACAGGGGGAGAAAACCTTTTGCCGTGTTGGATGGGTACATCTCAGAACAATATTGGTAGGAACGTTTGTGACATAATGAGTTTTCACAATTAAAGTGTCAAATGTGTAAGATCTGAACATGTCCATGTACTTGTAATGTTTGTGTTGAAGTTTATATTTTACTGAGAGCCAGTCATCTTTTCCTGTTAACATCATTTACTGGTTTGTGAACTAGTTGTTTTAAGCCTTCATATTATGCTCTGGGTTTTTTTTCCCATTTTGCTTTTTTTGGAGCCAGAAGTGAACATATTTGAACAAAAAGCTAAATTTGGAGAAACCAATCCTCAACACTAGCCTACTGACATGGTAGAATGGTAAACTTCATTACACATTTGCATGGCAAAATCATTTGATGGTCTGTTTAGCATAACTTTCTAGCAATACTACTGTTAAGATTTTGTCAAGAAGAAAGACTTTGCCACTGCTCATACCTTCCAATAAAAGTCATAGGCTTTAAAAAAAAAATCCAATCATCAGTGATAAAAGGCTCCAAATATAGTGAATGGTGGAAACAAGAGGATTTTCTCGCAAAGTCCACATCGTGAGCTATTATCATGAATGTAGACGCCATTACTACATTCGCCATTACTTCTGAAATGGATTTGACTAACATCACCAAACAGCTGGCTCCCAATGCAAATCAGACTCCAACACAAACACTCAGGAACCTTCCCTAGTTCACCTTTAAAGTACTGTCAAAGTTCATAAACATGTTCAACCTTACTGACCAAGATGGCGGTGGAGAAACAGCACTATACAGAACTATAAAATGACCATATAAGTAAAACATCATGAGGTTGCACCCATCATACATGGGATGACAAGTAAGAAATCACATATAATAAAGACTGACATGTGATTGGACGCTGGCATGTGTAGGAATGTCCTCCTTTTTAATGAACTTCACGACCTTAGCAGGAGGACTGACTAGCTGGCCCCTTGCTACTGTGAGGTCAGAAGCTAATGGTGAATCCAACATAAAAGCATGAAAACATGAGAAGCAGGACCATATAAGTGTGTGTGTGTGTGTGTGTGTGTGTGTGTGTGTGTGTGTGTGTGGGGGGGGGGGGGGGGGGGGGGGGGGGGGGGGGGGTTTGAACGACCCTGAGACCATCACTTTGTAGTGACACGCACCAAAGTCGGGCTTGTAAACAGTTAGGACAAGGTTAAAGAGGAGGTCTCAAAACTAACTATTATCTATATGACAGACGACCTGACATAAAAAGCGTAATACAACCGACAACCCTTGCGGTGGGTGGAAAGATATTAACGACTGCTAGCTCTGAAGGATGATTAAAGAACTTTAATGGCACTCAGCACACTAACTTCTGTTGCATGGGATGATGGGAAAAACACTTAAGCAGGGACCATAAACACAAAAGTTTAACAGGTCTTCAAAAACAGTGTTATCTATATCAGAGCAGCCAGGAACAGTAAGTAAAGATGAGACGGTAGGAATGTAAAGATGAGATAGTGATATGGAGTGAAGGTGTAAAGGACACATATAGAAAGGCCAATGAACTCATCAAGTGTCATTCACCTGGATGGATTGAACTGGTATTCCGCACATTTATCACCTGAGAATGGCAAACTAATCTGTGTTTAGTATGGTGTGATTTCATGTAGAAGCCTGTCTGCTGTGTTTCCTTGTTAAGTATTTGTGTGTGTGAATGCATTTATGGGAAATAAATGTGTAGTAGTTGCAAAAAAAATAACCACAATATGACACAGAGATTAAATTAAGTACGCGGTGGTTAATGTAAAGAAAGGTTGAGAGTTGCAGAGGAGAGAGATTGAGAGTTTGTTTGCAAAGAAAAACAGGAAAAGATCAAATATCAAACCCCTTTGTTACCATTGAAAAACCCCAACTCAATTCATAAAGAGCGCTGTACTCACTTTTCTCTCTGTTCTTTCACTTCTTTCTTTAACCTGAAAGGCAGGAACAAAACAACATGACATTAGATCACAGCACGCTGTTATTTTCCTGTAAACAGATACATATCAGGATCATCGGCAAAAGAGAGTGACCAGTAGACCCATTATCAGCATGGGTGGGCTTGCATCAAACTTTTCACATCATGTTACATCATCTTTTCTTTACCAGAAACTGTGATAAAAGTGGATTTCACGTTTAAATGCTTGGTTTGGTAAAATGTACTTCACTCGTTGGGAAATAATGTAGTGTACACAGTCATAGAAAAGCACACAAAAGGGGTGTGTTCATCAATGGATACACACACACACAAACATGACTACAATAGCGCGCTGTCAGATTTGTTTCACTTCTCGATCGGGTGACGACTAACTGATAACAAAACTGTGGAGCAATAAACTTGTTGGCATACACTGGATGTTCAAGTGTTAGGAAACTGTATTTTTATTCAGGAAGGTCACAGACGTTCAGCCAAGTTTCTAATGTGATGGACAGCGACGGCAAATTCTACTAAGAAGACTGATTAAAAATTATGTGCATAATATATTAATGATCTATCTATACTGTCGCATCTAAACAGTTCATACTTTACTTTATGTGTTACCTAATGACAGTCTGTGTTAGGTTTTTTTTCAGTTATATGAATATGTATGCAAGGATTCACATACTCGTACATAATTCATTACAACTATGAGTCCTGCATTCAGAATTAAGTAAAAGTAATACAATAATATCAGTGCTGAAATGCAAAATTCTTATGTAAAAGGATGCTTTAAAGAAAATTACATTGGATAGGTATTGCTAATGTACTGTAAACATTAAAAAAAAATGGCATGACATACATAAAATGACATACATTTAACGACTTAAATTACTTAAAATCCTCAATTCATTGCATTGAATTGTTTGTTTTGCATTAAATGGTAAAGTAACAGGCTGCTATGGAGTAAAATGTAGTAAAACTATAAACTGACATATAATAAAGGTACCGTTAGTGCAGTAAAAATACCTCAAAACTATTTATTTCCATCACAACCTTGTTAACATTTTTGAATATATATTACCAACAGATTAACAGTAAATTAGTGATTGTGTCTTCCACAGCAAATAGTGGTACATTTGAGACCGCACTAAATAAATCAGGCACAGTCTGTATAAGTTAAATAGGATACCATAAAACTTTACGGTACATTATATGGATTGGTGAGCAGTGAATGTTAATACAGAAAGTAGCGCTTAGTAGAGCAGTAAGTCCAAAGTAACAGTTCCTTAAAGACTGTGTCATTAAACTGTGTGTTGAATGGTAAATGGTCTGTACTTCTGTAGTGCTTTTACACCTTCATGGTACTCAAAGCGCTTTATAAAGCCTCACATTCACACACACACACTCATACATCAGTAAGCGACTGTTGCCATGCAAGGTGCGGCCAGACCTACTGGGAGCAATTTAGGGTTCAGTGTCTTTGCCTGAGGACATTTCTTTGACATGTGGACAAGTCAGAGCCAGGATTCAAACCGCTGACCTTTCAGCCATCTAACAACTACTATAAATTTGGAGATTATCCTGCCATTTGCGTTTCCAACAATATATATCTACTTCTAAAAGTGTCATTATTGAAAGTCATACACGTTACTGATGTACGTTACACTTCCTAGATCGGTGCAAAAGCATCTGTCCTGTCTTTTTTCCAACACATCTTCACTAACTTCCTGCATAAAAACATTGTCATTTAGTAAAAAAAAATTTAATTCAACTTCGACTATTATTACTTGTGACGTTTAGAGAACAGCGTCCTCTAAACTGAACTGCATCCAAGAAACAAGGAGAGAACAAACTAATATGTCATGATGTTAACATGTCTGATCTGTTACTTAGTACATTACTACTATGTTACTGACTTTAATAAATACGAGTCAGAGAAGTAAGGATAATAGACTAGCTGTGGCTCAGTTGATAGAGTGGGTCGCCCAATGACCGAGAGGTTGGCGGTTCGCATCCCGGCTCTGGCTGTCCACATGTCGAAGTGTCCTTGGGCAAGACACTGAACCCTGACTTAGGCCCCCAGTAGGACTGACCTTTGACCTTAGAAACCTACTGGTGTGTGTGAATGGGTGAATGAGAGGCTAATGTAAAGCGCTTTGAGCATCATGAAGGTGGAAAAGCACTATAGAAGTGCAGTCCATTTACCATTTACTGTATAATAGAATAAATCCAGCTGAAATGCATACATAACATCTTCAGAGAAATCCACCCTATTATGACTCGAGGCTATAAAGAGGACACAAAGGATTTATCATAGAGCAGTGATTACTAACTAAACACCTATGTAGTTCTAGGAATGACCTCCACATGCCACAGAATGAAAACAGACTCACTGCACTGTGCACACAAATGTGTCAGTGCATGTAGCCAGAGTGATGGCACAACAATAAACCCTTCAGTACAATTATACCCATATTCTGGGGGTGTGCTTCACTCTTTTGAAATTCAATGATGCCAAAAAGGCAAAGATAAGATAAACATCTATCTAGATATGAATCTTTTAGTTGTGTCAGCTGTAAACTGACAATGCTAACTTGGCATGTGTTTAGTAAACCTCTGCCGTACTTCGCAACAGTACAATAGCTCATAAATCTGTGTTCTTGTGTGCATGTTTTTGGGTGTATGTTGATGTCTGTCCAGGGGTTTCTTACCTACACTCACATGCGCTGTGTTCTGTAAAACTCATGAAAATATCATTCTGTTGCCTCTGGGGTTTTATTCTTTTAATCTGTAGGAAAAAAAAAAAAAAAAAAGAAAAAAGAAAGACAGGAAGAAAAAGAAGATGAACTGTCAGTGAGTTGAATGAAATACAGTGTGATGAAGTATAAATATAAAGAGAGGCGGACAATCACGAGACAGAGATGGTCAGATGGAAAAACTTTTTTTTTTTTTTTTTTTAAATGTATAACACATGACGAGAATAAATAAGATGAAATTTCACATCGAAAGGGCTTAAAATGTTTAAGAAAAATGCTTACTGAATTGGTTTTCAATTGATCAGGTGTCTGGAGAAGAGTTGAGTAAGTTTGGATTTTAATTCAGTGATTCAATGAAAATGACCCATGGACGGCTTTTAAAAGCACAAGGGTAAAAAAACAAACAAACCAAAAAAAATGACAGCGGGTCAACTTTTTTTTTTGGATTAATTTGACATTTGAAAAGTTGCATTTTGGCAAAATACTCAACATTTAAAGCAGAAAGAAACATGTGAATCTAAAGAGGATATTTTAGGTAGATGTTATAAGTGACCCAAGTCGCCCTCTGGTTTGACGTCAGGGGAAAAATAAAGTATGAAAAGTAAACTTAAGAGCAGCTTACTTCCATTGTTATGTTATAGCTGGATGTTGGCATGCACTGCAGCATCTCGTCACTGCAGCAGCCGGCGCAGCGCGTCAACACCACGCATGACGGGATGAAGATGTGCTCCACCTCCTCTGGATATTCCTGCAGAATCTCCACGAGCAGCTCCCGTGGCTGACACAAACTCTTGTTGTATACCTCCATTAAAGGGATCACTAGGAGACAAAACCAGTGTCTGTCAGTTGAAACCGTCTCTTAACCTCTTCACCCATCATTATATATTTTAAAGAATTAGGACATTATTCAACACACACACACACACACCAAGATTCACATCTGGGTCACAAATGATATTTGAGGTGTTGAGGTAAAAAAAAAAAAAAGTGAATTAAGAAAGTCTTTATGAGAACATCTATCTATCTATCTATATTTTGAAATTATATTTGTTTCTTTTCCTTCTCAGTAACATCAAATAAAATAAGTCCTTGCGGTTATATAGTCAATTTGTATTGAATCAAACTTAACTGAATTGGATCAAATCGCATCGAACCGAATCGTTCACTAATTTTTATGAATTGCCCTGAATGGGATTGTGATCTGTGAATCGGGATTCGAATCGAATCGTTGTGTGAGTGAAAGATTCACACCCCTTCTATCTATCTATCTATCTGCTTCACCCATAATGACTCAGTGTTACTTTTGTGTCAGTTCCCAATTGAGTTTTTCTCTTCTTTTAACCATTCCTGAGTGATTACCATTTATCATGCCATTATCATTTGTATTTTATTTTCCAGTGTAAATAACATATGTTCCTTTATTTCCATGATCATGTAGATGTACATTAATGTTGTAATCTATCTATATTTTCAAATTATATTTGTTTCTTTTCCTTCTCAGTAACATCAAATAAAATAAGTCCTTGCGGTTATATTGTCAATTTGTATTGAATCAAACTTAACTGAATTGGATCAAATCGCATCGAATCGAACCGAATCGTTCACTAAATTTTATGAATCGCCCTGAATGGGATCGTGATCTGTGAATCGAGATTTGAATCGAATCGTTGTGTGAGTGAAAGATTCACACCCCTTCTATCTATCTATCTATATCTATCTATGTCTATCTCTATATCTATGTCTATCTATCTATCTATCTATCTATCTATCTGAATCATTGCTGGAGTTCTTCTCTTGAGAAATATATGAGGCCAGTGACAGATAACACCTCAGAACATTACTGAGCCTAAAACAATCTCTCTCCCGAACCGCTCGAAGCCAAACCAAACATACTAGGGCTGTATAGTATCATGAAGTTCAGCTTCTGATTGTCCAAATTAGATTGGGCAACAGCTGAGATTGTGCAAAAATGAAATTGTGGGCCAAGAGGGTGAAATTCCATTCTGTAAGAAATCTGGTCACCATAACATTTCCTCAGCTTAACCTCAAACAAGAAAGAATGTTGCACAGGAATAAAATGTCCAAACGCTTGAGATTTCAGGGTGAAACTGCTTGTGGCGTTTTTGAGGGTGGGGGGATAAAAGTGACAGGGTCAGAGTACACTGTTGTCCACCAGGAGGCGATCATTTCTGCTTTATTGTCAAGGTGAATCTCAATCCAGCCCTTTCTCTTTTGGCTGACTGCCCACTGTAGATTGTATTCCCACGGTGCCCAGAGGGACACCTACCGTCATGTGGACCTCTCTCTGCTCCCCTCGGTATATGGGCACTCTGTAAGGGAAATAGCAACCTGTTATCCATTTCAGATTGTACAACAGTTTAGAAAAGAGCTGCCCATGCCCTCTACTTATCTTACCATACTGTAGTTGCGCAAACTCTATATTTACATTCTGACATGTGTGATGCCACAATCAGAAAAACCACACTGTTTCTTATCTTAGTCTCACATATAGACAATATATAAAGGAAATGAGAGTCATATTAATGCTTCTACACCAAAGTAAATATTTAAAAAAAAAAAAAAAAGTGTATTCCATGCATCCATTCAGCAGTTTAAAGTCCCTGTATTCAAGTAGGTTCAGTCAGTGCAGTGAGGGTTAACAGTTTGTGATAATAATGTTGTTAATATCAGGCTTGGGAGGCGTTCAAGGCCTAATATGGCCACATGTTTGACCAGAGGCTCCACAATAATGTGCCACACTGAACCAGATGACCTTTAGTTCTGACCACATCAGCTACGTGGCACCAACGTATAAAGTGAGAATCCAATATTGTTTTTGTTTCGGTTTTGATATTGTCAAACATTTCATGTGTGGCCCCCGTTGCATCTATGGCAACAGGGATTAATAACAGCTGCCAAGAAAACCTGTAAGAATTTGGGTTCGCTTGATTTCCCTCTCAGCGGTTAGTTGTCACCACATCAGTCAGATTTTTTTTTTTTTTTTTTTTTTTTTGGCAACTTTCCATCACCACTGCGCGCATTTACGCACGGTTTTTCCAACCTTGACTTTCACATGTACAGTAGTTTATATACACTTCCATGGATAGTCAGGGTTAAAATACGCGCAATATCTGACAGGTATTGCGTGGCTTGTGTTGGTTCAGTCTGTGTGATACTCGTTTCCAGTCCTTAGTGGAAAGTAAAACGGCTGTGATTGTGTTTGGTGCCGCAGTCTCCGCCCCTTCTTGGTGGTGTGAGAGTGTCAAACTCTTAAGACCTCGGTCCCTTCAAAACACTGGATACTTCTTTATTAAAGGATTTACGTCAAGCTGCGAAACAACGACCCTTAAAATAAGTGATGAAAGGCCGGTAGGTAAATGAGCAGTGAAGGCAACATCCTGACACTGTTCCGCGTTTATTGGAGGGAGGCTTAGGTGTCATTAAAGCAAGCAATTAGTTAAATAAACACTTATGGGACACCACTGAGTCTGGAGGGAGGTCTGCATCTACAACAGGCAAAAGTGGCTTTAGGTTACAACCTCAAACATCTTTGACTCTGTGCAGTTGCAAAGTCCGAAACAACCATACTCCTGGAAATGTGCAACTGCGGTTTTTTTTTTTTTTTCTTCCTACCCTGAAACCTTTGCTCAAAGCCTCCCAGGATAACCTGCTCTTGATTAATGATTATATGAAAAACCATTTGCTGCTCTCTCACTTAAACAGCCAGTAAAATTGTCGAAAAGGTTTATTAATCTATAAAGGATGTGGTGTTTATTTCATTAAATAAAATAAAATAAAAAAAAAAAAGAGTAGGTACTTTTGTCACTGAAGTGGGTTAACCATGAGAGCATGGAATGAACCTGCTTACATGTCCTAATTCAGAATGGAGCCACTGTGCCTTTAAAGCGTAATAATATCTCCAAGGTGGTTTAAGAGCAGGCCTGCAATCACCCAACGTTAAACTTTACAACATAATTTCAAAATCATCACAAATGTCACATTTGTCTGACAAAATGCGCACCCGCCCATAACTGTGTGTGATAGGTTTATATAGTGTCCGTTTTGGGTAATGGCTCTTTGATTCTCTCCAAAGCCACTAAACATTTCAGCTTGTTCAAACACGAGCAATGACCTAGCCAGAGGAAAAGCAAGGACGAGCTACATATTAATGACCAGTGACTACATTTCACAAATAGAGGTCGAATGAAGTTTTGTTTTTTTTGTTGTTGTTTTTTTTTTTTTTTTTTTTACCCCCCCCCCCCCCCCCCCCCCCCCCCTTCCATGGTCTCTTGTTTGGCAGGAGGCACTCACCTTGACAGCTGACAGCGTCAAAAATAATAGTGTCAAACTGTCAATAAAGTTCATGGTGTTAAAAATCCAATCCAGAGGCAAGTAACGCTTTAAAATCCAAGTGGCCAATGTGGCGATTTGTTCTTAAGCATCAACTTTATAACAAGTACAACAACAATAACACACACACGCACACACACACACACACACACACATACACATACAAAGTGGACCGGCTAAAACTTCTCTAAATAAGGGGAAGGGGCTTGTAATGGAAAATCCATGGTGGTCCCAGGGTCGGAGCATACAATCCTTTGCGCATATACCTCTTCTCTTTTCAACTGTTGCCAATAATTTTCAATATATCCAGAAACACGAGAATCCAAGACGCATAACGTCTCACATTGTTGCGCAGCAGATCTTTATATTCTTGCAAGTCAATAGCAATCCACATTACAAAAATAATCCCATGCTTGTTGCGCCAGCAGTCTCCAAGAGTCTGTCCATTGGAAACTTAGCAGCCTACTCCTGTGTGCAACTTGAACCCATGGATGACGTTTAGTTACAAAAGAAAACTGCTCTCAGATACTCGTCCCGTAAAACTTTGCCTATATTTGCTTTGGCTTTTCTCCGTGTGCTCTGTCACTGTGCACTAAAAGCAGGTCAGCTCTCTCTAACACAGAATGCGTCCACCTCTGTCTCGCGTAGTTGCACTATTAGGAGCCGGACGTGGATGATTGGTGGATGATTAGAGGGGGAGGTCTGTGCTCAATGGCTGATATACAGCACTGCGCGCTCTTCTCGTGTCTTTTTTTTTTTTTTTTGCAAAGTTTTAACAATTACACATCGATTCATGTGATCATATCATCAGGACCTATTAAAACCCAAAACCTCCTCGTGATAGAGGCTAAAATACCACCGTGGTCTTTATTTTCCATCGTTAATCCATATGAAGATACTAATCATCTATATTAATATTTTAATATATGCTCATTTTGCAAATTGACTCCTTTTAAATACATTTTTGGCTTAAATGCTTATTTAGATTATAAAATAAATTAATTCAAAAGCTTGTTCTAAAATTAAAAAAAAAACAGGAATAGTATTAAATATTCATTCATTTATACTGTGAATGACAAATCTTCTTTTTTTAATTTATTACCTCCTGCGCCTTACAAATAATTCTGGCCATTTGGGGAGCCCCACGCTATGACGGAAAAAAACCACGTTAAAGAGCGTGTGTGTCCAGACACGTAGACTACAGATCTGTGTGAAGGTGTGCGTGCGTGCGCTGCGCAACGTCCGGGATCCGCCGCGCGCAGAAAGTCATGAGTTGTCTCCCCTCCGTGCCGGTTAGCGCGCGCCATTACGCACAGACGGAAAGAAGCAGAATACCAGTCGTGACTTCCTTTCCGTTACTTTAGTGTCTACAGTGGATGTCTGGTCCAACTCGGCGTTGGCTGAACGTTTGACACAATGTTTTTTTTTTGTTTGTTCCTGAAACAAATGAACCATCACTGCGAGGAAAGAAAAGAGAAAAAAAAAGGAAGGTGACGAAGATGCAAAATGCTGATGAGTGACAGAAGTGACTGCAGTGGAAAGCTGATTCACATATGATGATGCATATAGTACTGGACTTCACTGAAGGCAACAACACATCATTTTAGACTTGTTTGCAACATTCCAACAACATTTTCTGCAGTGGAAAAATGAATTCAGTTAATTATGAAGCACGTTCCTCATTGTCTGATTTGATTAAACTAGACCACATGCAATGCAATGCAAAAAAAAAAAAAAAAGCATGCTCTCATAACTCATAAAACAGCTGCTGCATAGACCTACTGGTTTCTGTGGAATAAAATCAATTTACTCTGAGCAATAATGGATAATATATTCAGTTGGTTTAGCTTGAAAGGCTTTCATTCAAATACTCTTAAGTTGTCATATATAATATTTTTATATAATATCAGATTGCTCACTGACATCCTTATTCCAAACAAATACATAGTGATGCCATCTGCTGGACTAACACGTCACTGCAGGTTATAATCATTGGCTCTAACACAATGACACATTATGTATTGACATAATCTGGCAGCTATGTGTGTCTGGTATTAGACTTACTCGCTCCAACTCATTCCATCACACACCTTAAAGGTATGAGAGAATGGAAGACAGTAAGACTTTGCAACGGTGACAGTTGAGGCATGATGGAGCAAGAAAGCAGAGAGGCAAGCTGACAGATAAGGAGAAAGAGAGCTTTTAGAAAAGAGAAGGATTCAACTGTCATGTAACTCTAGTGGCTCTGAGAGGAGTTCCTTAGCCTGATATCCGTCCATAGTTTAATTGAAGAATAACACTTGGGTTCATTAGCAGTGTCACTAAGCTCTTGTTTCTGCTGACTCAGTGCGAGTGCATTTATGTCTGTGTGTATCAAGTGGGCAGGATGATGGTGGGTATAGTACATGTACGTGTGTGTGTGTGTGTGTGTGTCTCCTGGTTTGTGCTGACTATATTGAATACCTCACACACACACACAGACGCACACTTTAATGAAATGCTCCTTTTCAGACAAGTACTGTAAACAGCCTCCCCATGTATTGATATGCACACGCTGATGCACGTTTGTAAATGACATGTAATCAGGACGATTTCTGTATGTGCCAAGATAAGTTCTCACTAGTTTTTTATTAAAGGAATTAAAACAGAGAAGATGAGTAACACTAGATAAACACTCCAACATCTGCACAGAGATAATAATGTGCTTGAAACCCTCAGGCTTACTGCGATTTGTTGAGGTGGTCTGTGGAAATTTATTTGTAAGACTTGCATCATTTCAGTTTTTCTTAACCATATATTTTAAAGGGTTACAGTAGGTTTATGACATTTTCATCTTTTTTTTTTTTTATAAGTAGAGACAACAAGGTTTTGTTTATCAAAAGCAGTGGGAACGTCAACGTTAGTCATACATGTGCAAATATAAAGGGAAAATGCAACAAAGAAATAGTCTTTATTTAAATTATTGACCCCAAAAATCCAACATATAACCTAAGAACTTCATAAGTTAAAACAAACAGTTATCCTTCCAAGAAGAGAACAGCGAAAAGTTGAAAGTAACTCCAATGGAATACATAATTAGGATTTCTTCAGATAACCATAGGGTGTTGTAATATTTTCCAAAGCTGAATTTTCCCGGACATTATAGCGATAATTAAATTTCCACTGAAAAATGTGAGTAGAAATAGAATTTTTCAGCTCCATGGAAATGAAACTCTATCAATGAATGAGTTTTTTTTTTTTTTCTACAAAAAGAGCAGTGTGTATATGTGTCATTGTGTGTGTGTGTGTGTGTGTGTGTGTGCATGAGAGGATGAAAGTGACATTGTTTAACTGTATAATGTAACAGAGGCATTCCATTACCAAAAGCCTAATGGCTGTGTGCCACACTCTTTTATCACCTGGCGCCAAATTACACATTCCTTCTCTGTGTTCACTCTCCTCCTTTCCGCCTTGTACACTCCCTTTACTGTAAGAAGTGAGTCTTTGCTTCATGACATGTTCATCCAAGTGTTAGCTGCTGCTAGAAGCTGTGGAAAGGATTTGTACAACAAGGTGCTTCTGACCTTAGACCTGAGTTATCACACCTGACCTCCTCACCAATCTTATATAAATTATTCTGGAATTAACCTTCACTGCGTGCCTTGATAACACACTCTGATAACATTCACGGTTAAACATCATGTGACTGAGTGGCACACTGTACTGTATGTGTGTGTGTTAACATGGGCATAAACATCCAAGATTGGAAATATTAATAAGGTGGATGTGTGTGCACGTGTGTGTGTGTGTGTGTGTGTGTGTGTGTGTGTGTGTGTGTGTGTGTGTGACAAACTAATTCAAGAAAGCAAAGAATAAAAAAAACCTTTTCCTGCTAAATGTTTTTATTGAATTTTTATATATATATATATATATATATATATATATATATCCTATAAAGAAAACATCATTAACGTATTACATACTAAGGTTTGGCTACTGACTCAGATTTCACAAGTAACAAGTTAAAAGCATGGTTTGCATAATATCCCAGAAGGAAGATAATTTTATTTTCACTATTTGAAAAATGTGACCACTTACAAAGTTGCTCAATTTAAGAATATTAAGTCGATCTTAAATTGCCCCATTTTCTTTGCTTGTAATGAGCACAAGTTGCTGAAATTTTGACTTTTTTTCCCCAGTGGGTTCATTATAGTCTGTTAGAATTTTATCCCATTTTTTTTATTTTATTATATATATATATATATATATATATATATATATATATATATATATATATATACTTAGCCAAGGAAAATTGGTTAGTCCATTAGTGGATTTCTTGGCTCAATGCAAGAGAATTTGGTTACATTTAATGATATCTATTTTGCTTTGTAGAAATAGACTGTCATATGCGCATGTATATTCCTACATTACACTTGATACTGTAACTTTTGGGAAGCCCAACTCATATATTTAAAGCAGGGGTGTCCAAATCCAGTCGTCGAGGGCCGGTGTCCTACATGTTTTAGATATTTCCCTCTTCCATATGATTCAATTTAACCCTTTAACTCCTCAAACTTTAGCAGTTCCATAATAAAAAGAATGAAAATAAGCAACAACATGAACAAAAATGGCCAAAGTTATCAATAAAATGAACACAAATGAATAATAAACTGACAAAATAATTAGTAACACGAAGAAAGTAAGACATAAAGTTTTGGTTCATTTTGTTACTTGTTTATTTTTCTGCATTTTACTTTTTATTTTGTTATTTTTTTCTTAAATTTCGCTCCATTTGTGTCTTACTTTCTTCACGTTACTAATTATTTTGTCAGTTAATTATTATTCATTTTATTGATGACTTTGGCCAATTTTTGTTCATGTCGTTACTTATTTGAATACTTTTTACCGTGGAACTGCAAACGTTTCAGGAGTTAAAGGGTTAAACTGAATCATGTGGAAGAGGGGAAACATCTAAAACATGTAGGACACTGGCCCTCGAGGACTAGATTTGGACACTCCTGATTTAAATCATTTATAAATAAATCCATCTCCTTTTTGGAAGCCCTTCTAACAAGTAATATTTATCTCCAAATTTCAGACAACCGTATACGTCTGTTTTCTATCATCCACTGCGGGAAAAGGTGACAATTAAACTACTTGTTATCAAACGTCCAAGACAAAAGAACCGTTTCAGTTTTAGCTTCTAATTTGTCAAATGTCATTCCATTCCTCAAAGGAAACGTCTGACGGCTGTTTGGACCTGACGCAGCACAGATGACTTCACTCAATCCTGATAGTAGTAGCATAAATCATCAGCCAATCAGAGCTGCGACCATTGACCCTGCCCAGCTGTGGAGAGCGTGCGGCGTTGTGGCAGCGCACGTCCACCCGACCTCCATTACCCTTTGAGTGGAAGAGAGTGTCCTTCCCTTTCCTCCTCCTCCTCCTCTTCCTCCTCCTCCTCCGCTCTGCTTCCCAATGAGGATGAGGAGCTGAGTGGACACCTTCAGATGAAGTAAGAGCTAAAGTTCAAGTGCTCTAACAACCAAGAAAAATGGCTTCCCCCTTGCTCCCTTTTCTTTACAAAACACCATCTTCCTCCCCCTACTTCCATTTTTCTTCCCACTGCTCCTCACTTTATCTCCTTTTGCTCAGTTCCAGTAAGTGACTTAGTTCGTGTGTACCCTCAGTGAGATAGTTCAAAGAGTTCAGAAGCCTGTTTGGCCAGCAAAGAAGAAAAATGAAAGGAAAGAGCAAGAGAGGGGAGAATATATTGTACTTTAACCCGACCAAAGGCTAACCCTGTCAACATTGATCATATTCCGATATGTCGGGACCTGCACTGGGAAGAACACATGTTCAGGAAGAGCACAGACATGCAGCACTGGAGTCACTGACTGGACTTAAACATACAGACTCAGTTATAAGGGTTTTTTTTTGTTTTTTTTTTTTAGAAAAACAAACACATTTTTAAAAGTATGGTACGACTTAATAACCCTTTAAACCTCCATTCAATTTCGCTTCAATTTCTTAATAAAGTAAATTGAATGCTGTTCTTGAACCATTTTAATAACATGCGATTGTTGTTTGCTTGTATTATAAATGAAAATATTAAGATGTAAAGTGGGATACTATAGAGGCAGGACCTGTTGAATGATGCAATACTGTAGCTATTTGTGGATATTTATTGATGTTCTGATGTGATGACAACATATGGACAATTTTTTGGGGGGTTTATTTTGGATATTTTTGTTGGACTATGACTGTATTTGTTGGACTATAGTCGGTCTGTGGATAATTATGAGACATAATTCATTCAGATCTGCTGTTTGACATTTGTATTTTTAACAAATGAGTGATTGTACCTGCTGCTGTGGATATTTTATCTGAAAGTGTCTTATTATATATTATATATCTTCTGATGTGTGAGAACATTAGGTCATGTGACATTTGGGACAGGTTTGAGTAGTTTGCTTTATATTTTAGAGCGACTATTTCTGGCCTATACTGTATGTGGGCTATACTGTATGTTTAAAGGGTTAAAGGAGTGGTATTTTAATGAAATAATGCATTTTAAAACATGTCACTGTGGTCTACAATGTAAAAAAATAATACAATGTAAAGTTGTTTATTTGAGAAGATGTTTGTTTTAATGATTACATCAAATGTAGCTGTGGTTTTAACTGGAAGAGTATGTTAACAAAACCAGATTTTTATGTAGAAATTACAGTTTGAGAAAATAAAACTAAATTGAAAATCAATGTGGTGCTGTTTAAATTGCAAGAAAACAATGTTAAAATAACAATTATAAAAAAATAATTCTTAAAAAAAAAGTGATAAAGAAGTAAACATGTAATAATTTAAGATTTTAAATATGTAAAATAACAGGCGGCTGTGGTTCAGTTGGTAGAACGGGTCGTCTAATGACAACCTAATGATTGTCTAATGAATGGTTGGCAGTTTGAATCCTGTCTCCATCTGTTCACATGTCAAAGTGTCCCTAAATGTGTCACAGTTTACAAAACACTGTGGGCACCTTCAGGTCTATATAAAGAGTCTATTTACTGTTAACAATGTAAAATGTACTTATTTCAAATGTTAAATCTACATGTTATTTGCTCTGTAAATATGTTTATGGTTAGATGGTTTTTTTTACAGTATTGTTCTGTTAACTGCAGTTATTTTTTGTATATATATAACAAGGTTTTTTTTTTGTTTTTTTTTACAGTGTACACAAACTGTAAACGTTATGCTTAGGTTTGAATTCTTCATTAATTCAACTCCACAGGTTCATTTTCAAGCCTATTTCTGAGTAATGACACAAGAAATGTTTGGGGGTTTTTTGTATCATTTCAGGAATATTTGTTATTCTGCCAATTTAGTATGAGAACATATTTAATTTTGAGTTATAAGTCAGTGTGAAGTTCAAATTAAAGGTCCAATTTGATTATTTATTTTGAGAATATTTAATTGTATCCTCGACCACGATGCTTTATGTTGTTTATTATTTCTATTTGTGGTAACAGATGAAATTCTTAAGTACAGAATCAGATGTTGGTTGTGTAATATTATTTTTTTCCCCTCCAAATCATGTTAATCAACTTACTTAGTTTATTATCTTAGGAACCATATGTTCTTCCAATAACTATATACAGCATCTTGTTACATCTGGAAATTAAAAACAGATTTCTGGAGATCCTTAGATGTTAACTGAAGAGCATTGCTCAATAGTAGACACCTCTTGATCTCACATTTTCATCTTAAATTAATTGTTTTATTTGGTACAAATTCATCTCTGTAATGGCTCATCACTCACACATGAATTTCTTCTTCATTGAATGATTTGCTCTCAACTTTATAAAAAAATAAAAAATAAAAAAAAAACAAGCCGAGCTAAAAGATACAAAGATAATTCAAGCAACGTTAATATAAAATGAATGATCAGAGTAGTTTTAACGTCCATAGGCTGGATGAACCGGTTAAACTGTTTGGTATTCCATCGTTAAATTTATTTAAAAAAAAAAACAATCTCATTGTTTAAACCCATTTTGGAATTTGTCATACGTCCTCTAAATACAACTCAGTAGAGTCATAAACACAATGCTCAATCTTATCGGATTTTAAACATCAACCCACTTAGTGAATAGTATTTGCTGTGGATGTTGAGCTTTTATCTCCTGAGAGTGCATCCTCCAGGTGTGTTTGGGAAGTCTTACATAGTTAAGGACGCTGTGCTTAGACACACATGCTGTCTTATCTGTGTGTACTCTCCTTTGTGAGCCTGTCACAACGTTTGTGTAGTGGCATGTTGGTGACCACACAGGCATCTTGACGAACACAAACACACGAAAACTTATCAGGATTTCTAACAAACACAGCTTAGGTTAATTATCACAGTGTAAAACTGGTGTGAAAAGTGAAATATAGTAATGGAAAAAAAGTTGCTGGACACCCCATAATATATTACATTAAGAATGACTCTGTTCTGGTTTAAACTGGATGATTCAGTGACATAAGAAAACACATCCAGGGAATGGGAAAGAATTTAGTTTTGTTCCTTTTTCATGCCAACAAGAAACACAGAAATCCTCCACTGTCTGTCTGATACAGCCACACCTTTTGAAAATACAAAACAAAGACTTTCATATGTTCAGATATTTTCTTATTCAGATATATCATGAAACTATTTGAGATTTTGTTCAATTTTAAAGTTGTGTTTTTACTAGGGCTGTCAAATGATTAAACCTTTTCATCACATGTCACATCATCACATGGTTGCTGTGGATTCATTTTGACGGAATATTCATTTTTTTTAAATTTATATTAATTGCATTTCATGTTGCATGAGCAAACGTACTCAAGAAAGAAGGGAATATATCTACACTTGTGTTTGTCCAAACTGGACGACACATTTAATCTGACTCACGGCTGCGTTTCACTACATTCACGCAACCATCTGAGTACGGTGAGGTTCAGGTTTTCTTCAAGATGAAGGAGCTAATTAGTGTTGCGCAGTGGGACTATCCCATGACTGGATGGTGTTATGGCTGGTGTGATGTAAAGTGTCATGGCTAGAGTTCAATGTGAGTGGTTGAAGCGGTGCATCAGTCTAGGGCTGCAGCCCGGGGTCCAAATCCGGCCCTCGAAAGGGACAAGTTTGGCCCCTGGGATAAATTTGTGAAATACAAAAATGATCGTGAATATACTGATCATTTTATTTCATGTTTCAGGTGTAAGCTGGTAGTGCTTTGGCGAAAAGAAAACTCATTTTTGTAGTGTGTAAAACACTTGTCAGTCAACTGTTGTCTTTCATGTTTTTTTTCATAATACACAAAAAAATAAATAAATAAAATAAAAAAAGATAAATATTAAATATTCTACCCACCCCCTCTCTCTCCTGTTGAAACTTGAAAACCAAACAACTTTAAACAACTGTTCCATTTAATTGCATTGACATTTTTAATCAGATTAATCATGATGATGGATCCATGTTAATACATTCATTTTGACAGCCCTAGTTTTAACTGAATCTTTCTTCATTTTAACAAAATATATTAATTTTTCACTTTTAGCCTAATATATCTGAAGTACTTCCACACACCAGAGATGAAAACGCTCCTGTTCAAACCTTTAACTATAGTACATAGCATCTACTTCTCCAACTGAAACAGCTGACAATCATTTGTGAATGAACAGATCATTAAAATGTTGAAAAATAGCTGATCTAAGTTTTCCTTTCCTCATTATTCCTCATTGAGGAGGTGGAAAATGTATCGTCTCTGACCACATGGCCATATGTCCCTGTTGGATGGAAGAGATACTGGCTGCAGAGAAACCTTCAGCGAAGTGCCAGGGGTGGAAGAGGCATGCCAAGGGTTTCTATCCAAAGCACACAGATGATAGAAGATGTGCAAGAAGAACAGGAGAACAAATGCTCAAGATAACACTGGACCAGGGTTGTTTTCTTTTCTTTTCTTAGAACCAAAGGTGGTGTACATTTACAATGGAATTTTCATTACAGTTATTTTTTTCAATACATTAGTTATTATCCAGATCATTTATACTTCAAATGTATAGTGTTCTTTTTTTTAAACTCATGTTTGCTGTGTTATTGTATTGTTATTGAATATGTGCCACTGTGATTATCTATCTATCTATCTATCTATCTATCTATCTATCTATCTATCTATCTATCTATCTATCTATCTATCTATCTATCTATCTATCTATCTATCTATCTATCTATCTATCTATCTATCTATCTATCTATCTATCTATCTATCTAACCCATAATGACTCAGTGTTACTTTTGTGTCAGTTCCCAATTGACTTTTTCTCTCCATTTAACCCTTGTGCGGTCCTTCGGGTCAAAGAGACCCGGTGGCTCACAAATGTACCTTTTTATACGTACTGTAGGATGCCATTGCTTACTACTGAAAACAGTAATATATCCTTGGGGGGTGGGGTGATGAGTCTATGGAACTGAACTTTGGAATCTGGGTTTTTAAGACCCGATTGTAGGAAACAGCCAGTGTGCCTTTTACGAAGGACCGCACAAGGGTTAACCATTCCTGAGTGATTTATCACCATTTATCATGCCATTATCATTTGTATTTTACTTTCCAGTGTAAATAACACATGTTCCTTTATTTATTTCCATGATCATGTAGATGTACATTAGATTAATGTTGAAGGAACAGAGAAAAACTGAGGAAAAATTTTCCTTTTCAGTAAAATCTCTCATTAATTGATCCAAATCCATGGGTTTTACTGGTGAATCAGTGTTTTAGAAGATGACAGTGTTTCTACGTTCACTGCGGAGCATTTGAACAACCAAATGGGTCATATAAACTACATTTTACGGCAATTTTTTTTTACATGGATTGATGGGGTTAGTGGTCAACAGGTATTCAATAGTTTTAGTTGAATAGATGATTTTGATCACTGGGTTTTTATGGGTTAATGAAAGAACAGAAAAAATTAAAAAGTTTGTGATGCTAATAATTGCTTAGAAAATATATACTGCCTGGCCAAGCATTTGTTGCGACACAATTTTGAGAAACTCACACAATGTCAGAATTTATTTCTGGCCATATTTGCATAAATTTTTCACCCTAAGCTCGTACTGATAATACAGTCAGACCACCGTGTTAAGTCTTCTTCATCCCATCCCAAAGACTGTCAATGTGGTTGAAGTCTGGACTCCTTCACACTCCTAATGAGTCATCTTGGAATATGTTCAGTCATCAGGGAAGAAGCAACCCAATGATGTTCATTCTGGTCTGGTTCAGATGACCTCATTTTATGGACACAGAACATTACTGAAACTAGACCTGACCAACTCAACACACCCCATATCATAACACTGTACTGTACACACTAGTACAGTTGGGAGACCGTGGCCCAGTTGGTATAATGGGTCGTCCAATGACTGAAAGGTTGGCGGTTGGTGTCCACATGTTGAAGTGTCCTTGGGCAAGACACTGAACCCTGACTTAGGCTCCCAGTATGACTGACAGAAGCTTAGAAAGCTACTGGTGTGTGAGTGAATGGGTGAATGTGAGGCTAATGTAAAGCGCTATATAAGTACAGTCCATTTATCATTTACAAGGCATGATGGGTAAGTACATCAGCCACGTCTCTTCTCACCCTAATACATCCACCAGTTTGGAACAGGGTTAATCTGGACTCATCAAACCACAAAGAAAACCTTTATCCGCTGAAATCTTTATGTGCTCTATTAAACTGATGGTTATGAAATGAGAAGCTACTGTATCAACAACTTGTTGCATTTGAAACATATGATCAATGCAGGAAGGATCTTTGTTAGACAGCAGACAAAAACATCAATTTGTCATGGAGTGGTTAATTTGGAAATTTTGGTGCCTGCCAGGTTATTCAATTCTATGTAAATCTTTAAAAGCCATTTTCTAAAAATGATTTGTTTTGCCACACACTGTAAAAAACATCTAAGTCTATGTAACACCTACGTGCACCAAACGTTCCAGTTCAACACTTCGTACATAGCTGCCAACACTCCTGTTTTTACCGAGACTCTCCCGTATTTCAGATGGATCTCCTGCCCCTGTCTTGTTTTGTAATCTCCCGTAATTTATTAGGTCGGACCGTCAAAAAAAAACAAAATCTGAAGACATATCATAGTTTATCTCTGCGCAGGTTGAAATTTTCACCCGGACGCGAGATTTTTTTCCTAGGATGGTGACGGATTTATTTACATTTACCACTAATTTCATTGGTCATCTAACTCAATAGGCTCGTGCGGCATGAATGATTGATTGCACAACATCAGATTAGCTAGCTAGCTAGCTAAAGGCATATGGAGGTTTTAGCTAGGTCATTTATCAATTTTTTTTTTTTTTTAGTTTCATGCCAAAACTATCAGCAGCCAAGAAAGGGAGAAGTAGAAGCAGGGACAGGAGAATGTAAACTTTTGGAAGTGTGTGTGTGTGTGTGTGTGTGTGTGTGTGTGTGTGTGTGTGTGAGTGAGTGATTAAAGTAAGAATACATTTATAAAGTTAATGGGAATTTAGCAATACATGCCATCCATTGAAAAATAAAATTAGATTTCTGGACTAAAAACAGTAATTAATCATGCACTGGAAACTAATGAAATACCACTTTACCATTATTTATCATCATAAAAACAGCATTTGCTTGTTTGTGTCTCCTGAAAACACAACACCCACTGCTGCCGCAAAAATCTCCTGGATTCTGCTACTCAAATGTTGGCAGGTATGAGTTAGTATTATTCTGAAGAATTTACGGGGGGGATTGTTAATAATAATAATTCTTGGCCTAATTTATGTGACCTTTTAATCCAAAAATATGGTAAAAAATAGATTATTTTTAAGGGTATGGGCCGTATATTTTCATATCCCATTATCTTGTGTATGAATAAAATGAAAAAAAAAATTGAAAATCATGCATGGTTACTGTAATGAGATTATGCCTAATTTGTATCATTAAAGACACACATTTAAAATGATTTATAAATTTGTTCTTCATATTTGTGTAAATAAAGGAAATTTCATGGAGATATGTTTCTTTTTTTTTTTAAATCACTATTCACTTCTAATGTCTGACTTCAAATCCAGATACCAACTTTTTCATAGCCAGGGGACTCTATTTTGCTTTATTATGAGTTATTGTTTGAGTTTTTGTAACTACAGTAAGAAAAAAAAAAACTGTTCAGAGAAAAGAAAAAAAACATTAATTCCTCAAAGAGAATCAGTTGTTCCAATGTTACATACTACTACATTGTCTTCTTACTCTTAATTTCTCTCAGGTTAATATTAATACTCCCACATGAACAATACTGTAAAACATACCCTCAGTGAATTCATTCCAAATGTATAACTCCTCTCACATCAAAAGGACCTTGCCCATAAAATGCATCACAGATTACAATTGCATCACAAACCTCTATAATCATAAACTGGTTCTGTGTAAGTGTTATGATGAGTTAAACTCGCTTGTTCGATCGTTAACCATTTGTGACATTAAGGGTGTGTTAAGCCTTGTATGTTGCCGAGACATGTTTACACTGGTGTGGGTTCAGCTTCACAATGGTAATAAAAGCGTGGAAATTAACCTGCATTGTAAAAAAAAAAAAAAAAAAAAGCAGGTACAGTATTCACCACTCCTCTCCCTGTTCGCTTTGTGGGGAAATCTATTCACTACATTCCTCAGCACAAGACTGTGAATTAAAAACACACACAAATACAATGTAAAGACACACACATGCATTGAATTTCATGTATACACACACACACACACACACACAGGCATCAATCCAAAAGTACAGTTCAAAGCGATCTATTGAATGAGCACTGAGTTAAACATCCCCCAAAACACCTTTATCCTTGTTATATTTAACCAAGAACCCCCACTCAAACGCACAGCAAATTAATGGACCTTTTTTTCCCCTCTTCATTCAACGTTATATTAGACCATAATGATATAGCACTTCTCCATCCCAGCAGGAGGTTTAGCCCTAAACCCTAATCACACAGCGTGAGACATCCTGCCTTTTGAACAGTGTGTGTCATTTAACCAGGGAGCACCTGCAATTAACAACCAATATGTCATCATCCAATTTGTCTGGAAATCACATGTAAACATTATGCCTTCATTTAGAATTTAGAAGTTGAGGAGAATGTATTACAGATCCTCCTGTATGTTAGTTGGAATGATTGTGCAAGTGATGAGTCATTCTGTGTGAGTTTGTTGAAATCAAATGCTGAAATCAAAACAATAACCTGATTAATCGGAGAGCATGAAGACTTTCACTGCTCTGGTTGTTTTTTTTGGTCATGGGAGGATTCACGTGCACACGCGCGCACACATACGTACACACACACACACATATACAGAGGAGTTAATCCGTTTTTAAGAGGCCTCCCCTCATGCTGAAGGGCCATAATTAACAAGTTTCCCTTCCCTTTCCTCCTTAGAACTGAAACAGGATTTACACAGTATTATTTCAACACACTAGAAGGAATTAGCTTTCATTTCATCTAAACAATTTTCAACTTATAAATCATTTACATAGATGTTAAAGGTATGAAGATGAAGTGTTGGTATTTGGATCCACACTTTTGCCTCATATATTTCAGTTCTTCTCTTATATAAATATGTTTAGAGTCTACAGTTGTATTACTTACTACAGTTACTACTATATATTTTTTTTATATTGTTTGTCTTTTTCACTATATTTAGGTGTGCACGTTTTTTTTATGGATGAACAAATTCTCATCTAATCTTACCTCATCTAATTGTCATTTATTAGGAAGTGAGTCATAAATCACAGAATAAAATAATAATGAACTTATACTTGTTGCTACATAACCTGGTTAATCAGGTTGTGAGGAGAAACATTGATTTCTCAATAATGCACCTGCATGCACACACACACACACACACAGAATAATTTACAATCCCAACAAAGGGGTTGAAGAGATAATGTTGACTCCAATCACACTTTTCCCAGAACGCCCACACATACACTTCTGCTCCAGAAACCCACTCTTTTTGGATGACATGTCTGACCCTGTGATCCCAATGGGAATACTGGACCCACCCACTGGGTGGGACACTGATGAGAAAATGATGAAGCTGTGAATTGAAAGTTTGTCTTATCCAAATTCTTGTTCAATAAAAATGTTACAGTAACAAGTATAGAAATGTGGAAATCTCCCTCATGTTTCCAAACTTTCTTCTTTTCTTGGGAACATTTACCCAGGATGATTTCTCAGCACTAAAATAAAAAATCCCCTGGAAAGGTGAGCAATGGTCTACAATGTGATTAAACCTGATTTCATTTACCCAAATTTACTGATTTCCCCAGAGTAAGTGTGTAATAAAGATAATTCAGTGACTAATAAGTTGTTCAACTAAGTAACTTCACTACACGAAACATGTTATGAAAGATTTTTTTAACCCATAAACTCCCAAACAGACACTGGAAACTCTATTAATCTACTGATTTAAACTGTTTAATACCCGTTGATCCACTAACCCTACCAATATATCTAAATAATTGGTGTAAAATACAGTTTTTCATCTTTTCATGGTCATTGGATACAAACTAGAAACTTTCCACAGCTAGAGTCAATGGAGCTTCAGAAAGGATTTTAGATCACTGGCACAACTTGTCTGATTATCAAGAACTTGAAGGGAAACTTGAGCATTTTTTGTGTTTTTGTTTTGTTTAATGCTTATTTCTTCTTGTTTTTGGCTTTTTTTGTAATTGTGTGTCTACGTGTTTGTCGAGGTTTGTCTCCCCTGACCCTCCCACTTATTCCCCTTTTTTGTATGACCTGGTTTGTAATGTTATTATAATAATAATAATAATGATACAAATTTGATCACAAAAAAACCTGAAATAGGTGAGAAAATGGTGTTGTAAATTACTTCTCCTTAAAGCACTATCAATAAAAGATCCTTACATTTAGATGTGTTATTTATCTGATGTAACTATAACAATTATTATTGTTATTTTTTATTTTATTTTTTTTCAGGGTGTTAAGTTAGGGTCATGAAGTCACCAATAACCAGAAATGACCCGTCATACAGAGATGAAGTGGTATGATAGAAGAGAGGCCACACAACAACCTTAATGGACAGTTCACTATTTTCCTGTTGACAACTGTGCATCTGTACGTAGCAGCTGCAAACACTGCTGAACAACTGATGAAAGTAGTTTGCTAAGACGCACAACTGTTCCGTGATGGTTTTCTTATGCAAATACATTACTCATTCAAATACATATTCTTTTGAGAAGACACAGGATTTATTTTCGTGACCTCAAGAAACTACTTTTGCTTTGACCAAAACTCGACCAGAACTCGACTCACAGGACACGGTCTGGGGTAAGTCACTGTGGGTGCACCAGAGTAAAGATGCTGATTCGATACAAATTTGTGTGAAAAATACTATCCCTTTAACATTTAAAAACTACCAGTAAACGTTTTTGAAACCATCTAAAAGCAAAACGGCAGAATAATGTCCTCACCCTTTTTTGTGGTTGTATTTGTATGTGTTGAATTACACTTCTGGAGAAACAATTTGGATTTTGGGAGTGAACATGTGGCCCTCATCAGGTCAGAGGTCACGATCACTGCCAGGTCCTTGGGAGTCAGTAGAGATTCAATATCTCGCTCTGGGCCACTTGAGCCGAGTTGATGCCCGCTGTGGGAACAAACTAACGAAACCTGATCAGCACTTGGAGCTCCTCAGGTGCTGCTGCCCTGGAGACAAGACATAAGGTGAAGAAGTGTGATGTTCCTGAAGGAGTACGAGGAATTCACATCAAATATTACACAAGTGTAATAATAAATTAAAACTGCAAACAGTCTCAAAGGCCATCGCCATCCCTTGCCACTGCCTCCCATTGCAACCACCCTCCCATGCGACTGCCGAACACAAGGGGGGCGCTGTAGACCCATTTCTTTACGAAACCTATATGTACTCGCAATTTTTCACACTTCTGAACTGTGTGCAAAATTTGGTGACCCTGAGGGGGCGTGGCCTATAGACTCCCATTCATTCTATGCATGTGTGTGACGTGCACTGCCGTAAATGTATGCGATTGGTGAGAGTCGTCCCTGAGGGTTGTGTCCCTGGCATATTTTGCCCCCATGTGATCACTGTGGACTCAATAGTCCTTGCATTGACGCGTCGCAGCTCAGACCTAATAACGGATTGGATTTATATCGCATTTCTTTGGCCATCCAAATCACTTTACATTAGTGACCCATTATTCATTCGCTCTCACATTCTCCCTCTGGTGGTGGTGAATTACAATGTAGCCACAGTTGCCCTGGGGCAGACTGACAGAAGCGTGGCTGCTATTTTTTATCTACAGCCCCTCTGACCACCACCAAACATTCATACACCAGTGTGAGTAGCATTTGAGGCAAGGAGTGTGAAGTGTCTTGCCCAAGGACACAACGGACTGACTAGGACAGAGCAGGATTTGAACGTCAAACCTTCTGAAAAACTAAGATAAAAGTGATTTTGCTTCAGTGGAGTAAATATAAAACCCTGACACCAGTGGAAACCCTTGTCCTCTGCTGTCCCCGACCAGAGGTTGACGCAGTCTGTGTTTATATTTGAGACATTTGTGGCTTTGTCACCAGTGCCAGTAACTTAGTGCAGAAAAGCCTTTTGGGGCAACTTGCTGGGAAATGTGTGTTTGTGGGAAAACAAATATATATGAGTTCATGGGAATACATATTTTTCTGTCTGAGTTTGAGCCTTAAAAAGTACAATGTGTCACTTGTAACAAGGTTGAAGTGGCAGTGATCCACTTTGTGAAAGCTTTTATGGTCACTCTTAAAATGACACCGACGTCTAAAACTGTCAGACCCACTGATTTGATCCATTTTCCCCTTTTATCATCCTTCTCCGTCTTGTCCGTCCATCTCTTCTATTCTTAAATCATTTGTTTGCTGCAGAAAAAAGCTGTGGATGCCAGAACAATGCTGTAAAAAAACACATCAAATAGTAAACATATTTGCAGAGTAGACGTAGATTTAACATTTTAAACATGTGAATTTAACAGTGAACATAAACAGTAAATGGACTGACCCTTATATAGACCTGCAGGTGCTCACAGTGTTTTCTAAATCCACCAGGATTAAACTGAGACGCATTTATGTTTCAGTGTTTTCAGAGTTTTGTAAGAACACTTCAACATGTGTACAGTCAGAGCTAGGATTCAAACTGCCAACCCTTTGGTCATTGGACAACTTGCTTTACCACCTGAAGAACAGCCACACAGTATTTGACATATTTACAATTTGATTTCAGATTAAACAATCTGAAGTTGTTAAATATTTACTACTTTATTACTTTTTTAAATAAAACACTAGAAAAACATTCTGACAGCACAGACCTCTGCCAAAGCAATCATCACCAAAATCTAATCATTTATTGATCTCCTCATTACCATCATACCATGAAAATTTCATCAAAATCCATTCACTATAGTGGTATGACTTATGTGATGACTTATGTTGTACACAAACCAACAAACAAATGCCAGTAAAAACAAAACTTCCTTGGCACAGGTAAAAAAGAAAAGTACTGCACTAAAGTCGATTTTTTTGTAGGTTTCTGTACTTTACTTGAGTATTTATTTTTAAATGTTTTAGTTTTACTCCCTAAATTTCAACATAAATATCTGTACTTTATACTCTACATTCTCAGAATAGACTTTTTCAACCAACGCAGATTTGACAGTACTTGAATAAGTGGTAATCAATGGAGAGAAATTGTGATTTTCTATAACCTATTTGGCCTTTTTCTCATGATTGTGATATTTTATCTCAGAATTTGTACTTTTTCTCTCATAATTTTTACTGTTTTATCAGAATTGTTACTTTTTATCTCAATTATGCATTTTTAAAAATCTCATATCTATGACTTTTTTTTTTAGTATCTCGTAATGATGAGTTGTTTCATCTCAATTGTGAGTTTTTTCCCCCATTTTCCAAGCATTCCTGCCCATATGCACAAAACTGAATATCACGACCCAATTAAACACATTGTCTACACAGTAACTCACTTTAAGGACTTTATTTTTGGATACTTATTAAACATTTTTTTTGATTTTCCCTGTTGAAATAAGTATTATTTCATTCATGGCTAAAAATACAGTTTTCATTTTTTACTTTATTACAAGTGTTACAAAAGTTGTACTTTTTTTGTACTTTAAAAAGACTTGAATCAGTACTCCTACTGTATTTTTTTTTTTTTTTCACAAAAGTAGCTGTACTTCTACTCAAGTACATAATGGGTGTACTTTTAACACCTCTGCAAATAGAACAAAACCATGTTTAACGATAAGATGTTAATCTAAAAGAAAAAAAAAGGGAGAGTTTTCAGACAGTATGTGACTGAAAGTATGCGGAGTGTGTGTGTGTGTGTGTGTGTGTGTGTGTGTGTGTGTGTGTATCTTCTTTCAGGTGGCTAAATTGCTTTGCCTTTGTTAGCCCGGCTTGTTTCGCTGTGACTGAATCCACAGACTGGTAGTGAAACCCAACACTCACCCAGGGAGAAAATCCTTCCCCAAAACTCTGGCTTGATTTCTTTACGAGGTGCAGTGTCACACTAGGTGGGCCCGCACTCCGGGAAATCTGCAAAACCTGACACTGAACACGCCAAATGGGCCCATGACCACTTAAAATTTATTCAAAGAAATTAAGACGCTGTGTTTTTACAGAGCAGGATGCTCGGATTTTAGTGCCGTAGATGTAAATCAAAGGGAGAGAAAAGCGACATGGAGTGAAAGTGGAGTGGATCAGACAAAGTTGACCTCTGTACTTTAGGGAGGGTTATTTATGGGAAAAAGGTGAGAGATCAAGTCGAGGTTATGCGAGGCTGATTTCGGGTGTTGACAACAAACTCTGACATTTAGAGTAAAAGCTTGCTAATGACTTTTGAGTTGTAGTATTTCAGAAAGCTGCAGTTACACAAGTACAAGTACATATTTTAGATGCTCATATGAATAATGATGTAGAAATTCTTATGCCATGAACGTGTATTTGTTGCGACATTAGCAAAAATATTAATGTGTTTATCGGAACATGCATAAACACTATCTTTAAATATAAATAATCTTTAAACCTTATTGTTTTTACTGCTAAATCTCCTCCTTTCAGGCTACGTACTGCATTTACCATCCTCCCCGAATAACCTCTGACCTTTTCGCTCTCATCATCTCAACATCTGTATATCACTGCTGGGGATCTGTCTTCTCTATTCCCGTTTTTAATCATGATTGTCCACAGTCTGTTCATGTGGCTGCCAGATATTAAACCATATATGAACTCGTGTTCTTTCTCACCCCTCGTGCTGTCGCTCCCCGAGGCAGCAGCTGTAAATCTGAGCAAGCTGCTAACTGTCTTATCTGCTGTGTATATTGGCGGTCTCTGGTTTGCCCAGGCCGAGCTTTAATGAGGACACAGACACCCTCGCTTGCTCTGTGTGGTCTCCTCGCAGACTTAACGATATAACACTGCACTCTATAAAACTCAGGAGGCCATATGATCAGTGTAGCTGCAGCGTCGGGGGACAGTTTGCAGAGGATGCTAACAGGGTTATGCTGACATGGTGACATGTACAATATGTCTGAGTGAGATATTAAAAGAGCAGAACCAAACCTGAGAAAAGTCTTATTACATAGCTGCAAGGAGGAAAGAGAAAACACAGAGAAAAAGGGGGGGGGAGGACGACACTGCCTCAATAAGTGATATTGCTCTGCTAGGTAATGTTAACACCCTTTCTCACCACAGTCGATTAAAAAGCAATAGAACAGAAACAACTTCACGGAAATAAAAAGAAGCAGCGTGTGGTCCAAATGTATCCATGCAAAAAGAAAGAGAAATGTATGACCCAAACTGTGGTTTTATTAAGCCATATGATTATAAATGACATCAGCAGCTTAAGAAACCAGAAAATTGGGACAGTTGTCGATTTTTAGTCACGCTTAGCCAATATTGAGAATGCAAGGAAGGGACTGATATATGCAGAGTCAGGCATCACACACATATTATACAAATTATATTATATTATAACTGTTTTCCAGTCATTTTAAGGAGTTTATGTCTGAACCACTATATCAACTTGCTAATTTTTGAGGTATTTTTTAGGTGGGTATTTTAGAAAAATGAAAATAGGAAGGAAATATGGATAGAAAAAAGTGAATAGGAATAAACTGAGCTACCTTGTTGTTACTCGTTGGTTATAAAACTGTGATTGTGTCATTGCCATCTTAGTTTTCTGGGGGTAGGAGTGATCATATTTGAAGAAAAGGGCAAAAACTGGGTAGCTTCGGGGGTCATAAGTGAATGATATAGTATGGAGAAATGGAGGATCATCAGTGTCATTAACTATGACTACAGTGGAGCTGTAAAGGGCCAAGGAAATATACATTTAATTCAATAATCACACTCTCATATAGTCTGCCTTGATAGCCATTGAAACTTTCTATTAGTCTTAGAGGTAATTTTTTTTGGTTCAGGTTGTATGTTTGTTTGTTAACAGTCTAACAGCAAAACTATTGGTTGACTTCATATCAATTACCAGTGACACAGAATAGATTTCCTAAATTTTTTTATTTTCTTTCCCCCAATTTACTTATAATGGCTGAAATTTCACACGTCTGTAGCAGCAAAACTATTGGTTGAATTCACACCAAATGTTCACAGTTTATAGATCACACCAGTGATTAAGAATTGATGTAGTTACTTTTTGGGAAAAGCAGGTAAAAATATGATGTTTTTTCCCTCAAATTAAAAAAAATTAAATATTCAAATGTCCATAGAAAAACAGGAATTTTATTTCAACTTGCTTCAAACGTGACACATATATAGAGGTATTAATATGCTGACTTAAGTTGCACATTTTATGCGTTGTCATGGTTCCCAAAGTGCTTTACAAGTCCTCATATTCACCCATTCAGACACACACTGCCAGCAAGTTAGTGTCTTGCCCAAGGACACTTCAATAGAGCCAGGATTCAAACTGCTGACCCATTAGTCATTAGACAACCTGCTTTACTAACTGACCTATAGCAGCAACACAGGCTCCGTTTTCAAGCTTTGGGCCACTCCTGACTTTCTTAATACTAATAATTATATTGAAATTCTATTATACAAACAAATCAGCGACTATAATTTAATTTTGCCTGTTTATTTATTCATATATTAAGTGACTCTAGTTTTACCAGTAAGGCATAATCCGTTTTTTTTTTATTATTATTTTATTATTGTCTTCTTCATATTTTTAGATATGAAAACCAGACATTAGATCTGCAATTATTCCAACTTGACCACAGCTAGTTCACAACTTCTTTATAACACATGTTTACGACTGTATATACCATCATGATAGTCAGTCAGGTTATAGTTATTAGAATTATAAAAAAAGAAAATTTACTGTTTGTGATCCTATTTGGAACTTTTGTCAACTAGCATTTCTCAACAAATGCAAATTAGGATACATATGTATTTATTTATTTATTAGAAACTCTGTACTCTTTTTGTATAGTCATTGATTTGAGGGAATACCACTTCAAATCAATGACTTAAAAGGACATTTTAATGAAAAAACACACCCTTACATTGTTTGTAACACATATAACTCCGTAATAATTAAAACAAAAACAGGACCGGAAAGAATTTAAACACCTGTTTCATCCCACACATATGGTCATCACATGCAATGAAGTAATGAAAAACGTATTTACTACACCATTAAATTCACCAATAGCTGTGGGTGGTGGAATAATGTGAATGCATCGTAAAAAGGAAAGAATCTATGCATCTCAGCTGGATCCTGTGCTGCAAATGGATTTGATATATATAATGACAAACTGGAATGAAACCAGTATTCATAGTCAAAACACAAATTAGGCATCATAAAACATATATTCACTACAGTATACTACACAAACCAAACGCAGGCCTGCTTTTCTGATATAAAAGTAAAGTTGTGAATTTACCCTGCTGTACAAGTTAAACCAAATCTAAATTACTAACGCTGTTCAGCCTCCACTTCCCATGTTACTTTTCAGATTGAAGTTTGGAGTTCACCCTACCGTGGAGGCTGCTGATGCTTCTACTTGGAGGCTAATGCTTGGGCTTCTTTGAAGATGACCCACATTCTACACATGGCTGAGGACACAGCAGGAGAAGGGACTACTTTCTGACCCTGCACTACGCTGACCCCCTGATGACCTCTGCCCAAGTGAGGAAGGGATCCCTCCAGTGAACACCACGCACCAAAACAGCTTTCAATCTGAAAGGTGGTCCATAAGTCAAACTAAAATGCGACATATATTATTATTATTGATACTTAAGGGATCAAAATCAATTGAATATTCCAACCACATTTGGTGGGTGTAGTTTACAGATTCCTGCTTCTTCTTTTGTCCGAAAATATTCCACCCACGCAATGAAAACACTCTGTCTGAATGTCCACTGTATGACCGACTGTACTGAGAAATTACTCCAATTATTCCCATCATTAGATCTTCCTGTTTTGTAACAAAAACATCTTTTAGGCAGGTAAACAATGTGGGCGGAAATAGCAGTCATCGTTCCCTCAGACCTCAAATATTCAAGCAAACCACCAGCGCTTCAGGAAGTACTCAAAAACAATCAAACTAACAGGCAGCCTGGTCAGTGTGATGGATGGCTGTTTTCTCTCCTGAGGCTTTTCAACACACAAGGATGTTATATCTACCACCTACAGCACACAGCCAGACACACAGCAGCTCTTAATTTTTGTACCATCATGGTAGATGTCTGAGTTAAGCCACAGAGGTTTTTCTCCTCCTGACCTTTTTAAATGTAGCTGCACAAGTGTGTGTGAAATGTCCAGCTGGGTTTCTGCCTGTTAATTCATCTAGTAGACTGTAACCCTTAAAGTAGAGGTGTCAAACATACGGCCCAGGGGCCAAAATTGGTCCAATCTGGCCCTTGGGAGGAATTTGTGAAATGCAAAAATGACACAAAAGATATTAATAAGTAAAGAAGTTCAAATAATTTGACATCAAGTCAATCTAAAATGGATTATTATGAATAAAAAATCTTCTTTGTTTGAGTGTTAAGAAAAAGGGAATAAATAAACAAACAAATAAATATAAAAAGACGAGACTAATGCAAACAATGTGAATAACCTGAAATGTATGTGGAATTTTACCAATATTGTGAATGTTACTAAATGTGTGTATTTGTAAATCCACTGTTATGTTTAAGTTGTGATGTGCATGTATATAAATGATAAACTAAAGTGCAATATTGTTAATATCGCACTTATTTTTCTAAAGAATTTTCAGGTTGTTAATATTTGTTCATGTTATGTTCAAGTACAGTTCGTAGATGTAAACATTTTCATGATGGAAATTTTTTTTTTCTATATTTTTTTGCTCAAAAATTTTTATCCTATTATTTCTATTATTTTACTGGTCCGGCCTACTTTATACCATTTTAGGCTGAATGTGGCCCCTGAGTTAAAATGACTTTGACACCCCTGCCTTAAAGGGAACTGGAACACTTAGCAAATACACAGTGAATTAATGACAGATATACTGCTATAACAAACTGAAATGAAAGTAGAAATGTCATACTGGCCTGAGGTAAAATTAAAGATATCTGTATGAAATGAAAATGAATTTGATGAAAAAAGGTTGAACTTACTTAACCTCCTGCCTGTATATTTACAGTTTTAAATGAAATCGCTCAAGAGTATTAAGACGAGAAGAAATACTTTGACAAATGATAAAGAAGGAAATAGATATTAAAATTGTCCTTCACTTATACAGTTATATAAAATAGTAGTGTTGAACTCATTTTAGTTCCGGGGACACATTCAGCTCGATTTGGTCCCAGGTGGGTTGGACCAGTAACATAATAATAGATAAATAGTAATTCTATTATTTCTGTTTGCATCAATTTTGAAAAATACAGCTTCTCACTTGCCCATGTGTAAAGATCACACTGGATCTACAACACAAAACATTTAATAACAGGCAAGATATTGTTAAAATTTGATTTATTTCCACCGACAAATTCAAGGTTGGTCATGATTGTTCAAATTATTTGGATGTTTTGTCCCTAATAAAGTAATTCTACATATTTTCATCATATAATTTAGCTTATTTCACTCACGGCAAAACTCTAAATCTGTGTTGTTGTTTGTTTGTTTTTTTATTTCTCGTCCAAATATCTCATCACACTTAAAATAACACAAAATCACCTCAAGAGAAACTTTTCAGTGAGATATAATAACTTATTTTTAGACAATATATCTTGCAAATTCTTAACAAGACGATGTTCTGTTCTTCCATTGGCAGATTTTTTGCTTAATTCAAGAGAAAAAAAATTAAGAGGTTATGTTTTAAGTTGGGTGTATTTGTCCGTAGCAATAAAACTCAACAAGTTATGGATGGATTTTGTTGAAATTTTCAGGAAATTGGAATTGAATACTGACACTAGGAACAAATGATTACAAATGATTAAAAATTATTTTGATGGTAATGTGGGGGGGGGGTCCATTGGGGGACGTCTGTGCTCTTCAAGTGCTTTTCTAGGTGAGGATGATTTCACATAGAAGTGTCTGTTTGAGCATATATAAAAAATAAAAGAACCATCATGACCAAGAGGATCGTAGAAACTGAAAAAACGAAGCGTGTGTGTGTGTGTGTGTGTGTGTCTGTGTGTGTGTGTGTGTGTGTGTGTGTTTGGGTTGTCGGCACAATAAAGGCTGCACTTTTTGTCACCTGGAGGAAAGCTGCATGCCGAAACTCGCATATGGTGTAGACAGATGACAAACCTGACAACACTGATAGTACATGTCCTGAGTGGGTTTGTCCTGAGTGTTCAGTCAAAGGGGACGTGAAGAGACAACTATGCTTAGTTTTCTTTTTTTCTTTCTTGACATTGTTTTCTAACCATCCGTTTGTTACTTTTTCTTTCTATAGTTGTATATTTAATCACTTATAAATATATATACTGTATATTGGGCCAGAATATAAAATAAATCTCTAAAAAATATATCACATCTCCCTGTTTATTAGCAGAGACAAAGAAGGTGAGGTATTCATATTTTGTGTAATGGATGATGGAATACAAATAAATGGTTTCTTTTGAAGGAATGAAAATCTCGTGAAGTTATGTTGTTAACTCTGTGCAAATGCCAGCAGAAATAATGTAAGGGCAAGGGGCAGCTAAACTCAAAGTACGATATAAAACCCCAGAGGACAAACTAACATCTCGTTCTCCTTCTTTCTGGCTGTGTCTGTCTGTCTCCCACCTTGCTAGCTTTGTTGAAAGTCAATATTGACCTTAAGTCAGGAAGCAGGGTTTCAGAACTAATGTAATTTACTGCGTACAGTAAAACCCTGAAATGTGAGGGGGAGAGACTTTTACACACACACACACACACACACACACACACACACATACACATGCGAGGGGTATGTGTGGGCGTACAGAAACGTTACATTAAATCTTGGTTATATTCAAGGGAAACACCGCACATGGAAAAGATGTGAGGACCAGAGGAAGATAAGTTATTAGGAAGATGAGAAGGTTCGAAGAGGATGATGAAATAAGGAGGTGTTAAAGGCTGTGGCCGGTAGGTGAGAGTGTTTAGTGTGTGTTTGAGGGCAAAAAAAAAAAAAAGAAGAAATGGAAGAAAAAAAAAAAACTTGAGAGCAGTGCTGGAGGGTAGTGAAGGGGGAAGAAAGAGGGGAGTCAGGAGGGGTGAGAGGAGTTTCAGGGTGGCAAGTGAAGGCTGATGGAGCTCTGCAGGAGTTTGGGAACCACTGAACCTTGCTCTACTACCCCCCCTCCACCCCTCCCTTTCTCATCCTCCTCTCCATCAATGTGAGGAAAGCCTCCTGGTGTGTCGACGATACGTTTCCCATGAGCTTTAACATGTGGTCCATTAACCCTTCTGTACTGTTATTATTCCGTACTCTTGTTAATCTTTAAAGGAAAGCAAAACAATATTTAGGAGTGAACGGAATAACATTTTAGTGACATCCAAGCTAATTGAGATTAAACAAAAGAAGAAGTGACAGTGACTGATGGGACGTAGGTTCCTGCAACATTGGTTTATTGCATCTCTGAACTGGCAATAGAAGTCATTTAAGTTGGTTTACATCATTTGCTTCCAAGTGTCCAGACAGCATTATTACACACACAGCTTATTCTCTGAAACAGTTAAGCTACTGGCCAGTATTTAATAAGAGGTCAAGTGCAATATGTTATGTGTGTATAAATGTATGTGTGAAATGAATACCACCTCCTCTTTGCTGTGCATTTTGTTTTACTGTACTCATTGTATTTATTGTTTTGTAGGTTTTTAAACAGTTCTCATGTCGTTCTTATATATGAGAGAAAGAGAGAGAGATACTTTAATGTCTTGTGTCCTTGTTTTATTTGATTTGATTCTAGAAGCGACCGCACATTTGTGTTCTGCACACATATGAAATTAACTTCTTTAATCATGTGTACATCATAGTGATATGGTAAAAGTGTATTTGCTTGTATACTGAAGACTATTGGGGACTTTTTGTGCATTTAGCAGGTTGACACTTTTGGTCCATCATTACCGTTTAAAGGTTTAGTCTATCAAGGGTCAAAATAGCTCAATGTGTATTATGTATGTAATATGTATAATATGTATTACTTTCAGTCTAGTCAAATCATTATGTGTCTTTGACTGAATGAATTTTGTTCAAAACTCAATGATAAATGGATACTAACCTTTAACTTAAAGGCATAGATGTTCATACAAAATAAGGCATGTTTTCTTCGTAATATGTTTTACTGACAGAACACGAACACCTGAAGAATTCATTCATTATCTGTTTGATGGTGAAATGCATAAAGACTTTCTTAATACACTTCATTTTTTTTAACCTCCTCAACACCTCAAATCTCATTTGTGACCCAAACATGAAACTTGGTGTGTGTGTGTGTGTGTGTGTATGTGTGTTGAATGATGTCCTAATGCTGTAAAATATATAATGAGGGGTGAAGAGGTTAGGCAAGGGAGTATATGAACAAGATGACACAGCTGTATCCTTTCCGGAAGTAATTTCAGTGGTTGAAGATCTGACATGTAAAACACATATAAAGATTATATAAGACAGGACAAGAACAAAAAGAAAAGTTTTTTTTGTGTATTAGTAATTTAAGATAATCAAAAACCTCATCAAATCTGTGTTATGTGTATGAAAAAAAAAAAAAAAAGACATCCACACACCCGTAGTGAGACAATAAATCAAGCACATATATTCTGGTCCTGCCCTAGAATTGTCAGCTTTTGAGGAGATATGATCAAATGTATGTATTCAGTATTTGTACTACTTAATTTTTCCGTGTTCCCCCAGAGGAATTATGTAAAAGTGACATATATCTATTTAGAATTTTGCTTTCCACTGGCAAAAAAAAGCAATCTGCATATACTGACTTAAAAAAGATCCCCCTCAATATTCTTGGTGATACAATTTTTTAACCAAATTCAATCAATGGAAAAGCTCTGGGAAAAATGAGACTTTTCTATTCACTCTAATGACAGTAAAAAGTATGTGAATGTTTTTATGTACCTGTGACCTTCATGTTATCTTTTTTTGGTTTTGTGCATAATAAAACAATTTAAAAAATACAGTTAAAAATAGATGCAACTGTTCCAAATGTTTAAGAAAAAATCTTGGCTCAGAGTAGAAGATGTTTGATGTTGTTGAATGCCTGTTACCTCAGCTCCTCTTTCCATAGGCTCAATATCACAAGCCAGAGTTTCACCCCCCCACCCACCCCCTCCTTTAATAGATCTTTCAAATGACGACAAGCTCCTTACTGTGCATATGAGTTTGTCCAAGTCGAGATGTGTTTGCTCTGTCCTGCTACAACCAAATAAAAGTAAAAACATGAGCTTGTTCATCATCCAGAGCATCTGTGACATCAGTTCGTCCATATTTGGTGAATAAAGTGATTTTTGTACTGTCTAAACCAATGGTGTGGAACTTCGGTCCTCAAAGCCCAGTATCCTGCATGTTTTTTGTGTTTACCTCTTCCAGAACACCTGATTCAATTAATGATGAGCTCATCACCCAGCTCTACAGAAGCCTGACGATGATGATGATGATGTCATGGCTTCCAGGTGTGATGGAAGAGGGAAACATCTGAAACTTGCAGGATACTGGGCCTCGAGTCCTAGTCTAAACTATCCTGAGAACCAACAATGCATTTTTGTTCCCTGTAGGATACAAAAGTTTGACAATTTGACCCGTCAATGAACGGAGGTCCGTTAAGGAGGTTATGCTTTTGCTTTTTAACTCAAAAAAGGGACAGATTTCAATGAAACTTTCAGGATAGCTTGGGAATGACACAAGGACTAATTGATTAGATTTTGGTGACAAGCTGGAAGAGATTCTGGATCACTTTGAAATTTCACATTGTGCTAAATTGAGAATAAATTTCAAAGTGACCCAGAAGCCAGGATCTCTCTTCTTGGATCTTCATGTTGTGTTATGTTGTACAAAGACAGACAGACAGACAGACAGACAGACAGACAGACAGACAGACAAACGCCTTAGTGGAGGTAATAAAGAAATGTATCTGAAAAAAACTGTTGCATTATACAGTTTCCAATCAAGACAAATATTTAATGTTAAAAAGCTATAGTTTTCACTTTCCTGGGTCTCAGAAGGAGATTATATATATTATATATATATATATATATATATATATATATATATATATATATATATATATATATATATAAACAAAAAAACACACACATATACATACATACATAAAATGTATCATTGAGGAGTCCACTACATTTTTGTTTTTCCTCAATCAGCAAGAGGTTGTTAGGCTGGATAAACAAAATCCAGGGCTTAAGGACTGGAGTTCACATCTTGACCTCTTAGGTCTTCTGGGTTTTGGTAATAAAGAGGGAATGTAAGAGCAACAGACGCACAGTTGAGAGTCTAATATGACAAACTGTAATTGTGAAATTAAAAAAGGCAATTCTGTTCTTGTCAAAATTTAATTTCAATCCTCATACCATGTGTTCTTGGGGTGTCATATTTAGGAAAAGAAAGCATTTGGGGATAAGTGGTTAATGAGATATTGGAGAGGAGGTACAGTTTTGCCAGGTGGATTGTCACAAACTTGACATTCAATATCTCACAAACGTAGTCCATTGAGACAGAACCTAGTAATTAAAAAATTCTTTAAATCTGTGGACAGCCTCATATGAAAACCAGTGACAGTGATGTTTCTGTACATGCCTTCTTTCACGAGGAGTAATATCGCCTATAGAAATATGTAAACATATAGTGATAACTTATTCCATATGTTGATTATGAAGCAGGTGTTCAAAGTCACACATAATTATATGTATTTTCACATGATGAGAATGTGTGTGTGTGTGTGTGTGTGTGTGTGTTCCAGAAAAAAAAATCCCTGTCAGACACACCCAGAGAGACAGCGCTGAGTTAATCCAGCAGAATATCAAAGAAAGTCCAAACTCCTGAGAGACACGGAGGGAGTGATGGGAGAAGATAGGCAGATAGATGAGTGAGAGGGGTCATGAAATGGACAGAGATAGTAAAAAAAAAAAATTTAAAAAGTACTTAGATGAAGAAGGGTAAGGTAGAAGTGAGCAGAACCAGGCGAAATAGAGGGAGGAAATTTTAGGATTTCTTAAATCAGATAATACTGCACTAGCCTTTTCATATTTACAAAGCGCCTTTCATAGTTTTAAAGGCCATTTTTTGTGAAGCCTAAGTATTTCCAAATAACACACACTGTCAGAAGGAGTATCCAACTTGTAAATCCATTTTTACTAAAGTAAGATAACTGCCAAGCCTCTTTTCTTTCTTCATATTTTGACATTTCCAACATGCAAAAGTATCTTCTAAACCAGACCAGCATTTTCTGTACTCATACACACACACACCCACACACACACACACATAAAAACACACACACGTGAGAAGTGAACAGTAAAGAGGCCTGTGTGAAGTGTGTTTTGTCTGAGCGCCTCAAAGACCGGAGCTGGCCTGCCTTATCAGCCTCCTCTTGTCCCGTTGCCCCTGGCGACACATCCCACCTGGAGCGAGGCCAGCACCCCATTAAAAAGATCAAAGCTGGGTAAAGTAGATGAACCTCTCTCTGTCTCTTTATATATGTGTTTCTTTCACTCATATGTTTTTAACTGCACAGTTTTCCACTCTCTACCATTTACATTTTGGCATAAAATTCATGTAAAATCATCTTTCACCTCTTAAGGTTGAGGAGGAAAAAGTCTATTTATATCGAGGTAGAAATAATGCGTCAAAGGGCACAATTGACTTCAAGGGGTTCTATGTCATTCCATGAAATTCCAAAGTCTCAACAGTAGGGGGAAGTCACATACCAGAACACATTTAGGAGTTCCAAAACGACCGATAAATCAGCACCATGTGTCCACGGACTGTATTTGTCACTGAGCAAAGTATAATATTCTGCATTTGTACATGGTTTCTTCTTCAAACATAAACTCATAAGCTTATTTTTTATCAAAATAACAGGATGTTTTATAATCTTCCTATAAAGGGTCAGCTGATAGTTTACATTCTAGCTCTGTTAACTTAGCTCTGAAAACAGTAACCACACATCATCCCATTTTGGTATGTGTGTGTTGTGTTGTTAGTAGTTGCATAAAATATCTGTCTGTAATCACCCCAACAAGTTAGAACTCTCACAATTTGGCCTTAATTTGTTATATGTCTATAACATTATACCTTCAAACCCACCAATGTAGTGGACAAAAAATCTTTAGCTATTATAACTTTGAGTGCAAAAGTTATTTCTTAGTGGTTCTTGTCCCATTTTGCAACTTTCCGACACTGTGGTTAAAGGCCCCACAGTGTTAGTTCTTCATTATTAGACACGGAGAGAGTGACTCACTACTCCCTCTAGTGGTCACACGAATCTGTCTGTCAGGATGAATACAGTTTGTACAGTTAAAAACACTGGCATCTTTGACAGAATTTCAGAATTCTTTACTTTAAAAACTATTTCAGGTTGTATCTGAATACCAAATATAGGTCTTATGGGACATACTGATTTAGGAAGAATTGTCAGTGACAAAATAACAAATGTGTTTTGAGGAAGGTGGCAAATGGCCTCCCATACAGTCACCCTAATGTTAAGAAAATTAATTAATTATATCCCTGATTATATTTGAGTTTTTGAGATATTATGTTTTTGGTCTGACTGCTGCCGCCACCAGATATCCTTTGTCTTAACACGATAACTTGAAAGATATTTGGTTTAGATATTCCATGTTTTCCATGTAGATGATCATGGAGAAGACTAACTGACTAATTGATTTTAGGTGATTTGTCATTTCTAGTAGGGCATTAACGACTTCAGTATTTTTCAAGTCGACTTATCCGTCAAAGTTGGAGTCGAGTCGACGGGTCATGATGACGTCATCACATTGTCTTTAACACCAACAAAACAAAGGCTAGCATTAGCAAAGAGTTTTCTACTGAATTTAACTGAACAACAGCAGTAGGTGAACATATGTCCACATTTGGTCTGGAACCACGGCTCTAAAACCGGACTGTCCAGACGTCTGTCACAGCTCCTCACTTTTTATATTACTTGCAAACATTTTAAGGCAGCGGCCGTCGTCAAGTCACACACCACACTGTTCACATCATGTTTGTAAAAAAGGAGCGTGTTGTCTGCGCTGCTACTCACTAGCTAGCGAATGCCTCTTCTGGCTGTGCGGTTGTTTTAATCTAAGGTGAAGTAAGGTGAAGTAAAAGAGAGTGACAGACACACATGAGAGAGAGAAAGAGAGTGAGAGAGAGAGGGAGGGACAGAAAGAATAACATGCAACTTGTCGACTCCTCCAAATTTAAGTCGACTTGTGCTACAGGAGTCAACGTGTCGACGTGTCTGTTAATGCCCTAATTTCTAGATTACACACAAGGGGATGCTCAAAAGTTTAAAATCACTAAACACTCTTTTGTTCATATCTCTGTATTTATTTTCAAATCCAGTGCAAATGAAAGATCATGACCTGAGGATTCCTTACATCATGAAATCATAGCTGTATGGTTAAGGTGTGAGGGCATTTGGGGTGTTTGGCCAGTTTGCTAAGTTCAGGCCTATTTTCCTGTAATTTCCTCTTCAGCAGAAAAGCTTAATCACTCCAGACAGTCAGAACTTCCCCCAGTGGGCAGTACCTTTGAAGACAAAGTTATGTTTCTATTCCCCAGGAACACCCACTCATACCACCACCTCAGACCCTCATATTTAGTAATGTTTGGTTACACTGACCGCAAAAAAAATCATGCTCATGTTTGTGTAAGTTGTAAATATGAAACATAAATAATTCAGCGATGACAAAGTTGTGCAGAAAAACTGTCAGAGGGGGACGATGGCCCGGTAACACAAACAGAAAGATTGTGTTATTCCCATATGTGTCCATGCTTGGTTTGCCGTGTTTCTATGAACAGTAGCAAAGCCGTGAGGTTGTCTTGGACGCTTTCCTCTTCTGTTCACACTGGGTGAGTGGAAAGTGGAAGTTGTTTGAAAGGAAGCCAAGTTGAAGTGTAAAACTTTTCCAAAAATAACCCATTACAGTGGGGTAGTGTACAGGCAAATAAATTAGAACAGACAGGCTAAAAGTGGAAATAAGAACGTGTGATTTCCAAAATTCCCTCCCTGTTTTGTTTTTTTTTTTTGCAAAAGAAAATTAACATCACTGAACAGTAACTAAATCTGCCAAAAAAAGTATTCATGTGAGCAGCTGGGTTATTTAGCTCATGTTTCCCAAGGTGTCATCAAGCAATAAAGATTGTTACGACTCCATGTACATCTGACATAGATTCCAAAAACAATGTATGTATGTATGTGATATGTGTGTCAAACATTGTTATATTATTAATAGCGACTTGCTGTAGCCATTATATGAGACAGGTGCCACCATTCATAAATATTCTTCTAATAATTGGGGCACCCATTGACCTCTGATATTATATAGACATTTATTTTTGTCTCATGTAACTTAAGCTCCACATACACTCGGGGTCTCAAGCTGTAAGAATGTCATGCATAATAAATTGTCTGTTGTTAGTGTTTTTGAACTCACTGGAGTTTCTACAATAAATGTAAAAATAAAAATGTGTTCCGCTATTACCTAGACATAGTCGTCCTATTAATACATGTCATATAATGCGCCAGTTAATGAAGAAAAGAAGAAAAGAAGGAAAGGAGTAGGGGAAAAAAATACTTCTAATTCTATCATTTGTTTAATACATGAGAATGAGAAGCTCTTGATGTTCTCCTTCAGAGACAAATCCGGTGACTTGTGTGGCCTAGTGACGGCAAACAAAAAAAATTCACTGTATAAACTATTTCAAGTGTTTAGGATGTGAGTCTGATCTTGGCGTCACGTATAGGTCATTTACGGCCAAGCATGCTCATGTAGGTATATGTTACAACCTATACTTAGAGTCAAATAATAGTGCATTAACCCTTTAGTATCTTTACTGAGAATAAATAAATGGTTTAATAAGAACCACAATATTTTTCCCTTAACAACTGGTTTGTATCACTGCCAACTGTTCAAATGTACCCGTATTTTTTTTTTCAGCTGCGTATTACTCCACAGTATTTAACCTTTCCAAAAATGGTGTTGTGTTACACTCCTGTTGTCCTCCCCCAAAAAATGCAAATAAATACTCTAGCAGGTGATTTTTCTTTCTTAAACCCATTGGAATTAATGGTGACAGCCAGACTAAACTTGGAGCAAAGGAAATGTCTTCCAAAATGCTACTGGAAGTTTGAAAAGATCATTTAGGAGGAAGTTTCATAAAGGGTGTGATTCCATTACTCTGTGTTGTCAGCAGTGTCTGAACCAGCACAGCATAGGTGTAAAATTGCATATGGACGCTATGGACATGTCCATACCAATATTTGGATGTTTCTAAAGTGTCCATATCAATTTTTTAATCAGAAATTACACGACATTAGGGAAACAAAAGGTAATTTTTTTCCCCCCTCCTTCGTTCTGTCTGTCATTAGTGTTGCTTTCCTCAATGAAAATCTTGACAAAATATTGTTGCCATGTGACATAAACGAGACAAGACTAAATGTAAATGTTGGTCTTGTGATGATAACTATAATTAAATATATAATGCAATTAAAAAAAAAAGAGATGAAATATGGCATAAGAAATAAAAACGTTCCTAAAATGTCTCTTAGTTTTTGTTGACCAAAACAAAATGAGACATTATTTCATCTTTTTTTAGGCACATTTATTTATTTATTTATATTTATTTATTTTTGCTGTCTCTCACCAATGTCAACATCAGTATTATGCCCTTGCAGCACAGGCAATGAAAATAGAAGAAAAACGATGTTTGTGAATTCAATGAAATTTGGAAAAATGAATGAAGTTTCATAAACACCTATTTTACAATTATTTAAAGTGTGTATACATTTTGGGGACATTCTGTGTTATCAATATTATTCCAGATTAAAAATATGTATATTTATACCTTTGACATCCACCAGGTCAAATTTACCCCTATAAGAATACATCTATTTTTGCACCATTTAAAACATTATATGTTTTTAGGCAATAACACTATTTATGTGTGATATGGAAGATATGTAAAGTCATGAATGACAGTATAAAAGAAATTTAAGAGACTTATCAACCACATAAATATGCTAATATTTTCATCTAGTACCCATGTTCACTGTCATTTTAGACTGATTCAAATCGACATCTATGCAAAGTGATATTTAACTGTATGATACAACGTGCTGTGCACTTTTAATACCACCCATCCACATGTAGGACACAACTCTGTTGAACGTTACTGCCCTATAATTTAGGTTAAAATTTTCAATGTGTACATTTTGTATAGCAATCTCAATGCATTCTTCAGATAATGTGATTTGTGAATTGTTGAATGGACAGACCAATGGACAGAGAGACGACAAAATGATTACTAATACCCCTTAGATCTGAAGTTGGCAGAGGGGTCAAAACCAAAGGTATAAAACACAGATGATTAAACAAGCATATGTTATGACTTAATACAAAGGCAAATTATATTTTTGTGGTTTAATAAAGATGTAAATTTGACCTCTTGTATCTTTTTATGTTTACGCCAAGTGAATATTGACTATTGAATATATTCTATCCAGTATTCCAACATGTGTGAATTGTTTACAATTAAATTGATAATATTACTAATATTAGTATCATTACCCTTAAATGCTATTGTGTGCCGTCATTTAATTGCAAAATGATGTATCTATGGCGATATTTTAGTTTTAGTGACACTTAAATAGAGAGCTAATGCATGAATAAAAAAGCTAAATAAAATTGGTTTCTTTGGATATTTTGGACTTTATTTAATAAGTGGAGAAAGACAGAATATATGGGGATGAGACAGTGGAGAATGATATACAGCCAACAGCCCCAGCTTGGACTTGATCCTGGACTGCTGCAATATTCTTTCCACAACTTTTATTTTTTTTGTACTTTTTTTTTTTTATACCATATGTGTAAAAAAGTGGGGAAAAAAATCATGACATCTCACTACTCCAAAGTGTAATAATACTCTCTACTTAACAGTTGAGCCGTTTATTACAGGTAATTAATAACTATTACCTGATGTAGACAAAAAGTAATCCTATGCAAACAAGAAACAAAATCTTATGATGGTTATAACTCAGTAACTTCGACTCCCCATGTTTGTATATGGGCTCATCTCTGACTTACTGTACAGTAGCATCACTCTCAGATTTTCCATTACAACACTAAACAGGTGCAGTTTAGTTGTGTGGGAGAGGAATGTGCAGATGTATCTTGTGTGTATTTTACAGTATCAACAAACACAAAAGTGTACGTCATGTGTCCCAAAGGGAGGATGTTTGACGAACAGACACAGAAAGGAGTACGAGGATAGACCTATGTACTTGTCTGTTTAAGTCACAAACTATACTGTATGAAGATATGTTGCTTTTACTGTGAGATAATGATGATTAAACGGCATCAAATTACTGAAAATGGGATCAAATATTTACTGCCGTGGAGGGTAACCTGCTTTCTAGCTGCACAGGAGTTAATGTTGACTTTCAAAAAAGCAGTGAACAAACATCCAGTGGCAGATATCAGTGCATTCTAGCAAACATTAATGTGTGTTTTATTATAGCGTTAATCTGAACATTTCCAGAGTGTCCCACTTTACTAAAATAAAATAATTAAAAAAAAGTCTTAGAAGTATTTGATTCTCATACATTAAGGCCTTAATTATTATTAACATTAGTAATTAATTCTTAAATTTGACACTTAAAGATCTTAAGCATTCCATCAGACTGCTGTATTTACTTTGGAAATCTTCATCAAAGATAAAAATTACATTTGTACTTGGATGCTTCAATGAAACTGGGTACATTTTGGTACCTTTCCAACTTTTTAGACCCAATAATAAAAAAGAAATGTAGATGTATTTGCACCCAAGATGTATCTAATGTTGACCTCGGATGAATACAAAAAAAAAATTACACTCTTAGTTTGAGCCATCAGACAATTAATGAATTTTTTATAAAATATTATGGGCAAAAATAGGACCAAAATTGGGACAGGAAAAGCTACCTGTGTCGGTGCATTTGATCTGAAAACATGGCTTGAAATGGTCTTACATAACACTATTAAAAAGACACTGTGTTAAATTTGATGATCCTTGTGTTTTTTTGTCACTCAAAAATGTGTTGGGTTTTTTTTTTTTTTTTTTTTTTACGATTCTCAATCTTTGTTTTTTTTTTGTTTGTAACACAACGTGTCCACTGGTGTTACATTCAGAACTAGCCCAGTTAAAAGTATAAACATCATGAATGGCTTTGCAACAGCAGTAATTAAAAATGTTTTTTTTTTTTTTTAAATAGTTGCGGGAAGTGTTTGTGTCCTTTTGACTATGTTACATGCAGATTTTTGTCTTAAATATCTCTAAATATCTTTCATCTATCTATCATTTTATCTTCCAAACTTGCCTCATAACATTATTCTTCATCTGGTTTGAATTTTTACCATCATATCCAGTTTTTAGGACCAGTTTCATAGAAGCAACCGATTAGCATTTAGCATTTTAGCATAACAGACATTGGACTGAGTGTAACCACTAACAATTGTTAATGGATGGAAGGGATTAGGTATGAAGTGTAGCTGATCAAACAGTAGCAGAACCATTAGTCACAGAGAAATGGAAACTTAACATTAGCTGGATTGACATATTTTTGTGAATGTTATTTCTCAAAGTTGACCCAAAAAAAAACCTTGAAAAATGTCATAAATGTGGCTTCCTTACACCTGCCAATACCCTGAAAATGTTTCCTCCATGTAAGCGCACCATAGTTTATTTAAAATTGAATTCAAGGTATCAATAAAACCTTTTCTTTGATACTTTTATGGTTCTTCTTCACACTTTTTCCTGCACCTTGGATCTTTTGGATAAACTGCTTCGTCCTGTTAGCATGGCTGAGGATCTGATGAGAGAAACTTGTGAAACTAAGGTGAAGAGGCTCAAAGACAGCTCAAAGACGCCCCCTGCTTCCATCATATACAGGAGCATATTCAGATAGTGGTTCATAAACAGCCTGGGTGGGTACCTGAGCTGTGAATGAACCTAAACACTGCTGAAGTTCAGTTACACTGTCCTCACTTCATGCAGATAAACATCCTCATTGTTGAATTATTAAAGTTAATCCATTTTATTTTTTTTCCCCCTTTTCATTCTGGTTGGGCAAGATTATTGTAATGTGTGTGTGCTTGTATTTCTATCTTTATGGGGACATTGATATGTTTACATAGTCACCCCATAGTGACCTCTGACACAATGGGGACCAAACTTCAGGTCCTCACGAGGGATAAATATAAATAAAGTTCCCCACTAGTAAAATATAAATGATGTGGCCCTATAAATATATGGATTTATTTTTTCAAGAAGTCCTCATAAAGCATGAGGGAAACAGGTGAAAAGTGAAACATGTATTTTTCAAAGGTTTGAAGATGTGTTTACTTAATTTTTTTTATATTATTATTGATTGTATTAATTTATTTTAAAATTATTATTTATGTATTCATTCATTTTTATTTAATTAAACTTTTTTTAATTATTTAACTTAAAAAAAAAAATGTTTACACTCACTCCCCAATGGCTACGTAACTTCAAACTTAGTCCTCATGAGACATGTAAACGAGTATGTGTGTCTGCGGAGACATATCATGCTATAACTCAATGAATACTTAATAATACTTAATAATTACAAGGGCATATACATATAGCTAATGCACATCAGATGCAATGATCCACTTGAGTAAAGGTCAAAGGTCAAGGTCACAATTAACTAAAAGGTCCAAATGACATTATCAGTTGTAATTCAAGAACGGAGGGTCACAGAACATTCAGTTTGGTACCAATGAGGATTCCTACAATTCTCATAATTGGTGTTAACACCTACGACCAATAGTTTTTTAGATCTCTGGAGGTCAAAGGTGACATGTTACAAAATTAACTTCTGTAACACTGTTTGTGTCAAACATAGACATATCACACTATAACTTAATTAATACTGGATATATTATCATAATATTACACACCGACTCATATGTACATAAAACAATATTATCAATATTGCAAAAGGTCAAAGGTCAAGGTCGCATTATTGGCTCTAATTCAAGAAGGGGTTGTCTTAGAAAATTGAGATTAGCACAAAATAGGGGCGAGATTAGGCATTCTCTGTATACTTGTTTTTAGTTTTTTGTGAATTCAGATAAATGATTAGATAAGTTGTTTTATTTTATTTGAAAGAACGACTAGTTTCTGCTCAGTTTTCATTCTAATATTATTGGATTTTTTTTCCACCCATACGTTATGTGGAAAATCTTCATTTGCAGATGATGGAAAGTTTAGAATGAAAAACACAGAACAGTAATGTTGATTAACTGATTAACAAAACCTGTTATGAAAGCCACTGCACAAATCTGAAAAAACTCTAATCTTTAGATTTAGTTCATATTATATCATTTAATGTACTGTTTATTAAACTGTTTCTGTTAAATTATATTTTCGCTGCTATATTAACTATATTAATCCTAGTGCTTTATCATCAAAAGCCTAAAATCATGCAAATAAAAGAAGTACCACATTAGAAATACATGTTTGCTTTCAATGCAGAGTCACTATGAAGGGAAATGCTGCAGTCTAATGGCTGTAGTTATTGGCAGGTCGACAGGAAATACCAGTAGAAACCATTTTCCAGTTACAGTGAGTCTTGTCATCACTCTTCTCAAATAGCAATGTGGCACCAAAAGCCACCTCTGCTTCAGGGTGTAAGACCACTACAGGACAGACAGATGGTAATTTTAACTTTTAGGGTTATTTTGGGATTTTTTTTTTCATAAAGAAGCTGTAAAAGTTTCAGAATGAAAACAGTTGGAGATGGGGTTGAGGCAGTTTTTGGTTTGGCCGAAGAGGTATTACTTCCTTTCTAGTGCTTTTGCCAATGATCAGGTTTAAAGAGTACGTCTGTGAAATGGGTCACACTGGGGTTTGTTTGGGTTCGAGTTGCTCCTACCTACAGTATTGGAGAAAAACAAGAGGCTTTAAACATAGATCATTTATAGACAATGTCCATTTATCTTGTTTATTTGCCTGTGTAACCCTTGTCTTGACCTGCTGGTGACTCGAAGCGTCTGTTTCAAACCAATCCATCAGGTATATTATAAATATTACAGTTTGGCTCAAACAAGCAGAAAGTCACCAGAAGGAGAATCACAGGGATTTATACAACATATGTAGACAATTATTCATACTTGATGTAAGGTTAAATAATCTGGCCATAGATTTCTAACACTCAGCTGAAACATCACTTTCACTTAAAGCAGACACTTCCTAAAATTTCCTGATGTTTCTGTGGTTCCTGACGTCGGTATGCAGACGACTTTTACCTGCATGAGCCTCACTTTCAAGTCCAAGAATCTGATCTCACAGCTCCACAAATCAGTCTTGTTTCCATTACATATACATTTCCAGTGGCCAACAGTCCACAGAGTCTTTCTTTGAGTGTCTTTGCCTTCATCCATGCAGGGCAGGTTAACTGATACATAATCTGGTTCAGTCTAGAGCTCTTTCTGTGTGTGAGGTTGTAATAGGTAGCAGTTCTGAATGAACAGCTGTACTATAGCAATTAGTCTAATTCCTCGTTCAAGGACAACTTTCTAGTAGCTTTTGAGTGAGAAAGAGTGTTTCTTATTAAACATTCATGGCCGGCATTGGCGGTCATGTCTGGGGGATTTGACATAAATCCTTCAAGAGGCCTGTAGCCTTCAAGGTTTAGTCCCTCACTTCTGTATTCTGTTTTTTAGAGAAAAAAAAAACTGTCTCCCCTTAAGAAGTACAATTTTTTTTTGCCTATATTGTATTTGGTATAATATAAGGCTGTCAATAATTAACACATTATTGTAATTGATCCATCATCATGATTATTGTGATTACAAATTTAACACAATTAATTGGAACGGCGGCACGGTGGTGCAGTGGTTAGCACTCGTGCCTCACAGCAAGAAGGACCCTGGTTCGAATCCCACACCAGACCTTTCTGTGTGGAGTTTGCATGTCCTCCCCGTGTCCGCGTGGGTTTTCGCCAGGCACTCCGGTTTCCTCCCACCATCCAAACACATGCACTGATAGGTTAATTGGTTAATCTAAAATTACCCATAGGTGTGAATGTTAGAGTGATTGTTTGTCTATATATGTTCAGCCCTGCGATGAACTGGCGTCTCATACAGGGTGTACCCCGCCTTCGCCCATTGTAGCTGGATTAGGCCCCCAGTGACCCCCGTGACCCAAGTGTGGATAAAGCGGGTTCAGATAATGAATGAATAATTGGAACAGTTGTTTACATTCTTGTTGAAACTGTTAAATAAGCATGTTAATTGCATATATATTCATATTTTTGTAAATGTTTCAGATATTTTAATCATATTTCTGGTGTTTGTTTTTTAGAAGAGTTTTTGAATATGTTTTGGATCTTTTTTGTGCCACTTTATTTTTTGGGGGGATATTTTAGCACATTTTTTTATATATTTTATGTGCTTCTTAGTGTATTTTTGTGGGAAGTTTGAATAGAAAAAAACCCAGGGACAGAACAGGTGACCAACATAAATTATTAGACATAGTCTGTAAGACAGTTTTCTTTTTACTGAAACACTACCATCTTAAAATATAACATTAACATGAAGCATATGTACGTTAGTTGGGGCTTCTGCTACCACTTCAGCTAGTGTCACACAGGTTGGACAAACATGTTAATTGCATATATATATATTCCCTGTTTGCTCATTGAAAATGAAATTTGATTAAAAATTAATATTTAAACATGATTAATTTAAATCAGTCCAAAGCAATCATGTGGTGAGTAACTTGGTTAAAAATGTTAATCATTTGACAGCCCTAGTATAATACTGTCCAGAAGCTGATAAGATAAATTACTCCGCTGTCTTTGGGAGGTAATGGATAATTCATAGTGTATATACATGTACAATTTTGGCTATTTTCCCACCATTGTTCCTTGTCAGTTATTAAAAAAAAGAGTTTGCTAACTTGTAAATTGTTTAAGAAGATGCAAAAAAGGTATGCTGAGACACTAGTATCACTTATGTCTCAGAGTTACAGGAACATAAAATGTATGTGACACCAAAAAAGGTCCCACAGTGTCTACAAAAAAACCACAGGGTAAGATAAACACCCTACATTATGATTAAGAAATGTGGGTATTAGATATACTGACAAAAGAGTTGGTTATAATCATCATGTGTCTGTACTTTAACCCAGAAGGATGTGGTCACTATCAACAGTAAAATCAGGACATGTCGGACATATTATTTTCCTACTTGATGGTGATGGGACCGGTGATGGTCACACACATGCACTAAATGTTAAAATATTTGGCTGCAAGACTAAAAAATACATTGATCTCAAACAATGTTGACACCCTCTCTGTGGTGTTAAACAATGAGAACAAATGCAGACAAAAAAAAATAAAAAATTTCCTACTTTGCCCACAGGTCCTTTATCCATGTGCATTCATTTTCTACCTCCATCACAAACAGCTACAACTGTGAGCAACACCCAGTTTTACTGATGCATCTCATTGGGTTGGTTTTTTTTCTTCCCGTAAATGTCACAAAGAATAACTCATGTTTTTTATTCCAGTATGATTACCATGTGCATGTAGCTTCAGATATGAAAAGGCCCGAGACAGACCCTGGCTGTGTCCAAAATCACTCCCTAGCCCCTACTCCCTACATAGGGAAATAAATGTAGTGCATAGTGAACTCAATTGAGAACTTTTCGGACACTACTACAGCGCTGTTTAATCGCGTCATAACCGTCAAACGATTAAAATGTAACAGTGTCGTCTTAAAAAATTTTAAGTTTTTTTTTTATTTTTTTAATGTCTGTGCAATAAAATACAAAAATCGAATTGGCTCAGAGTCTGTTTTACTGTTATTAAATGTTAAACAACTCTTGTCTGGCGCCCGTCATCCAACAGGCAGAGTTAGCGTTTACCGTTACTGAACAGCTGTAGCTCTGCCAGTATGATGTCCAACCTCAATCTGTCCGTGTTTCTTTTAATAATAAAAGAAAAAAATCGATATTTTATTCTTTTATCAAACCATGCTGCTATATTGATGAGTGGTGGAACACTGAGCACTTTGTTCTGTTTTTGTACAATGTACCTTAATGATATGTCTTGTGTGTCGTATGTTAGAATCAAATGTTCACCCTCACTGCAAAACAAATCTACCCACGGGTACTAATAAAGTAACCTTGAACCTTAATCTCCTTCGTTCTGCCATTTTTCGATTCGTCCAATGTATGATGGGATATAGTGCTTTGGTTAGTGACCATCGATGTCCATTACATTTTGCAGTGGATTGTGGGATACATTGAGTGACTATATAATGCTTATAAATAGTTCACTAAAGATTCGGACACCCCTACAAAATAGCGTGGTCCCTGTATAGGGGGTAGAGAGTGATTTCGGACACAGCCCCTGTGTGTCAGAGGTGGGAAATCTTGGTCCTTGAGGGCCGGTGTCCTGCATGTTTGAATTTTTTCCCTTTTCCATCACACCTGAAGGCCATTAAATTATTATCAGGCTTCTGCAAAACTGGATGATGAGCTGATCATTAGTTGAATCAGGTGTGATGGAAGAAGGAAATATGAGGACCAGGATTTCCCATCCCTGCTGTATGTGAACAACTTTATTGCTTGACATTTAAACTGGACGTGAATAAACATTTTCATTAATAGAGGTGTTTCAGTATATTGTTATCTGAATGTTTGAGGTGAAATTTACATTAAAAAATTTAAATGTTATGATGAATGATGCATACAACTCCTTGAAATAATGTACATCGACTGTCAAAAGTTTAGTTTTTCATTGTAATAATACAAATACATTTTAGTTGAAACACACTTTACATTTGAATTCAAATCTCAAAGTGCACAGTGAAAGATAACATCAATTTTATCATTCTTCCATACATATTTCCTACATAAACGCAACAACAAAGAAGGTAATGTAATATGAGAATTTTGATGTTTTGACCAATTGAAATTTATAACACTTTAAAAACTAGATTTTTGGTACTATGGTATAGTACATTCCACAGGGGTTTTATTTTTTTACCACAAGTATAGAGAACATGGCGTCATTTATTACCTTATATATGACTGACAGTCATAGTTCAGTGCTGACTCAAGTCATAAGTTTGACAGATCACTGATGTTTCTCAAAAATGACTTTCAACAGACACTGCAGACTTTAATAACAACCTCTCATTTTCTTTATAATCATCTCTGAGTGTCGTTAGCGGTGACCAGGGCTCAGCGTATCCGCATGGGCTGAACTCTATGTCTTCCCCTCCAGATGTAGAATTAAAAAACCAGAGGCCTCCATGCACCCGCTGACACTTCAAGACATCACATCCCCTTCACAATCAGCAAAGCCGCGACCTCAGCCTGCCACTAAATGCGGGGGAGTAGGAGCACGAGCGGGAGCGGGAGGAGGAGAGGAATGTTAGATGGCGTGGGGCAGTTCAGTAGTCATGCTTACTTTACTCTGCAGGTTAATTACCGTACTGACAGACTGATTACTGAGAGTGACAGAGGAGGGGGTCTGCCAGCAGCTCACAGTTCTACTCCTTAACCTTCAAACAGCCGGTGGGTTTATGGGATCTGATGTCAGAGAAAGTGAGACCACAAATGGGAATTACAAATTGCTTTACATTTGATTTAGACATATACATAATTTACAGAAGGAGTATTACTTATCATGTGTTATGACTGAAGGCACGTGATTAGGACTGTAGTCGTTTATAGCTATTTAATGTAAATGAGTAAAAATGTCAATTTCCTTTAGTTTGAGTGGACATATGTGTTTTCAGTAGAAAAACTTACCCTATGTTATAGATCACACATAAGGCCCAGGCACCAAATACGGCCCGCTTAAGGGTCCAATATGGCCCTTTGGTTTAATTTATGAAATGCAAAAATTACACTAAATTATGAATCATTTTATTTCATGGTCCACATTCAGACCAGTTCAGACTTTTTTTTTTAATTTAGTGACACTAAAACAAAGTATAATTTCACCAAAAAAAATCGCAATAATGAAAACAAATATGAAAAATTGGAAATGTCTTAAGAAAAGTAAGTAGAATTTTTATATGACAAACTGACAAACTAAAGACTAATATTGTTTGTTTTATGTAATTTAACTTTTTTCACTCTAAAACAAAAAGAAAAGTTTGGAGTTGATATTATTTATATATCATTATGTTATATTTTTTACTTCTTCGGCCCACTTCAGATCAAATTTAGCTGAATGTGGCCCCTGAACTAAAATGAGTCAGACACCCCTGCTATAGATTTAGTTAGACACTTCTGTCATCCAAGCCTTTCTTTATTGAATTTACTTGATCCGTCTGTGCTGTGCTGGTTTTCCCCTTCATTAACTCTTCATAGAACATACTTTAAAATACTCTGCAATACAAATTTTCATCCTTACACTGTAGAAAAAAAAAAAAAAAGACTGTAGAATTACCAGCCAAAAGTTGTAAAATTGATACATTAAAAACTTGTTTATTTGAGAAGATTTTTTTTGTGCTAATAATTAAATCACATCTAGCTGTAGTTTTTACAGGAAGAGTATGTGAACAAAACCAGATTTGTATGTATTTCGCAAATTTCAACACAATGTTAAAACAACAGCCTGTTTGCTTATTTGAAAATAAAAAAGTAATAAAGAACTAAGAATTTAAATATGCAAAATAACAGGTGGCTGTGGTTCAGTTGGTAGAACAAGTCGTCCAATGACTTGACAATGTGAACCCTAGCTCCATCTGTTCCCATGTCAAATTGTCCTTGCAAAAGACACTGAAAGACACTGAAGACACTGAACCATAAATTGCTCTGACTATATGGGTCTGGTGGATTATATAAAATACTGTGAGCACCATGCAGGTCTATGTAAGGTCCAGTCCATTTACTGTTTACACTCAGTGTTAAATATACATGATTAAAATGTTCAATTTTCATGTTACTCTGTAAATATGTTTACGGTTTGATGCGTTTTTTTACAGCTTCGTTCTGGGAACCACAGCTGTAGTGTAGCAGCTCAGTGTAGTGCAGGGGTGTCAAATACATTTTAGTTCAGGGGCCACATTCAGATAAATTTGTTCTGAATTGGGCCGAACCACTGAAATAACAACATAATAATACATACATAATGTCAACTCCAAAACGGTAGCTGTATTTTAGAGTGGAAAAAAGTCAAATTAAATAATGAAAATGTTTACATTGACAAACTATCCGTTCAAACAAGACGCAAATGAAAGAATAAGCCTAATTTTAACAACATTATGCTTCCCTTTTATCCTTTCCACATGTTCATTATAACTTGCAGATCATAGTGGATCAAATACAAATACAAAAAATATTTAATATCAGGCAGAAATCTTAAAATTGCACTTCAGGTTCTTCATATGGGTTCAATATTATTGAAATATTTGGTGAAATTATACTTTAGTTTTGTGTAAACACGAAAATACTTACATTTACAAAGAGAGAGATTATTTATCAATTATTATGATAGAATTTTACTGGTTCTGACCTATTACAGGTGGAATTGGTCTGAACTAAAGTGATTTTTAATATAATAATGTCTATTTTTACATTCCGCAAATTCATCCCAAGGGTCAGACTGGACCTTTTGGGCGGGCCGGATTTGGCCCCCAGGCCTTATGTTTGATACCTGTGGTGTAGTGTGTTATTGGAAATCATTATTCATTTCCTCATCAGTTGGCATGACAAAAATATCCCTCCTTTTGCCTTAAACATCCAGGGAGCACATGCAATAAAACAACTGTTGTAACGTCATAAACTGCCAGTTTTTTTATCACTAATATTCACTATTTACAACTTCAAAATTTCTATAGAATGTTTCTGCATCACTGTACAGTAAAGATTTTCATCAGACAGATGGAAAAATAGTATATTTTGTTTTTAACTTGACATATTTTGGCAACAACCATAGCCTTAAGGGTCACTTGATGTTGTTGTGATGAGAGATAGTACACCTTCCTCTGTAGGATGCCAGGCAGCAAGGAGCATAATCGACCCCTGTTGCCTGGCAAGTCTTGATAAAATAGCTAACAATGACATGTCACAGTAACATCAAGTGAGCCTTTTGAGAAAGCTACAGGTCATAGCTGAAACATATCAAGGTAAAACATCAACTACTTTGCAGCTGTCTGACAAAAAAAAAAAAAGAAAATCTCTTTCTAAGTTCAGTAGACAGTATGAACTTAAAATAGGATTATTACTGTATACTATTATAAACACAAACATGCTCCTTTATCTGACTTAAAGGTGAGGTGGGGGATCTTATTTTGGAACACTTTTTACCATATTGCTTGAAAACCTCTTCACAATTCCATAGCCCACACTGAAATAGAATGTTTGCAAAAAAAACAAAAAAAAAAAAACGTGAAATTTTTTAGTCCAGTCAAGAGGGTGGAACCAGCCGGCCAATCATTGTATTGATCATCTTTACAATGATTGATTTGCTGATATGTCCATGAAATATCAGTCAAGAGTTATGTGTAATACTCGGGGCTGTGTCTAATATGATGGGTAAGATGCAAAGAAATAAAGTAAGTCACCTGAAACATTTAACTTTTTGGCCAATCACAGGCATTTTTAAACAGATGTCTGTTCACCAACTGTAATTACCAATTGCTGGTCATTTATATTTTCATTTAATTTTATGATTTGACATTTAATTTATGATTTTGGAGCTGCAGGGCAAGGGTGCGTACTGTCTTTTTCTTTAAACTTCTATATATTAGAGTGGGTTTTTTTTATTATTTTGGACAACGTTACAAACACAAACAAATTTTTTTAATCAATAATAATTTGAACTAGAAAAGCACTCTGAGAGCACAAACCTCCGCCAAGGCAGACCTCCGCCAAGGAGGTTATGTTTTTGCCAGTTTGTCCATTTGTCTGTATGTTAGTTGGCAAGATAAGATAAAAACTTATGGACAGATCTTAATGAAATTTACAGGGTAGGAAGGTAATGGGGAGATCTGGAAATGGACATTTTGGCGGTGACACAATGATGTTGATGATGTCATTTTCAGGATATGTTGGCAGTGTCACAAGGAACAAATGAACAAATGAACAAATGATAACAAGGAACAAATGATAAAATTTTGGTGGTGATCCAGAAGAGATCCTGGATTCTGGATCACTTTGAAATTTTACATTGTGGTAAATGGAGAATACATTGCAAAGTGATCCAGAATCCAGGATCTCTTCCAGATCACCATCAAAATCTAATCATTTCCAGATCTCCTCATTATCAACCTACCCTGTAAATCTCATCAAGATCCGTCCATAACTTTTTGAGTTATCTTGCTAACTATCAGACAAACAAACAAATTACAATAATGCTATAAGATTGCCTTATGTAATATATGCTTGCATCACATCACTAGCAGACTGAGGTAGTACATAATTGTTGCATAATAACTCATATCATATAATAAAATAAAATGCATAAATACATGAATTAAAACTATTTTTTCTTCACAATCAAAGTGAAAAAGTAGACAAGCAGAGGACCCAAATTAAGTCCAAATTATACTGCACTCCTAAAAGGTCCAGTGGCTTCATCCATTTATACAGAAAAACATGAGTCCTTTTTTTTTTTTTACTTAGTTTTCTAGTTTTACCAATATTACAACATTTGAGATAAAGGATTTCCACATAGGAATGGAAGGAGGGGTGGGTCTTCTCCAACCCATTTGACCATTATGGATTTCAACGTGTGTACTTTCTATATTCAAGTGTTTTTCCCTGTGATTTCAGCTCCTGCAGCTTTAACTAATGGTCTCCAAAGTGTGCCTTTTCTGTGTGTGAGCTCACACTGGACACCTGGAGTTTGAATGGAGTGTCTAGGATGTCTGTATCCGTCTACTTTACAGTTCAGGGGTCGCTGCAAAGGTCCCTCATGACAGTGCAGTTAGAAAACAAACACACACACACAGCCATTTTCTTGTCAGCGAGTCCTGGATTTGGTCACATGATTATGTTAACGATGAATACTATGGGTTTAACAGGGTCAAACAAAATTCCAGCAAGTACAATGATTGCACTCACTTTGTCTCATCTACATAAAAGACAAAAACATATTAAAAAAAAAGGCCTTCTTAGTATGTTAATATTTTCTCAGATGACTGCACGTACTGAACCTGACACGCAGATGTGCCTGTTGACACTATTTTCAACACAGCTGCTGTAAGTTAGCTTTAAGCCTCATTTGGTACGCAAAAGACACAAACACAGCAAGTGTCCGACTACTGCAAAACATCCCAAATATTTCTGCAATTTTGTGTGAAATGCATGGGTGTTAATGAGCGCTTGAACTTGCAATAAATTACGGAAAAACAAATACAAACACCTCGTATCCCGAGAGCACGAGGAGCTCCGTTTTGCCTTCATCATCTGCGGTTCACTAACACATAGGGACGCTGCCCTGCACAACCTCAATGACCCTCATCCTCAAGCATTACTGATATTTGACGCAGTGAGGCGAGGGATGAGCCAATGGACGAAGAAGGAAGTCAAAGAAAAACCAAGCTTTCTAAGTAGCTTAAGTGTTTTTTTGTCTTCAGCTATTGGGGATCAAAGCTAGCTGCACGTATAAGACCCGTCTCGCTCATAAGGAGGATTAGCATGAAACAAATGCAGCTCTGACTGGACCAAAGGAGAATGAGGAGGAGGAGGAGGAGGAGGAGGAGGAGGAGGAGGAGGAGGAGGAGGAGGAGGAGGAGGAAGAGGAAGAGGAACGTTCCCAGACTACCACAGGTGGGAAGGCTTCAACCACAAGGAGGCTAAAGGACACCTCATTTGGAAAGTATGGTGTGAGGTATTTTGTGAAGCGCAGCACATCATATCCCACACACCATGTCACACAAACACACCTTCATTTTGATGCTGTGATTGGCCAAGGCGTTGAGGAAAAACTTTATTCGGCCAAGTTGAGATTCTCTTCTGTCAGACAGATAACTCATCAAGTACGAGATGAAACACCGAAGAGTTGAACAAGTGCACGTCGGCCACCCTCTGATCGGGCTTAATACGTGTCTTCGGCCAAAAGTTCATTTGTGATTTTCAGCATCTTGAACTATTTCTCTGAACTGAGGCGAGAGAATGTTTTACCTGCAGAGATGGGTGCAGTAGCCATAAAAAAAACTGAGAATCAGTAGTTGCTGAAATAATTACTTGAGTTAGAGAACAAAATTATCTATTAAAATCATCATATAAGTAGTGAGTGACTGTGAACCACTTGTTCTTTTATGAGCAACCAAATGTAATGCAAATTAGCCAAATGAAACAAAATCTATTAAACATTTGCAATGTTAAAATGTACTTTTTAAGCATCACTCTGACACACCGTCGGAGCGCTGATCTCAAATGTTGTCCGATTTGTTCATTAATATTCATGAGCTCCGAGTTGCCTGAATGTTCAGACAAATAAACACATTACAATGGTGCCAATGCTTGCTGTGGCATATAAAATATCAGATGAAAATGACATTCTGGGAGCTTCATTTCAGTATCATTCAATCAAGAAGCACAATGTAGAACAGTTCAGATGATGGTTGTCATGTAGTCGTTGGAAAGAAAGCAGTATTAGTGGAAAGGTATGTATTTTTCTTAACTACAGCACTCACTCGGTCGTCTGTGGTTTTGCTGGTATTGTGTTACTAATGCTGGGTTTCCACTAACAACGGCTCAGCTCGACATTGGCTCGCTTTGGTGTATTTCCATTAAGAAAAGGACCTGCAACCATAGTAACTGGTACTAGCTTTTTGGTATCACCTCCGCCCAGGTTCCAAACGAAACTAATACGAGACGTATAAACCCTGCAGCACCGATTGGTCAGATGGTTGTGTCTGTGACCCACCGGCTTATAAAATACAGATAGAGAAGTTCACAGTAAATATTAGTCCCTCCAGGATTTTGCGGGCCTTTTTTGAGATTGTTGCGGCCTAAAATGTCTGATGTTACATGAGCTTTTTTGAAAAATTGCGATGAAAGTTGTGGTGCTTTTCAGTCTTTTGTTGCGGGAGGAAGTTGTTATAAATAGTTGGAATTTTCCTTTTTGTAATAAAAATTAAGTAATATTTCAATTATTTACTTACTAGAAAATAAGTTCAAACTCATGTTTATATGTTCATTCCGCTGAAAAAAAGTCTAATAAACCTACCTGCGCAGATGTTACAGTTGCTTTTTTTGGGTCTGGATTTTCAGTTGTTAGCCCCTTTCCACCAACCAAATGCAGTGAACACATATGGGTGTCTTTGGTCACATTTTCAACTATAAAGCCTTCTCACTTTCTCGGGATCCCTTTCAGACTTAGGAAGGAAAAAAGGGAAAAAAAAAATTCCCTCATGTGATCACGATGACCATATCGTAAATCCCTCTATCACAAATCAAAGCAGTGGTGTTTTGTTGTTACCATAATGCTGAAGGCGAAGCGATATTTAAGAGGAAATTACAAGCCAGAAGTCTGATCTCATACAAGGACACTGTGCATACACTTTACGCCGCTGCACTGTTTGTCCAAATCAAATATGCCCACAGTACACACGCAGTACGCTGTTCTAAATTAGCATTTTGACCACCATTTTGTGTTCATGCCATTAGAAAGACTCAGACTGGAGGACCCAACTGCGCACCCCCCCCCCCCCCCCCCCCCCCCCACAGCAAATTGCACCCAGTGTATATGTCAGGGATGATAAACTGGTGACACATTCAAGGTGTATAACGACTTCGCCTGTTGGTAGCTGGAATAGGCTCTGGCACCTCCACGACATCTTACAGACTGAGTCATTCAGAAAATGAATGAATGAATCTTTTAATAGACTGAAAGTGTTTGAATTTGTGGCCATGTGACTTTTATAAATCTCTCTTCCATCCCATATCTGTGTTAAGCGTCAGAAGAAATACACTAAAAGTAACAACAAGAAGCAGATTTTGTCTTTAAAAACCAATAATTCCACTAAGAGTTTGATTTTTAGGTCATTTAAAATTTGCTTCCACCTACCTTTGCTTACCTTCTGGTTAAAATGCCACAAAAATGAGTAAATACTCTCATATGAAGTTCCAGATACATCCAGAAACACAGTGGCAAACACTGTACTGATGTCTATATTAGGTAATATCATATGATATACTAAAATAGCCTGGGACAGCTGTCTATGCACCTGACAGGCACCCTCATTACACAGGTGACTCTGGTATCAACACCCAACACACACTCTACACAGACAGTACTGATACTTCTGTATTCCAATGTCTCTGTGTATGTGTGTGTGTGTTTGAAGTCTGTTCCCGAATGACAGATGACCGATGGATGCCAGAAGTCGTTTTCATTAATAGCGTCATTGTGACATTTCTGTGCCCTGTGCCTCTTCCATGTATCTGCCAAACTCTGCATTGTTGCAGAGCCCCAACCTTGTCAGATCATGATAAACATGCTCTTTGACCAACGATCCTCATAATACATAGTCACAAGATGTGTTAAGGGTCAGACAGTGCAGGGTAACAGTGTGTTTCTAAGCCTGGATGGTAAGTATCCAGTGCTGTGTGAGGCTACATGTGCAGAAAATATAATGTCTGTCATATGAGTAGATAAATCTATTATGAGAACATCTAGTACAGTGCAGTGCGGTCACATACAGCAGAACAGGGTCATTAGATTTTATCAGCATGGGTCCCCAGATGGGGACTGGGGCAGCTCCAACTATATCATGTTGTTATTTTAACAGTGCTCACTTCCAATATGTGTAACATAATTGCTTCATGTTGTATAACTGAGTAATCATTTAAAGTGCTCTCTGAAACAGGAACATGTTTCCCCTCAGACATAATATATTTAGACCCTTCATTCAGTCTAGTTTGTTTGAAGCAGTGGTGGAAAAACAGATACAGATACTTCATTGACCAACAAATGTGAATTACACACTACGCAAGTACTATACCACTACTAAATGTCCTGTATTCAAAACCTTATTTAAGTAAAACTATGTGAGTAAATGCCTTGGTGCAAAAAAAAAAAAAAAAGTCTTTGTCAGTGTCTACAACGGATCGTTAACCGGGACGACCAGACACTATGAGCATGCGCAATAGCCTCCATTAAATCTCGCGAGCAGCTGGCGCAGATGTCAGGCAATGAGCGTCATGCAGATGCTCCAAATACTTGTGACTTAAGTCACTACTCCCAAGGGGTGTGAATCTTTCACTCACAAAATGATCCAATTCAAATCTCAATTCACAGACTATGACCCAATTCAGGGCGATTTCTAAAAATTTGTAAACTGATTCGATATGATTCGAACCTATTTTATTCAGTTTGATTCAATACAAATTGAAAATTTAGCTGCAAGGACTCATTTTACTTTGTTACTTTGTTTTCTTCACAGGAAAATAAAATAATAATAATAATAATAATAATAATAATACATTTTATTTGTATAGCGCTTTTCTCGACAGTCAAAGACACTTTACATTAGTGCAAAAAAAGCAGTACAATCAAAGACACTTAAAGACATTTTAAAATAATACAAAAAAAAGAATGAAAAACCTTCATCTGCAAAATCATAGTAAAGAGTGCAATATTAGCCTCTGAGAAATAGTGATGTGTGTTTAAAGTAGCATAGAATGACAATAATACATCTGTACTGTATTTAAAGGTACACTGTTGAATTCCATCACTACTTTGAAGCATCATAACCCATAATTCAGTGCTACAGACTACTTTTTACATGAAAAATTAAGTTACAAGCAATTGATAACAGCATAACTAATAACAGCGAGTGATAACATTTAGTAGAAGAATGTGTGTAGAACAGTGTAAAATGTATATAAATATAAAAACACACAAAATAACTATTTAAATTAAGATAATGAGTTGGATGACCTATACTGCTCTGGTTAACCTTTGAGCTTATACTTTAAATTTAGAGGTGGACTGCGTTAAATCTACCCATGCAATGAAAATAAACACATTTAAGCAAACAAACTCCAGACTGAAGCCAGCAAAGCAACCATGTGTGTACCCCCGCCAGCGCACACACAAACACACCATAACAGCATTGTTTGGGGGTTACCAGGCTTGTAGTTGTGCCGGGTCAAGACACATTTCTTTCTGAAGTGACAAGCGGAGGGGCTGACATGTTCAGAGCTGTTTCACTTTGTTTCCTTTTTATACACAAACAACGTCCCACTGTCATCACTCTATCCTTCAAATACCAAAGGGCCCCCTTAAGAGTACGGTCTCAGGGTTGGCCCCTAGTCAGGCCTCATGATTTCTCCTGGAAAACCTGTCCCCGAGGAGGGACCTCTAACTCAATGCAAGCTAAGAGAGTTTCTTCTCCCCGGGTTTCCTGTTCGCAGCTCTGTACACAGAATGGCAGTATATACCCAAACACACCCTGTGGATGGAAACGAACATAATCTGCTGTCATTACCACACTCTTACACAGGAAGTTTTGCCTCATTGAAAAAGTGCTTTTACAAGTACAATGCCCCCTTTTGCCCTCATATCTTGTGACATTAGGATTGCATGACATTCGGACTGACATAACAACGTACCCTCCCCGATTGTATTTTACAACTAGTAGTCAATCTGTCACCCTGTAAACCTGCCGGCCTCTGTCAGAGTGCATTAGTGGGTCTTTTCTCACAGGTTATCACTCTTACAGCTGTTTTTTTCTGGTTCTCTGGCTGTAATTTAAGCTACTCTGAGATGATAATGGATTTAACAGGTTCCCTTAAACTGCACTCTGACCAGATGTGCTTAGCAGCCTCAGGACAGACTGCTCAGTGTTATGTCTTTATTTCATCTATGGTGGTCTCTCATTCACAGTCAGGTACGACTCACCTGGAGGTCTCCGCCACACCTTGGAAGGACCTTTAACTTTCCCGTGGTGTAACTCAGCTGGTCCTACCACTCCTTTACATGTGCTGTTGTTCTCTTTGCTATCAGGTGTCAGGGTAAATGCATGCTTTCTTATGTGTATTGATGTTATAACTACAGATTAACACAACCCAGTGGTTAGGCCCAAATCATCAGTGTCTCCAAATTTCTAAAAAATAAAAACAAAAAATACTCCATGAATTGACATTAGGTTTACATTTCTACTGATGTGTCAAAACAATGTTAAATTAGATACACATTATAGGAAGATGATGACACTGACACTACCAAAACCTGGCAGATGCACTGAAAAAAACACACCAGGAAGCTGATATTTAGCTAACTTAAAATACCATTACTGAAATGTTCATCTTGTAAGATAAAATACAATAACATGAGATTAGACTAGATCAGATATACAGCTTCCTAAGTCTCTTCATTTCACATCTGTGTGTTTGAAACAAGTTTGTAAAGTTTGTGTTTTTTTCAATATGTATTATTGAAAAATAGAATATTTCCGATCACAGAATTACAATTCACCTTTTTTTTTTTTTAGTATCAACATATATGTATATAAAGACACATTCTCACTCACTCACACACACACACACACACACAAATATATATATATATATACATACATACATGCCTACAAAAAACAACAAATGGAAGAGCACTCTAATTAGAGTGCAAGTGCAAACATTAGCAAAGTGACAGGGTTTCAATGGCTCTAAAATCCAAAAATCTGAATAGTATAGGCCATAAGAGCCTTAAAAACATGATGAAGTCTTAAATGTAATTTAGTCCTGTACATAGTCCTGTACATACTGTTAGTTAATAATAGGACAACGACAGTAAAAATGGTCACGAATGTTAAATGATGCATAACATCCACGGATCACGTGGTGAAGTTCTCCTGAGTTTAAATAACATTTTTAAAGTCTGCATTTTGCAGATTAACAGGTATTTTACCAAAAATGACAGTGAGTTTTTGCATCTTCTTCATGAGCCACCCCAACCTAAATGATCCGCACAGCAAACAGTTCAGCGCTCTTAACCTTTCCCAGATGTGCGAGTCAGTGGAGAGGAGGGTGTGGACAAACTAGGTGCAGCAATAAGATGGGGAAATAATGCTGTACAAGAAGAAATAATGGAGCAGTGGGAAAAGGACAATATAGATGGGTGAGTAAGGAGGGGAAAAAGCCTGTCACTGCCTCCAGGGGTGAGGCAGGGGGGGCCAAAGGTGAGAGAGATGGAGGTCTGGGCTGTCTGGGTGGTGGGACCACAGGGGAATGACAGAATTATTAGGACGAGCATCTGACAGGAAATAAATACAGTGTGGGCAGAATCGCCAAGAGGCAGGCAGCCAGACATTGTTGAAAACTACAATAAACTGTGTCGTATATGGGTTAAGAAAACTTCTCTTAGTTTGCTGCGCCGGTGAAATCATGCTGCAGACTTTAAGTAAATAATTTATTTCTTCCAGAGGGCATTATGCAAAAGAAATGTTCCAGTGGGTTTCTTGATTTAATTTATGAGCTACACTGTTGACTCAATCCAGCTTATTAAAAAGTGAGAGTTTGTGTCCTTGTAGCAAAAAAACTAATTTAACTCGGTGTCAAGACTTTTAGAAAGCAGACAGAACTTTATCATTCCTGCTTGTCGAGGTTGCCTGGATGTCCCAATGTGGGTCATCCTACATGTTGTTGTGTCTAAGTTTGTTGTGGTGTGTTGATTAACAGATGGGGCAGGAAGATAACTGGATACCTCACAAACTCCATTGGTAAAGGGTCATCCATCCTCTCTGTCATTTGTAAAAAAAGGATATTTGAGAGTAAAAGAACGACCGGCATGGACAAAACAAAGAAAAGACAGAGTGGTGACTTTGAAGAATCCTGTTCGTATATGTCACTGTCAAGAGTTGCTCAGCCAAAGTGGAATCTGCACCCCTAAGCAACACAAACAAACAGCTGAAACACTCCGTACTGCTGCCTAAGACACAAGCCGGGAGCAACATGAAAGAGCGTTCTTCAGTCTATTGAAAACCTGACCTATGTGGAGTCTTTTCAACTTGGGACACCCTTTTTGGTCAAAGTCCAGATTGGCCCATAATGGTTGCCAGTGATGTCAAAGGCAGGAAAACTATAAATAAAGTAATGAACAATGATAAATTAGCTGTTAACTGCAGCATTTATCAGCTGTGTTTACAACCATTATAGTGTGACTGTCAAGACATAAAAATCGAAGAGACATTGTCATGTTTCTTTAACACATAAAGACCCAGGGGCTAATTTTATGTCAGTTCCCAAAGGAAATTTTCTCTATATCTAACCTTTCTGAAGGGATTTATTATCATTTATGAAAATATTATCCTCTGTATTCTGCATTTTATTAGGGTAAATCGGGTGTTTTCCTGTGTTTAATTCACTGATCACAGAGCCTCTAAACGTCCAATCATCATATACGATAACCATAAAAAATTACTTATTGTACTTTACGCCAATTATTTCCATGTATTGATAGGATACATGCATCAACAGGTAATAAACAGTTTATATATATAGTGGATACTTAAATGGTCTTCATGGGTTAATGTGGTTTCAACATCTCTGAATGACTCCAGCGAATGACGGCACAAAGCTTCCTGGCCAGTGGATCAGGAAGTCACTCATACAGGATCATATGTAATGTTTCCGGACTACTAACCAGCAGAAACCACAGTGACTCTGATTATCATAAATGAACCAAATGAAATTGAGTCAGTAGAGAGAGAGGGGGGGTTATTTTACAAGAAAACTACTCTTATGAATCATCTATAAAGGTTTATTCAACATTAAGGTTTTGAATACAACACTATCAGTCAAAACTCTGGACAATTCTCAATTAAATGTCATAAAATAGACCACAGGCGGCCAACAAAGCCTCAGCATTACTAGGAATTCTATTAAGACTTTTGGAAAACATTTCTGGTTCATTTTCAATATTTTCTGTGGTATTTTTAGACAGTATTTTCTGTTGCTTCATAGAACAGAGCAGCTAAACTGACTTTCATTATTCCAATGGCAGTGACAATAAAGATTATTTATTTTCTATTCTATATGAATGTCATTCAATGGTGGCAAATTATTTTTTGAACCTGTGTAAATTGTGCCACATTTATACAAATGATCACTTGAACCCTCAAAAATTTCAACAGTAAAATCTTGAACCACTTTTGGACCACCAATCCTATAAACATATTTAAATCATTCAGATAAAATGCGAGTTCTCATCATGTCAGTGGTATCTTTGTAGCAATTTTTGTTCTGCTGTTGGCGAATAATAAAATGTAGACTTCTGCTGGCTGGCTATGTTTTATTTCTTTACAAGGAAAAGTCAGTTCTACACATGAGCAGTGATTGTGAAAAAAGATCCTGAAGTTCTCACAGGATCTACATTTTAAAAGGTGAAATCCATTTGCCAGGTTTTTCAGAGGGACTTTTGAAAGTGATGAGCCCCAGGTGTTCACAGAGGAGACGTCCAGACAAGTTTGATACGGGTTTAATTTTGAAACCGTGTCAAAAAGATATCACGTAAAAATTTAACTGTTTCAGTAAAAATCTGCATCAGCATGGGGGCAAAACACTTGCTGAAAATGATGCGACTATGCGAGCTCTAAGCCAGTCCTACCGGATACATGAGGACAATTTTCTACTGGGGCGACACACACGCCGGACACAAACAACAACAACAACACTGCTAACACCCTAACCCATTCACCACTGCTACTCTGTTGTTCACCATTGTTGCCGTCTTCTGACGAGAATGAATGCTACGGGTGCAAGGCTGTTGCTTTTTCCGGTCATGTGGTCATGTCATGGGTGTGAACACACACAGATACTTGACAAGATGGATACGGAAATGGCATCATATCCAGATCTTCCAACTCTGGGACCCGTTTTCCAAAGATATCGTTTTGGTGTATCCGCGAGACTGGTCCCATTTTGAAGAAAGTACGTCGGGTTCACGCAAACTCGTTTCCGTGCAGACAAGGTCATAGTCACCTTTTGTTACCTTCCAAGAAAATGAGCGCAGTGGAGGTTTACATAACACAGTGGTTCTCACATCTGGTCCTTGTGGCCTAGTGTCCTGCATGTTTTGGATATTTCCCTCTTCCAGCACACCTGCTTCAATTAATGAGCAAAACTTAATCAGGCTCCACAGAAACCTGATAACAATGGAATGGCTTTAAGGTGTAATAGAAGAGGGAAATATCTCAAATATGCAGGACACTAGGCCACGAGGACCGGATTTGAGAACCACTGGGATAAAGCAATCGTGCAGTGGGGGTGGGTGTTGGGGAAAGAACACAAGCAGACGAAGAAGAAGAAGAAGAAGAAATCCCATTACATTTAAGAAGTGATTTCATCACCAAGACATAATTCCATCAAAATTAAGGTGTGATTTCATTACAAATCATTAGCAATTCCATTATACATCACATGTGGCTTTTTTGAAATTTCAGAGGCTCCATAGTGAACTTGGAAACACTGTCCATTTATGCAACCATTTATGCAATTCACCAAGAAAACCCATGCAATTTTATATATGATAGTGGTTGTAAATGTATGTTTTAGAATTCAGTTATTGCTATATTTTGTTGAAAAGGTCCCATTTTCTTCAGTTTTTGTTGTTATGTTACAATAACCTTTGAATGTACTCACAGTTTTTATGAGCATCTACTTAAACAGCAATCATAGGAGTATTGTTTTTTTTAATTTTATATAAAATGATGCACAGGATAAAAAAAATTAATGGAGATTCATCATTTAGGATAAGTTAGACATTTTGAGGTCAGTTTTGGGTCATTAAGATTTAAAAGATAATTTCTTTTTTAAAAAAACTGAGATTTTACATTTTTTTTAACATAACATCTGCTTTTATAGTGACTCACGCGCATTTCAGTTCCTCTGCTCGTGCCTCTTGGTCCTCGTGCAGATCCACTGTAGAGTATTTTCCCACTGGAGGCCTTGGTTCTGGTACAGGTGTGTTTTTCTGACTGAGGAACATAATTATGGGTCGTTGTTGGCACTGTTTTTCTTCAGGACGTAATGTTCTTTTTTTCCTGCGGTATTGATCCACAAAGTTAAAGCAAACTCTATCCTTGCCATGGTCTTGTTGCTGACAGTTAACCGCCCTTTTTGCCTCTTTGTTCGAACTTATGGCTACTGTCGTCCTTATGTTTTCCTCATTTATAGAACGAACCAAACATTCATTCATGTCGTCGGGGCCCCTACAGTCGCGTGACTTCTACCTTCCTTTAACATGTTCACAAGTCCAAGTTTTGTGCGGTGGTGCTTTTGTCAGTGCAGAACGTTTCATTGATATTGTGGGTTTTGTGGAAGAAAAACACCTCAGAGTCACACTGCTAGTGCTGAAACTTTGTCAAAGCTGAACGCATTCTGTACGGTATGGAGAAGACTGATTGGCTAGAGTCTACAGTCCCTTAGCCAATCAGGATACAGGTCACACGGTACGTTCAATTACACACAAAAAATGCGCGAATTTGCGAACCCGGCTCGGTTCCCAAGTGCAATTCCTTGAGATCGTTTCCATGGAGATACCATAGTAACTGGACGCCATCAAAGCTCACGCTGAACTTTTTCATCAGCCACCAAAGACAGAAATGAAACCTCTATGACCACCCACAGTATTGTTTTGAGGAATTACATAATTGCAATGCAAACTGAATTAACATAATAATAATAATAATAATAATAATAATAATAATAATAATAATAATAATAATAATAATAATAATAATAATAATAATAATAATAATATTCACAATAATATTCACAATAATATTCATAATAATAATAATAATAGTTTTGATTTATATAGCAATTTCATATCCACACACTTACTCATAGCTCACAGTGGCTCGCTGATTCATTCACTCTCACATGTTCTCTGGTGGTGGTAAACTACATATGTATCCACAGTTGCCCTGGGGCAGATTGACAGAAGTGTGGCAGCCATTTTGCACCTACGGCCCCTCTGACCACCACCAAACATTCATACGCATGCATACACCAGTGTGAGCACCGGAGGCATTGAAGGTGATATGTCTTGCCCAAGGACACAACAGCGCATGACTAGGACAGAGCAGGAATCAAACTGCCAACCCTTTGGATACAGCATGTAGAGGGAGAAAATTAAGATATGACTTTTGTCTCGTTTTATTTCATTAAGTTACTTCATCATGCTGTGTTTTACACAAGTATGTTTTCAGTTACATCTAAGCATGTCCAAGTTCACAGAAATTAATTAAGCAATTGATTAATGAATGAATGAAGCAATATATCTTGCTTTATAAATATGGCCTGTCATGAAATGAGTCATGCCATTTTAAAGCCCTGTTACAAGTTACATCCTAATAGTTTCATCAAGCTAACTGCACCTCAGCTATGTGTTGATATTTGTTGAACTTCCTTTGTTTTGTTTTATGAACCATTTACTTAGAAGTCATTTGTTCATATGTTTGGGAGTTCAAAGAACAGTGAATCCAAATCATAGGACTGTTTAGATTCAAGATCTTTCAGTGTTTATACATAGACTAGTCTGGTCACAAGCCCCTGATTTGCTGCACACATCTTCAAATTCCATTTTTAAGAATATGTGGTGTTGTCTTCCTTTATCACTGTTGTCCCCTCTTAATAAAGTAATGCATCAGATAAAAGTCTGAATCTGCAAACATTCAGAAGGTGTAACTTTACATTTAAAGCATAAATACCTGTGTTATGGGGTAGAAAACACAGTTCTTCGATGTAAAAAGGTCAAGAAGTCATGCATGTGTAACAGGCATGAAGTTAGAGCAACATCCATGAAGAATACACTTCCATTTTTATGTAACAGACAAAATATTTTCTTCGAATGTTTCAGTGAACATGTAATGTAAGCTGGTGCTTAACAAAACATACAACTACAACAGCCAAAGGCAGCATGTGTCTAATCATCAACATTATCTTTAGCTATCTCAAAAGTAATATTATTCTTTAATTTTTTTTTTTTTCTTTTTCTAAATGTGACCACCGTGTTGCTATGAAAAACTAGATAATTCAATTTCCAGCAGGGCCTCAGTCTACAGAGGTGAACTCTGCTTGGAGCGGATCTACCAGGATCCCCTGCCAGGATGTAAAGATCACAGACCAATACAGTCTCTGCTGGGTTCGCCACATGCCTCTTGTACACTGTACTTGTCTTTAATAACACCATTTATGTCTTTACTGTACCTACAGTCGGTGGATGACAAAGATAATTTAACTTTCCTGTTTAAAGTCTGATTTTGAAGGCTGAACCCCAAGTAAATGGACCCTGAGGTCCTTCTAAACCTTTACCATGTCCCAAATCTATTTAATGTGGATACAACATAAACATTCTTGAGTCTTGATAAGTCATTTGGGATATAAGTTATTGTGATTTTCATTACCCCTCAGTTCACTGCTGGGATTGGGCCATATGTTGTGAATGAGGTAAGATAATTATACCCTGTGCGATACTAAAGATTAGGGTTTGTAGTGCTCCCAATAGGAGGTTATATGTGCTATATAAACACATTACAAGAATTTTGGCCTTTGTAAAACCTTAAACTGCTAAAACAAGCTGTTTTCTTTCAGTGTGTCTGAGAAAAAGATAACACAAACATAACTAACAAACAGTCCTTTCAAAAGAAAGACCCCTGGAGTGTTTAGTTTGATTGGCCGTTTTTGTGATTGCAATCTGGCTGACATCCCAGGGAAACGTTCAGAGACTGGTTTATATGCTGTATATGGTCAGGTTAGAGGTTGTCTGTGTCTTGTACAACGGAATTAGCACCCAAATAGACAGCTTTTGTTGAATTCCCTGTTGAATTGTGAAAAAACACATTATAACATCGAATGCAGCTGTCAGATATTGTAGTGGGAATGAATGTGACCAAATACAGAGCAACGGAAGCAGATGTTTTACATCTGGGCTCATTTTCATTAACGCTGTTCAGAGTAAAAGTACAAATCACTGGTGAATTCAGTCAGTTCAAGTTTTATTAACTTTAGAACCAATGTAACAAAATGTATGCAGAGGGATCATAAAATAAAGAGATGAAAGACTGTTCCTGTTTATCAATGAGAACAAACAATATCTACAAAACTAAATCTTATCTTCTAAATCCAAATATTATGAGTTTCTAAATTGTTACGGTCCCTCAAGTAAGTTTTTGAAATTGTAAACTACTTTGTAAAAACACCAAATGAATAATACACCCCATACTATAAATATTGTACACAATAATTTAGCTGATTTTTTTTTTTTTTTTTTATCATTTTCTTGAGACATTAAAGCAACTTTTTTTATTCAAGATTGAGTACATTTGGAAAATTCAAACATTTCAAGTGAAAAAACAGTCCACCAAAGACCCTACAGAGCTTTGTAATGGAGTTGCAAATATTTTGACAGTGCATGAGTTTAATGATGTTGGACTATCCTATTACTAGTGGCATGCAAACTCTATACCTCCTGTCAGTGAATGCTCTGTTGCCTCGGGCTAAGCAGATATTACTTCAGGGAAAAGAATCTCATTCAGCATGCAGGTAATACTGTGTGTGTCCTTAGAGACCGCTGTCTGCTATCTGGACTTGAACAGCACTGTGCACTGCCCAGAGCACAAGATTTTAACATGATTTTCTGGATGATGACAAAGGTATGTCTTCCTTGTAAGTGTGGCCTATTGAGGTAAAAGATGTAGTATATCTGGTTTACATTACTCTGCCTCCCAAGGTTTATCCTGCAACTCATTCAACTTACAGCTCCAATAATCAGATCCACATTTTTGCTGCAGGGGAAAGATTTTTTTTTTTTTTTTTTTCAGAGTAGCATACAGTTTATACTGTCAAATCACATAAGTGATGTATAGCTATCTGTCATTGTTCAGGTTATATGTCTCATTTTTATCATTTCATAGCTTTGATTAGGACAAACACATGTAGTATATTTTAATATTACATGAAGACATTGTGATATGATTTGTATAAATGCATCACACACATCATTGATGGAGTCCGGTGATACAGGGATGTAAGTTTTACAAATCAGATTTTCCATATACATACAAAATGCAGACATAAGTGTGCAGTTATTGTTAATAATATGTATTAGTGGCGATGCTTTGGTGTGGCTTTCATTACATTTCTGGCTCTGCGTGAAGTGGAGACACAAGTTTCAAAGAGATCTTCCACAGATCAAATATCTGCAGATTTCCTGAGGATCAGCAGTAGATGAGCTCCAGTAGTGATGGAATCATACAGAACATGTAGACAAACAACACAAAGATCTTTTAAACATCCAACAGGCAGAACAGTCAATGCAAAAAGATTTTCTCAATCAGTTAAATGGAACGGCCAGTGTACATTGTATATGCGTCGCTTTACAAGTGTAATTATTAGCATGTGGTGAATGAGCATGAAAACAAGTCGAACATAATGACAAATAATTATTTACCTTAGGAAAAAAATCTGACATCAAATATGTTTGAGCTGTATTATACAGCTCACTTATGGTTGGGATATAAGGATGGATTTAAGGGGGGAAATAAATCCCTCTGGAGAGGAGTATGAGATGTTCGGAAATGATATCATGATATAAAAAAAATGGGAAAACTTTTCTTGGTACACGTTGAAGCTCATGTCGGGAGTGAAATCCTGCCATGATCCAGATGCAGAAAAAGGGCACATTTTAGAAAAAGCCTGCCCAAACAGAGACAATTAAGAGTGACTACACTAACATTTAAAAATAAATTGCAGTAAAATAAGGCAGACAATTTGGCAGGGAGGTTCCTTCCACTTGCTGCAGATGTGTCCCTAAACCCACCATGTCCTTTTTATATTGAATATTTTCATTTTCTTTAATAGTTTCTGAAATTATTAAATGACATGGTGGTGCAGTAGATAAAATTTGTGCCTCACAGCAAGACAGTTAATTCCAACAGTAGTCATTGGGTGGGACCTTTCTGTGTGGAGGTGGGTTCCTCTGGTTTCCTCCCACCATTAAAAAAGGGGCACTGAAAGGTTAATTGGTTAATCTAAATTGCCTATAGGTGTGAATGTGTTGAGTGATTGTTTGTCTATATATGTTCAGCCCTGAGATGAACTGGAGACTCATACAGGGTGTACCCCACCTTCACCCATTGTAGCTGGATTAGACCCCCAGTGACCCCCACATTCAGTTCAGTTCTTACACACACACTGGCCCTGTTTACATTAGAGTTTTTATTCATTTTTAATTCCAAAAAATAAAGTTTAATTCCATTTTAAGATGACCATGTAAACACCAAATTCCAGTTTGAAAACGATAACCCATAATTAAACTTAATTCTGAATAAAGTCACTGGTTTATTCCCATCTTAATTCCGCAGTTGATAACTCTTCTGCCATGTAAACAGTTAATTTCTCTTTAACATTATTTTTTGTCATTTTGTGCATGCTCCTGGTCTCGTCGCTATGACGCACATATTCCATGCTGCCGACATTAATATATTAATTCCTATATGGTTGATTTGGTCCAGCTGCTGCTTCGTAATTATCACAAAAATAAATGCAAACATCACATTTAATATTTGTCCTTCAATGGTGATAGTTGAAACTAATGCAAAACAGGAAGTGAACACAATCGTTTCATCCAGATGTCAAGCAGCCGTTCTGTCCAATCAGAACACTCTTTACACCTGTTAACCATGTAAACCTTTATTCAGAATTAATGTCCATGTAAACACAAAGGAAAGTGCTTTAATTCCCCAATTACTTTATTCAGAATAAATAATTACATTATTACTTCACACCTTGAGTGCCATGTACGACACAAAATTGCTTTGAAGTTACTAAACACAACCAGAATTAATCCATATATTAAGCTCTATGAATTATAAAGGGCAATGTCATGTTTTGAGAAAATTAAAGGTTTTTAAGTGCACCTTATAATCTGGAAAATAGGGTATACTGTATTACTGATAATTGAGAAATACCCTGATAACCCTGGAAAAATAGGTAGAGGGTCTATTAAATAGCTGTGAGGTCAAAAATATGAAAGAGCACATGACACACTGATCAAAAGTAGAGAACATGAGGGACCCGGGTCTTTGATGCTTTCACAATCATTTTCTTCTTATACGAGCGTACAGGGAGACACAGACAACAGGGTGGTTATCACACATAAGGAGGCTAAAATCAGCTGAGAGGACTTTGCGTTTGTTCTTTTTTTTTTTTTTTTGTTTCCTCTGTGTTCCCTCTTCTCTTTAATCCTTTCTTGCGCTCCACCATTTACAGCCCATGAAGGTCCCTTGTGAGCTCCTGGTGCTTGGGATCATTGTACTCACCACAACAAAGAGAAAACATCCCACATTTGTAAATGGGCTCCTGCCAGTTGGACAGGTTTTTCTAAACAAGCCTTTCAGCGGGGGAAAAGGAAGTCTGCTCGTCTGGATGTTAGCAGCCAACAACGTGGGTTTTGGGGGGGGTTGAAGGGGGGGGGGGGGCAATATGTGTGATCCAATCAAACCTAATTAGATTTTCACAATGTTTCACCGAGTTGACACCTTCCTCTTGGCTTTCTGAAGTGGGTCCTACAGTATGTGTCTGTTTACATGTCCTGAGTGCTAAATGAGATCCCCAAGATTTCTTTTCTAATCTTGTGAGCTTTATGGGATTTATTAATCAAAACATTGACTTGTTTCTTGTCCAAGTTTTTTTTTTTTTTTTTTTTTTACTTGGACAGCATTTCTTTATTGTTTTTCCTTTATGGGAATTAACATGCAATTTTTCAGCTGGCCAGATGTTAAACATTGAGCTTTCCTCTGTGGTTTAGACCTAATAGGCCACAAAAAAAAAAACAAAAAAAAAAAAACAGTAGATAAGAACAAAAGAATCATGTTATTTTCTTACATCATCTCTAGAATATAGCAGAAAATCCTTAAGAAAATAACATACACAAATGAAGATTTATGACAGAAGGGTTTTGGTTTTTTTTTTGCTGTTATATGTGTCAAAATCTAGCTTTATATTATTTTAATAATTGGGGAAAATCAAGTGGAAGTATGCCCGGGCATTATCCAGTAGAAACCCCAGCACAATAATCCAACACCAATGGCAAATATATACACGGAAACAGCCAGATTTATTTCAGTAATCTGAAAGATTTTGGAAGGAGCATTTAAAGGTCCAGTGTGTAAGATTTAAGTGGATTTACAGGGCTCTAATCATACAAGTTATGCATGATTGTGTTTTCATTCATGAACAAGAACTGTTGTGTTTTTGTTACCTTAGACCAGTGGTTCTCAAATCCAGTCCTCATGGTCCAGTGTCCTGCATGTTTTAGATAATCTCCCTTTTCTTCTTCTTCTTTTTTAAATGTATAAAATAAAATTAACAGTTTTTAAAAATTAATAAAAAGTAAAAAATAAAAATAAAAATAACATTTTCAGGATGTGTTGGAAGTGTCACAAGGAACAAATGATTATATTTTGGTGGTGATCCGGAAGAGATCCTGGATTCTGGATCACTTTGAAAATTATTCTCCATTTACCGCAATGTAAAATTTCAAAGTGAGCCAGAATCCAGGATCTCTTCTGGATCACCACCAAAATCTAATCATTTCCAGATCTCCCCATTACAAACATACCCTGTAGATTTCATCAAGATCTGTCCATAACTTTTTGAGTTATGTTGTTAACTAACAGACAAACAAACTCTGGCAGAAACATAACCTCCTTAGTGGACCTCTCTTCATTCAAGGGTGGGGGGGGGGTGATCTGCCTTGGCGGAGGTTTGCTCTCTCAGTGAGGTTTTCTAGTTAAAAATAATATTAGAATTATGAAGTCATAGTTAGAGTTTTGAAAGTAAAGAGCCATGGAGTGGTGCCAAAATTTGTAAGCAATGATGTTCATACTTTATTCAGTGAGTGATACAGTCCATGGATTCATTAATTCATTAGTGGTTTTGGTTGTTAGAAATATGTATTATTATTTTTATTATTTGATTATTGTTATTTATGATAGACTATTGCAATCAGCTAGTGTGTGTGTCCACAGAAACATATCGTGCTAGAAGTCAATGAACACTTGAAATATCACCATGAAATTACATGGGCATATACATATAGCTAATGCACATCAGGTGGAATGATCCATTTGAGTGAAGGTCAAAAGGTCAAGGTCACATTTTACTAAAAAGTTGAAATCACATTATCGGTTATAACTCAAGAACGGAGGGTCACAGATCTTTCAGATTGGTACCAAATGAAGATTTCTACAATTCTCATAATTGGTGTTATCACCTATGAACAATAGTTTTTGAGATCTCTGGAGGTCAAAGGTGACATGTAGCAAAATTAACTTGTGTAACACTGTTTGTGTGTGTCAAGCATAGACATATCACGCTATAACTTAATCAATACTGGATATGTTATCATAATATTACACACACTGACACATATATACATATAACAATATCAATATTGCAAAAGGTCAAAGGTCAAGGTCACATTATTGGCTCTAATTCATGAAAAGGTTGTCATAGAAACTTGAGATTGGCACAAAATAGTCGCGAGATTAGGCATTCTCTGAATACTTGTTTCTGTGGCTATTGTGTTGTACAGTATTGGTGTGCCTCACCAGTTTTGACTTTATCATTAGTATTATTAGTATTTTGTTAGATTTTTTTTATTTTTGTCTTTCCTGTAATCTGGAGATGTATGCCAGGGGAGCAGGTTTGCTTATTTATTTATCTTTTGGATCAAACAATAGAATTATGTTCTTTGTTTTTATATGTGAAAAAAAACCTACAATTAATAGAATGTTGTGGGAAAAAAGTGAAAAGTAAATGTGTCTTCCCCCTGATGCCGTGAGTTTGCAATATCAGTATTACACATAACCCATTTAAAACACAAAAAAATTACAATAGAAATATGAGAAATAAATCCATAATAGGTTTTATACACAGCCTCACTACTTCCTTAACTACAGGTGGCGCCTTTATTTCCTGTGTTTCATTATTAAATTGAATTGAATTGTATTGAATTACTGATTAATCCAGGTGTGTCAAAACCAGAAGTAGCAGACACACCTGGTTTAATCAGTGTGTCCAATAATGAACGATAAATGAAATAAAGGAGCCGTCTGAAGTTCAGAAAGTAGTGAGGCTGTGTATAAAGCTAAACTGTGAGTCAAACATGACGTAAAATCAGTGTAAAGAAAAAGGGTGGCATACGCAGACTTATCTCCAGTGGGAGGTTATCAGTCAATGAAACATTATAATCACATTTCATGATTCAGAATTTCCCAACACTGAAACATGTGACCCTGTTTAGCGAACAACGTATGCCACTATTAAATGTTGCAATTAGTTGTAAATGGAACATATAAAAACATGTGGGTAGACTTTCATTTAATAAAAAAGGCAGCTCTTGAGAGGGGAAAAAAAAAAAAAAAAAAAAAAGTAGCTCCTCTTTCATTACAGCTCTTAGTCTTGTGTTTGCCAGCCATGGAATTTTACTGAAGAGTTTGCCTTGTGTTTGACTTCCCAGTCCTTATACATAATAGGTGAATGCAAGATGGAAGGACTTCAGGTTTGCTCCTTTTCAGCGTCCCCTCTTTTGTTGCATCATGTCTCTTTCTGCCAGTGAATGTCTACTAATTAAGCCTGATGCATAAAGACTGGAGAAACTCTTGACTGATTGCCGTTGACTGTACTGCTTCTTCTCACCATGGCGAGACAGACCGGACACACACACACACACACACACACACACACACACACAAAGTAGGGTTTTTAACATTCTCATTCAGGGGATAAGATGTATTGGACACGGTGTTAAAATTCAACAATAAGAAGGTAGTAAAAATAGGGGGAAAAGGAGGACTCAAGTTGTTTCCATGAATGACCCCCAACTGGGAAATAAAGTTTGCAAGGGACAAAGATCATGTACTCATCAAGGGAGCCCACATAACAAGTCTCACTAGTGGAAAAAGAGGGTGTGTCTAATGTCTGGAGAGCATTTGTGGAATGTTATCAATTATTTGAACTTGATTATCAGTATCTAAATAATGATATAAATGTGTCTCTGTCTCTGTGTCTTATTATTTAACCTTCAATGTCTAGCTGACTGTCTGCAGAAAAGTGCCTGAACACTATCAGTCAAAAAAATCTGCACCTGACAATCACCACTGCCCCCTGCTGGGCTCCACCTGTCTCAAACTCACAACAGAGGCTTTCAGACTATGCTCTAATATTTACCGTACAATACATTTTCCCTGTTTTAGTCATTGCACGAGTCAGAGAAAAGGTGACAAGGCTAATGAGGGTAAAGAAAGTGCCACGGTGAACTTGGTGACACCACAGTATTTTACAACCCAGGTGTGGTTCACATAAAGGAAAGGTTCAAACCTGCAAGATATGTGCACTTCTCACTTTCACAGTTCTGTGGGAAAACAGGTGACCTTTTGACGAACCATGTGTTATTGTTCACTAGAGATTTAAGCATAAAATATAACAGAACGGTCTTATTTTAACTAAATGTCAACGTCTGAAAATCCTGCAAATCTCCTTGTCTGCAGGTAAATGAGCTTAGATTCAGCAGAAATAAACAGTAACACAAGGGCATGTGACGAGGGGAAGTTTACTGATAAGAAGTGTAACGTCATAGAAAAGGGTTTGATTTTGCAACAGAGTTTGACGTGGATTTCTAGGACGCACAAAGGAGAGAAGAAAGACACAGCTTGAGGCAAAAGATAAGTAAATCTGTGAAGAAATACATAGTGGGGAAGATATGTATCAGACTTTACAGTGTAGAGTGATGTGACATGTGTCATCCAAGAAGGGACGTGAGGTTAGATAAGTGGTTTTTAAATCTAGTCCTTGTGGCCCAGTGTCCTGCCTAGTTTAGATATCTCCCTTTTCTTCTTTTTTTTTAATAAATAAAAATAAAAACATTTATTAATTGAATTTTTTTTAAAGAAAAATACAAATGAAAAATATTAATTAATCACATTTAAAAAATGTATACTAAAATAAAAATAATTTAAAAATAAAACAATTAAACAATTTACAAATAAAAAATACATGTAATTAAATAAAAATAATAATACATAAAAAATTAAAGAATAAAAAATACAAAATTACAAATAAAATAATTTAAAAATGAATTAAATTCAATAATAATAATAATAAACCTTAACAAAAAATAAAAAAATGAAGCAATTTAAAAATTTACAAATAAAAAAGATATCAATAAATTAATTACATTTTTAAAATAAATTTAAATAAATGTTAAAAAATACCTCCCTCTTCCATCACACCTGGAAAACATTACATCATTATTAGTCTTCTGAAGAGCTGATCAATAATTGAACTAGGTGTGACAGGGAAACACGTAAAACATGTAGGACACTGGGCCACGAGGACCGGATTTGAGAACCGCTGAGGTAGATGGAGATTTGTCACATGTACCGTAATATCTGGACTATAAGCCGCATCCACTGTATTTTTTAAAAATATAATAAAAAAAATAATATACAAGCTGCACCGGGTTATAAGCTGCATATATCTATGTTAAAAAAAAATCGGATATTTACTGCCTGTACAGAAGGATTTGTACCTGAACACATTATTTCCTAACAGTTTCTTTTAACACGACAATAACTTTACTGATTAAAACGGAACCGAACCAAGAGAAACATAATTACGATTTACTGTATTTCTCGTCATTTCTCCCGTGTTTTAAATCACAAATCACTTTAATTATCTTCACTGAAACCCACGAAGTCGTCTTCTTCTGTGTCAGAGTTGAACAACATCAGAAGAGATTCGTCACATTTGTCTCCATGACGAAGGGGTGAGGATTTGAAAAATAATTAACAGTTGCTGATTTGTAGTCCGTGTTCTATCTGCTAAAGAAAAAGTAACGTATTCTTCTTTGCATTGATTGTTCTTAGTAGTTTTGATTCTAATTCCGATTACAGCGCCCCTAGTGGTGGAAGAAAAATCCACAGAATAGCCTCATGATTCAAAACATATGAAAAAAGTAGTGGCTTATAGTCCAGAAAATACTTATGAAACTGAGTAGACAGTCACACGCGTATCTTGAGCCAGACATAAAACAGGAAAAGAAACAATAAAAAAAAAACCACATAAGTAGCTCCTTAACAACAAGTGGTGCCTGGCACAACAAACCCCGCCCCCTCGCACATGTTTTACTTATTTTCCCCTTTTTCTTATCATTGCAAAAACACATTTTTGGTGACTGTGACCTTGGACATTGACCTACAATCCCCAAAATGTTATGGGATCTATTCTGGACCACACCGCACCTTTCCTGAAAGTTTCATTGTAATTGGTCTGAGAATGTTTGGATGAGATTGCTGACCATTATATAAACAAAAAACACAAACCAAAAAAAAAATTAAAAAAAATACAATACTCCTCCCCTCTTTCGAGTGACAGTTCCTTTAACAGACATTGTAAGTTCATAAGTTACATCATGACTACCTGTAGACAGCCCTTTGGTGCAGAAAAAAAAAAAAAAAAAAAGAAAAAAAATGAACTCAGTTGACTTGAAACCATCTGGTCTATGTGAATGCCGCTGCAGGCGCCATGGCAACTTTCACATGGAGGAAGTTAAGAGGGGTAACCATGGTGGGAAACTCAACTGAGCTGTGCTTCACAAATCAGCTCAGCATGAGACAGACCTTTATCATGTTAAAACACCCTTCAGAACATATGCAAGAATCAATTGGCTGCATTTTTTTCACAGTTGCTCCTCCAGGTGAAACACTTTTATTGAGAACATATGTAGGGATGGAGATTCCCAGCAAGGAACAATGATGTGCTGCGAAGGCAGACTTTTAATCTGTAGTAGAGGTTTGTGTGTGTGTGTTTTTTTTTTCTCCTTTTGACTGAACTGGCTTCCTTGTTACTATCCACTGGGGGTGACCCTTTAAAAGGTCAGGCAAACACATCTGAGCCTGAGGAGACTGGACCTCAGGAGGCACAGCACCAGTTCCAAACTAAAACAAAAACAGCATGCTAGTGGGCAGAAAAATGCAAAGGGAGAGTACAAAATGTTTTCAAACATCTGAAGAGGGCCACTCAGGAGCCAAGGAGCTATTGTATCACAGGCAATGCAACCTGCATGAAAATTGAACAGACTCAGAGGGCTGTCTGTCATCCATAAACCACACATGTAAGAAAGACAGAGTCATAGAAGGATGTGTTGGAGGTTGTGTGTGTGTATGTGTGTGGGTGTGTGTGTACACGTAAGAGAGACCAAGTAAGAGCGGTACGAGGATAGAAGCCGACACTCTCGACGAGCCAAGCACAGGAAAAATGGGGATAAGAGCCTCTTCAAAGAGCAGTGAATGTCTTAAAGAAGCCAGTGGCATTTAGCACGTACGCCCTGCTCACCCAAATAAGTATGGGGAGGGTAGTGAATGAGAAGGTAAGAGAAAAAAAAATGTGAAGAGGTGGGGAGGGAGGGAGTTGGCTCGTTGATACTTTTATGGATAAAGAGAAGCTTTACCCAACATCAAATGAGCAGGAGAGAGATCATGAATGAACCTGGAACCTCAGCTCCACTGCCTGGTTGATGAAACTTGCATGTCTCTTTCCACCTGTCAAGTTTTGCAAGCTTATTTCTTCTCACCTCGTTTTGCCAGCAGTGGGGGCTTTTAACCAAACTCATTCCCTTGAAATAGGCTAATTGTGTTCAGTTGACTTCCTTGGATGCAACAGCCCTTACAAGTTAATCACCCAGGAAAGCCTCTTAGTGACAGCTACGCCTTAATTGCATACCAGACTGTGCCCATCAATTTAGATAGCAGCAAATCCAGACATTCCATCTGCATGGGAATGAGATATTCTGTCGAAAACAATTGACTCCCAGGGATAAAACATTTTTTATCTAAGGAAACATACAGCACAAAAATGCACCAATCATTTAGATTAAAGTTACCACTTTAACTTCAACAGATCGGATCCCACGGATTTGCCGCTGTGACCCCCCTCACAGGTTGTTTTGTGCTCAGGCCCTTTAGCACAGGCTATCACCAGGGGCCCTTCAGTGTTCAGCAGAACATGAAGGGCAAAACAAACTGACCAGTGTGACAATAAAAGGGGAATGCAACGGGGTGGGTTAGATTTGTTTTTGTGTGATGTGACCGTGCCCACTCATCTTTGCTTCTTCAGTCTTAGCTCATCTGGTTGTTCCATGCTGCGTTTTAGCAGTTTATTCAGGGAAACGGGTGAAAACGCTAACCTTTTCCACACAGTAATAACTTCCCACCATGACATCGAACCAACATTGCCTCAGTGTCCCTCAGCGCTCGCTGTGAAAATGTCAGACGAGTTCTTTTCATCTGAGGGAAATCCTATCTGATTTACTCTCCCCCTTCTTCCTCAGCTGAGGCGCCTGTTTGTACAGGGCCATGTTTCATTTGAATATCAAAGCCTGTGAGAAGGTGGCCAGACACTTTAAACACCATTTTTTGGGTTTCACTCAAGGAATGAGACTGCTTAAGTGTCCTTGACGATGGAACCTGATCACTTAGACAATGGCTTCTTTGTGGTGACAGGGTGACGGTAATTTCTGTGTGTGACACTGTGCTCCCTGTTCAATGGATGAGATGATCAACAGACATAACCATTTGCATCTGACTGCACAACGTGTTTAGCTTGCACACAGATGATGGCACGTTGAGAAATAGTTAGCATTTTTTGGATATGAACCTAAGTAACCAATCATATCTGAGGAACACAGTGAATGCGGTCCTGAGATATGATCATGTTCACCATCAACTTTAATGTGAAAGGACAGTCCTAGATGTAGCAGACGGGAACCTTATTGCCTTTTCTGGACTCAAATAAGTTTGTACTTTTGACACAACATCACAAACTAATAAATATCCAAGGAATAATTTCTTTAAAGATTAGAAGAACAAGTTTATCGTCTCTTGTTGTGTCATGTTAAAGCTGTTGCAAAACTGTCATCTTCACTTTCTGTGGAGATCAGTGACAAAGATCAGAGGAAAAAAATCCCTCGTCCCATTTAATTTGGCTCAAAATAAATATCCAGGATGTGAACTGTTTCACCCTAAGTTATGTTTTAAATCAAAAGCAGTTCTCCCAAAATAATCAAAGTGAAGACAGACGCCAAAAATACTTCATGAATGTGTCAGACTCGTGTCACCACTTTGTCTTTTGTAGTGTTATTTAGATTTTTCCAGGTTGATGATTTAACAAATGAATGACAGCTGCTTCTAATTAAAGGAAGCATTTTATGTTAATGCTGTAATTAAGTTGGACATTTAATCTTTCAGATCTATTGATTTATTACACTCACGCAGCTTTACTTTTTATTACTTTTATGTGTGTAATAAATAAGAAAGTAAATAAATAAAGTGCCATATAAATTATTAGGGTTATAATTATTCTTAAGTTGAATTTTATTTACCGGTATACATCTAAGAAAATAGTCAGAAATTAGTTTATAGAACAGCTTCATTTATGCAGTTTTTTTTTTATTTAACCGTGTGGCTGGTTTTATTCTTTAGTAAGAATTAATATACTATACTTGATTGTTTTAATGCCGTTTTCATAGAAAAGGCCAACTTTATGAGGCCTATTGTGAACCTGTCAATTTGCTTATGTTGTTTAGTCACATCTTTCACTTACTGTAAGGAATGCCTTCTGTGGGTTGATTCCATCTCCCTGCTTTCTAAATCCAAACAGATGAACTTGTGAGATTGATCCTGCAAAATAGCTAACAGCATAACAACTGGACAATGGTGTAGTGTTCTCACGATAACACTAGATGAGACATCAATCTCTTTATCTGGTCTGAGTCTGTTTATCTGGGCCCAAACAACCTACCTGTATCATTTGGTTTCTGCAACAAAACTTGGTATGTTCCTACACTCCTGATGCCTGTCATAGTTGCAGTGCTTCTATGTGATGAACCCGACATGAAGAAAGGAATCTGTGACTGAATCTCTGTCATAAACTCTAAGCATTTTAAAACCATATCTGCAGTGGAAGAATACTGCAGCCATTCATATTTTTGAATTTCTTTTACAGTACAGTGTGTTCACAAATCTGACAAGACATACTCAGCAGATCTGGTTATCATTTTGCTCTTTAGAATGAAATTCCCTTGAACTTAAAAGTATTCTGGCTTGATCCAAATGTTATAATTATTTTGTCTTGTGATAGTTATATTTTATTTGGCCTCTTTGCCTTTTCAGCACGTTGCCTGTGTTGCTTTATCCCTCGTGTTTAATTATGTTTTGTAAGTAATTGCAGATTCATTAGATTTGGGCATTGGCTTATGCTATGTTGTTCTTAGAGCCAAAGACTTGTGTACTTAGTCATGAATCAATTCTAGGGTTTTGAAAGGAATTTACTCTTGGCCAAATCCACTTTTTAAAGTCAGAATAAATAAATAATTGATTTAGTAACCCTCAAATTCGTCACAGACACACAAGCAGACAATTTCAGATGATTTGTGAGATCTGCCTTGTGTTGGGACTTGCCCTGAATTGTTCTGCACTAGTCTGTCTTGGCCGAGGGTGTCGCTGTTATGAGTTTGTATTGTAGTCTCGCGAGATTACCATACGGGAAGTAAAGAAGGTCAAAAAATAGACATGGCAGCCCGCAGTATGTTGAGATCTGTGTGGACCTCATTTTCGAATTTAACATTAAGTCCTAGTGCTTCTAACTTTAGTAGTCTACAGAGGATAAGTGTTCCTCAGCTTTCGGCTTTAACCATACAGAGCAGAGGGATCCGCCAAGGTAAGACTTCTCCGGAAACTGGGCGATTTTAGCTGCTAACGTTCGGACAAGTAGCTAAGTTAGCATGAAAGGAGTTACACGAGACAGCGAAAAGTCATGCAAGTAGAAGATAAACGTGCAGATGTTTGCAACTCCGAACGACTTTTTGTACCATCAGTGTACAAAAAAAACCCCTATGCATCTCTATCTGTTAGCGATATCTTATAACTAAGTGTCTTACGCTATAATATTCTGTTTGCCAAAGATTAGCAATAAAAGCTGTAGCTGCATTTATGTCACTGATAAAAAAAACCCTGACTTTAGACATTTCTGTTTCACAGTGTTGGAGAAGCAAGAGGGTAAAACTACAATTGTAAGTACACACTGAATTCCCTATATTCAGTCTATTCAATGTTTTAACTGTGAGATGTTCAAGATTGTGTTGCTTTGTGTGATAAGTATTTTTTTTCACTCACTCAATTATTTCGCATTTTATTTTCTTTATGTAATAGTCAGTAAATGATGTGATTTTAAAAGAAATGTTCAATGAATCAGTAGTGTTTTGTGTGCATTGTTTGTGTACTACCAGCCAAGTTTCAACGACTAAGAAGCTATCTTTAAAGCTGAGGAAAACACTAAACTTCACTAAATAGCTAGTTATTAAATGAAAACTTAAGTGTCATAAGGAATAGGAGTATCTCAATTTTGAAATTGAGTAACTTACTCCTCTGAAACAGAGTAATACTATGACATGTCCATCTATAGGACAGTTTAATCTGTATGAAGTTTATTCAGTATAGTCCAAAAATAAATATAATTCAAGTGTTGTAGGTGGATTTAAGACGACTCTTCCAAAAGCAGCAGATCTAAGGTGATGGTCCTAGAACTAAAATACTATATAATGCATTGAGCTAGCCATGATGTCAAATCCCTTAATTTCCAGACATGTACATTTTCACATTGGTAATAAAATACTATACTTACCAACGTAACGTTCACTGTATCACTTTACTAAGTGGAATAATGTTTGTCTGGCAGATTGAAGGCAAGATAGTGGACAGTCCAGCAGCACCTGAGCCTCCAAACCCTGCAGCCAAGTGTCCTATCTACAGATGGAACTTGCAAAACAAATACAATTATACGGTGAATACGTGAACAAGCACCAAGTTATTGAAAATAATCTGTAAAGATTTTTTTGGTCTAATGCAGTCTTATTCCCTTCAGGATGTCTTGTTGCTCAGTCAGTTTATCAGGTCAGATGGAGGGATGTTGCCCCGAAGGATTACCGGTCTCTGTAGTGAAGAGCATAGAAAGATTGCTGTTTGTGTCCAGATGGCACACAGAGCAGGTGTGTTTATTTTTGTGACTTGGGTTGTTTTTTTATTTCACTAACCCCACTAATTTCACAATCTGAAAATAAATGTATACTTATGTTTTAAAGGTCTATTCCCTGACCATAGACCCAAACTTCCAGAGGGACATGTCCCAAAACCCAAACCCAAGCTCAACAGGTATGTGTGTCTGTATCTCCCTCTGCTGTCTAATCGTTGTCGGTGTGATTGGCAGTTTTAAGTCAAACGAATAATAACGCTGTGTTGGTTGTACAGATACCTGACACGGTGGTCTGACAAGGCTGTGAAACCCATCTATAAGCGTGGGCTGAAGTGGTGTAAGAAGCGCATGGATGTTGGCCACCCGGCACTGAAGAACAATGTGCGATACTCTGTCAAACCACTTACAGTGAAACACTAGTGGCGAAAGGCCCGACCAATCACAAGAAGAGTCAGTGGAGCCATTCTGCTGGGATACAATTCTTAGTGGATTTTCACCCAAACCAATCTTTCAAATCCATGCATTTGGATTTACACTGACTTTTGTTATACTGCCCTGGGAAAAGAGCGAAGAGCTTTATCCATCTGTATTTATTTTACCTTTTGTTTATGAAGCTGCGTCATGTTTGTAATGGATCATGCTCAGCTCCACCCACAGTCATCTATTTTGTGTCTGTTGGCTTTCACAAAGCCCTTGAAGTGAACTCACTGACAAGTTAATGTGAACAACTGGGTCAGTATTACACTTTCAAAGTAGGTGGTATGTTGATTCTGTATACTCAAGGCAACACAGATGTGCAAATAAAATGTGTCCATTTAGTCAAGTCTCTCAACATTTATTTACTGGATAGAAGTAGCTTTTTTGCATGTGAACAAGATGAAGAAAAGTTTGTATTTATATACTTTTATTTCAGAATAATCCAAATTTAAACCTCAAAATATTGTGCATAGAGTAAATTACAGTTTTTAAAGCTGAAATTACAAAAAAAAAAAAGCCACATGAAAACGGCATCTTGAAATGAACTTAAGTTGGTTTGTTTATAACATGAAGGGAAGGTCCAGATTCTTTGTCCCGTCACCAATGTATATGTATCCATGCTGTGGCGTCATTGGCACATGATAGAAGGTCAGGCCGAGCCACAAGAGGCTACGAATCACACACACTTTGCTGGCACATTCAAACTGAAGGCTCCATGATCCTACACAAACACAGAAGACTCTTATTAGTCCAACCAATCATGTGAAACTATTTCTATTTATCTAAGGAGGAAGACTCCTCCTAATCCACAGACTGTATTATTGTGCTTCAATATTAGTCCTGCCCTGCTTTACACAGCTGTCTTCTGCTGGCTTTAATCTAAGCCACGGAGGATGTAGTCATGTCATGTTCTTTAGCAAACAGCTTTGTAATAATTGATAATCATTCAACCCTTACTATTTGTACAATATATTATGTTTCTGATCTTGATGCCAACAGCCATGTCTGTTAGTCAATTTGGGAATGACCATGAGCCTACAACCCAAAGAAATGACAACAAAAACAATTTAATTAGACATGTGTCTACACAGACAGGACGATAATCTATTACATGACCGTATTTTTTATGGATTTGTTGAATATTTCAGCAATTTCTGATTTAAAAAGCTAATTTCACAGTTCTGTATCTAACAGCATACTGTGCATTTGTGGTCTGACAGTTTTAGGTGGATACATGTAAATCCATAAATCATTAGGTGGAAACAGTTTACAGGATTTTTTTTGTGAAAGAGGGAAGGGATGGAATGTGTACGTCAGGATCTCAAGGGAAAGCACCTGTCTTTTGGTGGAGATAACATCATACCACAAGTTCCCCTGAGTCTCATTTTAAAAATGTTAGTCTTGCGTCTTTCTGCAACAGAGAGAAAAGAGCTGCAGCGAGCGAGGCATGGAGACAGCTGCGTACTATCTGCTGCGGCGATGACATTGCTGACAGCCGTATCAGCTCAGAGAACACACACAAACATATACAGTACACATGTGCAGCCCTCCTAAATCAAACCCCTGGTGCATGTTTGGTCATAGGCGCTACATATTTTTTCTTCCTCTTGCACACATACAGTTTCCTCTGTTAACTACAGCCCTGAGGCACCAAGGTCTTCCAACACATGTTAGACTATTCCCAAAGCAGGAGCTAGAATTTCTACCTTCTGTGATTTCAGATGAACCTGAAAGACTTATCAACCATAATTATTTAATACTTTCAACTGATGGTACAAGAATATATTTGAGAGAGAAAGAAAAAAAGAATGACCTCAAGTGGTACTTGTCTAAATCTAAACACACGTGTGTGTATATGTTTATCATCTAATTCAATGTTTCCTTGTTAAAAGTAACTTTCAAAAAGAGGTTATATTGTAAATTATTTGGGAAGTTGTTTTAAAAAAAATCATAACTGCTAAAACACTAGTGATTAAATGGCTTCAGTTTTGTTTTTACATCACTTCTTTTATTTCTCCTCCCCATGTACTGGAGTCTTGGAACATATTCCCAGAAAAAAAAAACAACTTCGTGTGTAGGTTGGTAAGACATGTGAGGGTTTCTCTATTTATTTTACCAAAAAAAGTCATGCCAAAACCAAAAGTTTCAGTTAGAATGATTTGGTTGGTTATTAGCCTTTGAAAAGACATCTGCTGACTCACATTCAGTTAAATCTCCATTATGCCTTTAACTAAATCACACTTCATTTGGTTCTAATGTAGCATGATAGTTGGAACACCCTGATATGAATAACCTCACACTGTGGTTCTGGCACTGTATTATGTCTCTATATTAGGTGTTCTTTTCTTTCTTTTTTTTTTTGCTTTCTCCAGCATCAACAAGAATAAAGAAAATGAAATCTGAGATGGATTCTAGTGAATTACTGTATAACACATGTCACAAACACAGTGAACTGTAGTAAAATTGTATGTACAGTCGCAGAAAAAAAATATTAGAACATCAAAAGTCATCAAGCACATTGATTATGCAATCAAATGCTAACTCCTGTGTGTATCATGTGACTGTAACAGAAAAGAAAACATGGAATTGCAATGTTGGTGATTGAAGAACTTAATGGAGACTGATTATTATCAAAAAAGTCATAGAAAATAGATATATACCAGCTCTGAAATTAAACTCTTATGAGTTATTTTTGCTGCTATCATTATATTTGTCCAAACAAATACACTTTTAGTTGTAGCAGGCATTAAAATGATCATGAGATTGAAAAGAGTAAGGGTGGTCTACGACTATGTAATGTGCTGAGCCTGTTCTTTTACCTTTAGGGATGTCATCACTGAGTACATCCATGAAGTCAATGACTGGGTTCAGATCAGCCATTTCCAGGATTGATTTCTTCTTCTGATTCTTTGATTCAGTAAAGTGGAGGAAATTATTCAGCTTCAAGGTTTCTAAGTGAGAAAGTCCTGAGAAATAATACAAAAGGACAATAAATCAAAGGCAGAAATTATGTAATATCACCAGAGTAATAAATGTATTCATTCACTGTGGGCACTTAATCCTTTGTATACGGTCATGGGAGGACTGGAGCCTATCCCAGCTCACATTGGGCAAAGGCAGTGTAAACCACAGATAAGTTGCCAGGTCAAAGGATTGATGTATTAACCATTTACTCTCACATTCACACCTAGGGGTTTTTTAGAGTAACATCAGGATGTCTAACCTGTTATGGTGTGTGTTTTCTGTGTTATGGGTGTAATCAGTAATCAATTAATATGTGCATACATGATGAACAATAGTTTCACTAGGCAGAAATATATATGTGACATTACCAAAGAATGTCATGCCTTTATGCCTGCGTTTAAAATAATAAATCTCCTTAACTTAATGAAACTCCACATGCATCAAGAAAATGATAACACGTCTCCATGACACAAGAGGAACACAATGATATGTAGCATATATAAATATATTAGTGATCGACCAATATGGATTTTTTTGGGGGTCAATACAGATTGATTTTACACCAGCCTTAGCCGATATTTGGAGCTGATACTGACTTTTTTCTCTGTCAAATGATAACAAATGCCAGAAAATCTTCTTTACTTACAATTACAAAACAATAAATGTGACAGCATAATAAATACTACCACACAAAGTTGTTTTTTTTTTCAGTGCGGACAGCAGATACATAATGAACTTTACCTGTCACAGTAAATCATGGTAGGGCAAAAAAGGCCAGATATATTGATAAAAAACCAATATATTAGTCTGTCAATTAAATACATATTTACCACCAAAGCTACGGTTCATCTGGACAAGTCCGTGAGGAGTCTTGATGAAAGCACCACGTGGCACCACAGACACTTCCTTATCAATCTGATGAACTGTCACGGCCAGCCTCCTTTCCTCATTCACCTTGATCTGTAACAAAGTATAATCTCTTACTTTTGTAAATTATAATGACTGTAAATACACCAGTAAAAGATCATTTGAGATCTAATGTGCAGTTCTCTGTGAATACAATATTTAAGAAGAAAACAGTCAGATACAGAAACCTACTGTGCAAAAGTGTCAGGTGACGATTAGGTTTGTTGTTTCTGCAAAGTTCAAGTGAACATCTATACAGTTGTGGAAAACATCATTAGACCAACCTTGTTTTCTTCTTCTTGGTCATTTTAATGCTTGGTACAACTAAAGGTACATTTGTTTGGACAAATATAATAACAATAACAACAAAAATCGGCCATAGTAGTTTAATTTCAGAACTGATCCATTTTCCATGGTTTTCTTAATAACCAAAATCCCTTCAGTTCTTACGTCAATGTCATTGTACTGACAAAAACAGTGCATTTAGGCAGTCCATGTTTTCTTTTCTGTCAGTTTTAGTCACATGATACACACAGGTGTTATTAGTACTTGAATGCATAACAATTTTTTTAATGACATTTAATGGTCTAATAATCGCTTCTGTTAATAAATTATACGTATTTCTCATTTGGTTTCCTTCAAGTACAACAAGAAAACACATTGAAGATGGTCACGATCTTAAAAGGTGCACAAAATGGAACTAACAGGGTTTTACAGGTTAAGTCACCATTTAGTGTAGTCCCTGTCATCATGACAAGAAGCACAAACATTCAACGCATTATAATGAAGTTAAATGACACTTGGCAAAAAAAAACATGAGAAAATTAATGCACTAAATCTCATATTTTGTGAAAAAACGATTAAAGGCATGACATGTACAGAAGAATGTCACCTTAAACTTAAACTATTTGGTTGATTGCAGGTTTTTTTTTTTTTCTTTCATTCATTCTTTGTTTTTAGTGTACATGTGTGATCACAGCAACTTTTACTGTTGGGAAGGTTTCATAGTATTGTACACAAGACTAAATGTGGGACAGTAGTTTACAGTTCTCATGCCCACCCCTTTATATTTAAAATTCCAAGGAATAACTGAAGTCTTTGTATTTTCTTAATACAGATCAACTGTTTAATATTATTTGTCATATAGCTTACACATTTTCGACTAAGCAGCATCACTTACCACGACCTCCTCCTCCTTTACATCCTCCTCTCCTTCCCCTTCTCTGTGAGTCTCAACATGTTCATACACATATGAGGGATCACCTATAAACCGACCCTTAGCAGCTACAGCTACTTCTGCAACCATGGACTCTGTGACAGAAGAGAGCAGGTACCAATCCATGCAGTTGAAGCTGTTGATGATAATGAAAATAATACTAGTCAGTTAACAATCGAATAGACACGTTGACTATAGAATTCATGATCAGTGAATAGAACTACAACCTGTACAGATATTTTCGATCCTTCATCTCATCTTCTCCTCTTCCTTGAGCGACAAAATAATCGTCCTTCAAACCTAATATTTGGCCCCAAAACAAGACTCTGTCAAATTTGTAGTTTTTCTTAAGGATCACCAAGGATGTCTGCAAGGCGGTTCTTTTCTCAAGGTTTAAAGTATGTCCGTTTCCTGCAACAAGGTCCAACGAATAGTATAATGAATCCGAGTCCATTATTCATATAACAGACGAACGTAAAGTGGAGATATTTATCGTAAAGGTACAAATATATATATATTATGGAAAAGTAGTGTAACTAACGTAACAAGTACATAAGCAGCTATAGCTGAGTCGAACGCTGGTTTGGTTGTTACTGACAACAAACCCTATGTTGTCATAGTAACTGTTTGGGTTATTTAATTTAATTATATTTCTATTTTTTTTTAAAATACTTTTGCAAGAAATAAATCCTATAGCCTAGGTATCATTTAAGAGGGCTACAACAAGGTCTAGCGAATAATTTGATGAATCCGAATCCATGGTTCATATAATAGACGAACGTAAAGTGGAGATATTTATCGTAAAGGTAAAAAATATATATATTATTGCAAATTAGGGTTAGCTACTTGTTAGCCAACATAATAAGTACGTTTATTTAGTTATTTTTTATTGGAAGGTTAACGTAGCAAGTACTTTAGAAGTTTTGTCGAATGCTGGTTTGGTTCTTAATGACAACAAACCGTATGTTGTCATAGTAACCATTCGGCTTCCGCTTATTTAATTGTATTCAATATTCATATTTAAATATTTTTGTAATATTGCAATTAATAAATTGTATATGCCTAATTTTAAGAGTATTGTAAATTTTTGGACGCCAGCAGTCCAATCAATCAATATACATAAATAAAATACGTTTTCCATAAGGGGGGTTTACCAGGAAAAATTAATATATATAAATTAATTAAAACATAAAATTAAACAGATAAAAAAAACTCATTCACATTTTCCTTCAGCCAGCATATTTCACTATTTAACCAAATTCAGAAATACTAGTAGGGTAATTCAACATGAGAAAAATACATTTGAGATTAAAATGACTTATTATAGACATCTGTCACAACCATAAGAAAACAGTCCTTACCCTATAAAGACCTAAACATCCATTACTGATCAAAATAATCTGATCTAAAAATGTTTACTACCTGTTGATCCACTAATCCTATCAATTCATGTAAATAATTGGTATAAAACGCAGTTTGTAATATTTTTATGGTCATCAGATATGACCCACTCAGACATTCAGAACCTTTGTAGTGAACATGGAAACATCATCATCTTCTAAAACCAGTAAAACCCAAGGAATTTGATAAATGACAGTGGATGTACATACTGGGTTTATGTTCAATTAAAGATGTACTTTACAAAAAAAGTCACATTTTCTGCAGTTTTCAATTAAACTTAATTGTAATCTAAGTTTTTATGAACATCTACATCATCGGTAAATTAAAATATAGGCAAATACATGATTTATACTTGAAAATGTAAAATTCAGAACCTAATATTTTAATAAATGGTAATAAATCAATAAAGGTAAAAAAAAGGGGGGAAAATTCATTTGGAGACTGTCACAAAAGTAGTTGTTTAAGACAAAATGGTTTTTATCTCTTGCTCATTTCAACTAAACCAAAACACATGTTCAAGGTAGATGAATGAAAAGTGTGTTCTTGGTGTGTTTCACATATCAGTCTCAGTAATGAAACAATGTCCATTCTTTGATAATAGTTGCTGTTCTACAGTTATGTGTTTTTGATCAAAGTTTCTGGAAGTCATATTCAGTTGAGCCCTACAGACAGCTGGCAGGATACATGCTTAGGCCCAAATTAACATTATTACTTGGCACAAGAAACCAGAAGCAACTTAGTGCGGATTTTTCACAATACTGTAACCATTAGTGTATTAACTAACAGAGACAACATGCAGACAGAAAACGAATGCTACAAAGGGCAGCAGAAACCTGAACATTCATACACTATTAAAGTATGGTGCACATTCTTAAGGGTAAGTTACTGGCTTATGATGACTTGGCTCATTTCCAGTTTCATAGGATTTAATCAATTTTAATAGGATTTACTGCAAAAAAAAAAAAAAAAATGAAAAAGAAAAAGAAAAGCTACATTGTTAGTCTGTTAAAAGGCTGAGATTTTAAGAAGTTATTTGCCAACATTTGAAAAGGTTACAGATTGGGATCAAGGTTATTTTGGAGGAGTGATGTAACTTCATGCAATATAATTTTCACAATTGTTTTTTATTATTTTTTTTTTATCAACATGCACATCATTCTGCTCTAATGAGTTCACCTTCTGTCATTTTCACCCATGAAATTAAGGTATCTTCTCTTCCATTCTGTCCTATAATTTTCTTTTATACATCACCAAGGTTTCACTTACCTCTTATGTTTTATGTGATAAGTACATTTTTAGAACAGTACTTTTTTTTATGCATAAGTTCTTTCTTTAGCTTGTGAGCTTATTAAAACAGGGTGGTGCTATCGCTGGTTTCTCTGTAGTGTCATGTGCAAATCCTGTTGAAAAGACACTAAATGAGCATTTGTTGTTGGGTTTGTCCTGGCTCAGATCCAACAGCCTACGCCAGTAAAAGCAGTGTGAAATTGGCTGAAGTTTCACTAAAAACACAACTGGCTGATTTCCAACAAATGAGTTTGGACAGTTTGACTATGTTGGATTGATCTTGCACTTGATTGCTATTTTCATCATCACCTTGTTTAAAGTCTCAAGTTTTCGCTCCCTCGTCATATATTTACTCCTCAAATTAAGTGTACGGTTGATTTAGAAAGACTTCTTCATTACAAATACACAAAATCAGCATTGTAATAACATCATCTTTGACATTATTAACCTCCCGAGACCCACAGGGGGGAAAAGTTTTTGCTTTTTTTATGATAAGTATGATAGTTAAAAGGATTGTGTTGCAACTTTTTTGTTTTCTCCAACACATTGTCTTTTTTTTTTTGTCAAATGTCCCTTGTAGTGGAACATTGGGACTTGTTTGATTATGGAATTAATTTTCAAATGGATTTATAAATAAACAGATACATAAATCCATGAAGAACAAACATTTGGATTATCTGTCTATGGATATTATTTTATTCTCTTGGTACCCAGGAAAGTACAAGTTTTGCCTTTTTTTTTTTTACATTATATAATTAGCTTTTTTTTTTTGTGGAAACAATGTAATTAAACTGATGCATTTTTAGATTTTTATGGGATGTCCTTTACAGTGGAAGCGTTTTTTTTTTTTCTTCTTCAAGAAAGCTGTGAAAGTCTTGTCCCCCAAAAAGAGGACTCAGGGTCTCAGGAGGTTAAAGATCCAACTATAGAAAAAAACATCCAAGCAGGTTTTAATTTTAATATCTATTCATTCCCATGCTTGCCTGTTCCCATACCACATTACATTTCCAGAACTCTATGTGTTGGCCGTAATTGTCCAAACAAAAGGACCTCGGTTTGGAGTCACATGTTTCGTCAGCAGTGGTGATTTCAGCTGCCTGGCCCTCTGCCCTTCTGGCTAATGTAGTCCACCAACAGAAAAGGGAGGGAGAGTGGGGTGACTTTTCCTACAGAGTACCCCACACAGAAGAGAACAAACAAGGGACAGCCCCTCACCAACCCACCCACTCAGCCACACAGACAAACACACTTTAAACTTTTTTTTTTTTTTTTTTTTTTTTCGCTCAGGATGGCACCTCATTAGAGTTGGCAGTGTAGGTGGAAGTTTTGGGGTTGGAGTAGGACACACACACCCCACTCTAACGTCTTCTTTCCCAATTGGCCGGGAAGGAAGTAAGACTTGGAATGCTACCATCAGCAGTCTTGTTTCTGGTCGCCTGGTCTCACTGCTCTGGGAAACTCACCTCCCAGGCGACCGGCGTTGCCACGGCACTAATCCTGATGGACAAAAGATGGGAGTGCCACAGAGCACGATGCTGCCAGACACTTTCATTGGCTGGCACGATCCCACGCGATGTCGTGATTGGCTAAGGCAATGTTTATATACAAATTGGAGCAGTCAGAGGTCACATCCATCGATCTTGACGGTGACATGAAGGAAACCTGACCCCACACCACCAGGCCCAGAACTCTCTAAATGGGTCTTAATTCCTATTTGATACACACAGACACACACACACACACACATATATACGCACTCACACACATACACAACAAGCTCTTTCTTAAGTTTAGTAGCCTGGGAGTGTAGAATTAAGTGAATACTGAGAGAGAGAGGGAGTGAAGTGACTAAATAATAGTGTCTGTAGTATACAAAAGCACAGACAACAACAATACCAAGAATGCAATGAGGGCAACAAGTTCAGTGGGCTGTGCACCTACATACAAAGACAGTCACAAAGGTTTTGGATTAACAGTGGATAAATATTTTTTTTTTTATCAGAGTAAAAGGAGTGTTGTTTAATCTTATAATACCTGAGAGAGAATATTCCTTAAGATTCACTCCACCTAGAATGGCATAATAAACTCCCCTAAATCAATATCTATAACAGACGGATCTCTTCTATTGCTTTGGTTAAATACTCAAGTTTTTTTCCTAAATCTTTAGTCACCACACCCACTTCTTTTCAGTGTGGATTAGACTAAAAAACTAAACATCAGCTGTAAAAACAGACATTTCTACGAGGTTACCAGCATGTGTTTTAAATGATTTATAAAGTGTGTGACTGCAGTTTATCCACTAGAGAGTACTAATATGTTGATATAATAAATAAAGTATGTTAGAAAATTCACAAACATTTTATTTGGCTGTAGTTTCACAGCAATTTTCCTGATAATTACCCAGATATTTCTTGGAAATTTAGTAGAAATGACAGGCAGAGTTAGTATAGTGTTCAGCTGGTACATTTCTAATTCAATTGCTATTGAAAAACACTGCCCACGTGAAAATATTTTAGTCTGTGTACAGGTGAACATGTACCTACAAGCAAGAATATTGGGAGTAAAGTTTCAAATAATGCACAAAAAAAATCATATTTTTCTTCAAATTTAATTTTACTTCATAATCATTCTTTGGTCAGAAGCTTTTAGAAATATTATTGCTTGGAGAAATTTGAAATACTATGAACCCATGACATTAAGCATTGGCAAAAAACCCCAAAACAAAAAAATCAACAGATCCTTATGAACGAATGTAAAAAAGTACATTATGGCAGCAGTCATCATGCACAAAAATCTATAGAATATTCAAAATGTACAGTAAATATGATTTTTTTTTTTTTTAAAGCAAGCTGTGTGAACATGAGTTTCCACAAATAACTTGAATTTTCATTAGAATTACATGGAACTTCAGATCAAACTTTCACACACCCTTTATTCAAAGTCCAAAACCATGTGGGCTGGAGATGAGCCAGTGAATCTGTGGTGTGTTTAACTTTGGGTCAAACTTTGGTGTGTGGTTTTAAAGATCTGCTGAGTGTTGCTGGACAGAGCTGCTTCCCATGCTCCTGTACATTATTCCTGCTTTACAGAGCAAGAAGAAGCAGCCTCTCAGGAAACAAGTGTACATTAAACACATAATACATGTTCAGAACTCACAGACCTATTATCAGGTGTTTGATATCAAACTCATCTCATTCCCACCTCATCCTCCAAGCCACATGAGAAGACCCCCATGTTATTAGTGCCCCAAACTCTGACCCAAGATAGTTTTCTCATGCAATTTTCTTTTCTTCTTTTTTTTTTCTTTCATACTTACGCAGTCTGTACCGATGTGATAACATACATACATGTAAAAAAAAAATCCTATTTTAAGTTAACTTATCACTGTCACCAACCTGAAGATGTTTTTCCTTTATTGCTTAATCACACACAAACATACATACACACATACATATATATATACACACACACACACACATACACACTGTACATGCAATAAAATTATTCATGAGAAACAATTTAACTTTTTTTTGTTCAGTGTTATGTCCGTGTAGACTGTATCTCCTGTGAAGTCAAATCTCACAACATTTAAAATGCTGTGGGAATCTCCCCAAATTATATTTAAACTCTAGAGTTTCCATACTAAAAACTACATTCGGTTATAAATAACACTTCAAAAAACCGAATGAAGGTGAATTTTATTTATTCTTTTCTCATATTGTTCATTCAGGTGGTCTCTCAGTGAACTTGTGTTCAACTGTAAAAGAAAACCACACCATGCTGCGTTAAGAAGTGCTTAAGAAGTAACAGTTCTTGATTTTTGTTGCTCCTTTTCAGGTCTGTTGTGAGGTTCATTGATCCGTGGCTACAAGTCACTGCTAATAACCTAGATTATGTTATTAGTTTAGCACTTCATTACCCCTATTTAACAACTACGCTAATCACATTTCTATTGTATCCTAAATGCCTTTAAATGACCACAGAGGTCCTTCTTAGCTGTGGCACACATTTTGATGTGACAGAGACAAAGCACAAGAAAAGAAGAGGCAAAGGGGAGGGAACAGGAAAGGGAGTCAATAGTAAAAGATCAGGTGAGGGGGTGGAGCTACTGCAATTGTCACCCAAACAGTCTCATTCCAATGTCAGAATAAGTTAGAAATTCTCTATGCAACACTGTGCAATTGTCCCTTTTCAGGGCTTTGCAAATGTAGCAGAGATTAAAATACAGCTCAACAGTGCCCCCCACTGACAAACTATGCCTGGAACTAGAAAGTACTTCATTTCAACATTATTTACATTTTTCATTAAAAAAAAGCACCTTTTATTAAAGTATTATTGACAATAGGAAAATAGGCTATCCATTATAAAGTGCCAATTCATTCTTATGTCTAGTTGCAAAACCTATGGGAATACGGATATGTATGTGTCCTGTCATCTGCTACAAAAGTAAGAACACTAAGCTCAGTCAGTAAACACCAGATCTCTACTGGTATACAAGTGCTTTAGAAACTTTATGCAACAACTGGTGCCAGGCAAAACAAACCCTGCCCCTTGCAAATGTTTTAGCTCCTAATGGACATCTTCCTCTCAAAACATCAGACTAAGGGTTTGATCTTTGAAGTTTGCTCAAGTCAAAGGTCAAGATATCATTTTGGAGCCTACTTGTCGTTTCCCATTTGTCAACAAAAGTAAGTTAGTACTTATCATCACTCTTTTTGGAGTTTAAAATCATGTGACCTTGACTTAGACTTTTTAAGGTCACTCAAGGTCAAAGGTCATAATACCATTTTGAGCCATGCTAGGTTTCCTATCTGTCAATAACAGTAACTAAGTCTTTATTGCCACAAGCCCCCCCCCCCCCCCCCCCCCCCCCATTATAGTCCGCTTTCTTTTCTAGGTATCGACTGAGTAACCTCTGACCTCTTGGGTCAACAATAGGTCAAAATCTATACACATGAGTTTCAGAATTGAAAAGTATTTTGGTGCTCATTGGAAGTCTCTGAGATGAAGAGTTCAAAAGTTATATCCCAAATGACATTTGGACATTTATTGTGACCTTTGACAGAGTGTTCAAATTTGTCCTTCAAGGTTCTGACGTTAAATGCACATCATCAGTGAGAGCAAATAGAAGCTGTATGCAAAACTGAATATACAGGAATTAAAAAGGAAATTCCTGATTTGCTCTCTCTCTTATCATTGTGAAAACACATTGGTGAGTTTGACCTTAACTTTCATTCACCTAAATTTAATGGGATCTATTCTGAACCACCTTGCACCTTTCCTGGAAATTGGTCCAGCAGTTTTTGCAGAAAGTTGCTGACAATATAACTGAACCAACAAATTCCCTTGGCAGGTGTGTGTTGGGATAAAAAGAGAGTGTCATTAAAAGTCTTCTAAGCTCCATCTATCTGAACATGGTACATAAAACAAGTTTTGCATAATTATTTTGTTCCAATAGTTTTTGTACAATACCCAAATAATGGCTATTGCAGTCATTTTCACATAAAACATGTACGAAGTCTTACTTTGCCAAACATTCTGTGGTGATTTGGTCCTTCTCATAGAGTTCTTATGAAAAAAAAAAGTGTGCTTTATGACAGGTAACAGTAAAGAAAAGACTTGGCAAATTCCATATGGCTCTGCTATGTAGGTGCAAAAGATGATCCAAACTCACACTAAAAGTCCCAGTCTTACTGTCTTCACAATTCAAAGTGATATACATACAACTGTTCATACATTTCACTCAGTCATTTGACATACTGTCCTCCTTTGGGCTGGAGCTGTAGGCTGTGCTGCCCTCTGTAGAGCCATAAGACTGTGACAGTGTAGACAGTGGAGGCTTTGCGGGTGATTTTGGATTAAGCACTCTGGGGAGGTAGACCTGTTCAAAGACAACAGAAATATTGATCAGGATATTTGTCCAAGTTGAATTACATGTGTTCTTCTTTCCTTGCAAATGTTTTTGAACGTAGTGATCCGAGACTGATAGAGGAAGCTTCAGATATGACCTCAACATGTGGAAATGGGGAGCGTGACCGAGCTTAGATAAGATAACATCTAATCTAAGACAATAAAATTAGATTTTTAATAGATGCAGAACAGGGAACAAATACAAGTGCCGTACCATGGTGTTTTCTTCCGCTTCGCCAATTGTATCTTCATCTTCCTCTTTCACCTGTGTGGGAACATAAACATAATGAAACCCCAGTTTTAAGAATAACAAAACATTATACAGCAGGGGCTACACAAGCACAGCACATACTCACCACATAGTTGTGTGGACTGAGGTACATAAAAAGACCAAAGCAGGTATAGCTGACGCAGATGAAAACAGTGATACACAGGACTACCAGGGTGAAGAGAGATGTGGGAGCCCAGAAACCTGAAACACACATAAAATATACTCACACAAGAAGTTTGTGAATAAAAGGTGTTGCTTACTACCCTCCCATCTGTGAACAAATAAATGCATTGAATGATTGCAGGAAATGAAAATAAAACAGATTTGAATTCAGCCATTTGAATTCAGACTGACCACAAAGTCACTGTGGTATACAGTGTATCCATCATTAAATTTGAAAGACTGTGTTTACTGCAGTTGAGAAGGTTTGGAATCTGACATGTAAAGACTATTGGTCAACTGTTTAGAACATCTTAAAAACAACACACATCTAACCTGTTCTCAGAACAGAAAAGAAGTAAAGCCATATTAAGCAGATGATTGGTGCAGCAAGAGCTTGATTGACAGCTCCCATGTGGACCTGGCGGTCCAGGCGGGCAGGCAGGTAGGCAAAGTACAGGTTGTGTTTGTCCACCAGATGCTTCAGCATCATGTAGAGCAGACCTAACAGAGTCAGGCAGAAAAAAAATTTTTGAATACGATATACAGTAATGATTTTACAGGGAGCACTTTTTAAAGGATGTTAGGCAGTACTATTTGAGGTAGACAACTTCCTAAATACTCACCAAAAGGCACAATAATAGGACAGATGATGCTGTAAGCCATAATAACAGAGAAAACACAAAGAGTCCAGCCATACATCGCTCCATATTCAAACTCATATGCCTGGTTCTGCAAACAGAAATCAGAAAGTCAGATGACCTGTAAGTGATGAGGAATGGGCATTAAAGAAGGGCTAGAATGGGGGGAAAAGCTACTTAAAAGACAAAACAAATCCATATTCAATGTCATTATGTTATTACAGGATCTATTATGGTGTTTAAAGAATGAAGGATCAGGTAAAATACATGACAAATGAATGCATTATTAATTTCAGGCCATTTACAGCACAATGTGATGAAAACAGATTAGTGACCCATTGATTCATTTACTCTCACATTCTCACTCTGGTGGTGATGAACTACATTTGTTGTCACAGTTGCCCTGGAGCAGACCAACATAAGCATGGCATGGCCACCAAACATTCATACACCAGTGTGAGTAGCAGTGGAGGCAAGGAGGGTCACAATGGACAGAGCAGGATTCGAACCACCAACCCTTCAGTTACTGGACAACCCGCTCTACCAACTGAGCCATGGCCACTCATAAATTTAATTTCTTACACAAAATGTCATAAGATACACGAAATCAGTTATCATAAGAAAAGCATTAAAGGCAAGGACAGTAATTTGATAAAAAAAAAAACCAACTTTCTAAATCTGTTGTGTACAGTATGACATGAACAATGCCTTTACAAACCTGTTTGACATATTTTCTTTCAGCAGCAGAATGAGCAAATGCCATACGGATGGTGTAAAGCAGTAGCCCTGGTAATCGTAACAACTCCATGCCAGAACCAACCAAAGCTGCTGCAATCACGTAGTTGACAAAAAATGCTCCTTGATCAGGTAAAAATACACACCTGGTGTAAGAACAGGGCACAAAACAAACAGACAAAATGTTTCTGTATGTGTTAAGCCATCACTTTAAACTGTTATACAAGATAAAAGTATGAATAACTTACTCAAACCTCAGTTTCCCATCTGAAAGAAACTGTTTATCAAACAGCCATCGGAAAAAAACTGCAAGACTAAACAAATGTAAATGCAGAAAGTCAGGAATGAGTCCACAACCCACCCCCTCATAAAAAAAAAAAAAAAAAAAAAAAAAATCAATAAAATGGAAAATTAACATTTCAATTAGAGTTAGGTAACAGTTGAATTACAAGGCAGATCATGAATTCATCCTCTTATGCTGTCTTTTATATATATATATATATATATATATATATATATATATATATATATATATATATATATATATATATATATATATATATACATATATATATATATATATATATATATACATATATATATATATATATACATATATATATATATATATATATATATATATATACATATATATATATATATATATATATATAGTAAGATTTAAGTTTATTACAGCAAAATATAGGAAAATGTAATGTAGATAGATGTATATTTAGCTGTTGCTGCTGGATTCACAAATTACCTTGTGAGTCCTAGTGAGGGGAGGATAAGTACCATGAAGAGAAGGAAGAAGTACAGCTTTCGCATCATACTCAGTTGCTCACTGGACCTGATGTACAAATGGAAGCAGGTAAAAACATTTTTCTCTAAAAGAATGAAACCAACCATTGCACCAACACTGTGTTCTGTGTGTAATACCTGCTCCAGTGTGCTTCTCCTAGGGTTGAATAGTAGACTATTGTAGGCAGTAATGCAGAGAAGGACCACAGCAGGAGAGTGGGGAAGAACTGACTGATGATAGGACTCTGTAAAGAAAAAAGAAATACCTGTGAAGCCTTAGCTATGGAAGCACACAATTACACATCAGCTCTTATAAGTCTTACATTGAGATAGTAGATGGGCTTAGTGACATCAAACCGGTCCAGTGTGTGTATGATGATGGTTGGAGTCGTGAGGAAAGTGAGGAGGAGGAAAAGAAAGATGTTGAGCATCACATAGCGTATGTACCATACGAAGCCCTGCACTGACAGATTGGCCCTGTTAGATGAAAAAAAAAAAAAAACATGACAGATGAAACAAGACAGTACTGTGTAAAATCCAACAGACTTCTATTCATTTCCCTCAAAAAAACTGAAATGAAAGATAATTTTTATGTTTCTCCTACTGTTCACCAAGAAACACTACTATACATAGCAACACACTGTGGATGAGCAGGTTATATGCAATTCACAATAGTAACAAAATCAAACAACACCAAGCAATGCTAAATGTGTGGAAAAATGGTTTCTCTAAATGACGCAGCGCTATTTAGTGTGATATGGTGTGTTTGTGTGATGCAATTTAAAACAGCAAAATTCCATCCTTGTAAAACTGTGGCTGTACCGTTACATATCAACATGAAGAAGTAAGACCAATAAATACACAGCCAGATTTATAAAGGGCTGTGCAGCTTTTTCTGGTGCAAAAGCAACACAACGGAGGTTAAAAACGTGCATACATATATATATATATATATATATATATATATATATATATATATGCACATCTCTCACTACAGATCTCACTGTGGGACCAAATACTGTGTGATTTCTTGTCTAACAACATGACAAGTGGTTCTTTGTGACTTCAGCAAGTAATTTCATTTCAATACAGTGAAACTAGCTGTCATTTTTTGTGCAACATTAGGTGAAACAGTAAAAAAGAAAAGTATAATTTAATTCGAATCATTCTTTTGGAAACTGCAAGTTAATATGACTGAATTATTACCCAGTCCTTTTAGTTCCAGTGTAATAAATATGAAGTTGTGCAATATAATATATAGCATATAATCACAGGTGGGTTTTTGAAACCTTACCAGAACACATTTTTGGGAGGAGGTGCATAGCTGACTGTCCAATTTTTTACTTTCAGAGGTCCACTGATAGACGATGGTTGTGGCTCCGGTCCACAGAAACAGCCCCTACTACCACATTCTAGTGCATTGAAGTCTTTCAGAATACTGTAATGAGTGAATTACAGCATTACTAGGTTAGTAACGCATATTTACCAACAAACAGTTAGAAATATCTTCTGTCTATCAATGCCTGTATACAGTAAAACGGAAATTTACATATGGAAACCAGAACAAACAAATAAACACAAACGTTAAGCTAAATAAAAATCAGTGATGCTTTAAAAAAAAAAAAAAAAAAAAAAACCAGCCAAACTAGTAATTATCCAGCAAAGAAATGATGGCATTGGTATTACATCAGCCATGTGTCAGTTGTATCAATATTACATTGTTATCTGCTGCCAGTATTGAAAGAAACTTATAAATGAATACTCACTACTTGGCCATAGCCTCAGTCTGAAGCGTTACAAAGGCAATCCCCAGGGGGCGCTCTGGTACCAGTTCTACCTGCTTCCTCACCTCTTCAAGCAGCTCTTTTTCTTTACTGGTGTAATACTCTAGAGCATCAACCTATAGAAACACACAAACACTGTTATTACCGTACCCCCCCGAACGGACAAGGGGTCTTTTTTATTTGAGTCGGTTTGTGTGTTTGTTTGTCTGTTGGTTTGTTTGTTTGTTTATTAAGCAGCTTTATGCAAAAAAAAAAAAAAAATTAATACTACATTGATTTTCATGAAATTTTCACAAAAAGTGTAAGGTGGGTCATTAAATTTGGGTAAATGTAGGTCAAAGGCCACAGTCACCAAAAACATGTTTTCACAATGATAAGAGACAGGGCAGATTAGGTAAGAATGTATATGTGTGTGTCACATGTCATTAACATAAAGCACCAGTGTTAGATAATTTGTCTATTTTACCTTTTCACATCCGGAACAACAACAAAGTTGACCACATATACGGGGATTAATCATTTCACGTTCCCCTGTTTTTTCTATCAGACGCTCATAGTAGCGCAGGTTTTTCCCAGCTCGCATTCTGATACGAAAAAAAAAAAAAAAAAGTTACTTTAGTTTGAGAAGATTAAAGTTAAAGTAAATATCTGTCAACATATAATCATTATATAAACATTACCCTCTGGTCTCTGTGGATATTAGGAGTCATGCAAAATTAAATATCACTTCGTATTGAAAGTAGAATTGCTTTGACATGTGAACTATTACCTCGGTACACGTTCAAACATTAAAGGCACCCAATAAAACTGAAAAGCAACAGCAATAATACATAATATAATGAAACTAAAACAAGACAATGTGACATTAACACTTTGGGCTTCTATAATTTTCGAGGCCGTCTTTCACTATGATAATAGATTAAATAAAATAATATTTGCTAGTAGGATTTTAAAAGAAGCAGAGCACTACACACTAGAATAACCCTAGAAATGCTATACAATAACAGTGAAACCATGAGCTTCAAATATGATGCAAGTGCTGGCATGTATAAGAGCATTAGCTAGTCCCATGAATTCTATCTGCTTCAGATGTCTTACCTTTCTTTATCAAGGTGCATAAGTTTGGCTACATTATAACCCAGGTTAACAGCACACACTCGACAGGTAGGGTACGCCTCCCTGGTGAAAAAAGGTCCCCAATGACATTGAGAAGAGGCCCAGAGGTGATGTGAAAATGTATACTTTCAAGATCATACTAGCAATAAATATGAAGAGAGATATTTCAAAGACAGAAAGCTACTGACGTAAAATGGGTCTTTACAGCCTCCTCTGTTGCTGTTTTCGGCACTGAACACACAAACAAGGTATTTCTGGTCTGTGAACAAAAAGCAACAGTGAATCAATTAAAAGTGAAATTGAGTGGCTCTTAATATAATTCACATGTTAAGCATGTTTAGTTAGCAGTAGAAATACAGAGATTATCTGAAGTAGTTGCATACTCACTGTTTCTCGGCGCATGTCTTTCATTTGTGATGTATGACGTCGCAGCAGAAACACCGTCAGAGTCAGGTACAAAACTGCAAACACTGTGTGCAGCCATAACCAGTTACTTCTGGCAAACACAATCATATAAAACAATGAGTACCATGAAAGTGAAGGGAAATACTAGTGTTTGTTTATGCATCATCATTTTTCAATTTCTTCTTTTACGCTGTATTTACCCCTTTTCAAGATTCCCAATAGTTGTCCTTCCAAAATTCTTTGGCTCGTCTCCTGAAAATGAATACATTGTGTTTCTGAAAAGATGCAATGCTGTTTCAAGTGTACTTTTACGAGCTTTAACAAAACAGTAAAAAAAAAATGTAAATATTTATTACATGTGTGAATATTAATAAGAGTCTTAGACCAAGGTTTTGATGAGTAACCCTTGTCTTAAAATAACTAAAAGTACATTTGTGCAGAGAAACTAATTGACTATTGGTTATACAGTACAATCTCTTACATAACATCACTAAATGCACAACTACCAATCACTGTTAACATTGCTCAATTTATATTATACTAGATTATAAACTTGAGTCTTTAAGCATAAAATAAAACCTATGTAAAACTCACCTAAGAGTTCTCCCTTTAGATTGACAGGCAATATGACAGAAAGGGAGGTGAGCGTTATGATGAACAGCAGGAAGATCAAGTGACGTTGGAAGGACAGGTAGTGAACCGAGTCCATTCCACATCTGGTTTGTATCTTATCTTCACTGAAACAAGACGAATACTGATTAAAAACAATAACACGATATAATTACAGCAGTAATTAGTAGTTACTCACTCCATTCTAAGGATGTAAGGCAACCAAGAGCAGAAGCCCTAAACAGAAAAAGATATTCAGATGTAATTAATCCAAACATTTTATTTAGAATTATTTGGATAATTTTGATAAAACAAGAGTAGTGTCAATGACTGACTTTTGTTCTGATAACATACTTTATTTGATGTCACTACTGCACTGCTAATTATTTTCCTTTATTAATACTGATTATGTAGACAGGACATATTTTCTCATACCATTTCATACTCCATTTCATCCGTACTGGACATCATGGAGGACATACGACGAAAGCGATGGTATGGTGACTCTGTTACCCTAATAAAAAAAAAATAGCAGTGTCAAAGACTGTCATATTTTATTAAAAAAAAAAAAAAAACTTTCTCCAATTAAATAGCCCCAAATCTTTTTCATCTGATTAAATTGTGGACTGACCCATCATTGTCTGCAACCAGTGCTAAACGTCCGTAGTCCCAGAATTTCCTCCTGATAATAGAAAAAAGGATCAGCAGTACCTAAAGGATGGTGAAAGGAGATTATCCAAATTATTTTACAAAAAGGATACATTTTACAGAAGCCATTGTTAATTGTGCAATACAGCGAAGAAGGATTGTAAACATTTTTCTCTTACGACCTTTGAAAGCAAAGACAAAGGAAACAAATAAAAGTGGTCACATGATTCTATATAAACTTTAAAGGTGAAGTGAAGTCAACGACACTGAACTGCACTGGGTGATACAATTATACAGATAATTTATTATTGGCACCCCCTTCAACAACTCCGGAATCTTGGAGAAAATTGCGATTTTATATTTCCTGCCAATTCTCGGGGAGTGCAGCTGGAGTTCAGTTCTACGTTATGTCACGAGTTGGACCCAGTCCTCTATGTTTACCATTGTCAGCACATCTACACTGGTTCTTTTTTGTGCATTTTGTACTGATAGTTTACTAGAAAACACTTCCAACAGCTGAGAATATCTGTTCAGTGGCCAAGGAAAGCAATCATGGTGACAAGAGAAAAAGAAAAGGGGAAGAAAGGTGAATTAATTGACAGTATTATTAAGTTTCTAGGTATAAACAATATAATATTCCCACAGTACTTGCCACCCCGGCCAGCCTAAAAGAGTCACCGTTTTATTAATTTTAAAGAAATTAAATGCACATTTATACTAGTGGCACTAAAGATGCCATTTACAGCTTCCAAACTGCTGATTTTTGGGGGTTTGGGCACAGGTAAAGTTAAAAGAAATGTGAGCAGGGAGTGGACACGGAGGTGACAAAACAAAAGCAGATTCATGGATGGAACCATGGATCCGTGGTTGATCAACAGCCAGTTGGTTTTCTTTTGAAGGAGCTTTATATCAAGCCACAGATGTCACTGACAAGCATTCACGGTATGTGTTTTAGCCAAAAATAAAAATAAAAGTTCCTGGCTTTTGCTTGCCGTAACCAGACCCATGTTTATGGGTTTAATGTACGTGGGTACGGGTTGGTAAATTTGACTTTAGCTGAAATTAGACTTGACTTTAGCTGAAATTAGAAGCTACTTTGCTAGCGTTAAATGTCAGACAGACGAGTCTCAGTTTTTTTGTTTTTTTTCAAAAGCCCAGTAAATATGATGAAGTGAAAAATATAGTGGAAAAAGGACTGATATGGTGGACGATGATGATTATCACCCTAAAGCAGGAGTGCCAATCCTGGTCCACGAGAGCTACTATCCTGCATGTTTTAGATGCATCTCTCATGATCCCTAACACACCTAATAATTCAAGTGCTAAACCTCTCCTCAAGCTCTACAGAAGACTGATGATGACCATCAGGTGTGTTGGAAGAGGGATACATCTAAAACATGCAGGATAGTAGCTCTTGAGGACTAGGATTGAGCACATCTGCCCTAAAGATTCACCATTCTATACTTAATAATTGGCTGTCCTCCCCATCACTGCACGTCTCGATGTTGGAATCCCCCTCCCAACTCTGGTTTTCTTGATCACTGGAACTGCACTTGCTATAGTCTGCCATTGTTGTTTTGAGTGAAGGATCCCTCTCATGATGTCACGCAGTGTCATCTGCACTACTTCTGGTTTGTTTAGCGCTGCCAGCCAGACGCCAAGGTTTATCGGCTCTTAGCTTGGCCATCGCACGGCCTAAACATTTCTTTTGGGTGTTGAACAATACTATAGGTAATAAGGAATTAATTTGCTATTCCATTTGTGTGGCTTCAGTTCACCTTTAACTTTTAACTACTGATCCCATCCTGAACTGACAGAAACACACATACCAGGAAGACAGAGAAGTCCAGCAGCAGCACGACTGGCACTCCTCCAAAGTGGTTTCCCATGAGGACAGTAGTTCTGTTGGTGTTGTAGCAGCTGCCGTTGTCCGGGAAAACATTGGAAGATGATCCATTCGAGACCAACCACTGTTCCCACCACTGGGAAGACATGGCTGGAGAGGAACCACTAATTTGTCTGCAAAGATTCCCAGTGAAATATTTAATGAAACATTGATTACCCAATTAATTTAAGATGTCTCAGTAGTTTTCTTCCTTAAAAGTAACAAAACTAATTTGAGAACATGTAGCACCGCGCATAAAAATAGATATTGAATTTGGCCAATTAATCAGCAGCTGTAGGATCTTTTAGAATCTATCATCTACTTTAGACCACTGGTTAATAGCCTTAAAAACTGTGAGCACCAACATCTTTGGAAATTATACTTCAAAAAATTTATAATTCACTACAAATTTTAACACACTTATTAATTAATAACTTGGAGTTGGACATGCAATGATTCAGGGACATTTATTTAGGTATTTACTACTTGGATTTAGATGTTCAATCTTACATATATATATATATATATATATATATATCTGGTTTTAATAATATGTAAAATATGCAAAATGTGTTTCCAGTGTTAAATGTCTTGGAATATATTGGCTGACTCATCCATTTTTCCTGCTCCAAACTATTACTTATGTCCATCTGTCTTCACCTGTAAGTGTTTCCACTGCAAACTAAACAACATGGTAGATGTGTTGGGTTGGATATTATGGATCTTGTAGATAAAATAAGTATAGTGTCTAGAAGATGGCAACATTTGTCATATTTCAGTTATATGTGGTAAATATTTTGCATAATACCATAGGCGCAGATGAATGGGGGGACAGGGGGGGGGGGGGGGTGTCCCCTAAGATTCAGATTGACCTCGATCTTTCTTTGTTTATTTCATTAAAAGCCTACAGTATGTATATTTATATTTGTCAAATATATCCCATACAAGTGTTAGTTTACATTGCCTAAAAAGCAAACAATAATTGCATTGTTATTTGTCCTCTAGTATTCAATTATTTTCGGGTTACACTAAAAAAAAGAGGGGTAAATCATTATAATGATTATTTTGACAATGAATGCTCAATAAAAATATTATTGTGTGACTGCCCTACAATCACCTCAACTACTAAGCAACTTTTTTTTTTTGCATGACGTGTTCAGCTGTAACAGTAGATTAAACAGATGCTGCTGATAATAAACCACTATTTCTTCCTGTAATATTTAAAGACATAGTTACATATCAGCTGTCTCCATTTGTATGCTGTTGCTCTTGTCTCGTGAGATCCATAAATTAGCCAAGGCAAGTTTATTTACTGCACTCTTTTCACACAACGAAAGTCAAAGATAATACCTAGAAAATACATAGATAAGAATAGAGATTAAAGACAGTAAAATAAATAAATATAGTGTATTAAAAGGTACATAAATTAAAGCAAGACAAAACATAAACAGTGTCAGTAATAGACAGAGTCACTTTTCCATAACAGGACAGTGAGTTTTAATATGTCTGACACTGAGACCAGAATGTGGGTGTCTCTGTCACACTGAATCCTGACCCTGGGGCCACAAAATCTGTCTCTACGGTTCCGGTTCATATCCGGTCCCGCTCATGACAGTTAGTTAACAGAGACCTCGCGCCCCACCTTTCCTGAAATAGACGGACATCGCTCTGAGTCACGCGGACACACTAACAACTTAAAATGCGTGTCATAAACGCTGATTTCTGTCACTAAAACGTGGAACTAAAGTAGCCGAGTAACAAAAATGTAAAGTAGAGTTCCTACTTTATTGTGTTTAAGTTAAACGACGACGGTGCGACCAGTTAAAAAAAATAAAAAAATTTAAGTGTTCGTTTTTAAGACAGCTGTTGGTTATTTTGACAGTTAAACAGATGTGTCAGTAATTTACATGAACACACCAAACCGAAAGTTTAATAGTTTTGTGTGAACACTGTAAATAACACACTATATTCTGAGTCATCAAACGCAACTGTTGAGTGAAAGCGAATTTAAATTAACAGCTAAAAGCTAATTTTTATTTGTACTTCGGTAACAACACATAATGCCAACGTAGCACGAGTATTTACCTTTGTCTGGAACAAACAAACACATATATAGGTAGGTAAATGGCATGTAGACAGTCTTACCTATTTGTTTGGGTGTTTTAGCCGAAAGAGAAACTTCTGTCTTCTGTAAATAGCAACTATGTACGAAACATTACCAAACTCCAGTCCAACGGCGCTCCATGTTCCGCGTCTGCGCAGTCGTCAAGTCCCGTGTTCAGGGCGTTAGACCTCTCCCACTTTTTGTGCACAGTAGTCACTGTGAAATTAAAAACTTCGCTACTTATGTTATTGGGACGGCGAAAAAAAAGACATGTCCATTTTGTGCAATTAGATAATACTTAAAAAGACTGTGTGGTCCAGGTTATTATTATTATTATTATTTTTAGAAAAATGAGAAAGCGTGCAAAATGAAGCTGAAGTGGAGAAAAAAAAACATAAATGGGGGGGGGGGGGGGTTAGAGTGCTACAATGATGGAAGGAGTGTTTAGGATGGCAGTAGTAGAAATGGCGTGAACTTGTTGCACCAAAAGTTATTTAAAAGTCCTGTGAAAGTAAAATGTACTAAAATGCACTTGAAGTATGAAAAGTAAAAGTCATTGTGTGTTTTGTGCCCTTTCAAAAGCTTTTCAGCTTCTCCTTTCACATAAGGTAACTAAAAAAGTTACTGTTCTTATCCTTGGATTGATCTATCTATCTATCTATCTATCTATCTATCTATCTATCTATCTATCTATCTATCTATCTATCTATCTATCTATCTATCTATCTATCTATCTATCTATCTATCTATCTATCTATCTATCTATCTATCTATCTATCTATGTGTGTGATTAAATATGAATGAATGAATGTGCAAGAAAATTATCCATTTATAGTACTGGGCAAATGGTCACCCTCACCTCTGTTGGGTTTTCATAGTTGAAATGAGCATTTATCAGTCTCTCCTTAAGTTACAACAAAAAAAAATACTGTAAATATATGTACAGTATTAAAAGCACAAACTACTAAATGGTTTATAAAAGTTTGTATCAGAATCTATTGTGACCTGTTCCCATCACAAAAACTCATCCAAGCAATGTGAAACGATTGACGCATTGAGTGAAACTTTATGTAATACCCCAGAGAATTAGTGCACTAAATTCAATTCACTTCAATACTTTCTTATCATGTATATAAATCACAATGAGACAGTGGTTCAAGCATTTTTAAATAGATGCTTGAAATCCCATATCTGAACAAAAGAGTTAAAGACGTATTCAAAGCAAAACAAGATCAGACTGAATACTTGTAATTTGTAGAGGTTATTTGTTTTTAATGTCGTACATATTTCTTTTATATCCTGGTTGTATCTTAATATATAGCCTGGAAATACAGTATACATGTGTGGTCATTGTTACTTTACTGAAACAAGAAGCTTAATGGGGGCCTAACATTTTTTGCACAGTTCTGTATGTGTGAATGATGTGTATGGATTCATGTTTGGGATTCATTCATTTGTATGTTTTCATTAACTGAGTATGTTCATTGATTCATTAACGTGTATACTGATGTTGCTGTTTAAGTTCAAACTCATTTGAACTACTTTATACATCATATTCTATACAATCATATGTTTGTACAGTGGTATCACAAATCCAAGTGTGTATGTGTGTATGTATATATATATATATATATATATATATATATATATATATATATATATATATATATATATATGGCTTAAGATGAAGATGAATTGGTCAACTGTGAAAATGTAAAAAATGTACATGTATGTATATACATGTAAAATGTATATACTATTATTGAGCACATTTAAAGACACACGCTTTCCAATGGACAGGAAATGATCAGTTGAAATGTACAAAATTTGCCTCTGAAATGTGATAGTGGTATATAATTTTCGAGTTGCACAATATAAAAATTCAAGTAAAGTAAATCACACTCAAATGTGTTTGTGATTTACATTATAAAGCAATTTATTCATTCCTCTTTACTTCACAATTAAAGCGCGCTCAACGCACAGAGCCATTAATTATCATAATGTCACTTACAAGTCAGAAGGTACATGAAGATAAATTTGATTTTAGCTGTTTAATTATGTAAAAGAGAAAGAGAACAGATGTTGTTTCAGAGTATCATTTAATAGGTATAATGTTTTGGCAGGGCAAAACACCAACAGGACATAGAATTGACAAAGCAATCAAATGACAGTAAATACTTTTCAGTCATATTTCTATACACAGCTAAACAACACAGACTTTACTGTAGACCTGTTTGTTGTAGTAGGTGTTACTTCCTTAATCTAGAGGTATATTTCTCAACCTCAGTAAGGGAAGGATCTTGAGTTTTTCTTCCTGTTCTTTAAGTATGGTAGAAATATGACAACTATGCTATGCTTGCAACCTCTAATCTCTTACTAAATCGACATGAATCATATCACAAAATCGGTTAGTTGGTGAAAAATAACAAACCTTTTTTCTGATCCACCGCCAGAGAAATAACTTCAGTGTATGGATAAGATGTTCTCTATTCCCCACAAATGGTGACACACTGCAACTCATGAAACAGGGAAGGTAATAAGGAGTATTTTATAGCAAGGAGCCAATCGCCAATTCTACAAAAAAATATTCTACAAGTGCAAAATATTTCTCTAGTAGCCATCAGTTTGCCTCAGTGCAGGTTTTTTTTGTTGTTGTTTTTTTTAATATGACAGGCTCAGATGTTTCTGCAGCTCCAGGTGACATCATTATTGCAGGATTGTTTCCTATACATCAGTGTATTGATGTGACCTTTGGAGAAGACAGCAGAGATACAAGGGCATGTAATGGATAACGTCTTATTCTAACATAACACTCCGGAGTAGCACGTAAAAATTAATAATAAAAAATAAAAAAAAAAGTGCAATAACATGTGATGTTTGATTTGATCCTACAGGTTTAGTATTGTTCAACTATAGTCCAGTCCCTGATGATGGTATATGCAACTGAAGAGGTAAATAACAGGTAAATAATTTGGGGAATCTCATCCTCAGATATTAGGAGTTCTAGGTTTGACCAGACCACTGTCACGTCACAGACATGGTCCATCATCTAATAAAGCAAATAATGTCACAAGCCTACTTTTATTTTGGAATATGTCATTAATATCCATTATTACTTGTACAAAAAAATATGTGATTACCAAGTATAGATAAGACAGTGTATATTATTATTATTATTATTATATATTATTGTACATATTATTTCACTTGTGGTCATTTCTTGTTTTTAATACACAGATTTGCTAAAGTAATGTATGGATGATCTTTCCCCGTTGCCTTTAATCTCCATGATCACACTTGAATTTTATCTTGTATTTTAAGTTGCAACCTACCCATTGCTGTGGATAGTGCCATGTTATTTTTTCATTAAAAGGCAGGAGGCAGAATATTCCAATCAGCCATTTTGAAAAGTCACTTATCATTAGTGGATATGTGTCTTACATATTAATTGCTTTTAGAAGGTTTAAGGTTTTGTTTCAATACAACGGAAGCTATGAGGGCACATTTACATGCTCTGGTGCACCTAATTATCTTCCAGTTTATGAAGTCTAAGCATTTTCATTTGTGCCACAATATTCTAACTTCACTTCACAATTTGTGTTGGTTTTAACAAGTTTAAATGAAAGAGGTGGTGCTTGTTAATAAGACATTTTCTAATGTCTAACTGGAGTAATATAATGAGGAAAATATAAATAAAATGTGAATTAACACCGTATTATTATTATTATTATTATTATTTTATCACCAGGATTGCAAAAAAAATATCACCTGTAAAGGTTTGGAGCGGCTGTGTTTTCTATCATCGGTAGATACCAGTAGGATATAGTATATTGTTGCGGTTACTAGGCAACTCAACCTAGAGTACATCCCTCAGGTTGGACTGAGTTTGAAGATCTTCCATTCATTTAACTAAAGCTTATGACGTACAGCATATCTCCACTGACAAGCCTCAAGAGTGTAGAACATTCAGAAAATCCCACCAATAAAACAAAACCTGAAATTGAAATTTATGTCCAATGTATTTGCTTTTTAACTGTTAATATAGTTCAACACCCGGGTCCAAGTTGTATGAGAATAGTACCACGCTCAAGATATAATCACATTTTTGAAAGAAATGGACCTGGGGTTAGTTTAGTGATAGCTGATGTTGACTGTGGCCACTGTAGGGTGGAGCACTTTCAGCAGTCTGCAAGAGACAATGACATGGAATTGGCATTTAATTTTAGTCTTACGGATGTTGGGTGAAGTCATGGACAGCATCAATGAGTCATTTAGTCCTTTTTCCAAACGTTACTACTTGATATTTCTTTTGACAGTCTTCAGGAGGTGAACATACACAGCCAACACAAGCACTAATATTAAGCTTTAAAACAGACAGGGTTGCTTTTTTTTTAATATATATATTAAAATAGATATGTTCCTGAAAGGGCTGCTGAAATTAACCCACATTTTGCCTTTTTCTCCACTTCTTCACATATTTTCTACTATTTGTTGTTGTTTACTACCTTAATCATAACTTATTAACCCACAAACATCTGCTTTTAAAACTTCGACCTCATGATTGAATCTCTCCAGCCTCATTACCAATATTTAGAAGCTTTAACAAACTGGCCCTGTTTTAAACATTCTCAGCTAATGGAAGCCTTAAGCAAAGCATCATTCCACATACAAGGGAAAAAGTGCGCTTTTGACCAGTGTGACCTCAACTCAGGTCATGATGTCATTCTGTGGAGACAGATTTCACAGAAACATGTGGTCTTGAATTACACTGTAACCTTTTACAGGATAGGGAAAAACTGATTTTTATTATGCTCAACAGTGTCAGAGTAAGGATTTCTGTCTTTTAATGGTTTATTTTATTCTTTTACTATGGTTTTTAATTCTATTATGTACAGCACAATATACATTTTACAGATGTTTTTCACTATAGATTTACCTTTAACACTTTTGATGGTCATATAAATGAGCACAATATAAGTGCTCATTTATATGACCATCAATGATGAAAGTATGAAACACTATGAAAGTATCTGTTTTCTCAGGAAGGAGTGAAGCAGTTGTTCTCCAGGCTTTATGGATCAGACAGTATAGGGTCAGCCAGTTTGAATGCCACCCATGTCTCATGTTACTGGTATGTACTATAATAAGTCAAACCATTAACATTATGGCAGTGATAATTTTGAAAAACAAAAATGGCTACCTTAAAAACCTTGAGGTGTGTGTTTAAGTTTGAAAGATCAAAATGAGTGTTTGCTTTATCTTCTGTCCATACGTTCCACATGTCATCATGTGTGACAGGTGTCTTAGCAAGATGATGGTCTTCATGCTTTGGGGTAAAAAAAAAGTATTAAGAGGTATTTGCAGCTCATGAACCACTGCTTATCCATACATTTGTCATCAGTTTCATTACACACCAGAACACTCCAGTTGAACATGTAATTGTTGGCTACTTGCTCCTCCTCCTCTTCTCTCTGGGGCACATTTATGTGATTTTATCTAATGGGGAAGTCTGACAGTGATAGCGTTACATACGACATGAACTATATGGCTTGAGTTTCTCACTGTTTGTCTACTGCATCACGGTTATGTCTTTTAAAGTGGTCCTGACATGTGAGTTTGACCCCTACGTTAAAAGATTCTCAAGTAACTCTGTAAATTCTGCATCGCTGTTGCAGTGTGGCTGTCAGGCAAATTGCACAACTGCACCCTGTGGCTTGTATTCAAGTCTCCAAATTGGAATGGTGGCCAGTGACAAGAATAATTAAGCTGCTTGGTCATTTGCCACGTGTCATTATTTGCTGCATTTGGAGCCATGTTAAGTTGAGGTTGAAATGCAGGAACCTTCCTCATAGTGAAGCTAAGCGTATCACTTTTCTTAGCATGCTGATTAACAGCATGTGCTAGATCATGTTTGGCTCATTTTGGTGCCAGTGTGTCACTGGTGTGTGCTTCTCTGAACACTTCTCAGGAGTGACAATGGATGTCATCCTTATCTCAGTTTATAGCATCATATTTTTTTCATTTCATCACAAAGTGTTACATTGTTCTGTCCAAGAGCGAAGTAAATACAAAGAGTGATTTTCATTAGATGTTATGAATTATTCCTTGGGTAGTTTCACAATGCAAATGGTGGTAAATGAGACTGAAACCATGCTTTAGACGAGGAGTCTCCAGTGATACTGTCATCACACTCTTTGACAGAGCAGAGTCTTTACAGCAGCTCTAGTGTGTTTTTGTGCTGTCACTACAAACTCACAACTCAACACACAGCAGAGTCAAAACAATTAGATATTAAACTAAATATTCAAGATAAAATTCCAAGGCACTCTCTTATAAGTGAATATTTAAAAAGCCTTTATTACTACTATATTACTATATTATACTTATTTTATAAGTTTTTTTTTTAATACTACCTTTTTTACCTGATTAGCACTGCAATGTGTAGGCTTGTGATTGGTTGACACTTTTAAAAAAATACCTCTTCCTGCTTTGTGCTATGTCTGACTCCCTGATAAAGGCTTTGATGCCGAAACGCGTTGGGGTTTTTTTTTTTTATAGAATTTTATAGGTTTTTATAACCAAGCCAACTTAATAAAGGCTTTTTAAATTTTCACTTATAAGAGAGTGCCTTGGAATTTTTTTCTTTTTTGTCTTACTCTTGGTTTTCCCATCCAAAGAGCACCTCTAATTATTATTACTTATTCTGAGTCCAGGTAGCGCTCCTTAAGCAAACTTTTTTTTTTTTTAACATATTTAAGATATTTAAATATACCACAACTTCTACTAAATCGATTCACAATAACCTATTACACTGACAAGCTACAGTAGGGTTTACAGATAAAAATGACTAATTATAATGTTATGTGCACATTAAGCAATCATTTGTTTTGTTAATTAACTATTATTATACACATGTCAGTGAACTTAATTTTCATTCACAAGTGCCTACCTTGTAAGATAATGTGACATTTGCTTGCACTAACCAACAAAATGACCAACATATTCCTTATGCTATCACTACAAAAAGGCAGCAAAGTGTCATACTTGGATCACTAGACCGAGAAAAGGGTTGAATTATCTATCTGTATTTGGATGAACAGCCATGGATTTTTTTTTTTTTCATTCAGTGCCCAGAGGAAGAAAAATAATGGATTAGGTAATCTGACTTTTCATGTAGTACCTAACCAGGGGAAATTTAAGATTAAATGACTGCAGTACTTAATTATGGATTAATATTCTATTAATTTACAAAACAACAAACTAGCTTTCTGCCTCTGAATTATTAAAGCATGGGCATTTTGGTAACTTCAATAAAAATGGTGTTATGGCTGTGTTAAGCTGGTTTTCATTGTATAAGGTGAATGTAAGAAATGTAATGTAATTCTAATCACTGTACATGTGATAAAACCACCTTTCAAGTCTTATCAGTAAATAGTTGCCATGTTTGAACTACTTATCTGTACTGCATATTTTGTGTTCTGATAAAGACTTTCTTTATTTCCTTCCATAAAATCTGTTCAAAAGACAAAACATCCTTAAGTTACAAGCATATCTGAAAAAAATAATCACACACCTGTTGAAAGTTTTGTGTGTAATCCTTGTAAAGAGAATAAAGATAAAACCATAAAACTGTGATATGTTGTTTCAGACATAAACATGTCTAGCAACAGTTTTGGGACTCAAATGTCATTTGAAAAGCCAACATTTAGAATCATGCCTTGAACATCATTGGTGTCAAGTTGGTTAAAATTTCCCAAACTCCTAGAAATATCTTGTTCACTGTGTGCGTAGACTCATTGCTGTGGTCTGATCCAGCCAGTAGTACAGTCCCTAACACCCACAGGCACAAATAGAAACAACCTCCAACAAAAACCAGTGCACATTTAACCCACCAAAGGGCAACAATATGCGCCTCATGACTTCTCCTACATCACCTGACCAGTGATCGGTTACTTCCCTGCTCTGCTGAGATTTAAGGAAGAATTAGCATAACATCTGACATAGCAGAGAGAATCCGGATTGTTCCACATTTCAGATATCACAGAAGATGTGTTGTTGTGGTTTATAGGCCAGAGCATTGCTAACCAATGTCACGGGCCTGTATCAGATCTGCCAGTGGTAAAATTAACGAGTCCAATGCAATTAGTCATTCAATTTAGTTTGAGATTCTGTGGTTGTTCTGTGTGAATCTCCCTCCCTCGCTGCCTCCTCTCTCTTTTCTCTGCTTTTCCATTATGGGATTTTCTGTTTATCTGTTGTGGTCTTGACTGTTCATTTTTGCTTCCCATGTCTTGCTGTGTGTGTTTCTTACCTCAGTGTGATTACACAGGGATGTCTGTGTTGTCAGCGTGTATACACCAACATCAATCTGTTTGTGAATGTGTGTCTGTGTGTGTAGTGACTGTTCATGCCTCACTGTGGGACGCGTTGATTAGCGCTCACTGCGGCTCAGCTCCCAGCTGTCCTGGTGGCTGGCCGCTGATTGAAACCAATCAGGCTTGCGATGGCCCCATCGCAGTGACCCCTCACCCCTCCCACCCCCGGCCTAATCACCTGCTGATTGGCCCACGCAGGGCCCCCTCCCGTTGGCACGGAAGGTTAATTTGACCGGCGGATGAAGGCTCCAGGAGGGAATAGGAACGTGCGCTGGGTGATATTGCATGGATATAGCCCACCTGTCAATCACAGCCACTTAAAGGGGAGCAGTGAGGGAAACACTGACAACCAGGGAGGACAAGAGAAAGGAAAGGAAGTAAGGAAAGGAAATAAGGAATAGTTTTGGTGTACTGTGCAGCTGATAGACTTTGAAGCACCCGCTGCAAATGAATCACATCCACTTACTCACTTTCTGCTCTTTAAAATGACATTTGATTGTCTTCTTTAGATCTACCACTCAGCTGTTGCAGTGTTTATTAAAACATGTATGGCATACAACATGTACTGGAAAGGAGATAAAGCTGTGACTAGAATCATTAGAAAATACTATTAAGTGAACTCTGTTAAAATAGTAATGTTAAAAAGTAACCATGGTTTGAGTAGAAGAAATACAAATCTTAGGTGCATCATCAAACTGATTGTAATTAGTGAAAATTTTACATGAATAATAAATCCTCGTATTTCATGATGTGGCAAAATGTAATTTCAATACAATCCATGTAAAGTAATAAACATTGTTGTTGCATTTAATTTGATTTAACCAGCTTCAGAACTACAGTAATGTGTATTTATCTGTACAAGCACTGATTGACTGTAGTGTAAATAAATAGTGTAGGGTTGATGTTTATCCAGAGGGTGGCAGTGTTGTATTCATTGTAAAAAGTTGTGACCTGCGTAATGAAAGGTCTATTTATAGTCCAGTGTGATACTGTTAACTTTTCCATTTGTTTACTTTAAGTCTGTTTGTAAAGTACATTTATGTTCATGTCCTTTGATAGGTAAAGACAATAGAGGTTCTGGTGTTACGATACGGGTTTTTACAAATTCTAATTTAACAAAAGTCATACCTCAACAACTCCAGGTGCATTTGTCAGAAACTGCAGTCTATAATCCTGTAGGTATATTTCCGTACAATCAAAGGTCATAAATCTGAAAAAAAAAAAAAAAAACACCAGCAGAAAAACAGTCAGTTTTAACCTGGCTGTCGAGTTTTGTATGTGTGCAGCACAGACTTCATTTGCAAGTTTATTAAGTGGTATTTTGTAACATCCCAAATTACTCCTGAAAGTATTAAATTACCATAGAAATATAACAGGGAACCAAAGATACTTCAGCACACATCAACATTTTGACAACAATGCACCCCTCCCCCACACTGCCCCAATGCTCCCTAACCATGTCAGTCTATAGATTTCACCTTTTCCCTGTGTGTGTGTGTTTGTATATGTGTGTGTGTGTGTGTTTTGTGGCAGGTTCTTCTCCCTCCTGGTCTCTGGTGGGCAGAATAATGTTGCAAGATTACCATATCATTACCATATCATTTCCATATCATTATCATACTGCTGCCTGTGATATGGGTTTGTGTATAAGTGTGTGCGCACAGACACGTGTGTGCATGTGTCTGAACTTTGTATCAGATCTTCAACTGTTTCTCTTCCTGTTTCGCACAAACACACATATTCACAGACCCACGCACACAAACACACACCAGCACAATCCCCCACAGGAATACACACACGCCTCTGACATGCTCCCTCTGTTTTCCGTTGTCACAGACTATCTCTCTATCTCTGTCCCACACCCATAAGCACATCCTAATTCTCAATAATCTGCCATTCATAAGCCTGGCTTGTTTGTTCGTGTTAATCTAAAGTAAATGCCAATTACGTTTAACTTCTTACTAAAATGGCTGCAGAGCTAACTGTTTTGAACAAATAAACCTATTATTGTGCAAAAACATTGTGCGTTTATTTGTGTTTCGTGAACACAACGCTTAAAGTATATTGAATTCCATTTAAATAACTGAAAACCCAGTAAATTTGATGCATAAATCATCAGATTCCACTTTGAAATCACATTTGCTTAATTTTTTTTCTTTATTACTAAGCCAATTCAAAAAAAGACATCAGTGAGACACGTCTGTGTTTTAAAAAAAAAAATCTTCTTGAGACAGTTTCTTTTTACCCAGTCTATCTGTCCCCCAGAGTGCAGCAAATGTAAAATTCAATTGAATGAGACACTTTCCTCAAAGTCATCAATTTTGAATGTTGGAGCACAACTGAATGCACTGCTACTACTTACACATTTTGGATGAATGACGAGCTAACATCTTTTCTACACTGTCAGAAATGCTGCAGTAATGAAGAACAGACTGCTCTCCCCTGTAATACAGTCAGGCGGCCATTCTGGCTCTAATTCTCACCCCCACAATGTCAGCCATTTTGGGGCTGCAGCTGCCAGAAAAGAGCCATTTAGCGAGGGGAGCATGTTTGGGGTCGCGCCCTTGTTTACATGGGGAGCCAGAGCTGATGGTTTTAAAATGGCGTCCAGATGGTGACAGAGGCTTGATTGCAGCAGTGGGGGCTACTGTGTCCCGCCCACTCCTGCTGTCCAGCTACTTTAGCTAAAGCTGCATCTCTCTATCTGCTCTCTCTGCTTCTATCATCTAGTGTCTAGTCCTGTTTTATCTTCGTTGCCATCATTCGTGTATGTTTCCCACATGGTATTGAGTCTAGACCTGTTTTAATGTTACCCTCTGTGTTACCTCTGCACTAATTCCCTTCATATTCCCCTCATGTTCTTCTTCTTCAGCTTTGCCCCCTCTTTTTGCTTCTCACAGATTCAGTCTCATGCTCTTCTTTTCCTCACTCAAATGCACACACTTGTCTGCAGACTCAGGTGATGCATGGGAGTAGGAGCTGTACATTGTCTGTGTGATAGATTAGACAACCTGCTGTTAAATTACAGTGTCGTCGTCACCCCCCCCCTCTCTCTCCTCCTCCTCCAAGCACAGGCTTAAATAAGAGCGTGTTTTATTAAGATGGAAAAGGGGAGAGGAAAAAAGACAAGAACAGAGATGGTATGATGATGGGAGACAGGGGAAGAAATTAAGCAGGATAGCTGGAAAAACAGAAAGGGTGTCAGTGTTTCATATGATCTTTCTGCTTGTGTGTGTGTTCAGTGGAGTCTTCTGGATCACCACAGAGAGGAGAGGGATGGAAGGAAGAAATGATTGAAAGCTGGAAACTGAGGCGTACAGGATATGATGGAGAGGAGGGAGGGGAAGCAGGGGATTGGGGTGAAAGATGCAAGGAGAGAGAGGGGAGAGGAGGGGGAGGGGGGGGGGGCTACTGTGCAGTGAAGGGAAAGGGGGAGAGGAATGAGAGGGCAGGCCACAGAAGATACAGATGTTGTGATTGTGTTTGTGTCAGTGTGAAATATGATTAGTGTTCCCTCTCTCTCTCTCTCTCGGAAGCTGATCACCCTGGTACCTGCCACACACGTGCGCGCACACACTTACTTACTTTACGGAAAGCAAAGTACTAAACAGGATGGTGAATGAGTATAAGCATGTCAACATGTCTCGAGTAAGACCTATGTGTCTGCGTTTTGCACATATTTATTTATTTATTTATTACCTGCAAATAGGTTTGTCTTCATCTGTGGGTGTATTATGCTGGTGTGTTCGTGTGATTTTTTTTCTCCTTTTTTTTTTATTTTTTTTTTATTTTTTTTGCATTTGTTGTGTGTTCATGTGTGCACACGCAGACAAGTGTACGTTCACTCCCCCGTTGTGTTAGCTGGTAAGTGATTCCACAGGCTGTTGGCGGAGCTCCAGCCCAGCTCAGAGGAGGAAGAGAGAGAAGTGAAGGCAGAGGAGAAACAAGCAAACAGAGGAGAAAGAGAGAGGGAGGGAGGGAGAGAGAGGGAGAGGGAGGGAGAGAGAGAGAGAGAGAGAGAGGGAGGGAGGCAGCGGCTGTGTAATTAGTAGCAGGTTTTTGCAGCCCTCTGCTTCTGTTTAATTAAAAACTGAAAGAGGGAAAGAGGAAACAAGGAAGGAGAGGGAGCCTGCAAGAGTGAAAGAGAGTTTTGCATAGTTATTCTGTTTTTGCCAGGGGCAGGTGCGAGGCTGACGCTGGGAAAGATGCCCAATAGCTCCAGGCTTCTCCCACTAGGCTTTGGAAAGAATAGTTAAAGGGATGAACTCCACCAAACAGTTGGATTCATTTAGAAAGTGAATTAAAAGTGAATATTCTGACTTTCTCTTGTGTTACATGATACACACGATGACTGAAATTCTCTGTAGTGATAATGACTAAAGACTGATGGGTAATAGTGAAGGTGATGATGTTGGAGGTGATAAAGAGAAAGTCCTTTTTTTTTTTTTTTTTTTTTTTTATCCGGCAGCTGTGTATCAGGGCGATGATGACTCAGCAATATCGGCAGCATTCGAGGTGCTGATGAGGAGTTCTCTCTGTCTTCACTTACCCAGGGCTATGGATCCATATTGCTGAGCACGCTGTTTCACTTCCACAACAAACTACTTCCTTTTGTGTCTTTCCACCACCTCAACCTTATCACCCTGTCATTCGTCCTGGCTGTTGAGCATCACTGCTCTGTTTTTTTTTCTTCCTATTTCCCAATTTCTGTTTGGCCTTTGCTTTCTGTTGCTGTCCCCTAGTGTCTGTCTTTATCTTTTTCTCTCTGGCTCATCACGTACATGAGCTGTCACTATCTGAATTGGTCTGTCACACCATGTTTTCTGCCTTTTTATATAGTCTTAGACAAAGTATTAGTTTTCCTATGCTACTTGAAATTTTTTTTTTGGATAAAATCAGTTTTAAACCTGCATTAATGCACTTTTCGGGTTTTTTTTTGTTTGTTTGTTTTTCTGCTTTGATTGCATTCAGCAAACACAAAGCATCATTATTTTTCAGGATTGTTGAGTCCAATATCCAGATGGTCTCATACAGTTCCTGATTTGTAAAAATGAGAGAAATGCCAATTTTTAATACAACATAATCCAGGTACTCCCGTTTCCTCCCACCATCCAAACACATGCACTGATAGGTTCATTGATTTTTCTATACATGTTCAGCCCTGAGATGAACTGGTGACTCATATAGGGTGTACCCCGCCTTCACCCATTGTAGCTGGATTAGGCCCCCAGTGACCTCCGCGACCCTAGTGCGGATAAAGCAGATTCAGATGACGAGATGAGTATATGAACAACATTGTGTTCTGCATTCTGATTGGTTAAGGGGCTGTAGACCATTGTCCCATCTATGCTGTGTCTCCTGTACAGTACTGAATACACCCAGCTTTGCCAAATGTACATATGTGTTTAATCACTAGCAGTGTGACTCTGAATTGCTGCATGTTTCCAAGTTTTCTCCCCAACAAAACCCACATCAATGAAATGTTCTGCACTGACAAAACCACCTGCAGTCACACCCAAAATGCAGAGAAAGATGATAACCACTGCACAAAAAGTACAACTTCTGGACATGCTGAAGGAAGGTAGAAGTTACACGATTTTGATCTTTGGTTTAATTCGATAATGCTCTCCTTTCTTTCTTTCTTTTTTTTTTTTAATCTATGAATGTTTGAACTTTGAGAGTAGACGAGATGAATGTGAGAAAATGTCAATGTCTGTGTAAGAAAAGTGTATAAAGTGTGTGGTGAGGGGTTTTACAGCCTTAAAACATATAATATATATTTAAAAAATAAATAAATAAATAAATAAAGCTGACTACTTTGACGTTTTTGCCTACTGCGGGTTATTTTTAGAACATAACCCTTGCTATAAACAAGGGACAATGAACACAATCCATTTGTTATGTAAATTAACAATACTGCAGGTTTGGTGGAAACAAACACACATTGTATTTATGGTGTGAAGGTGTGCAAATACAGTTTTCAGGTATCTGTCTTTTACATATACATCTACTTGTCATTGTCAATACACTAATCTGACACTGAAGTCTGTTTTTCCAGTCATATACATGCATTCAAAATGGGTACAAGCAGCTGGTACTGAACTGCGTACCCAACAACGTAACAATGATTACAGCCATTAATGACACGTTCTGATTGATAGCCAGCGCCATGGTAGACACTGTTCTTGGAAACATGCGTAGATGCAGCTGTTTTTCAGTAGTTTGTGTCAACATTCATTTACTTAACTTTGGTAGTTGCTATTATGGATGTATATGTGTAAAGAAATTTAAACAACCTGAAGCGACATTATACACCAGTCATGAGTTGATTCTCATGGCTTTCATTCCAACAATTCAACGCAGACAAACAAAACCTGTACAGCTGCTCTTTTCTGTCTTTGTCTCTTTTTGTGTGCATTCAGGATATTTCTTCAACATCTTGTTTCCTTACCGCTGTGTACAGTGAATGTGTGTGTGTGTGTGTGTGTGTGTGTGTAAAATGCCTTTGCAAAGCTCTTTCTTTCTCTTTGCCTTTCATCTTTTGCTAAGTCTTCCTGTCTTGAGAAGTAAATGAGAGTGTGATGAACTGACATACGGTCAGGTAGGAAAATAAAGACAGGAGGAAATAGAGATTGGGGGGAGGGAGGGAAAGAAAGAGGAGGGGAGTTGGGGAGTGAGGAGCAGCTGCCAAAGCCAGTCAGTTGGAGGAGAGTGAGGAGTAGGGAGATAAGGAGACAGCCAGAGAGCGGGAGCTCGCAGGCACCCGAAAGAAAGACACTGATACCCTCTCTCTCTCCCCCACGTACCCCCACTACCCCCCAACCCTCCCTCCTCTCTTCCTTCCTCCACTCCCAGCCTCCTCTACTCCTTTGTGCAGTGTCTCAACGGAGCTGCGTTTGAGTGGCAGGCCGTCACAGATCAGCTAGCAGCTAAAGCAGAGGGCTGTGTGTATGTGTGTGTGTCAGCCAAGGCAAGGCAGGGGGCTGCCAGCCCAGAGCGAACAGATCAGGGAAGAGTCTAAGTGGGTTTATCAGTGCTGCCGAGAGCCAACACACACATAAAAAAATAAAAGCACACACACATTCAAATGGCATAAACACACAATGGTCGCACAGACAGAAAGTAAGGAAACAAAGAAGTGGGCAGTAAGCCTTACATACAGTCAGATTTAGCATGCCGATGTGCACGCACACACATTCTCGCTCACACACACTCACACATAGATGCACATACAGAGAGAGAAAGGGGTATTAGACTCAACCAAAGCAAACCTGTGAGCGTGAAAGCGCCTTACTGCCTGCCTGCCAGCAAGAGATGTGACTGGATTCTTAAGCAGCCAGCTAGAGAGTGAGGGCTGCTAAATACACTCACACATCCACGCGCACACCGCTCATATCTCAAGGTTCAGACGAAGGCTCGTGCCTCATTCCTCTTGTAGCTCAGTGCCTCGGAGCCCCAGCATGCTTGTTGAGGTAACGATTAGGTGTGTTTGCTCACCTCTGTCTGTGATTTCCCAGGGTGTCATATCTTTATTTTGATCACATTTATGGAGTTTTAATGTTATTCTTTAAGGCGGTGACATTTTTTTTTTTTTATTAGATAGTGGAGTTAAGGCAGGAGGAACAGTGGATGTACGATAAGCTGGAAGATGCATATACGCCACCTTTGGTCTAGTTCAGGCAGAAATGTGTGACATTTACATGCACAAGAAAACACACTGTACCTGCTGCTTGCTATTTTATATTTTTAGTGGATTAAATTCTTAAATATGCATAATGTTGGCAGACTTTAAAGGCTCCTATAGACTGAGATTTCAACTGCCACAAATGTGTAACGTGGATCTAATAGAACCTTTATGGTAACTGTGTGATGACTGCATTCACTGAAAGTCAGGGATGGAAATGCACGAGAGCAGAATGTTATTATTATATTGTCTACCTATGCCTCTATAGATGTACAGTAAACACTGAAGCTCAGGTAATGACGACACTGTTATAAAAGTGATATTTATATATAAAAGAAAACCTCTAAAGTTGGGGAGGAAGACGAAGAATGAGCAGAGAGTCAGGACATTTTGGGACGACAATGTTGAAAAGAGTGTTAAGGTTGGAAGCGTCATTTCAAGTACAGTACATAACGCATGCTGTGTTAATCAATATGTCATGTCATAGTGACTTCCTGTTGCTTGTTAAGTACACATAGGACATAATAACGCTGTGACAATTTTATCTAAGACTGTCTTTAGTTTGACGGGGTTAACATTTGTCTGTGAACCTCCCACACCACATAAAGTACTCAGTCAAATATATTATTATATTTCCACATCTTTGGTCTGTGTTTAGATTAGGGCTGCACAATATTGGAAAATATTGACATTGCAATTTTTCACAACCCTGTGATATATATTCCAATATGAAAAACTACTCAGGAGGATATAATACATGTGTGTTGCTGACATAAATGGTCAAACTAACTAGTTGTTATCTCTTGTTGCAGATGCAAGGCACTATTAACACACAATGTGTGTTTCAATATCACCCTTCTTGTAGCTTAAATAATTCCAGATAACTGGAAACAAGTATTCATTTACAGTGATTTATTTTTTTCTTGTTTGTTAATTTTTCAATATTTTTACCAAGGACTCACTCGAAACCGATTAAGAACAGTTGGGACTGGTGGATCACTGCGTACATTGTGTGTCAGGTACCCTTGTACTTAAATTAGAACATGTTCATTTGCCTCATACATTGCAGGACCTTCAATCTGGCTAATGAGCACAAGTACATTGCGATGACAATGCTCAAACGGTACACTGTCCAGCTCTAGTTTAGATAAGTTTGAAGCATCAAACAAAACAAAAAAATGGAATATTCTTACTGATTTATCTTCCTGATTCACTTCTATATCAGCATTATTAATATCTTTTCTGTGTGTGGCTCACATCTGATTAGAATACTGTATCTTAAAATAGTATTAAATCAGTTCATCATAATTGCAGAGCAAACATATACAATTTGCTGGTTAATGATGGACACTCTAAAAGTTATTATACAAACACACCTGACACACCATACATTTTTCAGGATAACAGTTCATAAGATCATATTTGTATATTGTAAATCCAGCGTAGTTGTTTTCTGCGATGGCTTTTTTTTTCTCCATTTGAATACATTTTCTTAATATAAAGTGCATGTTTAGCCACCACATTCAAGCCACAGCACATACAGTTAATAACAAGCGATTGTATTTGTTTCCCATGCTTTCCATATATGTTAAGTGTATGCGATTAATATGTTAATTAAAACGTGTGTGTATTTGCTTGCTTGTGTGTAAAACTCTCCACAGAGTGCTGTAGTGTACTGTGTGATACTCTTTGTGTAGCACTGGAACAGGCAGGCCTAATTACGTCTTTAAGTGTGTAATTAGGAGCGAATGTAATTGGTCGTTTGCACACACAACACACTCCTGGTTGGGATACACAAATCATGTCTGACACAATGCCTTACATGGCTATACACTGCAGTAATGACAGGTGATATAGGCATCCTGCACACACACATAGGTGGAGATTTAATTGCTTTTTCACTATTTATTTGTTATTCTAGTATGCCTATAGCCAACGGCATGCTTCTATTATTGATTTAAGTAATTTGATTATTGTTTAGGCTAAGTGTAAGATTACAGTAAAAGCTGCTGCTTTCACTTTCAGTTCAGACAGTCCATAACCCAATGGTAATCATTGTACAATTATGTCAAAGTGAGAAAAAGAACCATTTTTGCACCAGTTCCTGTTTCTACACATTGCTCTTGTTAAATTGAATGAGTTGGCCACACTTTTTTTTTTTTTTTTTTAGTTTTGATCATTTAAAGGATACTCATACATATGGACGCTATGGACGTGTCCATACCAATATTTGGATGTTTCTAAAATGTCCATACCAATTTTTGAATAGGAAATTACATGATATTTAGGAAACAAAAGGTTACTGTGTTTTCTGGACTATAAGGCGCACTTAAAAAAATGTAATTTCCTCCAAAAATCACAGTGTGCTTTCTATATGGATTCATTCTGGTTGTGTTTAGTGACTGGGAATTTTGACTGTTTATCTAATAACTTTAATTTGTTATCTCACAATTGACTTTTTAATCTTATGATTTTTGTGTCATAATTTTCACTTTTTTCTCATGATTTGGACTTTTTTTCTCATAATTTTTTTTTACTTTTTATCTCATGATTTTCACTTTTTATCAAATAATTTAGACTTTTTATCTAATGACTTTGACTTCACTTAATGCACTTTATAATCCAGTGCACCTTATATATGAAGAACTTAAAAAATAAACAATTCATTAACAGTGCACCTTATAGTGACTAAATATTGTCATCAACGAACCTTTATCGCGTGACAAAACGAGACGAAACTAGACGGAAATGTCGGTCTTGTGATGATAACTAGAATTAAATATATAATGCAGTTATAGATGACCAATAAAAAAAACAGACAAAATGTGGCTTAAAAAATAAAAAAACACTTGACAAAAACTAAATGAGACATTATCTTAATTCTTTTAGCCCTGTTCTTATTTATTGTTGCTGTCTCTTGCAAGGGAGTCATCAAATTATGTCCCCACCAATGTCAACATCACTCCCATGCTCATGCAGTTTAGTGTTGCAATTCCATATACTGTCGTTTAGAGACCTGCAAGATGATGACTTAAAAAAAAAAAAGCATCAACTGGAAGAGGGACTTCCAACATTCCTGGCGATAATCTCTTTGGAAGGGGTCGCATATATCAGAAATGCATAATAAGGAACAACAACTGGGGAAGGACATTATTTGTGGAATACCTATACTCCCCAGAGATATGAGACAAACTGCAGTGACATGAATGGTCTGTTTGTTTTAGTGCATGTTAGATTGATAGTCCCAGTGGCCTTGATTTTGTTGATTTTTTCCCCTCTGCACCCCCATCTCACGGAGCTGCAGTAATATACAAGGAATCTCTTGTTGCATTTATTTATTTACTTTAATCTACACACCTTGTGCAGGTTTCTATATTGATATATAAGTCAAAGAATTGCCCTTTTTTTTGTTTGTTGTAAAACCAATAAAAGTTTAAGTAAAAAAACAAAACAAAACTGCAAATGCAAAAATGTACACGTTTTTGGTAAATTCACAGGCATGTAAGAAGATGCCCCATATTCTGTCAAATGTTGTCTGTTGTTCATTCCTTATCTGAAAAAAGTTCATGACATATGCATAGTGAATCAGAGAGAACTGCAATAATAAGAATTATTATTATTACATTAAAATACAATAAAATAAGTAATTAATTCATCATTCATAATTAAAAAATATTAATTATAGACTGCAGCATTATTGAAGACAGTAACTGTCACCCAGTAGTTTCTGACCTGCAGTTTTGAGGCCAGTAGTTTGGTGGGACAACAATTTGGTTGTCACCTTGTTGGCTTTTTGGAACAAGAAGTGACTATATTTGGACAAAAGGAGTGGAGCTGTTTGAGGCTGTGAGCTAATGCTAAATGCTGTCTGACTGAGTAAAATGGTAAAATTGATCAAATAGTATGGAACAGTGATTTTGCAGTAGTGTCAGTGGAACCTCTTAACCACAGTTATAATGAAGCTGTTTGTCAGGAAAACTGTTTTTTTCTTTAATAAAGAGAAAATCTGACCCTAAAAGTGAGTAAGTTGTCACACAGACCTATCAATTAAAGCCGGACACTGCAAATATTAACACCTCTAGATTATTTTTTTTAATGGAGGATAGTTTAAAGATGCACAAACAGATTGCTTATTAGTTTCCAAATGAAAAATAATAGTCTGGAATAGTGATGCACTGATCAGCATTTTTTGGTCCAGGGTCATTCCATGTCAATTCACCCAATGGGTTTCACCTTACTCACTCAGATTTTGCTGAAACTTTGTCCTCTGGGTAAATCTGGCAGGAAAAAATGAGTCTCCAATTTTTATGTTAATCGGACTAACCGTTTCCGAGATATGGGCGCCAACATTCTGCCAATTTTAGCGATTTTTGCTGTGGCCGCCATTATTCAAACTGCAATAACTTCTGAATTGCTGGTCCAATTTTCATGAAATATGTGTCATTCTGTCAGAAACCTTTTAAGGAATCCTAATCTGAAATCAAATTCAACATCTGACTACATTTTCAGATGCGTCCAAACGCATCTCTCCATTGACTTTGTACGTAATCTTGGCGCGCATATGAAACTTCACGTTCGGTGTAGCCATACCATGATAATTACACTACCTTGGTACATTTGCTAAAAATAATTACAACATTTGATGCTAAATGCTAACAGATGCTAGTATTCACCAGTTAGCAAAACACAGAAGCTCTGAGTCCGCTTTGACGAAGTACCATTAAAGTCTGGATGTGTTTGGTTCAGATGCTAATGCTATTTTTCCGTGCACACACTGTTGTCTGCCTTACGCAGCATAAAATGGCCCCAAACTTCTACTAATAACTAACTAACTATATTTTAAATAGTAGAGAAACAGTCAAGACAAGATGCACCTGTTCCATACTGTGTTTGCAAGTTTGAAAAGGGTCGCTAGTAATTTACGTTACCTGATCGGCTTTTTGATCGGCATAGTTTTTCTGCCAATTATGATTGGCAGCCGATCGATCGGTGCAACAATAGCCTGGAACAAATCTGGAATAAAAAAAAACAACTGTGATTTAGTTCAGAGTATTTTTGTGGGAACCGGGGCTTCTTTGAGCCAAACCGTGCACTCCTTAGAAGCGTTACAACTTTTAAGTCGCTTCCACACCAACTTCATTTTAGAGAACCAGATCCGTTTTAATAATGAGGAGCTATAAATGTGTGAAATGTTGGTACAGTTGGTACAAATTTCATGTAAATTTTCTGTAAATCTGTCAAAGAAAATGCTAATATTTCCATCATCTACTGTCGTGTCAATTTAATTAGTTTGTTCATCCTCTTCATCACTTTGCCAAGCACTATATAGCCTGTTGAATGAGGAGCTGATACTCTTATAGGGGTTTGTCCAAGTATTTTAATAACATTAGTTTAGGCAGCTTTTGATATATGTTGTTGTTTCGAGCTAATATGGTATTTGTTTGTTTCTTGTATTAATCAAGCGCATGTTCCATATTCTCTATTGAACTATATCTGCACACACACATTATTTACTTGCAAAATCTGTTTTCATTGTGCTTATTTGCATTTACTTTTCATTTATACATCAACTTTTATGCTTCTCCCGAGGGTAAAAACAAACAAACTGAATGAAAATGCACAAATTGAAAAAGCAAATATATATACCTATTATAGCTGTGGTAGTAGTCAATAATGTTCTGTATGATGTAATGAAACCATCAGGGTTATTTTCTTAGATTGTAGAGAGCTCCCAGCAGGCCTGCAGAAGACACAAAATTGAGTTTTGCAGAGTGCCCCTTCCATTAATTATCAAAGTTGTTGTCCATTTGTTTTCTGTCCATCAAGCAATCAATAAATAGATTAACCATTACGACATTCAGTTTGGAGTAAACGGGCAAAGTTTACGGGCTTGAAAGTCTATACAAACTTGGAGTGACAGTACTGCTGCTGTGCTTATGTTACTGTATGCGGTTGTTGAAAAGTGCACACACCTATAAACACAGACACGGCGACTAGATGGATAAGGACAGGGGAGGAAAGAGGCGAGGAGAAGGAGATTGACAGGGCAGGCCTCCAGCCTCTCTGCTGTCCACAGAAGGGCTGTTTGTTTAGAGGAAATGACACGTGCTGCCGAGGAGGAAATGATCTGCTTGGCCCCATGTAAGATCTTCCCTGGCACGAAGACCACTGCACTCAGCTCTTTCCTCTCCTCCAATACGCCCTCACACACACTCACACTCACACGCACACACCCCTCCTTCCCTTTTTCGTCCCTTCATCTTCTCAGCTCTCCATCCATCGCTCGTCTGTCACGGCAGGAGTGCAGCCAATCCATCACGGGTCGGAGCTGGGCGAGCCGTTGGGGCATGTGTGTGTGTGTGTGTGTGAATATGTGAGTCCCAGTTGTGTTAGAGTGCACACATACACACACACACACACACACACACACACACAATGTGCATGTGAATCCATCTTATGTTTGTATGCAAGCTCTGGTGCACACAAACGCACACCTTTTCCCTCACTCCTTCACCTTTAATAAACAGATTGACCAGTGCCTCTGTGTGTGTGTGTGTGTGTGTGTTTGTGCGTGTGTGTGTTTGTGCGTGACACCAAGGAAGTGGACTGGCCCTCCCTCCGCTCTGCTCTACCGACAGATCATTGGACCATGGCGGGCTGCAAAGAGCCACACCATGCTGGGTTAGAGACTTTTGATGAAATATCAAATTATGTAGTGGAAGAGTGTGACTGCATGTGGGCTTCCACACACACACAGACACACACACAAACACGCACACGCACACACATATATGCGCGCAACACAACTAATCGAACTGTTGCCATATTCCTCTAAAAGTCTCCCACTGAGTCATTATGATCCAGTGGCAGCAACAAGCCAGTATTACTGATGGCGTGTTGTTTTATTTACATAATACATCTCCTTTAGGCCGCTGATGTGGTCTCTGTAAAACCACTTTCGATTTATGAGGCCATTTTCACGCTTGTTACCACAGGAAATATGAGTGTCTATCAGCATGTGTTAGATAGGGAAAGAGTGAGAGAGAAATAGGTAGAGTCCTAGCGGCGGAGACAGCTTTACACACACAGGGTATCTGCGAGCACACACACTAACAAACTAACACACTCAGGCTTCTGTGCTTTGTTTTCTAGTGACAGTGAATTGTGGCTGTGTGCTGAAAGCCAAATTCGGACTCATAAAACACACCCGCGCTCAAGCTATGAGGGTCTCTGTGGGAATTGTGTGTGTGTGTGTGTGTGTGTATGTGTGTGGATACATGTTGCAGGTTAACCACAGAGTAAGTCTCTGTAGTTGCAAAGCCATCCAGGGGCACACAGGGATCAAGCTAAACCCAGCGGGGAGCTCTTGGCTGGCCATCAATATGCACCGCCACAGCCTCCCTGGACTGGGTATCATCAGTTCTGTGTGAATGTAAGTAAGTGCCTGAACTGAAAGATCTTACATGTGTATGTTGGTAATTATTTTGTCTGACTGAAAGCAAAGGGAAAAACCCAACAATGTTCCATATCCTTGCCCAGTGCAGTGACGACGATGATGATGATGATGATGATGATGATGAGGATATGACATGCGATAAATCAGGAAAATGAACCTGTCTGTTGTTGCTAAACTGACACCAATTAATCTGAGGGTAGTTGTTAGTCAGGGCTTCATCTGTTAAATGCCCACATGCTGAGTGTGAATGCACATGTTAATAAACTGATTCGTATTACTCATCAGCATTTAGGCAGGCTTGTACAAAATGTTAACCAGACATGTCCAGACCATAATAACAATGAAATAGGATTTATCAGTCGGCACTAGTGCGTGTTTGTTTGGTTAGTATGCATTTGCGTGTGTGTGTTTTTGTAAATGGTTGTGTATTGTGGTATTGTAATCATAATCATCGTCAAAGGAGGCAGAATGTAATTTCACCAACAAGTACTATCTTAAATTATATGTTAGAGCCAAGTAATAGTTTGTCAATGGGAACAAGACATTCAACAACAAGATATTTTCACACTTTGAAGCAATATGTAATATTTAGAATAAATCAAAACAGCCAGGTTTCTGTTATATATTTTATATATATATATGTTTTGCTCATAACACTGTTTTTCAAATGTTTCCAACAATCTTCTGACGCAGACCGCTTCTCAATATTTCAGCTATTTTATTAAAAGGAAATTCTGTTCTGAGTTACATGAGATACATTTTCACTGGCTCCTACAACGAAACACTCCTTCACAATATCATCTACTGGTCTTTTATTATTGCTTCATTTGAGAGACACCACATATTAAGCTTTTAAAACTACGATAAATATGCACATTGATCGAACACCAACAGGGATAATTGGATGATAGTGAGAGGAAGACAAAAAGTATGCTGTCATTTATATCCTGTATGAATATTTGCTTGTATTTAATGAACAGACGTAAATGTGTGTTAATAGCTTAGAGCGTTTTAATCATATTTCATGATCATCTGAAAAAATTTTGTATTTTTTTTTGGTTTGGTTTTTTATTGTTTTGTTTTGTTTTGTTTTTAGCAAAGGTTTAGCTTGACGCTGTCCACCTTATTATAATGATGGTTTGTTTTGTTTTATGAAAGAATGTAACTATTGTATTGCTGCCCATCTTGGCCAGGATACTCTTGGAAAAGAGATTTTTTTATTTTTTTTATCTCAATGATGTTTTCCTGGTTAAATAAAGTAAAAAAAAAAATAGAACATGTTCACTGTCATAAGGTGTGAGCTATAAAAAAAATAATAATCTGCTCATACCTGACCATAAACTGAACGCTGACAGAAAGTTGCCACAGGTGGACACCGTTCTAATATTGTTAAATAGTCAGATATTTTAAAGGTTTATTTAAAAGCAGTGGATAAATCTGTTATCCAAAGTTCACACAGTAATCATCCAGCTGACAAAAATCAAATTCCATCTCTTTTTTTTTCTCTCCTATAATAATACTTTTACCTCTGAGACCCAAACCAATTTAATTTTGTTAATTAATTTTTTAAGCTGAAATGGTTTAGCTCTAACAGGTTTTTTTTCCCCCTCTCTTTTATGAATTTATTTGCAAATACACTAAGTGTGCCACAACTCAAATTATGATGAAAAAATGACCTGAATGACAGTCAGATCCAAATTACACCGGTCGCTGGGGAAACAAACACACAGAGGCACATACACAGTGAATCAAAGGCAATTTCAGTATCGATGGCTCATGTTTCAATAAAAATCAATGGTGCTTGCCTTGTGTCAGGTAGGGTCAACCCTCCAATTCAATTTCCTACTGGAGTGCAGCTACATAGAGTGGGGTTACAGGGAGGAGGGCACACGCTTGTGTGGTGTGTCCAGGGGTCGTACTGCACACGTACTGCACATCAACTTCACACAATCAGCGACAAGCTACTGAGGTTTTCACATATGAACGCATACGTTTCCATCCACCATTAAAATCATGACCACACCTATTTTTTGGTTGTGATACAAAAAAGTGTGTTACACCTTAAACTACAGGTGTCAAACATGCGGCCCGGGGGCCAAAACCGGCCCGCCTAAGGGTCCAATATGGCCCTTTGAATGAATTTATGAAATACAAAAATTACACTAAGCTATAAATCATTTTAGTGCACTGTCCACAATGTCATAATAACTTATAAATATTCACAAATTAAAAAAAAAATCACTTTGTAAATGTACTTTTTTCCATTTAGTGACACATAAAACCAAAGTATAATATGAAAAAATGACTCAATAATTCGAACAAATATGAAAAATTGGAAATATGTTAAGAGAAGTAAGTACAATTTTAATAATATTCCATCTATTACTAAATATTTCGTGTATCTGTAGATCCAGTGTGATGTGTAAGTTAGAAATGATAAACTAAAGCCTAATATTTCCATTATGTAATTTTTGTTTTGTCACACTAAAACAGAGAGAAAAGTTTGGAGTTGACATTATTTATATATTATTGTTATTATTATTTTTTTTTTACTGGTTTGGCCCACTTCCGATCAAATTTAGCTGAATGTGGCCCCCTATACTAAAATGAGTTTGACACCCCTGCCTTAAACCCATAAAACTCAAACATCCATCAATAAATAAAATACTGTTGTAATCTAACTAATGATCCACTAATCATATCAATACATATTAATAACTGGTGTAAAATACAGTTTGTCATCTTTTCATGGTAATCAGATATGACCCATTTGGATGCTCAGAAACTCTGTAGTTACCGTGGAAACACCCTCATCTTCTATATTCACCAATAAAACAATGACAGTGGATGAAGACACTTAGTTTGTGTTCAGTTAATGAAAAAGTCATTTTTTTTCTTCAGCGTTCTCTGTTTTTTATATAATAACCCTCAAATTTACTCTGGCTTTTATGAACATTTACATGATGAGTCACTTGTTTTAGCTTCAGTTATTAATATTTTGCAGAAAGAGTAATTTTTTTCTTCAGTTTTCTCTGTTCCCGATGTAATAACCCTCAATTTGTTAAGCTGTTATTAATATGAAATTATGAAATATAGGAAAATACCACATTTTCACATGGAAAAAAGGCAAAACACAGTGGGTAATATTACAATAAATGGTGATAAATCACTTCAAAAAGGTTAAATATAGACATTTTTTATCTTCTCCTTGTAGGACTAACATTATGTTAAATACCAGCATTAACTCTTTCTCCATTAACTGAAAACACACTTTATCTACCACTCTGTCACCAGGCCTTAGACCCTTTAAGTTGAACTCTTAAAGGTCTAAACAGGTACAAGTCACCAAAAGCATCTATTGACCTGTCCTGAAATATATTCGTTTTTAAACACGAATCCTATATGTGAATAATTCAGGTAAAAGTACGTTTCTCAGCTTTTGCAGCAGCATCACATTTGGATGTGGAAACACCATCATTCTCTGTAACATCGATTCTCCAAACCCTTGTATTTTGATAAATGGCTGTAGTTGCTTGTTTTTATGTTCAGTTTATGATGTATGTATTTTGTTGAGAACATCACTCTTTCTTGTGTTTTCTCTGTTTTCCTATATTACGTCAAATGTAGGAAAATATCAGATTTTTGTTGAAGAATGCCAAATTGCATATCATAACACTGACAGCCTGTGTGTGTGTGTGTGTTTGTTTGTTTTAACTGGCCAACTTGGTACCTACAGTTGAGGAATAGTCCGATCTCCATATCTTGGGAAGTTGATAGGACCAATATTTTGGGAGATATTAGTCATTTTGGGATACAGTTGCATTACAGTCACATCAAGTTGCCCATGACAGTTGACGGGAAGTCACACTTGCATGATGGGAAATTAAGTGAAAAACAGAAACCACATATGTACTGACTTGAATCCCTAGATATTATTATTAATATTAATATTATTATAATAAGAATTATAATAAATGTTGATAAACTACTAAGGAAAGCTTAAATATAGACAGATTTATTTGTATGCAATTACAAAAACAATTATACATCTTTAAGTGTTAATGCTGGTTGTTTTATTTTCAGAAAATTACATTCACACAATTCATCACAGACTTCATTAACCAATACCTATTTCTGAGCAAACGTCAAATAAATAGCCCAAGAGTTAAAAGTGAAGCTTATATTATATAAGACAGTTAGTAGTTGTTTATATAATTTGTATATCTTTATTTCTTTAATCTTTATTTTCCTGAGTTTATATATTGTTGCGTCCCACTGGATTCACGAAACAGACGGAGAGTTGGTCTCCTCTATTGCAGGATAAATGGTTACAATGGTCGCAATCACGCCAAACAAACAGCAACAACATTACGGGGTCCTTACAATATATAAGGTTTAAACTGTTTACCTGCCCTGGCGGTACACCAGCATAAGGAAATGAAGTACACCTCAGTTCCTGGGCCAAATGTAAACAGCTCTTCTTTGCGGTGTTAGCAAACAGTCATCAACTGGTAAGTAATTAGAAAAGTTGCCATTGTTAAACTAAGTTAACTAAACTATGTCTTGCTTTGTGACATATACCCGAAGCTAATTTGCTAACAGTAGGAGGAACACTTTGGGATGTTTTGAGTAGGGGTATGGAGGGGCAGGTTTTCATTCTTATTGTCTTTCTGTCAAAAGTTTTGTTCTTTGAATAAACATTTAATTGAGGAAAAAACATTTTTTGTTCTTATTTTCAGACATACATTACTTTTTTAATATAAAAATTTTACCAATAATGTTGGTTAATTTTCCTGATGATAGTTTCAGAAAATGTAGATCATGTGTCACAACCGAGAACACCCCCACATTTTAAATGGCTGTTACGCCCCTGGATAAAGCGACTCCCATGATCCAATGGTTCATCCCTACATGCTGTTTGCCATTGTTTTGAGTGAGAGGTCCCTAGTTGCAGAATTTACATTCTGCATTTCTAGAAATTATTCATCTAAACATAAATAATTTCCACCACCTAAGGTGAAAGGTCATTGCACAAATAAGCTAACCGAACATCTATACTGTACAATACCAAGACCTGCATTGTAATATGCATTCATCTTCTTACTTGTCATTGCTCTTTCATCTGAGTGCAGCCTTGGATCACTCCACATATTCAGCCACACATTCTTGCATCGTTCGACAGCAAAATGATGCCCTCCTAACTTTTCCACTGTCATAATAGCATTGGATGTACATCAAGAGTTTAGTAAGTTAAGGAGTCAAACTTAAATTGTGTTAAAAAATTCAGAGTTAATATGTCTGGCAAAGACACACAGTGCAGCCTCAGTCTCCAGTGAAAATAATGTCCTTGCTCTGCACAATGTGGTGCTGTCATGTTCGATGTAGAGGCAACTTGATTGTTCCCAGCAGCACAGTCACCAGAAGAGAATGGTGCTGCTGCGCATTTCTGGAGCATCCAACTTACATTTCTACTTACAAAGAATATCTTACTGTTGGCAACTGCGAGGCTCTTTTACAAAACAATCATTCTCAGCTAGTTGTAGTCAAATCTGGTTTAATACAAATACGTCCGGAAAGATGTGGTACAGTAGAAACTGAGTACCTATTTGTGATGTATTTAAACCACCCCTTTGTCTTTTCCAACCTTGCTTAATATACCTGAGCTGGGATGCTAACTTCCATCTTTTATATCCATATCCTGCATTTTTATATCCACCTAATCCATATCCTGCTCATTGAGAAAAGGCAAAAACTACCACATCCAACAATGATAAAGTATGCCGAGATTATACTGTATGTATACGCCATAGTTTGTGGAGACATAGAAAGGCAACATGCATGTTTATTTACATAAATTATTTCATATTTTAGACAAACTCCCTCAAGGTGAGGAGGTTAGCATATGCTTTGATCTGTCCCTGGGCTCTCTTTTACATAGCACTGTACATACACAAACGATACATCACTACATTCCCATACATTTTATATGTGCTGTACAACTCTCACAGGTTGTGGATACGCATCCAAAATACATTACACATGAAATATAGCCCTTCAAATAGGAGGGCTATACACCACAACTCAACCCTCCACTCATACACTTTTCCATCTCTATCTCTCTCTCTCTCTCTCTCTCTCTCTCTCTCTCTCCCTACACACACAAATTCACTTTATACTGGCTACATGCTGATTGGACACGGGCAGGGGTTTGCAAACAGAAATGCTAGTGACGGGAACTACACTGAGAGGGAGAGAGATGAGAGGAGCCCCTGCAGTGCTGAGGATTGGGTCACAGTCCTTCATACTCTTAACGATGAAAACATCAAAAAACAAGACACACTTGTGAAGGTGCGGACAGCAAATGCTGATACACACATAAAAAAAAAGAAATGCTGCCAGTGGCCTTGAGGCTGGCAGGATTTTATGTCTACCTTGTAAATGACTGCTCTCTGATCGTGTGAGTTTAGGGTTTATGTACGTTCAGGTGCTTGACAGAAAAAAGGAAAAGAGGACGAAGATGGAAAAGAAAGGAAGGAGCATATGGAACGCTGACCCTCAACCATCCCATTCCATTCAGATTGTGTCGCTATTTCCCGACTGATCTATGCCATCTGGCTGTGGATCTAAATTTTGGCACCCCATCCATGTGGAATGCCCGACACACGGCTCAAGTCGTGGTGAAATGAAGGGAAAATGAAAATGAAATGAGCTGAGCTTCTCTCCTGATCCTGGTCTCAGCTCTGTCCTCTGCTCAATCTCATCACCCTCCTCCTCCCTCACTCCCCCTTCCCCTCTGTATCATCCTCCTCCTCCTCCATCCTCTCATCCCTCCTTCCTCCTTCCCCCTCCTCCTCCCCTCCCTCCCGCCACCCCTGGGTAATCAGTGTGCTCTCTCATTCCGTGGCACACGGAGACACATTGATCTGGCAGTGCACACTCACGCTTGCATTCGTGGACAGCCACCTACACACACATACATACACACACATATAAACACACACACACTCATAAACACACACACTCATACATTGATCTGGCCCGCAGGTCAAGTTCAATAGGAACAGCCAAGCGGGCCTTTCTTTTCTTTCTTTCTTTCTTTCTTTTTTTTTTTTTACAGACTAGCTCCGCAGTATACTGCAAAGAGCTCTGTGTCTCTCTCTTCTCTTTCAATCGTTTCCCATCTCTCTCCGCCACACAGATATCAACACACACACACACACACACACATTCTTTTACACGTACTGACTGGCACATGGATCTGATAAGAAAAACTACATAAAATAAATTAACTCACATAATTCTGCATGATCAAATGGCATGCTGGAAACATCCATCATTTCCAGTTTAAAAGCTTCACACAGACATATTTTTATAGTTTCAAGTCCCATTAGATACATTCAAAGTCATTCTAAATGACTGAGAGCCAGGCAGATCTGGCTGCAGATGTTTTACCTGATACTTATAAATTAACATTGACCATTTTCATTACTATTTGTTGACATTTGGTGTTTTATGATCCTATAATTTATTTTTATTGTCATATAAATCCTATAACGTCTGTGTGTATAGATGTTTCTATGTCTTCCTGTGGTAGTAAACTGGACCCATCTTGCAGGATGCTCTTGTAAAACAGGTTTTTAATTTCAGTGAATGTTTCCTGCTTAAAAAGTCAAATTAAAAGTTCAAGGGTTAAAGTAAAGGGCATCCACTATATATACCTATATGATGGACTTTGCCTTTGAGAAGCGTAGTAAATGACAGTAAACATGTTAAATAAAGATACTAGAGTCTATTCAGACACATGCTGCTACTTTTAAATCACAACATACTTCATATAGTCATGCTATTCCAGTTAATTCTGTTAATGTGAAAAGATCTTTTTTAATAAGATGATAGTTTGCTCTTTTGATGCCCCTTCTCTATCTATTATTATACTGTGTTATCAGTATATATGAGGATATTTTTGAGCAAATGAATATCTGTTTATGCATAACATGTTTACATGTAATGTATAACTCACCAACATCAGTTTTAGAACATTGTATTTGTGTAAATATCTGGAACTTATCAGTTTTTTTCCCCTGCAGGTTAAGGTTAAAAGAACAAAATGGTGCTTAAAAAGGTTACGTATTGTGTATGTGTCCTTGGGCTCAGTTTGCATTACCTTTAATGTACATTTCAGTTGTTTTCTAAGCAGCTTGTATAAATTAAGATGGTATAAATAAAAGTGTGTAAGAGTGGGAGATAAAGTATGTTTGGCTTCAGCCTACACCTTCGTGGTCGATACTCTGTCTTGTTTTGCTTGTTTGAGCCCTTGGGTGCTTTGTAGGTCTTCAGCTATATGTTATGTGTAGGTACATAATGTACTGGCATTGGATGTGGGTCATGTATTATTTTTTTTTATTAAATTATAGACCAATATAAATCAATCATTGTTAAATATGGATAAAAACACTATGGTGGTGCCCAGGGGTCCTCTCCTGTTTCCAAATGACATGAAAGACACAACATCTATTTATGTACAAATAAGTATGAATTTTACCCCTGAGACCAGGCTGACGTAAACATACAAATACTGTAAATGAATATATACATTAGAACCACAGAAACAGAGGAATACATGCATAGACAGACAAAAATCAGAGAAACACTCCCAGCACGCTGGAGACACATAAGACAACATCTCAGAGCATGCTGGGGTTGTTTGGAAGGGAGAATCCCACTTGACTAAAATCTCTCTTTTCCTCTCTCTGTAATTTTTCACTCTTTTATGATTCTGGAGTAATTTATCCCTCTGAGAGAGAAAGAGACAGACGGACATACAGAGAGGGAGAGACAGCGGGGGAGAGTGAGAGCGTCCCACATTTGGCACTACACTTTGATTTAGCGAAGCAAATTTAATTTTGTTTGCTTTATGCAAAAACGCAGCATCGGCCTCGACTTCTGTTGATTTCCACTGGAGGCAGAAACATCGCTAATGGGAGCTAGTGCCGCACTCACCACAGCTACAGGGCTACGACACTAACTGAATTAGCCTCATGCATATATTTAATACGGACCTGCTACACAAATTAGCCCAGTGGTATGTAGCCTAGCACCTCTCCAGTGAGGCTTTGAGATCTGAGCTGCAAATTAATTGGCTAGGTTGCCTCCAAGAGTAGCTCCTCTGTTTTTTTCCTCCACCCCGAATTATGCTTTCCAATTGCAGAAACACATTTGATATGCATGGAAAAAAAGCGTGTAAAGCAGTGTTCCCTGACAAAAGCAATATGCGCTTTCGGTTTTCACTTTTGTGCATCTGCCACTCACATGATGAAAGTAGTGTTTGTGCATTTGTTCATGAGTAATTGCCTCAACATATAGGCTAATAACACATAGAAGTACAGGCCCGAATACATTAGACAACAGGAGCATTTCCTTGCAGACTGCCCCGCTTTGATTCTTTATTGTGAAAGTGACTTAGTTTCCGAGTCTGTTCATTAGGTGTCACATGAATTCCACAGGCTTAGAGACACTGTAATGATCATGTTCATGTCTGTATCCCATGGAAACTGGATTCTAGAGAAAGAGAGAGAAAGAGAGAGAGAGAGAGAGAGAGCAAACCATATCTACTGATACTCACAAACAGTCACTACTTAATAAAAAGAAAGAAGCACAAGAAAGGAAACTAAAATCTTGATAGGAAAATCCTTTTGCACATTTGTGTAAAAGATAAAAAAGCAAGAGAACAAGGCAGAGATTAGTTTGATTACCACACTGAAAACAACCATTATTGCTCCCCAGGGTCTCTCCTCTATCCATCTGGGTTCGATCTCAGGACATGCATCTTGGCTCAGATTCAAGATCTTTAAGCATAGTTGCAGTGCATGTGAATGGCGCATACACTCGTATGCTCAAATCAGATTTCATGCTCAGATCAGACATTTTTGTTTGAATCTTCACATGATTGTTTAATTCTGGTACGAACTGGTAGCAATCCTGAACTGACCAGCGTTTACAAAGGATGTTCCAAACAGCACATGAGAAAGATGGAGAAACAAGTGTGTGACTCCAGCACACAATTGTGCCAAAGAAAAAGAAGGAATATATCACTTTCCAGAGCGAGTTTAAATTGCAAAAACATCTTATTTGTATTTCATTTAAGACGAAATTTGCATAGAATTGGCCCAAATCAGAATTAAAAAGATCATCTTCCATGTGATTAATGCTGTTCATACCTGGTGATTTTATTCACACTTTTCAATGCCCACAACAATTACTTATATCTCAAAAACGCATGCTGACTTTGATGCTAAAGTTTGCATACTTGGTGGCAGAAGTTAATTGAACGTCACACGTCACAGGAAGTGTTTTATCTTGCTGGCAAGCACTGCAGTGAAAAATGTATTCTTATGATCTGGAAATCTGGAGAGTACTTTACAATGAAACGATGCATCAATAACCTAGTGTCCTGAGAAAATAATGTATTCTGTTGTCAGTCCTTGGGCCTCTTTTGTTTATGCTGTATATGTTCCCTTTAGGTAACAATAGAAATCATGGCATTAACTTTCATTGTTACGCAGATGACACACAACTACATTTATTGATTAAACCTGATCAGAGCAGACAAGTAGATAAACTACGCAACTGTGTCCGAGACATCAAGATTTGGATGAGTGCCAATTATCTTCTACTAAACCCTGAAAAAACTGAAGTCATTATAATATGCCCTAAAAATACGAAAGTCTCCTTAACTGACCAGATAGTTACCCGAGACAACATACGTGTAGCATCCAGCACCACAGTTAAAAACCCATTAGTTCTATTTGATCCAGATCTTTCGTTTAAAGCACACATTAACCAAGCATGCAGAATAGCCTTTTTTCAATTGCGCAACATAGTCAAAATTAGGAATATTTCATGTAAAAATGATGGAGAAAAATGAATTACACCTAGATTAGATGATTGTAATTTCCGTACTTATAGTGTGTCCTAACAATTGGTTTATTCCTTCACTGGAAAAACAATATTGTATCATTTCATTATTTAGATGTGTGCTAATAGGAAAGACATCTATTTTCAGAAAACATTAGTTTGGTTAAATAAAAATAAACAGAGTGCAATTTAAAATATGTTCTTTTTATTTCTGAACAAAGTGCAGAACTTGTTTACTGAGGACACGCACATGCACACGCGCACACACACACGCACACACGCACACACACACACACACATTTATTTTACCCTAAAGTGAATGTTAACTGGAGCGTTTGTGTAGCTGCTACCCTTTGTAACACAAGTACAGTATCACACAAACAGAAGTTGTTTATGGAGGACACACACACACACGTTTACTCTTCCCTAAAGTGAACATTACAAGTGTAATTATTTTTTTTATATCTCATGAAGCCACTAATATCAGACATACAGTAAGTGATATCTATGTCCAAAAACACATTACCTTGGCTTATCTTCCGCTTTATGTTAGCTAATGTTAACATTAACGTAACACATAGCCTAGCTTATGAGGCTAAGCATCTCCTACCTCTGCAGTTAACTTACCCAAATTAATGATTTTTCTGGAATATTGGAACAAAATACAGACGCCTGAACTCGGTCAAGACAGAACCATATTTGGCAAGACCAGTGGCCGAGACCAAGACGAGTCCAAGTCAAATACCAGCGAGTCAGTGACAAGTCCGAGACCAAAAAAAACAACAGACTTGAGTCCAAGACCGGACTCGAGTACTACAGCCCTGGTGGAACTATATATTCCCAAACTTATTTACACGTTTGTATTTTTGTGATGTCTCTGCTAACAGTGCCTACCAATCTACCGACACGGTTACTGTCAAGATGGCTACGTTGCAGACGTCGCTCCAGAGCCTCATAGCCAAGCCATTTCTCAGGATATGGGTGCTGGATTGTCGGTTTCCCATCCACGAAATGAAAGGAGCAGACGTAGGGCTTTTTCGGTGGGTTTTTTAAGTTGAGCGCCCTCAGCCTCCCTTCACCGGGAGGAGGCGGATGCAGGTTAAAGGGTGGCCCACAACATTCACCCCTTCTTCTCCCATGAGTAAAATACTCTTGTTGAAGCGACAATGTTTTTTTCCAATTATTGTGGCAACCGTGGACTGTACAAATGATGATGGTCATTTTTCCAAGGATATTGGATCGTTTTTTTTAACCGTCTCTGATTTCAGCCTCGCTGCTTTTCGCCTGAGATTTGTACGCTCGCCAATGACTTTCAATGACTTCCGCTACTCCACCGGAAGTTCTAACACAAAGTAAGCAATATGGCGCCACCCTAGTAGCCCCAGAGAATAAGGTGAATAGTGTAACCATCCACCTTGCCACAAGGCAGCTAGCAAGTCAATACTTCAAATAATACAAGATGTCTACATAAACTCATGCAATTATAGAAGGGAAATATTACAAAAACAAACTAAAGAGCGCAGACCCCCCCCCCACACACACACACACACACATACACCCCGATCACCCCCAAAATGAAATCAGTTCTTCCTGTTCACATTTCCAACATATCCTGAAAATTTCATCAAAATCCATCCATAAGTTTTCGAGTTATCTTGAACAAAGTCAAACAAACAGATAAACGCAGGCAAAAACATAACCTCCTTGGCAGAGGTAATAATGTATGAGATCATAGTTGCACTGCACAAGACACAAGCAGACAGTAGAATATAAGATATCCGTTGGATTTGAAAAAGTGAAGGGCATGATGACATGACTAACACATACTAAGCTACTAGCAAAGCTTTAAACACATTGTCTTATGCTTGTGACAACACAATGCTGGAAGATTTCTAATGCAGATTTGCGCAAGATATTGTATCACTATGTTATCATTTAAATTTTTTCAAATGTAATACATACAACAAAATCTGATAATATCTGTATACTACACACTCCAAGCTTTCATATATACATGATATAATAACCGACTGCAGAATGGCTCTAGAAGCCTTGCCAGTTTTCTACAACATGGAACTGAATGTAGTAGAAGATCAACTCTAGCATTCTGGGGTCATGTACAACATGATGTAAAAAAAAATAAAAATAATAATAATAATAATAAAAAAAAAAAAATATATATATATATATATATATATATATATATATATATATATATATATATATATATATATATATGTAATAAGAGTGAGTTATATTACTGTTACCACTCTAATTCTTATTAAGGACATCTTGAAGGTTAAAAAAAACTTGAATGGCATTTTGTTGTGGGGGTGCACGGTAGGCTACCTGGGCTCCTGGTTAGCTAAACCTGCTACAGAAATTGGCAAGCTAGCAAGTGTGTGGGTGAATGCTAACCTGTCCCTTCTGTGTCACGTCTTTCTCCGTCTCCTTTTCATCCTGCCTGGTGTCCTCCATAATCACCTCCTCCTCTTCACTTTCCTCCACTTCATAACTCCCCGCCGGTCCTGGTTCTGTTTGAATAGAAGACGAACCGGTGGTCGCCTCACTCATTGAACCAGCGGGTTCTGCTTGTGGAACTTGCAATTGCAAACATGTCTGTTATTTTTCCACATTTTACAGCGTCTTCTTTTCATTTTTGCTTTATTTTTTATATATATTATTTTCTCAGCTCCACTCTTTTGCTTTTCACTAATTTTGGTTTACACTCGACTTTCTACCTGGCTCAGGCTGACTGATTTGGATATTACTTTGGCCAGTGGGCTGTGGGGATGGGCGGGCCTCCGAGAAACACTGGATTTCATTGGACTAGCCCAATGTCCTTCAGAAAAATCATCCAATGGGCCCCAACGTGTCTTTTTTTTTTTTTAACCGTTACGATCAATAAAAATTATATGACCATTTTTATATTTAATAACAGATCTGAGAGGACCTAAAATGCGCGAGGGCCCACCGGGAAATGCCTGATATGCCAGATAGTCAATCCAGCCCTGCCCTCACTGGTCTGATGGATGTAGGTCTACCTGCTCCTCCTCCCTTTCATCTACAAATGGATGTTCATCTATAGCCTGTCCATCCATAAGAGTGGATCTCTCCTTCACTGTGGTTCTCCCCGAGGTTTCTCCTTTAATTTTACTTTATTGCCCTATGTATAATTATTTGATGACTGATGAAAACTATGAAGATTTTTTTTTCTTGCATTGAAAAGCAGAATGTGCTGATACACTGCAAAATATGTTTTCATATCATATGAATCACATTCCATTAAATACAGTATTGTGTGAAAGTCTTAGGTCATCTTTAGCTTTGTTGTTTTTGTAGGGTTTAAATGACTATACATATTTATTTCTCGTTTAGGCAGATCATGACACACAAAAAATTAACTAAAGGGGTTCAAAAGGTTAAAGTGGCTATTTAGTGTGACCCTTGTCCCCATGACAAGAAGCAGCACAAACAATTACAAACATCTGACTTGGCAATACTGTAGTCTTGTTTTTACTGCTGTACATCCTTCACATAGGCCTATATCCAGATTGCATCTTAACACAGAGACTGAGAAATGTATTATAACTTTAATAAACCAGCAAACCTCACATTTGCTGAGAATATTTGTATGGTCCTGTACATCTTTACAAAAAGGGGGAAATTATCCACAAAAGGTAAACATAGATTTAGTGAATAATTTTGTATTTGCTTGTGAGAACAAATAAGACACCTGCAATTTTCACAAGATTAACACAAGAAACAAACATATAGCGGCATATTAAATGGAAACTATTGGAAAACTATCATTTCTGAAGAGTAGACAAGAGCTGCAGTGTATTCAGAGACACCACTGGGAGAGTTTAAAGCAGAGTTCTATGATCCACGTTCGTCTGCAGTGTGAATATACCCTAAGTATCTCACACTTTGGTCAAATAAGAAAGTGACAATGAGTTATACTTACTCACGGTACCTGACCTTGACTCTGGAAATGGTTCAAGACAATTTCAGTGGCACTGTAATTTATTTCGGTGTTGAAAGTGCACATAAATTTACTGGGGATCTTTATAATGGGCTGAACTATGTGTTGTGTTTTAACAAAGGCTAGTTCAGTGCACTGGCGCTTAAGAACTTTTTGAGGTGATGTTGACTTTCTACTCATACTTTGTCATAAATTCACAAAATACTATCTTTTGTTCTCCAAACCTTTATGTTCCGACTTGTGGGTGCTGTGTGATGTAGTGAAACAAGGGGAGCTTGTGTTTTTTTTTTTTTCAGGGTGTTTAAAAAGGCAACACAAAAGTAAGAGGTCTACTGAATAGGACTCGCTGTGCCCTGCCCCCCAACTTGAAGTAGAGATGGAGGGTGCGGGTGTTGTAGAAGCAGTAGTTAGTAGTGGTTAAAGGATGAGAAATAGACATGAAGGCATCATTTGCAGCATGTCATACATTTTTGTTTAGTATATCTACTACATTTAAATTATACTCCGATATGACTATTCTGTTCCTTCTCATCTCTCTGCAGTGTTTCCATCTGTTCATCTCCAAAACACGAGTTCACCCCTCGCCCTCTGTTCCGATTTGTAATTGACCAATTTAGTAACTAGTGTTTGCACCTGTGAGTCATCACTGTGGCCAATTGATCATTTCACTTCAGCATGTTGAAGGACAATGCTTACCGCATGAGCATGAGAGACATTTTAGTCATAAAGGTTGAACCACATGGAGCGTATATTGTGCAAAAAAGTCTGGTTCAGAATTTTCATCATGAGTAAAAGGCAGAAAATGTGTTGAGAATGAGTTTCATGGGTTTGGGACATAAGGTGTTAGGTTTTAATCATTTTGTCAGGCTCATGTGTAAGTATATAAACAATTAAGATAGAAGGGTATAAAAATTATAGAAACAATATCAAACACATAGAAACATGCTTTGACATATATTCATAATATAATATTGATCAATTTCTTGCTCCAGTGCATAATTAAAGATGATTTGTGGACAGAAATCTTCTTCAAGAAAGAGACAAAAATCTCTCCTGATCAACATATAGACATGCAACAGTTTTCCTTGCTCTTGTCTGCCAATAAGTACATTGATCAGTATCGGTAATTGACGTATGTGGACCTGTGCTTGTTAGATCAATATGTGTTGTGATGACCATCCTTCATTAGAGTGTGAAACAGTCAATCATGCATGTCGGGCATCTGTCTATAAGTCATTCCTTTATTATTGCTTTGCTGTCTGTATAACCACAGATGCAGAAATAAAAATGACTGTTTTTCTCTTTTGATTTATCCATCCTTTTCTCTGTTCACACAACCTGCACTTCCTGCTCTTATGTATAGATATGTTTATATTGTATTAAATTAAAAATTCACCACATGGATAAGAATATTTAAAGGAGAAGTTCTGTTTTTTTTTATGATTTGGACCTTATTTCAGTGATAAATCAATGTAATTTACTAATCCGTGTAATTTGGAGTATATCAGAAGATATTGCATTTGCCAATATCCATGTAACAGGAGTGGACGGGGCAGCTAATAAGTCACAAAAACTTGATCACGTCTCAAAAGACACAAGTTTAATATGATAGTTCTTTTCAAACTCTGACTCTTCTGCCATGTTGCGTCACACATGTATAGAATAGAAGTGTAAATTGCAATAAATTGAATACATTGCAATCGTTTCATGAGAAGAGGTACAACTATTTTATCCAAATTTCATGGGTAAATATGTATAAATGTGGGCAGCCATAAGCCTGATTGGCTGGAGAGTGTGACTGAGGGGTCACTGGTTTGATTTCCTCGACTGGTGGAGAGTTGTTGACTGATTTACCCTTGAGCAAGGCACTTAAACCCATCCAGATGCCTGATGGGGAGCCCACTGCTCCTTGCTTCCAGTGTGTGTGTAATACGTGATCTTGTGATGGGTTAAAGGCAGAAGATAAATTTTGGTCTGTGGTGCATGTTTTTACATTCATGCCAAATTATTACTGACAAAATAACAATTATATTCTGATGATTACTTTTCAGAGAGTAAAGTCGTATAGTCTTAAGGTAAATTACACATTAAAGTAAATACATAAAAGTGTATTTAGCCAAAATCTCCCATCACAAAGTATTTTTTGTCACCCTACAGTCAGGAGGACATGCAGAAGTTTCCCCTGAAGACCATTTAAATTTGAATACACAGAAAGTAAGAAATAAAAATGTCAAAAATATTCAACTGACAGGTTGCATTTTCTCCTCATGTCGGCATGGGTTCTCTCCAGGTCCTTCATCTTCCTCACACCATCCAAAGACATGCAGCTTAATGGGTTAATTGGTCAATTTAAACCACCCACATGTGTAAACGTGACAATGAATGGTTGTTTGTACATGTCAGCCCTGCATTAAATTGTTAACTCATCCATTGTGCACCCCCGCAACCCCCTCATAGACTAAACAGTTCAGAAAATGATCAAATGAACTGAGATGCTGTGCAAGTGATCACAGTATTAAAATATGAAAAAGTGTTTGTAATTCCCTAGCTGGGATATTATTCAGGTCATTGTTTTACCTTGTGACCAGTTGTCTTTGGCACAATAATAGCTGGGATATCATACCAAGGCTAAATTAAATATGTTTTTCTTAAAATAAGATTACAATACAAAGACATGCCTGACAAGATTCACAAAGGGAACAGCTAATTTCCCAGAAACAAGATTTTACTTGCTTGAATTTCTTTTATGCAGTGTGAAGCACAGTTATGAGCTTCACTCACACTCTACCCATTGAAGTCTCAATCTCCCATCTACGCTGATTGTCTATCTACACAGATACAACCGGATATGTCACCACTGAAGGCCTATAGAGTACTTTTCGTATCGACTACCATAGCACAGTTGCCCATTGTGTATCCATTTGCATGGATAGCTGTAGATTTATCTGTACTGTAGGCCACAGTGCAAACTTGTGTATGGACATGTATGGAGATTTACTCCTGTTTTAACCCCAGGGTTAGCCATCAGTATTGATTGGAACAGACTTAGCCAGATTTTAATCCCTGCTTGGCCCAGGACTATCGATCAGGGCGCTGAGCTTTCAAGTGGGTTTAACGACCTACCTGCCCCCTCTCCCGCCTCTCACTCTTCTCTTGGTGATGTGCTCTTTTTCTTCTTTACTTACTTGGAAAGGAAAGAAAGACAGGTTTGTTATTACCCACCAAAGCAGAAGTGACATGAGGTGTTTAGCATGTACCCGCTCCATCGCTAACGCCTCCACCACCAAACCATTACAGTAGGCTGTGACAGCAAGCTGCCTCTAATATATGACTGCACTCATGCTTCGTCTATCTAGAGTTTGTGTAGGACATTATAAAACAGCAGATGAGATGAATCTGTGCTCCACGACAGCAATGTCACGGTAAAAATACCTGCTGCTGAATTATGACCACTCACCTAGAGGTAGGAGCGTCCCTTTATGTCTTTATGGGTTTTCTGAAGACAGTTATATGGGACAACATAGGAAGTCTTATAGGAGCCCTGGTGCCTTGGGAGTTGGGGAGTGTTCTGAATTTATAGTTTCATAGATGGTCACAACTGATTGGTCCAGTACAGTAACATTGGAAATGGCAAACTTCAGCTTTAGAGATATTTGAGGGTTTTTCTATGTGTATCCGCGTGTGCAGTAGCTTCCAAACCTTATGTAGAAATATGAATTTGAGGGAAAATCAGCTTGTGGAAACATTTGTGTGTGTGTGTGTGAGAGAGAGAGAGAAAGAAAGAGAGAGAGAGAGAGAGAGAGAGAGAAGGATGGTTACTGTGCATGGCGTTTCTCCTCCATTTGTCCTCCCAGAGGCAGATCAGGCGAGGGGGAAATAAATTGGAGAAAGAGAATAAATCAATGCTAAACTGAGCACCAGTGAGACCTCCTAACCCTGACACTGTTTCACACACACATACACACACACACACACACATACATTACACACGTACAAATGAATGCACACAAAATGTGAAACGTGTCCAGGGAAAGTGCCTCACATATACATATAAAACTAGATGCACACAAATATATGATGCAGGAGAAAACACAACACCTACTCTTTCAGTCTTAGAAAGAAAGTCATGTATGATTGAGTACATGATGTGTTCTGATGGAGATGGACATCAACAACAAGACATCCTGACATCATTCCACATCCAAACAACACTGTACAGGACTAAGACTATACTGTTCAGGCTATAGATGGAGCCTAACTATGGCAGTTGAGGGGCAGAGGGAGTGTATAGATTGGGATTATAGTGGAGCATTGGGAAAGGCTCTTCAGTGTGTTTTCTATTCAACCTAAGTCCTCTAAGACCTCCTCATCACTTCTGAGAGCAGCAAGCTGAGATCTGATCTAATGCTGAGTGCCACATGTGTATAATTGTGTGTGTGTGTGTGTGTGTGTGTGTGTGTGTGTGTGTGTGTGTGTGTGTGAGAGAGAGACACAACACTTTGATGAGAGCCTTTTGGGGTTGTGTGTGTGTGTAATGAACAAGTCCGTAGTGTGTATGTGTGTGAGTATGAGCTTATGTTTAGGGGTAATGAAGGAGTCCAGGTTCTATATATTTCTGTTTCGTGTTCGTGCATTCTCCCTCATCCCTGAAGGGCTGTTTGGGGTATTCTGTGCAGGTTTTGCTCACGGGGGGAGGTGGGTTCTCGGGGTCTTGCATTCAGATGTAATTAGCCCAGACAATGGCCTGGTTAAAGCTGGAATCCTCCAAGTCCCCTCTCCCTTTGATTGTGTGGGCCAGCTGTGGAGGAATGGCCATTATCTCCCTGTGTCCGGCAGCATAAAGAAGCCCCCCTGCCCCAGTTACCCCTACTAAGGGTTCCCACAGGGGGAGGGACATGGGTCAGTCACGCACTGGTCTGGAAAGTGAAAGCAGACAGAATACAGGCCAACACCGGTTCGCTTGCAAACATTCACTCTCATAAAAAAAGCTTCACCTGGCACTTGAACCATTCTCTTTTCAAACTAATGGTAGAGAGAGGGTGGCAGTATTTATACAAGAGCAGAAAAGTGGCTTTTCACATCTGGATTTTGGTCAGGTTTTTGGGGACAGACTTGTGGAAGATTTTTTTTTTTAAGCCAAAAAGAAAATCTGAATTCCATAAGTAAAAAGCACAAGATACCTTTATTTTATAAGTGTATACAAGGCGCATGTGTTTGTTTTTGTCGAGTCTGTGCGCGTTTCAATCATAAATATCTCATAGAGAGTTCTGGCTGCGCACAGGGACACTTAGGCCCATTAGACTTGCCAAGAAATTGAATCTTTACAGCACTGGGGCCATATAATTACTGTTAATTTAACGCTCAGATTCTCCATCATTAACTCTCACTCTTGAATAAAGAACGAAGGACAGCGAAACAGACAGTATGTGTATGCTACCGCTGCCTGTGTTGACAGCATACCCAGGCCTTTGACTGAATTAACAGCGACCTCTCCGTCTTGTAAGAACAGGACTCGCATCGTTTATGCGTTATTAAGTCCTGTAATTGGGCAGCCAGTAGTTTGCATATTAGTCTATTAGGGTAATATGTTTTGCCTCTCTCAACACACGGCTTTCCAGAGCCCCTGGCGACACATTTGGTAATTCTCAGAATTACCCCCTAATCATAAACCAGTGTTCTTTCGATCTCTATAATTCAGTGTGCGTCAGGTTAGCTTTATCAGATTCAAAGTGTTTATTGATTAACCTATCACTTCCTATGCAGATTTCATTTTTTATTGTGGTCTTTAATTAAGACTATGAGACAAATTTTATTGCATTTGTGTGTAATTCTTTCTTTCAGTTCACATATTTCACTGGTGCCCATAATGTTTCATGGTGTGGCTGTTTGAAGGTGAAACTTGGATAGTTTTTGTCCTTTGTGGTTGCTTTAACCTCTTAATAGCTGTTATGTTTTACAGCTAGTGTCCCACTTTGCGCCAATAAAATCACATCTAAACGCCAGTAGTTGCCAAAGTAGGTCCAGGGACCCCCCAAGGGTCTAGGAGGGTTTCAGGGGGGCTCAGCAAAATGAGAATTAGTTTAATTCCAATATTATTGCATTCATTTAGATATTGAAACCACCACATGATCCAAAATGAGTGCTTTGATTAGATGTCCTTGTTGCCAGTGTTACTTTCTGACCAGCAGTGCTAAATTATATTGTCAGATGGGTTGACACATTTATGGTCTTGTTTTGATGAAAGCATTTACAGCTTTGGTAAAAACTGTAAAACCACTGGTTAAACAGTGTTTGGCAGTAATTGAGTTAAGAATCTAAATTAGTTACAACTGTATTGTTGCATTTACTGAGGAAATATATGATTAGAATTAGGTTATTAATCAAAATGTCAGTGATAACATGTATTTGTTTTCAGTAATAGCCTTTTATAATCCAAGAATCAGATTAGTTTTTACTGTAATAAGTGTTTTCTGTTTGTGGTCAGCTTTAAATTCAACATGATGGACTTTAAATACAAGTAATTAGTGTCATGTACTGCTGAGAGCATTAAACTGCCTCTTCTATGTTTTAGAACTTTTCAGTTGTGTTTTAATGAAATGTAACGTTTCATGCCATGAATGAATGAATTATAAAAACTAGAATGATTTATAATCTTACATTCAAGACATTCTTAATTGAAAATCTTTAGTAGTATCATCAGTTCACAATGACAGCAAAACTATGTAGTATTTGTTTTTGAAACCCAGGGTACGTTCAAGCCATCACAGTTTTATTGAGCAGAGTTGTAATAAATCATTTTCTCCTGTAGATATTGAAATTCAAACCATACTTTGGCAGATTTTGGAAAACCAAACCTCGCGTGGCAGTGTGAGTGCATCCATCTCAAAGTTTACCCAACAAGCAGGTGGAGGGGGGCAGCTCGGGTGCAGGGCAGGCTGAGGGATCCATTCTCGCAGCTTTCTCTCTTTGCCCTCGAGCTGCCCTCTCCGCTCGCCCCCATTATTTGTCCCGACGGCCGAGCGCGCGGCCCCAATGAGCCCTTTGGAACGGAACGAAAAGAAGGAGCGAATTGCAGCTGTGACGTGGGCGTTGTTGTTCCATTCAACGCGTTCGCCATGGTAACGGGGCAGAGGCCCTGGAAGCATGCAGCCCCTCTCTCTGGACAGCGTCCTGAGGGCAAAGAGGCAGCTGGAAGTTTCTGCTGTGATCACTGCTCTTGGTTTCATATCTCCAAATCCCTAAATATACTACCTCACATTCATGTGAATAACGTTGAAGTGTGCGTTCAGTTTGGGGTGTCCCGGGTCTGTGTGTGATGGCTTACTGGTGGTGCATTCTGGGGCTGATTGATGCGCTCACTATATCAGTTAATATGCAATTTATATGGCTCTAGTACAACTTTTACGCACCATTTTGACGCACGAATCATTGCATTTTGACCCACTGACCAAGAGCTAATCAAGGTTAATAGTAAGTGTTTACAAAATAAAGTTACTTTTTTTTTCCTCTTAGAAAAGCTTGTGGAGTCTATTCTGTGTTTACAGTCGGCAGCCCGATTTCTCCCTCCACTTTGTACTCTAGCATGCGGCAGGACTGCGAGTATTGTTGGGCAGAGTGATTGGGGTTTCTGTACAATCTCCCGTGACCAATGAGCGGGGTGCTGTCAGGGGTAACCACATCTGTCAACCGTTCTTGGCCAATAAAGAGAGGAGCGAGGCGGACCACAGGTGCGCGCCTCTGCGTCCCCTTGGCACAGCGCCCGGGAGATGCTGGAGAGAGACGCCTAGCTGCCCCGTGGCGCAAAAGAGTTACTGTCAAAGGCAGCCTCCTTTTAACTCCAGCTATCACTCTGGCTCCGATAGTTATGGCGACCGCAACGTCCAACCACTACAGCGTCCTCACCACCCCCAGCAGCGCGCCGCCGCCGCACTCGGAGTCCGGGAGCATGCAGCAGGCGGCAGCGTACAGGGACGCGCACACCCTGCTCCAGAACGACTACAGCACGTTACCGGGCGGTGGACATCCGCTCAGCCACGCGCACCAGTGGATAACGGCTCTGTCTCACGGTGACAGCGGGGCGCCCTGGCCATCCAGTCCCCTCGGAGAACAAGACGTGAAGCCCGTGTTACACGACAGTGACCGAGAGGAGCTGCAGAACTCCACCAGTCTGCAGCAACAGCAGCAGCAGCAACAGCAGCAACAGCGACACCCTCACCTCGCGCACCAGCAGGCGCATCACGACGCCAGAGCATGGCGAACCACCACAGCTACCACGCACATCCCCGGCATGGCGACGTCTGAGGGGCAGAGCCTGGTGTATTCGCAGTCCGGCTTCGGTCTGATGCCGGGAGGAGAGCAAGGGGGGATGCACCACCACCCCCTGCGGGATGAGGATCACCACAGCCACAGCCCGCACCTCAGTGAACATGGAGGCGGCCCTGGGGCCCACCAGCAGTCTCTTTCACACCATCACCAGCACGGGGGCCACCAGGACCAGTCGGATGAGGACACACCGACCTCGGACGAGTTGGAGCAGTTCGCCAAGCAGTTCAAACAGAGGCGTATCAAGCTGGGCTTCACCCAGGCGGATGTGGGTCTGGCTCTTGGGACGCTGTATGGAAACGTGTTTTCCCAGACCACCATTTGCAGGTTCGAGGCGCTTCAACTCAGCTTCAAAAACATGTGTAAACTCAAGCCCTTGTTGAACAAGTGGCTGGAGGAGGCGGACTCCACATCGGGGAGCCCCACGAGCCTGGATAAAATCGCGGCACAGGGAAGGAAAAGGAAAAAGAGAACCTCCATTGAGGTGGGTGTCAAAGGGGCTCTGGAGAGCCATTTTCTCAAATGTCCGAAACCAGGAGCAGCGGAGATCAACTCCCTAGCGGACAGTTTGCAGCTGGAGAAGGAGGTGGTGAGAGTTTGGTTTTGTAACAGGCGGCAGAAGGAGAAGAGGATGACACCCGCTGGGGGACAAATACCAGGAGAGGACATGTACGGGGACACTCCTCCTCACCACGGAGGACAAACTCCGGTGCAGTGACCCCATGTAGTCCGTCCATTTGAGCAAAACACAGACCCTTAAGGAGGTCGAATGCCTCCTTATTTGTTTGATTCTCTGTGCTGGACCGCTCCGAACTGGACCTCTGCCAGTTTAAATGTTGGACCCCTAGACACACACAGTGGGAATATAGTGGCACTCAAGCACTAAAAATACGCATAGCAGAGCTGTATGGAGAGGCTTCATGCCGCGGAACTGGCATCATATTTGGATATGGTCGATGCGCGTGAACCAAAAAAAAAAAAGAAAAAAAAGGCGAAACGAACGAAATGCTTTTTATCCCAACTACCAAGGCGCCAATGTGTCATTATGTCATGTGTCATTAAAGAAAGGCAGAGTGGGATGTGGACACTAGGTGTCTGCAGGGGAAAATATAAAACAAGCTTCGGGCATGATAAGTCGCAGTCAGTGTGGGTAAATAAACGCCATCTTTCCATCATAACAAAAGCAACAGGGGTTCTGTGCAGCTTGTGGCAAGACAGGGCTGAAATGGCAGACAACTGCTGTACAATGTTAAAAATGATAACCAATACCAGCCTATTATTATTATTATTATTATTATTATTATTATTATTATTATTATTATTATTATTATTATTATTATTATTATTATTATTATTATTATTATTGTTATAGTGTTAATATTAATGCAAATTTAGGTAGTTGTTTAACTTCACCCATAATTTATTATAACAAAATGTTCCCTTGTTTCCCTTTATGTAATTAAAAATATTTACAATTAGAATAACTTCAAATTAATCTAGAAATACTCCCTAAAATAATAATAATAATAATAATAATAATAATAATAATAATAATAATAATAATAATAATAATAATAATAATAATAATAATAATAATAATAATAATAATAATAATAATGTTAAAATGAAGACTGAGTATTGGTTGACTTTAATGCTTTTCTTTTTGTGCAGACATTTCTGTGCGCCTGTTTACAGTGTGTTTTGCTGTTCGTTATTTCTGTACTTTTCCAAATGCTGTGACAAGAAAGACCGAGACTGTCCGGCTGGAACACTCAAAGCAATCCAGCTCATTTTTGCCTTCCTTTCCTAAGAAAAAAAAAATTCCAACAAAAAAATAAATAAATAAGACAAAAAAAAAAATATACAAAAAACAAACTGAATATATCCTGGTACCAGCTCTGGCCGCAGAGGCTACTACTGTATGATTCACTTATCTCTGAGAAGACTATTTGTGGGATGTATTTCCATTCGTTTTTGTATGGCTTCGTTTGTTTGTTTGTTTGTTTGTTTGTTTGTTTGTATGTTCGTTTGTTCACTTTTCTCTGTCAGTCTGTGCCAAAGCACAAACACAGACACGTGTTTTTGTGCCACTTAAATCCTGTGATAAATAACTTGATCTGAAAGTGGAAGGTTATGTGGGTAAATCCACTAATGGTCGGAGTTTTAATTCTCTGACTAGATTCAGTAGAAATTACAGATATATTTAAAAACAAAAAAAAAACAAAACCTCAAGTCCAACTGGAGGATGTGGATGATATAATATAATATTAAAATGGGCCCATAAAATGAATTCAAGGCGACTTTCATGGCACGTTTTGCTTTTGAGTAACTTTATGAATGCATTAGGCCAAGTTAACAATGTCAAAACAATATGTACTTGGAAATGGACCATCAAAAGTCCCGTTTTAAATTTTTTTTAATCACCAAGTAATAAGCAAAGCAATATTTTAACCAGTGTTTTGTAATTACTTTTGCTTTGCATAAATCATTTAATAATAATTTGCACTTAATTTAAATGGGCCCAGCATTTCTATTTTAATTAAAAACAAGCCTACAGTAATTCTGTGACGACGTGAGAAGTAACTTCCATCATATCCTTCATTTGCATTTGAGGTTTTTTTGGGGGGGTTTTGATTTTTATATTTCTTTGTTTTGTTTGATTTGATTTTTATTTTTTTATTTTTTTTTGAGAGAGAGAGAGAGAGAGAGGAGGGAAAAATAAAAAACCAAAACAAAATAGCATCGACCTGAAATCTGTGATCATACGAAGAGGAAAAGAAATCAATGATTGCACAATTTCTATATGCTTTTTGTCATTAAATCGTATTTGTTTTCTACATCACTGTAGTCTTTGCACGTTTGTTGAAGCTGCAGGAAAAGTCGCGAGCGTTTAGTGCACTGTCTTGCATTATAATTATGGATTTTATCAATTCGTCGCGGTTGCTTTTAATTGTCCTTCAGCTATTTCGGAGAAGTGTTTTGCCATTGCTGATGTGCACTGATACTGTTCTTTGGAGAAATACCCGTGAAGATGCTTAGGCAGCCCGTCAGTGGAGCCGCATTAAAACACACTGAAGAACATATTTTCATCAAACCTTATAAGGAAAAAATAAAATTAAAATTAAAGTAATGCATTTGTTTTGCAGACATGGTGTTGATTTTACGGCCTGTGAACGGAATAAGTGAACTAAAGGATCCATTTTTAGGCCTAAATGCCTTCATGGTATACAAATTGATGCCATATAAATGCGATTTCTCTGGGTTTTAAGACATCATTTGGCTTTCTGCCTTACACATTATACAATATATGAAATTCAAACCATGTATTGCAGCCTATGCTTTAATCCTTAAGGAAATAATTTCAACAGTTGCAGGTATGTGATGTGTGTGGCTTCATACACACATTAAAAAAAAATTAAAAAGCTAAAAAAAAAATCCCAATTATATTTCTTTAATTAATACAGAAGTGACAATTCTGTTCACAGTGTGTATTATTATTATTAGAAAAATCAGAACACCTTATGCATTACTTCTGTATCCAGTAGTATTATGTAATATCCTTTTAAATCATATATCACCCACTAACTTGTCTGTCTTTTTCTTTAGCCCAGCTCATTTTTCACACCTCACGTGTAATCTTTTTTTATTAGATGCTTGGGCTGATCAATAGCAAAATCAGAAACAGTCTGTTAATGCCACCTAGTGGATGTTATGAGATCAAAATGAGATTCATGAGAGGAGGACTGAAACACTAAATGATGATGTAATGTACATTTTTAGACTCTTTTCTAATTTAAAACTTCTAGGTTTCTTTTTTAATATTACATAATAACAAATGTCACTTCAAATGTTCCTGCATCATCATGTAATAATTATGGACAGGGCAGAGTTTGGTTCGATAAGATGCTCATTTATAAAGATATAAGTGGAAAACGTTCATTAAAATTCAAGAAAATTGCATCAAACAGGCTTAGTAGACTCAGTGGGTAAAAAAAACCCCAAAAAAACACCATGAATGAAGAACTAAAAATTAGATCCATTGACATAATGATTATTAAACAACCTTTTTTTTTTTTTTTTTTTTTTAAATGTTTGTAATCTATTTTCAGTCCAGGAAGAAATCAAGCAATGGCAGGCTTTCATTTTCCTCTCAAAGCGCCCTGTTTAACAACAGTTTTATTTCATAGTCTGGGCTAGCATATTAATATTCAGCCTTTTATGTTGAAATGTGAGCCAGAGTGTGCAATTTAAGGGCAAAAGAGTGAAAAAAAACCTGAATATTTGTGTGTGTGTGTGTGTGTGTGTCTGAGTGAGTGTGAGCCAAGTCTTAACCCAGCTCTCTGGAGGACCCTGTTGCCTGGATTCTGTCCTATCAGCAGGCGACCATCTGCCCTCCTCCCGGCCCTCACGCTCCTACAGGCATCCTCTGCATTATTCATATTTTTACACACATAAACACACAATGTGGCACACTCACACCTCTCTGCACACAAAACCCCAGCAGCTCACACACCGTGCCTAACACACACACACACACACACACACACAGCTACTATCTTTGACACTGTACGCCATCTCTGAGTCACCAGAGATGGTTACACTCTGGTGTCATTGTCAATTCTGAATTGTTTCCTCGGTTTCATGCCGAAGGGGGACTCCGAGGGATTGTGCACAATACTTGTGGAAAAAAAAAAAAAAAAATCTGATGAACCAATGTCATCAAATATTATTCATCCTTCCCTTTAATGCACTTTACTCACCTAAAGTCTCCCTTCTCTATAACCACTGCTTGCTTTCTGCTTCTCATTCTCTGCTGTCCTTTTCTTCTCTGTTTCTCCAGAGCTTCAGCACAAGCACAAAGAAAAGGGCAGGGAGCTAATCCTTCAGCATTGTTGGGTGGGCTTAGTATTGTCATATGGTAGCAAGCACAGAGGGAGGGGGGATTATGAGACAGATATATGCCAGAGCATACCAACCTCTAAGTGTTGATTCAGAAGTGCTTATATTTGGCTCAAAGACATGGTTCACCTTTTCGTCGTGATTTTTTTTTTTTTTCTTTACTTTGACACAACTGACACCAAACAAGAGGAAAATATCACAGCTATATTTAATGAAATATCATGAGTAATCCATTTTCATACAGCTTTTAAGTCTAGGTATAATACATTCATAAGATTTTTTTCCTTTTTTTTTTTTCTCCTTTAAAGAGCATTTATCTTTTAGATTTATTTATGTATTTATTTTTTTGGCTCTCTTATATACACTTTTGATGAGATTCCACAAGTGTTTTCAGCACACACACACAACACCAACAGACAATGCAATATGGCTTCTACGGTCTACAAGCAGAAATCTCAATGGGAGAAAAGACACATGATAGGACCGAACCCTGACCCCTGGCCTTTAACAGCAGAGGAGAGGAGACGGATGGAATTGCCCACAGACACAAATGACTTTTGCAATTTTTCTAGAAATGGGTGAATTTACCAGAGGGAGTGAGGACGCTGAGCAGCGGGATGACTGACCTCACCCTGCTGATCTGAGTCACTTTGGTATTTTTCCCTCAGTGTTTTATGTTTCTTATGGTTTCAGTTGAACATGAAGCTCTAACTATAAGAGTAACTGTCTTGAGTCGTATGAGAAAGGCAAAATTTGCAGCAGATGATTGGACGTGATGAAACTGGCATTAGGATTTTTAACACTTATCAGATGGCATCTCAAATATGGACGTAACATGCATGAATAAAGTGAAAATGTTATCAACAGAAACCAGAGAATCTACAGTATTGCACTACACACACACATTAATAAATTTAATTTCTCAGCTGTAGACAAAAAAAACCAAAAAAAAAACCATGTAAACACAATAAATAGTGCAAAAATAAATAAATAACCGTGGTATTATTTCCTAAATTCAAGCAATTCCACGATCAAAACCAGCAAATACAAACAACATACTAAATAAATAAATAAATAAATAAATAAATAAGTCATATAAAACGTGATTCATACGCTGGCACTGGTATAAAGTAAACTGCTTAAGTGTCAGTTTCTATGAATCTGACTACTGATAAGAGAAGGCAAGAACATGCAGGCAAGGGGTTTTAAGACACACAATGAAATTACAGCTTCAGGCCAGATTATTGTCTGAAAATTCAACTGCAGCACACACACAGAAAGATATTTAATATGACTTTGTGTCTTTCCTAAAGGCTTGGTTCAGGCTTTGATTTGTTGCCAAATGCAGTGATGTTTTTTTTTTTGTTTTTTTAACAGAGAAAACAACAATTAGGCAACCACAGTAGTGAATGTATTTCCACTGTCATTAAATTATTTTGGATCCACTTTCTTTAACAGCATCATAGTCCTACTTTAATCCTCAAATATTTAAAAAGCCACTGAGGATCAAATGCATCTACTGATCTAAACTGTTTAATTACTTCTGAGTCACCAATAAACTAATTCAGGTAAAATTCAGCTTTTCAGTGGCATCAGATGTGTCTTTTTTTTTTTTTTTTTTACATTCGGAGACGCTTGAAGTGAACGTAGCAACATGTAGTTTCAAACATGACAGCAGTTGTAGATGCTTATTCATTGTTAAGGATATGGGATGTTTTGCTGAAAACATCACATTTTTATCCGTTTTCTATATGTTCTGATATAATAACCGCTGAATCTACTCTGAAATTTTATGAACATCTACATGGTCTTGTAAAGTAAATATAAAAAAATATCTGATTTTCACAGAAAAAAATGCAGAGTTACAGTATCATATGACAATTTGTGACAAATCACTTAGGAAGGCTAGATGTAGAAACAAAATCATTTGAAAAATGCCAGAAAATTCGTCTACGTCTTTAAGGGTTAACAATTATACAATTACAACCCAGATTTTGCATGACATCAGATTGTTACGTCTTATTTGACAATATAATGCTACATGCTATTGCTACATACTCTGTGTTTGTCTCTATTTGTAAAGCATTCTATTAAATTAAATTAAATCTGTCACGATTCCCTTTTATTCCTGTCATGATTTATTAATATGCGAGTATCGCTCTCGCTTCTAATTTAAATCCATTTTCTGCAAAATGACACCAAATCATGACAGTATGTGAGTGTGTGTCTGTTAGTGAGAGAAAACGCAGCAGTGAATTCTACCCAGTGTGCTTTCCTTCTTCTACAGAGGATGACTCATCCATAACGCACAACGTAGACAGAAGCATATACCCCTTGCTTGCATCCATATAAGTGGCCTCAACACACAATAATAGTGGTATGTGCATTTGCTGAATGACAAACACACATATAAAACCCACACTTTACCATCACACATCCCGAGTAACACGCAGCCTACCAGAAAATGGAAAAAAAAAAAAAAATGCACAGAATGGACCTGTTTTTTTTACTCTCTTATTGCTTTACATAATATGTTCTGAGAAATCTTTCATTTCTGAACAATAGTACGGTGATGATTGGTGAGAAAAAAAAAATTAACTGTTGAAACTTCAAAAACAATGAAGACACTTCTTTTTTTTAATTTTTTTTATGATTGATCGGCTACATGTCTGTATGTGTGTGTGTGTGTGTGTGTTTGATTCGGCCAGAGGCACTAACAAATTGAACTGCATCAAAACATCAAACTTACACCAACCAAAAAATGCTGATAAGTTTTTATGTATGAAGTGTAAAGGGACATTTTCGTCGGCACGTACCAGCCATGCACTTTCTTACAGACTCTTATCTATATAATCTATTTCTATATGATTGTTTCCCTCGCTTTCAATGGTTGAATGCACATGTTAAGATGTTTTTTTTTTAATTTAAATTCATTTTTACCTAAAGCTAATTTTCCTAATTGAAACACAGCAGCCACATATAACAAGCACATGGCAAAATGCAGAATGACTCAAACTGCAGCAGCTGACAATCAGTGTTGTCATATCCCAGCTCTAAATGCATTGTGGGAGTAATTATTCTTATGTTTTCGGCAAAAGAGACAGAAGCTACTTTAAAAAGGGTACTTGTGGCAGATTGCATTGCTTTACTCTGCCCTAAATATGTCTATATGGATGGGATTTGTGAGTGTAATATCCCAACTGTGTGTCATACTGATCCTAGATCAGCAGAGTGTGTGGTCTGTTAATGTCGACAAAACAGTTTGGTCATAATGTAACAAAGGAAAAGGGATGTTATGAGACAAACACAGTATTTACACCATGACAAAGGGTGGTGACTCATATTTGCAGGTTATCTATACTATTTATATGTATCTAAATTCAAACAGTCTATCTGAGAATCAGATATATTTACACTGAAATGAGTTCATTCACATAAATCCTGTACAGATCCTACGTGTCAGTGTCATATCAATACGAGGCGTCAAAGGTTCGGGTAATCAATACACACACACACAAGGCTGGATGGTGCTATGAGGGACACATGGGCCACACACACACACACACACACACAGTTGCCATGGTTACGGCAACACAATGACAGGAGTTAGGAGTAGACGATGTCGACCTCGTGGAGGAGTTTCTCAGCAGCGGCGTCATTTACTCCTGATTTTTTCTCCATTTAGTTTGTACAGGGTATCCCATAAGTCTTCATACATAGGAAAAAAATAAACCTTTCTTGACATTTTTGTTTATATAATACTGAATACTGGAAATCGGGATGATTTCAATTCGTTGGTCTTTATTCAAATGCGTTCTTTGGGTTATCTGAAATATAAAGTTATGTTAGAGTCATACAGTTTATGTATGGAGGCTGATGGGACACCTTGTACTTTTCTCTCTTCATTTTTCCTTCACTTGGACTTATCTGCTGCCTCACTGCTTTCCTCTCCGCTTGTGACTTTTCTCTTTCGCGTTACTTGACTTATTCCTCCACTGCAGCATGACTTAAACCTCTCCATGCTCAACCTGTCCACGGACAGAAGTGATAAGACACCACAAATACGCCCCAATTATCTCCTGCTCTAAGAGGTAGGGCGTACGTATACCTGCAGGATGCAGTTCCAACCTGTGGTGTGTGTGTGTATTTGCGTGCATCTAGGTTGTGTGTGTGTGTGTACGTGACAGCTTTGTCAACACTTGAGCTGGTCTATTTCAGAGCACTCCGTGTCCATGTCAGAGTCATACAGCGAGTGGCCCGTTGGGTCGCTGTCAGGTGATCGTAGTTCCTGCGGTGTGTGAGTGCGTGATGTGTGGGTGTGAGTGTGAGTATCGTCCTGGAAAGAGTCCGAGCGGGAGTAGAGGCCCAGGTCGGGGAGTTTGGATGGTGAGTCACTGCCGTCAGAAATATTGGTATAACAGAAATCCTCCAGGTCCACGAACCACTCGGGCCAGAAACGCCGGCGGATACGCTCACAGTACATGGCCAGGTTGATCAGCTCACCTGCAGGAGACAAACACACACCTCAGTGAGTACATTCAACTGATTGATATGATGCAATATAATACGATACAGAAGAATATACACGATATAATGCAATAAAATAACAATGGGATACAACGCAATACTGTAAAATATGATACTAATGGACCAAATGGTTCAGGTCCAGAATACATGAATGATGTTTTAATAGAATATAAACCCAGTACAGCTCTGAGGTCAGCTGATTCAGGTCACATAGCTTAGTCCAGAGTTCAACCTTAACACAGTGGAGCAGCTTTTAGTTAATATGCTGCGCACAACTGGAACAAGCTACCAACTGACCTGAAATCAGACCCAAATATGAACATTCTTATATCCAGGTTAAAACCTTCCCGTTTTCATGTGTATATGAGTTTTTTAACCATGTCTTTTAAATGCATTATTTTTTATTACTTTAATGTCTATTTTAATTTTAATGTATGGTTTTAATAGAATTGATGTACCTTACTCTGGGAGTGCATTTTAAAAACACATTTTATCTCATATTTTTTATTTTAATGTTTTTTACCCTTTTGCGATTTTTAATGTCTGTTCTATCTATCTATCTATCTATCTATCTATCTATCTATCTATCTATCTATCTATCTATCTATCTATCTATCTATCTATCTATCTATCTATCTATCTATCTATCTATCTATCTATCTATCTATCTATCTATCTATCTATCTATCTATCTATCTATCTATCTATCAGGCATTAATAACCTGTTCCTGCAGCTGCTTAGTTTGGAGTAATTGTCAAATAGATAGCTTGTAAATATCAATATATATCTGTGGTAATTTCTTTGGTGATTTGTTCAGTTTTCTGCTTTCCAACTCGAATAAAGAGCAATAACTACAGGAAGTGCAGTGAAATGCATTACAATAAAGTAACCCTTTTCATTAATTGACTTAAATGGGTTTCTATTGATCGCCACAAAACAGGTCTGAAGTACTCAGGCTGAAAAAAAAAAAAATACAATAGTACACATTTTAGTAATAGTATATATGAATAGATTCAATGGCATGAGTGCAAATGGTGGCAAATACAGTACTGTGGAAAAGTCCATGGCCACCTATAACTTTGTTGCTTTTGCAGGGTTGAAATGAGCATACATATTTATTTCTCGTCTTTAGACACTATATACACAGCATTAAAAGACATTAAAAAAAAACCTGAACTAAATGAAATAAGAGTAACATTTTTATATATTTTTTTAAAATGCAAGGAGTAGAAAGTACAAATAATTATGTGGAAAATGTAAGGGGAAAATATAAAGTTGTCTGAAAATAACTACTCCATTAAAGTAACTGACTAGACAGCTCTCCGTTTGTGTTATGGTATTTTTCAGATGATTTTTAAACCACAGTTCAGAGATAAGGGTGAGGTCATTTACAGCTGACTTTCTTCTTTCCTCCTTCCTACTAAATTTGATTTGCTGTTAACGCAGACCTACTGTAATATCACCACGTCATTGTAATCTTCTGAGAAAGACACTCCTGCTTTGGTTTGACTTTTGGGTGAAATCTTCCTTTAAGTGTGACCATCATTACATCCCAGGGTTTTAGTGATTCGCACCTTTGATTAGCTGCTCGGGCCGTGTTCCCGGTAGTGTCCACATAGCAGGAGCCAGGTGACTGAACACTGCAGCGTCGACTGTTGAAAGTTTAGAGCCCATCAGGTACTTCTTATCTCCTGAGCCACAAACACAAAAACATGACATTTATTACAATTCTCCAGTTCCCATGCTTTTCTTTTAAGCCCCCCACCCCCCACCCCCTGCTCTTTTTCTTCTTTGGAGCGGAAACATTCTATATTGGCAAATGGTACAGTGACTCATAAGACCCAGTATGAATTGTGTATCCCTTGGGTCTTATGACACATTACTGTATTAATCATAAACATTATACTCCGTAACGCCCTTTAAATATGAATGTGATATGTTCTCTTCTGCGATGAAAAATCATCATCATATGTTACAGGTCTTCAGCTGGAAACATCAGAATTTGTCATGGTTAAGTATGACCACAACGCTGCCTCTCAGCTCTTGTGCTTTATCTGTCTGGTGTTTTTCATCTGCAGTGTTATGTTGACGCTAAACAGTAATGCCCAGTTTTCACCAGAAGAGGGCAATATAATGCTATCCTCTTCCTTTTGCAGCCCCTTCCAAAACAAACCTGATTTAAAACAGGTGAGTATAGTAGTTCACAGAACACACATTACAAAGCCATTCAATGCTTCTATGATGGTTCAGATAAATACTACACATGCAGATGACATCGCCTATTGATGCGTGATTGAACGTATCCTGACTTCGCTTACAGTGTGGCTTGGTAATCTAACTGTACAGGACCGAAAATTATTAAATATTCTCGTCCGTTGCGCCCGTGGGACCACCGGTGCTGACCTGTTCCAGATCTAAGCTTCTGTCCTAAGTATTGTTAATGACCCTACTGGCCACAGTGTGGAATAATCTGGATCAGAATCTAAAAAAGTCGTCTTCCAATTTGTGTATTCAAAAGATTGTAGAAAAAAATAGTATAATTACAAAATATAGGGTATTATAAAATAGAAGAACAGGTAAATAAGTCTTATATTGCAATAAGACTATCATGGTTAGGATATATCTATGTATATGGATAATATCTATGATTGTTTATGTAATTGATTTGTAGTGAAAGTGAATGTACTTTCACTACAAATTAATGCGTTACTTGTACTAGTACTTTAGTTGATCATATCAGATTGTATGAGGTGAATTGTAAATAATGTGTATATAAATGCTTATGGATGTTTTGTGGTTATGATACAAAGGACAAAGTATATATTGTGTGTTAATGCAGTATATTTGAATTTTAGTTTGAAAAAGGGGGTGAGAGTTTATAAGTTACATTTCTTCCCACTCCTTTTCGAGTACAAGAAAAAAAAAAGTTGACCATTTTCAATGATGTTTTGATGATTATTGTGTGCTCGAAATAAAACTAAACTGAACTGAACATTGGTGCTAGTCTTCTTGTTCTTCTTCTATCCGGTAGACACTATCATTCTATCCACGGGCGTCGTACCCATGGGGGATGGGGGTGCTGCGACACCCCCACTTTTACAACCACATTTCATACCCCTGCACTTTTTCCCGAGGTTATATATTGTAGCGTCCCACTGGATCCAGGAAATGGTCTCACCTACTTCTTATTGCAGGATACACGGTTACTGTCGGACACAATCAATAGGCGTTCACTGACAATAGGAAACTGGAACACTGAGCAGCAATAACATTACGGGGTCGTTACAATATATAAGGTTTAAACTGTTTACCTGCCCTGGCGGTACACCAGCATAAGGAAATGAAGCGCACCTCAGTTCCAAGCCGAAATGTAAACAGCTCTTCTTTGCGGTGTTAGCAAACAGTCATCAATTGGTAAGGAATGAGGAATTTTGCCATTGTTAAACTAAGTTAACTAAACTATTTCTTACTTTGTGACATATACCCTAGGCTAATTTGCTGACAGTTGGAGGAGCACTTTTGGATGTTTTGAGTAGGGGTAGGGAGGGGCAGGTTTTCATTCTCATTGCATTTCTGTCAAAAGTTTTGTTCTTCTTGGAATAAATGTTTAATTGAGGAAAAACACATTTTTGTTATTATTTTGAGCCACATATAATTTTTTTTTTTAAAACATAAAAATGTAACCATTAATGGATAATTGTTGGTTAATTTTCCTGATGATAGATTCAGAAAATTGACTGTGACGCCCATGATTCGATCAAATGTTCTACCTCTTGGCCAAAAGTTTCTTTCCCAGTGCTGTACATAACCTTAACAACTCTATATCACAGACTTCATGTATGATTTTAAAAGTTTTTTTTTTTATAAAGGCACTTAACACTCATGCACTTCATCCAAATGAGTGTTCGTTGATCCATGGGGGCACCTGTCTTTTTTTTTTTTTTTTTTTTTTTAAATACTTAATTGTCTTTTTTATCTTGTTTACAGTCTTTTATGTCCTTTTTGCTGAGCTCCTGCAACCTGCTTCCAATGCAGTTTTTTTTCTGCAAATGTCAAATAAATTGATTTTTCAGATATTTTGAAAATGTGTCATACTGATACTAATATATCACCAAATCTGTACTGTCTTATTGTTGTTGGATTTGTTTAGCATTTACACAGTGTTGTTGTCTTTCTCTCTGTGATGAACTGCTGTCACACCCACAGTGTTCCATTAGTATCTGGGGTAGGTTCCAGCACCCACTGTGACCCTCTCGAGTATTAAGCAAATGTGGAAAATTAATGTTGCGTTTCTTAGGAGAATTAACTGCTTATTGTTTGTGAGTCAACGCATACATAACCTCTAGTTACCTAGCAGCGTGGCAAGAGTGCGCATGTCCTTCTCCATCAGGGCATAAACTTCCTCCTTAGAGAACCGTCCGATCCCGTGGCCGTACATCTCCCTTTTTACGATCCCGCCGGTCAGGTGACTCAGAATCCACTTGAGCAGATCACTCAGTGGTCCGCTCACTGACAGCATCTTCTGTGTTTCTTCCAAGTTGTCCACCCACTGACAGTATGCTATGGTCCTGTCACACACAAAAAAATATATATTCATAGCCATAATTATCATCTAAGAGTTAGGTTTTAGTTTTTACCCCTATCCCTTTACCCTTCAAACGGAGCTATATGGGGTAGGAGTTGAAAAGCAACCCTTATGAATTGGGACACCCCTTCAACACTCACCTACGTCATCTGTTCGCTCCACCAAGTGTTACGTAACCAAAAGCAACAGCTTTAACTAGAAGTAAACAAACATGTCTGCTGCTGTAGTTGTCATGCTGTCCTGGGCAGAGGTGGTCGAAGTACTCTCATTCTGTACTTAAATAGAAGTACAGCTACTTGTGTGAAAAAATACTCTGATAAAAGTAGAAGTATTGATACAACTCTTCTACTTAAGTAAAAGTTAAAAAGTACAACTTCTCAATTGTAATAAAGTACAAAATTAAAAAGTAAAACTGCTTCTTTTTTTTTTTTAATCATGAACACAATAATACCTCAGAAAATCAAATCTGAAAAGTTTCAAAAGTATCTAAAATAAAGTCTTTAAAAAGTGAGTTACTGTGTAGATAATGTGTTTGATCTAGTCACAGTTACTCAGTTTTGTTCGATATGGACAAGAAATTTAGGAAAAAGGGGGGAAGAAAAGTGACAATTTATATTATATTATTATTATTACAAAAAAAGTAATATATTTATCATTATTATTATTATTATTATTATTATAGTACAAAATATGGTGTAATGGTTAATGTATTTCTTATTTATTTTATTGAAATTTTATAATGTATGTATAATCAGTTTATCATGTACTTCTGTAATTTTATAATTTTGTGCAATCTAATTTTAATGTATTTCTCATTTCACCCTTGTCTTAAAATTGTATTTTAATTCTGATCAATGTGAAGCACTTTGGGCTACAGTTTTTGTGTGAAAGATACTATATAAATAAAGTTTATTGTTTATTATTTATTATTATTATTATTATTAATTCTCTTGATTTGAATGCTTTATTTTCGAACTTGTGCAGAATGCACCAATAATCAATACTACAACAACAACAACAACAACAACAACAACAACAACAACAACAACAACAACAACAACAACAACAACAATAATAATAATAATAATAATAATAATAATAATAATAATAATAATAATAATAATAATAATAATAATAATAATAATACACAATGACATGTCCGAAAAGGAGTAGGATCAAGCATAAGCTTATTTAATCTTACCCCTTCTTCACTTCCCCATTAACCTGAATTAATCTTATAGCAATAGAGTGCATTGTACAAAAATGATGATAATAATAAAAATAACACCAATAACAATAATAATAATAATAATGATAATGAGCAGATAGGACACTAGGTAACAAATCGATTTTTTTTGTCTGCATTTTGTTCTCATTTTTTAACTCTTTAACTTAACTATACAGTACAGATCAACCAATAAACACTTTGCTTGAAAAACATAGATCTTATGATCGAGGTTTCTTTTCTCAACAAGTAATGCCTGTGGATGCGGTAATGACGTATTTTGACAGTTACGTCACTTGTGGGAAGTCGTAGGCTAGCTGTAAATCGTACTTGTAAACTTTGAACTATCCAATCTGTGGACACAAATAAATTTGACGGCTATCTTACACCATATGAAATGGGATTCAGCCTTAATGTTTGTATTCCAACCCCTGCTTAAACAGTGAATCCTGACCTCAATAGTTTCACATGTGCTTTACCTTCTACCTAAAACAACAGAAACTCTCCTCTCACCAGTAGAAATGCTCCTCCACCATTTTAGTAATGGCACGAGACATGGCCTTTTCCTGTGGCGTCAGGCTCTTGTTGAGGCTCACGCCCAGCCTCTCCTCCAGGAAGTCGATGATGAATTCTGTGCCGCACACTCGCTCCTGGTTGTACTCGATCCATGGCATCTTTCCTTGTGGCGAAAGCTTCCCGTCAAAGTAGTTCTGGAGAAGAGACGGATTGAAATTCATGAAGGAGAATTAGGTGCGTACAGAAAATGACAGATGGAGAGAAAGAAAGAAAAGGGGGAAAATACGGTTACAGGAGAATTGCAACAGAAATCAATTAAGCAACAGTTGCCACAGAGATTCAGACTATAAATAAGTTATTTACAGAAAAGGAAATCGCACAGGAGACAGATAGGATTTCACTACAAGTAGACTTCGATTACATGTTCACAATGACGTTATTGGACATTCAGTTGATCTTTGGATCTATAACATCGGCAGAAATTGAAAAATAGCCACAGGGCTGTGCATTACAATATGTATGTGGGTGTTGATGCAACTTTTTAAGATACATTTTGCTAAAATTTTAGACAGCTTTGGATAACTTCTGTACTTTATAATGATGTAGTAGTAAATTATATATGAAGTAAATGTAGTTCCATAGGTAGGTTCATGTAGGGATATGACTCGATATTAAAGTGGGATTGATATAATAACAATAATAACACATTATTAGCTATAGTTCAGAAATAGGTTTTAAAGATTTGTTTCAGTTAGTTGTTCATTAGTTCAGTTCAGTTATTTCTATTTGAGCAGTTCATCTTAAAAAAAAATACCAAAAAAATAAAATAAAATAGAGAACAAAATAAATAAAGTATTACACAATGAATTTCCAGAAATGTAGTTCTTCACTTTTTAGAATAGAATAGAATAGAATAGTCATTTATTGTCATTGTAACCAGTACAACGAAATTAATAAGTGCTAAACAGTCAGTGCATACAACTTACGTTAAAAAAACAGTGCTGAATAAATAGGCTATAAAATAACAATAAAAATAACAATAAAAATACGAATAAATAAGTAAATAGATAGTCAGGCAATCTTCCTTAAGGCATTTAAGATGGTTATTGCAGTTGGATAAAAACTATTTTTGAGTCTGTTAGTTCTTGTTTTAATTGCTCTGTAATGTCTGCCTGACGGAAGAAGGTCAAACAGGGAGTGAGCCGGGTGGAAGGTGTTCTTTATAATGCTGTGAGCTTTTTTAGCACCACAGGCACTATGGAGGTCGTCCAGTGAGGGCAGGGGGCAGCCGATTACAAACTTGAATTACAGACATTTTAAGCATCTAACTTTAGATCAACTGTCAGTACACACCAAACACTACACAACTAAGTAAACCTCAATATGCTAATGTTGAGAACTGATAAAAGGGTCACAAAACATGTCAGTGTGTTTCATTATTTTTTTTTAATGTATGGCTACGGTCCTACCTGGTAGGGCAGGTCTACCATACGGAGGTAGGTCTCCATCTTAAGGCAGAAAGGGGACAGAGACGGTACGCCAGTTTGGGGCCTGGAGAACTGATGGAGTATAATGGCATCCTTAGAGTCCAGCTCTTCCTCCTTTCTGTGCAGACAAAGACAAAGAGCAGCAAAGGGTTTGAGTTCACTTACAGCAGAAAGCTGGGAATCAGCACACTTTATTTACAGTTTAACAACAGAAGTGGTTGCAGTAAAAAACAAGTGTTTGCTTTGTTCCTCTGTCAGGTAAACACAGAGAGTCAGCAGAGATTTCATGTCTATCACTGTAATCCTGAAGTGTCAAAAAGGGGTTTGTATTTTGGTCTTTCTGGAAGTGTGTCTGAAGACTAGATTGTTATTAGATATGTGTGTATGTGTATATATTTAAAAAAGGATAGGAGGATGTGTGTATATATGCATGTGTGTGTATGTATATATACACACGTGTGTATATATACATATTTTTGTTTTTGGGTTTCTATAAAGATGTATAGTCTATATATCCACACACACACATACATATACGTATATGTACATTTGTTAACTGAAAGCACATAATGAAATGGTGTTGTAAATTTTGTAACTGAAATAAACTAACTACAATACTTTTACTCAGTTACTGCATGTAAATACTAATGTGAAGAACTGTATGAATATTTTTATTTAATGTAGCTTTATACTTTGACTCAACTACAGAGGCAGTATTATAGTTTTACTCCACTTTATTTGTGTGACAGTATTCAGTACCTACTCTTCAGATTTATCCATGTATATTGACTTTAAATATATGTGACAAACTGAAGGATTAATTGATGAGAACGTTCTTCTGTTTCGGTTACTTTGGCAAGAACCTGAAAACAGGCCTGTTTTATTAAGCTTATTTTAAAAAAAAAATTAGACATCTTAGAAATAGCCGGTTCTCATAAGACAACAATGCCATAAACTTATGATATTATATAGAATATAACTCTTTACTGTTGTAGATTTTAATGTATAACAATGTAAAAAGTAATAACTATTAGCTCAACTGTAAAACATTTACAGCTTCAAACTTACCCGAAACACACTAATGGAGCTGGGTAATTAAACCTAAAATAATAATATTTCAGAACATCCTAACAGGCCATCTCAGATTTGCTTCACACTGGCATAAAATAGCATTATTTGTCATAGTAAGTAAATACCATATGAAAATTCAGCTTTACATTTCAGTCACACTCAATTATCAAAAGCCAATGACTCAAAACCAAATGAAGATAAAGGGGTTAGGTTTTGTATAATGTTTACTAGAACTAATAACATCATTTCCTGAAAGTATGAAATAAATTGGTGATGGTTCATTAAGGCCTCGGGTAATTTCATACACATTGACTGAGACATAATATCAGTCTTTAATATAATAATAAAAACATATGACTGCACACTGGCTTCCTTTAGTTATCATACTGGATGTACATTTCACTGGCACTACCTACATATTTTACTAAAGTAAATATTTTACATATATTTTACATATTTTACTTTAGTAAAATATGTACGTGACACACCAGACCAGGGTAGATTAAAGCTCAGGGGCCAAACAATGAGGGGGCCGATAGTGGACCCTGACCGGCCTGCATGAGTTCATAGGCAAATTCAAATGTACTTTCCATATATATGATGTCAGCTAACTAACACACACACACACCTTTACATGTGTCATGAGGACCAAGTTTGTAATCAGGTTGCGATTGGATAGTGAGTGTAGACTTGTATCTTTTTAAAAATAAAATAACAATTCTAAAAATGTTACATTTAATCATTTTTTAAAAAATTTAAAAGTAAAATTAATGAATAAATACAATAACAATAATTGTAAAAATAAATAAATACAAATAAATGAAATTATTATATATTTTTTAAATCATTTAAATAAAAAAAAAAACAATGAATGAATAAATACAAAAACAATCATTTAAAAATAAATACAGAAATAAATAATATTTTAAAAATTATAATATAATACAGAGATTTTTTAAAAAGTTTTGAAAAATAGATAAAAATAAAAACTTTTTTTTTAAAAAAAAGTAAACACATCTTAAATCCTTTGAAAAATGCATGTTTTGTTTTCCGTTTAACATCCGTTTCTCTCCCGCTTCAATGAAAATTCACATCATTTCTATTTTATCAGTGGGGACCTTTATTTATATTTAATCCTTGTGAGGACCTGAATTTTGGTTCCCATAGTGTCAGAGGTCCCCATGGTGTGACTGTGTAAACATATCAATGTCCCCATAAAGACAGGAATACAAACACACATACAAAACAAAGATTAAAAAGTCAGAGATTTTAACCAGAAATGAATTTCTAAGTATTTTTTTTTTCACTGAAATCAGAATAAATTGAGGAACACAAAACAAACAAAGCTGCATTTATGGTTTTTCATGTAAAGTTAAGATGGAGTGAAAGTAAAAAGGTAACATGCAGATGTTTTTGCACATTATTGACAATATATATATATATATATATATATATATATATATATATATATATATATATATATATATATATATATATATATATATATTTAGAATTTCCCACCCCTGTGATACACTATTTCATCTGCACATATTATATATTTTACTCTGCAAATATATTTAGTCTGTATGTATTTTGATTATTGTACAGACCAGTTTCATTCTGCTATTGAACAAAGTATGCCTGCAATTGCAATACAGATTTACCTTACTTATGTTAATGCCGAACATTTAGTGTAATGAGTATTTCAACACTATGTCTATTACTTAAAATAATCTGAGGACTTCTTCCACCTCTGTCATATTATAATTTGTCTGAAGGAATATAAGTGAGTGATTTAGATTGACTGAATAAATCAAATGATCTGTAGCCAGGGCCATTTAAGTGTGTCTGATGGGCTGTAAGCTCCAGGCCTTTTAGAGCCTTCCTGTCAAGGGTAAACTGCTATGTCAAAAAAAAAAAAAAAAAAAAAAAAAAAAAAAAAAAACCTAGAGAAAAACGAATGCATGTGAATGGATAGTGATAGAAATCCACAGCACGAGACATGGGCACGAGACTCACGGAAACATGTGCGTAATGCAGAATTAAAAGGATGTGTCCACTGTGGGTAGAGCTGAAACCTACAAACAAGCACTGTGGAGCTGAAATAACAAACCACTGTTACATCAAGTTGTTTTTAATACAGTAAAACCCCCCTGGACGTGTTTATATTTACTACAGAGGTGATCAAATAAAGCCCAGTAAAAAGAGTAGGAGTGGAAAATATGCTACTGCTAGCAAAAACAACGGTGTAAACACTGCGTAAAATCTGTCCAAATACACTAAATGGACATTTACTGTTGGGCATGCAATGTGAATTATTGCTCTAAAAGTATAAAAATCGACCAGGCATTAGCTACATACATACATTTACCAGTTTATTATGTGTAAGGCCTGCACCCAAATGTCATTCACAGCTAAAATCACCTTCAGTTACTTTGACATCCTTTAACAAACACAAATGAAGCTCTCGCTAAATGCTTAGTAGCCTTATAATTATTACTGTATAGCCTGTATACAGTTATTATGGGAACATTCGGTAATGCAAATGGACTGCAGGTGCAGCAAATCCAGATTTTGGGGAGAAAAACAACAGTCAAATATAAACTCCAGTTAAAAAAAAAAAAAAGGCTGCACGGCCTGTGTTGTTATTGGATAAAACTGACAGATTATAAATGCTGATTATAACCACAGCAAGGGTTATAATAAAGCAAACAACATGATGCTTTATCATGTCCTTGAAATATAACAAAGTGACCGTCTGTCATAGTATTGCATGTCAGGGGATATGTTTAGAAAGGCCCCAGTAAGTGGGAGGTTAACCTTGTAAAAAAAAAAAACTAAATTAAAAAGGCCATCTGGGGGATTTAAGTTTTTGTAATCATTAGTGCTAAAGATAATACGTGAACTTCCACCACAGGCAGTGTGTTTCTGCGTCATAAACAAGCCAATAAACGTGGAAATCTCCATATGTGTATGGCTGAAGGGGTTGGTGGGGGTTGGGTTGAGGGGCGGTGTAGAGGTGGGGATGGGAGGGGGGGTACGTTACATCATAAACCACCCACTCACGATTCCTTATTCTACACAGACTCCGCTTTCACCCCGCCCAATCTGGCGAGATTAAGTAATATCAAACCCCAGAGTGAAAATACACCAGACCTGGTAAAAATCACACACAATAGGATCCACACAGATTCCATTTCTGTTTTGTTTTTGTTTCGTAATCGATTTCACCCCGGAAATAGTGTAAAGTGATGATGTGTGCAGCTACAGATCACTCCTCTGATGCCTCTTGTGTTGTTTTTGTACCTGATGGCCAGCAGTTCGTGCAGCAAATAAGCCGCCGCAGCGAGCAGAGCCCCTCCAGTCAGATACAGCGTCTTCCGCCACCACGAGTCTGAGCCCAAAGCTGACATGATCCCGCCGGAGTCCTGCAGGGGGTCGGCGATGATGTACCCATAAAACGAGAGCTGCTCATCGGTGGCCAGCAGGCCGGAGGAGAAGCTCTGGTTCTGGCCAAGATCAACCACAAACGACCGCGTCCAGGCGAACCCGACGCGCCAGTACATGCTCTCTGTCTCCGGCCGCTTTCCGCCTCACTTTGGCAGCTCGAGGCTTCATATCAGCGGGGGCTTCATGGGTGTAGAGGGGGGGGTCCAGGAGCGGGGCCACAGGCTGACAAAGGGCCCACCGGACACGAGCATCCCGCCCGGAGCCTGTCCCCGCAGAGGGGTCGACATCCTCCGCAGCCCACTCGGAGCTCGTTGCTTGCTTGTGTAGCCAAACCCCACACGATTACTGCCAGCCGTAACAAACAGTCTTCCGGTGTGCTGTTACAAAATAAAAGCCCATATCACACTGGAAAAAAAGACGAGAATTAACAGTAAAATGTTGTAAAAAAAAAAAAAAAAAAAACTATATAAAATTGCAACATAAAAACCGTAAGTGAAAATACAATGCAAATTAGTTTGAGAAGATTTTTGTGTTGACGATTAAACTAAATATAGTTGTTTTTACTATATCTATCTATAGATAGATCTAGATCTCTCTCTCTCTCTCTCTCTCTCTCTCTCTCTCTCCTCTCTCTCTCTCTCTCTCTCTCTCTCTCTCTCTCTCTCTCTCTCTCTCTCTCTCTCTCTCTCTCTCTCTCTCTCTCTCTCTCTCTCTCTCTCTCTCTCTCTCTCTCTCTCTCTCTCTATATATATATATATAAAGTTTGTGTTTAGAGGGATGCTGAAATGGGTGATCAAGGGGGTGTGGTCTGGGAGTTCAGATGGCTTTCAGATCGATATACCCATCTATCTCATTTTATTCCGTTTGTGTCTTGTGTTGTTCTTAATATTTTGTTATTTAATTTTTTGTTACATTTTTATTGATCACTTTGGCTGTTTTTATTCACTTTGTTGCTTATTTTATTCCTTTTTTAAATGTGGAACTGCTAAAGTCTCCGGAGTTAAAGGGTTAAAATAGGTAAATGAATACAAATTAAAAAGCAATAATTAGGAATTCCACAGAAAATAAAGGATGCCCCTCCAAACGTATGTAGATATTTAAACGGCTTGTGTTATTCTATACACATTACACTATGACATACAGTGTTTTACTTTGAAGCACAGATGATTTAGGATGTGTAACCTATTTTTTTCTGGGAGCTTTACTGCGCGCCTGTGACGTCACGGGGACTGCGTGTACCCCACTGTATCCACACCTGACGACAACAACTGAGCAGTACATCGTCTGATACTGAACAATTAAACAGCCTGTTTATGATTTTTAACATTGAAATGTAGAATCATATATGGCATTTATGTTTACAAGGATCAAGGTGTTGAAAATATGAATTAAATCCCCAAAACTGTTATGTAGCTATTACATTAACCACTAGGGGTCCTACCATTGCTTGGTACTCACATTGAAGTTAGGTAAAGGAGACTTTGAGAGTTTTGTAACAGAGGATTCTCCAAGGGCAGTGAAGAACAGTAGAGAACCACTTTGTTTTACAGACCAAACATTTTATTACCATCACTGATCTCTCAAATGATAAACGGCATTTCAAGTAATATTAGATAAAACATTTTGGGGACAACCTTTAGAAGATTTAGTAGGAATATTTAGTTGAGGAGACCCTTTTATTTGTATGCCCACTCGAGTGAATGATCATGTAACAGACAGAGCCTGTTGAAGTAGAAGAAAAAAAAACAAAAACAAAAACAGAAAACAGCTGCATTCAAACTGCTTCACTGTTGTGTCTACTCTTCCCCAAAAGTAAAACTAAAGCAACATGAGACCGGCTTTAAACATGATGTTTTCTATTAAGTGTTTCTAACAGTTGTCAGAGAGAATGCAGTACGACTCTTAAGAAAAAAACTAAACAAAAAAAAAAGCTTTAAAAACAAATATTTCACCTGAACAGAGTGTGATGCTGTGCTTTACTTTTCTATCACCAGCAGCTTTTATTTCGTAAGGCCTTGAAGCACCTTGTTTGACACACACACACACACACAACAAAAAAATAGATCTCTACACACAGACACACACACACATTTTTCCACAATTTGCCGATTACACAAATGGTGGGAACACAAATAAGAAAACACAACATCTGGCCAATAGTTCTAATTTGCCTTTTGCCCCGACAAGCATTTAATTAAATTAAAAAACAAAGAACTAGAAAAGCACTCTAAGAGCACAGACCTCCGCCAAGGCAGACCCCCCCCCCCCCCGTCCACCAATGAATGGAGGTCCATCAAGGAGGTTATGTTTTTGCCAGTGTTTATCTGTCTGTACAACATTAACTCAAAAAGTTCTGGACGGATTTCAATGAAACTTTCTGTATAGGTTGGGAATAACACAAGGACCAATCGATTAGATTTTGGTGGAGATCTGACATTCTGGATCACTTTGAAATTTTACATTGCGGTAAATGAGGAATATATTTTAAAGTTTCATCAAAATCTGTCCGTAACATTTTGAGTTATGTTGTACACAGACAGACGTACAAATAAACGACAGCAAAAACAACCTCCTCGGCAGATGTAATAAGAAAGTAAACATTACACAACACATTATTATACAACTAAAGCAGAATAAATGAAATACAATTAAATGAGAAGAGTTCCACTGCAGGCAAATAGAACTGTGACAGATAAAACGAGGTGAAAGGGCACTTTCACCTAGAAACAACCATCCTACGACTTCCATCCAAGTACGGAGTTTCATAACAAAAACAAAACAAAAAAAAAACATGATAGGGAAAATAAATGAATAAGATTATTTACAAAGGGGAAGCAGGAATGGGAGGAAGGAGGTGGAGTTGTCATGATTCAGAAAACAGTAAAACATATTCAGAATTCATTTCGATTCATTTCTCAAAGAGTAAAGTTCATGATCTACCAGTAGACGGCAGGGGTGTCCACTCCTCAACAGCACAGGCTCAAACCATTCTACAGACACCAGTACAGAAGACTGCTATAGTCCCTGAGGAATAAAAATCCACCCAGACTGGCCCCACTCACACAGAAGACACACACGTACACATTTGTTTGCTCAAATCCCAAGGACCTCCATGTGAAAAAAAAAAAAAAAAGACAAACCAAAAAACAAAACTCACTGCTCTGGGCCGTTCAAGGATGTCAGGATCATCACAAGACTTCTGAACCATCACATGTCTAATTCCCATTGATTTCACCCCACATTCCCACCCCCCCCCAAGCCCTGTCCAAAAAAAACCAAAAACCCCACATTCCTCAGTTTTCGTCCATTTTCAAGTTTGGAGCAAAGTCAGGTGATATCTTATACCCATAATGTACAGAGAAGGGGTGGGGGGGTGGAGAGTGAGGACATGAGTTCTTTGTTTTTGGGTGGTCAAGTGAATGTCAAAGACGAACATGGGAAATCATTTAAGGTTCAAGGTTTTTCTCTGTGTGACGTTTTTGACAAGTCCACCTTGTCTACATCAGTGTCATGGATCCACAGAGTCCACGCTAAGACTGGCTGTAGGAGTTGCTTTGGTTCCCATTGGAGCTCTGGTCACTTTCACTGCAGAAACGAACAGACACAGATGTGGAAATTAAGTACATGCAACACAGAGAGACATTTACAAACATGAGGCTCTTCATGGATACTACACAATGATGATGATGGAGAATAGAACTTTACCCATTTCTAAACAGTTTCTGCTGTACTGTCATTATGACCACTTGGCCTGTTTACACTGAGGTAAATAATAGGAACATAATGGTGGCCAGTGTTGTCACTGCAGAGAGGATGCTATTTGGGGATGCTACTCTAAGATCAGAGGCATTAAAAAAAAAAAAAAAAAAAAGGACAAAGAGCTTGGTTCCAAAATGAAGCCAATGTGGACATATTTTCCAGTAGCAATGCCAATTGGCTCCAGAAAACCCAGTCTCCCATAGACTTATACTGGACTTCTCTCTATACATATGACAGTTCTATTTTTCCAGGACTAATTTCAGTCTCTTCACTTTTGTGCGAACTCTAACAAGCAATCTGGTGGTCTGTGTTCTGCCTCAGATGGGATGATTAAAAACAGAATGTTTTATGCCAGCTACGTCAGACTTTGACAGTTTGACGGACTACCTCTGCTGCAAACATAAAGATGGAAAAACAAAAATAATATTACTAATAAAAAGAACGCCATTTTTGTCAAGCAAAAAAAAAAAAAAAAAAAAAGGATGTAACCGTGTCCCCACATTCCAGCCTGTGACTTAACTTTATACAGATTGGTGAGGTGGAACAGCATTCCCATATTTAATAGGGGTTATAAAAGGACAGACGGTCTCTCTCAAACTGAAAAGCTGCAGTCAGTCGATAAAATACAGGCAGAAAATCTGCACAAATTGATTTAATTGAATGCTTTATTGTCATTGTACATTAAAACAATGAAATTTAGGGTGCCGCTCCAGTGCAACAATAGGAATAAAACTCTATAAAACCTATACATTATAAAATAGTATGAGTATAAATATAAATAAATAGTATGAGTATAAATAGCAGTGCAATTGCTTTTTTTTTTACATTACCCGTTTTTTGATGGTTGCATATTGTAACAGCCCCAAAGTCAACAACATTCAACAAAGTTTTTTTTAATAGATCACATGAACTGTTTAAATTCAAGATTCACCACATTAAGGAAAACTAATTCGAGTATTTTCTGCTGGTTAAGCTCTGCAAAACTGGAACTGGAATTGTCATGTAGAGTTAGATTCAGTATAGCACCAGAGAAAGGCAACTTAAGGATGGTTTAATGGGTGCTTGCTCTTTATCCAAATAAACATTCCAGACCCCCCCCCCCCCCCATATTTGCATTCCTACTTTTTCTGGTTGAGATTGTAACCTGCTGTGCACAGTAGAAAAGTTCATTGTAATAAATGTATGAATTAATGATTAAATAATTTGGAGAAAACCGTCTTCTACTGACAGAAACATTTTTATATCATGAAGATCACAAAGGTAGATATCACAACAAGGTTCACTGGAATCATTCCAGTTCTCACCAGTTAGCCAATTCATCAAGTTTTTTTTGAAGATTTTATGCATTTCTTTTTATGTTACAAGATTAGGTGCCTTTGATACTACTTTCATAAGACTTTCACACAAAATTCCAGATTTTTTCCAAGTCTGGAAAACAGCATATCAAAATTCCATCCTTCTTTAAGACATTCAAGACCTTCGTAAATACCCTGTGTATTGGTGCAATGTCTTTAATTGCACTTTCCTTACTGTAGGAAACAGCAGGATACTTATTAAATAATATTTCTATAGTCTATTGGCCACTAAAATGACATACAGAAAAAGTCAGGTTTACCTGTTAGGAGGAGGTTTTGGCTTAGGCATCTTGTTTAACACCGCAGCTATCTCCTTCCGATCATCAAAATTTTTCCACTGGTCATAGAGCTTCAAAATGACGCGTATAATCTCTAGGATCTGGACAAAAAATACACATACACAGGAGTGAACTCAAACTGAACTACAGCTAAAATAAATGTACTATATGTACATGTGTGTCAAGATGTATAAGTTCGAATACAAATTTATGAGAGCAACCGTGCACTCTTGCTTTCACTCCGATTCACCAAAAACTACCAATGCTTTTTAATACAATGTTTAAAGACACCAAACTTACTTTGTCCATATCTACAGAGAGTTCTGCAAACCACTGCCTGGCATCTTTCTGCTGCACCACACAGGCGACATGGAGACAGGCTGTGGCGAGGAAGGATGATCAAGTTACATCTAATAAAGCTACTTTAAAAGTCACTAACTACATTATAGAGCAACAATAAGACATGCAATAGACTAATATTACCCAGGGCAATCATGAAGGGAGGGTAGAGCAGACACAGATCTGTTCTGTAAGTGTCGTTCACTATTCGCCTGGTGGAGAAACGCGACAGCATCAACTATCAGTGGTGCTACCAAAATCAGTTTAATGCATTGTGATGTAGATTTAAAACATCATAACTGTCACATATGTTAACGCAGATTCATGAGCACAGACACAATCATACCAGGCAAGGGGCAGCAGCATGTCCTCCTGTCCCATGTCCTGCACATACTGCAGCAAAGGTCTGTATGGGTGGTACACGATTAGGCAGCAGTCCTGAAAAAATTATTTAATTAAAAACAATCCATTTAACCAACAATTATATCATGGTCTTTAACCCCATTAATAGCATAGATTGTACTCCTTACCATCAACTCTAGAAGGTAGAATTCACATTCTAATATCTGTGAAGAAAGAGTGTGTACATACTTGATCAGAAAAGGGGAAGGTACATTAAAGGGATTTACTTTAGCCAAATATTTTTCTATACATAAACAATGACCATCTCTCTTACCATTTCTACTTCAATGTTTTAATAATGTGTGGTACATTATTAAAGTCAAGTAATATTCACCAGCTCATCTACACTTAAGACACATTATGGACCATATTTAGGTTTAATGTCATACATGTGTGTGCATACGTTTTTATTAGGTTTGAGTATCTCTTTTTTTTACCCCCACAGCAGAGATGGTCAATGGTAGTGAATAATATATGTAAATCACTACTGCTAGATGACAAAGGTAATTTACTTCAGTGCTTGTTTGACACAAAGTTGTGCTGTCAAGCAAAACTACCAAGTGGAAGTGACCTTTCATAAACCATCAGTGTCCCTGATGGTCCTCCTGCAACCAGCATTAATATGATGTCTGCAAAGAGTGGACACGAGAAATTATGTTATGAGTTGCAGCAGTGTGCAAACTAATTCTCGACTATGTGAACCACTCCCCTCTTTTATGGCTCTGTAGCGACTCACTATAAATAATAGTTTACACCACTTTCTGGACAGGCAACGTGTCAGAACAGCTCCAATGACGCCCTGGCATCTCTGTGGAGAAGCTGGCTAAATAAAATTCTACTGCTGCATACCACTTAACACCACATCGTTAGATGCTGTGCAGAATAAATGTGTGTACACTTCCACACAGGTCCAAGCCATCTCCCACAGCAACAGGATTTTTAGCAGAGCTGTGTGAACATTAGCTGTGGAATTTCATGTATTACTCAACACTGACATGGCAACACTGTAATACAGTGTAAGGTGTCTGAGCAAGCTGTAATGTAGCGCAAGAGTGCATAAATAACTCTGCAAGAGCAGAGGGAAAACAGTTACAAGTATGCATAGCTAATCCACTCACATGATTCATTCTGTAAGGGAACTCCTTTGGAAAGGCGTAGGAAAATCTTGTTTTCACTGTTTGACAAAAAATACATTGACTATTACATCATGTCCACTGATGAGTAAAACAAAATAGAACAGATTTTTTATTTAGCACTGAAAAACACCCAACATGGAAAACATGTTACCAAATGTAATAACTTACACACAGATGTTGCTGCAGAAATCAGCCTAGTATTTGACACAACTCCAAATTCCTAGAGATGACATAAATAAGTGAGGTTAGATCAAACCAAAACAGCAAAACTAAAGACAGAATATGAACCATGTGAATATACAAAATGTTAGCACTGTAACACACGACACAATAAAAAGATTCACACCTCAACTTTAGAAGCCAGGAAAACACAGGTAGGAGCCATAAGAACTGGATCTATACTTTTCAAAGAATACCTGAAGGCAGAAAGAATGCACGAGTCTTATTGTTGTAATTCAAGAGTGACACAAATATTTATTATTAATAATAATAATAATAATAATAGAGTTCTATAGCACCTTAAGGCACCCCAAGCACTTTAAGTTATTGATACATTATTCATTCGCATGGCTGCCAATTTGTGCCAAGCGGGCCCTCTGACCACCATCAAACAATCACACACATTTATACACCAGTGTGAGCAACACTGGAGGCAACATAGGTTATGTGCCTTGCCCAAGGACACAACAGTACATGACTAGGACAGAGTGGGATTCCAACTGCCAACCCTTTCAATAATTGGACTACCTCCTGAACCATGGTCACCCCACTTTGTGTAATCCGCTATTTTAGAGTCTCGTCAGAGGTGGCCTGATACGTTATGCCAAATCAAACATCTCCCACTAGAGAGTAGAGACACATAGATGCATATCATGACACTGGGATCATCTAAATAGTAAGTGGAAACTAAACATAAATGCTATCCCACTGTCAATCACACAAATTAATAAGTAAATGGCATAGAATGGACCGGAACATTGGAGACGTGGTGGAGCCTTAACTACATGTGTTATGTTTTATGTGGCTGTTGAATTGTTATTATTGTTATCATGATTGTTTTTATGATTTTATTAATTGTATGTGTTTTTATTAATGCATTTTAATTCATGTATTTATTGTGAGTATGAATGTAATGAGTGGGAGGGTCTCCCTCGGGAGACAAAGATACTCTGACTTTGGCTACCTCAAACACCATGTATGGATTTAGTATAAAATTAGAATTACATATATAGAGTCAATTAGGACTTTGCCTGCTGGTTACCTGGCATAGAAGCGTTTAAAGTAGACAGTTGCAGTAGCAATGACCTGCTGCCGCAATTTTAGATGTTCCCCCAGAGCTTGGATGACTGACACATAGAGAAGACATAAATACATGTTACAAGATAAATATATCAATATTAAGGTGAGTGCATTGAAATAGCTGTAAATTATCCCATTGTTTATGAGTAGATATAAAGGATAGTAAATCTAATTCCAGGGACAAAACAAAACACTGACAGATACCATTGGCAAAGAAAATCTGCAGCTTCCAGTACTCCTCTTCTGTCAGAACCTTCAAGTCCTTCTGTCGTTCTTTCATCAGGTCCTGTTTATCCAGAACCCACTGCAGACTGGAAAAGATCAATATGAATATAATGTTAATTGGAATATTAAACATTTCTGCTGTCAACCACAATTCACATCGGGCTAGCGGGTAGCATCAGTAATCACCAAAACACAGACAATTAGCCATTGAATCCTACCGCTACTGTGAAGCAGGGAAGACACAAAGGCGGAGTAATACTGTTGAGCTTTTGTCAATATTGCATTAACGTTCAAACCGTTTTATTTTAATATATAGTCTTTGTTTTCACAACAGTTTGCCCAAGGTTGCTAGCGCTTCGTTACGATGCCTCCGCACACAAACAGCTAACGTTAGGCCTTATAACAAAGACGACGAGTGATAAAATAAAGACGTAACAAGTCAAAATATTCACAAAAACTTACTAATGAGAACTTTGCCAAAAGTTTCCCGCCATGTCGTAGTAGCTGAGGTAGAGAAGTACACTTTAAATTGATTTTATTTCCTACAAAGAAGTGGGTACGAAAGGCAAAGTACTTTTAAAGCAGACACTGGGGTAACATTAAAAGTCTTCCGGAGGACACCGCGGACAGATTAAATAGTTCCGGAACGTTGAAATTATCGTTCCGCTTCAAAAAATAGTATTCTTGGACCACACATAAAAACAGGTTTTCATTACATTAATAATAACATTTTGTAGATCTAAATATAAACTTAACTCTGAATCAAACTGTCGCAATGGTCTGGATTTGATTAATTACTTCTGTCAATGAAATAAAAACAAATCTTAAAAGAGAGAGAGAGAAAATTACTAAATGCAGTGTGGTGACCAATGTGGTAGGCCTATTATTAATACATATTAGCCACAACTGTCTTAACAATGTGACAATATAGTGTAAGAGAGAATGTAGTGTTTAAAATGAAGATTATTCCAGCATTCTCATGTAATCACTGTTTTCTTGGCGTAACCTTGATAGATGTTTGCAGGGAATCTCACCCCTGGGTTGGGAGGGTTCAACATTCCTCTGTAGTATTGAGGGAAGGGCTGAGGATATAAAGACCCCACCACAGGCTTAAGATGTGACTAAACAGATTCCAGTCTCCAGTTGAAGTTGAAGTTGAAGTTGCAGTGAAAGGAAAGTCAATATGAGCCGCAGTCCTGAGAGGATGTCCTCATACCGCCGCCACTTTGAGGGGACCATGGCTGGACCCTCTGTGTATCAACTCCGGGTGTCCAGTCCATCTCCCACCCGCAGGGACATCAGGCATCGGTCAGCCAGCCTCACAAGAAGTAGTGGGATGGTTGGGCGAAGGGCTACCTCCAATAAGTCTCGCATGACCAGGTAGATCATTATTCACACTTTCACAGTTATTACTCTTATTTTTGATGATTTTGAAAACAACCATATTCTTGTTTTGTAATTTGTTTTAAAGCAGAAAAAAAGGTTAAATGAATCTGCTGTTCTATTCTCTTTTTTCTCGTCCCCAGTAGTGTGAGTATGGGAGCCCTGTGCTTTGGTATGTCCATGGGACTGGGGCCCAAACTGGACCTGGATGCTGCTGCAGCAGAGAACCAGGCTTTCATGCTGACCCGAAAAAATGAAAGGCAGGAGATGGTAGCCCTAAATGACCGTCTGGCTGTGTACATCGAAAAGGTACGACAGGTCAAGGATTCAAACACAGTAATAGAAAAAAGTCTGCACAATACCTGTCAGCATATATGTTTTCTTGACCCCAACCTCTTACTAATTATTAAAGTATTCAATGTAATAAAAGATCACAGGCAATAAATCAATATATGTCAAAGAAATTAACCTATCACCTCTTTGTACTTTTATTTGTTATCATCTATGTTTATATCTCCTGTGTTTTCTCTTTTAGGTGCGTACCCTTGAGTCAAAAAATAAAGTGTTGGAGGCTGAGATTGATGCCCTGAAGGGTCGTAATGCCAGATCATCAGGTCTCAGGCAGCTGTATGAGTCTCAGCTCAAAGAACTCCTCAGGGATGCTGAGCAAATGAGAATCCAAAGGGTGAGATAGTCTGTATTAAATTGCATTTACATTGCATTTAGATCATTGCATGTTGTTATAACTAGTTTACAGTTCATTTACAGGTCAAACACTGCTGCAGGATAATTGATCAATGTGTACCTGATCTGTACAGGACTTGGCTTTGGCAGGGAAAGAGTCCATGTTGGGTCAGTTGGATGCTCTGAAGGCTAAATATGATGCAGCCATGCTGGCCAGGAAGGAGACAGAGCAGGAGATAGAGGCTCTTCGTCCAGTAAGATACACTGGAGTGTTCAACCTTTATATCTTTGAACTAAATGTGAATTAAAACTTATACTGTAGTTGACCCATAATCATCCATGTCCATATATACATATATATATGTGTCTGTTCCAGGATGTGGATAAAGCCACGTCAGCACGGATTGCTCTGGAGAAGCAGCTGGAAAACCTGGAGACTGAGTTGGCTTTCCTGCAGAGAGTTCACAAGGAGGTAAGATTTGTCTGATCTGTCAGTCTTTAGCGTACTACTGTATATGTATGAGTCATCTGCCGATAGCTGGCGTGCCTTTCATTTTATCATTAATGGTTTAATAGCTGGGTAATTGTTGCTGTGACAGGTTGGACTTTAACTGAGAGTGTGATGATGAATAATGTGAGTAAGACCATGAGTATGGCAATTATCAGCAAAGTGCGAAGGCTTAGCAGGAAACAGAAATGAAAGGGTATGACCAGGAGTGCACAGATATAGCGTGAAATTTCCTAAATAACATAAAGGATATACTGTACTGTCTAAATAAATGTTTCATCGAATCACTAATCACACATTTTAATGTCAGCCTCATTGTTTCTTATTTTTAATATGTTCAATGTGGCTGAAATTTTAATATGAGAATCAGGCTACATAGTACTTTGTGCTGTACGGTGCTGCATGTTTGATTTCTCTTCTTTTTATGACTGTTTATGATCTCCTGAAAGGAAATTGAGGAGCTGATGCAGCAGATATATTCAGCTGTTTCCAGGGTGGACATGACCTTTGGCCTCCCAGACCTCTCCTCTGCCCTCAGACAGATTCAGTCCCAGTATGACAGCATCGCAGCCAAAAACCTACAAGTAAAATTTAAGCCTTACTGCTGTTATTAACAATACCTCTCTTTGTGTACTACTAGAAACGTGATTTATTAAAACTGTGCTCCCCCAGGAGATGGATACCTGGTATAGAACAAAGTTCCAGGACTTGACCAGTGCCTCCACCAAACATGTTCAAAGTGTTCGAGGTGTGAGAGAGGAAATAGCAGGCTATAAGAAGGATGTAAGTTTGATGTTCAGTAAATGTTTATGCTTGGTATTATCATTTCAGTGTTTAAAAAGTCCTTTTTATATGTGTATTTTTTTTTTTTTGTAGATCCTCAATAAAGAACGTGAACTAGAGACACTGAAGACAAGGAATGACTTTTTGGAGGCTCAGATCCGTGATGTAGGGCAGAAGTACAAGAAGAAGGAGGAAGAATTACAGGTAAGTGAAATGACTTAATGTGGAGAAAATATTTATTACCTCAGTGAAAGAGGTTATGTTTTACCTCATGTTTGTCTGTCTCTTTGTTTGTCAGCAAGACAACTCAAAAAGTTATGGGTGGATTTTGATGAAATTTTCAGAGATGATTGATAATGCATCAAGGAAGAAACCATTAAATTTTTAGCTATAAAGGTCAAAGGTCACAATGAAGGTCACCAGCTTCTCAGAATCCAGACAAGATAGTATCAGGTGTTTTTTTTTTCATCTTACCTTCAGACATCAGATGAGATAACACTGATAGGCTCGATGATGTTACGTTTTGACGTCATATCACGTCCAGTGAATGGTATGTTTACAAAATGTATGACCTTTACCTTAAAGAAGGGTTATGGACATATTTAGTTAAATCTGACAATATCTTGTGCTTCATATTTAACATTAGATCAAACATGTGAAATGTGGTCATTGTGTGATGTCACATAATGTCAGAGTGACGTCATACATGTTCGAATAATGAAATGGCCATATCTCAAAAGCGGGACCGAGGATTTCTTTGAATTTTTTTAAACCTTCTCTAAATGACTGCTAATGACCGATAAAATAAATTGTTAGTGAACACAGAACACTAGTTTACAAATAAGTTACATCCAGATCCAAACCTTGTCAGACTTGCGCTGCTTCACGGAGGTCTGCGCTCTGAGTGATCGAGTATTCTGTTCTGTTTTGTAAATGGTATAAATATGGTAAAATGTTTGAAATCCCATAGTAATCTGATGATGTTTGTAAATGTACAGTAATATGTTGAATTTGTTAAGAAAAATTACAATAATTGAAAACTGTAAAGCAGTGTATATTATATCACTGTATATGTTTTTTGACATATATGTCTTTCCCATAAATAGGAATATATCTTTATATACACAGAGGAGATGGAAAAAAAACCCAGTTTGGACAACCCATGGGTTTGTGATATATTGCATTAAAAATCGTTCTTGAGTCATTGAAATCTGTCAAGTATTGTTCCCTTCTCCAAACCCACATGCTCCTTTCTGCACATGCTCCGTTCTGTCGAGGCCAAAACTGGATGATTCAGTAGAAAAACATCAAGGACATGACATGTTGAAACTCTTAATAATTTCTTTTCTTTTTTTCTCATAAACAATAACCCAAAAAAAATTTATTTAAGCCACATCTTTTGAAACACACACTATTTTTCTGCAGGTATTTCATAATAATATTGTAAACTGTGTAAAATTTTAAGAATGTGCGAAAAAGTTTTTACACAACTGTATATGGATGTGATTGCAACATAGCAAATACTTCCTTATAAAGGTATTTAGTGATATTCTGTTGTTACAGGAACGTATAAACTCAATTAATCTGGAAATGAAGGTGACAAAAGAGAAGATTGCTCTGCTACTGCGGGAGTACCAGGATCTACTCAATGTGAAGATGGCTCTGGAAATTGAGATCACCACCTATAGGTAAATAATTTGTCAGGTTTGGTTAAAGTAGGCTTTTGAAAGCTACTAACTAGTATAGTAACAAATACTCAGCAATGCATTTTTGTCCTTTGTAAGGGGACAAGTTTCACAGCTTTACAAAAAAAAGTTCACTGTAAAGGACATTCTATTTAAAATAAATAAATACAATTATAAATGTAGCTGAAAAAAACTATATTGCTTCATATCATTTCTAGTCAAGTTTATTATTTAATGTAAAAACCCACAACTTTTGCACCTTGAGTATCAGGAGGTTAAATTCAGTACATACAATATATTCTTCTGTATGTCTGTAATTTCACATAAAGCAATGGTTGTAATTCATCGGTTTTAAATACTGAAAGAAACCACTTTTACTACAGTTGAAGCTTCAAAATGTTCAATAGTTTTGTCCATTGATCCACCAATTTGGCTCTAGATTTAGTAAAGAGTGTATGCCGTTTTATTGGATTATATTTATAGAAACTGGAAATAGAATAATGAAAGACTGTTTAATGTCAAACCCCTGTTTTATAAAGACCCTATATTATGCAGTTTTGTCTTATCTTTTCATTGTTTTCAGATTTAAGTCCTGATTTTCATTAATGATAATAATTATCATCCCTTGCTTTCTTCTGTTTCTTGGCAGGAAGCTGATTGAGGGTGAAGACAGCCGTCTGAGCACCATGGTCCAAAACCTGTCTTTGTTTGGAGGTCTGTCTTTGACCTCCAGTGTGAGTCTGCAATCAGCCTCAGCGACTCCTGCGGCAACTTCAGTGAGAGATGACGGCCCCGGTGACAAGAAGAGCAGTGATGCTGAAAAAGCAGCAACTAGCAGCCCCCGAAAAGTGGAGATGTCCTCATCAGACACCCAGACTGACCTCAGTGCAGAGGACCAAGCCACTGAGATGTCTGAGAGGAAGACGCTTTTGATCAGGTAGAGCTGATTTTGCCAGAATTACACAAAGTATCATATGTAAGACAGTGAATAATCTGCCTTATTTCTACACTCGTCTCCCTTTTTCCCCAGAACAGTTAAGACAGATGAAGACACTTATGAGAGCAACACAGAGGAGCGCACCATCACCATTTCTGGAGCAGCTGATGACACTGATGAAGAATAAGGCTGAAACCCAAATCTAATGCTATTTGTTGCTTTAAAATGCCCCCTGAATTACTGTGTATATTGCAGTAAAAAGATATTCTACCGTGTGCATAAATTAGGACGTGAAACTTAAAATCAAGATAAATCAATATCCTTTCCTTTGCCAACGCCTGCCCCTGAACATTGTTGTCTTTTGTCTTTTAACAGGAACATGTGCTTGAATGTTGCATAATAAAGAGCAAGAAATCATATACGTGGTCTTCATCATTATTTATTCAAACCAGAGCAGCTCAAGACAGTGCATCTGATAGTACTGCTCATAAAAGTCAAATAGATTATTGTGTTGGTATAGTCGAGTTAGACAAATGTAGCCCGACAAACGTACCAATGCGGCCCCTGGAATGAATTTGCAAAGTACAAAAATTTAACAGTCAAGGCTGTGGAAGTTATTTTAGTTTAGGTTTCACATACAGACCGAGATAATCTTGAGTTAAATTATAGCAAAATAACCTACAAAAAAAGAATGACTTCATATTTTATTCTCAGTTTGATATGAAAATAATTTACATTATGTGTATGAATAATGACAACTTAAAATGTCATTCTTTGTTATAGTGCGAAAAATAACATTAAATTAGGAAAATATTTAGACTTACGAACCTACCCTGTAAAAATAAAATGTGAAAAACCTGAACAAAAATGAACAAACTGAAATTTCTAAATAAAATTAAGCCCAATTTTAACAGTATAGTGTCTTTGTAGTCGATCTGATCCATAATGCACATACGTAAATGATGAATTGAGGCATAATATTGATAGAATTGCATGTATTTTTCTTGAGATATTTCAGACCTTTCTTGTTGGATAGTTTATTTTTTAAAAGTGGTAAGTATTTTCATAAGGTAATAGGGTTTGTTTGCACTAAAACAACAAAAATTGGAATTGTCTTTTTTTTTCTTCCTAGGTTATTATGCTATTATTTTACTAGTCCGGCCCATTTGAGATCAAATCAGTCTGAATGTGGCCCCTGAAGAAAATGAGTTTGAGGCTCCTGAGTTAGACCCATCTTAAATACATTAGAAATTTTCTATTTTCCCCATTTCTTTATTCATTTTTATCTCTTTTTTTTTTTTACTGTAAATATATAATATCTTATTCAGATTACACACAAAGTCATGAATTTCAGATATAAAGTATGATTGCATCCATTTGAGATTGAATGAGGTTGAAAAAGCCAAGGTAGCAGAGAAACCCTTCACCCTTCATTTCCTCACGCATCTCTTCACATGTCAAAGGAATCAGATAAATAGAAAAGAACAATGAAGTACCTAGTGCAGTTACCTGTATAAAACAATTTGGCACTTCACCAAATGAGATTATCTGACACTTCCAGTTGGAACGGAATAAAGAAGCACCAATAATATGACACAGGTCAGTATTGCGTAGTATTGGTCTAGTGCAATGCTTTTGGTTCCTCCCCGACTCCTCCTGCCAGGTGATAAACGGCGAGGCTGACTTCATGTGCCAGGGCATCAGCACTCTCCTAAAACACAAACACGATGCACAGAGCATGAGGTTTAGTGTCAACACGTTCCTCTGATTTAGAAAAGATGATGTTTTCCAAAAGATGATTTGTCACCTGAGTGTCTGCCTCTGCGTAAACTCTCACTATATCCTCGGTACCAGAGGGTCTCACAAAGGACCGAGCCTGGTTATACTTCTTCACGAGGCCGTCAACAGTGTCCTGCATTCCTGGTGGACTCACTGCACGTCTCTCTGCATCGGTTGTGTCTATTACTCTGCGATCTGCAACCTACAGAACAAAGATGTGCGAAAAATAGAACCACAGCTGCACTCGTATCAGATACTGGATCATGGGCGTCGCACCTGTGGGGGATGGGGGTGTTGCGACACCCCCATTTCTCCAACCGGATGATTTCATACCCCCCACTTTTTTCCTGAGTTTATATATTGTATCGTTACTGGATCCAGGAAACGGACAAAGAGTTGGTCTCACCTACTTTTTTATTTCAGGATAAACGGTTACTGTCGGTCGCAATCACGCCAAACAAACAGCAATAACATTGCGGGGCTGTTACAATATCTATGGTTTAAACTGTTTACCCGCCCGGGCGGCACAACAGCATATATAAATAAAGTGCACCTAAGTTTGCCGGGCGAAATGTAACCAGCTCTTCTTCACGGTGTTAGCAAACAGTCATAAATCAGTAAGTAATGAGGAATGTTACTGTTGTTAAACTAAGTTAACTGAACTATGTCCTGTTCTGTGACATATACCCTAAGCCAGTGGTTCTCAAACTTTGTTCAGTGTTGTTCCCCCTGAGAAACATATTTTTAGTCGTCTCCCCTGACATGGGAAAAACATTTTTGTAAGAAACAAAAAGGTACAGTGTTTGTAAAATCAGTGTCAAATTTTTCAAATGCTTTTCATCACATAATTTTTACTAATGAATTGAATAAATGTTTAATTGAGGAAAAATACATTTATTATTATTTTTGACCATATATTACTTTTTTAATATCAAAAATTTAACCATTAATGGATAATTGTTCGTTAATTTTCCGATGATTTTGCTCATGTGCCACCACCTAGAACACCCCCACATTTTAAATGACTGTGACGCCCTTGTACTGGATCAATGTGTCTAAATCACAGGTGTCAAACATAAGGTCGACTCAACCAAAGCTCCGATCTGACCGAAAGGATGAATAACAATGAAGATATTAACGGTGCAAAAATTATTTTAATTCAGGTTCAACATACAGAATATTTGGATCTCAATTGGGTCAGACCAGTAAAATATGGTTATAATTACAGAAAAGTCATGAAAACTGCAGATTTTAATGTAAAAAAAAACAGTCAAAATAACATGAAAATCTTTATATTAACAAACCATCCTTTTACAAGGACCTGAATAAATACTTGAATAAATATGAACCAGCTGAAATATCTGAAGAGAAGTGTAATTTTACAAATATTCTGCCTGTTACTAAATGTTTTGTGCATTTGTCATTGAAATGTAAGTTGTTAAGCACATGTGACAGAAAATTGTTAAAGTTGCACTTGTTTTTCTTCATATATGTCAAGTTATTGAGGTTATTTTTGAGGTAAAGATTATAGATGTAAACCTTATTATAATGTAACTTTACTTTTATTGTTATTATTTTACTGCTCTGGCCCTTTTGAGATCATATTGGGCTGAACGTGGCCTTTGAACTAAAATGAGTTTGACACCCCTGGTCAAAGTGGTTCAGAGAAACAATTCTAGCTCCTTCAGATCAGAACGGCCACAAGAATATCACAGATATGTCATGCACATCTCAATATTAAAAATGTCACTTTCATTACACATGATACTGTCAGAAAATCAGTCATTTTGTATGATGTGTAAGTGAAATTAACTAAATGCAAGTCCCACTATTAAAGCCAACTATAAAAGCAACATTTACTTTTTGAGGTAATTTAGTTTAAAGAAATATTAAAATACATTAAACAATTTTCATTTCAATCAGTGTGAACTTCTATTAATTCTTATGAACAATCTAATAATTCAAAAGCTTGAATTGACTTAACTTCTGAAATTAATTTGGTAATATCGAAATTCAGACTGCATTGTATACACATGATGAACTACACACACACACACACACACCCTTTTGGCTAAGACTCACTTGGAAAAGAGATTCTTGATCTCAATGGGATCTTTTTTTAAATAAAATAAAATACATATTATTAAAACCCTTGTTCATAAGAAGATTAAAGCAGGTTCCAGTGATTAATATTTGCACCATATATTTTTTTCCATTAAAGTTCAACAAATCTGTTCACTCTATAATGTTCAATATCTTCTCCGAGTGAAGAAGTGACTAAATGAACCCTTTCATGCTCAACGGTCACAGATATTAAATACTATAAATGTTTACGTACCTTGACTTTGAGCTGCCTGTTGGGCAGGTCAGCATAGACGGCGTCCCACTGTTGGACGCTCATGCCTTTAATGGCTAATATGGCTTCAATGAACAGCATGTCAGAGATGGCGTCACCCACAGTCTGTAACGAACAAAAAACAAAATAACTATTTAATGTAATAATGAAGTGTATGTGTGTTGTAATCAGGGCGTCTATAGGTTAAACATTTAAATGTAATGATTGAAAGATTCAAGTCATTATTTAATGTGACTCCTGACCCCATGACAAGAAGCAGCTCAATCAGTTAGAAACCACCGACATATTGAATAAAACATCAGAAAAACTAGAAAAGCACTCAGAGAGCGCAGACTCCACCAAGGCGGATCAGCCCTCACCTCACCCCTTTTACTTCTGCGAGCTGCGGTTTGCCCCGACTAACCACATGTGTGTCCCCCCTCAACTACACTGACCACCACCAAACTGTAATAATTGGTTCCTTGTGTCAGTATCAACATTTCCTGAAAATTTCAGCCAAATCTGTAATGCTTTGTATGTCTCTTTGTCTCATACCAAGGTAATTCAGTCAGATAAACGCCGGCAAAAACATAACTCTGCTGTTCCCTGGTGGAGTAATAATGCAGTAAATCTAATTTTGTCTCAACAGTCGTATTAAATGCAAAGGAAGGCCACACTTATTACAATATCCTTGGCTTTTAGAAGCAATTTTTTCCTCTAAAACCTTTGTTTTTAACTGATTTTTCCCATATTGAGATTGTGTCTTAAAGAGACTGATACATGCGGACTTGAACTCTGGATAAAATGGTTCAATATGTGCGTGTTTTTCTACCTGATTGATGACATTGATAATGTTCCGCAGCAGAAGAGCCGCTCTCTTCTTCTCGTCGTTGATGTTAGGATCCTCTGCCAGCTGGTGAATCTTCTCTTCAGCCGCTTCACTGAACAACACCTGCACAATACCGTAACACACACACACACACAATGTCACAAATATCCATTGACTACTCTATGCCATAGCTTACTTTTATAATCAAACAGCACAAGACAATTTACAGTGACGTTAAAGAGGGTGTGTTTTGTGAACTCACAGTTCCATGACCATTGGACTCAAAGTACACAGCAACATCAAATTCCTGGGCTGCATGGTGGAGATGTTTCACTCCTGTTTTAGTGCATCGAACCATTACCTAGCACAGGAAAATATGTGTTGTTTTATCCACAGCAAGGATAAAAATAAAAGATGAAGTGCAGTGTGACTGTCTCCTCACCTTCATTGTGTTCTCCAAATAGTGTGTTGAGCTTCCGTTAGCATAAGCCGTTTGTACGACTGCCACTTTCAAATTTAAGCCAGCCTAAATATACGCAAATAAGCAAGGATTGGCAAAGTTTTGCGAGCTGCGTTACAGTCATTGTGTATATTTGTATGTGTTTGACAGTCTACCTGGTCGAGTAGTTCCTTGAGGAAAGTGCTCATGAGTGTGGCTATCTTATCTCCATCCAACAGGTGAAACTGTCCTTCAGAGTCAGTGAAGTAGTAAACTATTCGATCAGCATCGCCATCAAATGAACAGTATCGTTCCCCTGGGTTCATTTTTAAACCTTCACGGACAAAAAGAAGAGTTGAAGACAGAGATGTAAGGGAGAAAAATAAAACTTGCTGCTGATCTTTATTCAGTACTTTAGCCAAATGCAATATTAATTATAAGCAAAAGGTTATTGAATGTCATTTTAGTCACAAGTATCAGACGTCGTAACCCATCCGACATCTACACAACCATCCTCCAGATATTCTCCAGTATATTTGGAACAGCGTTATAGACAGTAGTCGAACATATTTTTAGATACCCTTAAAATTTTACACAATCTCTACAAAATCTCTATAACATATTATATATGAACCGAAGTATGAAATATTACCATGAAATGTTTGTGTGTGTGTGTGTAATTAAGATAGATTCCAGCACCTATGCAACCCCAGTGAGGATAAAGCAGGTTCAGAAGATGAAAGAATGAATTTTTGGTGTGTTTCATCATTGTGGCTGCATCAGGCAGACAGAAATACAAATAATTTATGACAAGAAACATACACAAAATATGTCAAATGCAGGGTATTATTCTCACAGGTTTTACCTCAACAGAACTGTACATCCAGAAGGGAGCATGTGTGTTTGGTGAATGAATGAATACCTACCTACCTACCAGAATAAATACAGGAGTAGGAAGAGGTGAAGTTCACTCTATACCTAGAAAAGCACTTTTAATAGAATCTGGACCCCATTCATGACTTATATTAGTAAATTGTATGTCTGTTGAAGGGCCTGGTGGATCATAAGTGAAAAAATACATTATGGATCAACACATAGTGAGTTGCTATACAGCTGAGGTGGTGGAATGTAAAAATCAGATGCTGTTTTTGAAGGGATTCCTCACACTCTTATTTCTATGTATCATATAGGATTTGTTTTGCTTATGTATGATATAGTCCTACCCCCTGTAGTTGTATTGTTCTGGTTGTTGTTGTTGTTCTTAGACATCACTGTTTGTTTATGTGCTTGTCTATGCTGGTTTATGTCTGTGTCAGTTCATTCTGACATCTTGCATGTGTGAAGGAACAGACACTGTATTTTATTTTTGTCAAACATGGCAAATAGTTCCATTCATGTCTCTACAGCCTCTTGCTTTATATTTCTATCTATTATATAATTTTTGTTATAAGAAAAACTCAATAAAGATATTAAGCAGAAAAATACCATTGTGTCAGAAATCACCATCTCACCTGTTGGAGGCTTTTGTTGCACTTTAACAAAGTCAGCTCCACACTGATAATTAAGTTTTCCTTGGCTGCCATCATTGAACAGAGAGATCAGCAGCTCTTTCTTTAAGTGACTCTCCATTTCACGAATCTTTAGAGCCCCGATGCCATTAGCACCATCCACTGAGAGGAGCTTCTGGTCATCTGTGCGGTTAGATGCCTACAATAGTGAAAGAAGATGCAGAGGTGGGTGGAGAGAAGGAGACAGTAATATTATTATTATTAAGATCACAACAACACCTATTGCACAATATGTCAAGGATAAAAATAACAAACCATGCCCTATTTTCTTACATTCTTTGTGAGCTGGATGAAGGCCTGGCAGAGTTTACTATAGTAACCATCCAGTGTAGCCTCTCCATATTTGCCCTGTGTGTTCTGACAGCGAACCATGTAATGGAGCTGTGGAGTGGTCACTAAACCATAGTCTGATGAAAAATACACACATATCTATAGTCAAATACTGAAGAGAAAATATTACAAGAAAAGCAAGTAAATAAAAAAACCTGTGTAAATGAACCTTTGCTATAGCCATTGAGAGCGGACACTCCATCTAATACTGCTTGCGATAGGCTGGCACTACTGCTCCTGTACATAGAGACAAATATTTGCATAGGAACATGGATGTCACTGAACAATATATGAAAGTACATTTAAGTTAATTTACTAAGTCTCTAAGAAAAGTCAGTCTATTTAAGACAGATGACAAAACACTCACTCACAAACACTGATGACTGAAAACATTTTTTTTTGTGTGTGTTTTTGTGTTCTGTTCTGTGTTCTATTTTGTTTTGATTGCCTATGTGCTGAATGTGATCGGCACGGCCAGAAAAGAAATGGAAACGACGAGATTGTCATAATTCTTGAAGAGGTGTCATATAATCCCATAGGGGGATTCATTCATTCATTCATTCATCAGAGATATTTCTATGTTAATATAGTGTCATTTTAATTTTTCTCACTCTATTTTAAAGTCAGGTCTCATATTTTTCCATGCAGCTACAAATTGTCCCCAATAGGGTTTACAGTCTATGTAATGCACAAAATCCTCTGTGTTTTGACGCTTAATTTGAATAATGAGAATTCCTCAAAAACACTATTTAACACAGAGAGAACATCATAAGAAGCCTCAGCCTCTATGAAATGCTCACAAACAGAGCTTATGAATATTGAAGCTTATTATGAATACTTGTTGGGCTGCACTACACAAATACATACAAATGTGACCTAAATAAATGACTCATTAGATGATAAATTATATATTATTGTATTATACTGTATGTATATTAAGATTACTAACCTGGTGTCTTTTCCGACAAACACATTAGCTTCTTGGCTCATGTTTATTGCTTCCTTCTCTATTATATCCTTCAGAACTGCGAGTAAGTCTTCTGCATTGGCCAGCTGGGTGGCATAGCATTCCCATGTTGGCGCCATCATTTCACCCATAGGGTCGATCAGTTTCAACCCGTTGTCTTCCTTTAATAAACATTCATACAAATAGAGGGTGCAGGGTGAAGCCAGGGACAGGGGGGTACATTAAAGAGCTGTATGAATACAATTCTTAGATGTGAATATTTACAAAGATTACAATAGATAAGGTAAAATGAAAGAACACACTAACCTCTGGATTGTGTGATGCTGTGACCATAACTCCAATGGTGGCTTTGGTGTTTTTGGAGCGGAGGGTTGCGAGCATCCCCATTCTAAACATGGCATGGTCCAAATGTTTGGCATTAGTCCTCAATCCGGCTGTCCCATACTGCAAAGTCAACCCTGGGGGCTTCGGGTGCATAATGGAGTGTTTTTCCACTTCCTGAAACTGGGCCATGACTGAAACACACAGTTTTATTCAGCAGTTTCAGCAATTCATATAACAATGCGAAATATCTTTGCTGGGCCTGAGGATAAAATCTCACTGCACAAACACACATTCAAAAGCAGCAAACACTTCTTCCTTCCCTTTATTGGACATGCAAATCAAACTATTGTGTTGTTATTCTTTCTAAGATTGTCTTGATAGTTGATTTTTGTATTATTATTTAAGTTTCACTTGTTCACATATATGTTACATTTCATTAGATATTTGGAATAAATGACTTAATCATAGTATAGGAATGATTCAGAAAAGAAAACATAAATGTAACCCTTTAGCTAATTAAAATATTAATTACATTTAAAACATACTATTACATTTAAAACATACTGTCAGATTAAACTCAGAATGCTGAGTCAATTTTCTCATTAAATGCCAAAGAACAAGATGAGGGCAAAGTGTGCTGTAAATTACAGGAGTAGGTTTATTGCCAATCAAAAACAGATAAGCTCAATAAACTGAATAATAAACCTCACTTCCACTACACAACTCATTCCACTTCAGTTTGCTTTAACACACAACAAACATCTGTGCGAAACGTTATGGTAACATCAAACACTTAAATCTACAATGTATATCATAACTATGTCAGATTTAATTCACTTACTGTAGTGTTTTCTGAATGATCAGCAGGACAGAGGCGCAGTCGGTGAAAGACTTCCTGTTCCTCTGGTTGCTTTTCGCTTCATTGAAGACGTGGCCGAAGTTCCGCATACGTCATGACGTAAGCACGTTCAGCCACTCTAACAGTACGTCAATGACTTACCCGTTTTGGCCTGTGATGCAGGGATGCCCCAATCAAATCACTATATAGCATGTGATTTCTTCCGATAATCTTTCTAGATTTCTATTGTATTTTAATTTTATAGTTTTTACAGGAACTTTATTTTATATGTGATGTATAAAAAAAAAACACGAGATCATTTTTTGGTTTATGGAGAAAGGGTAAATTAGCTATACAGGTCTATGTCTCTTTCTGCAGCTAAGCCAAATCTAAATGTTTTCCCCAGTCACCAGAACTATTTCACCTTCAGTACCTATACTATGCGTGCAAATTCGTGATGCATGTGCTTCACAGCTGCGCAAAACCCACTGTCACGCTCCTGCATTAACTCTTTGACTCCTGGTGAAACCAGGTTTTGCACAAACCCGTGTCTCCTCCCTTTAAGAGACGTAGGACGGACGAGGGAACGTGTGTCATCCAACCGTGTCCAAGCACCGCGGGGGGAGGAGGGAGAGAGAGAGAGAAAGAGAGAGAGAGAAAGAGAGAGAGAGAGAGAGAGAGAGAGTAGATGGGCGCATAGACAGGACAAATAAATAAACAAACCACAAGGGGAAGGAGAAAAGGAAATTCCGTCCTGTCTTTTCCTCTTTTCGAGCATCTTGCTCTGCGCAGTATTGGCGACACCTCCGGGGAGCGGTGCGCATTTTCTGTCGATTTGAGGAGAGGACCACAGCACCTAAAGCGACAATTCTGAATCCTAAACTAACCGATCGAAAAGGAACGGAACGTTGTGTTTTGTCAAAGGGAGGTGGGTTAATTTTTTTAGGTATTTATTTTTTTCATGCAAAGACGCGAGAGGAAAAGCAATCAAACCTGATGCCCCCTCCAAACGGGATATTTGACAGACCTAAGGAGAGCTGATCTTCTTCTTCTCTAAATTCCTACTATTATTTCTTGGACGATCGGTGAAGCTGTTTGCGCATATTTTTTCCACTGGCCTATTTTATAGATATTTGCTGCGGGCTGAGAAAACCGCTTCCATTGCCAGTTGACTGTTACATAACCGAGTGGCTTGAGCTGTCCAAGGTGCTGAACTGAGCGGTCGTAGCCAAAACGGGACGAGCCGTGGGGAATTCACACCCTTGCGTAAGTCTACCCATGTCACAGTGCAAATGATCAACGTGACTACATGATTTGATGCATAAAAAAAATAACGTGTATTTTAATCGCTGGTGTTCATTTTCTGTCCCTTTTCCACCCACACAGAGGTCACAGGCCTATCAGTCGGGAAAGAGGAACGCACCGGATCCGCTTACTGCATACTGGAAAAAAAAAAAGACATTGGGGTTCATTTTATATTTCCCCCCCTTGTCCTGTGGTGAAATAAATTCCTAAAGTGGTCGATTCAACGGAGAGAAAATGTCGGGGCAAACGCTCACGGATCGCATTGCCGCTGCGCAATACCAGCTAACGGGATCAGATATGGCCCGGGCTGTCTGCAAAGCCACCACTCATGAAGTGATGGCGCCCAAGAAGAAGCACCTGGACTGTAAGTGTAGTCCTTTTTCATCTTTACTGCTGCATTACCCTCCTTCCGTTCAGGGCCTAGACTGCAGGCTTCACACATGCAGACACACACATGCCACCACAGTCATAAGAGCTATTATGACCCCCTCAGTTCTTAATTCCCTTTGACTAAATGGGTGTGGTGCAGTAATGAATTGATGTATCCATAGTGATGACCCCTTCTGTTGACCCTCTGTGTCATACTCTTGTAAAGATGATGGAAACCATGAGCAAGAGAAAGTGTGTATGGCAAAGAGAGAGAGAGAGAGAGAGAGAGAGAGAGAAGGTTATATTTTTAAAGTAATACACAGAAGAAACCCTATTTTATTTACTTTCATGTGCTTCTATAAAGATATTTCCCATAACTTGACAAAAATAATTGTAGGCCTGCATGTTCACACACAGAAGGAGGAGGTGTAATTTTAATGTGATCGCATGCATATTAAATGAAAAAGAAAAAATGCTCCAGTTTCAGAGCAACATGCAGAGAGCTTCATACATCATCTAGGCTATCATTGAATTAAAGCTCAGCTGGTGGAGGTGGAATGTCATGGCAGAATAAACCTATCAAACCTCACAGCTTTATTGACACGTCTACAGTTGACAGCAGGGGCCACCATATGATAAATCATGATTAATCACTGTCATCTCCCACAAATAGTGAGTCAGACCCCAGTACTTGTGTGGCACTGCATACAGATGATTTGTAGTCTTTTTGGATTTTTATGTCTGTCTGTGTCTGTGTGTGGTCTCTGGGCAGGTCTGGCTGGTCTGGTGTCTTGGGCAAGGACCTTATATCTTGTGATCCGCTCCCCTGTTGAATAATTTACTAATCAGCCAATGACTGCCTTGCATTATTTACACAACCAAAGGTGACAATGCTAAAGCTAGAATGCATTGAAGACCACTGCTTCCACATTCTCTACTGTGTCCATGTGCCAGTTATGACTTTTTAACTGTGGATACAAGGCAGCAGGACACTTTAACCACTGCAAATCATGACCTCCTTTTCTAACCACAAAGAACAGAGTGTGTTAAAACGGTGACCTCTTGCCACTGCTAATACAGAATGCAAATCAAAGGAGTTTGATACGTTTTATCTCCGTGCTAATTCGACAAAATATAGCCTACATGTACATGAATCCCTGTAGTTTTAAGTCTACAAGGTTGTGCTGTCTCCATTTCTAGGGCATTTCAACAAGCTGTATGTAGGCCACTGTGCTTTTCTTGTAGGAGTAAATTCCTAGCCCCCCCCAAAAAAAAGCATGATGGGTTTGCACTCAGACCAGAAAATCTTTACAAAATGACTCAATAAAGAGCAATCGATTATATTAAAAAGTACAAATGGAAACGATACTTCAGTATAAATGCCGACAGCTTCTGACCCTTGGGGTGGGCGTGGGTGTGTTGGCAGAAGTAGTGAAATTCAGTTGCCATGACAACAGATTGAGAGTGTCAGGGGCTGTCACTGTAATGACAGAGGAAGACCGTGAGAAGAAGAGGACAAATGACAGGACACTCACTTCCAGAGACATAATCATAATGAATGAACGCTTTGTTTAATGCAGTTTGCTTAATGAAATGTGTCTTTCAATGAATTTCCAATGAATGCAGGCAAATGATCATATGTAGTGCATAACTTCGAAGTTGAAGTGAATTTTTCAAAGGGACGATAGATATTAATAAACATAATAGGTGTCGGTATGCAAGATTATAGCCGAGGCTAATTTCTATCTTTAGTCTTTACATAAAACAACATAGTTCCCATAAAAATAGTACAATCAAGTGTACTCATTCAACTGAGAAATAAAACACACTGTACATTTAGACAAATAAAACACATCATACATTTATTAAACTTTATACACACATAAGATAAATGATGAGTGAATGTAAAAAGTAATAATACACCAACTGTTTTTTGTCTCAAAATGTTTTTGTATCCAACATCATTGCAAGTGACAGAAATGAGTATAGGCCTCAGTAAATATAGCCAAACTAACATGCAATTTTGACGACAAATTACTGTAGTTGCTGTTGTCATGGTTGTAAATGATGCCCAAGCTGAAATATGAGCAGATGTTGATGATGTTTGTAGGATATTTCTGTACAGAGGGAGCACAGGTTTGATTTCATTTTGACTGTATTCTGGTTAGTTGGTCTGTGAAGTCAGTTCCCAGGTGTTTGCCCTATGGGTACTACACAAGCTCTGTAAGCTCAAAAACATGGTCCCTCCACTGAAGAGCACCAAAAGTCTTTACAATTTTGCACGTCTGAATATCCAAGAAGCACTCCTGCCTCCTCTACATTTTTTATTTGATTGCATAGATGCAGTCAATGAAATGTACACTGGAGGTCATTATTTGAAAAAAGTCATTTTAAAATCGCAAACTGTACGACATATGACCCTCCAGTTTGAGAACAGTATTTTGATTGGCTGTCCTTTAGAAATGTGTCTGTCTCTCTCTGATTTGTTTAGATTTTAGGTTACATTTGACCTTATTTGTGCATCATTCTTTTGGCAAAATTATCTGCCAAATGAATAATTAAAAAAAAAAAAAAAAAAAAAAGGATTATTGAGGTTAAACATGTGAGTGGTGACCGCCACGTGCTGGTCACATGACAGCCATTAGACTCACATGAGTGGTGAAAACTGTTGCAAAAGCATTCGATGAGGTTCTGTAAATAACTTTACAATACCCAGTCTGCTTACAGATACATATTTTTGGCTTCATGCACCTTCATTTTATCTAGACTATTCTTGCTGCCACATGAGTGTTTGTTGTGTAACTAAAAACACACAGTTGCAACGTACTCTTGCACGGTATGGGGCCTTGGTTCATTCTTAGAAATCTCCTCAGTGCCATGGATTACCGTAAGAGTCTTTATTTAGCTCAGCCAATCCTCATTAGAGTCACACACACAACTGTATACATAGATACATACATAATCATATGCCAATGTGTGTTTGGTTCAGGTAATATCATAACAGAAAGCATGGATTATAGCGTATGATATGACCCATGTGGTAACACATTAAATACCCTTTAACAGATGGAACAGTATATCTACATGTGCAGACACCAGTAGGTATTAGAAGCACTCCTGTTGGAATAGCCATGTTCATGCCACGAATATGAATATGAACATGAACTTGTAGCTGTGCCCGTGCCAGTGATAATGTTACATAATCACATTTCAGCCATTGTGGACCATGTCTATGTGTGTCATTTAAAAAGACTGCAGGGGCGGGGTGGAGGAGGAGGAGGAGGAGGAGGAAGGGGGGGGGGGGGGTCTTCAGCCATTTTACACACAAGTGAGGCTAAATGATGAATCAGAAACAGAGAATGAATGGAAAAAAGGAAAGATTGAAAGACAGTAAAAAAAAAATAATAATGAGAAAATAAAGTGTATATAAATCAGATTATGTTGAACTAGTGCTTGAAGTTTTACTGAAATCAGACACAAACATATTCTAGAGATGAAAGATTATTCACGACAATGCAGCCCTTTATTAAATGTAGCTACATTAAAGAGAACTGAGGCGGTGTGTCTGTTGGGAACATGTATAATTAGTTCTATGAATAAAAACAGATCAGTCTATTCACTTAAATCCAGATTAAAAAAAAACAGCAAATATTCATCATATCACTCTCTCCTACCACACTGGTGACAAAGACCTGATAACAGACATGTTAGGTGACGATCAGGGTGTAAAATGGGTTGTGTTGAGACAGGTGTGTGTGTGTATGTATGCACTATGGGGGATGGGCAGAGAGATGCCCAAGTCCAGAAAGACCAGTGATTAGAAATAATCTGTTTACAACCCCCCCCCCCCCCCCATCCAGTCTGCCACTGTGTTATGACCTTCTTCTAAGTCTCATGTCTTATCATTTCTTCCACATTCATGTTTAGTGTGTCTGAGTTCACTCCCTGCTGTTTAACCATTTAAGTATCAGACTCCTTCCTTCTGTTGTCTACAGCCCTTACTTATCACCTCACTATATTTTAGGTGAATATCTACGTGCTGTTTTGTGTCTCCCAGTGCTGCCTATATCAAGGGAAGGCCAAAGTCTGTTCAATATAATGGCCTTACTTTCCTTCCATTATCGGCCATGCCTGCCAATATGACATCTCTGCATCTGCGCTGCACCTCTCTCTGCCCTTGTTGTTCACTCGTCAATGTCAGAGTGGTGGACTGAGAAAAACATCTTTATATGCAACATTGTAGAACTCAAGGTAGCTGTTCTTATTCATACGGCGGCTGTCGTTTACAAGTCTTTCAGCTTTTTAAATGTTTTCAGAGCTTTAGTGAACAGCTAGATCTGATTCAAAAAGGAAGAAAGACTCTTTTAAGATGGTGGTGCAGTGGTTAGCACTCGTGCCTCACAGCAAGAAGGACCCTAGTTCAATTCCCAAACCAGACCTTTCTGTGTGGAGTTTGCATGTTCTCCAAACACATGCACTGATAGGTTAATTGGTTAATCTAAATTGTCCATAGGTGTGAATGTGAGAGTGATTGTTTATCTATATATGTTCAGCCCTGAGATGAACTGGAGACTCATACAGGGTGTACCCCACCTTCACCCATTGTAGCTGGATTAGACCCCCACAGTGACCCTAGTGAGGATAAAGCAGATTCAGATGATGAGAGAAGAATATCTATCTATCTATCTATCTATCTATCTATCTATCTATCTATCTATCTATCTATCTATCTATCTATCTATCTATCTATCTATCTATCTATCTATCTATCTATCTATCTATCTATCTATCTATCTATCTATCTATCTATCTATCTATCTATCTATCTATCTATCTATCTATCTATCTATCTATCTATCTATCTATCTGTCTGTCATCACTTTCTCTAATTTTCCCATTTGTAGGTTTAAAATTAATTGTTGTATTCTCTAAACATGAATCATAAGGTATGCTTCATTTCTTAGATTTTTACATATTTTTACAGTCACCATTCATTCATTTTCACTCTTCTGTAGGGTCAGGGGGTTGGAGCTGATCTCGGTCAAGGCAGGGTACACCCTCCATTAGCTGGAGGCTGATATTTAGATAAACATATACTTTCAAATGGACTCATTTGGACAGTTTTAATCTACCAGTAAACTTACTGAAAGGGAAGGAAGCTAGAGGGAACTCACACTAGGTTCCAGTGGATCTATTTTGGAAGATCTTTTTGCTATAAACCAAAATTTTTTTCATTTAAACAAATACACTTAACATGTTACACTGACTTTCCTACCTGTATTTCTATGAGTATCTCCATCTATAATAAAACAATGGTTTGATTTTATTGAATGAATGAAGTATTCCATTAGTCCTCTGTGTGGTTTTGGTTTTGGAATAATGAGATGCAATATTTGCTCCACATAACAAATGTGGTTCATGAATGTAATGTAAAACTGAGGGGAAAAAGCAGTTATGACACTGAATTACAAGCATAATTGTTCCATAATAAATGTGGTGAAGGTTCTATCAAATTTGTGTCACTGATAAAAACCTCTCTATAGCTTAGAATCCACTTAATACTGACACAATAGTTTGGACACTTGTACTGTTAGAGACCTCTCTGTCTGTCTGAGTGTCTGAAGTAGCACTGAGAGGAGATGACAAAGCATTATTCCTTCTAATTTGCACTGTCAGCGAGTGTGTGTGGAAATATGGACGTGTATGTGTGTGTGTTGCTGGGGAACTAAAATAACTCTAAATGTGAATCAGGTCTTCTTCCAGACTTAACACTCTGCTGGTATCTCTGCAGCGAGCCTTAATTCAACTCACTTAATCAAACTTTAATCAGAGTGATTCAAATTAGGCTGACATTTGTCTATGAGTAAAGTAACCGTGACTTTCCTCTCGCATTCCACAAAGTATAGAAGTGTCCCTATGAACTGTTTTATGTCATTAAAAGCTTAAGTATTGTATTTTTTTAAGGAAATTAACTAGTTTCTATGTGATTGTATTTCAGACCTAGTGTCAGCCACCAACACCACTAATGTGAACATCCCTCAGATGGCTGACACACTGTTTGAGAGGTCCACCAACGCCAGCTGGGTGGTCGTCTTCAAGGCTCTCGTCACTACTCATCATATGTGTGTCCACGGCAATGAGGTTAGTATTTGTGATCCACATCTGTCTTTTCATTGGTTTGAGTTACTCTATGATTTGACAGTTAATGTCTCCATTCAGACGTGTAGTAGATGTGCCTCTCATAGGTCTATATATCAGTAGCATGGTTTTAAACATGTCTTTTAATGATAGCCTGACCTGTGAGGTTACCTGAAGTTGGTCCAGTGAGTGTGTAGTGAGTTATGTGTGAGTCTGATGAGTCATAGACAAATTGAGGCTTTGACTGGGATATATTAAATGAGTAAAGGATACATGTTATGTGGCTCAGTCGTAGTCGCAGTTAGATATGGTATGGTTCATTTGTTAGCAGATATCAGCAGGCTGAGGCAGCTGGAGCTAGAAAAGCACTTGGAGAGCACAGACCTCTGCTGAAAATTGTATTTAAAAAAATGCCATAACTTTTAGGTTATTTTGCTTACATGCAGATAGACAAAACAAACAAACAAGTGGTGCCAGGCACAACAAACATCACCAAACATTTCACCTGATTTACCCTTTTTTTTAAATTTTTTTTTAATCATTGTGAAGTCACATTTTTGGCAATGTTAACCTTTGACCTACATTCACCAAAATTTAATGGGATCTATTCTGGACCACTTTATACCTTTCCTTACAATTTCATGGAAATTTGTCCACTAGTTTTTGCGTAAAGTTGCTAACAATCAGATAGACAGACAAAACAAATGTATTCTCCATTTTTACTCTCCATTTACCACGATGTCAAATTTCAAAGTGATTCAGAATCCAAGATCTCTTCCGGATCACCACCAAAATGTAATCATTTATTCCTCGTGACACTCTTAAACACACTCTGAAAATTTCATTAAAATCCATCCATTCGTTTTTGAGTTATCTTAACCCCCCGGATCACTTCCAGATCTCTCCATTACCAACCAACCCTGTAAATGTAATCAAGATCCGTCCATAACTTTTTGAGTTATTTTGCTAACTAATAGACAGACAAACTCTGGCAAAACATAACCTCCTTGGCGGATCTCTCTTCAATCGAAGGTGGGGGGGGGGGTCTGCCTTGGCGGAGGTCTGTGCTCTCAGAGTGCTTTTCTAGTTTAACATGTTTTTTCCCCACAATGCTCATCTTTAATGTGACTTTCTTTTCCTTTGCCATAAGACTATTTCTGTGCTTTCCTTCTACTCTTCAGAGATTTATTCAGTACTTGGCTTCCAGGACTTCCCTGTTCAACCTCAGCAATTTCATTGACAAAACCGGCTCTCACGGTAAGAACACTACATTCTGATCCTTCAGTGCATGAACTTAATTAACCTTGTCTGAAAGTTACTGAAGATGGTCCTGTGTGGCTTCCATCAGGCTATGACATGTCAACCTTCATCAGACGGTATGGGCGATACCTGAATGAGAAGGCCTTCGCCTACCGCCAGATGGCTTTTGACTTCACCAGAGTCAAAAAGGGGTACGTCAAACCCAGACATACTGTCTCCTCTGAGTCTTACTTTACCCTGTCATAAAACCCTAACCCTAAACAGTTTTGTCAATAATCCATAAGGGCCTATTGTTACTTTTGTGAGAGTTTTTACTCAATAATTAACCTTCCTTTAATAATTTATCACCATTTACTTCAAGTTGTTTCAGTGTAAACTATGCATTTTTCTATATTTATCCCACTGATCATGTAGCTGTTCATAAAATGATGGATATACATAGAAATTTTGACTTTTTCAGCTATATCTTATTAACTGAACACAAAACAAGTGTCTCCATCCAATGTTATTGATCCACCTCCATGGGTGAATCAATGTTGTAGAAGATGACAGCTTTTCCACGATAACTACAGAGCCTTTAAATGTGTCATATGTGATGATCATGAAAAGCTCCATTTTATAGCAATTATTTACATGTATTGATAGTGCATCAACAGGCGTTAAATACTTTACATCAGTTAGACAGTGGGAATTTGTGTCTTTGTGAGTTAAATAGAATAAATATCATTCAGAAACAATAATATTACCGTTACCCGTGTCCACAGAAGTAGTTTGAGGAGCTCATTTACTAACCTCATGTACCTCATGTACTAAAACTTGCATGGATTTTCTACCGGATTTTTGTGCTGATGTAAATCTGGAAAGATACGTACGTCTGGATGTATCAATCCATGTGTAAGAAGGTTTTCATGCACATTCCTGTCACAGGTGAATGAAAATGGAGAGAGCGAGCAGGGGGAAAAAAAATTCAGAATGCGAGGTGGAGGTGTTGATTTTGGAGGTAGAAGCAGCAGTCCGCTAAATCAAAATTTCCCTGACCATAAATACTGACCATTATATATATCTGTCGTCATGTAAAATGCAGAAATCATGTTTAGATCCTCATATATATATATATATATATTAGATCAATGTTCTAAATCGTGACGATATATAATCATCAAATCCAATTTTACAATATCCAATCCAACATTACATACAATCAATAAAGAAATTTGTCAATTATTTTCAATATCTATTTTATTACCACATACCTTAACACAACACAACTTATAAGAAGTGGCTATCAAACCTTTCCAACAATGAAGAAATTCCAACGGGAACAGTTTCATAGCATACTTATCCTGACTACTAATGCAAGGTTCAGCTTCATGACTTAAACTAAAAGTACACAGAAACAGCTTAACCATAACTTAACCAAGTACAGTGATTGTATCCAGTGACCTGTGTTGGCTCCAGTACGACCACGGTTTTAACAGTAGGATTGTCCTGGCAGAAAGCAGGCCTGTTTTTGCTTACTGTCATTTTTAGCTCTGTCCCACTACTGTTCTTATCCTGGAGGAGGATCTAATCTGTATTTTGTCCTTTCAGTGCTGAGGGTGTGATGAGGACCATGACTACTGAGAAGCTGTTGAAAGGAATGCCTGTTCTGCAGACTCAGATTGACACACTCCTGGAGTTCGACGTGAGTTCAGCCTTCCTCTGACACACTGGTCTACAAGTAAAATGCTAATGAAATGTTCCCATGTGTGTGTTACTGATAAAGAAAACTCAAGTGTTAAATGCTGGTTGGCTCAAGTTTCCAAGATAAGTATTGGGTTAAAATGTGAAATTCTGTGAATTAACAAGATAATAGTTTTTATTCCAACGGAATATTGGTCTCAGATCTACTTCAAAACACTGTCTGTACATTATGATCCATTCACTTTACAGTTTTTTTCTCGTGGAATATTTACAAATATTCCATTGTATACATGTACATAAACTACCATATATGTGCAATAACACACCATCATATACAGTGCTTGAAGGGGAAATACAGAAGTGCAGGAACGCTGATTTTCTGACATCATTTTAATTTTAAACTAATACAAACAAGTCATCGTAGCGTTACTTAAAGTTTAAAAATATTGAAAAATGATAAATTACTGCATGTATTGCAGGAGCATTTAGAGAGTTTTCTGACTCATCTTATTAAAGTATGTAAGATTTAGCATATTTCATGTCTGAAACAGATACTTCCTAAAAGATTGTAGAGCAGTAATATTAAACTCATCACTGATGTTATTCCCCCTCTTAGGTTCATCCAAAGGATCTGAACAATGGAATCATCAATGCAGCTTTCATGCTTCTCTTCAAGGATCTGGTCAAACTGTTTGCATCCTACAATGATGGCATCATCAACCTATTAGGTCAGTTATCTCTAAGTCTTTAACCATTTAACTCCTTCAATTTCTGTGTTGCTCATTCTGAACATATGATTTAGGTGAAATATTCATGAAAAAATAAAACTCAACAGGCATTTTCCCCCCTGGAGTACATTCTTTGTGCCTTATTTAGTAAAAACCTGTCAAACTTCAATTCTTCTCTTTGTCTTTTTCTGTTATTCCACCTGTTTTGACCCTAAAACACACAGTGAAACTAAACCACTGCAGATAAAGAACACAAACACATACTAACACTTTTATAACACTAAAACAGACTTTAAAATCATTGCATGTTTACCTGGAGTAATATGTGTGCTCAAGGTTTCTGTTAAAAGAAAGTTTTTCCTCACCACTGTTACCAGTCACAAGTGTTTGTTCCAGGAGGATTCTGTTGGATTTTTGTAAATTAGAGTCTGTTTTCCACCGGCTCTATATGTAAAATACAATGAGATAACTTCTATTGTGATTTGTTGCTATAGAAATAATATTTGATTTGATTTAAAGGCTTTATGCATTAGTATAAATGCACATCACTGATGAAAAGTAAAAATTGCATTTCTAAATTGCAAACTGTGTGGTTTCCCGACAGAGAAATATTTCAAAATGAAGAAGAGTGACTGTAAGGAGGCCTTGGAGATCTACAAGAGGTTTTTAACCAGGGTGACAAAGATTGGGGAGTTCATGAAACTGGCTGAGGTAGGGGTCATCATCCGGTCAATGTGTGCAGATTTAATATGCAGCTGCGGGGAAAAAACTAAGGAAGCACTCTAAGGCTAGGTTCAGACTGCAGGCAGATGTGGCCAAAATCTAATTTATTTGCCCATATGTGGCCTGTATCTGAACTGTTAAAGACAGTTTGAACAGCACAAATGTGATATTTTCCAATCTGACCTGGGCTACTTTCATAGGTGGTCCTAAATCCAACACACATCTGATATTTTGCAATGTGATTTCAGTCTCAACAGCCAAAGTTTAAGTCATTGAAATGCAAAAAAAATTAACAATTCTGTGTCCCAGGAGTTTTACTTCTCTAAACACATTGCGTGTCTGCATGTATTACGCCAGTGACCTCTTTTGCGTGCTTTAGGGTCGCATTCAGTTCATACTCAAAAACTGATAGAAGTCAATTCAATGTATAATATGAACAAACACACAAAGAAATCAGATTTCACCAAAAAACCCTAAATGTGCATTAAGACCTGCTGTCTGAATGTAGTCTAAATGTCCAAATCTGAACCACTGCAATATGATCACAAGGAAGGTGAATGGTGTCAAAGTCATCAAACAACGACTAAAGTTGCATGAAATGTTGAAGTAAAATTGGTATAAAGCATCAAAGACAAATGTAAAACACTGAAAAGTGGAAACTGAAAGTGTTCTTGTTCAAATACTAGTGTCTGAACTGCCTCTACATCAAAATATAGCTCTTCTGTTGTTTAAAACTGAATATGAACTTGTGTCGTAGAATTATTCTGCATAATTTTCTGCAAATAAATGTCAAAAATGACATGTGTTTTGTAAATTAACATGATAAAAAAATGTTAGCAATGACACAGGTAGTGTGATATATTTTTTACACAGTCGTAAATTACTGTCAGATTATCCTAAATTAACTGTTATATTGCAATAATACTGTTTTTCCTTTAACAGACAGTTGGAGTTGACAAAAATGACATTCCTGACATCAACTACGTAAGTTCCTGTACACTGTGGTGATACATTGTCTATTTCTGCCTCAGAGATTTTATATTGATGTGCAAATATAAGAGTTTACAGCAAATTAATGTGTCTAACTCAACACACACACACACACACACACACACACACACACACACACACACACTCAAGTCTCACCCACCACAATCTCCCCCCCACCCAGTGTCTCCACCCGGGGGTAGTAGTGGATCTAGCAGACTCAGATGATGAAGACTGTCCTTTTAAACCTCCTGAGGACCTGGTAACCACAGAAACACAGGGTGCCCTGGCTGAGTGCCTGTTTACAGGATGGAGTGCTGGCATGTTGATATTAATTCAGTCTGACAAAGTGCAATATGGACGTATTTGTGTTTGTACTCATGGGTTGATGTTGCTGTGAGACTTCTCCAAACCCTGCCACTGAGAATTCAAATGTAAACACAGGCTTCATGCACAGCCCACACTTTAGCAGGTATGTGGGTTATTGATTTAACACTTACACTAGTTTTGATTTTTCTTCTTCTTCTTCTTTTTTTTTTTTAATAGGCCCCCAGCAGTATCCTGGAGTCTCTGGAAACACACATGAACGGTCTAGAGGATACAAAGGGTGGAAAGAAGGGGTGAGTATAACACATATGTTGCATCTTGCTCATGATATTATGCACTGATTTACAGAAAAAAATAGATTTTATGTGACAAAATTAAAGATTGAGTCTGAAAACTTGGTAACACAGAATTACCACGCTAATAAGGCGGTAATTCTATGGTAATTTTGATATAATTTCATGGTAATAATGCATTTGTAACCGCTTATTACAAGTAACAGATCACTAACAAGGTGGTTATTCTATAGTAATTTTGCTGTAATTTGTGTCAAGATGGTGAAATTATACGAAATGTGCCTGTTGTACCACCTATCTTTAACACATTGGCTTACTGTATGCTAACATAGCTGCTACTGCTAGCTAAGTCCGCTAGGTTGATATATAATAGCTAACTTGAACAAGCTGGCTATCCATTATTGGTTACCATGGTTACTGTCTGCTTTTTCTCTTGTTTAAGCACAAACTGCATATTGTACAATACATGTTTCAATGGGTTTCTGATCCTTCAGTGTTCTAAGGCAGAATACAAACAGAATTATTGAGCCCAATTAGAAATAGCATTGTAGAAACTTTTCCTTTTTTTTTTTTTTTTTTTTTTTTTTTTTTTTACCTTTTCGGAGCTTCACTGAAGAATGACCACCTTATTAGCGACCAGTTACTTATGAAAAGCCGTTACAAAGACATTATTACCATGAAATTACTATAGCATTACCACCTTAGCGATCCGTAATGTATAATGTTACCAAAAACCTGCTTGATCCTTTTTCTTCCTTTGCTTTTGTCGACAACCAGTCAAAAGACAGACATAAATTAACCCATGAAGACCAAAAAAATATATATATATACACCAAGCCATGGAGTTTGATCAATGACAGTGGATGGAAATGTTTGGTTTATACTTAGTTAATGGCAGATTTTTACATTTTTTCTTAAGTTTTCTCTGTTTTGGGTATGATAGCCCTCAATTGTAAATTAAGCATGATGATTAAAGCAGATGATCAGTAAATTAAATATAGGAAAATGCCAACGTTTCATTGAAAAAATGCAAAATGGAGAGGATAATATGATAAATTGTCATGAATCACTTAAAGTTCAGAGATTAAAACACATATTTGGTATCTATCACAAAGTAGTACTGGGTCTTTATGGGTTAATTTCAAAAACGACATCAATGGGTGTTATATTTCTCTAACTTCCCTAACCCTTCCTCTCTTGTATCCCTCTTTATGTTCATTTGGAATCACCAGTGAAGGGTGAGCATATACTGTATGTTTTTTTTGGAGTATTCTAACTTATTAGAAAACTGTAGATTTATTAAATGTATTGTTACCCCCGTCCCTCCTGCTGCTACAAGGTAAACTTACACATTATTCACATGTCATTTACATAGCAGATCGTCATGTGAATAGAAGCATTGTAGTTAATACATCTCAGCCAATAGGTTTACATTTGTGTATTTTTGTGATTACATGTGTGAACTCTGGCAGAGACACATGTTTAAGAAAGCATAGTCACTGCATTTGTATTTTCACATCATGCCATGCAATGTGAATCACCATGTGAAGAGTTTAGATCCAAAGGCAAACTGAACAAAATCACTAGCTTATGCTGCAGGTGATTATTTAATTGGATGTGAAAACAGAACATATTGCTTTGGAAATTAACTCCTCATATAATCACATATAATGATGTTTGTGTTATATATATATATATATATATATATATATATATATATATATATATATATATATATATATATATATATATATATATATCAGAGTTGTATAAAATACTGGAACGTCACAGTTGAGTAGAGGCACAGGTATCCTCCCCAAAAATTAAGTCCCCAACTAAAATAATGCTCAAGTTAAAGTATTTAAGTACTCTAGTAATTACTGTACGCCAAATAATCCGCAATTAAATGTACTCAAGCAATGAAAGTACTAGTAAATGTCAATAACAGAAATCAACACACATTTTCTTTCATTTAATTTTTGCAATAATGGGTGTCTATAACACTTTTCACGCCACCTAAAGCACTTTACCTTATTGATCCATTATTCATTCACTCTCACATTCTCCTTCTGATGGTGGGAAACTACATTTGTATCCACAGCTGCCCTGGGGCAGACTGACAGAAGCATGGCTGCCAATTTACTCTAAACGGCCCCTCCCTCCACCACCAAACATTCATAGGCACACATACACCAATGTGAGTGACATTGGAGGCAAGGTAGATCAAGTGTCTGGTCTAAGGACACAACAGCACATGACTAGGACACCAACCCTTCCATATTGGACAAACTACTCTACCAACTGAGCCATGACCTCATCTTACACATAACGACACTGTGCATTAAAAATGTATCATAGTACAAGTATGGAATTGAGTTAGGACATGTCGTAAAGTAAAAGTGAAAGTAAACAGTACATGTAATGCCACTCCTCACAAGCATTTTACCTGATTTGCCTCATCTCTTATCATTACAAAAACAGAGTTATGGTGACTTTGACCTTTGACATAAATTCATCAAAACCTCGCACCTTTTGTGAAAATTTCATGGAAGTTGGTCCAGTAGTTTTTGTTTTTTCGTAAAGTTGCTGACAAGTGAATAAACCCACAGACAGATAGACAAGAACACTGAACTGAAAACAACCCCCCCCCCTTTTTTTTTGGAGGGGGGTTATTAAACATACTCAGAAAAATACAGATTCTCCCAAAACATACTTGAGTATTATTACTTTGTACAACACTGATATATAAATTTGTTTTTACAGACCTTTGGTAATAGACCTATAATAATATATTTATTGTTTTTGGCAGATATTATTTGACGTAACTGTTCTAACAATATCTTTTTTTTCTTCCACTCTTTTAGGTCTCCAACAAAGGTAAAAGCATTCTGGAAATTAAATGATGATTTGACTGTACACTTTTTACTATCTTGTCACTCTCATAGTTCTTCCTTCTCTGTTTTACTTCCAGGGGTCCCCAACAAACAACGTGTCTCCAACATCAACTCCAGCCAAATCTTCAAACGCTGTTCCCACACTGCAGCCTCCTCCTGGGGAGAGCGCCGCTGCTGCAGCTGCTCCAGAACCAGCCGAGGAGTAAGTGTTAATTAATTCTTCGATATTTCCTTGTGTCTTCTCGTGTCTTCTTTGTCTTTGTGAACCAGCTCCTAGTAAAAGATGACATGTAATACGTTCATTTCATGTCTTCTCTTTAGTTCTTTGTTGGACCTGGACCCACTCTCTTCCTCAGGTCCATCGGCACCATCAGCTGCCCCCACGTCTTGGGGAGGTAAGAATAACCCCTTTATGTCACATCAGCTGATGGAACAATGCACATCTGAATCCCACTACCACCAGTGGAATAGTGTATTTATCATAGACACATAGATACATGTACTAGTATATTTTAATATCAGCTACTTTATACAATTACTTCATTATACCGACTACATTGGTGACCATTAGATAAGAAATTGAAAATGCAAGTGCAGCAATCCCATTGGAGTAGTAGAGTCGAAGAACTTTATTATCCCTGTGACGGGCAATTTGCTTTACAGCCAGTAGAGATAACAATACACACACAACAAACACATGAAAAAAACACAAGTGCACAATAAATCCCACATGGGGCCGATTAACGCAGGCTGTTGACCCATCCAATCGAGGTGGGAAGGAACACATTTTTAAATCTATTAGTTCTGCACCTCAGTGCTGGGTAGCTGCGACAGGAGGGGAGCAGCCAGGGGGTGTTTGGGGTCAGCCAGAATTGTTTTGGTTTTTTTAATGACCCTGGTTCTATATAAAACAGAGAGCTCATCGACGCTGACCCTTGGAATTTTCCCACATCTCGAAAAACACTATTTAGATGATTTTTGTCTGATTTTTGTAAAGACTCGAACCAGCAAATAAAAGAGAAGATTAAAACACATTCAAGAAAACAAGAAAAAAATATTGTCATCAACAGTGTCAACATTAAAACTTGTCAATTTCCTTTAAAAAATCCATAAGCTGGTGGGTCTTTGTGCAAATAGCATCAGTGTTCGCCTCAAATAACAATGTGTTTTCAATAACAGTGCCCAAGTATTTATCATACCTGCAAACTAGTCACCTTTCGGCGAAATTCGCCGTTTTGATCCCGAAATAGGTCACTTACGTGAATCGTGTAGATTCCGAAGAGTTTTTTTTTTTTTTTTTTTGGGGGGGGTAGGCAGGCAGGCAGGCAGGCAGGCCAGGCCAGGCAGAGACAGACTACAGAGCTATATTCTATAATGTTGGTCTGTCTCACTCTGCCTGTCGTTCCCACTGAGATAGCCTACAGTACATACATCATACACTCTCAATGGTCATTCCATGACTGCCAGTTACAAAGTTAAAACCTAGTCGCGTGCGAGATCTCGTAACGTTAACGCGCGAGTATGAAACTTTCACATTCCAAACAAACGAAACTGTCACGTTCACTGTCGCGGCCTCGGATTTGGAGTACCTGAACAACTGCGCTGTGAAGTTTTTTTTTTTGCTGTGCTGACTGGAACGTGTGCTGAGGTAAGTCCAGAAACATTTTTGTTGGTTTTATGTCATCACTGAGTGCGATAGATTGCATATCTGCCGACCTTTACGCATTTTGACACCAAACTACGCTGCTACGATTAATCACTGCAAAATACGCATAAAGTTTTTTATTTTATTTTTTTATTTATTTATTTAATCCGTCAAAAATGAAATTTCTGTTCCGTCAAATCTATCCGCTGACCGAATTTTTTTTTCACGCTTTATTTTGGTCGAAAACCACCACAAAACCTTTTCCTTTTTCTGGTTTTTATTTATTTGGACCTGAAGAAGACCTATTTAGGTCGAAACGTCGTCCACTTTTTTATTTTTATTTGACTTTCACAGGAGTTTTCCGCCCGGCTTCGGCGGAGATTTCCGTGTTAGCTAGCTTCTTTTTCTTTTCTTTTTGTTTCTCTTTTCTTTGTTAAAATTAAAATACGCACACTCACACACACTACACAACACACACACAACACGGGACACACAGACACATCCATATATAAAATAAAATGCAGAATTTTACGGACGGAGAGGGCTGGACGGTGGTCCGCAGGGGACGCCGGCCAGGTCGCTTCGCGCCCGGGGAGTGGGAAGCGGGACGCCGCGGTGGGGATGATTTTCTCCGGGGGACGGACAGTGCATTTAGGGCTCCGGGGTTTCACAACGCCGGGGTCCGCAACCACTATAACCCCAACCTTGAGCCAGTGCCACCCCGGAGGATTATCCCCACCGGTCGCCCCCAACCCCTCATCCGGATTTATGCACAGGCGGTGCGGGGCACACGGGGAGGATTTCGCCGTGCGCCCGGGCTGCAACGGGGGGAGATGCGGGGTCCAAAAAACATGGCGGACTACATTAAACCTACGGCCCGGTTTAAACAAATTACACATAGCTTTCATGATTTAATTAGAGCTGTTCACCACGACGCCAATGTGAGGGTTTCTGAGGATGAAAAAAGACCTAGAACAATCAATGAATTTATGTTCAGTTTTGTTCATAGTTTGAGTAATGAAAGTAATTCTCTCAAAATTGCAAAAATAAAAAGTGCATGATTTATTAACTGAAATATTGTCTTTTGTTTGGTAGCACCCGCGGGGGGGGGGGGGGGGGGGGGGGCAACGATTAGTTTGTCACCTTTTTTAACCCTCATGAGTTTGCAGGTATGATTTATAGTGCTGTACAAAAATCAACTGCCTGGCCATGGATGAAAGTAGGAGACAATGGTGGAGGCTTTTTCCTGAAATCAATGGACACTTCTTCAGTTTTTGTCACATTAATTTCCAAGAATGCACGCTCACACCAAGCTACTTGGATACTTTGGCTAATGTTACCCAAGCACTAGGTTGCTGTACACATAAATGTCTGGAGGCTAATGGCCACCACTATGAGCATCTCTTGTAGTTGTAGAGGCCAAATGTAACTTGTATTAATCTCATGATGGCTGCATTAATTTTGGTATTAAAATATTTATGCAAGTTTTTCTTTTCCGGATATGTATATATACATTATTTTGGATGACTCCATACATGTTACAAATAAAGTTACTTACTAGTTATTTCAGATTACTAAAAAAGTGACCTAAAGAGTACCAGGTGTAACATTAAAGATAGAAAACATAAGTCCAATAGTATATAAACTATGTTACTCTAAAATGTAATGCGTGTAAAAAATTTTCAAGATTAAATATTACATTTTGGTCCAAGTAAAGGTAAAAAAAAACAGCTGGTTGTTTGTTTTTTAACAAAAAGAGTAAGAAACAAAATTGACCCGAATGACTTAAAAGACATAAGATGTAATAAAACACAAACATGTCCACTTTTAAGCTCTGCTTTCTTGTTGATTTTCTTTACTTAGTTTAAAGAAGCTGCTGTATCAAATCATCTTCATTGGTGCTACAGTATTTCTTTTATGACATTTCTTATCTATTTTACATATTTATTGATATAGTTGTATTGTGTATACGTTTTTTTATCATTTATTACAGATTACTTTTAACGCAGAGATGGCAAATTTTCTAATTTTGCTTATTCTGCAAAGACAATAAAGTGACTGTGTTTCAGATTCTCAAATCACAATCACTTTATTCAAGTATTTCCTACAACATTGTGACACCTAAATAATGTCATTTGTATACATCATGCATCATTGTTGAACCAAAACTAAAATCACTGTTAACTAAAATAATTGAAGGTATAAAGCTCATGTGTGTTGTTTGTGTTTCCCTTGTTTCCCGCTTCTGTAGACCTTCTCGGATCAGGTAAACTCTCCTCCCAGTTTTGCTTTGTCCAGACTAGTGCAGACACCCTTCATGTAACCTCAGTGTGATTTATTTTGTAAACCAACTGTTGAACAAGAGTGACCTGCAGACATTGTCAGTATTTTATCTCCAGTAGACTCAGAGGTAGACCATAATATACCAATGTCACAGTGTTACCTCCCTGTTTGTGTCCTCGAGCTGTTCTCTTTAGTCTGAGTAGTCTCTCTGTTTCTCTCTGCCTTCTCTCTCCCCTCCCCTTCACATACTTCATTGTCTGTTTTTGGTTTACAACGGGGGCCATTTTGGTTGGTGTTTAATTTTTTTTTTTTTTATATTCTTTATTGGTTCTGATCGGATGGCGTTGGATAATTTGGAAATTTTAATTTGGATTTTTCCTTTTCTCTGTCAATAACAAATGATCTTAATTGGCTTTGGTTTTACTTGGATTGGCTTCTCTCTTTTTTTTTTTTTTTTTTCCTTTTCTTCTTCTTCTTTTTCGCTTATTGTCATGGCAACGGTGACTCCTACCCGTTATTTTGCTTGCTCTTTTTTCGGGTTTCTTTTGGGTCCATTTATTTGCGGATTTCAAACACCCCGTTGATACTCGCAGAAATGGGCGACTCCTTGCTATCTGAACCCACCCTCACGGCAGAGCCCGCCCCTTCCTCTGCAGCAGCAACGCCCACTCCAGCCGCAGAACCCGGAGTCTCTCTAGCTCCTCCCACTAGCACAGCAGCCGCCACCTCCCCTGGCGCCGCCAATGTGGATCTGTTGGGAGGTCAGTGGGCTTCCAGAGGGTTCACAGTGAAATGAATCTGGAAAGCTCCGTCCTAAAGCTCATCACACAGTATGATAACGTAGACGACTGCATGCTCAAACACGTAGACAGAACTTAGCTTTTTGTGTGTCCTGCAAGCAAAGCTGCATCATGCGGAAAAAAAAAAAAAAAGTCTTACTGATGCACGATTGCACTCCCATCATTTTCAACTCAATAGCCACATAGTAATACAACTTGCAGGACCGCATTGTAAAAACTATATGCACTGTATTTTTTCCTTGCTTACAGACATTATTGCATTATGTAATTCTGTAAAGCCACAACACGCTCACCCTCGGCTTGCACAAAAAAAAAACAAAAAACATACTGCCACACCCATTCTCCACATGCGTCTTGTTTGATAGGCCAACCATGCTTTTCTTAGACCCCAGTGAATGAAAAGCAAATCTATCAAACCCTCTCACATGGCTACAGCTACAGATGGCAGCTGTAACACTTGTAGTCACTGCTTTTTTTTATTTAACGTAGATTTTAGGCTTATTCTGGTCCTTGTGCAATAGATTAAACGTTGATGTAGCGCCTCCTGTCTGTATTCTCATGTGTCCATTCACCTGTCAGTCATTAATGTCACATATCAGTGCTGCAGCTAAAGTTCTGCTCATTTTGAGTGCTGATTAATTACCTGTTCTAAACTTGCCTTATACACTTTCCTGATATCTCTTTTCCTCATCAAGTGTCTTGCCTTGCTTTCTTTTTTTCCCCTCTTCTATTTCCTTTCCTCTTCATCTGATTCTATCTCGGGACTTCTCTGTCCTCTGCTGGGGTTTGCATGAACCTCAGATGCCTTTGCAACACCTGCTCCTGCCACTGAAGCCTCTGCAGCAGCAGCTGAAGGCGGGGCCGCTGCCACATCTGCCCCCGCTGCTACCGCTGGAGCTGGAGCTGGTGGGTGACTGATGTCCATGTGTGTTTGGTGTGTGAATGAGTGTGTATGTGCTTCAGATCTTAATTAAATATGTTCAGGTACATGTTCTGGAGTGCAGTTTTAGTTAATAGTGTACGCTTTTTTTATTCGTTTGTGGCACTCATGAATAATAAGTAGATTAAAGATCAAAACTTGAATGCAAAAAATACATGATCTGTATTTTGTATTAGTATATTTAACCCATAAAGACCCAAACATCAACTATCGACTAAAAACTGATATTATCCCTGTTAATCTTATCAATTAATCCTATCAATAGATGTAAATAATTGGTGTAAAATGCAGTTTGTGATCGTATCATGGTCATCAGATATATGACCTATTTGGAGATTCAAGGGCTCTGTAGTGAATTTGGAAACACTCATCTTCTACAATGTTGATTCACCACTAAAACTTATGCAGTTTGATCAATGACAGTGGATGGAATGATTTGGTTTATATTCAATTAGTGATATCTCTGCTGAAATTTTTTTTTTCATCAATTGTGTCTGTTTCAGTGATAACACCCCTCAACTTCTTTTTTCTAAATGAGTTGCTTTTTGATAGTTGTTTATTTCCATATATCACATCCATGAACAAAAATCACAGTAAAATATTTGAACTAAACCATCCTTTCACAGACGCATGTGTGAGTGTGTGTGTGTGTGTGTGTGTGTGTGTGTTTATGTGGTTTAACTATTTAATACATGTCACACTCAGGTTTTCATCTCAAAGCTTTGTGCAGGTGCAGATTTGCCATATATTACTGATGCATTCTGGGCAGTGCTGTTGTTGTTGTTACTATGGTGATTGAGGAAGCATCTTGTCTTTTGCTGTTTGGAAGATTGAGTTTTTTTGTGACTTGACAAGGTTGCCTGGAGCAGTTGGTGATTAATGTTGTAGTTTTAAAGAGCTGAATCTTCAGTTGTTTTACTCCTGAGGTTTACAGTGAATATGTTCAGTCATGTTGGTTGTTGCTTTTATCGTAGATCCTGCTTTTCCGTTGGGCCCCTGTATGTTCTTCTCTTCTCCTGCAAATTTCCATTCAAATGTCATCACTCCTTCCTCTCCAACTCATAACATCTGTATCAGTGCCAGATTTCACCTTTCTCTCTATTTTAAGTTACAGTTGCGGGAAAAAATTATTAGACCACCTTTGTTTTCTCCAATTTCTTGTTCATTTTAAAGCCTGATACAACTAAAGGGACACTAGTTCAGACACATATAATAACAAAAATAGCTCATAAGAATGAAATTTCAGAGCTGATATTTATGTCCATGCTTTTCTTGACAACAGAGGTGGGTCATTCCAGGTTCATCAAGTCAAAGTCCAACCATGTATTGGTTCAAATCTGTTCACTGAACACCGGTGATTCCACTAATTATCCCATTTACCTGGATGAGGCATAGGGAGGCTAAGTCATGGGTGCTTAGTTCGCAAAAAATTTGAATGGGAGTGAATGGAGAGAGTCAAGCCAAAGTCTGATTCCATTTGAAAAGTTCTCTGAAATTCACATATGATAGCGGTTAATAAGAAATAGTTCATGTGGCATAGGAAGACCACCTGTTTTTCATGGGAAGCAAATGTGAAAGGTTTTATGTGGGCTTAGTAAGAAACTACAAAGTATGTGATGTCACACTCCGCTCAGCTGTGGTGACGTCACATGTGCGCCAGCAGGTGTGTAGTCCAAATTAATAACGGGTTTTCCTCGCATATGAATCAGCTGTTGGTTAACAGAAGCAGTTGAAACACATTAATAATGATCATTTATTATGAGGTACAACATGTGTGTGATTCAGGACACATGACAAACCAGATACCATTTTAGCATTTTATTTCCCATTGAATAGCATTCATTAATTTTCCGATCACAGACCCCATGAGCCTCCTCGAAGGGGCGGAGACTTAAACTCATCAAAACGGGCTGGTTGAATGAATGAACAGGTTTGAACCAATACATGCCAGTACTTTGACTTAATGGACCTGGAATGAACCACCTCTGCTTGACAATAATCCCTTCAGTTGTGACATCAGTATGTATGTCATTATACTGACAAATCAATTCCATGTTTTTCTTTTTTGTCTTGTTTTAGTCACATGATACACACAGGAGTTAGTACTTGATTGCATAACCATTATTTTTGATAACTTTCGATGGTCTAATATATTTTTCTGTGACTATATTATCATCAAACATCACATCTTCCTCTCCATAACTCACATGTCTTTTTTTTTTTTTTTTTCATCCCCATCCCACTTTTTTTTTTTTTTTTTCCAACCCAAGATCCCTTCGCTCCCTCAGATGGTAACTCCAACGCAGCCTCTTCAGGTCTAGACCTTTTCTCCATGATGACAGTGGAGAATAACCCTCCCGGTAGCTCGCTGGATGTCTGTTTTAACTCTGTGGCGCCCCAGCTCTCCCCTTCCCCCTCCCCGTCCCCGTCCCCATCCCCTCTTTTCAGCTGTGCATCCAGCACCATCACCACCACTGCAACCATTTCAGCTCCCGTAGCCCCCAGCTCCACCAACCCTTCGACCGACCTTTTCAGCGGTAAACATTACAGAGTGTGTGTGGCCTGTTTCTAAGTCATTCTCAAACCAATAAGCATCTTCCTGTCTCCTCAGTCTGACGCTGCTTGTCATCCTCTCCTCACATTTACCCACTGGCTTATGTGCACATATTAAATGGGTCTTTGCGGTGGCTGCTGCCTGGTTAATCTGTAACTTTTTGCCCTTGACTTTTCAGATGTGAGCATTACTGTCATTCTCATGTGTGTTAACATTTAAATAACCTTGTTTCTTGGTATGCATGTGTTCGTAGATCTCTTTGACTCTATACCAGACACAAGTTTTACCAAAGCAGATCCTGCTCCCAGTGTTGATTTGTTTACATCAGGTACTCCATTGCACCGATTCTATTACCTCTAGTGCAGTGTTATTCTTCTGTCTTGCAGTGCCTGGTTTTATTTTTCAGCTTTGCTTTTTAATCAGAGAGAAAAAAAAAAAGGGATATGAGATTGCTGTGACTGCTCCCTTATAGGTCAGCTAAAGCGGTTGAGCTATCTGAACTTCCAGCATGTTCTGTGTGCACTGCTGTTACGATTGGTATATATATATAATGAAACTAGTTATATCAGAGGTGTCAAACATGCGGCCCGGGGGCCAAAATCGGCCCGTCAAATGCAAAAATTACACAAAAGATATTAATAATTAAGCAAGTTAAAATATTTTGAGATTAGTTCAATCTAAAATGGATCAGACCATAATCATAATAAGCAATAAATTATGAAAAAAGCAAATTTCCTTATTTGTTTTAGTGTAAAAAAGGGGGAAAAAACAAATATAAAAGACTAGCATGTTACAAAGAATGTGAATAACCTGAAATGTGGAATTTTACCAATATTGTGAATGTTACTAAATGTGGTGTGCATTTGTGTCTTTAAGTTGTGATGCACATGTATATAAATGATAAACTAAAGTGCAATGTTGTTAATACTGCACTTCTTTTGTATTTTTTCATGTTATGTTCAAGTACAGTTTGTACATGTAAGCACTTTTATTATGGGATTTTACAATTTTTTCTCAAAAACTGAGAAAACTTGGAAGTTGACATTATTTATATATTATTTTTTTTATCCTATTATTTATATTATTTGACTGGTGCAGCTCACTTTATACCATATTAAATTGAATGTGGCCCCTGAACTAAAATGAGTTTGACACCCCTGAGTTATATGTATATGTATGTGTCTGGGGTCTAAACATCATCTCCACCTCCCCCTCCCCCTCCCCATGCAGACGTGTTCAGCTCCCCTGCCCCCATCCTCTCCTCAGCACCCCCAACAAAAATTGATACAGGAGCCATCATGAACCTGTTTGGTGGTGGGTAATGTACACGACTATTGCGCTTACAGTAGCTATAAATAGAAATGAAAACGCACTGCAAAAATCTAAATCTTACCATTTCCAGTCCAAATATCTCACCACACTTAATAAAATAAGACCGTCATATAAAGAGTAACTTGTAAGTAAGATATAAGAATAGATTTTCAGACAACAGATCTTGAAAAAACTTATTTCAAGAAATCTTACCCAGATCATTTTCACTGTCTCCATTGGAAGATTTTTTTTTTTATTTATTTTTTTGCTAGATTCAAGATATTTTTGCTTAATTAAAGGATTTTGCATAATTCATGTAAAAAAAAACAAAAAAAAAAAACTACCAAAATAATCTTGGTAAGATTTCATGAAATTAGATTTTAAAGATCTATCGTCTAAAAAGAAGTTCTTATCTCCCACTGAAAAGTTACTCTTTAAGTGTAGTGACAGATTTAGACTAGAAATGACAAAATGCACTTGGTAAGATATATATATATTTTTTTTTTTTTTTTTTGCAGTGCGAACGGGAGAACATTATTTGTCATTAATAATAGCACTATCAGCCAGTCATGAGTACTAGGTTTGTTGTTGAATGTTGTGTTTTTCTTAATTATTAGTTACTTAAAATGAGACACGTTTCAACAATCTCAACCATGATTAATACATTTTTGGATGCATTTCACATCCAACTGCTTGGTTTTGCTTGTTTGATATTTTTGTCAGATGATCACTTATAACATTTGAGCTGAAGTGTAGCTAAATCTGTCCAGAAAATACATCTTTTAGCACATTTTATTGTTTTGTAGTGCAGGTTAGTGTATTTTTAATACATTTTGGTTTATTTTTAGTGCGGTGTAGTGTATTTTTATGTGCATTTAGATTTTTTGTGCATTTTACTGTTTTTAGTGCAGTTAAGTGTATTTTTTATGTGCATTTTGGTTTATTTTTAGTACATTTTATTGTATTTTTAGTGTATTGTTTTTAGCGCAGTTTAGTGTATGTTTGGTTATAAGGGTTCTAATACCAGGGATCTATATATATATATATATATATAAAACCTAGTCCTTTAAATGAATCATGTCCCTTCAACACTGTTAGGTTTTACTATATGTCAAAATCAGGGAACATTTATGTTTAACAATAACATATCAATCTCAATTGTGGCATTCTTTATTAAATACCTGTACTATTAATATTACTTCCCCCCACATTTTCCCTCTGCCCCAAATGACAGTGTCAATACAACACAAATGAATGGATGATAGTATGAACTGATGAATGTGTTTGTGGGTCTAATATCTCCTCGTCTATTTTATTAAATACAAATCTATGCATTGCTTCCCTTCTAACTCCAAACACTGTGTTTGGTATTACCAGTGTGAACCTGAAGGCTGACTATTACCCCTTCTTTACCTTTATGCTGCGATGGAAATGGCTCACCCTGCCTTCATACAATGCGGTTGGTATTTTTATGGCTTGATCTACCAGAGTCCACAGGCGGAGACGCCCCTGCTGCTGCCGCCACGGCCACCGCCCCTGCTCCTGCTGCCCCCGGTGCTGAGCTCATGTCAGGTAAAATCATATGCAAAAGCGTCACTCTGCATGTTTACTGTAGTGTGTTCTGTGGAGGGTGTAGCGACATGTTTCCATTTCACTGAAATTCACTCCGGTTCTTTATGAATAAGTGCATGGAGTCTTTTTACTGTGGTACCACCGGGTCATCCTTGCTTTATTGGTGTCCTTCATTACCTCTGCCAAGGAGGTAATGACATTATCTGTGTCTGTTGCAGAGTTGTCGAAAGTACTACAATTCTGTACTTAAATACAAGTACAGCTACTGGTGTGAAAAAATACTCTGGTAAAAGTAAAAGTACTGATTCCACTCCTTTACTGAAGTAAAAGTATAAAAAGTACATCTTCTCAACTGTAATAATGTCAAAAGTAAAATTGCATTTTTTTTTTCTATGGATGAAATAATGATTATTTAAGCAGGAAAATCCAGAACATTTTCAAAGATATCCAAAAATAAAGCATTTAAAAGTGAGTTACTGTGAAGATGGTGTGTGCTCTTGGGTCATGGTACTCAGTTTAGTGGGTATGGACAGGACATTTAGGAAAAATTATAAAGTCATAACTAGGAGATTGAAAAAAGCATAATTGAGATTTAAAAAATAAATAAATTGTGAGATGAAAAAAAATATATGAGATAAAAAAAAAATTGTGAGATATAGTCAAAATTATGAAATAAAAAATCTAAATTATGAGGAAAAAAGTCAAAATTTCTGATTTATTTTTCATACTGTCACATTTGTTTAGTTTGAAAAAGTAATGAGTCTGTTCTGAGAATATAAAGAGTATAAAATACAGATAATTATATAAAAATCTAGGGAGTAAAAGTAAAAAGCTGCCAGAAAAATAAATATTCAAGTAAAGTACAGATACCTAAAAAATCTACTTAAGTATAGTAAAGGAAGTACTTGTCATTAGTTACTTCCTGTTGTCAGTAGTCCAACACTAAAACTACTGCATAACATTTAAAGTCTGTTTGATCCAAGAAGAAACAAAGAAACTGGCATTTTAGATTCTACAAAATATATAAAAGTACTTCCATTTTGTATTTAAGACATATCATTTTTAGAGGATTTGCTCTAAAATGTAAGATCTCAGGCCCATTTTTTAAAATGTATTAATTTATTTTACAAAATCTAAGTCAGTCATTTTTCGCATAACCATAGCAACAGACAAAAAACCCCCAGCAAAACAGTAAAGTGGAGTGTTGGTAGACTTTCTAGTTTACAATTGTTTGTTTAGATGGTAGTCATACAGAAGCTGACAACAGCTGTGGATTTGCATATTATTTTATAGTCATTATCTCATGCTAATAAATTCATTTACTGTGTTATTTAATAACATACACTATGTTAACAAAACTATTCACTCACCTGCCTTGAAATAAACTCAAGTGACATCCCATTCTTAATCTATGGAGTTTAATATGACATTTCTGTATTCTGCAAGTGTGTGTGTGTGTGTGTGTGTGTGTGTGTGAGAGAGAGAGAGAGAGAGAAAGAGAGAGAGAGACTTTGGATATTTTCATGCTACCAAGTTTGTGGGAACAGTAGTGCATAAAGTAAGGTCCATAACGACAACAGTGAGAGAGTTTGATGTGGATGAATGTGACTGTCCTGACCTCAAGTCCACAGAACACTTTTAGGATGAATTAGATCACACACTGAGAGCCAGGCCTTCGGTCCAACGTCAGTGTGTAATCTGACAAATGCTTCCCATAAACACACTCCTAAACCTTGTGGAAAAGAGTTGAAGCTATTGTAGCTGCAAAGGGGCGAAGCCATATGACTGTATGGATTAAGAATGGGATGTCAAGTTCATATGCAAGTCAAGGCAGGTGAGTGAATACTATTGGTGATATAGTGTAGAACCATATATGGAACAGAACACACATTCAACAGCAACTTACAGTAGGCGTAACTATGAGAAAATTAACTTCGCTATCTTAAGATAGTGAATTAATTAGTGAAAGACAACTTTCTAGTGATAACAAAATACATTAATGTGTTATCTTAAGATAACAAAGTCCCATTTCTCAAACAGTAGTTACAGTAATTTACCAGTACGTTATTGTTGAATGTACAGAAAGATGCCATGTAGAGGATGTAGTGCTGCTCACACCTGACTTCTGGTTCTTTATTATAAAATAACAAAATCAATTCAAGACCAAATAATGCTTGTTACAGTATCTCGTGATAACAAATTAATTATGATGAGAAAAACGGCCATAAAATAATCTGTAAATCCACAGCTTCTGTAGTTTTGTGCTGTTCCACTTATAATTACCAACTCATTTCTCCCAGTGCAGTGAGGTTTTATATATCGTATGTTCTTTTAGGTTTGTGTTGTAGGTCCAGTGTCAAACTTCCATTAGCTACATCTATGGATTTTCTGTCTATATACAGTCCATCCTGTTCTTTAAATCCTCATTAACATCACTGGCTCTTCTAATTTGCATGGCTTTTTTTTTTTTTCCTTTGCATGTGTGGAATTCCTCTAATATTTCCCAGTTACCCTGACTCAACTGGTTTGATTTCACTTTGTTTCCATGGCAATATGGGGACAGCTTGCTATTGTTCTTCATGTTACAGAACTGATGATCTCTAATACTACTGCTTTAAGGCCTTAACCCTTTTTTTTATTTTTCCTTTCTCTCCATCATTCACACACTGAACTCCAATGGTTTCATCGTCACCCGCTCCTTTAAAACCTCATCGCACTTTTTTTCTCTCTCTGGCATCTGTGCTTTTTTTTCCTCTCTTCTCTTTCCTCCTCACTGTCTCTCTCCATCTGGCTCTTGGGCTGGCTCATTGCTTGCTTCCTGCCATTTGATTGGGTGAGTTTCCTTGCTCTTTAACACGCTAATTTCCCACAGTGCATTGCTGCATTGCAGTGGTGCACACTCAGCTGCACTGTCCCTTTCCACCAGATGCCTGATTGTTGCAGAGCATGTGTGAAGTAATAGTTATATTTAGTGCTTCTATATAAATTAACCCAATGCTGTACTTGATTTTAGCTTCATTATAATTTGTGTAGAAATTGCACACAATCACAGGAACATTCATAGTTTACTTAAATGAATGAAGATCTGGTAAGATTAAGTAACTGTTTTAAAAGTAATATGTTTATTAATATATTGATAAATATATTGATCACATACCCTTTTGTGAACATATTTAAAATCATTTCTTTATTTGAGGTTCTAAATACAGTTTTGTTGAAAATGTATTATTATTTTTTATTTTACAAAACTATATTTCCAGTTCTAAACACAGTAAAACTGACCATATTTCTCATTCCAACGATTATTTATGACCTTTATGATATTAACTTAGTCTTCCAGCTCACATTCCTGTATAGATCTCCTCTGTTGTCATGGAGATATCTATTGGTTGTCATGGTAATCTGCTGTACTGTAGTAAGAGAGCTTGTTAGTGAGTTATAGTAGAGTGTGAGGATTGCTTGCATTGAGGAATGATAAATATCCCACTGTCCCCTCCCCTTGCTCCTCCTTGCTCTTCCCCTCCTATAGTATTTGATGGATTAGGGGATGTAATGAAGCCCACTGTGACGCCTCAAGCAGGTGACGTTGACACCTCAATGGCGAACATGGCGAGTAGTAAGTAGACATTCATATTAACTAGAGCTTTGTTATAGGTGTGCAAATGAATACTGACATTTTGGGGAATACAACACTAGGAAACATGCCCTTCTAAAAACCAGTAAAAAAAATACAAGATTTTTTTTTTTTTTTTGCTTGAATTAAGCGGAAAAAATAAATAAATAAATAAATGAATGTTTTTCCACCATTGAAGGTGGAAAAACACTATATTAGTGCAGACCATTTACCATTTATCTCACTGAAAAGTTAATCTTTAGGTGAGTGATTATGTCATATTTTAAATGTGATGAGATATTTGGATAAAAAATGAGAAAAAAACCCTTTTTCCAGCACCTTCATTACAAACTGACAATCTATAGTAAAATTGTGAACTTTTCAGACTTGACATGGAACAGTGGGAATCAAGGTGTGGGAGCAAATAATTTTTTTTTCCTAAAATCTATCAGTCATTAAGTTATGTCAGTATGTCCATTAAATCAGCATTAAATTACGTTCTAAGTACTTTTTTAAAAAAATTCTCAAATGTAACCTGTAGAAACCTCAATTCAAGATTTTTTTGCTTAACTCAAACAAAACCAAAAATATGTTAATGGAACAAGTTAAAATTATCTTGCTAAGATTTCTTGAAATAATAATTTCAAGATCTATTGCCTAAAAATCACTTGTTATATCTCACTGTAAAGTTACTCTTAAAGTACTTTTGTCTTATTTTAAATGCGATGAGATATTTGAACAACAAATAAGAAAAATACACTTGATAAGATTCTAATTTTTCCAGTGATTGATCTGAGTTTATTATAAAGATTAAACACTTAAGAGGTCGCTAGTCCATACCTTGACTTGATTGATTGAAAGTTTCTTCATGTGCTTTTGTCATATTTGTGTCCAGTGTGAAATGTATGTTGTTTTATGCTGGGAGATGGACTTTTATTAAGATTATAAGGCTGTATTTCTAAACGAACAATAACTAAAGGAACACAATATTACAACAGCTGAAGAATAATATGGAGGCCCTGAAGAATTGAAGAGTGGGTGTGATATAATCTGACCTGAAACCCTGACATTAGAAATCAGTATTATGAAACATAGTGACTGTTAACATCATCCAGCATTAAACAGATTCCCACAAAAACTCCACATAAGCACATGAACGATCTTCCACAGTTCACCTTTAAAACACATATTTATTACTGACTTGCATTAGAAATAATGATTTATGGGAAAAAGTAACATATGAATCACAGTTTATTAGTGGGTCCTATGTTAAATCTATGTAGTCCTAATGAGTGGTGATATTACAGTTGCAGAAAAATATATTAGACCACCTTTGTTTTCTTTAATTTCTTGCTCATTTTAATGCCTGGTATAATTAAAGGTACACTTGTTTAGACAAATATAATAGCAGCAAAAAGAGCTCATTAGACTTTAATGGCAGAGCTGATATTTATCCATTTTCCATGGTTTTCTTTATGGTCCTGCTTTTAATATCTATGTCATTGTACTGACAAAAATTTATGATTTATTTTCTGTTTTAGTCACGTGATACACACAGGAGTTAGTATTTGATTGCATAACCATTGGTTTGATGAGTTTTAATGGTCTAATAATTTTTTCTATGATGATATATATAATTAAAAGACATAAATATAAAACATTTTGAGTGAGGAAAACAGCAGTCAGCCACATATGGTCTGTATAAAAGATAGGTAAATGCATTATGCCCTACAAAGCATAAAGGCAGTAACTGCATTTTTTGGCAAAAATTAGTTATTGTGTTTTTTGTAACATTCAAATCATTCTTCGTCTTGTAATAAAATATCTCATCTCAAATGTCTGTCGTTTTGGAGAAAATTGGTGGATGTTTGTACAGTAACTGCAAAAAGTACCAGTAAAACAAAACAAAAAGGCAATAAAGACCATTACTGTGTTCTTACCAATGTCCATTTAGGACCCTGACCCAATAGTTTACAGTCAATCCCTGTATTAGACTGAAACAGATTATTGAATTCCTGTTTTTTTTTCTGCTCTATAAGGCGTACTGTCAATGAATGTTTTTTATGAAGGTCTTTCATATATAAAGTGCATTAAGTGAAGTCAACATTATGACATAAGAAGTCAAAATTATAAGATAAAAAGTCAAAATTATGAAAAAAGTCTAAATCATGAGATGAAAAGCCAAAATTAGGAGATGAAAAGCCAAAATTAGGAGATAAAAAGTCAAAATGATCAGATGAAAAGTCAAAATTATGAGATAAAAAAACAAAATTATGAGATAAAAAAACAAAATTATGAAATAAAAAAACAAAATTATGAAATAAACAGTCAAATTTGTGAAATAAAAAGCCAAAATCATGAGATAAAAAGTCAAAATGATCAGATAAACAGTCAAATTTATGAAATAAAAAGCCAAAATTATGAGATAAAAAGCCAAAATTCCCAGTCACTAAGCACTACCAGAATTAATCCATATACAGTATTAAGGTGCACTGTGGTTTTGGAGAACTAGGTAATTATACAGTAACAATAATCTACCTACAACGACAGGGGCTGGACAAGGTCATTTTTCTCAGTTTGTTGATCTGCGCAGTTACTGTCTTCTTGCTTTGTAGGACAGTATATACATATACATACATATATTTATTTATATATACTTTAGTATACTCTTTGCTCATCTATGAAGCAGGAAACAATGTTACTTAATAGTTTTACTGGTATAAGGGGAACATTTTTTTTTAATTCTGGGTAAATACGCTCACTTTAGCTTCATATTTTATGCACATATAAAAATGATGGCTCCAAATCTATGAAAGAAAGTAAAGATTTCCCAAAATGTCAAGCTGTTGCTTCAACGCACCCTTGCAACCTGCTTGGTTTTTTTCCCCCCCTCTATTTGGTCTGTTAGTGGAGACGGTGATTTTGCAGCTTTCTCTCTTTTCTCTTTTTCCTTGTCTCTCAGATCTCACAATGGGAACTCCAGCGGCCCCTCAGGTAGCTCCCCCTAGTTGGGGTGCCCCCATGGTAAATGTTGTCTGTGTCTTATAGCATGGAGTGAATCCGCATGGCAGCAACAGAGAGATTAGCACCCATCCCTTCATCTGGCTCTCCAGGTTCCTCACACATCAAACACTGAAAGGCGTGGTTGTGAAATTGAGAAAACAGAACGAGCAGTAGAAGCCAGATGTAGAAAGCTACTCCTGCTGTTGATGGATTTAAATAGTTAAACTAGTTACAGGCAGTGGAGTTTAGAGGTTTGTTTTAAAAGAATTATTTGTGAAACATTAACTGGAGAGTGATGAAGTGACAAATGATTGTGCCAAAAAAAAAAAAAAATAAAAAAAAATATGCTTGGAAACAACTCTTTCTCTTCAGCTTTAACTTTCTTTTAAACCTCTGGGAAAGATGATTAAAATATTGGCTTTTTTTTGTTTGAAAATATTTGTATTTTTATACAAAGGAAATTCTTCACGTTCTACTTTTTTTTCTTGCAACATGCCTATTGTCTGCTTTTTTAAAAAAAAAAATAATAATAATCCCTTTGCATGAATAAATCGATTCTGTAGCTTCATAGATAAAATTAGGGGGTTTTGCTGTGCCATGTTGGTTTCTTCATTAGTTGTGTGAAAGCTCATATTACCAAGAAAAACTGTTTGTCTCTGTACCGTTTTTTTGTTTTTTTTTTGTGTGTGTGTGTTACCATTTGTATGTCCTTTTATTTTTGAAATATCTGTGCATGTGTGTGTGTGTTGTGTTGCATAAGTACGTCTTTGTGTTACATGTAGTGTAGTAACGTCCCGACTCCTCCTTTTCCCACGCCTCCCTCCCCTCCACACCTTTAGACCGTACCCATGGGTGTCCCTCCTTTTATGGGGACTCACCCCTGCTTCAGTATGGTAAGACCACCAGTCCAGCCCACTAATGACCCTGAACTTCTGTGGACATTAATGGACACGGATGGACAATGATCCCTTTAGGCGTCCCACAAACCCTTCACATGGTAGATCTGTGTCTCATTGTCTGTTTTTACTTGTGTCTGTGTAAGGCCGGAGCACCAGGAGCTCCCATGATGCCCATGGTTAGGCCAGGCTTCCCTGCTGCCGGAGCAGGCCCTGCCCCTGGAGCACCGGTAACACACTCATTTTTAACCCATAAAGACCCAGTGTTATTTTTAAGGCAGCTCCCAAATTAATTTGTCTCCATTTATTACTATTTATTCTCATATCATGCTCTGCATTTTAAATATTTAAGTGAAAATCTGGTATTTTCCTGTATTTAATGTAGAAAGTTTAGATTAAAGTTGACAGTTATCATATCCAAAACAGACAAAACTGAATAATAAGATACATTTTCCTGCAAAATGTATCACTTAGTATCATCGCTGTCATTGATTGAACTCCATGGATTTTATAAAATGAATCAATTTTGTAGAAGACGATGGTGATTCCACATTCACTACAGAGCCTGTGAACATCCAAATGGGTCATAATTGATGACCATGAAAAGACAAAAAACTATCATCATTACTTAAATGTATTGATAGTGTTAAACATTATATATCAGTGAATGATTGTGGTCGCTGGTGAGAGTTTGGGTCTTTAAGGGTTAAACTGCAGCACATACATAAACATGCTTTCACAGAGTTCCTGTCCTTAAAGAAAATGTCTTTGCAGATGTCTGGTGCCGCCCAGAGCCCCAGAAAGCCCCCACCACCCAGGAATGCTCTGGATGACCTCAACATTAAGGACTTTATGTAGATGGACAGACCTGTAAACTCCTACGGTACATTTAATTATTCTTTTTTTTTTTCAGATCAGTTTGATTTAAAAAAAAACTGCTGTGCGTGATAGGTTTTTTTGGTGTTTTTTTTTGTCTTTCTTGTACGACAAAGCTAAAATTATATATATATATATATATATATATATATATATATATATATATATATATATATATATATATATATATAGTTGTTTAAAAGGAACAAAAAGTGCATCATTCAAGGTCTGAAGATGTTTAGATCAAACATGGGGACTTGTGACTTGACTTTAGATTTGTGTGATATGACTCACAAGTTCATTATCATGGAATTATTTGTTTTATTATTTAATTTGTTTCCGTTTTTTCCAATGTGTTGCCTGACATTATGGCAAAATCACAGATAGAAATAATAGTTTCCCTCCCTTGATATTTGTGCAAAGGTTTGTAACGCGTGTGTGCTGCCACATTGTATTTGTAATTCAAATTTAAACAAAACTTTTGGGATGTTTCTTCACATTGCACATGCATTGTTCTTATCAATTTTGTTGGTGTAGTGTGAAATAATTGAATATATAGTACAGTAGGTCCTACATGCTTTCACCATACTTACTGTAATTACTAGATACTTAATGCATTGCAGTATTATCTACAATAGCATCTATTGTGAAAACGTTCATTTCAGCCATTTTGAGACTTGAAAAAGTGACTTGCGAACATCTCTAGTTTAGATACATTCTTTGAATTACAATATTTTATATAGAATTAGGGAGAAATTATTATTTCTGGGATATAAATGTTCACTTTTCTTAACTAGTGTTGTTCTCTTTTTTTTACTAGTGTCTTAGTGTACACTGTCAGAATATTTTGTCCTGTTATATTTGACCTCTTCACGTTGAGACTAATGGTTTCAATCATTTTCTTTACTTTTCTCTAGGTCTGTCATTGTGTCTGGAGCTCTGTGGATGTGGATGTCTGCACCCCCCCCACTGCCTCCCCTCAGTCATGCCCCACCCCCTTCAGCCAATCAGCCATCAACTCTACTAACTTTGCCCTCTGACCTTCTACTGGCCCCTTAAAGATCCCCTGCCCCTCCTATCTAATGTTGTAGCACAACTGTGAATGTGAACCCTAGATACAGAAAACGAAATTCAGTTTATGTGTGTGTGGGTGTGTGTGTAATTCAGTGTTAACCTTTACTTAATATACAATGGAAAAATGAACAAAAAAAAAATCAAATAAATGTGTATTTAGATTCATTCTGAATTTCCGCGTATCAGCTGACTTGGAATGGTGCATACTGTGTTGGTTTTTTGCGCATCTCCCAGACGAGGACTGTGTTGTTAAATGTGGACTGTGTTCGGTGTGCGTAACCTCACCTGCCAACCCCCTCCCACTCTTCTACTCCTGTTGTCCCAACTTATATTGAGCTATGTGTTTATGTCATTAAAAACTTGGTTGTTCCTCTCTCTCTCTCTCTCTCTGCTTGGCCATCCATCCATCCATCCATTCATCCATCTATCCATCCATCCTTCCACCTGTCTACTTTCTGGAGAACAACATCAGATCAAAATGTATCTGGAAACAACTTGCACTGCAAATCTGGACGTATCATTGAACACACCAAAAGGTGTTCTGTTCAGTTTTTGTTTTTATTTCAACTTTTTTTTTTTTTTCTTTTTTTTAGAGATTGTGTGAAACATGCAAAAATTTGTGAACTGTGTTCAAATTGACATATGCATTTCAGACTATTTTGATGATAGACTATACATATTTTCTTTAATCTTTATTTTGAAATGGGGAAAAAAAAATGTATCATATATTTTTAGTTACGTCAACAAATTATATGGTTGAAGAAGAAGAAAAAAAAAAAAAGGCAAGTAGATCCCAAAAATTCCCCCATTCCTTGTAGATATTTCTTGATCTGTAATCAGAGGCAGTATTGAATGGTAACATTGCCTGGAGTGTTTACTGTTGCGCTCTCTGCTGGTGTGAAGTGGTACTGCATCATATCGTGCAACACAGACTAATCTGGGATGCATTTGAAGTCTCTTAAAGAGCTCTTTTTTTCTTTTTTTTTTTGGTCTCACTGTCCACACGAAATGACATTCGACATCGTGTGGAGCTCAAGAGGCATGGAAGCTTTTGTGTATGTGATTGGAATCTGGCCTCAGTCCTCTTTGGCTCGTTTGTGACCCAGCTGCAGTCGTGCACTGTCACTGGAAGTCACAGGGACTCTCACTGTAAAGCACTCAAGTACGCTGGATGTTCTGTGTGTTGTTTATTTCCAAAGTGACTGTATCTTAATCCATTGTGGCATTACAAAGTGTTGAAAGAAAAATAAAGACGACTATGACTCAGAAAAACAAAAAGAATGTGGATAAATAATGTCTGCTCAGTATTCATATGAAGGCTATGTTGTTTCCGGTTTTATTTGGGGTCGTTATGGATGGTGTCGTCCTCCCTCCCTCACCCTACTTGCATGTGAGTCCAAATGAGATGCAATAAAATACAAATACACTGATCCAAACAAACCTCACGGCTCATCACTTATCTTTGTTCTGGTTTTAAGATTGTTTTTTTTTTGTTTGTTTTTTTTTAATTGAATATTTTCATTTGCATTTATTTCTTTTGAGGGAAAATGTATGTAATGTATTCCATTGTTACACAAACAAACAAACAAAACTATTATGTAACCTTTACATCCTTTAAAATCTCTTCACAAAATACATATTGTATACATGCTGTGAAAGCCCAGTATTAATTTTAATACAAAGTGTAATGAGGACTAACATCCCCCAGTTATGCTTAAATGCTTCCATACAAAGCAAAAAAAAAAAAGCAACACAGATAGGTTTTTTTTTCCATCTTGAGACACATACAGTTTTAAAATGACATAAATTAGGTGTTTTAGAGAAATCACAGGACTCCACTGTCATTCATTTCTCTAAAAAACAAAACAAAAAAAACACACACTCAACTGAAGCAACTCGTGTCAAAATTCTTTTTCTGTTGGTTAATAATTCACATAGATTTGTGTAAAAGTGTGTTTCACCATGTGCTGTCCCAAAGTCTGAATGGGTTGTGAATATGCACAACACTAAGAAATGTGACACCCTTAGATCAGCTCGTTCTGATCTTGACGTCTTCCAAGTGTCCGCAGATCATTTCCCTCTGTAGACCCCTGGTTCTGTCATTCAGATCTCTTTACAAAGACTTGGATCTCCATGGATCCAGTGGCAGATCTGAGCATATTTGGTGGGTGTGATCCTCACTGCCACATTAAAGTCTGTCTGGTCTCCATCCTCCATCCACTGATGACCCGTAAACACCCCAATCACCCTCCTCTGCCACTTCCCTTTCTTGCCCGCATCTCCGTCCTGCTGCCTCAGACGGACGTACACACCTGCCCCCGTGGCCCCCACCTGTGCGTCACATTGTTGATACATCAGATCATTGGATTCCTTTGACACTGAACAGAAACGGTAGACCACCTTTCCATCTCCACGTCCGTCCAGTAGGCTTTTATCAGCATCGTAACCTGAGAAGTGGATCCGTGCCAGAGGTGTGCTAGAGGGCGCCACCCCCAACTCCATGTGTCTTTGCATGAGGGGGCGTTTTAGCTCTAAAAGGGCATAATTGTAATCAGGTGACATAGATTTGGCTGAACTCTGAGACAAGATCCATCCTTGAGGGATTCGGGTTTGTTTGACCCGTGCCCAACGAAATATGGGTTGTTTTTTGGGTTCAGCACTGCGCCTTATTCGATTGGCCTTTTCCTGTTTGTCTCCATCTCCTCCACTCTCTGACTCAACTTCATCTTTTCTCCCTTTTCGCCTCCTGCCTCTTCCACCCTTCCTCCTCAGTACATTCCCATCTATACTATTCTGCTCCTCATCTTCTTCCATTATTACCCGATCATCTCCTTTTTCTTCCGCCTGTCCTCTCCTCCCACCCCGTCCTCGCCCTCCTCTCTTCCTACCTCCTTTCCTTCTTTTCGTCTTTATCTGCAGCACCCCGACCTTGAGCTTCCTGGTTCCCTCTAGGTAATCCTTACCATCATGGATGCAGTGGGCTGCTGTTAACACATGTTTTGGGGATACCAGGACTCCAGAGCAGCCTGTTGAAAGGCGAACTGCACTGGAAAAAGGGTAGTTGGTACTGAATTGTGAATCAGAGATAACAAAGCGTCCATCTGCTCCATACACTTGACGTTTCCTGCGAGTGATTTTTGGTACATTTACACTCTCACCTGTGGATTTGTTAAAACCTTGCAGAGTAATATCTGTGTGCGTGCGTGTACCATTTTCATACATGGTCTCATAACCAAGGATCTGTTCTTGTTCAGCTTGGCCCATAGGTGGGAGCGTGCTTTGGCATTCTATCCCACAGAAACTCTTTGACCCTGGTCCCTCTTCTTCTTCGTCATCGTTGTCGTCCTGGCCTCTGAACATAGGAGTGTTCAAAAGCTGTGTGTCTGCTTCCAACAGCACTGGGAGATGTTGCTTTGTCCACACATACTCCATGCTGTTTTCATCTTTACCCAAAACTCCAGAGACACTCAGGGCAGCTGCACAAAGCAGCAAACACAGCATGTGACTGAGGTCCATCGCCCTGAAAACAAAACAGATAATGAAATGATTATGTGTTGGAAATAATCTGGGTGTGCACTAACAAACCTTCACATACATAAGTTCACTCTGTGTGCACATGGAGTGAATATGTTTATATTTAAAGCACTTAGAGTGTAAGCCGCTCTAGTTTGACATGTGGGGGTCAAACTATAGATGGGCAATTGTTGATTTTTTTTTAATGATGCTATGAGTGCAAAGTCAAATTAATTTATTGACTGAAAATGAAATCACCATGAGTCTGTCAAACATGAACATGTGGGAGGCACTGGTACAACAGTGTTTGTTTAATATTACTGTGTTCTCCATTGTTATTGAATACATTGTGTGTTGGTTCTATTTTTTTTTTTTTAAACATCCGGGTTGCTTTGTTTCAAGCTGTTTTTGCACAGTAGAAAAATGACTTGAGGTCAAACAACAGAGTTTACCGTCACTTCCTCATTTATGTCCATGACACGGTCACAAGGCGTCTCTGATTGGCTCAGAATGTGTGAGAGAACACTCCCCCTAGCCTCTCGCTGGGTATGTATTTACCTTTACCCAACTATCACCCCGCTAGGTTTCGTGACGTTGCTTGATCTGAAAACGTGCAGGGATAAAAAACAGGCTTTATTTCCACATGAACCAGTTTGATCCGCCATTTTTTACGGTTTTTGCAGCAGCTACTGTGGCTCCGTCTTCTCTTGTAGATGCTAATGCTAATGCTACTTCAGATTTGCTGCCGGCGATGGGCTTAACCCCACGTGGGTGACACTAAAGTCTTGTCTGACGTCAGACGGCCCGGCTTTCTCTCGGTCCCTCGTTCCTCTTGTTTTCTGTGAATGCGGTATGCAGCCAGTGGAGGTGACAAACCACTTTCAAAGGCAGCATGTTCCAAAAGGAGAGTGGAAAAGTGGTTTTCAGCGGAATGACGCCTTTAAATGTAATATGAACAAATTAAACTGGTAAAAAAAAATTAATAACCTGAACAGATATGAACAACCTGAAACGACTGAAAATAAATACAATTTTATCAATATTTTGTCTGTTAGGAAATGTTTTGTGTATTTGTAATGCTCATGTGTCAATGATAAACTGAGACAAACATTGTTAAAATTGCACTCCTAAAGCATTCAAAATTATTCAGATTACTCAGATTTTTAAGGAAACATGATATATGTAAATATTCTAATATAATTTTTTTCTTTTTCACTGTTGCTCTTTTACTGGTCTGGCTGACCTGAGATCATATTGGGGTGAATATGGCCCCTGAACTGACTTTGACACCCCTGCACTAAGTCTTTCATATCTACAAGTGTGATGAAGGAGGCTGGAACTAGACATATCCAACCTATTTGTTTTTTCTTGTTCTACTTCCAACACCATTATTGGGCTTATGTAGAATCCCCTTCTGTATTTTAATATTGGGGTCATTCCATGTCAAAGCATCCAGACCCTCCCAAATAACCCTCTCAGAAAATTCATATAGGTTCCTCTCATGTGCTTATGAAAAAAGACAAAGTTTGTCAATGAGGGACATCATGAATTGTCATGAAAAACTTTAAAGCTTTAACTCCTTAAACTTTCTGATAAGTCGCATTTAAAAGCTATTGGGATTTTGACATTCTTGGCTTTTCGGCCAAATTTGGAGTCATACTGTGGAGCAACCAAGGAAGAGGGACACAATCTGAGCATAGATTCTGATTCTAGGTGGACAGTAAGATAGGGAGACCAAAAATCTAATATGTAGGTCAAATTGTAGAGGAGCAGTGGAAGCTGAAATTTGGATGAAATGCAATTTTGTCAAAATTATTAAACTAGAAAAGCACTCTGAGAGCGCAGACCTCTGCCAAGGTAGCACCTCCCTGATCACCACCAAAATCTAATCATTTCCAGATCTCCCCATTACCAACATACCCTGAAAATTTCAACACAATCCGCTCATAAGTTTTTTTTAGTTAACTTGCTAACTAACAGACAGACAAACTCTGGCAAAACCATAACCTCCTTGGCAGAGGTAAAAATCTATAAAATACCCCAAATTTTGGAAGGACTTTAGTGGAAAACTATTAGGGATAACAGTCTAAAACTTGGTATTATTTCATATATCCATAAGAGGAACCTATATGAGTTTTTCTAGAGTTTTCTGAGAGGGTGACCTGGGAAATTTCTGTTTCTCTGGATGCTTTGACATGGAACGACCCATTAGGATTTCACAATAGAAGTGTATGGAAATGGCCAACACATGTGCAGGACATGTCTTGGTTTCTCTCTGACCAATTTGGTCTTTTTCCATATGATAAGCAATGAAAACCAACTCCCCTTACCTTATTGTTGTGTTAAATTGCACAATCTTGTGTTCCAAGTACTTAGACTGTAATCCCCCCCCCCCCCCCAAAAAAAAAAAAAATCCACCCTCGGGGCTTTGATTTGAAAAAGCCCAACGATCACCATTTCTCTCTGTCTCAGTCAGACCTTTCACTTGATGGTGGGCTTTTGTTTGCTTGTGGAGGGAGGGGTGATGTTCAGTGAGGGAAATGACTCAGGGGTGTCAATAGCCAGCACCCTTACAGCTGCCTGCCATTTGATTAGGGTTAGTAGCATCGTTAGCAACTAAAGGCCGTTTGTTTGACACAGACTGTCGTTGGTTTGATTTGATTTCTGACAGCGACTTAAAAACTAGTCTCACAAGTTGGGGAAACTGACCAGATGTTACTGTAGCTGCTGCAAATGACTGATTTAAAGTTTTTTTTTTCATTACATATTCTTTATATTAAATGTTAAAATGCAATCCTAAGATAAATACAGCTGTGTTGCTGATGCAAAGGAAATTCCATTGTTTACATTTTGATCTGTTTAATCAATGACCATATGTTCAGTTCATCATTCAAACATCATCACTTTTGTTTGCTTCAGATTGGGGTGATATCAGGGGGGATATCACCCCCCAACCCCCTTGTCTGTGTCCACATTTAACAGCGTCCCCACTGTCATGACAAGACAAGTTACTGAACTTAAAAAACGTTTCTTGATCATAGTGGTGGAAACAATTTTGTTTTTGGCAGAATTATCTGGTTTGAGAACAGAAACAGTTACCTGTGAATTTCTGCTGGTCTGAGGAGAAACTCTTGTTGGGGAGAGTGTTTGGATTTGTCAGTTCACAATGAAGGTGAAATGTCAGTGTCAAAAAACAAAGTCACGGTAAAATTACATACTACACTGGAAAAGAAAACAATCAAATCTTACCAAGTTTTTCTCATTTCTAATTCAAATATCTCATCACACTTAAAATAAGACAGAATCGCCTAGAATAATTTTCCAGTGAGATATATAAGATATAAGTCAATTGTTCCTCTGGGAGATTGCTTGAATTAAGCAAAAGGAAAATGAAAAAAATCTGCCAAAGTAAAAATTATCTCCATAATATTTCTTCAAATAAGATTTTCCAGATATATTGTCTAAAAATAAGTTATTTATATCTCATTGAATTGTACTTGTAATGTGATTATATTTTATACATTATATTCATATTTTACATGATAACATGAATTAGAAATAATTTCCAGTGTAATAGTGAAGCTAAGATGATAAAATGTGCAATTCAGACTACATACATTCAGTAAGTAAATTACTTTAACCCATAAAGACCCAATGCTACTTTTCTGGCAGCTGCCAAATACTGTTTTTCCTCTTTTTAACCTTTGTTCAGCAATTCATCACTATTTAATCTAATATTATTCTCTGTATTTTGTGTTTTGTCAGTGAAAATAATGTATTTTCTGATATTTAATTCACTGAGGATTTCTAAGGCTCAGATTTAAGTTGAGTTAAAAGTGACTTTCAGCAAAATATATCAATAACAAAATAATAAGTGTCTCCATCCACTGTCACGAATTAAACTCCATGAGTTTTATTAATGAATTAATATTGTAGAAGATGACTTGTGTATCCACCTTCACTTCAGAGCCTCTAAATGTCCAAATGGGTCATATCTGTTGACCATAAAAAGATGACAAACTGTATTTTACACCAATTATTAACTTTGACTGATGGATCAGTAGATGGGTTTCGGTTGACAGTGACTGTTTGGGTCTTTATGGGTTAAATGAGTTCTTGATAGGGTTATACTATCAAACTGTGGGCTGGTGTATTTAATTACTTTAACCTAATTTAGTCAGTGTTGATAATGATGTTGTTTTCTGTGAATTTTTTGTTGCATTTTCCCCATTATGTACCAGAGAAATAAACCAATCTTTACTTTATATAGTACAGGAAAAAAGGTTTGGGGCACCCTTTAAAAATTTACACAATGTCAAATATAATGAAAGTTGCAGAAAAATCATATTTGTGGTTCAAAAGGATTGACTGTATCAGACCGATACAAGTGTGATATATATTTTTTATTTTATTTTATTTTTTTTTGGGGGGGGGGGGGTTAACTGTAAACACAATTCTTGACAGTTTCAACATGTCAGAGCCTGATCCAGTTTTGACTTTTATGGGTCAGAGCATATGTAGAAGGAAACGTGTGGATATGGAGAATGAAAACGTTCAGTGACTTCAGAGTGATACTGAATACAATATATCACAAATACAAGGGATGTCTAAAAACTTTTTTCCGGACCACAGCATGTATTTTTAAAAAATGGACTGAACATTTCTCTCAGCTCATCATCCCTGACCAATCATACATGCTCATGAAAAACTGTAACAATAGAGATAAATATTGACCAATATATCTTTGCTTCCACATTTTTTTATTTAACTTTATTAAACAGTGAGAATGCATACAACATTGCCACCAAAGGCAACATGTGATGCATATAAGATGTCTAGCTTTAGCTAATTTGCAGTCTCTGTCCCCGGCCAGGCTTCTAAACACTATAAAAAAAAAATATACAGAACACTATATAACAATATATTGGACACTATACAATAATGTAATTAATGCACTAAAATACAACATATACAATTATTAACCCTTTAACTCCTGAGACTTCAACCGTTCCAGCTAAAAATGTATAAAATAAGTAACAATATGGACAATAACAACCAAAAATGTATAATAAATCAACAAAATAATAAATAATGTGAACAAAATAAGGCACAAAACTGAAGAAAAATGATAAAATACAATATTAAATGTAGAAATAAGGAACAAAATTAAACTAATAAGTATTTACAAAAATAAATTAGTTAAGTTAGTTAAAATAAACTACAATGATGTATAAATAATACTGTAATTTGGTTCCAGTAGTTTAAGTTTTGGCTTTTTCTTTTTTCTAAATTAGTTGCTTGTTGACACCTGTTTATTTCCATATATCATATCCATGAACAAAACTCAGTAAAATCAGAGTAAAAAAAAACAGTATTTTCTTTCTGAATATTGAAACGAAACCGTCCTTTCACAACGCGTCATCACTAACGCATCAGGGGTTAAAAACATTAAATACCATAAATTAATCCATACAGAGAATCATATCAGACCATTGGACAGAATGTAAAGATCAAAATATGAATTAAATCAGACTAACCTGTAAAGTGTAGTATAGTTGGATAATGAGCGATGATTAATAATGTTCACATCTCTGTTGTTCAGTGAACACCTTTAATTTTTGTTGCAAGTTAGAGGTGTGCTCAGTCCCTGTAGATGAAAAAGCTGTTCTGGTGGGTGCTCTTTGGTTCAAGGCACTCCAAAATATTGTTTAAAATGTCTTTATTTAAATGACGCGTCCACTGAGGACCTAAAACTACCCACACGTAGCAGCGATTGGGCCTTCTTCAAGACACCTTTAATTTTGTTTGAGATTTTATTTCTGCTGGTAGAGACTTAGAGCAGCAAAATTAATAAATGTTTATTTTACTATGAATGTGAGGATACGTATTTTAAAGCTGGTATCATATATTCTGAAACTTAACTTCCATCCATGGATTTTGTCTGTAATGAAACTCACAGAACAAGAGAATATCTCTGTCTATGTTTATGCAAGGAAACTGAAGGGCAATTCTAAACATGGAATAGTCCTCAGGGTCTATGGGGGTGGGGCTTGGTGTTTCATTTTCATTCACTAATGAGGTAAAGTAGGGCCCTATACTATGTCTAATGTCCCTGAATGGTTGGGTTGAAAAGTGACTGAGAAGTTTATACACTACTTGAATGCAAATCTGATACTCGTCAAATATTGTGTGTGGGAGGGTGGGGTGGGGGTCTAGGCAGGAACACAGAGATAGCGGAGGCCATCATAAGCTCAATAGCAGCAGTTTCAGCCTACTCAGGGTGGCAAAAGCAATCTCATCTCATGCATTAAAACAATGCTTCTCTGTAATACACACCTCCACAGCTATCACTGGGACACACCTAAATCTTTTTTCCCTCTGAATAGCCCCCCCTCCCTTGTTGTCCAAATGGTTGCACTGTGAGGGGGATGTGTTGCCATTAGAAACTGATGTGTTTCACTAGAATTCCTTGTTACTGCAAGGAACCACCCCCCTTCTCAAATTTGTGCTGTGATAATCATCCAATTCACTGGACCTTTGAGTTGCAAATTGACTTCACACCCCACCCCCTCGTTACCCATACAACCCCCCCCCCCCCCCCCCCACCCACACAAACCCTACATTAACGATTGTCAGGTATGTGGAATTAGAGGTAGACGGCGCTGGCCAAAAACTGAAAGATTTCACAACAAGAAATTACTTCAGTGAAAATCAAAATTTATTTCACACAGAAAAATGTTCCAAGGCAAATCGCAATGATAAGCAACTTGTGAGCACAGTCAACACGCAACATGCATACAGTCTTCTGCTATACACAGGAAAAATACAATTGAGCCATTCTTCTGCTATACAGATGGGTATGAGTGGCTAACATTCCAATTCAACAGTTTTCACAAACAAATGGAGATCCTTTTCTACATTTACGACACGTGTATTTGTGGCAAATGGCACATTTCTCAGTGCTGCGATTTCTATTGCACCTTGCACGGACTTGACATGTCGTTGTTTTCCCTTCGGTAACCCTTTTCATTTCACGCAGTACCTCCTTCCTCTCTCTTTCCTGTGTGAGTACCTGCCTGTGTCTATTTCTCAGTTCGATTGCAAGCTTATGTACAAACTTTCGCCTTGATTCCTTTGATCCAGTACATGCCTTGTACAGTACGTGTGCGTTCGCAGCAGCAATGTCAAGAATGTTGTAGAATACAGCTATGGGCCATCTCCGTGTTCCTGTGCGCACTGTATAAGCACACAATTTCTGATCAAGCACATCAACACCACATTTCAAATGGTTGTAGTCTGTGATGACATTGGGTTTTCGCCGGAAATCTTCTGCAAACTCCACTTTCTTATGCAGCGTGCTCAGAAGACACACATTTTTTCCCTTCTTGGCTGCATAAACTGTTAGCAGGGCATTACCAGAAGTGAACACCTGTGTTGAAAACTGCTCACGTTCAGTGGTGTTTTTTGCCTGCGCTGGAACTTCCCGACGAATTGTGTTGATTGTGCCAACCAGAGTTGTGTTGCGTTGAAAAAGCCTGTTAGCCAGAGACAGTGACGTAAAAAAATTGTCCATAGTAACAGTCCTACCCCTGTCCAAAAAGGGTTCCATAAGCCGCATCACAACATTCTCTGCAACTCGCTCTCCTACGGCACGGTTGGGGTCTTTTCCCAAATAAGGCATGGCATTGCACATGTACTTAGTGTCCAAGTCTGCTGCAATCCAAAACTTTATGCCAAACTTGTCCGGTTTAGATGCAATGTATTGTAGAAAAGGACATTGTACCTTTGTTGGAAAAAGCTGTTCATCAACTGTTATGTGTTGCCCTGGGTTATAAGACAGCTTACAGTTGTGTACAAAGCGCCCCCAAATGTCTGAAATAGCAGCAAATTTGTCCGTCTGCATGCGTTCCAAACGGGTGTCCTTGATGTCAAAGCGTAAATGGCGCATCAAGTTTTCATATCGGTCCCGGGACATTGTGTATATGATTTCAGGAATCCCAAAGCATTTTGACCAGCAGTCATGCATGGCACCAGTTCTGCCACTCGCTCCTCTAAAGAATAAAACAGCAATGAATGCCATCAGCTCGTAGACACTTGTGTTCCAGTCAGGGTGTGTTCTGCGGGCTTTGTGCACGGTACAGTCTCTGATGGTCATCAGCATGCTGATGTCAAATAGACAAAGGAAGCTTTGCAAGCGACTAGTAACTTTGCGTCTTGCAAACTCTGTCGGTCCTCCTGCGTCACTGAATGCTGTCTGCGTTGGCTGAATGGTATTGAAGTCCTCAATTTGTTGCTGGACCCAAATAGTGCCGTCTTTGGCTGTCTCAGAAAGTCCTGGCTTGGAGTTTTTCTCATCATCCTTGCTTTTTGGGGACTGGAAAGACTTCTGTCCAGTGCGTTTGCGCTTCTGTGATGAGGAAGACTTTCCTCCAGTGTGCCTGCGTTTCCGGCCCCGTGGTTTCACAGCAGCAGCTGCATACTCATTGTCCTCTTCAACAATTACTCGCCATTTAGTTGGCTTACGTCGAAGTTTTGTGTGGAGAGGCTGCAAGTCTGCTGGTGCTGCCACATCTTCATCAGATGAGGAATCTGATGAGATTAACTCAGACTCGCCAACAAAAGGATCCTCTTCTTCACCACTGCCTGAGTCCACATCAGGGAGTTGCTGCAAAATAGTCAAAGCCTCAAGTGGCATATACCTCTTAGTCTTACTTTGTTGTGCCGCCATCGTGATGTTTGTCTTCTTGACTTGAAATGGTGTCTGCTCTTATAGTCCAAATATCACACATACGCCCACATACATCTGGTGTTCCTAACCCTGAACAACCTGTTTGTCCACAATGAATATTGGGGCTTACATGGATAGTGAATAGGTCGTTGTGCATACGTTCATGAAACATAATGCTGATTCAATGGACTGTAATTCAGGTCATTGAAGGCTGCGCATATGCATTTGCATATGCATGGGGCTGGTGAATGGCTTGTGCCTTGATGGGCTTTTGAAGTAGGGGGGGGCTGCCTTTTCAGGGAATGCTGCGCAAATTTGCGCAGACCCAGGGTTTTAAAATGGAAAAGAGCATGCTCTTTTCCATTAGTGTGCTTTGTGTTATTAAATAAAAGCAAAAATAAAGCATCATACAAATTTAACTAAACAAACAGACCTTAGTTAAACATAATTCACTTTCATTTTTTTTTAATAGCAAATGTATAATAAAGACCATGATGTTTGTTTTTTTGTTCATCTTGAAATGCTGATTGCAATTTTAATTTCAGTTTTAGACTTTATAATACTGGAATGTAAATAATAAAAAATACAATAAAATAACACAAGCAAGCATAACTACATTTTAATCAGGGCTTTAGTAAATACATAAATATATAACCAATAGATCAATCTAAATGTAAATCTAAAACTTTATTTTATATTGATTGTTGTCTATCAGCCTAAAAAGGACCCCATATCCATGCATACATTGATCTCCCTGTTGTGTTTATAATATATTATTTGAACAAAAGGGGGCGCACAAGCCCAAGTTCTACACAACAAACTACTTGTACTAAGTGATGTCCGCACAATTTGTTTTAAATGGTTAAAAAAAACTGTGCACTTGAACTAAAAGTATGAGATCAAAAATAAGATACAGGTATATGTACAAGAAAAAAGTCAAATTCAACACAGAAAACCCTTGATATTTATTATCTATTGATCCGAAATTCAGCTATTAACCTCTTTAGAAAATGAGTCTGTTTGCAAAATAAACTCGTTCAGATAAAACAGAATTACATGCAAGATGTAGAGAAATAAACATATCAAGTAATATTAATTAGACAAAAGTGAAAGAAAATGAGTTAAAAGTGGATAAATAGAAGTATGTCCTACCTGAAATATATATAAATGTCACTCCAATGGTTTCTTTTGAGTGTTCTCCTTCTCATTAGTAAAAAAGCCAGTCGATCCAAAAGTCTTCCAGCAGAATGGTTTCCATCATTTCCTGCGCTCTAAAAAAAAAACAAAAAAAAAAAACTGGGGTGCAAAGCTGCAGCGCAAGATCCTGGTAGAACTCTACATCCTACTGATGCAGGAGGAGAGAGAGAGAAAAAAAAAGTGTCGATCAAACAGGCAGAAAGGGGGGAGCCAGCTGGGTGTATGCATGAATGAAGTGTTTCACCATGCCATGACATTACAGTTGAGTTCACAAGTGGAGCCATGTGCACAGAAACGTTGGTATTTTTCTCAAATATTTTTATTACGCACGGGATACAGCGTAGAACAGTGGTTCATTCAAGTGAGAATAAATGTATTTAGATGTAAAGCTATTTACAGAGAAATCTGCTGGGAAAAATGTTGCCTTTGAGTTCGTGTTTATTCGGCGTTTTTGCGGTGAGAAATGTAAGTTTAGATTTATGTCAGGTGACGTTTGAAGTAAGTCCAGATACACTCGCAAAAAAAAAAAAAAAAAAAAAATCTCTCAGATCTGAGGTACTTATATTTTAACTTTGGTTGGTTTGTTTTGACAACTGACTCGCCCCTGGTGCAACAGGAGTTCATTCAGGGCAGGAACTGCTCCTTGATTAGATGATCTAACACCCAACACAAGCACATAAGGACACATATAGTCCACACTGTCTGCTGGAATAGCTACAAAAAGAAATATTTATACGCATTTGCACGAGAAAAAAAAAATACTATTAAGGTTGTGACTGAAGTATTATTTGTAATAAAAACTAGTACACACACTGATGAGGAGGCTCTGAGATGATGCTAACTTCATCATCTGTTTACTTCAGGAACTACTTACTGACACAAATGTTACATAGTGTTATAATGCGGGCACAGTCTCAGTGTAGATCACTCCGCGTCAGGGTAATATAGTTCCGTAACAAATCACAACACTGGAAACGAAATATTTGTCTTTAAATTGTTGACCTTAAAACACCCATAGATAAGAATCTTAACCAAATGTTATAGTTTTACAGGGTCTTTATTATTCATTAACAGATGGTATTACCCTTTGTGAATATATTTCATTCAGAAACATCAACAATACTAATGTTTTTTTTTTTTAGCGATCCACCATAAATAATATATTTTGACAAGGTCTGAATGACAATGAGCATTATTTACATTTCCTTCATCTCTTTTCTTATTTAATCCCATATAAAATTTTCATTTGACATTTTAATAATATTATAATAGTGACCAAATATTACTGATGGAGTTTTGGGTAAACTAAACAGAATAGTCTCATATATCACTGTTTCTAAAATGGTCTTTTTTTTCAGGACTACTTTATAAAAAAAATGCAAAAATTCAGTGTAGACCCACTTCTCGGGGAACCATGGCACCATTGGAGACCCCATGTTGCACTTGACAAGACTTAAAGTATCTGCCCCTCCCTTTGGTACTGGTGGTGTCCAGGCTCTAGGTTAAAGCTGTTTTTGGCACCAGCAGGAGGACCTGTACAGTATTCATGTTAACCTCCTGCAGATGCTATTTTGGTTTGAGATCTATGTGTCCATTCTGGGAATGTTCAACAATCGCTGCAGTTGTGGAAGTGCTCCCTAATATGTCAAACACTCCAAAAATCACACAAGGCCATAACATAAGTAGAAACGATCTACCCATAATTTTTTGACTTATCTTGCGAACTAACAGACAGACAAACTCTGGCAAAAACATAACCTCCTTGGCGGAGGTAACAAGGCAACTGACTGTCTGTCTGTCTGTCTGTCTGTCTATCTATCTATCTATCTATCTATCTATCTATCTATCTATCTATCTATCTATCTATCTATCTATCTATCTATCTATCTATCTATCTATCTATCTATCTATCTATCAGAGGTGGTAAAAGTACTCACATTTTGTACTTAAGTAAAAGTACAGCTACTTATATGAAAAATTACTCTGGTAAAAGTAGAAGTACTGGTTCACCTCCTTTACTTAAGTAAAAGTAAAATTTCTCAATTGTAATAAAGTAAAAAGTAAAGCAATTTTTTTTTTTGCCATGAATTCAATAATAGTGATTAAACCAGGAAAAATGTGAAACGTTTCAAAAGTATCAAAATTAAACCCTTTAAAAGTGAGTTACTGTGTAGAAATTGTGTTTGATCAGGTCAGTTACTCAGTTTTGTGGACATAATAAATACTCAAGTAAAGTACAGATGCCTAAAAAACTCTACTAAAGTACAGTAATGAAGTATTTCTACTTAGTTACTTTCCACCTCTGATATCTATCAAGTGTGTGTGTGTGTGTGTGTGTGTGTGTGTGTGTGTGTCTGTCTATCCATTCATGGCATTGCTTCTCAAACCTGGTCCTCGAGGACCTCTATCCTGTGTGTTTTATGTTTCCCTCTTCCAACACACCTGGTTCAGTTAATGATCAGCTCATCATCCACCTCTGCAGAAGCCTGATGATGATAGAATGGCTTCCAGGTGTGATGCTAAAGAAAAATATCTAAACTATGCAGACTACTGGTCCTCGAGGAGCAGATTTGAGAACCACTGATCTATGGTAATAGTTCCAGCATTTTTGGATCAGTTATGTTTAAAAACAACTGCCTCTTTCATGTATTTGCTTCATTAATTCTACTGTAAAATATTACTGTAGAATTAACATAAAAACATCTGCAAAGTTGTTTATTTGAGAATATTTTTGTGTTAATGATCAAATCAAATGTAAGTGTAGTTTGTACAGGAATGGTATGTTAACAAAAACATATTTGTATGTAGAAATGATGTATTTCTATTGTTTTGAGAAAATAAAACTGTACATTGATAAACCAGTGTGGTGACGTCTAAATTGCAAGAACACTGTTAAAATAAAATAACAGCCTACTTTTTTATTCTTTTAATTCAAAAAATCTAGGAAAGAAGTAAACATTTAACCCTTTAAAATTCCACTTTCTTAATAAAGTCAATTGAATTCTGTTCTTGAACTATTTTAATAACACGCAGTTGGTGTTTGCTTATATTATGAATAAAAATATTAAGAATAAAACTGGGATATTGGAGGTGAGTAGATAAAACATAGATAAAACATTTGTAGGATATTTATTAATGTTCTGATGTGTTTTGGACTACATTTGGACATTTTTTTTTGTTTTGTTTTGGATGTTTTTGTTAGACTATGACCGTGTTTGTTGGAATATTCCATATTTGACATTTGTATTTTGAACAAATGAGTGATTGTACCTGCTGTAGTTATTTTATCAGAAAGTGGCTTATATTTTTTCGATGTGTTAGAATCTCTGTTGTCAAACTACATTAGGTCATGTGACATTTGGGACAGTTTTGGGTGGTTTGTTTAACATTTTTGTGCCACTACTTCTGGCCTATATGTAGACCCTTGGAGGTTTTAAGTGTTAACAGTGTTAGATTTTAATATATAAACTAACTGGTGGCTTTGGTTCAGTTGGTAGAGCAGTTAGTCAGTCCTTTTAAAACTCTGAAGACACTGAACTCTAAATGTCTCCCAGTTTAGTTCTAGTGGATTTAGAAAACACTGTGGGTAACATACAGGTCTATATAAGGTGCAGTTCATTTATGGGTTAGATTCTATGTTAAATTGACATGTATAAAATATTACATTTACATGTTACTCTGTAAATATGTTTACGAGTTGACGTGTTTTTACAGGATTGTCATGACAATTCAATTCAATTCAATTTTATTTATAAAGCCCTAAATCACAACAAAGTCGTCTCAAAGGGCTTTACAAAAACACAATCAACTACAGAGATACATGAAAAAGTCCCAAGTATCCCCTGTCCTTAGACCCTCCTTCTCGGCAAGAAAAAACTTCAAAACCCAGTGGGAAAAAGAAGAAATCTCGAGGAGAACCACATTGAAGGAGAGATCCACTCCCATGGACAGACAGGCTATAGATGAACGTCCACCGCTGCCATGACAACCACCGCTGCCAGTTATTTTCCATAAAAACAATGTTTTTTTTTTTGTTTGTTTGTTTTACAGTGTGTGCCCAAAATGTCCAAAATTAATTCCTGATAATACTGATGCATCAGGATCAGATCTAGATTTCAGTCAAAAGATCTGCTCCCTCTTCCTCATACACATTGTGAGGGTGTGGTATTTTGATTTCTCATGATGATTTGTGGTTAAATGTTGAATTCTCAGCTTAAACAATTTTTCCTCACAAATCAACAACATTCTGATTGCATGTGGTGTTTGGCCAGAGCTGTAAATAGACATTAAAATGAATCAGGAAAAAAGTCAAAAGCCTGATCTGGAAATGATAGAACTGATTTAATTGACTGTTTACTTCACATTTAACTTTGATATATATTTTTTTGTGATCTCATAGTATAAATATTTGTTTGTGTCAACCTGAATATGAGTCTCACACTGTAATACATTTCATTACATATACATATAACATGTTAATTAAATATTAAAAGCTTAGCCACTCGGGGAAAGCAGGTCAAAAGAGGAACCAACACTTAATGAAAAAATAGAATAAACGTTTGTGTTGGATGGAAAGAAACAGATTGAAAGCTATTACTTGATATTATACAGATGTTGAACTTAATGTTTTTTTCCCTGTTCATTCATGTATCCAATCCTAAGAATCTATACTGAAGCATAATGTACGTATTGTCAATATCTGGAACAAGAAAATTGTGTTATGTACTGTTTTAATCAATCTGTCATATATGAAATGAATCAAATAAAATGATATTTTTTTTTTTTTTTTTTTTTAAAGAAACAAATAGGCTTCAGTTTTGTATTTTCAATGCAGGGCCATAACAGTAATATTATAGAATACGGCACAGTAAAAATATGGTAAAAGTACAGCAAAAGGTATATTAATAAAGATTAAAATTAATTAATTAATCACAAATGCAATCACCAAAGTAAGAGTGACTGTATCTGGATAAGAGAAGACTGACATCTGATAGGTTAAACCAAACCAAAAGATAATAATATGGAAATAAATTATAATTATAACAAGTCAAAAGTATTTAGTTATGGGGTGAATATCAGTTTAATATGCCTGTGATGTCACCAGAACGATCCAACTGTCACTGTACACATATGTCAGCTTCATTTTAAACCTCTAAACATGTGATTGTATTATTTTCTACAATTTTCTACATTATTTTTCTACCCTTCTAACTTTAGTGAATTTGATAAGCACTTAAATGAAAGTAAAATCCGCTATAAACAACTTTTTAAATTAAAAAAAAGATTGAAATTAATGATGACCAGTTATAATCTTACTCTAATGAAGAAAATAACTTGTGCTGCATTGATTTTTTACTCCAAAATCTTATATTAATTATGGACTCAGCTCAATGTCTAATGTCTCCAGATTCTCTAGGGTTCAAGTCTGGACTGCAGTGGCCAATCCACATCTGTCAAAATATGAACAAGATGAATCATAGCATTAATATCTTGGAATATGTCAGTGTCATTAGAGGGGGAAAAATACACTGATGTTCATTTTCTGGACACATAACAACACTACTGCACCCACACTTAACTACCTGAATCAACCTCAGATCATAACACTGCCCCCACAGGCTTGTCCTGTAGGTACTAAGCACGATGGGTAATAACTTCATCTACTTCGCGTCCGTCAGTCTGTACCAGGGTCAGTTCAGACTCATCAGACCACATGACCTTTATCCACTGATGAAAACCTACTCATTCTGCATCAGCTACAGTAAAACAAGTTGTTCCATCTGAAACATATTAATCACTGCAGTAATTATCCAAAGGAAGGATCTGAAATATTTGCTTGATTAAATCCATGTGAGGACTTGATTTTGGCTTGGCTGTGCACATATAATATAGGTTTATTTCCATAATGTCAGAAAAAAAAAAAAGATTGTTATCCAGTTCTACAGTGTGTTATTTGTTTCATAATACTTCTTCATGTTATTCTTTCTTTCTCACTTTAAAAAGAGAAATTATATATGAAATATAATATATATAAATATAATATACAAAAAAAGTGTAGGGGAGGTGAAAAGCAAAGTAATAGTGTGCTCCTGTTTTATTACCCCTCAGCTCTTTTTTAATATTTTGCTTCTTTTTCGTAACAGTCAGTATTAGGGGTGTGTATTGGCAAGAATCTCACCATATGAACCATATATATGACAATACTAGGATCATGATATGATATATCACAATATATTATGATACAGTTAACTAGGGAATATTTATCGTTTCTTTTTTAAACAATTATTTTGTGTAAAAATACAATTACAGTTGAGCTGAACAGGATCTAATGCTGTATCCCAAAACAGTTCTCTCTAAAAATTTAATTGTTTTACAGATAATAAGGTTTATGATCCTGCTTGTATATGTATATATATATATATATATATATATATATATATATATATATATATATATATATATATATATATATATATATATATATATATATATATACACACACACACACACACACACAAGAAATGTATACACATTACAACTAGTGACACTAACCATAATGTTAACTTGGATGTTAATGTAATATCAGCTCTTAATATAGATAGAAATATATGTATAATTAAGTGTGATTATTCCCTTTACACTTCCTTGACATGTTTTCTATTAAATATATTATGGTCAAGCGTCAATATGATAAATCTTTATTCCAATTTATGGATTCTGTCATTGACATTTATTTATTTATTCATTTATTATTGAAGGTGATTAAGGTGTATTTCAGAATCTGTATTTTTGTAAGCAGTAGGTATAAATGTGTTACTGTAATGTCGTACAGTAACACATAATGGACATAATTTCATATTTACTGTTAACTTTTAACTTTTTTTTTATAATAAACCCCCCCCCCAAAAAAAATAAATTAGCATGGTGAGCCAAAAATGGGCTTCACTAGTGGCTTAGCAAGATTTCTAGGGGGAAACCTTGTTTGTGTGTGTGTGTGCGTGTGTGTGTGTATATATATATATATATATTAGCCTTATATTGTTGTGTGATTGAAGTGTGATTGTGTTGCGTACTCAGCGGGGGTCTTCCTCTGTGTGTGTGGCTGAACAGCAGGACTTTTCTTTCGCACTAACTCTTCTGCTCTAATGCCTCCAGTGGCAGAGGAAGTGCTATCGTTCTTTGTTCTCTCCTCAGGCTGTATGGACGCCAGTCTGGGTCAACACATAACTCATTCCTGCTGAACTCTGTCTAGACACCACTGTTAATAAAATGAATCCAACCGAAGGGTCAGAACTGGTGGGGGAGTTTGGACTCTCTGTGTTGTTTGTGAGTCAGTATTTCTCCCAGCTGCTCCTTTGGGCCCAGTCAGGGTTTTCTCTGGCCACTTCTCAAAATAGAAAACATCCCATTCCCATGCAAGAGTGTATTCTCCTTCTTAATTCAATGTATGTACTCTTGCCAAAACCCTTCATTTAAACTTTTGTGGTTTGTAAACGCACAGGGATGATCTTGATCCCTGGCCAGGACATTTAAGTGCGTATGCATACTGCAAAACGTGTGCTGTGGTGCATTTTTAGCAATAAAATAAATGTTTTTCTCTCTCTATCAATGCAGCAGATACATCCAGATAAAAGATGCAGTGTTTACTCGTGCAAAGCATGAATTATGGTGTAATTATAGTCATTATGAATATAAATCACATCCAGGATATCCAAATTGTGATCAAATTTGGTCACTCAGATTGCACCATGATAAATTGTCCCCCAATGCTGTAATCAGAGAGTATATTTACAATAACTAGGCATGTTTAACAGCAACAAACGGAGCAAAAACAGGACTCGTCTGAGCAACGTGGGGAGAAAAATTTGAAAATGTAAAAAAATTTAAGGTTTATAGCATTGAAGTGGGAGTTAATTTTTTGATTGGTAAATGATTTAATAACTCTAGATGTGGGAAGAAAGCAGTTGGAAAGAACCTGATGAACTGACGTAATTTATTTAATTTTTATTTTTTTTTATTAATGATAAGTCGGGTCAAGTCTGTGGAGAGTAAGAGATAACAGGAACTGTGTTGCCCTGGGATGGTGCATGAGTCATTGTAGCCTGTTCATTCCTGTCTTCTCACGCATCTAAAATTGCTTTCCATTTCCCTTCTTAGTCTCTTAATCTCTCCTTTCCTGTCTTTTCTCTCTTTTATAAAATGCAGATTTTATTATAAGTGCATGTAAATTTGTCTTGTGTCTTGTTTCTTCAGTCTCACTTGCTCCCTTTCTTTACTTTATCTCTGTTCTCGGTAACTCCTTCCCTCACTCCCTTATGTTTATTCCAGCTAAAAACAGACTCACAGAAACCAGGTGCAGAGATTTGTCTGAGTATAAAGCAGGGAGGAGAATAAGAGGTAGTTTATCTTGGCTCTCAACACCTCCCCCTGTCTTCTAATAAAGCCTTACGGGACCTTATCCAATCTTAATTTTTGGTATAGTGGGATCTCTTTTTTAATCTAAGTGGAAAGTTCCCTTCTCATTGCAAATCTTATTATACTTTAAGTGACCTGCTGAGCTGGGACTGTGATATTTCAAATAACATAGCCTTAGGGTGCTCTTCCTCTACCACATGAATAAGCAAACTTATGTAAATTTAGTGATTTGCTGTAGAAAAGCAGTATTTAAGCTGCATCTTGCATTTCTCTTTTTGAAAATTTTGGGTGCACAAAGTGAAAAAAGGTAATTAAATAAAGCTACTTGAATGTTTCTGGACCTCTTCATGTGCATACATGTTGTGTGAGCTGCAATGAAAACACAAAACATTCCACATGATGTGCCTAAGAGTCAGAAAGATGGCCAAGAATCACAGTGTTTGTGCTGAAGGTTATTATTATGTGTCTATACCACAATACACCAAAAATACTGCGTAACATGAAACATCCACACATATATCTCATCTCATTTGCATCATCCTATTGTGTGGAAAATATCAGCAATATCACTTGTAGAAAAGTCCCAAAAAACATACATACATAGTGAACATTTGTTTGTGATGATTGTTGCAGTGAAAGTGTTGTACGTGTTCGTAGGTGAGTTCTGTAAGTAACTTTATGCAGGTAACAATAGCTGCGTTTCCATTACCATTGGAAATTCGCAAAATGGAAATATCGCTATAAAAAACTGGTAATGGAAATACCGTAAACTTCGTAAAAAAAACACTCAAATATCGATCAAAAGTTTTCACGCTTTCATGAGGTGGTTTTTCAGATGTTTTGAAAAATTTTTTCCGCAATTATGATGTACATGGTCACATGATCACTTCTCTGGGAGTGAAAATGGTAGCCGCAGTCGCTGTAACCATAACAACCATTGGCTGCAGGGACGCAAGAACTTAGAGTGATGATCAGGGTGATTCCTACAGTAGACACAGTAAAGGTTTACTTTTATTATCTGTTAGTTTTTGAATATTTAAGTAGTTTTTTTTTTTACAGAGAAATATATTCTCTGTTCTTTAAAGTGTCAAGTGCAAGAACTGTGTAAAAAGCACTACATACAATTATAATTTCTTGTTGTTCTTAAGTACTGAGCATATTTACACTTAATATTGCGACCTGACAATGTGGGGACCACATGTAAAGACCCTTATAATGTTAACCAGCTGGTTTATTTGACATGTTGGTGCCTTTAAAGAGTTTGCCAAGAACTTTCACTGACAAGAGAAGTAGCCAATTCAATCATGATACTGCTATTATATGCTAAATCGCGGTTGTCATTTAAACACATCTAAAGCATATTTTCACTGAATATTTTGGCCTGACAATGTAGGGACCACATGTACAGACCCTTATAATGTTAACCAGCAGTTAGCCGATTCATTCATGCTAATGCTATCGGGGTGATGGCTCATCTGAAGCTCCAAAGGTGAAAGCAGTGAAATCTCATGGGATGATATTTCACGAGTGTTACGACACTCCTGCCGAGATCAACCGTCAATGGAAACACGTTCAAAGTACTCTGTCGAAATTTTAGGAATATTGCTGTTTTGCAAAAAAAAACTGTAATGGAAACACAGCTAATCAGTTCCTCCAGGATTTGGGGGGCCTTTTTTGAGATTGTTAGGGCCTAAAATGTCTAATGTTGCGTGAGCTTTTCTGAAAAATTGCGATGAAAGTTGCGGTCCTTTTTAGGCTTGAAAGTTACGACAAATAGTTGCTATTTTCATTTTTTGTAATCAAAATTAAGTAATATTTGAAATATTTAGTTAGTGGAAAATGAATTCAAAGTCATTGTGATATGGTCCTCAAAACTACCTTTTATCGAGATGGCAAATAAATGATTATGAGGATTACAAAAATGCAACAAAATATATATATATATTTTCAAATGCACCTGTTGGTTCAAAGTTTAAAGTTCATATAACATCACAACACTACATGAAGTTACAAAACTTAATATAAATGTCTCAGCCAGTCAAAATAGTACTGTGTACTGTGTAGTAGAGGCAGTTTCCCTGACAAAAATAGAACAAAGACACTGAGATATTAAGACAACCTTTCAAATATGGCAAAAAAAAATACTCTTCCAAATGCACCTCTTGGTACTAGTACATCATTTTAATTGGCAAATGTGAACTGCTGGCCTCACACATGATGTTTCGTACTGTAAGGTAAACAGGAAAAGGCAGAAGGAGCAGCTCAAGACGTCACAAATAATTGATCATATTTTGTGGGAAAGTCGCAGTGATTGGTTAAAATTGCAACATCGCGTTGAATTCAAAGGAATTGGCTGAATTTGCGTTGAAGTTGCAAATTGCAACATCGCAAAATCCCGGAGGGTCTGGACAATATTGCACAAAGAGGGTGACACATGCAGCTAGTTGACAAATTAAAGGTCAAATGAGTAACATTTTAGACTCTGTAATGGAAATTTTTTTTTTAATGTGAATAATTATGCTTCTAACTACATAAAAATAGGACTGCCTGTGTTTTTTTTCTCCATAGAATGTGTTGTTTATATCTACAGAGGGAGCAGTTGTTTTTTGTATTTTAATTTGAAGATATTTACTTTTTGCATAAAATATTTATTTGTATGCTTTTTTAAAATAATTTTTTAAAATGTTTTTTCATTTTGTATTTATTTATTATTTTATTTATTTTTTATTCATTTTTAATTTCATTTTCAAATAATTATGTTTTTTTATTTTATGAAAAAAAAATGAAGATGTGTTTACACTCATTACCCAATAACTACTTGATTATAACCTTGGTCCTCATGAGACATGGAAAAGTGTGTGTGTGTGTGTGTATTAAGATGGGTAAAATGTATAGACCACCTACATTTCTTTGTGTGGATAATGAAGCAAGTTAACTGTGGAATCGAGTAGCTATTGTGTGGTGAATGAATGTGTGTCATTTTTAAATTTTGCACTGCATGGTCTACTATATGCCCTGTGTGTGTGTGTGTGTGTGTGTGTGTGTGTGTGTGTGTGTGTGTGTGTGTGTAATACTGGATGTAAAGACTCATACTGTAATGTAATGTTGTAAACGCCCCAGGAAGAACAGCAACTGACTTGCTAATGATGATCTTAATAAATAAATAATCAAATAAAAGTGTTAACTTGTGTTTCTGTTGCCTTTCAGTCGCTGGTAAAACTTGAACTCATTTGGAATTTTGATGATGTGCTTTGATGGAGAACACTTAAGATGTTGTTCCAAAATATCTGGTCCCCATGAAGGCCACAGTGGATGACTCACATCATTTAAAAGTGTTCATTGAACTCTTGTGCTTTAATAAAGACAACATTGTCATTATCCTGGAAGACCCCACCCCTTTAGGTTTGCTTTAAATGTGTCATGTGTTTGTAACTCAAAGCATGTGCTAAATTCAAACACATCACTTCATATTTTTCAATCTCAAATTTCAATTCAAATCAGGTATTTACTGTAATGTGATTTCAACATCACCCTTATTTGTCCTCTGTTTCACCCAGGTATGCAAACATGAATTATCCTGAAACAGTCCAGACCACTGGCTGCCAAAACCTTGTATTCCAGATGTGATATTTCTGAAACGTATGCTAAGGGATAATGTGCTTGACTTCATAAATAAGTCATATCAGGGGTTTTCCCCAGCTTTGTTTATCTGCGAATCCTTTTCTTGGAGAAATAAACAAATCACCCACGGCTCTGAATACATGATGAACATCAGTGTCGAGGGTAATTTCAGCTCTTTGCTTTGCTGCTTTCATCTGTCCCAGTGGAGGATTTATATATTAAAAGTCAAGCACCATATGTCCAGTACAAATCAGGGGATACTCTATTTTCTTGGCTAGTAAAATGTAAAATAATACTCCACTATGGGCTGACATGTAACAGAAAACTTTCAACAAACATGTTCACATGTAATGGAAGAGAATTTAAGGAGTTTACAAAAAGAAATGACACAGAACAATCATTGCTATTGTCTTTTTGTATTTATTGATTTGTTTTGTTCATTCATTTGTTAATTTATTTGAGTGGCTTTTATAAATTGAATATTTTTTATAGCTGTTTCGCAAAGTCTGATTTCCCAAAAACATAATTTAGGATGTAGCATATGTGATATTGATTATTTCTTAGCAGTATCGTGTGTGCTTTTTATTCTTTTTTGGAATTGGGGTCAGTAGGAAGTATCACGTTTTTTATTGTAAATGTCATTGTAGTTTTGAGCAACAGTCATGAAAAGTGATTACACCAGCAAAAGTAATAAAAAAAAAATAGGATATACAATCAAATACTATGTGTATTATGTGACTAAAACAGACAGAAAAAGACAAAAATTGAATGTCAGTACAATGCCATAGCAGCTGATGTAAGAACTGTGGTTATTATTAAGAAAATCATGGAAAATGGATAATTATCAGCTCTGAAATTAAACTTTTATGAGCTATTTTTGTTATTTGTCCAAACAAATATACCATTAATTGTACCAGGCATTAAAATATAGAGTGGTCTAATCTTTTTTTAATTACTATATATGTCAGTTTGTCTATAGTTTGTTACTGTACTTTAGTAGATTTTTTAGGTATCTGTACTTTACTTGAGTATTTATTTTTCTGGTAACTTTTTATTTTTACTCCCTACACTCTTACATAAATATACTGTACTTTATATTCTTTACATTCTCAGAATAGTCACGTTACTTTTTCAAACTAAACACTTCAGAAAGAAAATCAGTGGAGGAGAGAAACTGTGACTTTATATATTATAGTTACTGTATATGACTATTATCTCACAATTTTGACTTTAAATTTAGAATTTTAATTCAAAATTGTCACATTTCATCTTAAAATTATGAAAAAAATCTCATATTTATATTTTTTTCAAATCTCAGGATGACTTTTTATTTAAAATTTTTCCTAAATTTCCTGCTCAGTGACCCTATCAAACACATTATCTACACAGTAAGTCACGTTTAAATGCTTTATTTTAGATACTTTTGAAACTTTTCAGACTTTTCCTGGTTAAATAAATATTATTGCATTCATGGCAACCTTTTTTTTCTTTTACTTTTGTACTTTACCTAAGTACAGAATGTGACCACCTCTGCCCCTGACATAGAACACAGAATAATAATCATCAGTTAAATACATACTTGATATTACTGTTGTTTAATAAGAGGAGTGGAGTACTGGCCTGGGTGGAGGTTTGCACTCTGTTCTAGTTGTGATGTGATTTGGGATTTATGTTTGAAATAATAATGATTAAAAAAAAATACAAAAGTGTTACTCAGAGAACATCTGTGAAGCTGTGTTGGTCTCAGCGCTGCAGCCATAATATGCAGGTTTGTTACAAAACAGCTGACGTTAGCTAAATAACTATCATCATGATTCACTGCAGCAGCAGGAGGAGTTTTTGTTGTCCTATTATACCAAATCAAAACAGATGTGTGTCTGTGGGACAGCAGTGTGTTTGTGGGACTTAGATATGTGTCCTGCTGTTGGTATATTTGTTAGTGTGTGTGTGTGTTTGTGTCTCTTTTATCTGGTCCAGTCCATGTGTGTGGTCCAGTTTTTCCTGTTTATATACACTTTGCTGTGATAAAAGTCACCTGTTTCTACTGGTTTTTATATTTACTGCTTATCACACACTGAAAATCAGACCTGAAACCACCATATGTTCTGCACTTGGTTGGATCTGAGCATTTTTAATCTTTAGATGAGCCTGAAAAAAATGATACAGAAAAATGATGCAGAAGTTTAGGCCTGGTGTCAACTATTGACACTAAGTGGATTCCAGCTCCAGGAGTATAAAATCTTTTTCCTCTGTTATCAATTATCCAATGTCCTTTAGATTTATTTTTTGTGACCCAAAGACCCACAGTATGCAAACCACTACCGTATGAGAGCTACATAGCTGTCATCGTTTATACCATTGCTGTAAAATCTGATGCCAGACAACAGAGATCCCATACTCCCTTTGGATATTTGGTTGTACAAAAAAAAAAAAAATCAATACGCTCACAACACAAACCCACAGTATTGCAAATTTCTTGAACAAGACAGCTTCTCCTTTCCAAGTCCAGGTTCAAATGCAGAGCAGACTGATTTAAAATGTCTTAAGATGGACAGATATGGTTATAGATTGTGGAAATACAAAGCTTGTTTCCACCATACAAATATCTGATGAGTGAAACTATGTTTTTGGAGGACAGAAAGAGAAGAAAAGTTGCTTTTTGATAATAGTGGTAGTAGTCAAAATGGGCTTGGTCTTATTTCTGAAACAGCTGTAATGGACTTGATATTATTTGAAGTACATTCAAGATCACAACTGCAGGGATATCACTAACCTGCCAGTGAATTTATTTATAAAATGTTCAATCTGAGTGTAAAACATCCTCCCTCAAATGTAATGTCTTATTTATTTTATTAGACCAGAATATACCCAGGGTTACAGCGGGGGGTCCAGTCTGTTCTAGGCTGATTTAATAAACTGTTACACTGGCTTATCTTATTTTATAGCAAAGATTTTTTTTTTTATTCTACCCAAAATAAAGACTGAAAATTTTGGCTTGTGTTTATTCATGTGGGAAATGAAGAAATGATGATACAATTACTTCCAAAATTGTGCATGCTTATTGTTACATAGTGTTACAATCTCAGTACAAGGGACGGATCCAAATGCAGGACTACAGATTTTATTGATTATAATAAAATTATGTGGAGCAGAGGATTACTCAGTAAGGCTTCACGAGTGATCAGGAAGACGGAGAACCTCTTTAACTGAGGATGGACGCAGAAGAGATCAAACAGGCAGGGGTCACTAGTGTCCAGGAAAATCCAAAAATCATACTAGGGTCCAGAAGAAATGCCAGGTCCAGGGTCCGAGAGGCACCAGCAGGTGAAAAGCAGGCTCATGGTTGGGGACAGGTTAGAGATCACGCACACAAATCCAGGCAAGACAGACGAGGACAAAGACAGAAACCGAGAAGACTAGAATACCAGAACAAAGTTGAACACCAAAAAAAAAAAACACCAAAGACTAGAATACTGCTCATAGGTCGCAACCAAGGCTGACAAATTCACACTGGACAGAGACAAAACAGAGACTTATATAGTGGGGGAAGACAGGTGGGACACATCAAGGAGAAATTAATAAGAGACAGGAAGCAAAGAGCAAAAGTGTGAACATGAAATATTGATCCTAATAAATAAAAGCCCAAACACTAACAATGACAAAAATACATGAAGACAAACAGAAAAATAAGACAAAACACCATGCATTGAGTCTAGATTATGACACATAGTTATAGGTGTATATGTATTAGCCCACAACCTGCAGATTTAGCAGTGTGAAGTGTGAAGTGATGTTGTTTAGACAGGCACTTAAGTTCAGAAAGAGGAAAAAAAGGGAGAAAATCCTACATAATCAGTAACAACAGAAACAACAATCGCTGTAGGTATAGTATATGAGCAGTTATGAATTCCTAGTCTTTAAACATGGGGCGTTAATTGAATACTTTCTGTAGTTAATATTCACAGTTAGGGAGCTGTATTCAGGAAAAATTACATCTTGGAAAATAAGTTGCATTATATTAATACCACATGCACTTGCTTTCAGTCCTCAGTATACTTTTGTGGAAAAAAAAACTGTAAGGCCTAGAGGTTTTACTCAGAGACTAAGCTGGAATGAAAACCCTTTCATGTATTGTGTGAATTTTTTTGGAAGAAGCGTACAGGCATTGAAGCCAATATTTATCTTGGACTTCCATTGTACAGAATACAGACTTTTACTGAAGTGCATTTGGACTCTGGGTGTGGTGCTAAATAGCATGTGTTATAAGTAAGAGACCTGGTACCATGAAGACTGATTACTTTATCAAATCTATGCTAAGTCCTATCCATCAGTGTAATTTAAGGGTAAGTTTGGCGCACAGTAACATTAACAGTTTAAGTGTAACGCCCTCTAGCTGGAGAACGAGAGAAATTAGGATGTTATTTAGTTAAATATACAGGCCCTACTGTAAATGCTACCATTTCCAAACGGATGCTTCTGTTTTAGCTTTATCTAAAAAGAAAAATGAGCTCATAGATGAAACTTTTGAAGTTGAATTTCAGGCTCTAAACTGCTGCCGCATTTGTGATTCATCTGAGTATTAACAAAGTAGTGTTCAGGCCGTGTTTAGTTGGGAATGAAATGTGTCTAACGGTAACTATGCGTGTGTTTACCAGAACACAGACAGTGCATGGATGAAACCATGGGAGTGAACAGAAGGTTTATAAAACAACTGCTGTGTAGTCGAGATGGAAGGAAATATGACAGACATGGAGCTGGTTAACTATGTATTTGACCTGTTTTAGTCACTTTTATTTTCTTTTGTCTTCTTTGGCGTTTTCCCCAGTCTTTGTATCTCCAAGTCATGGCACACTTTGGATTTCAGACTGAATACATAATGACACATGGATGAATCATTTACCTCTAAAGTGTGTGTTTTTTTTCCCCCCTCTTTCCTTCTGTTCCTTTCGTCTAGATTCATTTGCACAGAATAGATAACTCACTAACATGCGAACAACTAGTCCTACAGCCAAGGATGATCTCATTTTATCGCTTGTTTACTTGCAACTGTTGTGTTCTTGTGTGACATTTCCATGCCCCTCCCCACCTCCCCCTTCACGCCTCATTTTTGTACATGTGAATCCTCCCAAATGCATTCATCTTCTTCAAAGATGTCTTTTTTTGTTAACCAGCTGCTAATACTTTCAGATAAATTTCATTATAATCTCAAAATTTTAAGGCAAGAAATACTATATGCTATGGAAGTTGCCAACAAAAACAGACAGGACACATTGACCAACACAGATATACAAAAGATAAAGGAGTTCAGATAAAAACCCAAATTTGGCTTTGTCGGTTGAAGTTTGTTTTTTTGCCGTTTGTTGTCCAACATCTACTCTTTAAGATAAGAGGGGGTGCTAGGTGATATCCCTTGGGTAATTCCGTATATTGTGCCTTTATTGTTGGATGTGCTGCAGTCATAGCCTAAATTCTGACATTTTGGCATTCTTCAATTTATGTTCACCAAAGTCTATATATCATACTTATTTTTGTGTTTGTTAACATAATAGGATGAATTTAAGGTCTGGGGGTGGGGTTCCAGCCAAGGTTGGGGGTGTGGTCATGCAATTGGGGGCAGGGCTTAGACCAAAAAGCCCTTTATTACTCTATTACTTTGGTTGTTAATGCGAGCCTTAAATTATTAGGCATACACTCTATTGTCGTCCTTGTTTTTACTTGAAAAATGTGAATACCTATCAGATACAGCCAACTTGATGCATTTAATATCAGTATTTACACTGATATTATAATTTTTTTTTCTTCCATTATTTGGGCATATACGGCATTAAGCAAGGGATGATGTATTTTTCGATAGTCACGCGTGGGCAATACATTATCGCGCTTATTCTACGAGTTATTACAGCTTATTACTGTCACTACGACTGGATAAAATAGACATTACAAGGTAGCGAAAATGTACTTTAAAAGTGGCCCAACTACCTGCGGAGTGATACGATACTATGAATCTGAAATGACAAAACTCGTTGCCATTAGCAGCAGGCGTTAATGGCGCAGCGGGCGGTTATCAAAAAAAAATCTGCCAGCTGAAGGCTGGGAACGTGAATATAAAGTGAACAGGAGCTGTAAAATAAAGGGTTAATATATTAAATTGCGCAAGGGATATCACTGGGCACCCTCTTAAATCTTGAAGAGCTACCTCAAATCTATAAGGTAAAGCAAAAAAAAAACCTAACCAAAAATTCCAGGTCCAACCCCAGGGCTCCTGGACTATATCGGAGAAGGGAGATCATACATGTATTCGAGTCAAGTGTAATTGTTGATGAAATATACTGCAGTTAATATTTAGATAGTTAATATGTGCAATAGTGTAAAAGTGTATATAGTGTATATGGTGTGGATAGAATTTGAGAGTTTTTTAATATAATTTTTTGTTGCTGTGCTGCTGTAAACCTGGAATTTCCCCTAGTGGGACTAATAAAGGAATATCTTATCTTATCTTAACCCCCCCCCAGTCTGTTTACAATTTATTATTTATATTACTAGGACTCCAAGTAGATGTTAACTTGTCATTAAGGAAGCAAAAGTAATGTGTTATGTGTAGAATGTGAGAAGGGGGTGGGGTTTAATAAGTTTTATTCTTCACATTCCTTTTTGAGCAGTACATTTTGAACTTATTTTATTATTACAAGTGTACATGGCAATTGCTATGTCGTCTTGATCATCGTTATTTATTAATGTATTGTTCTGCCATTAGTTCCTTGTACACAAAAAGTGCCTCATTTTTCTTCTGTTCAAAACAAATAAATAAATAAAAAAAAGCCTCCTCATTTCTAAACTACAAATCATCAGATCAAACAATTGCACATGAACGTCTTTGCCAATGACTGAAAGAAGAGTAGATCTGTCATGCTCATCGGAAAGGAAATTAGTTTGAATGGTCCAAGAACAAAGATCTGACAAAAGACAGAACTTGCATCAACTGGAACTGAAACACCAGTGACACGATCTAGAGCAGGGGTGTCAAAAACTAATTTTAGTTCAGGGGCCACATTCAGCCTAATATGGTATAAAATGGGCCACACCAGAAAAATAATATAAACAATAGGGTGAAAATGTATAAATAATGACAACTCTGAACATTTCTCTATGTTTTTGAGGGGGAAAAAAGTCATATTCCACAATGAAAATGTTTATATTTTCGAACTGTACATGAACATAACATGAAAATATTAACCTGAAAATTCTTGAGAAAAGTGCAAAAAAATAAGTACACATAAGTTCATAATTTATACATGTGCATCACAAATTAAAGATAACAGTGGATTTACAAATACACACATTTAGTAACATTCACAATATTGGTAAAATTCCACATATATTTCAGGTTATTCACCTTTTTTGTAACAGGCTAGTCTTATTTATTTCTTTATTTAGTCTTTTTTTGTACACTAAAAGAAAGAAGAAAATTTGCAGTTTTATTATGAGTATGGTCTGATCTATTTTAGATCGAATTGATGTAAAATGTTTTAACTTCCTTAATTATTAATATTTTCTGTGTAATTTTTCCATTTCACAAATTCAGGGGCCAGATTGGACCATATGGCAGGCCAGATTTGGCCCCCAGGCCTTATGTTTGACACCTATGCTCTAGAGTCTTGAATTGTTTGTCACCGTACAGTAGCTTTACAGGCTGCTGTCCAAGAAAGAAGCTCCAAAATTGACACGTTCAAACTCAAGCAAAGTTTGCAGTTGACCACACAAACAAAGAACAGGAAGATTTTATTGTCAATTGCGGCAAAGTGTGAGTTGTGTGGCTTCAGTGACCAGAAATAGTTTGAAAGACTAAAAAAAAAAAATACTGTTTCAAAAGCAAACTGTGCTGGTGGTAAGATTATTTGGAACTGGAGCATCACACAAAATGGATGAAATAATGAAAAAGGAGGATCTTCAGCATAACCTCTAACCATCCATGGTTGAAACTTGGATAGAATCAGGTGTTACAACACAATAGTAACCTAAAAAACACAACAAACCTGGTTGTGGAATGGATCAAGCAACCTAGCATTACACTTCTCGAAAGTCCTGACCTGAACCATATTAAAAATGTGAGGAATAAAAGTAATATTTGTGCCAGAAAAGCAACAAATTTAATAACATTCTGTCAAAAAAAAAAAGGGTGGTTAAATAATCAACCAGAAATCTGCCAAATGCTTGCTGGCTTCCAAAGTCATTTGACAGGGGTGTTTTTCTTGGATTTTTTTCTGCTTTCAAAGTTGAATGTTGTACAGTGTGAACCAACCTCTGAAGAAAGAACAAATCACAAAGGAACCACACAAACCCATTAAGCTCTTGACAATTATGTCCATAAGGATAGTATATAAACATCCAACTACAATTGCACTCTTGAAACAGAATTTGCAGAAATTTAGACATTTTATGCAATACTTTAGAATACACATTTTGCATCAATAATGATTAAAACTGTCAGATATGTTTTAAGTGTAGCTCATATAACATTAATGAAATGTATGTGCCTGCCAACTCCAGTATATGAATGACGGCGTGTTGACAAATGTGGAGGATGAAAACAATCACAAGTTATAATACCACACCTCTGTTGATTCTGTTAATTGAGTTTATGACACAGACATGAGTTAACCAGAAAAAAGGCAGCAAATGAGGTCAGAACACTAGAACATATCAGTGTTACTCCTGTCTACAGGAAAACATCAGCTTCAGGTTTCAATATGTAATTTATACATGTGTGATACATGTAATTTATACAGCATATAATAGTACACTTAATATGTTGCCTCATGGCTATTAGATTTGGCCTATGTTGTAAACAGATAGATAGAACATGTTATTCTTATTCAGAATTTTTTTCTCCACAAATGTACTTTAATCCTTTAACCCCTGATGCGTCAGCGATGACGCGTTCTGAAAGGATGGTTGAGTTTCAACATTCCGAAAAAAAATACAGTTTTTTACTGTGATTTTACCTAGTTTTGTTCTTGGACCTGATATCCAAGAACATTTTTTTTTTAGATAAACAGGTGTCAAAAAGCAACTGATTTAAAAAAAGAAAAAGCGTTCACTGCAGAGCGTCTGAATGTCCAGATGGGTTATATCTGATGAGCATGAAAAGATAACAAACTGCATTTTACATCAATTATTTACATGTATTGATAGGATTAATGGATCAACAGATATTAAACATTTTATATCATTCTGCTTTGGTCGGTTGGTGTTTGGGTCTTTATAGATTAATTGGTCAATATACTATAAATCATCCATATGAGTGAATGTTAGAGTGAATAGTTTTTCATCAGTATATACTGTATCAGTCCTGTGATGAACTCATGATGCACCCTGTGTTCATCTGTTGTCAGATGGGATAGGCTCCAACCTCACTCTGACCTCCAAGAGGATTAAGTGGATTGGAAAATAAATAGAAGAATGAATAGCAGTAATAATGCTGTCTTCCAGTGTTATCAACAAGATGATCCTTTCCATTTGGGAATTTGAAAGCACTTTTGTTATCGCAGCAAAATGAAAAATGCTGACAGATGACCAAGGAATATACAAAACAATACTTCAATACATTTATCATGACCTGCTACTTGGGTAGAACACCGCTGGATGTGTTCATTCATTTGCTACAGCACTTTTTTTCTGCCCCAAAATTGTGTATGTAGCATCCCTGTCTGAATGATGGTCATATTAACTGATGGTTCATAGTGTTTTATTTTTGCTAACTTTATTCAATCATGAACTCAACATAAGAGTACAAACAAAAGAAACAAAACAAAACTATCACCTTTTAAACCAATTTTGATAATTTATTCAAAATAAAATCGTGTATTTTTTTTTTTACTATAATCATGAAAATCACAATAACCAACTACGTAGATAGGCTAACGTTAATTAACGTTTATGCTAGCAAAAAACATCGCGCTAATATTACCCTTAAAAAACTATAAAAGGTAATACAATTTGAACTTGGTCTGAAACCTTACATTTAATTAAACAATTACGAAACTTGTGCCATGTCAGTCAGTTTATTCAGTTTATTCCTGTATATTCTTACGCGGAAGGCGCTTTCAAAATAAAACTTCCCGTTCTGGCGTTTAACATAAGTAATGAAATAATAACAGTAAATGAAATAAAAAAAAAGTATGTGCATAAACAGAACAATCACATTAAATGTAATTTACAGTGTATGCTATAAATGTGCACAAATTAATCCAATCATAATCTAACAGCAGCAGAGAGTCAATAAAATTATTATCATTCACAATGTATCACTTCTTGCTGTCGGCCATGTTGAAAATTTCAATGTTTATTGTCATTTCAGAAGGTCCTGTATCAAAATTTCTCAATTCTGCCATGAGGGGGTGTTCATGTGCAATTTTCGAGTTCATGACTAATATTTACCATAATTTCTTTAGCATGTGATAGACATTAAAAGAACACTAAAAAAAACCCAATTTGTTGGATGAACATAACACAATTATGAAAATAATTTTCATCTAATTAAAATGGTTTCATTTAACAAGACACAATTTTGTTGAACTAACTAATTGTATGCTGAGTGAACCTAAAGTATTGGTGATATCATTATTTATATACAATATATGGGTCCAAATTAAGTTGTAAAAGTTCTTTAAACGTATTTATTAAGGACTTTGTTGGCTTGGTCACATTAATAAGTTATCATGTATAAGATGATTATGGATAACTTATTTTGAAAGGGTAGGTGCAGCTACATTTTAAGTGGTACAATAATTAATTATGCTGATTGATTAACACTAAAGTAAGTTTAGTCATTATATTATAACCAGTATCCCTGTTCTTCTCCACCCTTCCTTTCTGTCACAGTTCCTTACTTTAAGTTTCCCAGAGTAATCAGCGTCCACAGTTGTGCCAAATGTCTTCCACTGATGTGATTGAAGGCATAACCACCTGTTCTGGAAGTCACCATTTTGAAATATCATGACTCATTGTGGTCTTACTCATTCTCATTTGGGAATCCTTATAAAGTATTAACTTGATTATTCTCTTACAGATCTATATTACATCAGTGCTGAATTTAGAGTTAAAGTTAAGGTTAGATCTGCATTAAGGTAAGGGCTAAACTAAATGATACCATCTTGTGCTCTGCAGATGGGATTCCTATCTTAAACCCATTAGTCCCCAAGCAGTCTTGTAGTTTTAAGAATTTTACATGTCATGCTAAAACAGATTTAATAATGTTCAACCACTCGACATGAATTAATATAAATAGAAGCTACATATTATACTTGTGTTGTTAAAATGGACACCCACGTTGCTTTCTTTTAAGTGTGTCCAGTAACTGCACACATTTGGAGTCATCGTGTGGATGAAGCTCATTTTCATTAGATTGACATGTTTGGAATTAATTCACCTGAGTTGTCTTGTAACCATGTTAAATAGACATTGTAGTGTGAACAAATATGTTTCATTAATATAATGTAAACCTATTTTTAGTTTATTGTTTTAACACACGCCCTGGTTTTTTTTTCATTTTACTTTTTGAAGTGAACAACAGTGGTATTCACAGTGAAAAAGATCCACATCAACAAGTAAAAGGTGTAGATTTCCTTCTTTCCTTCAGTAAAAGTGTGTAGTTATTAAAATTATTTTATTCACGTCTCATCATCTGAACCCACTTTATTCTCACTAGAAACATGGGGGTCACTGGGGGTCAAATCCAGCTACAATGGGTGAAGGCGGGGTACACCCTGTATGAGTCTCCAGTTCATCTCAGGGCTGAACATATATAGACAAACAATCACCTATGGACAATTTAGATTAACCAATTAGTGCATGTGTTTGGATGGTGGGAGGAAACTGGAGTACCTGGAGAAAACCCACACAGACACAGGGAGAACATGCAAACTCCACACAGAAAGGTCTGGTGTGGGAATCGAACCAGGGACCTTCTTGCTGTGAGGCATGCATCCTAACCACTAAAATATCATGTGTTATTGTCTGATTGGCTCTTCTTCATGTCAATCAAACAACTGACAGAATGGGTAAAGCAGTGTAAAGTAAATATATAATCCTATATTTACAGTACATAATTCTTGTCATTTTTCTACACATTTCTTCTTAGTGTGATGACAGAGACCGTTGTTTGGTCTGTACATTGTTCATCCATTCATTTCAGAATTGTGGTAGCAACAAACTTTTCAAAAATGAAGTATCAGCACAAGAAAAAGGAAACATGAGGCCAACAAAATAGAAAAAAAAAATCACTGTTTGTAGCAGCACTGACACGAATACTCAAGTAGAATAATGATGTGCAGCTGGAGATTATAGTCAGACCTCTCACATATACATCTTCATTGTGTTCCCATGATTAAGCCTCCAGCTGACGGGAAATTTCAATTGACTTGATGTTTTAACGTTAATATGAATCACAAGGCAATGTGCGGTCTATTTTCCTGATTGTTCTGCAGAAAGAAAAAGCTTTGATGATACAATCACTCATTCAGCAATAGTCAGATGGACACACTAAAATGTATGCAAATCAGATGCTGGAACTTAAACTGTGTCATGTGACAGTACTAACTCATCACCTCACAGGCCAAATGCTACAAGCTAACAGTTTTGATGAAAGATATTCCATCTGGGGTAACTCTTGCCATAATAACCACTACACACACACATACTATTCTCTGAGCACAGTCACTAAATGCATCTTCTTGATGATCCAAACAGGAAAGATCATGATTATAAATACATGACAATTACTTATGAAGCAACTGCAAGTCCAGTCCAATGAATACGCCTTCTGAAACACATACCAGGAATGTTTTTTTTTTTTTTTTTTAAACAACAAAGACAGAAACAGCTGAGAAGCTGATTGTGAAATTGCAATGATCACAGAAAAATGTTGATGTGAAACTTAGGTTAACAACTTCCAAGAAAAACTGTTAATTAGCCTTTCAGAATTGTTAACTGACATAATTAACACAATGCCAGAAAGGACTCATTGTCCCTTTTATTTATTTATAGAACTTATAAAGCATAAAACACAAATGCCTTTCTAATAAAATTAGTTGCACAAAATTACCACAGATCATGAGATTGTTGCAGACTCCAAATATACTCTTCTATATACAAACATTTCACTATTGACTTAATTACATTCAGCACATTTATTAATGTTTATGCAGGTTTCTCAAGTTACAACAAACCTATAATTAAAGTTTTAAGTACCATATAGAAATTTATCTTTACACTTCCAGGTGAAAAGTTACTAAGTACAAGTATTTCCTTTACTGTACTTAAGTAGATTTTTTTTTAGGTATCTGTACTTTACTTGAGTATTTATTTTTCTGCCAACTTTGTACTTTTACTCCCTACATTTCTGCAGAAATATCTTTACATTCTCAGAATAAATGTGTTACTTTTTCAAACTAAACAGATGTGACAGTATGAAAAATAAGTCACTTCAGAGAGAAACTGTGACTTTAAATATTATAGTTTTTATAGTTTCATGTCTATTATCTCACAATTTTGACTTTTTATTTCACAATTTTTACATTTTATCTTAAAATTATGCCTTTTTAAAATCTCATATTAAATTTTTTTAAATCTCATGATGACTTTTTTTTTTTATCTCAATTGTTACTTTTTTTCCACATTTTTGCTAAATTTCCTGCTCATATCCACAAAACTGAGTAACTGTGACCTGATCAAACACATTATCTACACAGTAACTCACTTTTTAAGGCTTTAGAGATACTTTTGAAACTTTTCAGATTTTTCCTGGTTAAATAAGTATTATTGCATTCATGGCAAGAACTATTTGTTTGACTTTTGACTTTTATACTTTATTACAATTCAGAAAATTAACTTTTACTTAAGTAAAGGAAATAATCAGTACATCTACAGTACTTTTAGGTCTATGCCAGTTCCTTGATCAGGAGAATTAACTATTGTTATTTTGTGAATATTTATTAGTTTCTGTTGATGTTGTTGCTTATTTTTTGTTTATTTTCTTCAATTGTGTTCTGTTAGTGTCTTACTTTGTTTATGTTACATATTATTTTCTTACTTTAATATTAATTTTTCTTCATTTTACTGATCACTTTGGCAATTTTTGTTCATTTTGTTGCTTATTTAATTTATTTATTTTACTGTGGAATTGCTTAAGTGTCAGTAGTTAAAGGGTTAAACTAGCATACACGTTCTTGACAGCTGGGGAAGACAGAGGACCCGTAAAGAACATGCAAACTCCACACAGAAATTCAATTTTACATTACAAATTAGAGTTCTAAGTTTGACAACACTTAGCTTACTTTAGCTAACTGGCCACTTTGACCTTTGACCTCTATCCACCAGTCCTTGTGTCTAAGTGAACATCTTCACCAAATCTGGGGGAAATTTCCACAAATGTTCCTGATGTATGACATTCATAAGGATGGATACATGTGACGTCACAGCTACCTTAACTAAAATCTTTATTCTCAACTTTGAGATGTTCTGTTAAACCATTTTTGAGATATTACCTTTTTAACATAATGTAGAACATGTAAAGTGCAACCTAAAGTGAAAGCATCCAAATTAACTATTTGACAGTAGGATACAATCTTCCATTACTGTAACAAACCAAGTAGATACAGATATAATATTGCTATCTGTTAACCCTAACCCCCTTAAACTGGTTGAATATTTTTTTTTCTTGGCATTTTTTAGGAGTAAGGAGGTTAAGCAATCATTCCTGTCTATCTGTCTTTCAGTGGGATTGTATGAAAATAAATACACTGATTTTTATGAAACTTGGTGGAATGGTGTGAAGTTAATAATATTGTGGAGTAAAAAGAAAACTGGACCATTAGCCTTGGTGTCATACTTCCTTTTCTAGCTGTTATTTTGTTTAGTACTATTGCGTCTTTGTCTGTTTTTATTTTCCAGGTAATTAATTTAACTATAAATTAGCGTCCAAATCTGCAGCTAATATGCAAATATATGCATTGTATAGTTTTCTAAAGGTGGTTCAGGTTCCTCATATCCTGTAGAAATCCTTTTAATTACATTATGTGGTGACTTAAGTGCAGGCAGGAGAAAAGAAAGCAAAAAAAAAAAAAAAAAAGAAGGATAGTTAAAAATGACAAGTGAGAAAAAAGCTCCAGCGGTGTGAGAAGTGGGGGCTGTGGAAAGGATATTGCTTTCATGAGGCAAATAGAAAAAGATGTGGTAACGTCAGGCTTGGATGTCTTCACTGGCTCCATTCTCTGTCCTATATCTGAGATGCTGACGTGGTCTTTTGGTGCTTGGGTTTGCAGTTTTATTTCAACCTCTTCATCATCTATCCACCTCTGTTCTTAATGTTTTGTTTAGACTTTCCAAGCCCCACTCCTTCCTCATCTTCTTCCACCCTTCCCTGATGTCCAACTCATCATTGCTCCCTGCAGTCTTTAACTTCACCTACTCTGTATTTCACTCATCTGTATCTTTATCCATGACCTCAATTATACATCACAGTATTTTTCCCTTTTCATCTGTCATTCGTTTTCCTCTTCCCACCCATCGCCCACCACAGATGAGCAGAGCGTCTCATCCCAAATCACCACTCGTCCAGGTTGTAATGGTAAAAGCAGTGAGACAGAAGAGGATAGGAGTAGAGCTCCACCCTAAACCTTTCATGATAGAGCAAAGTGCCAAATGACTGACCACGCTGCTAAATTACTGCCACATCACCTGCAGCTGCAGCTTGAACTGAGCTTTACTAATCTTCCTTAAAGATACTACCACCGACATTTTCTTTGTTCCTCTGGGGTCTTATACATGTCTGTGTTGCTTTAACCCAGTGGTTTTCAAATCCAGTCCTTGTGGCCCAGTGTCCTTTGCATGTTTCAGTTATTTACCTCTTCTATCACACTTAGTTCAATTATTGATCAGCTCTTCAGACGACCTGATAATGATGTAACAGCTTCCAGGTGGGGTGGAAGTGGAAGAAGGAGATATTTTTTCATATTAAATTTTACATTTTTTTTTTTTTACAGTTGCTATTTTTTTTTTTATTTGTGATGTTGTATTGTTTTATTTCTTAATTATTTTTCCTATTTTTTTAATTTTTAAATGTAATTCATTTGATAAATTATTTTTTATTTGTAATTTTTTTCAATTGTGTTATTTCTTAAGTATTTTCACATTTTATGATTTTTAAATGTAATTCATTTTATAAATCATTTTTTATTTGTAATTTTTTTAAATTGTTTGATTTCTTAATTATTTACATATTTTAATATTTTTAAAATGTAATTCATTTTATAAATTATTTTTTATTTGTAATTTTTTTTAATTGTGTTATTTCTTAATTATTTTCACATTTTATTATTTTTAAATGTAATTCATTTTATGCATTATTTTTTATTTGTAATTTTTTGTTTGATTTCTTAATTATTTCCCTTTTTTAAAAAAAAAAAAAAAATGTAATTCATTTTATAAAATATTTTTATTTGTAATTTTTTCAATTGTTTTATTTCTTAATTATTTTAACATTTTATTATTTTTTAAATGTAATTCATTTTATAAATTATTTTTTATTATTTGTAAAAGTATTTGCGTTTATTTAAAAACAAAATGTTTATTTGGCTTATTTTTTTGAAATTATTTTATATTGTTTATTTAAAAAAAAAGAGAGACATCTGAAACATGCAGGACACTGGGGCATGAGGACTGGATTTGAGAACCACTGCTTTAACCCAATCCAAGTATAAACTGTCATTTATTGAACTACGGAGCAGATTGATTGTCACCAGAAGGGTGTGACTGCAAGTGTGTTTATGCTTCTTGATAGGGTTCAACATACTGCATGAGCAGAGCAGGCTGGAGAATGTGTTTCTCACTTATGGTGGTGGCTAACAGGTTACATATGCTGCAGAGGAAGCACAGTGGAAATGTCATATTTAATCTCATTTACATATGCCATTTGGAAAGTCTCTAAACTATGGTCTGAACATGTGTATTCATATGCATGCAAAACCTTGGACTTGTCATTTTTAAGCATTACTTTCTACTGTACTTTTGGATCATTTGTGGCTATAAATCATTTAGCAGCGTCAAAACAACGTTGAGCATAAGCGTTTGTCTCTGCTGCACATGCAACCAGTCATTTGAGTCATCCGCCACACAGACAAGGAACAGACAAAGTTGTTGCTGTGGCTACATAATAATGCTGACACAGGTCTCCGCAAAACATCTGAGCATTAAAGTAAACAGCAGAGAAGAAGAGAAATGCTTAATTGTGGAATGTGTGCGAATCCGAATGCATTACATCAGAACACAAAAGGATGCTTTAAGTACTGATAATGAACATAGGTGATTTATGCTTTAACTGTATGTATCTAATTGCTTTTCTCTTTTCTCATAATTGCCTCATAATACGCTTCATTAAAGTATAAAATGACCTAACTTGGCATTTAGATGACACTGTTTACCCAAAAACAGCTGTATAAATACATGTGTTAACATTCCAATGTAGTCTGAACTGTGGGAAAATGAGGATAAAAGCAAGCAGAGGTGGAAAAAGAAGAATATTGAATGAATCATGAGGGATGTGAAAAGAGCGCCATCTTGTGAGGACTTTACATAGTTGTCATTCAATGTGATGCAAAGAAGGATGGTTGTTATAATCCAGCAGATGGCGTTGTACTCCCTCCACGGTGCAGTAAGTGAGACCTTTGTTAGTGTTATTCAGGGGTTTTCCAGTTTCTACATGAAAGTGCAACAAAAAAGTGGAAAGATGGTGTGAAAAGGGGATCTATCGTATTTTAATGATACAGGAAGTCAGTCAGAAATACAATGCAATATGACAATTTAAAATCAGATTTTTATTCAGCATAGCTTCAGTTATTTTTATAGTACTTATGTGCAAAAACCTACACCATAAAATATGAAATATATATTTGCTACTGTCTACTGTACATCTATTCTATTGTTTTAAATCAGGAGTCTCAAACTCTCCCATGGGCTGGACCAGTAAAATGAAAACATAATAACCTATAAATAATGACAACTCCAAATTTTTGTCATTGTTTTAGTGCAAAAAACCTCCATTAAATTATGAAAATACTTTTAAAAAGTATCCAAACGCAAAAAAGAGTTACATTTCATAAGGAAAATAAGGTCAATTTTAACTATGTTCTGCCTCAATTTATCATTAGTCCATGTGTTTTATTATGTGTCAGTTCTACAAAGACACTAAACTCTTAGTAAGAGAAGCAGAAAATGGTTCAAATTGTGTCTAATTTTCTTTAGACATTTCAGGTTGTTCACATTTGTTCAGGTTTTTCCACATTTTCTTGTTACATAATAGTTTGTAAATGTAAATATTGCCATAATTTAATATTTTTTGCAGTAAAACAATGACAAAAATTTGAAGTTGTCATCATTTATAGGCACAAAAAATAAGAAAACATGGAGTCATTTAATAGGTTATTATGCTCTTATGCTGTTTGAGACCCCTGTTGTAAATAATGTGTGATCTTCATCCCTTTCATACACAGTCACGACACATAATACATAAATATGTCTGCATATTTCTCAATATTGGTGCAGTCGAAATATATCTGACCACAATGTCAAACAGGAAACCAGTCACAGATAGCACTATGAACTTCCTGTTCATTTTGTTGCAGCAGGCATGGCCCTTGGTGCTGCTGGCAGGTCAGCTAGGTGAAGCAACTTCTTAAAATCTAGAAAAATAGCACTTTGGATGCCAGCATTATTGTGCAAATCTATAGGGCTGAACTGAACTTACAAGGGATTTTAGTACAAATAGTTTCCACTGTGTGTTGATTTACTGACAATGTCATTCTAAAAATATTCATGTTACTGTGTATTTCAATTCCTGATTTAAAAATGCATTTAGACATTAGCTAGTTGGGTTATATTTATGTTTTTTTTTGTGGCATTTTGTCTGACTACATTGTCATTTACAATCAGTTATCGCAAGTGGTCATGGTGGACAAATATTGAAACCCTTGTACAGGGCTTTAAGTATTCACAGTACTTGTAGATCTATACAGGTGATACATCTACTGATCTAAATTGCTGTGTCTTAAAGTTAAAGTACTATTTAACTGTTATATTTAGCAGTTAAACTAGTTATTGAGTCTAATTGTTCCTAACAAAGATGTCTGCCCCCCTACAAAAGGTCAAAGGTTAAATCACAGACTCCTAAGATGATTAGCGCTTACAAAGGGGGAAATGGGCCTTTACTACAGTACTACAGACATATATATTTTTTTCCCATCCTTACTGTATGTGTGCTTCTTCTCTTTTTGAACAAAGTTTGGATGAATTCAAGTGCATTTCCTCAATGAAAAGAGAAATGAATGTGGGGAAGTTTAGGAATAAAATGTGTCTTTTGTATGCAAAATATGTTCATACCCAGTGAAATATATGGAAATATGAGATATAAATTATTGAATGAAGCACTAGAATGAAATATTTTACTTGTAATTGTTGTTAGATTTGCCTTTTTTGAGTTTTTTTTTTTTTACAAACCATGCCATGAAGAAAACCAGTATTTACATTAACTTTCAACGTCACTGTCCTGTTTCTTTGTAAGTACAATAATTTTAATGTTAAATGTGTTATTAAAATGTGTTATTAAAGCTCACACAGAGTATTTCTAGGTGTGCGGCAGTATGGCTTACAGCACGTCAGAGAATCCCATTAGTGGCTGTGGAAGAGTTTACTGAAGGCTTACACTACTGAGCGCCCTCATCAAGGTTGAGTGGGGTCATCAAAGATATCTTAGTGAGGTCAGGGTTAAAACTGATTGAAACTACTGTGGGGGTTCATGTTTGGATGTATATCGCTTCTGCCACATTAAGCAGAACATCTAATATCTATACTGACAGTATGATTGAATAATAATGTTAATAAATGAATCATTTAGACCACGATAAAAAAAAAAAAAAAAAAAATCTTCATGAAAAAGATGCCAGTTACTGCACATGCTGTTGGTTCATTAATTTAGCAAAAAACTTAAACTTGTTTGAGTGCAATTTTGGACTATTTTGCAACTTTTAAGTGGTTTCTGACCTATTTTATTGGAGCTCTGAGACAATATAATCCAAAACATTTTAGGAGAAAATGTGAGCCAAAGAGCAACTCTGAGGAAAATGTGGGCGGATGGCGCTGGGACACAGTGTGGGAAAAGGATGGATAAAGTAGCTTTAGGGGGAATTTGTATTTTATAATGAATGACAGGAAGTTAATATTAGATGCAGGCATTTTTCACTCATGAGTAAGATACCTTGGGTGTAGCTAAGATAATTTCAAGCATTAGCAAGGAGGCTTGACCTGGAGGTGTTGATCCAGAAGGGTTTGCACATACTGGTTATCAGCAGCATCACTAGTGCTGGGGGGTAAGACCAACAAAAAAAAACAGACCGAGACAAGATAAGATATACAGCATGGGCTCTATAGCAATGAAGACTGTAAAATAATTGTATAAGAACATGACTGTTGTAGTCTGACATGGCCAAAGTAATGACTTTTACATATTAAAAAGTCACAAACTTCCCATGTATGTATTTCTAATTACACCCCAAGGAGATGACATTTCAAATGCATGCAGACATTGCGACAATGCAAAGTTTACACAGTGCTATTTCATTTGCAACTGTGTAATCAGTCAAAGTTAACACTCTTAAAGTGACAGGCAAGCATTTTTTTTTTACAAGTCATTTTTCCTAGAAGTCAAGCCTGGTGTGAAGGAGTAGGTTTTATGATGACACCAGAAAACATAAACCAATTTATTTTCCTTTCATTCTTCCTATATTCTTTTATATCTATCATTTTATCTGACTTATCTGTTTCATCATTGTTTATCTAAAGCAAAAGTATCACTTAAATAAAGAATAATAATTTGTCACATTATGGTCTGTCCCCTTTATTTCGTACAAAAATAGGTTTTTCCAACATTACTCAATATATGGTAACCACTTTATAGTTTGCAGCACACTTAACTAGACAACAAAACCAAGATAAGACTGAGCATAACGTAATGAAACGTACTATAATACTTACTAGTAGAAACTTGACCTTGTCACAGTTAGATTTCAATGAGAGGTTAAGTAATTATTGTGTTATAAAGTTAGATAAAAGCTGTTAATAGCAGTTCAATGTCAATGCACTAATACATAGAGCACTGTTGTATATACAAAACAATACAAAACATTTTTGCTTTGGCATAAAGTAAATAGTTGACTACTTGTATGAGTACCGTAATACATATAAATGTCTATCAACATGATGCTTTTTTGTAAGTCTAAAGTGAAAAAAATGCATGTAAGGACAATGGAATTCAATGCCAGATCTTTTTTTTCGTCCAAATCAAAGGTGTCCAGACAAAAGAAGAAGAACAGGTTTAGAAGAGGAGAGGTGGAGGAATTGAGGAAGAGAGGTGATGCACGTTCACTAACGGGCTCACTGTAATCTCTTAATGAACTTTCACGAGTAGGAATGGTAAAAAAGGGGTTGCGTATAGGATGAGCAAAAAAAAGGAGAAGAGTGGAATTGGATGAAGGGAGGGAATAAGATTACGATCAATCAACAGAGGTTCAGAAGGTGACAACTTGTGAGATCACAATGAGTACAACTAACGGTGTGATTCTCACTTCTTTTTTAGGTGCTAGTTTCATTTGCTAGTTCCGTTCACAGTCTTAAGTATAACAGGGCTGGTCCGCACACTGGGGTGAAATCATTTTACTCATTCATATATAATAACATGCTGAAAACCCACAGTTGCACAAACCTTATAGGAGGTCACAACCCCACAAAACCATCTCAAATTAATGTTCACATTTACATCGAGTATGCCAAGACATGCATGCACGTACGCCAATTTGTTTCCATATGTGGCAATTGGTTTGGCAGGCTGACATGGGGTCTATCTGAAATCCCCTTGTCAATCCTCTGATGTCGTCAGACATTGGAAACCAAGCTGGTGTCATCCACTTGGGATGTCAAAGGTCAAGTAAGTAGATGCTCCTGGGTAAGTATTCCAAGCAGTAAGCCTGAGTCTCTTGGTGAATGGGAAAAGTGAGGAGTGTGACTGTCTTGTCATGACCTGCATATGTGCACTCTATTCAAACTGTAGCAGAAATAATACATGTAATAATAAATGTGTTGTTTGGGTGAAATGTACTATGATCATTTTTCAATGTGGTTGCCTTCTCATAACATGCACAACTTTCTTGCTAGTGTTTTGGAAAAAAAAGGAAAAGAAATTAAACGCAGCCTGAAATAACCCTGTTTTTTTTTTTTTACATTAAATGATGAGATGTGATAACATCAAATGTAGCTGCATAAACTTGACCTGCATAGTTCAAGCTGTACTTTCACAGGCCAACTCAGTGACAGGGCTTTGAAGAACTACACAGCATAATTCTCACTGCATGTATTTGTGGCTTTTAACAGATGAAGTCCTATTAGATATTGTACAGATATACAAATAACTATACAGATGAATATGCATACATTGCATTCATAAAACTCATACCAACTACAATCCTGAACCTAAAAATGATGGCGAGGCTTCTGAACTTTGCTCAATGAATAACAAAAACTTCATCTTCTTCCATAAATGTCACTACAGTACATGGAGAGCAGCAGTATGGCATTGATTTAAAATAAAATGGCAATAAACATAAATTATGAAGCACTTTGCTTAGATTAAAAACATGTGAATAAAATGAAGTTCATGAAAAATAAACCATCACAAAAAGCACATCATCTGCTGAGATGTGCATCTGTGTATTTCTGCGCATGCCCATGTCTGTCTATGTGTCCATGTGTGTGTCACTGCACATAAAGGGTAATCTGCAGTAAGCTGTATTACGGACTCGCCTGCAGTGACGCAGGTACACCCTCCAAGCTCTGCCCTGATAGATTCTCCATGACAACTAACTGGATGGGACAGTTGGGTCTATGCCTTACATATGGATAGCTTTTCAAGCATCATAAATGTTCAACAAATCTAGACATTTTAACCCAAACACCCACTGTCGACCTAAAGTACTTATCTAAACAGTGAATCCACTAATCCTATCAATCCATGTAAATAATTGGGCTAAAATGTGGTTTGTCATCTTTTTTATGGTCATCAGATATGACCTATTTGGACATTCAGAGGCTCTGTAGTTACCATGGAAACACTGTCATGTTCTACAACATTGACTCACCAGTAAAAACCCATGGAGTTGGACCAATGACCATTTATGGACGCACTTGTTTTATGTTCAGTTAATGGACACCTCTTACTGAGAAAAAAGTCACTTTATTTCCTTCAATTTCTACTCTTTTATATAATAACTTTTAAATTTACTCTGAGCTTTAATGAACATCTACACGATCAGTCAATTGATCTATCATCTATCAGTCTATCTATCTATCTATCTATCTATCTATCTATCTATCTATCTATCTATCTATCTATCTATCTATCTATCTATCTATCTATCTATCTATCTATCTATCTATCTATCTATCTATCTATCTATCTATCTATCTATCTATCTACTCTGTGTGAGTGGTAAGTAGCTATAGGAGTGAAATTATTTAATTTCTGAAGTTTTATTAGAAGGAAAATCTACATGCAATTTATTGTGAAATAAAAGTAAAGCTATAAATTCGAGCCACATTATCTGTTGTATTTTCTGACGTTGAAGCATCAACATTGTTATGTGGCACCCCAATACTCAGTTATTGAATTTAACAGCAAACATTAATGAAAATAATAGGTCAAAACCAGACTGGTGATACTGCAGGCTATGTATATTTGAATTATCAAACATGAGGGCGTCCCGGAGATAAAGAGGGTCCTTAATTTTATTTTTTTTAATTTTGGATCAACGTCCAATCTATCTTCTCCCCTTTCCTCGTGACGCCTATCCAAACACGCCTCAGTTTCCAGGCTCACAGACGCAACTTTAGAAGAAGCGGTAGCTCATAGTAGGTGTGAGCTGTCAATCAAACAGTCCCGCCCATTCGTTTCTCAGACGGGAAGCGCTGCTGCTCCGTCAGAACTTCTCCAGCAGCTGTGGAGTGGGACCTATGTCGCATCACGCAGTTTTACGGCCAAAATGTAAAGACCAGCCACCTTTACACCGCTTTCTGAAAGTAGGTGTGCAGTAGAAATTTGGAACAGTCCTAAAAGGATGCGCAAAGTTGGTTTTACGCAGCAAAGACGCGCGGACAGTTGCGCACAAAAGTGAACCAAGAGGAGAGAAGTAAAACTTTTTTTGCGGTGGCTGAAATGTTTTTTTGTTTTTTTTTTTCGGACGTAATGGATGAGTCAGTGAAGCTTCGGGACATAACGAAAAGCTGGCAGTGTGAAGGACAACTTTAAGAGCTGATATAGATTTTCTGGAAGAAGACGGAGCAGAGCGCACAGCGGGGGTAACAGATGCTGAACAGTGACTAAGCCGTACGACTGGAAAGCTCATGAATTGAATTTGTCTGGACTGCAGACTTTATGTAAGAAGTAGGACAAGTATAACACCGCCCAACTTGTTCTTTCCGTCATGCGTAAGGACGCGTTGTCGTAGCGCATCTTGTTATGACCAGTTCTGAACGGTCATTTCTACACCAAGTTGCAGCTAGCTGATGCCACAAACTCCCAAAAAGGAGTTGGTGGAAAACTTTCGCGTTTACATCCTATAGTCTACCTCTTGTGAAGATGGGTGAGAACGTTGAGTGTTCTGCGGCCGACAGCTGTTCGGACGGGGACAGTATCAACCTCAGCGTTCTCAACTGGGAACAAGTGCAGCGGTTAGACTCCATCCTCACCGGCTCCATTCCCATCCACGGACGATGGAGCTTTCCCACTTTGGAGGTGAAGCCACGGGATATAGTTAAAGTGGTTCGGTGCCGCATGGAGGAGAAGCGGATACATGTCCGAGAGGTGCGACTGAACGGGTCTGCGGCCAGTTATGTCCTGCACGAGGACAGCGGTCTGGGATGGAAAGATCTGGACTTGATATTCTGCGCGGATCTGAAGGGAGAGATGGAGTTCCAGACAGTAAAAGATATAGTTCTGGACTCTCTTCTAGACTTCATGCCTGAGGGAGTGAATAAAGAAAAGATCACACCAGTGACCTTAAAGGTATAACATGTGTGCACATTACCTGAAGTTGAATTTGCATTTATTGTAACTCAATGTATTCAAAGAAAGACAACATTGTTCATGACTTCGTTATGCTTTGTCTCCACTGACCTACAGTCACATCCTCTTTGTACCTATTTTATTTGACCAGATACATTTTGAAAAACTTAAAAGCATTTAAAAAAAAACAAAACCCAAAACCCTCTGCTCTGAATTTGCTCAATCAGTGGCAGAGATTTAAGCCTTCAAATAGTAAAAAGGTTGGTTTCCAATTCAAAGAGGATTCTGTCTAATCCAATTGGAGTCGGATCCACATTAATCAGTCAGCCTCAGTTACCTGGATACAGAGGAGTACCCAGGCTACTAATGGTCATGCAGCAGATGTGATCTGCAAAACAGCCCTTTAAAAAAAAGCAAATGAAGATTTTATCTCATGCCTCGAGCATCCTTTGTTTTTGTTTTTTGCAACCTGCTTTTGTTTTTAATTGTATTTATTTGGGAACAAATAATGGATGGAAAACTTATTTTAAGCATAGACAAAGACACCTACCTTATAAGGCCAAATGAATAACAGACATTTTTTTGTAATGTACTGGTGCAAGACCCAATGCTTTCAGCTATGAAGGAAGATAAGAGATGACAAGATGGAAAAATATCTGACCTTTGTATTAAAAATATAAATGATTCTGATCTGGTTTAACCTGAATTTGCTTTTATAATGCTGTTATTCTCTTTGTAACAACATATTTAATACTAAGAGCTAATAATAGAGTTCCAATGCCTTCAGTATTGTGTTGAACTTTTGAAAAACAGTTCACATGAATCATCACTGAAAATACCATTGTCAGTTTTTAATGACGTGTGAATTTTCCTTGTGTTCTTTGTAGGAGGCATATGTGCAAAAGATGGTGAAGGTGTGCAATGACTCAGATCGCTGGAGTCTCATCTCACTCTCCAACAATCGTGGTAAGAATGTGGAACTCAAGTTTGTGGATTCCCTTCGGCGGCAGTTTGAGTTCAGCGTGGACTCTTTCCAGATCCGCTTGGACTCACTTCTGCTCTTCTATGAGTGTTCAGAACACCCAATGGCTGCAACTTTCCACCCCACAATTCTTGGGGAAAGTGTCTATGGTGACTTTCCTACAGCCCTCGATCATCTGCGCAAACGCCTCATTTGCACAAGGAGCCCTGAAGAGATTCGAGGTGGTGGTCTACTGAAGTACTGCCACCTTCTGGTTCGGGGTTTTCGTGCCGCATCTGATGCAGAGATGAAACTGCTGCAGCGCTACATGTGTTCGCGGTTCTTCATAGACTTTCCTGATGTGAATGAACAAAGGAGAAAGCTGGAGTCATATCTCCAGAATCACTTTGTGGACCTGGAAGATAGGAAGTATGACTATCTAGCCACGCTGTATAATGTGGTGCAGGAGAGCACCGTGTGCCTGATGGGCCACGAGAGACGGCAGACACTCAGCCTCATCTCTTCACTTGCACTGAGGGTCTTGGCTGAACAAAATGCCATCCCCAATGCTGCCAATGTCACCTGCTTCTACCAACCAGCTCCTTATGTGTCAGATGGTAACTTCAGCAACTATTACGTAGCACAGGTTCAGCCTGTGTACTCTTGTCCGCCCTCACCTCCTCACCAATACATTCCACCACATCATCCAATGTATGCCACCTGGTTGCCATGTAATTAAACTTTCTATGTCACCACGCACTTTGTTGTGTACAGGGTTTAATTAGAAACCCTTAAAAAGGATGGCACGTGAGTACTAAGATTCAGGGAAACAGGAGAAGGAAACAGATAAAAGAAGAAAATAAAAGAACGTGAGTAAGGACAATGAACCTGGATCATGGAAGAGAGCCAGAGAAAGGCTTTTCCTTAGGGTAGGGTGCCACAGCAGGAACACAAAGGGAGTGATGCCAGTGAGAAGTCCTGACACATCAATTTTAGTCTTCTTTCATCAGCGCTAAAGTTGATTTCAATGAGCAAATGACAGTTTTCACTGGAGCTTCAGCATCACTAAGAGCATGAAAATCCTATTTCCTGTGGGTGTTATGGCTCGTTTACTAGATGACACAGGACCCTTACGTTTTTGAAGAATACTTTTGAAACTCCACATCATCCAATTACAAACCAAACCAAAACACAGACACCTACAAAAGATGGAGTACAACATCTAGCGTACTTGTGGTATTTGATTGATTCCTGGTCAAATAATGATGACTGTCTGACCTGCACACACTCTCTGTTGCGTAGGACTCTTTTTTTTTTTTTTTTTTTTTTTTTTTTAACAGACAATGCAAAAATGAGGAACTGGATATTGTTTACACACCCAAAGATCTGCTTTGAAACTCTAGTTTATCTGAGAAACAAAGAACAACAAAACAATGCATGCTTTATTTCTGTACAGGAATAATTTTCTTAAGTGCCTAAAGCCTAAAGGGAAGAGATACCTTTGTGATTCTTAAAAGTAGTGAAGCAGTAAATGATGGTACTATTTTAAAGTGATAAGGAATGTATTATCAACAGAGGGCTTAGCTATGCTGAGTGAGGTCTCTTACACTGAGGGAGAATTTGGACCAGCTTTTTTTTTTTTTTGGGGGGGGGGTTCGGACAATGTTTAGTTGACTCTGCTCTTATCTGCACTGCTGTTGGACAAAATGCACATCCTGATTACCAAAGAGGAAGTAACAACATAATCTCATCATCTGTAGAAAGAAAGAGGGGGGGAGGGGTATTACAATTAAAACAATAAATGACATGGTAAATGTAAGAGAAATTCAAAAGAAGAGACTTGGGGAGGTTTGGCAGCTAGAGAAAAGTACACGAGGGAGTTTTAGAGCAAAACTCTTTTTTTTTTTTTTTAATTGCAGCTTATTAGATTTGTGCAAAGCACCAAAAAGCTACAGGAAAATAAATTATATAGTCGTATATGCAGGATGAAATGCAAATTAATCACAAACGGTCTTATGTTAAAAATGCATTTTAGGCTTTATGCTTAAGTGTTCTTGTAGACAATTAAATGCAGACATTATGACATAAATGTTTTTGGATTGTATTTTGAAAAAAAAAAATCGCTCAAATCACACTGGAAACTTTTATATACACATTTAATTTAATTGTCTTTCTTCTTCTAAATCAAATTTTGGCTGTAAGTGAGTGTCCTTTTTTTTTAACATATATTTTAAAAAAAGAAGCATTTTCAAGTATTATGTGTAAATGTATGACAAAATGTATATCCCTTTAAAAGCTAATATGAAAAAAAAAAAGACAAAGAAAGAGATTCAGGAGGGTGAATCAAATACGTATCTATGTTGTTACTGCAAATATCTGCACACCATCCAGCCATCTAAGTAACCAGCTGTTATGTTTGTAAGAAGGGTGGAGGGTGGATTGTGTATGCATGGATGTTGCAGCAGAGCAGGGTTCAGAGACCCAACAGAGAATAATTTGAGAAGCTAGAAAAGCTTCACAGATTATATAAATCCAGTGGATATTGGTCTCTGCATATAGTGGTTTATGTTCTCTGTATAAAAAGATATGTGGGCTTCTTGCACAGTGGACAGCTGTCTCTTCTTACCTTTGAAAAAGTACCAAAGAGGAAGTAATTATAAATGTAAAATATGTAAAGAAAATCTGACAGATGTTTGAACAGCAATAAAACAAGTAGCCTGTGATCTTTTTTTTTTGTTTTGTTTTTTTTTGCGACTGTAACAGTTGTAAATTTCAGTTTTCAAGTGAAAGAGCCTCGGCGTATTCTGTCAAACATGTCAGATCTCCTATTTTTCTATTGATCTCTATTTTTGTACAGTTTGTGTTTGGCTGATATAGTGGGCAGATTCAAAGCTGTGTTGTTGAGTCTTAAGAGTATTTTTGTGGTGTGTGCGACATTGTGTTTTACTCTGGCTGATTAAGAGCAGCACCACGTTGACACGTTGACTATGTCAAGATGCATAACTTGTGTTGATTTTGTGTGCGCTCTGAACTGTTTCATATGGATTTCTTGCTCTAAAGAGATTGTTTCATCGGGGTTTTAACTACCATTCTGTTTGGACTCAGAAATTATGAGCTGATAATTGTGTTCAAGTTGATCAACTTGATAATTAAAAGTGTAAAAGTCCATCAGACAAGAGTTCTCAACATCCTTTTTGTCACATCACCACACACTAACAGCAAGTTTATCTTCATGCCATGGTGCTTTTTAAACATTTACGTACTTGATGTGATGTAATTTGTGTTCATTATTTGAGTTAAGTTTGGGCCTACATTCAGAAAATACCTCAAGTATGTCTTTGGTAAATCAAAATATCAAATTTGATGAATAACAGTCAACTCCTTCATTTACAAGGTGCATTTTTTCCCCCCAAAAAAAGCACCTACGTTTGTTTTTCAGGTGTGTAAGTGCAATGATCAGAGAAACCCTGACACCTCAATTAGTTTAGAGGTTTATAAGGTAAAAAGCTTTGTCTTTTCAATGTGGTGCCTAGGTTTAAGCAGATAAATAATTGATCGGGTCAATGTCCTGTGGGCACAGTTAATGCTACCAGAGATTGGCAGCTGAATATAGCGGACTTTCCCTCGAAGAGACGTCACCAACAAATGCCACTTGGCACCAGTAGCCATCATGGTGTCAATTGCCAGACCTCATTAATTTGCATGTTCAAGTACATGATCAGACCTTATTACCAGCAGAGCCTCGGTCTCCAAACACATTTAGTGACTGGTAGACTGGCTGCAGGTCTGTATCAGTCTAATGTCCAGAGGCCTTAGCCTTCAGATGTCACTTTTCCTGCTGACTATGAGAAAAATAACCAACTCATTGTCTTTTATGCCTAAATTCATCTCTCTCTTTTCAGTTTTCTTGTTACCTTCTTTATTTCTTCCTTTCTTTCATTTCATTTCTCTGACCAATATTTTCCTTTTTAGAGTGGGATTTTTTTGTATTTCTTAAATACACAGCTTCTTTTCTGCCTTTTTTTTTTAACTCTTTCATTTCTTTCCTTGTGTCATTTCCCATATGGACTTCTATAGACCATTTTAAGGAAAGAGAGATGAGCTATGGAGAAGAGAACAGGGCCAGTGTTATCCCCTATTAAGAGGGAGAGAGTGGACACTAAATATAGGCCCCCCTCTCAGCCACTGTAAGGACATTAGCCCATCTGCAGAAAGCTGATTAGCCTTTCTCCATAAGCATGGGCTCAGTGCTCTGGTATGGTTACTGCTGAGAGATTTACTAGCTATTGTACTGTAATACATACCACCCCCCATGTCCCAACATCTTTTAGGTCACTCTCACTGTAAAGGGCAAGAAAAAATTCAGTCCACTTCCTTATCAACAGCTTAAAAGGAACTGAAAATGAGGGATTTGTAGCATTTAGTCTGTTGCACAACAAGAAAAAAGACCTAACCCAATACCATGACAAGCTTAGAAAATATTTAACTCAGAAAGGTAGCGTCTCTGGACAGGTGGGTTGAAGTGTATGTTGTAGATTTTAGTAACGATTCCATTGTCAGGGAATGTTGGAACTAACAAGTTTATAACTTCACTAGATGAAACCACATTTTAGAGAAGTATATATGCATGAAACTGTTGACCAATAAAAGCATTTCATCTTAAACCCAGTTCATGAAAGTAGAAATAAAACCCCTTGTTCCCGTTCTAGTAAGTGTCATCATCTAAAATCCCACAGCAATTACACAAATAAACAGCAGAACTTCAAGAGTGTCTTTATTAAGTTAAAAACTGTGGCCTTGGCATGTGACAAAGAAAACAGTGGGAAATCCACATCTGTTTGAAAACTCAGAGCCATGGACAGCCTTCAAAGGGGAGACTTGTGTTAAGAAAAATACTGCTATTACTTTAAGAACACCCATCAAAGAACTATGAAAAAAAGGATTCCATTGGGATTTATCTTGTCCAAAAAAAGTGCTGACAGGTTTATTTACTGCGGATTTACTTATTCTAACAGTCCGATAGGTTATTGTATCTATCACCGTTCAGAACTCCAGAGACTGATATGTACCCAGGTTCTAGAGGAGGTTAATATCAGCTAATAAAATGTTTTTATTTTGGATATTATATTAGCACTGTGCAGTTCTAATACTAAATCTGTACTCTATAACCATACATACTGCTTTAACAGCCTGCCTTCTCATTAGGTAATAAGTGTATCGTTGTTGCAATAAAACTGATTCAGGTTTCACAACACGTGATCTGCAAAAGGTCAGTGAAAGACTTGATAAAAATGCAGAAATTATGTTGGCAAGATAAACTCAGTTTCATATCAGCTCCACACAATCAAAAAAGGAGAAAGAAAAGAGCAAAGAGTTGAACAGGAAATATGAATATTAGCATCACTAGGTTATCAGTGTGAAGATTTGGGTCAAAGTCACGGATACAAATGCACCCCCCCCCCCCCCCCCCCCCCCCCACACACACACACACACACACACACACACACACACAGGTCCAGTGGGGTTAGGCTGGAGATGAACCAGTTGGTGGAACAGCAGGGCTAACAATCCATCCCACTCAGCCCAACTGAGGTCAAAGGTCAGCAAGTAAATCAAACAAGAGCCAGAAGAGACTGTGAGAAACAAGTGTGTGTATGTGTGTGTGTCTGTATTTGTATATTTGTGCTGTCTGTGTACTTGTGTTACAGCAAAACTTGAGTGAGCCTCTTGTTTTTAGTGTGAGACATCTGTCGACAGTGTTGCTTTGAGAAATCCCAAACAACGGTCATAACAGAAACCCGATCCTGCAGATTATTAAGCAACAGAAAAATAATTCAATTTTCCAAATTAAAAAAAAAAAATACAAAAAATCTATGTGATATCAGATGCCAAATGACTCGATGGCTGTAGCAATAAATCAGATTTGCTCCTAATCTTAAGTGTTTATGCCTGGTAAATAGTTTGGCCAGCTGCATCAGGGCTGGCTCCAGGAAACAGACGGGCTTGTTTCAGTGGAGAAACATGTCATTAACCAACAGTATAAGGCAGACTGGTGAGGTGCAAATGCTGCTTATTGGTTAAAAATCCTTAAATAGACATAGCCTCTTCTAATATATATATATATATATATATATATATATATATATATATATATATATATATATATATATATATATATATATATATATATATATATATATATATATATATATGCTTGTTTGATTTAATGTACAAGCTAATAATGTGATTTTGAACCTTGACCTTTGACCTATACTCAAATGGATCGTTGCATCTGATGTACATTAGCTATATGTATATGTCCATGTAATTTCATGGTGATATGTCAAGTATTCATTGAGTTATAGCATGATATGTCACTGCACACACACACACACACACACACACAGTGATTACAATAATCTCTCTGAACCAATGTTGGGAAAGATTAACAATACAAACATGTTCAAAAGGAGTGGGCCTCTTCTTACTGTATCAACTTTTCTAAGAAAAATCCTCTTCCTCCAAAAGAAAAAGTATATCTGATACAAAAAAACTATCTGTGTTTGCAAATACATTTGAGTTGTATTTTGTTCAACTAAATATTTTCCCTCTGGTTTCAAGGTTATATAACTAAGTACATGAATTTAATATGAAATGGAACCAATCCTTTCACTTTGCTAGAACTTGTTAAAGTATTTGACCAACATTTTCTTATTAAAATAAAACATGAGAAGTTAGTATATGTTTTATATGGAATAGAACTGCCTTTGAATGTAGCCAGTGAGGCTGCTCTTTATATTTTGAACCAAATCAATGTTGTACAAATTGTTGTTTTTTTTTCAATAACCCACATGAGACTCATCTCCTCTCTCCTGCAAAATAACATCTGGTACAATGCTCCCAAACTCACATACCAACTTTATACACACACCAGCCCACACAACTAAGCTTAAGAAGAAGACAACTAGTGTATAGTCAGATTAAGAATAGAAAAAAAGCCTGAATATGATTAAAAAGTAAAATGGTGTGTGGTTGTTTTAGCACATATGTATTACAAAATAAGTGAATGATGACTCTTCAAAACACTACAGCAACAAGACAAGAAAAAAAAAAAACATGACGTGGTAAGTGTTAAAGAGTCAGCGGTAATACATACTTGCACAATCCTGAGAACAAGATCAGAAATTACACTGCAGTAATTATCATCAGTATAGCATGAATGTGATGAAAACAAACATTTATGCTGTAGTTGGTGTGTATTATGTCTGATGTTATCATTTATTTGGCACCAGAGTCAGGTCACTACAATATCACTTGAGGAAAATGTTTTCTTTGAGCTTTTCCCTATATTCTGGTTTTAACACTATGCAGTTTAACCCATAAAGACCCAGTCTCAATTTAACTATTCTCTCTATTTAATCAGAATTTATCGTAATATTACCGCCTCTGTGTGGAATTTTCTTACATAATTTTTTTTTATTATCTTAACTGATCATGTACTTGAATCATCATCCTAAGATTATATTTGACAGTAATTATACCAAAAACAAAAAGGAAGAGAAACGGACTTTTTCAGTAGAATCTATCATTACCTAAATGTAAAATAAGTGTGTCCATCCTCTGTCATTTATCAACCCTTTCATACATAGTGGTCTCCACAGTGGACAGTTGATCAAATGTGTTCTCTTCATAGATTTTATACTTTTCGTTTCATATCAGCCAGCATATTAAACACTTCTGCATCATCCTGTACGCTGCAATTCAAACTATTACTGTTACTTTTGTACATTAAACCTGATCTGCTGTAACATGTTTCGGTATAAAATAAAATGTTAATTGTTATTAGACTTTAATATCTTCATAATGTGAGTAATAACTAGTGTTAAAGGAGTCGTTCCATGGTTATTTCATTAATATTGCTGTGTTCTCCATTGTTATTGAATACATTGTGTGTTGGTTCTATTTAAAAAAAAAAACAAAAAAATTGTTTTGTTTCCAGCTGGTTTTGGAGGGTAGAAAAATGACTTGAGGTCAAACAACAGAGTTTATCAGTACTTCCTCATACATGTCCATGACGCGATGGCGAAGTGTCTCTGATTGGCTCAGAATGCGTGAAGGAACACTCCCCCCCTCCCATCTGGCTCTGTGTGTGTTTACCATCCCAGAGTAACATCCAGCTAGGTTTTGTGCTGTTGCTTGTTCTGAAAACGCACAGAGAGCACATGAACCAGTTTGTTCCGCCATTTTTGTCAAGTTTGTGCAGCAGCTACTGTGGCGCCGTCTTCTCTTGTAGATGCTAATGCTAATGCTACTTCAGATTCGCTGCATTGGGGGACGGGCTTTACCCCACGTGGGTGACACCAATGTCCTTCTGACGTGTAGTGGACAGACTTTTCTGAGTGGCTCATTTCTCTGTGTTATTTTCTATGAAAAGAAGCGTGGAAAAGTGGTTTTCAGTGGAATGACACTTTTAAATTATGTTAAAATGTAAGAAAGCATCAGGTTATCAGCATTAAAAGTTTTTATTTTATAGTTTTCACACAGTATATCAGTAAATACAAATTTATTTTACTTTAAATTAAATGCATGATGTTCAGCTGTGTGGACTCCATTAAGAATAGGTTAAAAAATTCAATCACATTCTTTTTTCCATGCCTAAAGAGGAATACTAACACTTAGCAAAAAAGTTTTGTCATGGCTTTTATTGGTGGATCAGTGATGTTGAAGATGATGGTGTTTCCACTTTCACTACGGAGCATCAGAATGTCCAAATGAGTCATATCTGATGGCCATGAAAAGATTAAAAACCACATTTTATACCAATTATTTACATGTTTGGATAAGATTAGTGGCTCTAAGGTTATTAAACATTTGAGATTTTGGTAAATATTTGGGTCTTTCTATATTTAGATGTGTTTTTTTATGTGGAAACACTCAAACCATTGATGGATCCTTATGGAGTAAGACAACTGTCAATATATTTGTGTCCATAGATTGGATACCACTGCGTATTTGTCTGTAGTTATGCATAACATTAATATTTGTGAATTCTCATCAGAATATGGATGGGAAAATTATGACTTCAAAAATTACAAGTACAACTTCAAAACGTTACAGCTAGCCTTTTTTTTTGGGGTATGAATACAACTTCCCACAAGTGACTCCACTGTCAAAATATGTCATCACCACATCCACAGGCCTGTGGATGTGGTAAAGTTTGAACTTGTACAACTTGTCTGCTTATTACTGCCTGAAGAACATCGCTAGAATCAAGGGTTTTCTGTCCAAACCAGACACAGAAAAACTCATTCATGCATTCATTTTCAGTAAATTAGATTATTATCATGGTGTCTTCATTGGTCAAAACAAAAAATCAATCAGGCAGCTATAGCTGATCCAAAACGCTGCTGCCAGAGTCCTGACCAATACCAGGAAACTGAACCACATCACATCGGTCCTCAAATCCTTAAATTATCTTCCTGTGGGTCAAAGGATAGATTTCAAAATCTTACTCCTGGTCTATAAAGAACTAAACAACCTTGGACCCAAATACATCTTAGACCTGCTGGTTCCCTATGAAGCATCCAGAACCCTGAGGTCATAGGTCATCAGGCACAGGTTTACTGTGTGTTCTCAAAATCAGAACCAAACAAAGTGAAGCATCATTCAGTTGTTCTGCCCCTCACCTGTGGAACAAACTACCTAAATACCTGAGGTCTGAGAAAAACTGTCAGTTCATTTAAATCAGCCCTGAAAACATTACTATTTACTGGAGCTTTTACTTCAATTTTAATTGTTCTTTAAATGTTTTTATGTCTCTTAATTGTCTTTTAATGCATCTTAACCCTTGTGCGGTCCTTCGGGTCAAAGAGACCCGGTGGCTCACAAATGTACCTTTTTATACGTACTGTAGGATGCCATTGCTTACTACTGAAAACAGTAATATATCCTTGGGGGGTGGGGGTGATGAGTCTATGGAACTGAACTTTGGAATCTGGGTTTTTAAGACCCGATTGTAGGACACAGCCAGTGTGCCTTTTACGAAGGACCACACAAGGGTTAATCATTTTATATGTTTTGTGTAAAGCACCTTGAATTGTCCTGTACACAAAATGTGCTATACAAATAAATGTGCCTTGTCTTGTCATTTTTAAAGTCATAATTTTTCCATCCATATTCTGATTTTACGCACAACTGGACTCATTTGAGAATTCACAAATATTTATTTTATGCACAACTACAGACAAATCTATAGACACAAATATATTGACAGTTATCTTACTCCATAGTTCCTCACCTGTCAAGGCTGAAATTGTAGGTAGGTCAGGACATAGGTTTAGGTTTAATCCTAGACTCAGAATTAGGATTAAAGGCTAAAGCTGGTCATCGAAGGAGCCTGTGACAGTTCCAACAAAGTCTGCTGAATGTGTGTGTTTTTTGTACGCATCTCTTTGTGTGAACACATCTGCCTGTTTCTGTTTACTGCACCCAAGGAGGTACTGAAAAGCTGTGATGGATTTGCCCCAGATGGTGAGACAGCAGAAACAGAAAGCAAGCCTGAGAAAATATCAGCATGTTTTCGAGCTATCCTTACCTGGCACTTTATGTGTGTGTGTGTGTGTGTGTGTGTGCGCATGTTTATGTATGTTCTGTTGGGAACAATGATAAATTAGTTGGATTCAGGATGACTGAGGCAACAAAAACAGATTTACTCGACCAGTGAGGTTTGCATTAGAAAAAGCTAAAGATAATTTATTTGGTGTTACAATTAATCACTTAATGAATCATTGAAATGGATATTAAACTGTCCTGTTTAAAGTGTGCTGTCATGCAGGAGCCAGTCATGCAAATATGTTTATTATTAAAATGCCACATATAGATACCTATGCCTTTACTAATATTTCATATTTTTAATGATCTTTCATTTATGAACATATTTTATGAGTGGTCCAGAGCTGTTGTAGGAATTGTATGCACTTAGTTTGCTGTAGTTCTGTTAGTATTCATGGCTAAATAATTGTATATGTCATTACTTGGACACAATTATGAGTGTAAAAACCCACACTTTATGGTTTGTTGACATGAAGACTGACACAGCTTGTGGCAGAGTGCACATTGATCATGTTTACGATTTGCGTGATTTAAACACTTTTCTCAAATTGCAAATGTTTTGTGGATTTACACAAGCCTCATCTTAAAATAAAACATGCTCAGATAAGAAAACCAAATGTTATGTGTAATGTTCAACACACTGACTTGCATTTTTCTCCAATAAAATTAACAGCAATCTGAACCAGGCCTTTATTTTCCACCTATATAGCTCACTAAGTGTTTATCTAGTGCTAAATTTAAATTGCAAAGGTGCTAATTTGTGCAGGCCTCTCATTGCAGTGTTGTGTGTGTGTGTGTGTGTGTGTGTGTGTGTGTGTGTGTGTGTGTGTGTGTGTGTGTAAATGTGTGTTTATAGAGTAGCTGTGTGTTTAAGCCACACAAGTGCCAGTTGTGCACTCACATCCTGGTAAAAGCGTTATTGCTTTCCTCTGAGGTCCATCCCAGCCGCCTGCTTACACGCCTGTTCTTACCTGGGATCTAATGATAGTCATTATCACATTGTAATAGCAAACACACCTGCCAGCTCACTGCTCATGCCAAAAACACACCTGCATATGGTTAAGTATAGCTCTGTCGCTTTATACAGTAGGAAAACGGAAAGTTATAACTGGCTTTAAGAAATGACTAAGTCTGCACGGGAATGTGGTCCAACTTTATGGCATCATATATCAACACATCAATGCATCTGTACGATGATGATAATTTATCACTTCCTGAATATACATATAAATATATTTTCAAAAAGAGCTTATGGGAGAGGAAATATTTTAGTGTTGCTTTCAGTGTGCTCAAAGGATTTATGTGTAATAAATCAGTCTCTCCAGGATGTCGCAGGCCTTTTTTGAGATTGTTGTGGCCTAAAATGTCTGATGTTGCATGAGCTATTTTGAAAAATTGCGATGAAAGTTGCAGTGATTTTTAGTGTTTTGTTGTGGGAGGAAGTGAACGTTGCGATAAATAGCTGCAATTTTTCTTTTGGTTATCACAATTAAGTAATATTTCAAATATTTAGTTACTAGAAAATTGTTTCAAAGTCACTGTGATATGGTCCTCAAAACTACCTTTTACCGAGATGGCAAATAAACGGTTACGAGGATTACAAAAATGCAACAAAATATGTGTTTGGTTTTTTTTTTTAAATGCACCTGTTGGTTCAAAGGTTAAAGTTCATATGACCTCATAACACTACAAGAAGTTGTAAAACATAATATAAATGTCTCAGCCAGTCCAAAAAAAAAAAACATTATTACTGTACTTGTACTGTGTAGTAGAGGCAGTTTCTCTTGACAAAACTAGAACACTGAGATATTAAGACAACCTTTCAAATATGGCAAAAAAATATTACCTGGATGACAAAAATGCAGCAAAAAAAAACCCACTCTTCCAAATGCATCTCTTGGTACTACGGCATCATTTTAGTCTTCAAATGCGAACTGCTAGCTGCGCACATGTTGCTTCGTACTGTAAGCTAAACAGGAAAAGACGGAAGGAGCCGCTCAAGACGTCGCAAATGATTGGTCACACTTTGTGGGAAAGTCATGGTGATTGGTTAAAATTGCAACATCGCTCTGAATTCACAGGGATTGGCTGAATTTGCAAAAATTGGAGGGTCTGATTAATCTCAGGGGCTGTCTTAAGTCACAAAAGCAAGTAAATGTCTTGAGGATTTGTATATTATTAGTCACTGGTCAAAAGCAAAGCCATGAAGAGTCTGAAAAGTCTTGGGTTTGATGCTTCCAGTTTACACAGCATGTTCCCAACCAGAAAAATTCAAAATAAACTATACCAAAGCCTTTCAATCTGACACTACTGTTCATTTTTCATCACATTCAGCTGTTGCAGCAAATATGACAATAATAACAGTACTCATAATGTGGTTCGAAACTGAGTGTTAGCAACATATTTGGGAATATCCATTTGACGGCATTGACCTAGGAATGCTTTTAACTTGTGAAGCAGGTTTAGCTTTGACAACTGGATCAAACTAGAATATAACTTTGGATGTCATCAGTTTATACCTAGGTTACCCCGACATGTGTTTATATCTTCACTGGAGTCATGACCCTGATCAGTTAAGTCCTGCTGACTCCCATTCAAAGTGCTGTTCTTTCCTCGGAGCTTTGTCCAGCTGTGTATTATTTGTGTATCTTTGTCTGGAAAATGACACCTGTATCTTTACTTTGAGCTGCCAGAGGAAAGCCATGCACATATCTGAGACGTCAGAACACTTTCATGTGACACAAATGGGTTTGTTTAATTGTAATAACCAATCTGATGTGAAATAGTATTGGAAACAGAGGCCACACAGAAAGATGCATTTGGACGTTGTGGTATTTATTGCAGCAGTTTTATGTGCATGCAATGATTTGTGCATTGTGTGTCATTATATAAAGTTAAAAAGACAAATGTTTTAACTTTGCAAATGAGGCACAAAAGACATGGAGTCTCTGACAGAGTGCTGCCATGTGTGGAAACTTTATGAAGTTCAAACTTTCTCATACAGAGCAATGCTCATCTTATACCTCCTGGGCACTGTGGCTCTTTTGGCGTCTCTTGATCTGCTCGATATGAGGAGAAACTGCAATGTGCTGTAACATTGTTCAGGTTTTCAAACGCAATAAATTAGAATTAAACACGATAACAAAAACAACTTTACTATCACCAAAACAGATGTGAAGTCATGTAACTGCAGCTGATAGGTTGCTTCATTTGATTGGCCAGACACAGTATAGTATAAATCTGTAAGACTCATCTAGTTTTACTTTTGTGATGAGTTTTACCCAAAATGTTCATATCTCAGAAATTATTAAAATACATGTCAGTAGCTCTGTAGATGTCTGTGTGTGTCAACCACTGCATCAATGTTAGCCTTTTTTTTTTAAATTAACTATTTACTTTCAGATGTGTCTGTGTAATCTTGAAACTGTATGTTGTATTTGCTGCTGCATAGTCTGGACATTCTTAATCTCAGTGGGAATTTTCTTCATTTCAACGTGATATCATGAATTATGTACAGATAACACGCCACTTTTAATTGGTGTGTTATCTGTACGCTTTGTAAGTTTTCTGTCTTCATGTTCACACCAAATCAAATACCACATGATTAGTAGTTAGGGTTAGGATTAGCATTAGGTTTAGGGTGAGTACCGTAATTTCCGGACTATAGAGCGCACCTGATTATTAGCCGCACCCACCTCATTCTAAGAGGAAAACCGATTTTGTACATACACAAGCCGCACATGTATATAAGCCGCATGTGCCCACATTAAAACATGTAACACAAACACAAAATTAACCCAAACCCGACTTCAAGTCCCGCGAATGAAACTAAATGTCCTTCATTAACCCTTGTGCGGTCCTTCGTAAAAGGCACACTGGCTGTGTCCTACAATCGGGTCTTAAAAACCCAGATTCCAAAGTTCAGTTCCATAGACTCATCACCCCACCCCCCAAGGATATATTACTGTTTTCAGTAGTAAGCAATGGCATCCTACAGTACGTATAAAAAGGTACATTTGTGAACCACCGGCTCTCTTTGACCCGAAGGACCACACAAGGGTTAAAGTCCACAGTCCAAAAATCACAGCCGGCAAAATGAACGGAAAATGATACTTAAGGTTTGATGCAGGCCTGCAGAGTCCGGGTCCCGTTGAAAGTAATCCAAGGGAAAAAAAAGTGTATATTTCCAAAGGTAAGGGAGGCAAAAATGTCCGCCGCATCCACAAACAGGTGGCTGGTCACCGCGTCCACAAACAGGTGGCTGGTCGCCGCCTCGCCTCATCTATCGCAGAGTCAGCGATAACTTTCTCTTTCGCAGAGAGTTCAGGTCAAACTCCTCCGTGCCAACGTGCAAAAATAATCCACAGGGTCTGGTCGAGCCTCTGTCTTCTCTCACACACCGCCGCGGCTTTTTCTTTAAGCAACTTTTTACCCCTTGTACACCTGTCCGTCAACTTTACCGTTCCCCACTTAAACCCGTCACCACGCGTTTGTTCCGCCCCTCCTTTTTCATTCAGTCTTCCTCGACGCATATATTCCACCGGTCTAAATCTTACCTTTTCTACTCGAGCGCCTCTGGCGGCCGTTAGGAAAATTACATAAATTGGCCGCATCACTGAAAAAGCCGCAAGGTTGAAAGTTTGGGAAAAAAGTAGCGGCTTATAGTCCGGAATTTACTGTAGTTAAGGTTAACGATGCAGATATGTAAACTGGAGATTGTGGCGTCCATTGACACATGATCAAATGGTCGTGAATAGCACATGAAAGGATGAAGAAGTGTATGTATAAGTATATTAAATGACATAAGAACAGGTGTAACATGCAATGTGATTTCATGAGATCAGTAAATAAATAAATAAATAAATCTGATTTAGCAGCATTGTGGTGCAGTGGTTGGTACTGTTGCCTTACAACAAGAAGGTTTGCATGTTCTCCCCATGTCTGGGGTCTCTCTGGGTATGCTGGCGTCCTCCCACTGTCCAAAAGACATGCATCTTAGTCGGCTATTTGGTCAGTCTAAATTGCCCGTAGGTCCTCGTGACCCTGTTGAGGATTAACCAGTTCAGAAAATGAATGAATGAATGAGCCTGTTCTCTTGTTGAAAAAAAAGAATGCTCATAGGTTACTTGAGCTAAAGAGGGGCCATAGTTACTTTCTTTTGTCCCCCAAACCATCACGGATTGAGGCTTTTCTGATTAAATTACTGTACAGGGAAGAGGTCAGGGTAGATGGAAAAATAAACCTATGGATCAACATTCAGGTCCAGTTTCAAATCATTAGATGTGACCCATTTAGATGTTGAAATGTGAAACTGGAAACACCATCAACTTCTACAACAATGATTCACCAGAAAAACCCAAATAATAGTAGATGGAGACATTTGTTTTTATGTTCAGTTATTGAAATGTTTGTTGGAAAAAAAGCCACTTCCTCTCTTTTCATATTATTAATCTCAGCTTTACCCTGAAATTTTATGAAAAGGTACATGATCAGGAAATAAATGTAGTATAACAGCTGATTTTTACTGAAAAAGTGCCAAATAAAGGTGATTGTAATATAATAAATAGTGATGAATCACTTAAGAAAGGTTAAATATAAAAAAAAATAATAATAATTTGTAAATTGGCAAAAGTAGCACTGGACCTTTATGAGTTAAAGGGGTTAAAAAGCATTAAGCCACATGTGGTTTTGTGGCTTAATGCTTTAAAACAAGAACAAAAGCTTCCATCCACTATCCTTTTGTAGTTCTTTGAATTATCACAATCCTTTTTGCAAAACCTTGGCCCAAAAATTGACTTGAACAAATCAACTGTTGATAGGCTTGGTGGCCAAAGGTCAACGTTACTGTGACCTCATACAGGGCATTCTTGCAGGCAACTCAGGAATGTCTTGAGGAAATTCCTTCAAATATGGCACAAACATTCACTTGCTAAAAATCCAAGCTAAAGGTCACATTGTAACCCAGCAAAACACATTTTTGGTCATGTTTGCTGTTAATTGCGTGAATAATCAATCTAGTCTGTCATTTAGGTAAGATGTTTTGCTTATCAAAAGCTTATATAAGATATTTATTTTAATTAAAGTAAGTAGGTTTATGTCTGCCACATGTCGCAGATGGTAAAAACAACACCTTCTGGAAGGTAAATATGCCTTTGTTGATTTGTTTTTGACATGTTTTCTTTTTTCAAAATGACGCTCTCTCTCTCTGTGTCCACTTCCTCAATACTTAAAGGTAAATGTAAATACGCCTTTGTCAATCAAGTAATCACATGTTATTTATATAGCACCTTACAACAACAAGCTATACAAGGTGCTTTCCAAAATGAGATAAAAACAATAAACACAAGTAACAATTATAAAACCAAGATAAAACAAGTTATAAAACCATAGCAACAACATAAAACAGACATGACAGTCGACTACATGTCAAATGCTCGCCTACATAAATATATTTTTAACTGAGGTTTAAAAACAGCTAGCTCAGTCATTGATTGTAGCTGTGTTGGAAGCACATTCCGCAGCCTTGGGTCAAAAACTGCAAATGAACGATCACCATATTTTTTAGATTTGGATTTGGGGACAACCAAGGAGGTTTGCTCAGAAGAGCGCGGCGTCCTGACTGGTTTATGGATGGTTATAAGTTCAGTGAAGTAGGGCGGGGCTAGACCATAGATGGCCTTGAAGATGTGTAACAGAACTTTGAACTGTATTCTAAACTGTATTGGGGGCCAGTGAAGAAAGTGTAGAACTGGGGTGATATGTTTAGATGTATTGGACAGAAGACGAGCTGCTGTATTTTGTACCAGCTGTAGTTGATAGAGGAGACGGTGGTTTAATCCAGTGTAAAGGGTCCAACCTTGAGCTAATAAAAGCATGTGTAGCTTTTTCTCATTTGTCAAACATAACATTTGTTCAAAAAGGAAAAAAGAAAAGCAGAGGCACTCTGAGATTATTCAAAAATATTGTCAACCATGTATTTAATGAAACAATGCAAGAGTTAAAAACACATACGCCTACGTGTTGCAGCCAAAGGCCTTCATTAGGGCATACACAGAAACCAACCACAGGTGAAAGGTTAAATAGGCACACAAGGCTGTCAAAAGGGGTGGAGTCAGTAATTATACAGGTGGAGCAGACAATTAACTAAAAAAAAAACCCAACAAACTATATATTTAAACCAACCCACTAAAAATATATATGAATATTGAAAAATACTATTACAATTATTTATAGTCAAACAATTAAAAAAATAAAATAAAATAAAATAAAAAAAAAAAAAATATATATATATGTATATATATATATATATATATATATATATATATATATATATATATATATATATATATATATATATACATATGTGTATATATATATATATACATATATATATATATATATATATATATATATATATATATACACATAAAATATTTTCCAAAAATAAAAATATTTAAAAAAAGTTTTTAAAATGTAAAAATTAGAAAGTGCTTCTCCACAGGTACTTTGGCATAGAAATATTTGCAAACTGGAAAATTAGTTCATTTGTACATATGTTCTTTTTAATTAAGGTAACTAAGGTGATGACACAACTGTCCTGCCCCCCCATTAGAGCACTGACTGAGAGTAGCCTGTGGGTACTAATCCCCTGTGGAAAAAATTTTTTTTGGACACTCCCTGCATGATTTAATATATATAATATATGCATTTGAAAATGAAAATCGATTGGACAGTAGATTCATGGACTGAATTCGGTCTGTTTTCTGTGTTCGATGGATAATGTCTGTGATGTGATGACGTAAACGATGATGTATTTTTGAACACTTTCTTCCATCTGGGAAGTGTACTCGTAACTTCTTATTTCGTAAATGTCATTTTGGATGACAAATATCAAACACACAACACATTAAAAGTACAAATGGACTAATTTTCGAGTTTTCAAATATTTCTATGCCAAAGTACCTGTGGAGAAGCACTTTTTAATTTCGTTGAATAGTGACAATAAAGGCTTGAATCTTGAATATATTTATTTTATGATCAATTACAATCAAAGATGCTTGCATGTCCCAAATCTGCGTGGATTGCCTTCCTGTGAATACACTTAATTTTGTCTCAAAAATAACTTCACAAGGACAGACCGCCCACTTCCTTATCTTCAATAACTACTAGCACACGGGCCATGAGTAGTGTGGATGTTTTCAGCTGTGTATAAAGAACACCTTGGTGCTGTTGCGTGTGTACATTATCTGGCATGGTTCCAAAACAAAGTGTGTGACTATGTAAAGGTGACAGGTATGACAATTAAAGTCAAAGTTACACTTCAAGACCTGCTTGACTCCTAGCAGTGTAAATAAACTGCTCAGACTCAACATTTTAAAGGTGTCATTCCGCTGAAAACCACTTTTCCACGCTCCTTTTGGGATTTGAAAGTGGTTTGTCACCTCCACATACCGCATGCACAGAAAACAACAAGAGGAACGAGGGACCCAGAAAAAGCCATGCCATCTGATGTCAGATGGACTTTAGCCTCACCCACGTGGGGTTAAACCCATTCTCCATTGCAACAAATCTGAAGTAGCATTAGCATTAGCATCTACAAGAGAAGACGGCGCCACAGGAGCTGCTGCACAAACTTGAAAACATTTTTGGATCAAACTGGTTCATGTGCTCTTTGTGGAAAGAAAGCTTCGTTTTTTTTTCTCCCCTGTACCTTTTCAGAACAACTCTGGTAAAAGTAAACACATACGGAGAGCGAGAGGGGAAGGGGGGAGTGTTCCTTCATGCATTCTGAGCCAATCAGAGACGCCTCGTCACCGCATCATGGGCATGTATGAGGAAGTACCGGTAAACTCTGTTGTTCCACCTCAAGTCATTTTTCTACCGTGTAAAAACAGCTGGAAACAAAGAAATCTGGAGGTTTTGTTTTTTTTTTTTAAATAGAACCAACACACAATGTATTCAATAACAATGGAGAACACAGTAATATTAATGAAATAATGATGGAATGACAGCTTTAAAAGATAATAAAATGTACATACAGGAGGTATAGACAACATTTCAATGCATTACTAATATTACTAAACTGACATGCTTCAGTAGATTAAAGTTATTTTTATGCTGTAAAACAATGCTCTGCTGGATGTAATACATTTTATCTGATTATTGTTTGTGACTTTTCTTTCTTCCACAATTCCAAAACAAAACTGGAGTCTAGTTTTGTGACATTTCTCAGGCTCTTAATTTGTTACAACAGATGAAGATGCCAATATCAACATTTCCTATTTTGACTTGTTAGAAAACCCAATGACTCCAATCCAATCGTTGCCAGTCTGCACAAATCGAGTTATTTCCTTTTCAGATTGTCTGGTACGTAGATGTTTGTCAGTGTTCTGGTCCGATGTGGAAAACAGATGTAGCGTAACATTTTCAAATCATTTACAGTAAAAAGAAACATGTTTAATAAATGAAGTTTGCAGTCCTAGGTTGCAGAGTTCACCAATATGTTTTGCATTTCTTAAAAAAAATATGACGAGTGCCCAAAACTGTCAGGATTTTATTTATTTACTTTACTGACCATATTTCTTTTCTATTTCTTTCTGTGTTTCTCTTTCTATCTCACTTCTCTGCTTCCATGCTGACATTAAACATGTTGTTATGACTCATTAAAGGTAGTTTAAGGACTGAGAATACATTTTTTTCTCCTTAGTTTTTGTTGTTGTTTTTTGTAACACACGGAATGTAATAATTTGGCACGTTGGTTCCCTTTAGAAAACAATGCACAGAGTGAAAACTATGGTTTGTGGTACATGCTTGTTTCAAAGGTAAAATGATGAGGGTAGTTGGCATGAATGATTACCAATTTAAGAAGAATTGTCGTTTGGGGGTTTTACTGTGAGTTTGTGCATAGACTCAAATGAAATACAAAACAACAGTGTGTTAGTATTTACTGGGAAAAAAATATCTAATGGTTTTGCCTTAAAGGTGTCATTCTGCTGAAAACCACTTTTACACGGTCCTTTTGGAATCTGATGGGTCACCCCGAGTTACCTGTTGCCTGTCCACTACATGCCACAGAGACTTTAGCGTGCCCCCCCATTGCAGCAAATCTGAAGTAGCATTAGCATTAGCATCTACAAGAGAAGACGACGCCACAGTAGCTGCTGGAGAAACTTGAAAAAAATTACGAAGCGAACTGGTTCATCTGCTCCCTGTGGAAAAAAAAGGGTCTTTTCTTCCATGCACATTTTCAAAACAAGCAACGGGACGAAACCTAGCTGGATGCTACTCTGGGATGGTAAACACACACAGAGCGAGGGGGGGAGAGTAGTAGTTTGTGGCTAATTTCTAATAGAGTTTTGGACCAAAAGTCACATCCCTACTCTGGATCATTGTTGATCAAGACACATGTAACACAGTTTGGTGTTTAGAAATGACTTCCACTTGCATTGAAAATGTCAAAAAGCATGTGTGATTTGAAAGTAACAATAGGAAACAACTAAATCAGTTTTTGCTCTATATGAAAGATTTGAAGGAGATACAAAATTTATCAGATGCCATATTCTATCCTGCGCTGTAAAAAATAAATAGTAATAATAATAATAATAATAATAATAATAATAATAATAGATTACATTTATATAGCACTTCTATGAATGCATACTCATAGAAGCCATTTTGTTCCTACAGCCCCTCTGACCACCACCCACCTTCCATACGCATTCATACACCAGTGTGAATAACAGTACTGGAAGAAAGGAGAGTCAAGTGTCTTGTCCAAGGACATGTTGTGTCCTTGGGACACAAGGACAGAACAGGATTTCAACCACCAACCCTTCACTTATTGGAAGACCCACTCTACATTGACTGCAAATGACGATATAATTAACAGCTAAAAGTTGTAAAATTGCAACAAAAAAACTGTATTAAATCAAATCTAGCTGTAGTTTTTGCAGGAATAGTATATTAACAAATGCAGATTTGTTTGTAGAAATTATGTATTTCTATTGTTTTGAGAAATTAAAACTCAATTGGAAAAAAAAATTGGTGTTTAAATTGCAAGACCACACTGTTAAAATAACAGCCTATTGGTTTTAAAAAAGTAAAGAAGAAAACATTAAACAATATAAGATTTTAAATAGGTTAACCATCAGGTGGATGTAATTCAGTTAGTAGAGCAGGCTGTCCAATGACCAAAGGATTAGCAGTTTAAATCCCAGCTCTGACTTTACAGTTTGCATTCAGTGTTAAAACTACACGTCACTCTGTAAATATGTTTATGGTTTGATGTATGTTTACAGGATTATCCTGGTAACCACAGCTGCCAGGTTTTCCCTTAAAAACAACAATATGTTGGGGTTTTTTTTACAGTCAATTTTTTTTTCTTTGGCTTTAAAAAAATGCAGTGTAATGTCAGCAAAAGTGAAAAATCCAGAAGTGAACCTCACTCAACTGCTTGTGTTTCTAATGACAGATTTATGGCCTTCCACTGTGGGCTCTCAAATGACCCCAACCAAAGGATCTGGGGTCAAAGGTCGGGGGTGGTGCCAGAACAAAGGGAGAGGAGCTACTGAGAGGAGAGTGTGAAGAGGAGAGGAATATGTCAGCCACAAGCTGCAGATCTGAACAAAAACTTCATTCTGTTATGTGGTGAAGCCTCTCTCGGATTATTTATCATCTCAACTTAAAAACTCCAGAATGACGTTGAGGACGGGGTGAATGGGAAAGTCATGCTGATGTGCACTCTCACGCACACTTCTTCGTATTCACGCAACTCACACTGGAGCTATGTTTGCTCATGAGGCCCACCGTCTTTCACATCCTCTCAAACCTGTTCAGTTCATCTACCCCACGATGACCCCACTTTCAACTTCCTTTCCTCCCTTCAAACCCCCTCCCCTTCTCCCCCGCACCACTGCCCACCTACCCAACGCTCACACACACACACACACACACACACACACACACACTCGTCTTTCCGCTGCGAGGTCGAGACAGTGACCCCACCAGTTACGTCACCATCCCGGAGAAATCTACCAGACAGCCCTTAGTATCTTCCTTGTCACCATGGCAACAACACAGTAGATACACAGATTGTCGCTTCACCGGTAAAATATGGGGACATATGATAGTTATCATAATAAAATTAGCAATTTTCCGCTTGACATTTGCAGACACGACAAAAAAGTGAAGCAATTTCATGACTGTGGATGTTGTAGAAGTACATAATTGTCTGCATTGCACATTTCTAGACAAGTATGCGCATGTTTCACAATAGAAATCCAAATGTAACGTTAATAAGGGTTATTTAATCAACTGTGTTTTCACTACAATCTTCCCTCATCGTCTTTGCCAAACACTGCAGTCTAATCACTTTCATATTAGTCACAAAAAAAAAAAAAAAAAAAAAGAAACACTAATCCGATTAGAGGAGGGAAACAGCCAAATTCTTGACCTTCTCTGACCATAGCACATGTTTGTCTGCAGTCACTTTTGAGTTAGGGGCATCTGTTTCATATCGGTGTGGTCATAGGTAAAGACGTGGAAAAATAAGAACGGAGAAAAATCTTAAAATAAGGGACAAATGCCTCAGATCCCTGCTGATCCGGGTCACTATGAGCCACTTTGTATATCCATGTGTGTGTGTGTGTGTGTGTGTGTGCAAACAATCCTAAAAAACCCATCCAGTCTGCTCCACTCAGCTATCAGAGCACAGCTGGTGAGAAGACATCTGGGGAGAGAGCAGGACAAAGAAAGTTAGACAGAGAGAGACAGACGGGGTGATAGTGAGGACAAAGGTAATTCTGGGTGAGACAGACTGGACTTATATTGAAAAACAATATGGATGTGTAAGGTGCAGTTCAACCGTGATAATAACTTCAGGGACTGGACACAGCTGTGTTGGAAAGCCTGTTTTTCTTTCCCTATGTTATACTGTAGATGAAAGCTTCCTGTGTGACATGCTTATATGTCAAGAGACTATGGTTAAAAGAGCTGTTATTCACAGTTTTACATCAACATAGAGAATACACTGAGGAAAGAAGCTTTGTATGATGACAAATGGCTTTGTTCTGCAGCTAGTTAATGCTCATGTAGGGGTACTATAGTAATAATTCAAGTGGTCTGGGGGAGAAACTTCTGCACCTCCTATTGACTCAGTCAGTCCAATCACTGTTATTTTTTTGTTTTGTTTTTCGAAGCAGATGATTGACAATTGTAATCAATCAATCAATCATTCAATCAAACTTTATTTATATAGCACTTTTCATACATGGTCCATGTAGCACAAAGTGCTTTACATCAGACCCCCCCCCCTCATTATCCCGCAATTGTAGGACAAGTTAAAGGATTTACAGTGTTAAAAAGAATAGAATAAATACATAAATAAATAATAGTAATAAAATAAATGTTAATGTTTATAATGTTAAGAGTAAAATTTAACTAAAAGCTAAGTTAAAAAGGTAGGTTTTCAGTTTACCCTTTAAAATATGAACACTTGCAGTGGACCTCAGATGCTCAGGTCGACTGTTCCATAGTTTGGGGAAATAAAAACATCATGTGTTTTAGTGTGAATTCTAGGGACAATTAAAAGCTTAGTACCCGAGGGTCAGAGAGGGCTCATATGTTAAAAGCAGATCCGATAAATAAACAGGGGCCACAACCATTAAGACTCTTAACAACCAATAAAAGCATAAAATGACCGATCACTGTCAAGAATCCTTCAGACAAGTTTCTACCACACATTCTCTATGGATATATCACATACTAGATACTACATACATACTGGATGCTCCCTGGTAGAATGTAGTGACCACTCTATAGCAGGGGTGTCAAACTCATTTTGCTTCAGGGGCCACATTTAGCTAAATTTGATCTGAAGTGGACCGAGCCACTGACATAACTCTGAATATTTTTCTATATTTTAAGAGTGAAAAAAGTCAAATTAAATAATGAAACTGTTTCCATGGACAAATTATCTTTTCAAACAATGTGAATAACATGAAACAAATGAAATAATAAGCTTAATTTTACCAATATTATACTTTTGTTTATGATTTCCACATGTTCATTATAACTCATAGATCATAGTGGATCTACAAATACACAAAATATTTCATCAGGAAGATTACTCTTGAAATTGCACTGACTTCTCTTGAAAAAAAAAACACTTCTTCATGTATTTGTTCAAAATTATTCAAATATTTGGTGAAATTATACTTTATTTTATATTTACCTTTAGAAAGAGAAAAATTTGAGTTGTTTACAAAAGTTTATATTATGCTTTTACATAGAAATATTGCTTGATATAAATCAAGCTGTTCATATAAATTGCCATTATCAGTTACTACATCACTGCTAATTTTGCTCTTTTCAGGACTTCATACTCCAAGACTGCAAAACCTTTCTATGCAAATATGACAGCAAATAATACTAAAGCAATTATTTGTACTTGAAGTTACTCATCTCTTGCCGTTGAATGTGTTTAAACACTTAACTCCAGCAAAGCAAGTTATAGCATTAAACAGGAAGGAAAGGAAGAAGATGATTATAACACATACGCCTCTTTAACACCACACGAACTTTAACTGTATCTGAAATTAACTGACAAACAAACATTCTCTTGACTCCAAAACGTTCTCTGAAAAACGTTCCTAGTGGGGACTCGTGTTTAAGCTCATGTGCAGCTGCAGACGTGTTTATTCCATTTCTACAAGATTTACTTTGTGTTTTGACCATTTGGAAAATGGAACAAAAAAAAAAAAAAAGTGAAGCAACAAGTAATGGACAGATTAGATCTATTTGCCAAATATATACTATACTTTGGCTCCTTTATTCTGTTATACTTTTTTTGAATACACTCTTTTAAGCACACATGAGTAATTCATATAAAGCAATCAAATGTCCCTGTCTCTTTTGGACATCTGGAATCTGGCGCTCTTCAAAAACAAATTTGTTGAATACACTAAAAAGAACTTCAGAAGCCGGTGACACAAAACAACTGATTTAATTCATTGAATGAATGAAATGTAATGGGAACCTAATCTATGTAGAATTACCTGGATTTCTTTTACGAAGGTAAATACATTCCTGGTAATAAAAGTTGTTGGAAATGTTGTTGGAAAAGGGCTTATACAGGGCAATATTATAGCATAACGTGTGCTCGTGCTAAATAAATGATCAAGTCTGTCACACATTATACAGTACTTTCATTTTGATTCCTGTCAGTAGTTGTCAGTACTAGGTCATATCAATCACTATAGGAACTAGAATAATAACTATTCTGGTTTCCCTTGTTGACTCAAGTACATTACGTCACTAAAGTAAAGTACTGTGAAATATTAAGAAATTCTTTCTTTTTTTTGCACGTTTTATGATAGTTTTTATTCTATCATATTTACCTTTTATATATTTCATTTCATATTTTATTATATTATTTACTATAGTACAAAACTGACACCTGAGAAACTATATTTCTTTCTATAATGCACCACTGATCGAATGACAATAAAGTAAAGTAAAGGTCAAGTTTTACTTTATTTTAAGCCTATTCAGGTCTACTATAGACCCAGAACCATATAATTCCCTGGTAAAAATTATCTCTATTTACATTTCCAGTATATAGATCATTATGGCATTACATGGCATGGCACCCCTAACTGTAATATTTTGGGTGAAGATTAAGAAGAGCTTTCACATTCTAATATTTACTCTAATAGTCCCTCCATGATTTCACATAATTGTGGCTTTTATTCAAGATTTCCTTTTTAAAAACAATGCTTTTTGCTTCATTTTAAAAAAATGCTCACAGTTTAGTCAACTTTCAGATCATCTTTCACATATTTGAAAAAAAAAAGAAGTATCCCTGTCATTTTCCAAACACAGGTCTTTTTTTTTTTTCCTTTTCCATTCTCCCGTCAGTTGTATTTATGTGTGTGTTATTTCAATTGGGGAATAAAGCTCAGAGCAGATGTCATGCCCACATTCTTCACTATTCAGCAGTAAACTTCCAGAGATTGGACCATCAGTACAGTTATTCTACACCAAAACCCATTATATGACACTCCAAGGAAATACTGCTTTTTTTAAAATTATGTCACAAACGATCTACATACACAGATAAACACACCTCAGCCACTAAAGAGCTACTGGTTTTAGTGGGTTGTTATGGATTTAGTGTGTGTGTGTGTGTGTGTGTGTGTGTGTGTGTGTGTGTGTGTGTGTGTGTGTGGTAACTGCTGTATTTCAAGTACAGCCATGGAAAGTTTAAGCTGAGCTCCAATCCAAAGTTGTGAAAAAGGAAAAAAAAAAGAAAAAAAAGAAAAGGTGGAATTCAAAAAGATGGAAAGAGAAAGAAAGGAGACGAAGGCTGGAGTTAACTGATTGCTGCCTTATAGCTGGAGGCAAAAGGAAGAGGATTTAAAAGAGGCGTGGAGGACACAAGCAGATTTTACTTCCTAGAGATGCCGGCATGGTTTATTAGAAAAGAGCGAGAGGATATAAAAGATGATTCATGGTCTGAAAAACAGAGGCAGTTTTTCCATTTTAGTGTTGGAGGCACTAAAAACAAACAATCTATCTGAAACATGACGGCACTGAAATCATTACGGAACCATTTTCCACTCCACAATGTCCCAGATAGATGATAAAACTACACTGAATAATAAAACATCTGTGTGCCAGCTCAACTGAAGGCATATATAACAAAATATAATGTTTTAAGTATGTTGTGCAACACAGCATTTATTTACTCGCCATTTACTTTTATGGGATATGACCATTTGGAAGAAAACAAAAATGACCCACAAAACTGAAAGACCCAAAAACTGCAACAACACATATTAAGATGCGTGTAAATACTAATTTGCCCTGATGTGTGAGTTTTAGGGAAATATGTTGTAAAATATATTATTACAGGCTATGTTTGTGTTAAATGGGTTTAACTCTTGTAAAGGTTTGGTTTAATTAAATCAACCAAGAATTTTAATGATGAGAAAATTCATGTAAAGGTTCATACTGTCTTCCAAAGATAACCGTATAGCAGAGGTGTTAAAAGTACAAGTACAGCTACTTATGTGAAAAATACTCTGGTAAAAGTACAAGTACTGATTCAACTCCTATACTTAAGTAAAAGTAAAAAAAAAAAAAAAAAGTAAAATTTCTCAATTGTAATTAAGTACAAAAGTAAAAAGTAAAAAGTACAAAACTTTTTTTTTTTTTGCCATGAATGCAATAATACAGATTTAACCAGGAAAAATCTGAAAAGTTTCCAAAGTATCAAAATTGAACCCTTTAAAAGTGAGTTACTGTGTTGAAATTGTGTTTGATCAGGTCACAGTACTCAGTTTTGTGGGTATGGGTAGGACATTTTGGAAAAATTCACAGTCAACAGTCACAATTGAGATAAAAAGTCATCATGATATATTTTTTAAAAGTATGAGATAAAATATGAGATTAAAAAATGCATAATTTTAAGATAAAATGTTAAAATTGTGAAATTAAAAGTCTAAATTATGAGATAAAAAGTAATATATATATATAAAGTCAGTTTCTCTTCACTGATTTACTCTCTGAAGTAACTTATTTTCGTACTGTCGCATCTGTTTAGTTTGAAAAAGTCTGAGAATGTAAAGAGTATGAAGTACAGATATTTATGCAAAAATATCGGGAGTAAAAGTAAAAAGTTGCTAGAAAAATAAATAGTCAAGTAAAGTACAGATACCTAAAAAAAATCTACTTAAGTACAGTAATGAAGTACTTTTACTTAGTTACTTTAGTTCAATTCTTTTTAATAAACAGGTACAGTATGTGTTAACCTGCTTGACTAGATTCAGCTACTTCCTGTAGCCTTTGTCAGAAGTGTCACATGATGTTGTTGTGACCCGTCTTATGGGTTGTTTCAGAAGGATTGGAAAATTCAATACTAGCCATGCTGGCAACTAGCCTAGCCGCGCTAGACCGCCCTAGTGGTAGCAAATCCTATGTGCTACCTTAGTAGTTTGGTTACGCTCAATGTAACTTTTGGCTTGATTTCCCTGAAACTGGCCGACCAATCACGGTAAAGTATGGAGTCAGAGTGGGCATAACAAAGTGACGCTGCAACGATTCGGATGTGATTTAGATACAACCAGAGAACAAGATTTATTTTTTATCAAAGCTGAGTGAAGAATGTGAAAAAAAACCCATCAGCAATCTTTAAATCATTTTTACAGAAGCGACAACAGTTGTTAAGATCCATAATCTATAATCTATAATATGACACCAGTATAATATGACGCGTGCATAAAAGAAACTCCAAAAACTAGTAAGTCAAGGTAGACCAAGTTTGACTTCTCTGGTTACTACATTCCCTTCCCTGTTCCTTTTGCAATGCTAGTGTCTTTCAGATTATGATATATAGCCGCCCATCCCATCTCCGCTGGTATGAACATTCCCAAAATTCATTTGACAACCCTGAAAAAAAGAACAAAAAAAACCCATGAGAACACCTCCTAAATACCCAACACTGACAGAGGCATAAATAACAGAGTGATCGCTGCTGGTGTAAAGAACCATAAAAATATAGGAGGGACTGCTTCTCCCACTAATTACAGTTTTTACCTCTTTTCCACACATGGTCACTATTTGTGTCATCCGCTGTCAGTATAACAGACGTTATTCATTCTGTTACTGAAGTCTACTCCTTTTACTTTGTGTAACATGACTACAGGGCACAAAAAGCCAAAACAATAGCCCAATCCCAATGCACCCCTTGGCTCTTGCATTTGGCAGTACTCCTTGAAACAGAGCTGCAAGGTGTACAGTAAGAGCTGAAACATTCTCCTATGAAATCAGACAACTCTTCCAGACTCGGTCCATCACCAGCAGATATAAACACATGCAACAACTTTGTTTGCGAATTCATGCTTTTTGCAGCTATCAACACAGATACACATACTGTATTAACCCTTTGATGAATACTAGTCACTACAGTGGACAGTTATTCTACAGTTGTTCTCTTGTATATTCATGGGTTTTGTTGTTTTAGTTCCATATCGGTCAGTTCATATCATTACTGTAACTGATCTGTTCTTAATACGTGATCTGCACTAACATGTTTATGTGTAAATCAATTGCATGTTGTTATTAGACATTATTATTAGATTATTATTATTAGAAAAACTGCATTAAAAGTCTTTCATTTCATAGTGTTCTGATATTACATTTTAAATACATGTTTCTTTGGTTCAAAGCTTAAACACATGTTGTCCATCTGAGTGGACTTTTTTTTTTAACTCTATAAAAATTAGGTAAAAGGATTTCAATCACATTGCTTTTTTGATGCCTAAAGAGGAATACAAACTTGACTAAGGTTCTCATAATTAAAGCACCAAAGGGTTAAAATGGAATTAAATGGACGATGACATGGTTAAGCTGTTTATGAAGAAAATATGTACATCTGTGTGTTTCTTGCTGATGATTTGAACAGAATTATGTGAGATTTTTCATAACCCACCATCCTGAAAAATCAGTTTCAAGGGCCACCCCCCCCCCCCCACACACACACACCCTTTCTCTCCGACTCATCAAAAATCGGGACACCCTTATAGTACCTACATACAAAATGGAGGGATAGCGAGTAAAGGGAAAGACCAAGGGGTGAAAAGTGCTTGGGTCAATACCACAACAACACAGCTGAGGGGCAGATATATATTTGGTGATATATTCTTTTAAATGTTTTCGTAAATCTGACTTAACCAAACATAATGTCCACAATAAACAACCAAACATCTTTGACTTCAGGCTGTCTCAGAGAACTTATTTCCCAAAACACAAAAGATGTGCAAAATGACAGATGTTGAGGCTGCAGACCGTTTTATTAGCTCAGTATGCTTCACCTGCTTCTCATTTAGAGATGAGTGGTTGATGTGGCCCGTGTGCATACAGCTTTACATGCTGCAAAAGGTGCAAGACTAGAGATGGCTGTGGGCAAAATGCACCTGCAATAAGACAGGGGAGGGACACGGCTGCTTTCAAAGTACTTGGAGCTCACTGTAATGGTCTAAGGTACTTATTCCCTTTTTGCATAATTTCTTCTGTCTATAACTTCCTGCACATTTTATTAATAACATGTTTCAATATACTCAGAATTACAATCTGTCTGCTTGCTGGCTAATTAAACAGCAAATAAACCTATCACTAATGAGTTTTGAAAATAACTTTTTTAGTATAAAACTAACCAAACAGATTCTGCATATGTTACTTTTTTTTCCCAGTAGCTCATGCTTTTTGGTGTAAAAGTCACAGTCTTGACTATTTTATACATTTGTAATGGACAAGCTGATATCACTGGTCTGCCATTATCTGAAATAATGAAGGAATTCCAATGACAGACGATGTCTACAATGTACTGGGTTTAAATTATGTATTATTTTTAGCACAATCTCTTCCAGACATAACTGTGTGTGTATGTGTTAAAAAAAAAGAATGATACAGACAGATGCAGAGCGAAGGAAGATTTACACATAAATGTGGCAAAAAGTACATACAATCTACTCAGTAAAATGCAAAAGTATGGATGTTTTTTCTGTTCACTATTGCTGTACAAACATTGAGTTGATTCATCATCACAACTTAAAGGTGTCATTCTGCTGAAAACCACTTTTCCAAGGACCCAGAAAAAGCTGCTCCATGTAAAATCTGATGGACTTTAGCATCACCCACGTGGGGTTAAACCCGTCCCCTATTGTAGTGAATCTGAAGTAGCATTAGCATCTACGAGAGAAGACGGTGCCACAGTAGCTGCTGCACAAACTTGAAAAAAATGACGGATCAAACTGGTTCATGTGCTCTCTGTGGAAATAAAGCCTAGTTTTTTTTTTCCTGCATGTTTTCAGAACAAGCAACGGCGCGAAAACCTAGCTGGATGTTACTCTGGTAAAGGTAAACACACACGGACGCCTCGTCACAGCGTCATAGACATGTATGAGGAAGTACCGGTAAACTCTATTGTTCCACCTCAAGTCATTTTTCTACGGTGCAAAAACATCTTGAAACAAAGCAATCCTGACATTTTTTTTTTTTTTAATAAAACATACACACAATGTATTCAATAACAATGGAGAACACAGCAATATTAATGAAATAACCATGGAATGACAGGTTTAAAAGTGTTTAAGTTAAATTATATATTTAATGCAATTTAATGTATCACACAATGTTTTTGAGTGAGGATTTGGCAGATATAAAATATTTTTTGACAACAATTCCAAAATTGGCTTGAGTTTTTCATTCTCAACTGAACTGGTGGTCTGGATTATGTCACAGTGTATCAAAATCTTCCATGGTTTGTTAAAGTTTTTGTCTAGCATTTGTTTCTGCAACTCTCTCTGCAACTGATAATGATTAGTGTGTCTCTTGAATTAGGTCAATATATGTTACTATCATTGGATTAATCCACAAATGCAGACATAACTGCTCAAATCATCTCTTCTAAAGTGTTTATATTTCAATGATTTTTCAAAAGTTTGAAGGTTTTCTACACAAATTGAAAACATTATAGCATTTAGTTTCAAACATACCTATTGAGAAGACATGGATAGTTCTTCCTAAGTCTTTGATATTACGTGTTAGAATGTAAGACTATGAGGCTACGTAAAACTGCTGTTGTCGCAGCAACATGTAGCACAAACAAATAGTAAGCCAAGTAATGCTGCACCTTAGGCCCTAAAAATTGGATGTCTGTGCCATTTGGAAGTCTGTTTTAACTAAAGAAAGATGTCGCCTCTTCTCTGTGTTCGCAACCAGAGGAAAATTCGTGGGAAAAAAGGGAACTTTGTGATGACTCAGCTAATCGGAGCTTCTTAACCTATCGAGTCCCATGTGTCTGCAAGGGCGGAATCCAAGCAAACAAGGAAATGCTGGTTGTTGTTAACCACATCAGATCCTGGATGATTCATCTCTGCGGGGGGTTGTCTGGATGGCGTGCACGTGCGTCGGTATGTGGCTGTGCTCTTACAGAAATTTCGAGTGTTGTGTGCAATGAGACTAAGGACATCTTACGTTGTCAGAGTTATCTGCATCTGGGTATTTGTGAAATTTGACTGAACAGAGGAAATATGTCAGGGTTTTGCACTCTCTCCGTTTAGAGATATTTATCTTCATTCTGCGCCTGAATGTAGCTTTTGACACGTTCGCCATTTTGTGTGCAATCGATGTAATTTGCAATAAAGAGCTGTTGAGAATGCCAAAATCTGCCCATCATGTACAAGTTGTTCTTTTGTTACTGCAGCAGTGATCTAATGATCTGTATAAGCAGCTATATTTTCCAAAGGTCTCATAATCAATAATCCATTCGCAATAGTACTAGCCAAAGTCATGACAAACTGATTGAGTGTTTGGAACAAAAATATTCAAAGCTCACAAACTGCAACTTTGCACTTTATTCAATGGTTTTCTTATGAACTGTGTTTATTCCATTATAATGGGAGCACAGGTTTTAATAGAGGCTTGGATTATTGTTTTGATCTACATGAAATATATTGTGGTTTTGTGAAATGTTTGAAGCAAAATTAAACACTTTTTTACGCTGTCCAATTGTGACTCATTTGAACAGTGTATAATGTTTTGTGTGTAACGCCAAAAAACATCTGAACAAGCAAATGAAAATCAGCTGATTTTATAAAGAAACAAATCCACAATCAGCCTAAAAAGTCAAAGAACCTCTTTAGTTAATTTATGTTTATTTATATATAATGGGTATTCTAAATGATGAGAACCATTGCAAAGCACTTAACTCAAGAAGTGTTTATATTACCAATATATTGACTCTTTGTTTTTACAGATGCATCTGGTGCGGGAAAAAAGTGTTTCTTTCCTTTCTGTGCTTAAATAAAACTCATGAGGTCAAACCTCAGAAAGAATGCTGACAGTGTTTTTCTCAGTCCACAATCACACAACCAGAACAGAAGGTTTGGTTAGCTGGTAAGGAAAGGAACAATTAACATGCATATTTGGTGAAATTCAAATGAGCAATTAGCTTTACTTGGGTCTGTCATTACATTTTTATAAAACAGATTTACAATGTGTAGGTAAAACGTGGTAAGTCATGAAAGAAAATATGAAACAAGTCAGAGAACACAGTCTGTGGCTCTCTGCTTGTCTCACCTTTTTATTTATATGCATCATCCTACATATATATATATTTATATTTTTTATAAAAGACATGCCAACTGTAACCAAAAACAACAATAAAATATGATTCACCAAGTTAAAATAAAATAAAAAATAAATGTGTTTATGCCACGTTCAATAGCTTTTAGGTCATCTGGAAATGACTATATAAACAAAAACTATAAACCCTTTATGGAGACTAAGTACTTTAAAGAGCCTTTTCATGCATTCAAAGGCAAAAAAAAAGACTTAATAATGTTTGATTACATGGAAAAACTTCAAAATAAAAAAATAACACAAGGGTCCACAACAAAGACTTGAAATACTATACAGCTGAAACAGTTTTATGTTGATCTATAACAAAGCCGCTTCCTTTGATAAACACTGTTAACATTGAATATTTAACTCCTAACAGAAAACAGAGTCAATAGTCACTTCCTGTGCTGATCTGTTTAAATCTCACTACAATATCTTAGTAATTTGGTCGTCTCACTTGACCAGATGTATACCCAGAAGTGGGAAGTAAAAAAATTTGATGTTTCTGTACTTGGGATTTTTAGGTATTTATAGTTTAGTTTCATTTTTCAAACAAGGTTTTAATGTTATTCCTTATATGAAAAACATATAAGTGTACTTTGTACTCGTGACGTTTTCTAAATACAATTGTTACTTTATTTTTGATGGATTCAAGGGCGGCATTTCATTATGTTTTATTTTGCATCATAGACCATGTTCACATCAGGACCCATTTCAATCTACACAGAGGCCTTGGTTTTTTACATTATAATATATATGACACATGACAGACATTAACCCATAAAAACTAGTGTGTTACTTTTGTGGCAGTATGTGGAAGTTTCCCACTATTTAGTCTTTCTTAAATGATGGTATTGTTCATATTTTACATTTTTAAGTCAGAATTAGATATTTTCCTATATACAATTTATGGATCAGATTAACCGGAAGATGATTATATTAGAAACAGAAAACTGGTGAAAACTTTTTCAATAACTGAACTGAACTGAACATTTAGTAAATTCTATGGGTTTTACTGGTGAATCAATGTTGTAGAAGATGACAAAAAAAAAAAAAAAAAAAAACGTAACAGGACAAAACAGACAGGGGAAAGAGAAACAGTTATGATGTGAGGTCATGAGCAGAAATATTTCAGATTTTTGGTCTTCGAGTTTGAAGCAAGTTGAACATTTTGGTACATTTTGTAAAGAAGCTTAATACTGAAATAATAATAAACCTTTCAAATGTCATATATACTTAATATCCAATAGAAAGTGAGCATGAAATAACACAGTGAATGAGAGTAGTGGACACATTTGGCTGAAGTAATGGTTCATTCAGATGATTTTAAGTCTCTGTATTTCAACTTCCTTCTACATGGCTAAAAAAAAAAATATGAATACTTTTGCAGCTGCTGCATATCTCCAGGCTTCATTTTTGTAGCAGAGAAAGGTGTGGCTCAACTCTGAAACAGGGGTGGAAAGGGGAAATATTTCTTTTAAATCCATCGCAATCATCTTTCACAGTAAAAAAAAAAACTTACAGTGCAATTTTTTTTCAAAGATTGGGGAAGTGAATAACAATGAACGAAGTTAGGCTGCATTAGAACAACACAAATCTTCATCCGTTCTGGACATTTTCGGTGTGTAGTTACAGTTACATTGGCTTTACTTCATCAGCAAAAGTATAAAAACATACAGATAGCAAGAGAGGAGATTACAGACTGAAACTGAAACTATTCCTACTGTCGACATTATATGTGCTCGGTGATTTAACACTGTATTTACTTCTGTTCTGTGAAGTTGTATGTGTACTTACCTTTGTGTGTGTATATATGTATATATATAGTTATATTTGTCTTCTTTCCAGCCTACAGTTTTATTATGAAAAGAAATGACAAATATTTGTTCAGACTGACATGGTATGTAGACATAAGATTTCCAAATATGACTAATGTCAGATCCAAGAAGCACAGTCTTGGGGCGTATGTTTCAGTCTGTAATACTAGCTGCATTTCCATTACCCTTGGAAATTCGTAAAATGTACAGTAAATAGGAAAAAAACTGTTAATGAAAACACCTGAATTTCGAAAAAAAAAAACCCCAAACACTCAAATATCGATAAAAAGTTTTTAAGCTTTCACGAGGTGGTTTTTCCAGATGTTTCGATATTCTAATATATCGCAAAAGTACAATGGAAACACTTTTTCCACAATTATATGTCACAAGATGTGACGTCCATGGTCAAATGATCACCTCTCTTAAAGTGAAATTGGCGCGATACACATGGACAATGGAGGAAATGGAGACTTTTCTGGAAATAATTCAGGAGAAAAAAAATAACTGCCATTTTAGAATAGAAGAACAGAAAGGTCCATCTTCCAGCAGTGAAATCTCGCGGGATGATATTTCACAAGAGTTACGAAGTTCATGTCTAGAACAATCGTCAATGGAAACGTTCAAAGCACCAATACACTTTCTCGAAATATTTGGAATATCGCTATTGTTTTGCGAAAAACTGAAATGGAAATGCAGTTGGTGCTTCTCAATGGGGGTGTTACAGCCCCCCAAGGGGTTTTGGGACACTGTCAAGGGGGTGTTTGGAATCAGGAAGTAGAAAGGGGGGTGCTGAGATCAAAATGGGAGTCATTTGTCTATGTAAGTAGGAATATCAAGTAGCATTTTCTGTGCCCCCCCTCCAGTCCTCTGTAAGAAGGTACATAGTGGCTATTATAGTGCTATGCCCGCCCCCCCCCTTTCCATCTTAGTATATCAATCCCCCATATACACACACCCATGGTCACAAGGGGAGCGCTACCGATGCTACATATGACAAGGAAGATAATGATGAGGTAAGGAGGACATGTTACCTACTGAGTGCTCTAATGCCCCTGCCCTCCTAGGCACAACATTTGAGGGGGGGGGGCACCAGGTGGCTCATGATAATGTAAAGGACATTTGTTCAAAAAAGGTTGAGAACCACTGACCTATTAAAAAAAAAGGCCTTTTGAAGTCTGTAGATTCTTAAGTGGGTTTTTTTGTGCCTAAAAAGGTTGAATCTAATAAGAATAAATACTTTATGTGTAACAAATAAACTTTACCATAGATTTGTTTGATGTCTAGATGTCACACATCTCAAGCCCGCGTTTGATATTAACGTTTCCATGTCTTTGGTACAACTAACCTATTAAAAGGTGCAAGCAATTAAACACACGTCTTGCAGTTTTAAAATGTCATTAAAGGTCAGTGGCATTTTAAACCCAAGTTACTGGTGCTTATTTTCACCAGACAGCGCGCTGGCACAGGTCGCTCTTGCCTTTCGGAGTGACGTCAGACACTGACCTCAGCTGTGGCAGGGTTGCAGGCAGTGGGTCAACCTGTTGGCAGTGCATCCAGTTCAGATTAACATTAACAGAACGTGACAGTACTGAGAGGCTTTAAGCTCTGTGGAGCAGAGGATTAACTACTGACAGCTATACCTGCAGCACCTACCTAGGCTGTCCCAGTTCCATACTGCATCTAATACAAACAGGACTTAAATATGTAGCGCAGTCACACCGGAAAAGTGACAAAAGTAAGACCAGGTTTATTGGTATTGTATCTGTAAATTAATTCTCCTCTCTATTTAACCTTCCTTAAGCTAGTTATCAACATTCATTATAATATTACCCTCTGTAATTTGCATTTTTTTAAGTGAAAATCTGTTTTTTTTCCCCCCTATATTTCATTTATTGACCATATACAGTACATTTTCTTGAAAACTCAAAACAAAATTCTGGGTTATTATATGAGAAGCAGATAAATCTATAGCAAAAGTGCCCTTTTTTTGTTTTTAGCAAAAACATCAATAACTGATCATACAAACAAGAGTTAACATCCACTGTCATTAATCCAACTTCATTGGTTATACTGGTGAATCAATGTTGTAGATGATGTTTGTGTTTCCATGGTAACGATGGAGCCTCTGAACATCCAAATGGGTCATATCTGATGAACATGAAAACATGAAAAAAAGGATTTTACATCAATTATTTACATGTATTGATAAGATAAGTGGATTAACAGGTATTAAACATTTTAGATCAGTAGGTGCTTTGGCTTTTATGGGTTAATTTAATTCACAGGATCTAGTGGCTGCAGCAAGGTCTATGAGGTTGTTGCAGGTGGTGATACAGAGGATGACAGAATAGTTCATCATAAATTCTAAATTAAGTAATATAATGGATTAAACGACAATATATTCTTGCATATTGATTGTACAATAATTGTTAATAAAGAATAATATAAAGATTTGTATATACAACATAAAGTGGTGTGAGCATTTAGTACAACATTTACATTATATCTTCAGTTACATTGTTTTTTTTATAATTTATAAAGTGGAACATTATTGTTTCCTGTTGAACTGTTTTGAAAGTTGGGCTGTGCAATGAACAACAATTATATTTTTTTATTTATAACATGATAATTTTCCTTGGGGGATGACAATCACTATATTTTTTATAATGCAATAATTATTAACATCATTTGTTCATTATTTTCACATGCTCAAATAAAATGTAAAATGATTTAATATGTCATTGCTTTAGATAATTTTAGTCATACACATATTTACTGGTGCAATTGTTTAGAATATTTATATTGCTGAAATATTTGCCATTACATTTTTTTTGTTTGGCAGGTTTATTGTTCTGTTGAAAAAAAAAGACAAAAAAATTAGTTTTTACACAATAATTTAAAAAAGACTTGTTTTTATTGATGTAGACTGACTTTAAATTCACCTAACATGTCATTTTCTGATTTTTCTCCACTGGTGGAGTGGCAGGTTTTTCTTAGAGGGAAGAAATGTGACTGAGAGAAGAACATTTTGTTGCTGTGTGTTTAGTACAGAACTGGAGGAAGTCCCTGTGGTGTTTCTGTTTCTCATGACCCTAAACAAGTTTTTTTTAATTGGTACATTTGGTTCTACATAAAGTTCAACCGAGAATTACAACTCAGTCAGCATTTCACTTCCCTCTTAATAAACCTTCACATATACAATAAATAACTGCTAAAATAGCATTATGAAACCATTTGAATTGTTTTCATTTTACTTAAACACATGAGTAGAACTGCTTTACAGTGGTATTTATGTGACCTAGTGTCATCATAAAAGCATAGAAAGTTTCCTTCCATCAAAAACATTAAAACTGCCCTTGCTCCAGGGCACTCAGCCAAATACAATAAAACATTAATATCAGACTGTATATTATGTTCGTGTAAATTATTAAGAAAAGTCACATTAGATTTGTCTGTGACTCTTAAATAAATGCTCAGATATCACTCAACAACAGCAGTGGATATGACAAAAGACAAAATGTTTTGTTTGTAATTTCATTTACGCATCACTGAATGGTTTGTTGGAACAAAACAGACCAGACAGGAAGGCTCAAGCAAATCGGGCATTGTGCAACACAGCCTATCTGCCCATTAACTATGTCCCCATTATGGGCTTATTGGCAGAGCTGATCCTGAACCAGCTGTAAATATAATTAGTGACCACATTGTGTTGGAAGTGCCTGATGTTGACTTCTGCTTTCCAGGCCACATTCGCAGACCCTCCACTGGCTCCACTTCAGTCCATTTCTTCTGACGCTCAAACCCATCCAATAAGTCTTGTTTTGTGTAGCAACACTTATTTTTATGGATTTACATTACACCATCCACCGTGTAAGTGTGATAGACTATGTAGTCAGAATAAGAAGTGGTGAAGAGAAAAAAAAAAAAACAAACAAAAAAAAAAACATGGGAGTCAGATTTCCTTCACTTTTACCAAGTCAGTGAACATAACGCGAGTGCTTTCAGCGCAACAGCTTTTGTCAACACAGAAAAAATATTTCCCCTAAAAAAATATTATCATAGTCTCACAGACATGAACAAAAACAAAACTCACAGGAAATAAGAACATGCATTACTCGACGCGTCTATGCAATGGCCTCAAATGTTTGTCGCGAAGAGCTTCTACGGGTATTTAAATGCAGCCGAGTGTGTACGTTTGGATCGCAGCGTTACACAGGAAACAAAAAAGCACCGAGACAGACACAACTGGTTTGATGTAATAGCATCTTTTTGCCATTTCTTCCAAGAATCTGTCACCATAGTATCACTGTCTTGTCAACTGGAATGTGCCGTTACACTAAACACTGTTTTTACAGGCCTGCGTTTTCATTAAGTGCATGAAACAACAGTTTTTTAGGATCACTGCATAGGTTACGGTATGGCCGAAGCCAGCACCAAGAATGTCATTCCTTATTAACAAACCCTTAGAGCCAAGGCTCAGATTTCATCAGAAGAGAAGAGAGTGAGTCAAGCTGCCTTGCACAGTCCACAACCCCCACTCACAGAGCCACCACCCTGCAATCTCCTTCTGTATTATGTCTGTGGTTTGCGCTAATCAGTGATTGACAGGTTGTACTACAGGTAATGAAAACGCAGAGGCTATAATCTCTTTTTATGGTGCAGTGTGCAGTGATGGTCTTACAGTCTTTCAAAGACAAGCCAGAGGTGAACGAAGCTGTTTGATGTCATCTTGCATTTTGGAGAATCAGTGTAGAAGGTGTGTTAACATATTGATTACATTTATTTCTATCTTTTATAACGAAACAACAGAATGTTTTGCAAAAAAATAAAGTTACATAACAGATGTCAAAAAAATTTACCATTACGACACTCCAATTAGTTTTGTTTATTTATGAGCTTATGTAGTCAATGTTTCCTGATAGCTGCAACATAATGTTTTGCACTATGCTAAAATTCACACGCCAAGTTAAAAAAAAGGCTGTCTTAATTGTTTTTAAACATATTTGTTATGTGGGTTCTTGTTGTACTGAATTTTGTAATAGTGGTGCCAAAATGTGATAATTTTGATATTTTATTTTGTAATAAACTGCTGCATTTCATAATGAGTTGCCCCAACACATTGAACATTTCCATCAAACAAAACAAAAATCCGGAATTTACAGTTTATTCTCATTTAATGCAACCGTTAAATACTGTACTGATAATAATTGCTAAGTACTGCTACTAGACTAATACAGTGATGCTAATAATAGGCCTAGCTTGTTACAAATACTTGAAAGTAAAATTAAATATAATTAAACAAATGAACTATGCTTTTTGAATTGTTATTAGATAATGGACCACATCACTACATTTTTACTGATGAAAAGTGACTTTCCCGATGAAGGGTTAATGATAATATAGTTTTATGTATGAATGGTGAACAGTGTTAACCATTCTGCACAGCTACCACAAAAAATACACCTATTTTTTCGAGAAAAAAATATGGACTGACAGTATCTTATATCTCATAGCCGTCGTGATCTATTATGGTGTCTTGAACTTGTGGTAGAAACACAAAATTCGTGTTTCTGAAAAGCAGGAACTATCAAAGCCACCAGTTGTTAAAGGCCCTCAGATTGAGTGAACCACTCTGCCCAGAGATGCACAGATAAACCAAAGGAGATAATTATAACGTGCCCCCCTTTAAATTATACTGTTGGTTGGATTTTTTTCTATGACAATAATTACTGCTATTTATTGATGTTAAAAACACTTATCATTTTATATCACTTCTTAACCTTTCCATAACTCTTCATTGAAGTAATGACTATCTGATAGTCCCCAGAAATGAATGGGCAAAAACAACTGTTATTGGCAGCGCGAACATGAGCTACAGATAAAGTACTCGCACCTCTTACGTCTGAGGACACATCTGTGTGTGAGTGTGTGGATAGACATATGACATGTGGGACTGAACAGAAAAGAATAGCAGAAGGGAAACTGTGTCTGAAAGATGATGATGAATGAAAATGTTAAGAATTGAGGGAAAGAAAATATGACAAAGTGAAAACTGAGGGGGGGGGGAATAAATAGAAACTGTACTGCTGGAACAGGATGTTTTGGCTAAAAAAGTGGAAAGAAAATGTGCTAGAGAGAGAGAGAGAGAGAGAGAGAGAGAGAGAGAGAGAAAGAAAGAAAGAAAGAAAGAAGGAAAGATGGAAAGAAAGAAAGAAAGAAAGAAAGAAAGAAAGAAAGAAAGAAAGAAAGAAAGAAAGAAAGAAAGAAAGAAAGAAAGAAAGAAAGAAAGAAAGAAGGAAAGAAAGAAAGATGGAAAGAAAGAAAGAAAGAAAGAAAGAAAGAAAGAAAGAAAGAAAGAAAGAAAGAAAGAAAGAAAGAAAGAAAGAAAGAAAGAAAGAAAGAAAGAAAGATGAAAAACAAGACATTAAAGATAGAAAAAAAGAAGCGTAACAATAACAGTAGGAGGAAAATTGCTGCTCCATCATCAGTCCTGTGTTGAGGTATCATGTGGGCCTTGGGCACTTCTGGATCCAAACATTTGACAGGGGGTGGGTTTCCCCTGACGCAAAGGCTAAATGAGGACAAGACACTGTGCGTGTGTCCATGTAGGTCAAATACGTACATGTGTGTGTGTGTACACAAAGTTGAGCCCAAATCCTGTTTTTATAGGGACCAGTAAAAAAAAAAAAAAAAAAAAACCTAGTTATCCTCAAAATGGCACAAGCTGTGACCTAATGCCACGTCTAGAGAGAGACTGTAGACGGAGAGGGATCAACTACTGGATGAAGTCAGTAAAATTTCAGTCTGATGCATATGCGTTTCCAATTAAAACCATATGAAACGACTCTAATGGAACAGACTTGACTCCAGGTTACACAGAAACTGTGAAAGAAAATGACACATGGCAATTAGACGCAATTCGAGAATCTGTAGTTATAGTGCAACTGTGGTTAATTAAAGGAGCATGGACTCAGGTGCTGATGTTCTTATGGAAAGAATAGATACAATTATATGATGGAGGTCTGATAATAATGATGAGACATAAATAGTGACTTGGTTGAGGGTGCGCTTGCATTGTGCAGACACAGTAGTGTGACCGAGATCACACACTTTGTATAGACACATATATGTATCTACTACATAGACACAGAGGGTCCATTGAGAAAAGTAAGTATATATACAGTACACACAGTCTGAGAGCCAAATCTCTTTAAGCCTGTAATTTCCTGGCCGCACGTGCTGAAACAGAGGCAGCACTCGAGAATACATCTTGACTGAGTTACGGTTTTATTTCTATCAATACTCCTCCTCTCACACGTCGCATTAAAAAAAAAAAAAAAAAATCAGTCCAAGTGCTGATGAAAGTCTATTTTTGTTCGGAAGTTTTGCTTCTTTTTTTTTTTTTTTTTTTTTTCCTAAGCACGGGGATAGGCGCAAACAGATATTTTAGCTTGCAGGACTTCCCACGTAAGTCGCTCTCCCAGTCACAGGAGCCCTGTGTGAAAGAAATTACCCCCTTATTCAGAGAATGTTTTGGAGAGAGGTATTTCCCATAAGGCTTTTTTAAAGCTGTGCACCGCTCCAGTGGTATGTGGAAAATGGTTCGTCCCAGGTGGTTGGCTGTGAATGTGCCCTACAGAAGGAAATTTCCCTTACAGAGAGTTGGCGGTTCATGCACACTGTGTTCCTGCATAAATCACAGACTAATATATCTCTGATGGATGGTCTTGGGGGGGGGGGTGCTAAAGACAAGAAGGAAGGCTGTACTCTGGCGTTTGCTGTGTTGGAAACGGCGAATTGCTTACCCTTTCAAATATCTCCCTACCAGATGTAAAGAGACCAAGATGAGTGATTAAAAGAGTCTCTACTGTATATGTACTTTATAAGCCGTGAAAAACATAAGATGAAGTGAAAGAAAGAGTAAATAAAATGAGAATGAAATAAAAAAGAAAGCAAGGAAAAACCCCAGAGAAACTAAAAAGGAAGTGTGAAAAAAGGAAGTAGACTGACTGACATGTTATTTGAACTCTACTCAAAAGCAACGACGACACAAACACAAGCATGGTTTTAGATCAGGGGTCTCAAACATGTGGCCCAGGGGCCAAATGCGGCCCGGCAAAGGTTCCAATGCGGCCCCCAGGATGAATTTGCAAAGTGCAAAAATTATGTATAGTAAAAGCTGTGGAACTGATTTTAGTTCAGGTTCCACATTCAGACCAATATGGTCTACAGTCAAATGATAGCAGAATAACATATTAAAAGAATTACTCCATATTTTCTTCTCATTTTGATGTGAAAATAATGTAGATTATGCCTGTAAATAATGACAACTTCAAATTTCTGTCTTTCTTATAGTGGGAAAAAATTACATTAAATTGGGAAAATATTTACACTTCCAAACTATCCCATAAGAATAAAATGTGAAAAACATGAAGGAATATGAAATTTCTAAAGAAAATTAAGCACAATTTTAACAGTTAAGTGTTGTTGTAGTAGATCTGATCCATAATGCATATGTGTAAATAATAAATTGAAGCATAATATTTTTAGACTTGCATGTATTTTTCTTGAGATATTTCAGTTTTTTTCAGGTTATTCACACCTTTTTTGTTGGATAGTTTTTTTTTTAAAGAAAGCTCATAAGGTAATCGGGATTGTTTGCACTAAAAAAAATGCAAAAAATTGTAATTGTAATTTTTTTCTAGGTTAATATGCTATTATTTTACTGGATATTAAATTGAGCTGAATGTGGCCCCCTGAAAGGAATGAGTTTGAGACCCCTGTTTTAGATGCAGGCGACTAAACAGACAACTGTTTCTGTTATAAGTAAACTTTAAGGGCCTTCAAAGGCTGGTATGTTCCAAAATGACGATCAAAATATTGTGGTTAAACAGCTTACATTCTTCTCTAATAATCTTGTTAAAATGTCATGACGCTCTGATCAAACTATGGAAAATAAACTTCACCAGTAAATCTTAGTGAAGCAAAGGTTTTCCATGCACTGATGTTCTATGTCTTTGTAACTTCTGGGACACTACCGTTCTTAAAAAAGGATGAATGTGTGCTTAAAATACTCTTAATATCTGCAAAAAAAAACCCCCAAAAAATGTATAATAGAAAACAACGCACAGACTGAGACTCCAAGAACCAAAAAGCAGAATAAATGGACTATAATAATATTAATAATATTAATTACATTAATTCAACAGATCAATTGTTGTTAGTTAGGTTCATTACTGTCTTTTGTGCTCATTTGTTATCTTGTTTGTCTGTTCTTTTTCGTTTTGTTTTTTGTTTGTTTGGGGGGGGGCTTATTGTTATAACCGTTCTTAAAACTCAATGAAGATTAAATCTACAAAAAAATTATTATTATTATTAGAAAATGCACATTAATCTGTTCTTGTTATATGTGGAAGTAGTATCATTAATCTGTGGTTAAAATGACTCTTCCCATTCAGTGTTGCATACATTCTTCATTGTCCTTGCACCCCCTTTTTAAAATATTAATACATTTTCAAAAGAAACATGCATAATACATAAACAATCAAGACATACTACACTAATTGCACACAAAAAATGTGGAAGAGAAAAAGAGAAGAGAAAAAATATACACTATAAATAAAAAAAATGGCACACACATAGGGAAAATGAATGAATGAATAAATAAATAGGAGGCTGTCACACTCCACAGCTTTGCAGATGAGCATAATCTATTGTTGTTACTTGACAAAGTCCATTAAGAGTGTCTACACCTCTTCAAATTCTGCCCTTAATTCCATAGGTCAACTTTTCTAGTACGACACACATTGCCATCTCTAATCCAAGACTGTGTAGAGGATACTTCAGTCTCCCTCTAAGATAAAGTTCACATCCTCCTGGAGGCCAAATTTGATTAAGTTGCTTTTAGAGAACTAAACTGATTTATTATTATTATTATTATTATTATTTTATTTGATCATTTTTATTAGATATATTAGACAAAATTATTATTTCAGAATTTCTATAATATCTAAGAAAGTGCAATAGTGGATAGAATTGAGGTAAATGTACCTTGATTTTATTTTATTTTTTTTAAACCCACAAATAAGAGTAACTCTGGCGGACTCATTTAGCAGATGGCAATTTTGCATATGCTACACCACGTTACTTTGAAACTCTACACTGTTAGCGCACTATTTAGCGCTGTTCTAATATTAAGTGTGTTTATTCAGCCCACAATCTGAAGCCAACCCAACATCCAGGTTGCCCAGATGTGGTTGATGGAGCTACAGACTGGTAGTCATGGTATTTCTGATTTTCGACCCACCAACCTGCCTCCTTCACATTCTCCATTTGCCACTTTCTGAATGTGCCAAACCAAGCACCGCGCAGATAAGAGTGTGCTTGTTTTTGCATGTGTGTGAACTGTATGTGTACCAGCCGAGTAGTGCTGTGTAGTCGTGCAGGTGGCTCCTCCAGAAACTGGTGGGGAAAATCCGCTTTTTTTATTAGATGTGAAAAACTTAATGAGAAATGTGGTCAGACTGAGGGCGTACGTCGTAGCTTTCAGTATTCTTTAACTAAATGCAAGACTCTTGATGTTTTTATGTATGAATTAACAGAATATGAAGCATGCATTTCTGTCACTCATTAAGAAATTATCAAGTCATATCATTTTATGTGAATAATTCGCAGTTAATAGACAACAGTTAAACAACAACAAACACTTAGTTCATATGAGGTCGTATATGTTATGTTATTTGGGTCACAGTTATATAAAAGCAGTACTTTATCATTATAAAGCATCTTTTTTTTTTAATGAACTCAAGCTAGGCACCACCTAAGGTCATTCCATGGCTATTTCATTAATATTGCTGTGGTCTCTATTGTTATTGAATGCATTGTGTGTTGGTTCGATTTAAAAACATGTCTGGATTGCTTTGTTTCCACCTTTTTTTGGAGTTCAGAAAAGTGACTTGAGGTCAAACAACAGTTTACTGGTACTTCGTCATTCATGTCCATGACACGCTGATGAGGCGTCTCTGATTGGCTCAGAAAACATGAAGGAACACTCCCCACTCTCTTCTCGCTCTGTGTGATTTTACCATCCGGGAGTAGCATCCAGGTAGGTTTTGTGCCGTCACTTGTTTTGAAAATGTGCAGGGAAAAAAAAAAACATGACGCTTTATTTCCACAGAGATCACATGAACCAGCTTGCTCCACCATTTTTTTTTTTTCAAGTTTGTGCCGCAGCTACTGTGGCACTGTCTTCTCTTGTAGATGCTAATGCTAATGCTACTTCAGATTTGCTGCAATGGGGCATGGGTTCAACCCCACGTGGGTGGCGTGTACTGGACAGCCTTTTCTGAGTGGGTCGTGTCTCTATAGTTTTTTATGAATGGGAAATACAGCCAGGGGAGGTGACACGCCACTTTCAAACGTAGCATGTGTTGGTAACTCGGGCCGACCCATCAGATTCCAAAAGGAGCGTGGAAAAGTGGTTTTCAGCGGAATGACACCTTTGAGTAAATAAAATACAACTTTTCCAAATAGCTGCAGTAATTTTTTTTTTTTAGGTCAGTTGAATTTTCCAAACTTCAGTGCAAAAATATAGTCCAAATATATGTGGATTTTTTTTTATTATTGGAAAACTTCTTATTTTCTTTTGTGAGGAGTCCTAAAGCCCCACCTGTGATTATAAGTCATCTTAAGAACAACTGAACCATAAACCTTCCTGAGGCTGAAGGAAGAAGTCTTATTAAGCTTTATTTATGTAACTATGCTTCGGATTTTTTAAAAATATTTGTCATCAGTGCAAAAGCAGGGATATTATTTTAAATCATATCTGTGTGAAGAGCATAACTCACCAACATATGCAATCATTTATATTAAATATGGTCAGAATGAGTGAATGAATATCTAAAAGTGATCGCATTTTGATGTGTCTAGTTTAAGAATTAATGAAAGGCCTTGTGAAAAACACTGATTCCTATAACAAGACACTGGTATTGTTTCCCCATTGCAGGTTTCCATTCTCTCTTAGATGCATTTCAGTTTGCAGCTGATGACTAGATTGATTTAAAAAAAAATACTCACCTGTTTTCACTTTCTTCTGAAAACCTGTTTTCATTTTTCTATGAAAACAGGTGCTGTTTTCCTTTTCAAAAAGCTGAAATAAGGTTTCATGTAACTGTAGTCCATCTAACTTGGTCACGCATCACTTCATTTATGTAAATACACTCAACTAATGATCTGTTAAAAATGATCATTTATTACTTCAAGAAATCATGACACATCTTATATGAATTCTTGACGTAATTTGTCACAGTTTGGACATCACTTACATGAGTAACATCCTAATACTGTAAGTGTAACTCACCAAGTTGTACATCAGTAGCTCCTGTAGACAGCTGCAGATTGTCCACATGGGGGGGCTGTCTTGTTAATGACCAGTCCTATGTCTGACTGTACATAGGCCTGCATATAGACCTGCAAAACACAAAGCACAAGCAGCAAGTTAGACATACTGATGCCAAAACCTTTACAAAATCAAGATTTGTTTTAAAATAATAATAATAATAATACATGTTTAATCATAAATAGGCTGCTTTTATTACATCTGATACCATGCCTTTTATTTTTTGCACCAAAACCATTTTTCCCACTAATAGCATCCTGCTTCAGTTTTAGGATTTGAAGTACACTTGGAAGATTGCCAATAATTGAAACAAGAGATGTTTGGTTGCCCAACCAAATGCATTTAAGTATGGTAATTACAGCGCAATCGTAGCCTTGAAATGAACCATCAAGGCAAAGGGGATATAAACTGCACCATGCAAACAGGGACATTCATAAACCACTGGGGTTTTTTTTTGTTGCTGTTTAGTGTTTGAGCCAGGTTTGTGCCATTTTACTGGACATGCCAAAGAAGCCATTGTGCAAGCAAAGCAAGAATGGGACTGAGAAAGCAGACGTGGAGATTTTGTATATGAAGCAGATAGAGCTTAACCAAATGAATATATGCATGCATAAAATTAGACTGTCTTCACCCTTGAACTTATTGCTCATAGGTTTTCACAGTTATATCAATATGTGTGTGTTTGCGAGTACAAATATGTGAAAGTGGCACAAAGTATAGTGTGTTGTGTACCATCGATGTAAAAATGTTCTACATAAATCCAATCCATTTACTATAAACAACATTACTTGTACAATTACAATATAACTAAAGCCACCTCATGCAAACGTAACTTCACTACCTAGTAGTGTTGGCTGTGGAACCACTTTTTTTTTATAAATAATACATACAAACTTTACATTCCTTCACTATTTTGTAGTTTATAATCAAAACTTAATAAACAACATCAAAATCCTCTTGTATGTATTTGTTGGTTACTAACACAATATAGTATTCTATAATGATATTGGACTTTTTAAAAGGGCTTTTCGCTTAATTTGTCCTCTAGTTATCTGACCTTACACATTTCCAAGTCATTGCATCTTACTTTGGTTTTGTACCTCACTTGTTTGTTTTTTCTTATTATGTGAATTCTAGTATTGTTTCAAAACTATTTCCCAGTTGCAGGATCAATAAAGTTATTCTATTCTATTCTCATCTCGCCATCTGAACCCGCTTTAACCTCACTAGGGTCAAGGGGGTCACTGGGGCCTAATCCAGCTACAATGGGCAAAGGCGGGGTACACTCTGTATGAGTCTCATTCATTGCAGGGCTGAACATAATCACTGTCACATTCATAACTATGGGCAATTTAGATTAACCAATTAACCTATCAGTGCATTTCTTTGGATGGTGGGAGTAAACCGGAGTACCTGGATAAAACCCACACAGAAAGGTCTGGTGTGGGAATCGAAATAAGGTCCTTTTTGCTGTGAGGCATGAGTGCTAACCACTGCACCACTGTGCCGCCAAGGTATACAAACTACATAATTTAAAATACCTGTATCCATTATAATTTAAGTGTAAGATGAGTGTTGTCAGAAAGTGTATAGAGAAGTGGATGACAGCAACAAAATGTGAGAAGAAAGATCTAAGAGAGATCTAAGCTGGGCAGATGTAAGGTACTGAAAAGGTAATGTATATGTATATGGCGATGTAATCAATAATGTATATGTACTTATTGCTTTATATTACTGCTGACCACAGGTACAAAAACACTGTGTATTGTACGATGTCTGTCTGTCTTAAAAATGCAGACACATGGTAATTCATGCAGTGTTTTTTTCAATCTGAGTCCTAAGAGACATGACGTTTTTGTGTCTCAAGGTAAAAAAGTTGCGAATTAAAGACAAGTTGTAACATAATCAATCAGGCTTCTTACTTTTGCCTATGACAGGGGTGTCGAAAGCAGCGTGCAGGCCGAATTTAGCCCACCAAAGTGGCTCATGGGATGGTGTATTGTGCAAAGATTACGCTGAAGATATCGACGGTCAAGTGTGTTGAAATCATTTTAGTTCAGGGTTCATATACAGCGAAATTTGATCTGTAGTGGATTGGACTACGAAAATAATAGCAAAAAAATAACACAAATAACTGCAAATTTTGATGAAATTATACAACTGTTACTGTTAAAAACTACCCACTAAAAATCTACATAATCTAAAATTTCTTAAGAAAACTAAGTGGAATTTTAACAATAGTATAATCACATGGTTGTTACTAAATGTCTTGTGTCTTTGTCCAGCCAGCCAGAAAAATTACATTTGGGCTGCATACAAGGGTACCAAGAGGGTTTGTCTACAGTTTTTATAATGACCTCACATGTGTTTGCCCATATCTCACAATATCTTCACTGTCATTGTACCAAGTACAATGGAATTGAGGTACACCTCTCAGGTTCAGTGCAAGAATTCACAGACTGACAATAAATATGAGTAAAACAACAAATACCAGAAACGGGTATAGTTATTTATATTAAAAAATAAAAACTATTACAAACTAAGATAATTCTAAAACACAGGATGCAACTGACAAAAGATAATTATTGTGCAATAAATAGTGTGAAATATTAATATTTTGATGTTCTGATCTTTCATTCTGATATGGGCAAACATGTGGGGTCACCATGGACAGTGTGGTCAAACCCACTTATGTGAAGCCCATGTGGCTATGCTGCTGGGTGTAGATCAACTGCGACCTGTAAGTTGTAATACATATGTTTAAATGAGAAAGTGAGCCCAAATATTGTTAAAATTGCACATCTACATTTTTACACTAAAACAAATTATTATTTCTAAGTTTTTATGAAGTTATTTTGCAGCTTAAGGTCCAATTGCACTGTATGTGGCCCTTGAAATAAAATGGGTTAGAGACCATTAGTCCTGCCCTGTTGATTTCCAAAGGAAACTAAGCGACAGTGAAAGTTTTTGTTTGTTTAAAAAAACAGCAATCCAAGAACAATAGCAAACTCACATAAATCACCACTTTCAAACAATTAAGACACATTCACACCTCCTAAGAACATACAGACAAAAGTGACAAGTACATAAAATATCTGTTGGGTTGAAAGTTGACAATGGATTCAATGAAAGTCTGACAGCGCCATCTTATGTACCAACACGTGCATGACAAAACATTGGCTGCTAATGTGAGAAGCTGGTTTGCATTAACACTCAGTCTATGTGTTCTAATTCTAAACAGTAATGTCTCCTATTTGCTCGTTTGTAAGAAGTCCTCAAGCATTACCATGGACATAAGACATTTCTTAGGAAAAAAAAATACTGGTGATAATCAAGGTTATAATCATTAACGAAAGAGAACGAAATGAAGAAAAGTACAATTTAAAAAACATTTTCATCAACTATTACAATTAAAAGAAACCCCCCAATGACTAACTGACAGTGTATTATGTGCTTACAAAAATAAATAAAATGCATTAAATTATGGATAAAATTCCCTTCATTTTCAGCTCTGTCTTATCGGATTGATATTGAGCTGTTCTAACTAGTACAACACTTCACATGTTTGTAGTTTACAGTCTTCTGCTCTAAAGTCTAAACTATACCTGGAACATACAGTCTAAAGCTGTAACAAAGCAGCACAGCCAGCCAGGTATGGGATGTACTTTAGTGATACCCCAGTCGGTGTTTGTCCAGGTGGTAAACTACTGGTAGTTCATGTCCAAAATGGCACCCTCTTTGTTGTGACGGGTATGACGTTTTTTTGGAGCGACGGAAAAACAACAAAATATATTTATTTTATTAATATTTTAATATTTCAACATCACAGTAATCTTCCATTGTATCAATAAAATAGTAAAAAAAAACTAACACAAATAAAATACAATTCAATTAAATACTATTTAAGTAATTTATTTTCACAAGCCACTGGCATAGACATAGTATACTATGGCTGTGTCCGAAATCACTCACTCCCTACTTCCTATATAGGGAAATACTGTACATGTAGTGTACTACATAGTAAACTCAATTGAAAATGTTTCGGAAACTACTACGGCGCTGTTTAAATGCGTCATCACCATCGAACAATTAAAACGTAACAGTGTCGTCTCTCAAAAATTTTTAATACTTTTGAAATGTTTTTTGGACTACTGTCTGTGCAATAAAATAAAAAAACGAATAAACTTGGTTCACGACTGTTTTATTGTTATTAACTGTTAACCAACTCTTGTCTCGCGCATGTCATCCAACAGGCAGAGTTAACGTTTACCATTACTGAACAGCTGTAGCTCTGCCAGTATGTCGTCCAATCTGAATCTGTCCGTGTTTCTTTTAATCACACATCTCTCCATAACATTTATCCTGTGGCACAGTGTCTAAAGAAAAGATTGAAATTTGAGGTGGATCAATGCTCCTTCTGCAATACTGTTGATGAAATACTGGATCATTTATTATTTGGATGTCCTGTATCTCAGTGGTTTTTGGTCTAATATACATAATTGGATTTCACTAAAAATTAATGGTGTACCATCCTTTGAATTACATCAAATCATTTTTACATGGATGATTCGGAATCTTCCTAATCAGACCTTATTAATATAATTAGAATTCTGGGTAAATATCATATTCACTGTATGAAATGGATAAACTGTAAGCCCTCTTTTCCTAGTTTTATTAATAACTTCAAGATTTTTTTTTCATGTCTCAAAACATTGGAATCAAACAGAATTGCAAGAAAAATAAGTAAGGGCATTGGACAACATTTATTATTTTAACCAAAGAACTCCCTTTTGTATCTCTGCTCTGTGTTGTTTAATTTGAAGTGCCTAATGTAAGCTTTATTTAAACATTGTTTAACATTGTATTTTAGGGGGGAGGGGTTGTTAGTTGTTTGTTTGTTTTTTTGCAAAATCCCCAAGTTTGTTTTTATATATTTTATTTTGTATTTCATTTTAAGTTATATTCATTATCTATTGAGAGTCTGTATATTGAAATGTTCAATAATGATTGGGGTTTTTTTAATCACTCCGTCCCTCTGCCATTTTTCAATTCTTACAATGCATGATGGGATAATAGTGCTTTGGTTAGTGAAATGTCCACTACATTTCATGGTGGATTGTGGGATACATTGAGTGCACTATGTAGGGCTTAGAAATAGTTCAGTAAAGATTTGGACACCTACAAAATGGCAAGGTCCCTATATAGTGCCCTATGTAGGGAGTATTTCGGACAGAGCCTATGTCTATGGCCACTGGAGCCATACATAGCTTTGCATGATGTCACCGCACCACCTACTAATGTGTGCTGCCATTGTAAAAGGGAGAAACAACAGCGTAGCAACACTAGACAGGTAGCTCTGTTACAATGTCTTACGACTATTTTGATAAACTTCTGCCCTCCGCAAAAGACCGGTATGAATGGAAATTAGCAGGGATAACTGGAGAGCTGTCTGTATAAATTACAGGCAGGTTCTTGACAAAATGACCCCACAATAAGCGTGCAGGACGGTGCAGTGCTGTTCACGCAGTGGTTTTCCCCTTTTTCTAGTGGAAGTGACGTCTCCGTGAAGCTGTGTATAGACAGAGCTTAAGTCTCCGCCGCTTCCGGGAGGCTCACAGGGCCTGAGATCGGAAAATTAATGAATGGTATTCAATGGTAAAATGTTAAAATGGTATCTGATTTCCCATGTGCCCTGAATCACACGTTGTATCTCATAATAAATGTTAATCATTGACATGCATTTCAATGAGTAAAACCCGTTAATAATTAGGACTACAAGCCTGACACGCATGTGACGTCACCACAGACTCCACACCACAGCTGAGCGGTGAAGTATTGTAGTCTCTTACTAAGCCCACATAAAACCTAACGTCACATTTGGTTCCTGTCAAAAACAAGTGGTCTGCCTATGTCACATCAAATATTTCTTATTAACCACTAACATATGTGAATTTCAGAGAACTTGTCAAACAGAATCTGAATTTAGCTTGACTTGCTCCATTCACCCCCATACAAATTTTTTGTGAGCTAAGCACCCATGGACCGGAAGTAGAAGGGTGTGACTTAGCCTCCCCATAAGGATGAAAGAGCTGTAACAGCTCCGGAGCGCAAGATTTTTTTTCCTAGGATGGCGACAGATTGATTTACATATACCACACCTCAAACTAATTTCATTAGTTGCCCAACTCAATAGACTCGCACAGCATCACTGACTGGATCCTAACATCAGATTAGCTAGCTAGCTAAAGTAACATGAGGATTTTCCTATTTTGTTTATCAATAATGTTTTTTTATTCAATCAGAATGAATGAAGTTTGACATAATTAGATTAATGTTAAATGGTGATAGCTTAGATCTAGCTAGCTATCTGGTTATAGTTAACACTTCAATGAAATTCTGATGGCTTTAACAGTTTATTGTCCAGAACCTTTGACTGCCATGCTGTGTTTTTATGTAGGCTACGATGTTGTTGTAGTTTACTCTTTCTATCGTAGAGCACTCTGTGGCTACTGCCTGAGATGGGTGCTATATAAATAAAGTTTCCTTTAAACTTTCAATCTGACTGACTACCAAAAGTAAAAAAAAAAAAATTAAAATAAAATAAGATAAGATAACAAATCTTGACCGATCATCAAGATTTTTTTTATAATTTTCGCCATCCCTAGTTTGGATCCATATGAAGTTTCAATCAAAGAGTGGAGCACTGACTATGACTTGTTGCTGGAGTTCTGCATTTCCTATCTTTTGTCGTCTTATTTTATTTGTGGTGTGAGTGTCTGCACTTCTGAACAGTTTGTGAAGTCTCATGTGCAATTCACAAAAGGATTAGTTCAGGAGATGCAGATCATAGAGCCAAAATACAACATGAACAGTTATCCGGACAACAGTAAACTAAGCTAGGCTAAGCTAACCCCACCTGTCTTAGTAGTGGTAACCTTTAGTTCATACAAATCCTTTTTTCTGGTTTCAAATGTCTAGTTCAGCTAGATATTAATATTCAGATGTTATACGTTAGTAATTTATATGCCATGTTATAGTAGAGTATGTTTTTGACTTATCATACTCATGAAGTAGGCTTTGTGGGGGCCCTATGCAAGATGGTGTTCCGGGGCCCCTATTTTGCTGTACTGCAATCGAATGACGTTAGATGATCTATAAACACACACTAAATTATCACAAATCACCAGCAAAACAGGCCACAGTCATGATAACCTCTCATATTAAATGGTGTCAACGTCCTGCTGAATTTGGATGGATTTTTCCCCCTTTCTTTCTGTTTTGTTTCATAATTGAGTCCTGACCACAAACATAAATATGTACAAGAACTGAAGAACTATATTTTATTTAAAATTCACAGGAGTGCCGTGGACCAGCTGGTTGTCCTGCTCGCTCAAAAGTATCACTTCAATCCCGCCAGCTACCGCAGAGAGAGTTCAGAACTTGTCCCATGCTGCATACATTTGTGCAGTGCCTGCTGGTTTTGTGGGATTCCCGTGGGAGTGCAGACCTCTACAGCCAGGGGTGGAAGCAATACAAATCTTTTTCACCACCTAAAACAGTGGCACAAACTATAGTACAAAGAGTGTGTGAAGCTGCAGGACCCCCAGCTGCAAGCCATCCACAACCCAAAAAAGCTCCAACCCTGAAACAAAGCCCTCTGTAAGATGCATTTTCTCACACTAGGGTGTGTCATATTTTGTTCTTTCTAATGTTCATCATTTGCAGAGGTGGATTTGTTAGAAAGGAGAAGAAAATCTGTAATTTGACTTCAATAACCCATTTATAGATGTCAAACAAAAAAATGTTTATTGTACTTTTCTCATTAATAGATTTATTTTATTAAAATATTGGCCTATTTTATTTTATAGGCTATTTTTATTCGAGATATATTTTTTATTTAAAAGTGCACCTTACAGAGTTTGAATTTAAATTGTTTTTACTCCTGTTGTTATACAGTTATACCGTTATCTCACTTTGTGGTAAAAATATTGGGATATATATTGCATATTGATATTCAACCTAAACATATCAGGATATGACTTTTTGTCCATATAGCCTGGCCCTTCATCATACTGCACATATGTTTGTGTCTCTGCTCAGTCAATGACCCACCTCAACCTCAGCCAACTGATCTATGCCTCACTTTTCTTTGAGTAGGATGTGTGGAAGATAAAATGTATGAAAAACCTGAAACTAATACTAAAACTAAACATTCAGAAAAAACAATAACTAGTAAAAACTTGCAAACCAGCTCAAGATACAAATTAAAAGTAACTGAATTAGAGAAAAAGAACAAAACCAACCAAAACTAAACTATAATGAAAAATCCCAAACTATTAGAACTCTGAGTCTTAGTTGCCATTTCTACATTCTACTATTTTATTTATAATGGTGTGTTAATATTCACTCAATGTTAAGTATGTAAATTAAATATGTAGTCATTTGCTAACATCTCAGTCTCTTCATTTAAAATTTTCTATTTGCATGTCACAGGGTCAAAGATATAGAACACATTGCATTGACTACCCCTGTCTATTGGAATGAATGTCTCAATTTAATCAGTGCCATCTTTATATGGAGGTAACACTACTTCCATGAACATCAATTGGCAATATCCTTCCTGATAGTGTGAGAAACATAGGGACCCTATACCAAGATGGCAGCCATGACACCTGAGTCTGACAATGTTAAAATGTTGATTTACTGTATAGTGTTCTATATAGGCCTATATATATGCCATGGGGTTAGGATTTGTCAAAAAGGTCACCCTAAAATGCACTAGAATACAGGAAATTGCACCTAAGAAGTTTTTTTTTTTTTTCTGGGGCAGCCCCCTAGACCCTTCTCTAAGCTAAGCCCCGGTTCTTCACAATGTCTGGCTCCGCCTCTGCTTTAACCATTAAACACTAATATAGTCTCTTCCTGTCGTTCAGTCCAACATATGCTGCCAACAGCTCTCCCTCGCGTGCACACACGAGACACGAGGGTGAATCCCCGCATGCGCACATCCATCTGGCATCTAAACGTCTGGAGATTGGAAAGAAGATGATGTGACTGAGCGACCGGCACGGACAGAAAGTATAATTAGCCTACTCAATGATTTTCACTTGCCTTGTTTAGCTTTTGTTTTTGCCAAATTTCTGTTTAATGTCGAACTTAAACCGGTGCGGTGTAAAGACTGACTGGCTATAAACGACAGAAGAAGACACTGAGCAGTAATTGAAAGGAGTTGGGCATCAAATTGCACCGGATGTCATTACACGCTCTTAAATATCGAGCACGTAAGTCCCGTCTTTTCAGCCTTGTATCCTAGCTTAACCCACTGCACTTTAACTTTTCATATTTGTGTGATGTTTTCCAATTTGCTTCAAAAAGGTAGTACAGTTCTCAGTCTTGTCTGGGGTTGCTTTAGGTCGCAGTGGTGTCCCTTTGTCCACACTATTCAATTCCTTAGTAGGTCAAAGGAGACGGGCTTTAATAGTCTTATGTTATATATTCTCAACAACATAGCTAATTTTTTTTATTCGCAGTTTGGTGACTGATTTTATGCTTGCCTCATTTATTATTATTATTATTACTATTATTTTTATTTTTTTTATCTTATGAGGTGTCCACCTGTTCATCTAAAGAATTGCATTAGAAATATAGCTACCTAAAATAGCAAACGAAAAGCATCTATGCTATATATTGTAGCTGCAGATAAGCTAACATCTTTAATAAGAGGCCCTTTTTTTACATTCTAGTTATATCCCTGTTGAGTTTAAATGTATTTTTGAATGATCTAGTTTTGTGTGTATGTGCCACATGTAGTCAGATAACCATCGACAGGCTTGTGGGTCGTTGAGCATTTGTACTTATGCCTGTGTCTAAGCTCGTTGATCAATTGAATTTAAGCCTCTTGAGCGGCCCGAGCGAAACCTGCTGACACATGCGCCTCTGTCTTTTTGTGTGCGCACAAACCCTGTTAACCCGCTCTATCCCATTTTCATCACTAAACCAAAACCAGGGTGGGTCTGTCATTATTAAGTTCTGGAAGTGTCTGCAAATGATTCATGTTTAAAAATAACTGTGGACCCACTGTTTTGTTTGTGGACAGTCCACAGTGGTAAGTAGTTACCGTATACAAGGCATTTAATAATTTAAAGGACTGTTTATCTGACGCATCGGATTAATTACAGATTAATAATATAAAAAGCTTCTGCTCCCAGCTCATATGTGGGTAAGAAGTGTTTATTATGCAACAGGGGTTAATTTGAGTCAATGATTCACTCTTACTACCTGCAGTTTATTTTTGTTTATTAGGCCACTACTGAGCTATTACGTGATGCATTCTTAAATAGTCATTTTAAATAGGTTAATGAGGAATTATTCAAACCATGCTACTCATTTATTGAATCTGCCCTTTATTTGACTTAAACATATTGGAGGCCTGGTGATACAGAGAGCAGCATCAGGAACAGAGGACGAGGAATTGCAGAATCAAGTGTCCTCCATTTCCCTTTATTATCTTAAACTGTTGTGACTGACCAGCAATCATCAGAATCAATACAAAATGCATTAGTATCCTATAGAGTTCCTGTTATTCTGATCTTTCAAATGAAGGCATCTGAAAAGATGCTTTGTAATCTTTTAGGATGTTTTCAGTGATGAGAAATGGGTAAAAACTTTGTTATTTGAGCTAAACGTCCTGCATCTGCATCAAATGAAACAGTATATCCAAGAGGTGTTTTCATTGTGGTTATTTTAAACATATGTCGGAGAAGAGCCCAGTGGGCTTAGAAGTGAGTTTAATAGGGTTGTTTTTCAGTGCAATACAGCCTTTTAAGCAGACAGTGGACAGGCTTTACAAATACCACATAAAATGGCCGAATTATTACTGTACACAGTGAAGTTACTGGTTCAACTGACTAGATATGTGTAGCTTTTCATTTAATGTGGGTTTTGTTGAGTGACTGACTTTCTTCTCTCTCTCTCTCTGATCCAGTGTAATCAAGACCAACAGCAGAGCCATGGAGGCTGTAACACATTTTGTGAATGACACTGTAGAATTTTACAAATGGGGCCTTACTATAGCAGGTAAGCTGGGATCTTGAATGTTTGTTTGGTAAATCACTCAACTGTACTGTTTATCTTCAGACTTCAAACAGCATAATTTATAACAAATGACTGCATAATCACAAATTTGCTTACCGAGCAAGGGAAAAATAACCCAGAAATGTACACAACTTATATATGGGGTTATTATAAAATAATATGATATGATCATATGATAGTTGTAATTTAAAAAGATAAGTGCTTTGAGCCTCCAGTGATACAAATGACTCTTTTTATCCTCAGACAAGAGGGTGGAGAACTGGCCCATGATGTCATCTCCTTTCCCCACTCTGGCCATCAGCTGCCTGTACCTGCTCTTCCTGTGGGCGGGGCCTAGATACATGCAGGATCGCCAGCCGTACACACTCAGGAAGACCCTCATAGTCTACAACTTCAGTATGGTGGTCCTCAATTTCTACATCGCCAAAGAGGTCTGTGTTAGACATTGACAAGTCAATTTGTCTAATGGTTCATGTATGCAACTTACATTGCTGGTCTCATAGATTCATTTGTCATGATGCAAAAGATGCAAAAGGGCAACAACTCAATCTGATCAGTTAAGCTCATGTCATAAAATCCTTCTATCTTGCAGTTGCTATTTGTCATGGCTCTCAGTTGCATTTTCACTGTGTCATTGCAATAAGTAGGTTGGTGTGGAGAAAATCAGTAAAGGAAATTAAATGCAAGCAGTGATGTGAGCTGCTACTGATAGATGTACAGCTTATTGTAATGAAGAGAGAAAATACTCGAATACAGTTGCATCTTTTTTATATTGCATAGTAAGGGAGGAACAGTGAGTGTTATGTTGTATGATAAGGATTATGGTTTAGATAAATATATGAAGCATGTTGGATGATGTGTATTCTGAGATACATGTAAGGAAAGGATTCTAATAATAATGGTAACTTGTATCTGAAAAATGCTGGGCTTGGTTTGAAGAAAGACATTCGCATGTTTTGTGTCTTCAACAACTGTCATTTTAAAGGTCACTTTAGATAAGTGCTTTTCTGATTTAGTGTTGTTTTTTTTCTTCTTCAGCTCCTACTAGGCTCCCGAGCAGCCAGATACAGCTACCTCTGTCAGCCTGTCAACTACTCCAATGATGTCAATGAAGTCAGGGTAAGTTTCCTCTTATATAACAAACAATAAGTGGTGCCACAAACAACAAACACCACCCCCACATGTATTTTGTCCATTATAAGAAAATGGAAATATTATAAACAATTATTATTATTATTATTTTTTTTTTTACTTTGGCCTACCATTCCAAAAATGTAGTGACATCTATTCTGAGTCACTGGTGATCTATGAACCCAATTTGGTAAGAATTTAATAAATACTATAAATAAACAAGCAAATACAGGAATAAAAAAAACAAACCAAAAATAATACCCCTTGCCTACCCTTTTGTGGGGGTGGGGCAAAAACAATATATATAGGGCTTCGCTACATAGTGATAAACATTAATCCTGAAAAATAGCTCTGGCTTGATTTAATATCCTGATAGATCTGCTTAGATAAGGAACCACAGTTGTGATAAGTGCATTTATTTTGGTCTGGAGTAAACCAGAAAAGAAATAAAGACTGGATCAGAAGCTAAAAGTTTCTATCTAGTGATTTGAGGACATGTAGGGTGTGGCCTGTACTGTAATTCATCTCACCACTCTAAAACTCCTCCCTCTTCGCCACTCTTTAATGATGGCATTAGTGAGGGATAAGAGATACCAGAGTGTCATGGCTTAGAGAGCAAATGTTTTACTCGGTGCATAGTATGTATGTTAAACAGAGAGGCATGAAGCTGAGTGAATACAGAGAGATTGTAAAATAATATAAGGGGATAATATCGTAATTTATGTGTGATGTGTTTGCTTTATTCATCTCTCCATATGATACTTAATTCTAAGCTTTTAATTTCCCCTCAATAGAAAGTGTCATATACAGTCACAGAAAAAAGTTAGAACATCAAAAGTCATCAAAAACATTGGCTATGCAATCAAGTACTAACTCCTGTGTGCACCATGTCACTAAAACACAGGAAAAAAAACATGGAATACCTAAATGCACTGTTTTTTGCTGTACAATTCCAGACATATTGATGTAAGATGTGAGGTGATTTTCATTATTATCAAGAAGAGCATGGAAAATGAATAGATATCAGCTCTGAAATTAAATTCTTGTGAGCTATTTTTGCTATCATTATATTTGTCCAAAAATGTACCTTTAGTTGTACCAGGCATTAAAATGAAAATGAAGCTGGTCTACTATTTTCTTCCACAACTGAAGTGTGGATGAAAGATAAGGCATTTGCTTCACATATGCACATATTACCCTAAACCTCTAATTCCTCTGCATGCCATTATCATACCTGCACTGACATTTATGTTCCTGTTCTTCCTTGCTTTTTTAGATATTTGTATTATATAACTAAAAATAATAATCTTTCCTGATTATTCTTTTGACACTGTCACAGGTCTCAATGATACAATCACACTTGGCCATGTTGGCATCACAAAGAACGATCCAAATGAATTCATCCAACCTGTTTTTGTGTCTGTAGATAGCATCTGCTTTGTGGTGGTACTATATCTCCAAAGGAGTGGAATTCCTGGATACAGTATTTTTCATCTTGAGGAAGAAGTTCAACCAGGTCAGCTTCCTCCACGTCTACCATCATTGCACCATGTTCATCCTCTGGTGGATCGGCATCAAATGGGTCCCTGGTGGACAATGTGAGTATCTGAATTTGTGCTTCATATACTTTTACAAGAAGTTTGTTTCTGCAGCTGAATTGATAAGATAAGATTTCCTTTATTCGTCCCGCAGTGGGGAAATTCACATGTTACAGCAGCAGAAGAGGGCATCAGTAAAAAGAAACAATATACATTAAATATCACTAAACAATATAAACAAGTAATATAAACAGTAATATACAAAAACTATGAACACTATGAACAGTTGGGCGGTTAAGTGCAGAAACAGAAACTAGCAGCTGAATGTAAGAAGGAATGGGAAATGTAAGAAATGGTAGTGCTACAAAATATATTGCATATGGTTCACAATAACTGTGGATTGTGTTTGTCACTATTAACTTACTTATGTGATTTACTTTCTCCAGCTTTTTTCGGTGCGACCATCAACTCCTCCATCCACGTCCTAATGTATGGGTACTATGGCCTTGCAGCTCTTGGACCTCAGATGCAAAAGTACCTCTGGTGGAAGAAATACCTTACCATTATTCAGATGGTAGGAATCATATCACATTGACAATTATTGATGGCTATTGTAGAAAGTCACAAGGATTTAATTTTTTTTCTTTAGTAGTATACAGATCATTTCAAAAACCTAATTAATTCAGATCTTTGTTCTAAGACATATTCTTCTAAATATTCTCATCAATTCATTCCTGCTTGTTTGCAATTTGACAATGGTTATCCTTAATCATTTTGAAGAATTAAAAAAAAATGTATGAGAAAATTATTAGTATGTGATAAAGAGACTCGTTCAAGAACTGTAACAATAACCAAATTGGATGTAAGTGAATTCCTGTTGAGGTCATTGACAATTTCTATCAAATTTTTTATTACATGATAGTGGATATACAGTATTGCTATAAAACAGTTTGTGTAGAAGGACTGACTGAAGTATATGCAGAGTTCTTATTATTAGTTTTCTTGGACAGAAAGCTTCCCTCCAGTCTAGTATTTGCTTTATGTTATCCAACGGTTGACCAAACTCTTGTGTGTTCAACAGATCCAGTTCCACGTCACCATTGGCCACGCAGGTCACTCGCTCTACACAGGCTGTCCATTCCCTGCCTGGATGCAGTGGGCTTTGATTGGCTACGCTGTCACCTTCATCATCCTGTTTGCTAACTTCTACTACCACGCTTATCGACGTAAACCATTCTCCAGTCAGAAGGGAGGAAAGCCTGTCGCAAACGGCACCGCTATGGTAACCAATGGCCATAGCAAAGTGGAGGAAGTAGAGAATGACGGAAAGAAGGAAAAGAAAGGAAGAGCGAAAAGGGAGTAAACAGAGGAAGAGGTCTGGTATTTAAAGGACAGTTTTGTTTTCAGGGCCAGAGAAGGAAGGGGGGAGGGAAGGGAAAAACAGAGAAGTTCAAAGTAAACGAATCCTCACCATCTCTGCAAATACTGTAGAAGGATGTGATTTGTGACCGACTGGAAACGGTGAAAGGGTAGCAGTGTGTATTTATCGGTGTGTATGTAAAGGGCTCTGGTTTTGAGAGTGTTAGAGGGGTGTTGGTTGTCTTCAAAAACGGGTTTTTTTTATTGAAAGAAAGCAAATGCTGATCATGTAGGCTCCGTGCTGTTCTGTCCAAATGTGCTTTGGACCGTGATAGGACCAAATAATCCAGACCTACCACCCTCAGCTCAGCATTCACTATTTCGTCAACCAAATTCACCTCCAATTTTTGTACTCTGGATTCCAGTGTTGTTTTATCTGAAAGCTTAAATAGTCGTAAATATGCTTATTTATTTTCTAGTGCTCTAAAATAATTTTAATGAATTTATCTATGACCAACAAAAGAACATGCAAAGGCTGTACCAAAGGGAAGATTTTGTTTACAGGACGTAGTCAGACAAGTAAAAAAAACAACTACAAATTCTCACTGCCATGTATTGCTTTTAAGTACTCTGATCATATCTATTCCATTTACCAGCCCTATATGTCACGGACTTCATTATCCGCTTCATCTGTGCTGCATTTACAGTTTGATGCTATTTTCTTTGTGTTCATTGTGAATCAAAAACTTTGTTAAAACACTTGTGGGGAAGAGGACTGTAGTTTCTTTTTAGTGTTTATGCAAAACTGTTGGTATCTTTGTCATAATACATATTTTTTTTTGTGGGTCATCACGTTTTATTTCTTTTTGCTGTGCAATGTAGCTAAAGAGCAAGAATAAGGGGTTGAATTTCAGCTCAGTACTGTCTCACTGCCACATAGGACTGAAGGGAAAATCATCCTGAAAAAGACCTTTTTTAAGAACACAATCGATCATTTCATTTGTTCTATTTTCACTCATCTTTAAATGAAACTGGCACAGCTTCTCACTGCACATATAACTGAAATAAAGACAATGTCAGCACCCTATAGTAACATATTTGTCTCTGTTTGTTCATATGGGGTAATCAGTCTGACTACACACTGGTATATTTTTTGCAAGTAATTTATTTGATGAGGAAGCTTCCCCAGTTGCTCTTTTCATTCCCTCAATTCCATCATCAGTCTCTTCCACCTCAAGTGATTGTGAGTGGAGCAGAGGTAGCCTGTGTCTTTGGCCTGTCCAGACAGATCTGCCCTAATCTTTGGGGGCAAATTGGCTTTACTTCCAAAAGAGCTTATTACTACGTCATTGTGAGCAACCCAGAAAACCAGGTCACTGGAAGAGAAGCCTCTGCTAATCTGCCGTCAGGTTGCCACTGTAGCTCTCAAACTGTATGGATTAGTTAACATATGGTAGTTGATATATTAAATGGAAGGACCACACTATTTGTATAGAAAGAATGGTCTCTTGTCCACAGAAGTGAATTTAATTTCTAGGTTCATGTCAGGATTTTTACTCCTCTCTTTCACACAAGGCATTCATTTCTTGAGAAGTCCACAACCAATACAAACTATCATGTTTCACTGCATGGGGATCTATTAATTGCACCTCCTCAAGCCATAGTCCTTTTCCTGTTAAGTGCACGCCTCAGCTCATGCATTTTTTATATGTTATTTATCTGTTTTTTTTTTTTATTTAACATTTTCTATAATTATCTTTTGCCCAAAATGACTATTAATTAGTTCACTATAACCTTCATTTTTTTATGTGTCTCTTTATGGGATTGCATCTTTCCTAGTGTACCACCACCTCTCAGTTTGTACCTACAGCAGCGACGTGCACGGATGTAGATGTGAATGATGGATTGGATGAGATGAGTAAGAGGAGGTGTATTTGTCCTCCCTTGGGACACAGAGGGATCTAAGCCAGGGTCTAAGAGGATTGCAGGAGGGCCTAGGCTTTTCTATCAAAGGCATTTAGCATAGGTCACTATAACCTGCTGCTGCAGGAACGTGAATGCACACAGGTGTACATTTGTACATTTATCTGTTAAATGAGCAAGTTTGGGTGAAACAAATGCTTTTTAATGTAAGATTCTAATAAGTTCACAACTATGCAATTCTCTTTTAGGAAAAAGGTCCTATCCTGTATAGATTGCTTCACCAATTCTTTTAATAATGGGACATATTTAGTTTAAGACTAAACTCAGCAGCATAGTCCTATAAAAAGGCCAGTCAGGAGGGTGAAATGTCGGTCATTTTGAAAGGGTTAAGCTGTTCAAACTCGACTCCTTCTCTCATCTCATTATCAATTATATGACTACCTGTGGAAACTGTGAGCATTATACTGGTTGCCTGTTGAACTGGTTTTATGTGTGGAGAGAGCACCCTCTGCTGGGCTTCTATTATACCTGTATGTCTGAGAAACATCAGATGTGAGGAATTGCAAAGTAATGTTTTGATATTTTAGTTTTAATTAACAGGAAACAAGGTAGTGTAGGTAGTTTAGTTTAAAAAAGCATGTTAACTATTGTTCAGTCAAGTATGTGTTTTCAGTTAATCATTCCAAAAGTGAAGCACCACTAAAGAATAATATAAAGCAGAGCCTGTATTGTGTCGTGAGGTGAAAATTACAATACATTCTTAGTCTAGTTACCACACATTATTACAACAAAACCAAACTAGAAGATCAAAATTAAACTATGGAGAGTTGGAAAATTGGTACCAAAAAAGGGTACATTTCCTCTTTAGGTCTGTCTTTTGCTGTGTTTAAATAAGAATTGAACTCATCTTAAAAACACTAAACACACATGAATGTACAGTGGGAAAGCTTCTGCTAATATGGTGTTCAAATGTTATGTTCTTTGTACAAAAGCTAGACCAGATATACAATTCTTAAGTACAATTTAATTTAGATATTTAGACTCTAATTTAAAATTTGACAGAAGAGAGAGAGAGAGAGAGAGAGAGAGAGAGAGAGAGAGAGAGAGAGAGAGAGAGAGAGAGAGAGAGAGAGAGAGAGAGAGAGAGAGAGAGAGAGAGAGAGAGAGAGAGAGAGAGAGAGAGAAGAATATATGGTAGAAGTAGGGAAATTTATCATTATATGTGGACATGTTGTCAGCAGTTTCTGAAGGTGATGTTGAAACAAAAGAGCATCACTTGGTTCCATGGTCTCATTCACAGTTATTTTAGAAAGGACTGGTTAAATCAAAGAAAAGAAGAAGCAATCCCTGTTGTAAATAAGTATGATATAAATTGCAGGATATATGCTCAAATAGATGTTCATTTTAACCAAAGTTCTAAAAAGTTCTTTAAGACCAAAACGGTGAAAAAAACATTATTTTTTTTAATCAGAGTGTGAATAAGTGTGTGAATAAATGTGAATAAGTTATTATCTTGATAGGACAAATATTTATTCAGGATGCACCAATAGCAAAATTCTGTGTCAGATACAGATACTCTTATGTTAAATGATATTCTGACCAATAATTAATGCAGGCACATATGTTACTTTCTGTTTCTTTATTTTATGTTCGGATTTATTTTTGTTAGTTACTTACCTTTAACAAATAAACCTGAACTGTAACTAAAAAGCAGTATTTTGACGTTTTAGCCCACCCTCAAATTATCTTTGGATGAGCGATTCAAAAGAAAAAATATGAAATATGCAAAAAATATAACATACTGACAGATGATAGATAGATAGAGAGAGAGAGAGAGAGAGAGAGAGAGAGAGAGAGAGAGAGAGAGAGGCAGGCAGGCAGACAGACAGGCATGCAAACAGACAGATAGCCATTGATGCCCTTCACTTCCGGGGTTGACGTTACGTCACGCCGTGGCCCGTGCTCGTGCCCGTGCAGTGCCTGGTGGTGCTCCGTGTCTCAGCCACGGTAAGATTCCACATCAGGTTTCCTCTTTTGTGGTTTGTTTGGTAGTAATTTTTTTTTACATTTTTAAAATAATATATATATATATAAAGTATAGTCTTTATTGGACAAATTATGCCACAGACTTAATCAAAGTTATATTTTAGATCAAAAGTCAGTTTAGAAAAATAAGTTTGAGAAAAGTGACACCTGGTGGCTACTAACGGAAGCAAATAGGCCTTTGATGAAAAAGTAGTTTTAAAAGCTATTAAAACCGAAGTTCAGCTGTTTAAATGCGAACTTTGGTATGTTTCTTTTTCGGGTTTTATTTACGTTGCCCAGGATGTACGACTAGAACTGTGTTTGTAAGTTTTTCGTAGTGGAGCAGAGGATGAAGTCTGCCGCAGGGGGCGCTGCAGCTCCTCCGTTACCGTCAAGTTCATCCTCCTGCCCGGACAATAGCACAGGGAGGAGGCAGCACCGGGCTCCCTCAGCCCAGGAAGGGGCCAACAAGCGAGCCATCGGACTCAGAAACAGGTCTCGATCTTCTCCCGCTGCAGATAGGGGCACGTGCACCGGGGTGAGCTGGAGGTCCGCGGAAGGAAGGGAGAGGGAGCCCGAGAGCCGTGGAGGGGCATCTGTTCAACCGGATGGTGCTGAGGCTGATGTCGGACCAAACAGGGCGGATGCTGTTAGGGAAAAGCCAAGAGATTCAGGCTCTGCTTTACGCATTCCCTTCTTTAAACGTGAACGATTCCCCCGTTCGTGGTCGAGTCCAGCGTCGGTGAAGGAAACCAGGAGGAGCCCCAGAGGCAAAGGCAACCACCGGGGGAGAGACGGTGTGTCTGCGGGCTGCGGTTTGTGGACAGGAGGATGCTTGCAGGCTGAACTGATTCACTTTCATCTGCAGAAGAAATTGAAGAGAAGAAGTGCAAAGATGCAGACCAAGACAGACAACAGAGCCACAGAGGAGGCCGAGCCGGGACCGGCTGCAGAGGCTCCAGAGGCGGGGTCCGTGACACAGCAGGACCAGGCCTTTGACGACGAGATGGAGAGGCTGTTGGAGGAAAATGAAGACCTCAAGGTTTGACACTTAATGCTCTTTTCATGATGCCTGTGCTGTGTCATCACTTAGGAGGTATTTTATAGATGGTAACAGTATAGACTTGCAGGCCACAGGCTTATAGTGTGTCAGACATGCTTGTTTGTGGCCTTGAGTCTGGATTTTATGTTTGTTGTCTCATCCATTATTAAAGGATAGACATGAATAGACAAGATTATTTGATGTGGGCTTTATTTAATGTACTCATACAGGAGACAATCCTTGAATTACACCAGTTATTGTATGCCTAATTAGTTATTGATCACACTGGTATTGATTTACTAGGATGAATGACAGGAAGGGGAATAGACATGGATGCTGGGTCTGGGTTGCATGTAGTACGTGTTATGTTTGCAATCACAAAATGATATTCCTTCATTGGAAAATCCTGCTTTATCTTTTTAAAGTTATCCGTGTTTGGCTCACACCCAAAATATCCATTACTCCATCTGTGGAGTCAGAAGTCATACATTAAAACACTAGAGGTTAATCTTGTTGATCTTAGTCTTAACTGCCTCATAATTGTGACACATAATTGTTGCTTTTGGACACCAGTGTGAGATAGAGGAGATGAGGACAGAGATGGATGAGATGCGTGACACATTCTATGAGGAAGATACTTGCCAGCTGCAAGAAATGAGGCGGGAGCTGGAGAGAGCCAATAAAAACTGCCGGATCCTGCAATATCGTTTGAGAAAAGCTGAGAGGAAGAGGCTGCGTTATGCCCAGACGGGAGAAATCGATGAAGAGCTGCTCAGGAGTCTGGAGCAGGACCTGAAGGTACAAATGGGAGGGTAGGGCGCTGTGTGCCTTCTGAATTATATTGTTGCTTTGTGAGTATTTTCATCCTTAAAGAGCCAAAGCAGTCTCTTGGAAATATCCTGAAATTAAATAAACTGTACGTTCATAATAGAAGTTGTCTGTAAATGCACACTAATCATCATGTTACACTAATCACAGGTGGCTAAAGATGTGTCTGTGAGGCTTCACCATGAGCTGGAGAAGGTGGAGGAGAAACGCACAAAGACAGAGGATGAAAATGAAAAACTGAGACAAAAGCTTATAGAAGTGGAAGTAACCAAACAAGCTCTGCAGAATGAACTAGATAAAACCAAAGAGGTGAGTATTACCGCTACTATTAAGAGAGGAATATTTAAAGGGGATGTGTGTAGTAATTGCACTTTAAAATAATCAAATAAGACCTAAAATAATGTTTAGAATAAAGAACTATAAAGGTATGCTGAGATACAGAATGAACTGCATTTAGTTACATTGATGAGTATTTATGTGACCACTAGAGGGAGTAGTTAGTCACTCTGTAAGTAAAACTATCACCATGGGCCTTTAACCAAAGCAACAAATTGTGATAAGATGGGATGAGACCCATTAAAATACACATTTTAGAGTTAAAGAAAGTGTCAAAGTGATAAAAGCTACAATCACTGTTGTTTTCACCACTGGACACAGCTCTAAAGAAAATAAAGGTGTTTGATCAGTAAATCAGAGCATTTCTTCTACATGTATGGGTTTGATTATGAGGCTTATGAAGGTATAACGTTATTATATGATGGTATTATCTTTGCTGAGTTACGATTTTTGATTCAGACTAAATTGTGACCGTTCTGACCTTTAGACAATTAAAATGTATGATGTCTTAAGTATGTCATATCTACGTGTTTACATTATCTGTATCTACTATAATTTCTGAAATCTCCAGCAGCCTGTTACATGCAGCTCTAGTACTGTCGTAACCAAATAATTTCCTGCAAACTGCAAGGATCAATACAGTTTCTATTTAGCTATCAAAACTAATTTTAAGTGACGTTATTGACAACACATAACATACAGAAAACAGAGGTGATATGTGGTTTTACTATGGCTTTTTTCAATCTAAAAACAGCTGAGCTAACAGCTAAAATATAAACATGAAATAAAATATGAAATAAGTAAATTATATCACAGAGTCACAAAGTGCTTTACAGTGTGAAATACAAATAAAATACAAAGTAAAATACCATTAAAAATACATAGTAGATTTAAAGTATGTTAAATAGATAAAGTGCAATAGAGTTGGTAGCAGCCCTAGGTCAGTTAGGGGAAAAAAGCTTGCTTTTTTTTTTAAAAGTCTACAGAGTCCATGGAAAATCATGCAAATAACCAGCTACAGTATTAGTTTGAAGAAAACCTGATCAGGGCATTAACACAGATGTATGAAAACAATTGGCTGTATGCTTTATTCAGTGGGTGATACAGTCTGTGGTGACATAGTGCTGATTGGCTGGTGGTTTTAGTAGTCATACTGGTATGTGACTTCCCCTACTGTTGAGAGTTCAGATAGATACTACACAAATAGAACCCCCACATTTAGTTTTTGATCAACAAACTATCTTTTTTATGACGTAAGTAGGATATGATTTGACCCAAAGGAAATGTTTCTATTTAAAAATGAGATAAATTCAACATAAGAGTAACAAAATAAGTCAGAAATGTGTCCCCTTTAATATGTTTTATCCGACTTTTCAGCCCTAAAATGTAAAAAACACTGTTCCACTGGCCCATAGCAAGCAGTACAGTCACATAAAGGTACTGTAATTAGAGTATTTGTTAGTTATTCTCTTCACTGCTCTTCCTCAGTCTCAGAAGAGAAGGGGAAGCAAGGACATCCTGAAGACAGACAAGAAAGCAGCACAGACTCCAACTGAGGTGAGATCTCCTTGAAAATCAAGCTCTTCTGTCCAACATATTTTGTGAAATAACAGATAGTTCTGAGCCATTTCAAATTGCCACTGAAAGGAGAGAAATATCTGTCTTAGGAATGTTCATATTAATAATGATATTGAGTTTTTCCTATGTGTATATGTGAGACTTAATCCAGATGAGGTTGAATTAGATTATGGGAGGGTGAAGGAATTGGCGAGAGATGCACTTTTAAGAAGCTGAGTTTGAAAAGCTCCAATAATTACTTTGGACTTAGCTAACCTCAGATGTCCATTTGGTTAAATTATAGATGTTTTGGCATAGAATAATGTGTTGCAAAACCTCTACAGTTTAATCTTAAATCCTTCCATCTTTATGTCTTATCGCAGAGACCAACCCTCTGAACTTCAGACTTAACTTTCAGCTCTCACTCGTTAGAAACACGTTTTTAAGGACAGTCTGTTCTCTGTTACTTTCTCCAGGAGGACAATGAGGACCTTAAGTGCCAGCTCGCTTTCATCAAAGAGGAAGCAGTGCTTATGAGGAAGAAAACAGCCAAAATCGACAAAGAAAAGGATCGGCTGGAGCAAGAGCTTCAGAAGTACCGCTCCTTCTACGGTGAACTGGACAGTACCCACCCTAAAGGGGAGGCTGGCGGTCCGCCCACAACTCGTGAATCTGAGCTGAAATTGCGGCTTCGCCTGGTGGAGGAGGAAGCCAACATCCTGGGAAGGAAGATCGTTGAACTGGAGGTCAGATCAGATAAATCAGAGTAGTTTTAAGTGGAGAACATGATGAGTAATTTGGTTTTCTTTGCAACAGGTAGAGAACCGCGGTCTGAGGGCGGAGCTTGATGACCTTCGTGGTGAGGGAGAAGGCGCAGGAAGCTCTGGGTGTGGAGCGATGGGTGGCGCGGGAGTGGGGAGAGGCCTTGGGGACGATCTGACGGACCTTCGACAGCAGCTGCAGTTAGTGGAGGACGAAGCGGAGCTGCTGAGGAGGAATCTTGCTGATGCTGAGGAGCAGAACAAGAGGGTGACCACAGAGCTGAACAAGTTAAAGTTCAAAGCTGGTACACATGAGGGAGGCACCCGGCATGGAGGAGGAGTCACAGGAGGAGGAGGCATTGATGGAGCAAAGGTGGAAGCCCTGCAGGAAGAGCTGAAAGCAGCACGACTACAGATTAATGATCTAAGTGGAAAGGTAGGAAAGAGGTGCTAAACCTATTTTAGCTGTACTTTTTTTTTTATTTACACCCTAGTAGTTCATACAGTTTGAATTTGAACCCTTCAGGTGCTACAAAGCTATCTTCATATTAATTTTTGGAAAAATCAAATGGATTTCTACAACCTGTTTTAATCCCCTGCTTAATTTGTTAAGTCTATAAGTAGTTACATGACAACATTAACATAGATATGGTCAAAACCTGCTGAACATTTCTCCATTTATAACATATCTGGTTGTGAGCAGCAGCGGTTGTAATTCATACTGAAAATATGTTCAAACTTCGAGCTGATTACTTCAAATGTTCAGTTGTTGGTTGCATTAGCAAACACAAGTGGCTGGACAGAGCAGTAACCTGGAGGGAGTGCAGTGTGAAGTGGCTCATTTATATGTAAAGGGCCAGCCCTCAAAATGACCTTTCAGGTGTCATTTCTCAGAAATTGGGGTGTAGATGGACATGTGAAGTTGAATTAAAGAATTCAGACCCAAGTAGAACATTTACAGTGTATGTAGACCACAGGGAAATGTTTCAAAATACATACTTCTATTTAAAAAAATCACAATATCAGTCTTTTGAAGCTTACAATTGTTACATTTTTGCATGATAGATCGTAGGGTTTTTTGTATGTTGAGTCATGGATTTAATTGCGTAATCCTTCACTGTAGTTAAGTGAAATGTAGGCCCATTTATGAAAATGAAACTACACATACTAATGATGAAATTTATTTTTGAAGGTCTAATGTCATACATTCATTTAGTTCAGTTGATTAGATGGATTAATCATTTTGCATTTACTGTCTGTCTCCCTAATATCCATAAGTCAAATGAAACCTTATTTTAAAGTCTACCCCTTCCCCTTCTCTGTTTACCCTCAGGTAATGCAGCTTCAGTACGAGAACCGTGTGCTGCTCTCCAACATGCAGCGTTACGACCTGGCCTCCCATCTCTCCTTGCGACCTAGCCCAAGGGACAGCGACGCAGAAAGCGATGCTGGTGGAGCGACAAGCGGACGCCGGGAGAGTGACGAAGACTCTACCTCTTCCCGTCTCCTCCCACCACATCGCAAGCGAGAGGGCCCTGTAGGCGGGGAAAGTGACTCAGACGAAGTCAGAAATAATAATGGAAACAGCCGATGCCTGACACCCACACGGGGGCTCTACACGCCCACAGGACCTGAGGGCGCCGCTTCCTCCGCCTTAGCCCGCTTCCTGCCTGGCGGCCGGTGCAGCTTGCGAGACAGGCAGCAGATGATTGACATCCGTGTGGAGGCCGAGCGACTTGTCCGGACCATCGACCGGCTCATCGCAGACACTGCCACTATCATCTCAGAGGCAAGGGTCTATGTTTCCAACGGCGACCTGATGTATGGACGAGGAGGGGAGGAGGGTGCAGAGGATGATGGGAGCAGGATCAGGGAGCATGAGCTGCTTTATCGCATCAATGCTCAAATGAAGGCCTTCCGGAAGGAACTGCAGGCCTTCATAGACAGACTGGAAGTGCCGAGGCTGGAGGACAGAGACACAGATGAACCGCTGTCGGTGAGAAAATCCACTAAGTTGTATTTTGTGCTGATATAAAATATTTAACAGTTTAATGCTAATTCTGTTTCTTCCCTTTTCTCACTAATTCAACCTCTTATTTCTTATCTGTTATGGTCCGTCACTCCACTGTTCCTCACCCAGATGTTCCAGCCCATCATTTTGCTTATCCTCATTCTTGTACTATTCTCATCCCTGTCTTATGCCACCATCTTTAAACTAGTCTTTCTTTTTACTCTGTTCTTTGTTCTGTGATGTACAACTCCATTTATTTACATCATCCCCTGTTTTGTTTTGCTCTGTTGATTTTATTTCCTCCTCCCCGCATCATTTGTTCCCAAGGTAACCAAAAGCACAGGAAAAGCCCTGTCCTTGACAAAGCCACAGTCACGTTTAACAAAGTGTGGCTGAATTCAACACTGGAGCATATATGATCTATAAAACATGACAGTCTGCAGCAGTTCATCAACAAGGTGAGTTCCTCTGTGGAACCAAGCTTCACAGGAGATTTGACAAAAGAGGAGCAGCTGTTATGTTGAATGTTGACACTGAATCAGGTAGTATAAATATGTCATGTACCTATAAAGTGAAGGCAAAATATAAAAGACAGTAGATGGAAGAAATTAATACAGCAAATTAGAGGGTACTCTTAAATGATGTTAATCTAATTTTTTTTACTTTGACGTGTTATAATTGTGTTATGAGTCATGTTTTAGTCAGATTTGTGTTGTGCTTTTAGCATATAGAGATTTTTTTTCTCAGTTCTTTACTGAACAAACATGTTCCTTTATCTCTGAAGGCTTGGACATTTCAGCAACACCACAATGTTTTATTTATATTAGTATGTTGTGATACATTTAACCTTGTTAAGTTAGGGTTGTTAGTTATGTTGTGATTTTAATTCTATTTAAGTTGCAGAGCTCTACCGCTTCCTTTTTAAATAGATCCGCTCCACAATTGAATGTATTCTTCTGTGGCTTTACTCAGTTCTATTAAAATTGACTTATGTAATTACATATGTATGTACCAGACAGATAGACAAACACACGTGAGTAGTCACATAACTTCCTTTGGAGAGGCAAAAAGGAAGAAGGGTCACACAGGCCAAGCTTTATGTCATAACGCAACAGCACCAGGAAGCTTAAATCACCTTTCCACGTAGTTTCACGACCTGCTTTAACCTCGCAGCTAAATATATTTTTATTACTGATGTGTTACGACCTCCGTTTTGTTTTCCAGAACTACCCTTTACATGCCATGTTGCTGTCGCAGTTTCCTAAAGGTAAAGTGAGGATTTTTTTTTTATCCTTGTTCTAAAGTCCAAAAGGATTGTTTGTCATTTATTAGGGAATACAACAGGTGCAAATTATGGTGATGATCCAGGGGCTTGAAACTGAAAGGAATGCTAAAGATCATGTCCTTTGCCAAATGTCAGATCTTGTCCGGATGCCACACATTTCCCAGCAGGCCTTCTGATTAGGGGCAGTAATTGATGGTGTGGCAGATGAATAGAAGCAACTGTCCTCAGATGTCTCTGGACCAGGATGAGTCAAGAACACAGTCACAGGTTCAGCTTACTCCTGGACAGAGTCTGAGATTTCACCTATTCTGTGTCTTTGCACAATTTACAACATGCGCTCACCAGAGACTGTGTTAATGGTCGCTTTCATAAGCTTAAGTCATTACAAATGACGCTGACATTATCTGTCATTTTTAATGGCAGGTTGCCAAACATGCGAGGCATCCTCATTGCGCCACCATTTTCGTGACTATGTTCAATAAAGATATTATTGACAGTGACACATTATTACTCACTGTGTCACCTACACTCATTTGGCATCCCTTGGAAAAATGATTTGCTGCAGGGGTTTGTCACAAGACAAAATCTGCCCAAGCATCCGAAAACGGAGTAGCAACAGAGAAGCTTATTGGCCAAGAGATTGAAGCAGCTGAAATAGCTATGTAAACACTTTCCCTCTCTCCGTGAGCCCCGGTAATTATAGCCAGGATGCTGGTGACGACAGTTGTCCTATCGAGACTTCAAATGCTGGAATAAATTTGACATTATGACATTTGATCCTGTCTCCAATGGCGCACCCACGTAAACACTGGGGAGCAGTATAAATGCTGGGTACCCCTGCTGGAACAGAAGTTGTTTACCCTTTTGCCCAACGTACCTGGGCATAATCTGAACATGAGGTGTGATTAGAAGTAGGGGCCCTTTAAATCCAGCCGGGGGTTTTTACGTAACACAGCGGAGGAAAACTGAGGGGGGAAGCACCGGAGAGGGGACTTGACAATTTGGCGACGAGTGGAGTGAATGTGTTAGAGCGGGCAGAGCACGCAGCACACAGGAACTACAGCGAACTCAGGATTTATACAGGAGGGCACCGAAACTCATTTGTAGAGGAAGGTAAGAAAGGTTTGGTACCGCTGCTGAAGTGATAGGTGTAAGGTGAATGTCTGATGCTTTGGTGCCAGATAGAACCATATGTAATAACAACTCAAATTTAAATTTGACTAAACTTAATGACAGAAGCTAAAATTGTCAGAGCACTGATTCACCTGTTTCTTTTCCATTTTTAATCTCATAATAACCATTTCTTTTATATCTAATTATAAGGAGCAATGAGAGTGTACTCTTTGGTTTAGTTTCCCTGTGACAGTCCACAGCCCCATGCGCACAGGCCACACAGAGTTTACTATGCGTAGTTACAAGTTTATTAATATCTCTTCTCTTGCATCACATGTGGGAGGGCAGTGATGATACCTTAAGATAATAAGATAACAGGAATACAGATGTATTTAATAACAGTAAAAACAATACCAAAACCAAGCTGACTTAATTTACTTATGAGGAGTTTTTTAAGTTAGTAGGCAGCCAGAGCTACCACAACACTCATCCTGACTTTAACCTAATATTAAATGACTGTAGGGTTGATGGTCGTTTATAGGATACTTGGAACAGTCAAAGAAGTGTATGTCTTTAAGAGCCGACATGTTGCTCCCTTTATTTGACAAAAATGGCCTCAAATAGAATTAACTTTCTTATAATTTGTGGAGCCCACGTGCAGTCAAAAGTGGAAACAAGCATTTTTACCCTTCTTAGAAAAGCCACTTACTCAGTCTTGCTGTGCATAGTTAAAATATCTTAGCTATGAGCCATCCATCTGCCCGTCTTCAAAACAAAGCAAAGCGAAGATGAGCTGGTCTCAGATTTTAGGGCCAAAAGGTGTTTGGTACATGCCATTAGGCTTACACTGATGCCATGTGTGCACTATTGGGTCAGGTTCCAAGAAAATGGCCACCCCAGTGCATGCCACAGATATTTATCTTCCTATCTTCAAAAGCAGGCTGGAGGTCAAAGTGACCAGGAGTCTAAACACCCATGCTGTCATGCGACACACTTGTCCACACGTGCCACATAGGTAGGCTAACATGCCTGTGAATTTTGGAGAAGAATGTGAAAGGAACAGGCTGTAAATAGCTGACCTTGTCAATCAGAAGAAGTTATTTAAGATATGAAATCCCCTTTTACTAAGACAAGTGAATGAAGTGAGTTCAATGGAATGTACCTGTTTCAGCTGCTGCAATTTAACTCCAGTGACTCTAAAGTTTGATGGTAAAATAGTTTTCAGAAAATGATCTTCTGCCAAATATTAAAATAGTCTTAAAACAAGATTGAGCCAACAGATGAGAACAAGATTAGTGCGACCTTCTAAAAGTAAAACCAATAATAAGCCTTTCTTCTCTATCCCACATGTTTGTCACTATAGAGTTTCCAGGCCATTGATCCTTTGACCCCTCACTGGCAAACCTTCAGTGACCTCTGAGAGAAAAGTGCAACAGGAGAAAGGGGGGAAATTCCCACTTAAAAACGCCCCTGGGTATTGAGTGGCCCGCGTCATGGCAGCCATTGATCTAGAGCGTGGACTGGAACACGGTGGTCGCGGCTGGGGGCAAGAGAGGCCAGAGCTGATGGACAACTTCGACTCAGAGATGCAGGAATGGGAAGACCAGCTACAGGACATTCAGAGGAAAATCGAAAAGGTAAAATTATACATGAGCATTGAACACTTAATAAATGAAATTGTCAATTAATTTTCCAAAAATATATTATTGCTGATTGAACACTGGGAATTTAGCTTTAACTCTGGTCTCATTGTTACACCTAATAATGAGGTTCTCGTCGTATCTTCTCGACAAGGGAAATGGTATTGATCAAATAATTTATTCAATTTAAGTAGCAGTCCAAGTGGTGCAAACATGACACTATTTTATCTCACAAACACGCCATACCAGATTGTGTGAACATGATAATAGTTTTGTTTTCCGGTTCCGAAGTGCTTTCATCATCCCGAGAGGGTGTGTTAATTGGTGTAATATGTGTGTATGTAATACGCGTGTGTGTGTATGTGTGTGTTCTGTGGTCCATAATAAACTGTTGGCAGGACACTGACTGACTCAACCTCATGACCTTGTTGGAGCAATGATACGGACAAATGTTAACAAGCTAATTAAACTCTGATGCGCTGACAGACACACCAAACGTCTTCTACTTCTCTCTCTCTCTCTCTCTCTCTCACTCTCTCTCTCTCTCTCTCTCTCTCTCTCTCTCTCTCTCTCTCTCTCTCTCTCTCTCTCTCTCTCTCTCTCTCTCTCTCTGTCACACACACTCCCTCACACACACACACAGTCTGAAAGTGGATACTAAAGGAAGTATTAATGGTTGCGATGGGAAACAGATGCTTGTAGAAAATAGAATAGCATGTGCTGTTCACAAATATAGATTAGGTTGTGCAATGATTTTGTGATTATTATAAGATGTGTTTGTTGTGTAAACACAGTTTGCTGTACAATATATACATGTAGAAACATAGCTATTTCACTGTGACTATCAGAAAATGTGGAAAACACTATTGAATGTATTCTTCTGATTTGCATTTTCAGTTGTACAATGAAGTGCAGGCCCGCAGAGGAGGAAACGATATGACCACTGACAACCAGAAAAATGAGCTGGAGTGTGGCCTAGGACATCACGGTAATGGCCTTTTTGCACCTGGCCATCACAGCAAGAATCACCCTGGAGCTATTACTATACCACATCACTATAGTAGTGGATGTAACTACAGCTACCCTGTGAGTCATCAGAATGGCTATGGTTACTGCCACACCAATGGCGTTTCAGAGATCGGAGACTTACTTCAGGATTATTTGGGACAGGGGAAACAGATGAGCCGGAAGAACAATGGAGCTCGCCATGTGGTAAGTTAAGGGAAATAAATTTTTGTCCCTTATTTCAATGGCATTTGCACATTAGAGGAAACCAGATCAGTGGATGTGATATGAGTCAAAGTTGGGGTTCAGTCAAGAGCATATTGATTACAGTTAGCTGGTTCCTCTAGGTCTGCTTACACAGACAAGTTACCAGATACCAGTTAGTTTCACATACTGTTTCACATACTGCAGTCTTTCCCAACTCCTCTCTTTCTTAACTCTCGACAGCATATTTAAAATGAATAAAATGTTTATTGGCCTACATTAAATACCATGTGAACTACCATTATTAATGTACTGTACATCAAAATAGGTTTAGCAGTACTATATTGAGTGTTGATGAAGGGTCAGCTGAGGTTCAGTTTTAGTATAGTTCACTAAAGGGAACCTTGCCAATGATCCTGAGTGTACTGTACACTTGAAGCTTTTAAATATAGATGCAGATTGATATGGGCTGGGTTTAATAAGTTGTTTCCCTATTTCCTAGCACTTCAGTGACACAATCAAAGTGAGCGAGGGCATCCCAGCATACCAGGATGATATCAAAACACGATCTGGAAATGAAAGGTAGGTACAGTACCTTGATGCTATATGTGCATTTCTGAACACTTTGTTAATTAATGTACACAACACTGTTATGTTTATCTTTGATTTATTTCATGTTGATTTCTTACCAGGGTTGGCCAAGAGCAGTTTTATGGCAGCGTTGAGGAGACTGAAAACAGGAAGAATCGAGTGTCTCACATGAAGAACTCCCCTCGTAGAGAGAGTTCCCCCAGTAAAGAGAACACAGGTGCCAAGCCCCCACTTAGACAAAGAGACGCTTCTCCTGTACCGCTACGCCCAGGCTCACAGCTCCCGATGGCAACTACTGAATCTCCCGCTCTGGAGAGAAAGAGTTTCAGTCCAGGTGTGCTTGGAGACAGGAAGTGTGGCAGTCCCTCTGTTCTCAGGAAGTTTGGTGCCATGCTCCATGAAAATGAAGGCAAGCTTCTCACTGAATCTGGGGTGGTGACCCATCAGGGACTGTCTACAGAGCCAAAATGCCCCACCCCTGGCTGTCAGCGCAAAGCTCTGGGAGCCACTGCAGTAGGCGGCAGGGTGCCCATGCGTGTGCCTACCCAGAAATGCCAAGCAGATTGTGACGTGTTGACAGCAGATGCAGAGTCCAGCCAAGATTGGGGGTTAGCGTCGGACTCTGGTAGACAGAACCATAAGGATCAGAGAGGAGGCTACTGCAGCTCTAAAGGGTCCCAGCCCAGTCCTCAGCAGTCCCAGCGGAGATCCCAGGTGGTGGGAAGTCCAAAGCTTAAGCCAAGGGCTCACAGTGGGACAGACAGAGATGGAGGACTGGCAAGGAAGCCTGCACCCCACCTTGGGGAGCCCAAAATGGACTATAGGGTCTCAAATTCTTCACCTGGACCTCAGAGGATCCAGAGGGGTGGGTTTGTTGGTCAGTCAGAGATGGCAGGTTGTGGTGGGATGAGAGATGATGGACTTATTGAGCTGCTGGACATGCTGGAGATTCAACATGAGTATAGCTCCAATTCCAGAACAGGACACACTGCCTACAGACAGGATGCAGAGCTGGTAGGTTGTTTCCTGCCTCATCACTTAATCAAATTCAGCATGAGCGTGCATGTTAGTAATTTCCTTAAAAATTTCCTTTTTTATTTGTCTCCATCCAGGCAAATCCAACAGAGTTTTCCACATCAAAGCCGACAAAGAGCTTCTCTCGCCCAGCACGGCCAGCCAATCAGCGACCTCCGTCCAGATGGGCTAGTCGTACCCCTACTGCTAGGATCACTGCCCCATCAGGTCCAATGTACCGGTCTCCCAGTCCCCTGACTCGTCCCCCAAGCCCCATGGCACGAACCCCAAGTCCTGCCCTGAAGCACCGGCCTCTCATGTCCTATTCTCTTCAGACTGAAACTGTCATTATGTGATACTTTGGTTTTAATAAAGTTTGCTGCCATCCCTTAAAACCCACATGAAGTTCCCAATCATCCAACACCCCCTCTGTCTGTAAATATTAAGGAAACTTCTATAAAACCAAAAGCTTTACAAGAGATGCTAGTAAGTGTTTCTGTTCATCTGTTCGTCATCACATTCTCCAGTGTTGCTGTGGCTTTTTGCTTCTTCTGTGCTGAATTTTTGCCAACAGGTACATATTGCTTATTGCCACCTCCCTCCTTTTTGTATTGAATTTCAGGTGTTCCTTGTGTAATGAGATTTAAGCATGCAGCCCACATTTGAGGGTGCATGCTCATGTGTTAAATCCTCATGGTCGCCACGCTGAATCAAATTCAACTTGGCCACCATTAGGAGCAGATTAAGTTGCGACTGGGCTCCCAGCAGCAAAATACTAACTGTCAACAACAGTGTGTTCTACTGTATCATATTGTCAAAGTAATATATTTAAGATGTTCAAATAACAGCTGTGACAAATGACTATAATATGCCTTTAATGTATTTTTTCTTGTTAATAAATATGACAGTGCTTTGACATAAAGACTCAGTGCCTTTGTATTGCAGAACTGTCCATGTTGTAGCATCAATGATGACTCAGATTGCAGTGTTTTGAAGATTTAGTGGACGTCAGGCCTATGGATATCTGACACCAGCAGCTCTTAGCATGCCAAGCTAGTTCAAATGTCAGCTCTAGTAATGCTAGATGTCATTGCTAACCATCCACTTACTTAACACCTAAAGAACTTCCACACTGTTAACTTCCAGGATGTGTCTGCAGTAACATCTGTATTGCTCACTAATAACAGCCATTTTCAATTTGACACAACACCTGAATTATGTAGATTCAATATACATAAATCTATGTGACACACTGACTTTCTCCTACCATGCTGTGAAATCCATAAACACTGTCCAGTGTTGGTTCAGGGGCAGTTATGTTACCCATCGTTACCACGATATCCAATGTGCAGCACAGACAGTGATTCTGTACTATGAAGGATCACATTTCATGCTCTGAGTTTCTCGCCTCATAAGACTATATCAACAACCTGCGGCTTCCCTGTCACCTCCTGCTCTGAGGAAGGTGAGGAAACACCCTCATGCTTGTCAGCCTCAAACACACACACACACACACACACACACACGCACACACACTCGCTCACCAGAACATTTATATAACAATACATCCCACTTTTCTTATGGCGTTCCCCTTGTGTGCTCAGACAGGACTCCCATGTATGTTCAGGCACATACGTGTACACGCTGTCTTCTGGATGAGATTGCCAAAGTAGTGTGAAATGTCATGTAAAGGCTGGGTTGGGTGTACGGAAGTCCCTTGGCCCCATGATGCCTCAGCCCTGTCACCCAACCTCGGTGCTATGTGGCACCTCAGACAGAAATAGCAAGCGTGACGTGTGTTTTGGTGCCAGAAATCTTAGCCTGCTGTCTTTGGGGGTATAAATAAAGAGAGGGAGGGGGGCATTGCTTCTTCTCTCTGTTAGATTATTTTTCTTTCTTTTATTCTTCCCATTGCTCTTGTACCCTGCCAATCAAACATGAAATGCATTATGACAAACAAGCGTCTTCAAACAGGAGTTTAATTTGCAGCTCTTGTAAATAACTTTGGTGCTTTAAAAATCCTTTAAGAAATTTTAATGTTAGCTTCTTGTTGTAGTTTCATCAGATATAATTATCATTCCTGCCCAGTCTACATTTCATAGACTTGTCTTCTTCTTTTTCTTGCCCATCCTTGCTTTCATTCTGAGTGTGTTATGTGTAAATGAGAGCCTGTCCATCAGGTTGGCACCTCCTTGCACCTCACAGGAGTATTTTAACAAGGCCATCACTGCTCTGTTTACATCAGGCTGTCTTTGCCAAGCTGCCATCCAGGTGATATAACTGTTCATCAAATGATATATAGTGTTAAGTATAAAAAAAAAAACATTACATGGTTTCTTCTTCCTTCTTTTTTTTCCATGCTCCACTGTCCTTCCCAGTGATTCCCAGACTGAGGACACTCTGATCAGGCGGGCCGAGCTTGGCACAGCATGTTCTCTGCTGGACAGCTATTCATGAGGGCAGAGACAGACAGATGACAGAGAGAAAGAAAGGGAACACAAGAGTGGACAGCTGAACTGTAGCCATGGCTCCCCTGACGTCAACAGTCCATGTTATCACACCCACTCTGGAGGCAACACCCATCAAAAAATAGTTTGTTTCACAGAACTGACTAGTTACACTGTTTGTGCAATATGTACTCCTTGACAAATGTGCAAACTACTACAGTTCTTCTCAACGTTATGTAATGTTACTTTACACCTTTGAGTTACTTTAATTACAGGTCTATTATATTTACAAGTCAGCTGCAATACAACCTGGGCAAAAAAATGTACCTGCACCTGCGTGTAACTCAGCAAATAGGGCAGATCTCTTAATGTTATGTATAATTTCTTTAATATGTTTAATCTGCAAGAAGTTATTTGATAATAATAATAATAATAATAATAATACATTTTATTTGCACAGCGCTTTTCATGGCACTCAAAGACGACAATAGTACAGTAAGAGTCCAACTACAATAAAAAGCAGAGCAATCACAAATTAAAACAGACAGAATAAAAGTAATCAAACATTAAAAGCAATCTTGAATAAATGAGTTTTTAAAAGGGATTTGAAGGTGTTGAGTTTGGAACAATGATGGATGGTTGGGGGTAGTGAGTTCCAGAGGTTTGGCGCGGCTACAGAAAAGGCTCTGTCCTCCCCAGACCCTAATTGATTCAAGGAACAGCTTGTCATTGTTTAAACCACCATACACTGCAAAAATCTAAAAGTTATCAATAGTATTTTTGTCTTTTCTAATCAAAATATCATATCAGACTTAAAATAAAACATAATAACCTAGAGAGTAATTTGTAGTCAAGATATAACAACTTATTTTTTAGATAATATATCTTGAAAATCTTATTTCACGAAATCTTACCAAGATAAATTTCATGTGTTCCATTGATTTTTTTAAATAATTATTTTGTTAATTCAAGATTAATTTTTTTTTCTTTTTTTTTTTTTGCTTTGCTTAAAACCTATCTTCCAATGGAACCAGTGAAAATTTTCTTGGTAACATTTATTGAAAAAGATTTTTGAGATGTTTTGTTTCATTTATGCATTTAGCAGACGCTTCTATCCAGAGTGACTTGCAGGGGAAAGTGAGCAATCTGGCTCTTTAACAAAGTTGGTTAGAAAAAACAAACAATCACAGAAATAGGTAAAAGTCCCAGGTATCCCCTGTCCTTAGAACCTCCTTCTCCTTCTCCTCCATTCATCTGGACAGACAGGCTGTAGATGAACGTCCATTTGTAGAGGAGGTCCATCCATCAGACAGGTGAGGGTGCAGGAGGAGGTCTGGGGTCACAGGTCAGGACAGGACACAGGTGAGTTACTACAGATCCTGTTGTCTATGGTTCCTTATGCGGATATGGATGTGGCATCAGCAGAGCAGCTCAAATCAAAAATATAATAGAAATAAATAAAGTGAAAGTGCTAGGGCAATAGGTGATTTCTGAAGAGGTATGTCTGCAAGAGCTTCTTGAAGATTGTGAGGGATGCTCCTGTCCTTATAGCAGTGGATAGATGTGAAACCACCCATGCAAACAGCTGGTGTCGTCTTGTGCAGTGTTTGGGGACTGCCAGGCAACATTCAGTCGATGAACGAAGAGGACGTCGGGGCACATATGCTGTTATTAGTGCACCCAAGTATGCTGGAGCAGACCCATGGAGGATTTTGTATGGCACTATCAATGATTTAAATTGCACATGGGCAGCTATAGGAAGCCAGTGCAGCTCAATCAGCAAAGGGGTGACATGTGCTCTTCTTGTTTGATTAAAAACCAGATGCGCTGCTGCATTCTGGATCATCTGTAGTGGTTTTACAACACAGGCTGGGAGGCCTGTTAGAAGGGCATCGCAGTAGTGGGAGAGAACCATGGTCTGATCCAGGAGCTGAGTGGCCTGTTGGGTCTGGTATGGCCTAATTTTTCATATATTAAAAAGTGTGAACTGACATGCTCACCTGACTGAGACATGTTTGGTGAATGTCAACTGGTCATCCATCACTGCTTCTAAGTTCCGAACTGCTTTAGTAGGAGCAAGAGATAAGCTGTCAATCTGGATAGAGATGTCGTCCTGTATGGTGGGCTTAGCAGGGAAGACCAGCAGTTCTGTTTTGGAGACATTGAGCTGGAGGTGATGGGCTTTCATCCATGCAGATATGTCAGAGAGACAATCTGAGATCCATGCTGAGACTGTGGGGTCATTAGGTGGAAATGCCAGATAGAGCTGGATGTCATCAGCATAGCAATGTGAAAAGCAATGTGAAAAATCATGCGAGTGTATAACCTGACCCAGTGAGGTGGTGTAAACGGCAAGAAAAATGTCTTAAAATAAGTTCTTATATCTCACTCAAAAATACTCTAAATTAATTATGTCTTTTATTAAGTGTGATGAGATATTTGGACTAGAAATTAAAAAAAACATACACTTTTTTTTAAGATTTAGATTTATGCAGTGCATCAGAAGTTATGTGGTTGTGGAAAAGTGGTCATACATATAATATACTATATATAAGAACCACAGAAAAGCTAAAAATTGGTTCAAAACTGTTCAATGATTTATTAAAAATGTGAAAAAAAAAACAGTTTTGATTGAATATTCACATAAATGTTGTTAATGTTATAAAAAGACAATTTATGTTATTTATATTAGGTGATCCTCAAATACTGTCTGCATTTCCCAAACCACTGAAAGACTAGATATAGACAGTTCTAATGACTGGATGACAAATTATAATGAGGAACTGGAAGAAATATGGGGCTTGGATGACAGAAATAGGAAAAATGAACAGCATATTAATAAAGAATGTCATTTAGGATGCAGGACAAGACAGAGAAATATCTTTTTTTTGTATTTTAATTCATTTTTCTTATTAAAATGTATTAACCAATGCTCTATGCCTCCTTGTTAAAATTTCCAAACCATCATCCACCACCAAAATTATGCCTGTGAGACTGAGAAGAGCCACTTATTTCCTTCCATTTGTACTACCTCTTCACCTTATATCTTCTTCAAGACCATTCATTTCTCACATAAGATCACAATTATGTTCCATTTATGCATTATTGAAAACAATTATTTTTTTTTAAAAAAATGGCCAAATAGATGTATTTAAGCAGAGTTAACAGGTTATCTCCATGTTTTTATTTCCCTTTATATGTTAAAAAACATCTTTCTCCTATTTTTCTTATGGGTTTTTTAGATGCATATGTATATTAGGGACCCAAATATAAGCTCTTATGACCCATCTGTGGGTTGTACTGTTGTGACTGTCACATTGCTATAACGTGAATTACACAAACTGGTTGCATGAGGTTTTGATTCTTTGCTGCAGCTGCTGTTCTGATTCTTTACAGTTCACTGAAGGAGACAGGCTGTCTGTTGTGGTTGCTAGGCAGACTGCAAAGCCTCTATTCATGCAGGAAAACGTGCTATATCTTGCATACATGCCTGTTTATGAGTGTTACATCTGTTTGAATAGGCCTCTGGCGGCTGACATAATGCCTTCATAGCTGTCTGAAGCACATGTGAATCTCATGCCCCTTTCTACATCTTGTCACCCACATCCACCTGTCCCCATGTCCTGCGTCCTCTGTCTCTACTGAGCTGCTGCATTGCTCTGTCTGTGCAACAGTCTCTCATTCACTAGCGCTGGGCTTGGGGTCTCCACTCAAACCCACAGCATGTGTCATTTGCTACTGCGACAGACTTTAAATAGATAGTTAAGTACCACATGTATATGTACATGTGTATGTGTGACTGAAAAATGTGAAGAGAAGAGTGACAGGACCACCCTGCACCAGAGGTTAAACATAAAGGGGACCCGAATCTGAGCTGTTTTACAGCTGGTTTACTGGGGGGTTTTCCCCTGCTTCGCGTTGCATTATTATTGAATGTTTCCCTTGTTAAAGTTTAACAGTCCGCAGACATTTGACCATCTTCGACAACATCCACCTTGTATGCTTTGATGTTCCACAGTGTTTGCATTTTTATCCTCTTTAAAAGGATATCTACTGGTGACATCCACCTGGACGAACCGACTGAGAACAACGACGGAGTCACTCTGAGGTTAATACAAATATTGAAGCTGAAGAGACAACTTTGATACAGACATTGAAAGAATAAATGAATGTTATATAATAGTTGACTAGATACAGTATGGCTGAGCTCTTTGTTTCTAACACACTGAATACTTTTAAGTTGTCAGTCGTAACAGTTGGTCCAGGATTAGATTTTTTTCAGTAGCTGTTGAGTAGAACACCTACAGAAGTTGTTTATCTCTAGGGAGTTTTGACGGTTTAAGTTATGAATCTAGGGGTCAATCCTGTTTGACCAGAGGTGTAGATTCAAATCCCACCACTCTACACTTCATTTTTCACCCACTTTATCTAGAAAGTACAAAACGGCCCATCTGTTGCACTGTAGGCAGAGTCACGGTCCAGCTCGCTTTATCTTCGTCCACCTGTCTGACCTGTCAGTGTGTCTGTGTCCATCCATTGAAACGGTCATCTCAAATGCCAGATGATGAGTGTGGCGATGCTAGAGGTGGGACCATCAAGGACAGCCGAGGGGACTCTAAAGGGTCCTTAAGAATTTCAGACCTCTTCATTAAAATAGAATGGGGCCCAAATATCTCCGCTTTGAAAGACAATCCACGTGGGGTCGCCTTTCAAAACAAGAGCGGGGTGCTCTCGTGGGATTAGCCAGTGTTGCTCGGCAAAGGTGACTATATGGTCTATTATCGTGTGACGGATGACAAAATTTAATTTGGTTTCAGCAGAGCAGTCAGCTGGGAACAACCACACAGGCAGTCACCTGGCCTCCAGCCCACTCGAACGTATCAGCCTCATAAATACAGAAGCACTTACACTTTTGGCACTGAACAAAAGCTAGGCATCACCTTCCATTCAGAGAGATTCATCAACCTACACTTTGAATCCACTAGGAAAAGTATCACACCCATTCAAAATGAAGGAACTGATGCCCAAGCAGAACCTTATTTTAAGAATTCATGTTTAATCCTTCCTCTTAAGTCTGTATTATATTACAAGCCAAATGAACTCACAAAGGTGATACAGTATTTACCTGAATATAAATTACATTAAAGAGCTACAAAAAACCTTATGAAGAGAATAGAATTATTGTCATTGTTGAAATTGAAAGTGTAGTCCTTAAAGTGCATTTTTAAGAATAAATAATACAGTGCAACACACATCATCTAAGACCAACACATGTAAAACATATAAAATATCCCATATGACCAATAAAAAAATAAGATTATTTTGTACTGAATTCAGTACAAAAATGACATTTGTATAAAAACTGTTCCTGAGTCTGTTCTTGTTTTCACTAATCGATGAGGAGAAAACCGTTATACCATGAGGACAAAAGCTCAGTGTCAGACTCAGACTCATTTACAGATACATTTATTTTTCTCCTGATATTTTCAAATAAGGTACGGTACGTTATGGTACGGTAAGGTGAGGTGAGGTGACATCAGATGAGGTGAGGTGAGGTGCGATACGATACGATACGATAAGATACGATACGATACGATACGATACGATACGATACGATACGATACGATACGATAAGATACCGTACCGTACCGTACCGTACCATACCATACGATAAGATAAGATAAGATAAGATAAGATAAGATAAGATAAGATAAGATAAGATAAGATAAGATAAGATAAGATAAGATAAGATAAGATAAGATACGATAAGTCTTTATATATCTCATCATGAGGCAATTTCAGAGAAAGAGACAGGTAACCACAAATGAGTGAAAAATGTATATATTAAGGCTAAATATGCGCGATATGGTGTCCAAAACGTAATAATTTTTTTTGCCTTTTGAGAGGTGATATAAGTATTTTTGGTTTAAAACAGGTGTTAAAAGGTTCTGTTCAGGTTCTGTGTCAAAGGTTCTGTGTTAAAGTGACACAAACACATATCCTTTTCTACAAACGCTGCATAAGTATCATTTCAGATGGAGTCATGGGGTTGTTGGAGAACACATGTTTCTTTTGTGTTACTGTGAAGCAGGAATGATCTGGACTTAATCAGGCCGATGCAACTGTAACATCCCTCCCCCCATAAAGAAAATATGTGTAGGTGTGTCACTGTTTTTGTTTATTACTGTTGCGACTCAAGGTGATAATGACTATGATAATGATAAGTAGCTGCTCCCATTGTTGATCCTAAAAATACTATGTAGGTAATTGACCGGAAGATGTTTTTAAAACTGTTATACATTGGTGATAGAACATTCATTTAGCATCACTTGGCTGAAATATCAAAAATATAATGATATCAGGGGCAGGATTTAGGCAAGTTTGAACCCCAGTTCATTCAATACAAATATCTGAGGCTACTTTTAAAAACAACGATGTTTGTTGTTGCATCAGGTCAAGAAAATAACTCAAATAAAGATCAAATCCTCAATCAGTCAATGAGTCATTAGAGGTATTTTTAAGGTCTATCTTGGTTGGTTAAAATGGGATGAAGAAGATTAACTGAATTGTCCAAGATCCCCGTCTTATTCAGTGGACTGTTGTATTATACTAGTCTACAAGTAAAATGCTTCTGGAATAAAATTAATGAAATGTTACCACATGTGTGTTACTGATAAAGAAAACTCAAGTCTTAAATGCTGGTTGGCTCAAGTCTTGGGTCAAAAAGTGAAATTATGTTTTAGTCCAAAGGAATGTTGGTGTCAGATTTACTTCAAAACTCTGTCTGCACATTATGATATGTTCAATTTACAGGTTCTTTCTAGTGGAATATTTACAAATCCAAAGTATACATGTACATAAACTACCATATATGTGGAATAACACACCATCATATATAGTTAACCACAACTTTTGTCATTTGTTTTCTGATATATAAGATTTAGCACATTTAATATCTGAATTTCTAAAAAATAACAAATAAAAAATTCTACAGCAGTGTTATATATCCTGTGTGTGTTTATGGGTATGAATGGTAGAAGATTAATGTAAATAATAAGATAAGATACGATTTATTTATTTATTTATAAGATTTATTTGTCACATGTACAGTTATACATTGTACAAAGTACAGTGAAATGTGTTTTTGTACCTGTATCCAATAAGTAAAGGAAAAAAAGACACAGCACACAAGTAGAAATAAATAAAACACATGAAAAATAAAATAAGAATAAAGCTATCAAATATAAATCCACGAGTGAAGTCTGAAATGTAACAGATGAAGAGGTAGTTGTTGTTAAGAAAAGCCTAATTAAAACTGTAATGTAATATAGAGGAGACGACGGGAAGAAGAGTTTCTAATGAGAATTTTAATAAATGAAATTAAATCTCTCCGTCACAGCTTTAGCAGGACTCAAATGAAAAAAAGGGGGGGGGGGGTCTCAACTTTTTTTTTTTTTAAGATACAAAAGATAATATTAAAAATGCACACAAAGAAAATCTGAAATGAATAGCATCTACAGGCCAAATTGTTGAGTGTGACCTCAGTTCCCATGACAAAAGTCTGCCACACAATATGAATCATGAATGAAACATGGTGTAAAAGCACCACACATGCAGCTGTTGTTTATGTACGCCCTCTCTCCACTGTTAAACAGATTACACATCTAACTGAAAGATAGTTAACCCTTTAACCCCTGATGCGTCAGTGCTGACGCATTCTGAATGGATTCTTTAGTTTACTGTAAATAAGCAGAAAACATTTATTTATGTGTTTTTACTGAGTTTTGTTTATGAAACTGAGCTATGGAAATAAACAGATGTCAAAAGCAACTGATTTAAAAAAAAAAAAGAAAAAGCCAAAATATAAAAGTATTGGAACTATTGCTTCATAGTATTTGTTATTTTGTAAATATTTATTAGTTTTATTTGTTCATTTTGTTGCTTATTTCGTTTATTTTTCTACATTTGTTTTTTATTATACGATTTTTCTTCAGTTTTGTTCCGTTTGGGTCATACGTTGTTCATGTTACTTATTATTTTTTGTTGGTTTATTCATTTTTTTTGTTCATTTTTATTGATTACGTTGGCTGTTTTTGTTCATTTTGTTGCTTATTTTATTCTTTTTTTTTTACTCTGGAACTGCTAACTGCACATTAAGCCCAATATGATCTCAAATGAGTTGGTTCAGTAAAATAACAATGAAAAAAGTAAAATTACATTATGACAATGTTTACATCAACAACATTTCCTTAAAAATCTGAATAACATGAACAACTTGAAATGTCTTAAGGAAAACAATACCAATTTCTTACAATATTTTCCCTCAGTTTGCCTCAATTACAACTAACATTTCAATTACAAATACATAAAACATTTAGTAACAGGCAGAATACTGGTAAAATTACACTCACTTCTCCTAAGACATTTTAGGTTGTTCACATTTGTTCAGGTAATTCACAATTTTGGGAAAAAAAAAACAAACCCAAAAAACAAAAAAGAGATAGTTTATCAATATCAACATTTTCACATAATTTTCCCTTTTTACACTAAAACAAAGATAAAGTCTAAAGTTTTCATTAATTAAAGGTTATTATGATCATATTTTACTGGTCTAACCCAATTGAGATCTAATTCTTCTGTATGTAGAACCTGAATTAAACAGATTTTTACACCATGGGTTGTCAATATATTCAGTGTAATTTATCCTACTGGCCAAATTGGACCCTTTGGTGGGCTGCATTTGGCCCCCAGGCCTTATGTTTGCCACCTGTGGTATAGAATATGATGCATTACTATACATTCCGCCCACCCTGTGTATGTAAGGTATATTAAAACACGTACATCATATAAGACTACCTTACTTCAAAATTAACCCTTAGTTTTTATTTCTTATGCATGTCATTCTAATGCTTTAATAGTTTTCCTTCCACAAGATTCTGATGAGAGAATCTTTATTTGTAGTGTTTGTACATCAGTTTAAAGTATCTTATTACCTCCTCTAACACTGCTGTACTGTATGTATAGCATCTAAATCGAATCATTAAAGTGCTACTGTTTGGCGTAAACATTTATTTACAAAACAGATTACATCACATGTTAATCTAAACTCCATGATTTCAGATGTCATCATAGAAATTCTATGACATGTTGTTATAAATGGTCCAAGTAGCAGCAGGCTTAGTGAGGTGTGTCACTTGATAGGCTCTAATAGTGTTAGGTTGATGATGGTTACAGTATGAGTGAGGTCATTCCTGGCACCTACAAGCATGAGATACTACGTCTGTGAATCCAAGCATTATGGTTTGAAATACTTGTGACATACATAAATGTACAGACATGACATGTGGGCTTGAGAGATGTAGCCCAAATACTCACACCCCTGTGTATAAGCCTTGGATTTTTTTATTTTTTTTCACAAACTTTAAACAAGCCACACACACTGCACTGATCAAACTTGTGAAATAATTTGTTAGAAGAACACACGCACTTTCTAGACACAACCAGCCGACCTTCCTCTATCAAAACAAGGTCATAAATAATCCGCAGAACAACAATTGCTCTACTGTGGGCTTTCGGAGGCGCTGAGAGATGCAAGTGTGACGGGACTATTTGTGGAAAGATCGGAGACAGGGTGTGTGCTTTTCTGTAGTGTGAAGTGTGAAGAAAGAGTCTACAGGCGGTATTTGAGCCAGATATTGTAGGAAGTATGAGGCAGTTAAAGGGCAGCTATGTGTCTGAAAACATATAGTAGTAGTGTTGTCTGTCTGTCTGTCTGTCTGTCTGTCTGTGTTTTCGCCTGGGAAACTATGTCTGGCCCTATCATATAGTACATACCCAGACTGGTTGCAGTCCATGACCTCTTGTCGTGCACATGAAGACACATACACTCACTTTCTGTCATTTCTTAATTCAAAATAAACAGCCTTGTTCCTTCATCAGCCTCTGCTTTACCTCTGCTGTTGTCTGTTAACACTGTGCCCCTATACACCCCCCCCCCCCCCACAATTCTCTATATATGTATATCTAAATACAGTTTCTTTCCGTTACACTCACATCTCTCTGCGATGCATGTGAAATGTATAGCACAGTACAGTGTTGTGAGGGATGGTTGCATGTGAGAATACATATTAGGAGTAAAAAAAAAAAAAAAAAAAAAAAAAGAAGAAGAATGCAATAGAGTATTAGAGTAGAGTCTTTCAGGTTGTGTTATCAAATAAAAAGGTCCCCACATTTCAATTAAAATTAGAGCACTGTTCATTTGGGGAAGGTCAGAGATTGATTTAGGATTTTGTTGTTGTTTTTTTAGATCACAGATGTTAGGCATAGGCAGACTAGGAGGTCGCCTAAGGCACCAAATGTCTGTTCCATAGAATTAGAATATTAAGCTACCATATTTTCTGGACTATAAGGTGCACTTAAAAGACTTTCATTTTCTCACAGTGCGCCTTATATATGGATTAATTCCGGCTGTGCTTAATGGCTTGGAATTTGGACTTTTTATCTAATAATTTGGCCTTTTTATTGCATAATTTGGACTTTTTGTCACATATTTTGGCGTTTTTATCTCATAATTTTGACTTTTTATCGCATCATTTTGACTTTTTATCACATAATTTTGACTTTTTATCACATAATTTTTTTGTTTTTATTGGATAATTATAACTTTATCACATAATTTTTTTAATTTTTGTCACATAATTTGGCCTTTTTGTCTTATAATTTTGACTTGAAAGGAAAGGTGGGTACTTGCCGAGGGCACCAGAATTTACACAGAAGATATTAACAGTCAAAGAATTAAAATAATTTTAGGTCAATTCATTCTAAAGTCAGTCACTCCAGTAAAGTACTACCATAATAACCTGAAAACTGTAAATTTTCCTTTTTATTTTCGTGTTAAAAAAGGGGGGGGTGGCAAACTGAAATGTTTCCAGAATTTCTGCAATATTCTGCCTTTTACTAAATAAATAATAAACTAAAGCATAACATTGTTAACCTTCCACTGATTTTTCTTAAGAATTTACAGGTTGCTCATATTTGTTCATGCGATGTTCAAGTACAATTTGTCAATGTAAATATTTTCGTGATATAATTTTATTGTTTTCACTCAAAAACACTGTGAAAACTTTGGACTTCACATTATTTATACATACTTATCCTATTATTGACATTATTTTACAAGTCCAGACCACTTTATATCATATTAGGCTGTATGTGACCATGAACTAAAATGAACTTGACACCCCTGTTGTAGATCATATTCAACAATTGAAGAACCTGGTGCTAAAAGTACAAATGTAACAACAAAAAAAGCTGTTAAAATGTTTATAGGATGGACTGAATAAATACAACATGGTTATATACACAACTTAAATTGTCCAAAAATGTGACTTAAGTACTTTTAGCACCAGGGTTTTCAATGTATACCATCTATTTTGTTATATATTTTCTGTAAATTAATCTGTGGTAAATCATGGGTCACTTCCTCCCTTTTGTAAATGTGAAACTACCCACATGTATTTAACGCTCTCACATCCACCAGGTCATCACTGCTCCATTTAAGGATTAGTTTCCCATGTTTTAACTTTATGTTGTGTTACTGTATAACCACATGCTCAACACAGACAAGATAATTAATTTTCTTTCAAGTGATGTTTGTTACACAGGTGTTAAAATTACAGTCCATAGGCTAAAACTGTCTCTCCAAAGGGTCTGGTGTAGCTCCTGAAATAAATTTGTGACGTACATAAATTACGCTGGAGACATTAACAACCAACAATGTTAAAACCATTTTACAGTAGTTCAGGTTCCAACATGATCTCAAGAGGGTCTGGTGAGTAAAATACTGTAATAATGGCAATAATTTATGATAATGCCATATTTTTCTCTGTGTTTTAATGTAAAAAGGTAAAATGATATGTACATTTTCACATTTACAAACTATCATTCACAAAAAAAAAAAAAAAAAAATCACGGAGACATGCAATTTTAACATTATTCTGGTTGTTACTAAATGTTTTAGATATTTGCAGATTGACTGTGATCTTTACATTGTAATGTAAATGATAAACAGAGATAATATTGCTAAAATTGCATTTGTTAATATATTTCAGGTTGTTTTTCATCATTATTTTTCTGATTCACCTCACTTTAGCTCAAATTGGGTTGAATGTGCCCCCTGGACTAAAATGAGTTTGACACTTCTCATCTCTAGTAGGAAAAAAAAACCAAAAACTTTTCCTACACCTTTGAAGTTTTATGTTTTAAATTTAAAATATTACCATGAAACATCTGTGCAAAAGTCTTTTTTTGTGTTTCAAAAGTTGTAATTGTATCAGACAGATACAACAAATTCTTGACAGTTTGAATATGTCCTGCCCTGTATATTTCATTATCTGTCTGAAACATCCAGTTTTGACCTCAGTGGAACAGAGCAGGTGCCGAAGGGGGGCATGTGGGTTTGGAGAATGGAATAATAATACTTGGCAAAGCTCCAAAACTTTGTTCCACCGCTGTATATCATTGGTACATATTCTGCTTGGTCTGTTATCCATAAAACTGCAATGAAAAGGCTAGGTGTTAAAAGTTTAACATTGTTCTCACTATTAAAATGTGTGCCAATATAAAAATCTGATTTATATTATTCAATCTCCACATTTTTATCATTTAAAAAAAGAGCTAAAACATGCTTTAAGTCTAATCAAACCTGTCATTACCTGTGATGTCAGCTCAGGAGTTCATTGATATTTCTGTAGTATTTCTTTTTAATGGTTTTATATTGTATTTTTTATTGTATTATTAATGTAGTTTATGAAGTACACATGTATATAGTAATGTATCCTATACATTGTATTGTCTTGCATGCATGTTTTAGACTGTTTTTAAATGTTGAGGACTATGAAGGTAAAATAGCTCTCAGCTAAATCTGGCAAAAAAATAAATTAAAATGATAAATGGACAGCTCTTATACATATAGTACCGTTCCACCTTCAAGGCACTAACTCAAAGTGCTTTATATAGGCTTCACATTCACACACCAGGAGGTTGCTGCTGCCATGCAAGGTGCTGCCAGTCCTACTGAGAGCAATTTAGGGTTCAGTGTCTTGCCCAAGGACACTTCGACATGTGGACAGTCGGAACCAGGACTTTGAAATGCTGTCTTTTGTGTCATTGGATGACCCACTCTACAGTATCAACTGAGCCACAACCATTCAGTTACACAGTTATTTGAACTGAGTGCTCATTAATATACTCTGTCGTCATCAAATAAAATTTAAAACATAATAAATCATGAACATACATTGATAAAAGTGAAAAAATTAAAGAGTCAAAGAAATTAATGTGTACATTATACCCTCGTTCCTATAGAAAACAGTCTCTATTTTGTCAACGATTTGGATTTAATTCAAGACAGAATGGCACATTTTGCAGCATGTGTGATGCCAAACATGTTAGTGAAGGGCTGACATGTGTCACGCTACACTGACACACTATAGAGGGCCATAAGCTGTTCATTACCTCTCTGTGGTTTGAATGAGTGCCTTTCTATATTCATCCCCAACCTAACTTAAACACTCAACCATATGGATCACATTTTGGCTGCCTTATAGACTATTTACAACATGCCATGAAGGATCGAGTGCAAAAGTAGCAAACAATAAATCATATTTAGTGCTTTTCCATTATATTAATTCAATTTCTAACACAGGCCTACAGCGTTGACTGCAGTCCCTGCTGGTGCAACGTTGTTATGTATTAAATATGAATTCTGCACTGGGGAAACATGCAAAAACAAAAGTTAACACCATTGCACAGGCTGATGATGCCTATTAAAAACAAAAGATAAGTAGATTCTAATATTGATTTATATTGTAAATCTATTAGCTGCGTTATGATGACAGCATAGAAACGTATCATGTGGTGACATTTGCATATATAAAAGGATTTAATGATAAATTAGAACCATAAGCATCTACAGTAACGCATCCTTTGTTGCTCAGTGTTTTGCCACCCTCGTCGTTAAGGAGGCAACGTTCAATGGAAGCTCTCAAAAGGCACTAGTCAAAGTCTGGCTCATTAAACTCTGTTTCAAATTCCAGTCACAGTCCCGACTACACACACTCTGACTCTGTGGTTTTCTTCACCTCACAAACACAGCCGAGTCAGCAGAACTGGTGACAGCAGTTCTGGCAGCATCTCATCCTCTTACAAACCAGAAGTAAACCTGGACAGTCGGGATCACATACTGTACTTAAAGTCAGGACCGGTAACCCTAGTGAGAGATCATGATTCCCCCAAAGCCCCCTCCTCCTCTGCAGGATGACAGAGACCAAAACCAAAACCACAAGGCCGTAAAAATAACTACTGTTGCACAGGAAGGAGATTTAGAAAAGATGTTAATGCTCCTGCTGGAGGAAGATAAATTAGTCACAGAGGTACGTATTTGGGTTTGGAGCAGGTCCATTACATAAGTCTGTTTTGTGAAACTCTTTAACACTTCATTTGATGGACACTAGGTGAATGAAAACAAACATAAATCATTACAATGTGGCATGCTGTGGGTTTGTAAAGGTCATTATACCTACTAAACTTTAAAAAAAATAGGAACAATTCAGCTAATTTCACAAAACATGTTATCACCGTACTGATGATCTAGCAAAGATGCTTTCAATTGCTGTGTGTTAAAAAGCAATAATTAAGCCTATATTGAGTTTAACTTTTTTTTTTTCACCCACCCACTGTCTATCGAGACTAAATACCTCTGAGACAACAGGTGGGAAAAAGGCTTTAGTTTGTTTAACAACGCCATCCTGTGGACTCCGATGGTACATCGCCTTCAGTCTGAACTCGGGTCACACACATTGTAAACAGGCCTGTGGATCAGCGCCACTTCTTCTCTTCTGTAGGTATGTTATATATTCCACAGTGTATCAAGCCAATAAAAGAAAAAAAAAAAACACTCACTGTGCAACAGTAAATAATAGATAAACATATTTAATGACTTGACACAACACCACACAAAACATCTGCTTCAGGTAATCCACATAAGACTAGCACTTAGAAGTTAAACATAACAGTTAAAATAATAGCAGCTGGGGCAAAAGTGTAAGAAAAAAAACAAACCAGTGCGTGTGAGGACAGCTCGTACTCTTCCAAGTATATGTCAATGCCAGTGCTTTGATAGTAGTCCTGTTGAGAGAAGGACAAGAAATAGAAATCCAAATGTGTCTTTCTACATATAGCCTAATACTTTCCAGTGGTTCTGCCAGTGGCTTTTCAGCACCCGACGCTAGCTCACGACATTCACCACGCAAGCTATAAAACAAAACTTTCACGTAAAAATACTTTCTCCTCTTCATACTCACGATATTCAGTTTAAATAACAATTAATCAGGCTCAGAAACATCTTAAATTGGCAAAGCAGGAAAAAGCCAAAGTTGCTACATTTGAACTCAACTTCTACATCACTTTTGAAGAGAAAACAGTATTAACCATGAGCTTGTACAGTTCCCAAGAGGTTGTACTGCTCTGCCACAAACTAAAATAAAGTCAGTGATAGAGGGGATCTTTAAGACAATCTATTAGGTGCCAATGCACAAGTAGTTCTTGTTGCTGTTATAATATCTTCACATTTTTGGTCTATATATTCTTTTTTAACTCACCATCCAGAGGTTAGAGGAAAGCAGATCTACCATGATCTATTACGCTGTTATGAAACAACCTTCAACAAAATCATTTCAAATGTAACTCCAAATGGACTGTAAGATTATCTAGCCTATTAAATGACCTGAGGTGTTGTCACGTCAAATACGATGCTGGGGCCTCACTTTAAAAATAGGTAACGCAAATGACATTGTCCTCTTCAACTGTTTTATAATAGTTACATGTGTGGGCCTGAGAGGAATGGGCCGAATAATGACAATAATATAAATCAAAAGAAGATACAATTGGTTGGTTTAGGATATAAAAATAGGCTAATGCAATTTTGAGCCATAATTAGCCTGCGAGAAATGAGAGAAACACACAAGTTAATGATGTCTTTTTGCTGAACTGATAAGGGGTTCAATAAATAAGATGCGCACATCATCATGTGATCACATAATGTTCCTAAATGTACTGGCTGTTTGTTAATGTTGGACTCCATTGCTAAGCCAGCAGTAGTTAGCGTTGCTACTTAGAGGAGCAGAAGAAAGGTATTGAGGCACTCAAACGCAGGTAGAGTCCTCTTACACAGAAAACAATCTTTAGCTTAAAGTGAAGCCAGTGAATGTCAAACAACAACCAGTGTCACACAGACTCTATCATGCACAAATCTTATATTTTGAACTTGTGAGATTTGTCATTTGTTAACACATGCCCATGTCCAATAAGAGTCACACTTCGGTCACAGTGCACTGTCCATCAGGACTTCGTGAGCGAATATTCAATGCCAAGCTGGACGATCCTCCTCTCGGTGACATTCTTGCTAGTTGGTTGTCACTTTGCGGTCTCTGCCAGTGTCTCCTTCGTAGGACTGTCTCTGTTCTTCCCTCCTCCTGTGTTTCCTCTTCACTCTCACTGCTATCAGGTCTATACTCATCATCTTGTGATGGCTCAACATCTTCATCTTCAACTACCTCATCCCCTTCTGGTTGGCTAATAACAAGCTGGGAGAGGGAATCTTCCAGGGTTGGGAGTGAGGGAGACCAAAGACTTATGACATGACGGCCCAGCAGAATTGGTGGTCTTACAGGAGGAACAGATGCCATAATCCCAATGGGTGCAGGTAATGAATGGCCTGTAGTGTCCGATCCATCAGCTAAGCTAATCCGTTGTGTTGTTGCTGGAGTGACATCAGGTACAGCAGTAACAGGTACTGGTTCAGGTTCTAATCTTAACCCTGCCACTCCCTTTTTGGGAATATCCACAACATCTCTTTTTATTTTGCGTCTTCGTCCGTGTTCATTACGACGGTACTGTACCATATTTTCCAGATCAGCAACATACAAAAAACCTGCAATCAGCATCTCTGTACTCTTTCTGCCTTTGGCAAATGACTCCTCCAGTTCTTTGCTGGTTCTTTCATCATATTGCCACCAGCCATTGCGCCCCTCATAGTACCAAGCATAGTCTCCACGGGAGCTGTCCCCAGTCTCTCCACTTCGGCTCACTCCTGCAGCTGCTGCCTTCAGTTCTTCTGGTGAAAGCAGTACTGGACGCTCCAGGAAGTCCTCTGGCACTTCCTGGCGGCAGAGAGCGCAGCGCTTACTGTGCCAGGAGGCGCCTTTCACACAGAGGAAGCAGAAGACATGGCAGCAGGGGAGGCGTACGGGGTGCACACAGCTTTGCAGGCAGATGGCACACTCTGGGATGCTCCTGGGGCTCACAGACTCTCCAACTTCCTCTATCAGCACAGAGGGGGGTAGAGTTTTCACTGAACAGTCCAGTTTTTCAGAACCTGCCATGCTACAAGAGGAAAAACACAGCACTGTCACGGTATATCTGTCTGTATGATGTATAGTGCAGTGGGTTCACTCTTGAACTACCTCACACTTTATTCATTGACATGCGCTGTTACACTAGTGGAAACACCCTCCTATTTACTAAAGTCAACTTTAGCATGGGTCATTTCAACACACACTTATTATCAATGCAAGTTTAATAGACTTCAATGTGTGACTTTTAGAGGATGAATCTTTAAAATTACTTCATTTTAAAGACTCAAAAGGCCGTTTATTTGCTGCTGTGTCACATACACACATACTGTAATACACACACACACACACACACACACAGCAGCTGCTCAGTAAATGTTAGCTCATCTCCATATTCATCCTGTGATATGACCCACTAAGATACACTGGTGACACATTCGTCTGTGAAGTCACTTGAACGTTGATACTTGAGAGTCAGGCTAATGCTAAGCTAATGAAACTTACAGACAGCAGTTATACAGTTAGCATGTTAGCTCTAAATGTGCTAACTGAGTGTTACATATTGTGTATTCATATACTCACTTGAACAGTAGGGTGGGTGTAGTTGCCTCCTCAGCAGAAGAGCAGGTTTAGTTTCTTATAAAAGTGCATTTAAATATGGTTATAGCTAGCTATGTACGCCCAGGTCTGAGTACGCTGCTGTTGACACACACACACACACACACACACACACACACACACACACACACACACACACACACACACCTCCAGTCAGTTCACTGGTCCTGGATCAGTTCTGCGGTTACATGTGGTGCATCTGCGCACTGGACGTCATATGACAGGATGGTGTTATGAATATGAGATGATGAAACACAGTGTACAATATGACAAATATTTAAAGAATGCATTAAGATATTAAAAGCAGTATGTGCAATTAATAATGTAACATGTCATACATAATTTTCCTTTTTTAAATTCTTTTTGACATTAAAATGTGATAGTTTGATACACAATACTGTACAAAAATTAGATAAAGTAAAGTTATAATATGTGGTAATACTCATAAAAGTATATAATACCCAAATATGAAAGAAAAAACAGTATGATTTTACAAGCTGTATGAGATCATGTGGCCAGAGAAAAAAATAAATCTATAAATACATTCAAAGGAGAAGTGAGAAGTACTGAAGGAAGCTTGAAGAAATATGCCAAAAGACCTCTCCAAGATACATTAATGTGAACAGAGGTCACAATAAACACTGATTTTGGCTTGAGGAAATCTGAGTTGTGATTCAGGACTTTCGTTTTCTGTTTTTACAGGATTTAAATGAGGATATATTCACTAATCATCAAATATGACAACATTCACATGTGTGCATAGTATTAAATGCAGTTAGATCTAAATTACTTTTAAAGGCAAAAGTCTCATTGTGTCTGCCCTAATTGTGAAAATGTATGCTCACAATCCTTACAATCCTGAAAAACAGCACAGCTAAAGAAGGTTTTTGCCAAATTAATGCAACAGGCATATTCAGTATTGAGAAATTGTTATTTATTTACTATTGAATACATTCTTGCAGCTAAATTTAAGCTGAGGCATAACCTTTTGAAGAGATATTTTTACTTGTCATTAGAGGAAAAGTACAAGTGTCCTACATATGAATAATAATGGGTGACCTTGTTCTATTAAAGCGACCTAATTATCCATGACAGTGTGACTATGTGTATAATATACTCTTTTGCCATCACTAATTGTAATAAAGGAAAAAGCCTGTTCTGACTAGGATTTGAATTCCCTGGTTTTTCATGAAGGGCTATGGACAAAGATTTTTTTTTTCTCAAAACACTTTATTGCAGTTTAAACAATGTGCAAACGTCCTTTCAAAAGACCAACAAAGCGTACACTGAATCATGACCATCTGTAGCAGCCACATTCCAAAAAGTTATTTGTGTATCATTAATCTTAGATGATCTAAATGAAGCTGCAAAGATATTGATTACAGAGATAAATACATTTTATAATGCACATGATGTTCTGTGATTATCTGACGTATAAGTGAAGAGTTCATACGGACTGCAGTACATCATTTATTACCTTGTCAATATCTGTCTCTTTTTAATAACACACTTTCTGATCTCTGACACATGTGGGCAGGGATCACCGGAGAGACTCGGGGAGAGCAGGACTTCTCTTGTTCGCGTTTCTTCTCCCCTCCTGTAGGCTCGCATGCTGCGTTTACGAGCACATGGACTCCAATCTGTCCATTCCCCGACCTCACAGTGTACTATGAGAGGAGAGAGTGTGTTAAGTCATACCCTCAGCAGGTGGTGAAAGGAAAGCAAGACAATAAAAGGTGAAACTGTGGTATCTATCTTGGCCAAAGTACATAGAAAGCACATGCCTTTGATATCTTCACAGCAGGGTAGATTCTCTTACCTTGTGTGAGACACTGCATCAGCTGTACATCAGGTTCGAACCCACTTGGGCAGGTGAGATGGCATTGTCCCTGATGGAAATACAGATCTGCTCTGCACCTCACACATGTGTTCCTGGTCACACACAGTTCACAACCTGGAGGACACTCTGAGACACAAACATCACACATGTTGCTGTTCAAATTAGAAGCTCATTTTGGTCAGACATTCTGACACATACACACACACACACACACACACATATAAATAATATGTTACCTGTGCATTCCCGTAGTTCTGTGTCTGCTATTAGTCCATTTGGACAGCTGTTTTCACATCTGCCCCGGAACAGGAAGTGACCCAAGTGGCAACGAGTGCAGAAGTTTTCGCTGAAGCAGGAGGCACAGTCATCCCTGCACTCTGCAAAACAGCAGCAATGAACTTAAGTCAGAGCAAAGTGGACACAACTGGAACAAATTGCTGTCCCTGAAGAAATACACAAATTTTAAAAGTCTGTAAATAGTATATATATTAAAAAATCTAGTTAAATCTATCTAAAACCTATTTCAGATGACAGTAATCTTATATACAGATCTGAAATTAATTATCCTACCAGTGATTTTCAGTGGAAATTCAATACAACCACCTTAACAAATATTTTTAATTTATGTTATTTGTATAATTTTGTTGCTCCTGTAATTTATCAAGATTGTAAAGCAAACATTTTAGTTTTTTTTTTTTTGTTACCTCATATCTACACACAATAATACTCTGAAGTCACATATGTTGACTGTGGTCCAGGAATTATTTTCATGACATCCTCATTTCTAGTAAACTTTGAGTTAGGTGATGGTCGTCTTCAACCCTGACCCTCTGAATATCAAATCATGATAGAGATTGTGAATTCATTTGTAGCATAATTATTCTATGGGGATTTTTATATTAAAGAAAATTAACCATCAAAAGAACATGCGTTTTTAAATCCGTAGACTGAGGCAGATTTTGACCCCAGACCACACACACAAGTTCTTGGTCTGGGGTTCATGTCCATCTCCCTAACAGCTACATCTAGAGTAAATCCCATGTAAATTGGTCAAATCTAATGAAAAAGCCTTGTAATTTTTAGTACCATCACTACTACTTTTCAGCAATTTTATAAACAGTTCACATGATACTCCTAAAATTCTACTTCATAATAATAATAATAATATTTATAAAGTGCTTTCAGTCACAGGTAGTTAAAACACATGTTTAGACAATTTACATACTGATAAAAAAAAAACTGGAACACATTAAAAAAAATTTAAGCAAATGGTTCAGAACTGTGCTGACGAGGCTTTTGAAGAGGTTTAATATCATGTAAAAATGGTCACTATTGAAAATGTTAAAACTACTCATAGGAGTAAAAGAGCAGCGTGAGTTTTAATGACATGAAAAGACTCATGCATCATCTTATAAATGCATAGAACACACTAATATCTCACATATAAAATTTGGTTCAATAGATAATTAAAGGATCTTAATCATTATTTTTCTGTATTTTTGACAGATGACATCAATAGCACTAATTTGTTAGACTGGTCCATCTAAAACAGGGGTGTCAAACATGCGGCCCGGGGACCAAATCCGGCCCCGGGGATAACTTTGTGAAATACAAAAATGGTAGTGAATATACTGATAATTTAATTTCAGATACACATACATATCAAAATTGGTCAGATCAGTAAATTACCATCATAATCACCTATAAATACTCACAACTCCACATTTTGCTCTTTGTTAATTTAAACATTTTCATGTCATTTTACTGTATTTACAATAAAACAAACTATTATTTCACAAAACACATGAATAACCTGAACAAATATGAACATTTTGAAATGTCTGAAGTGTAAGTTTCACAATGTTCTGCCTGTTATTAAATGTTTTGTGCATTTGTAAATCCAGTAAAAAAAAAAAAAGTGTGTATATTGTAATTGATGTGTAAATAATAAACTGAGACAATTTTCAGAGGAAAATTTGGAGTTGACATTATTTATATATTATGTTATTATTTTAATGGGACGACCCAATTCAGATCAAATTTGGTTTGACGTGGCCCCTGATCTAAAATGTTTGTTTCCTTATCTGAGGACATCTCAAGCCTTACACGCTGCTCAGATATTAAACATACAACATACTGTGTTCAGTGCTGCCTGGTACGTACTGGTGCAGGTGTTGATGTATGGAGATCGCATACTGTAGTAGCCTCGAGGGCAGGAGGACAGACAGGTGCCCCTTTGCCTCATCCCATCCAGCTCCAGGTGGAAGAAGAGGCGGGGCTTACAGGACAAGCAGCCATTTAGTGCTGAACATGTCGCACAACCTCCCGGACACAGTCTGTTCACTGAAGAACTGCCTATAGCAAATTCAATAACAGTGACATAAGATGAAGTGCAGTCACATCATGTATAGTGGACTCCATTTACAAGACATTTTACAGCCAACAGTGGAGCAACCAATGGAAACCTATGACCACATTTTTCCTGAAAGTGGAAAGACCACACTTATTGCCTCCATATACAATATCTGTCTACCATTTACTATAAGTGACTAAAAATCAGGAGGAGATAAGGCATGTTACACAAGAACCACATCAAATTGTAGTATTAGAAACAGGAAAGTGATAATTAATGCTTTGTACTCACGTCTGTATGGCACCGGCTTAGTGCTATCCTGGCCTTTTGTGAGATTCATGAAGTGCAGAATCCAAATGAATAATAATAATATCCGCATTTTCATTCACCTTCAGTACAGCATCGATGCAGTCTGCAGAGGCTCCTTGGATGGCATCCCAAATCCCATTAAACAGATCTGAAAAAAACACTGAAATTTTCTCCACAAAACTCATTCAAATGGACCCATGTGCAGTCTCCAGCTGAGCAAGATAGCAGTCGAGCGCAAGGTTCTGCTAAACGTTTTCTTCCCAAAATCCCATCGGCATTCCATGAGATCACTCAAGCTGGCAGAATGCCACGAAGAATGCAAACAGAAGAAAAACCATCATATGACAGTTGCAACGTCGATATAATGTAAAGTTTTGGTAAGCTGCTGTAGGTTTGTCCTTGTTTCCCACACACACTCTCACACTGACTCTGCTCCCTTCTGTTCCCCTCTACTTTCTCAACCCTCCTTCTGATTCATCCTGACACCAACTGTTGTATCTTCACTCAAAACAAAAAGTGCAAACCTGCCTTTAGTTTCTGTATATTAGTCACCCACAGAAAACTGCTATTTCTGGATTAACTATGCTCAATTGTCCTTTAAATCCATTAGAATCGAAGTTCTACTCATCCATTTCATAAGATTGTGGCTGAAAAATAAATCAAATCCAATAACAAAGTTCATTTTTTACATTGCCAAATATTGTAAAAAAAAAAAAACAATTATGTAACAATATGCCCCAGACTAACACAGTGTACAGACAGGCTACAAAACATCATTCACTTAAAAAGGATAGTAAAGTATTTCCAGTGCCTCTTCATTTGGTTTCATTTAAAATAGAGGCATGACTGTATTTTAAGGCATTTCATTGCATAGTTTTTAAGTCTAATACAGGCCACATTAGAGAAAAAGAGTAAAAATAAAACCCACAATTCTCATGTGTAAGCTTTAGATACTTATTGAAACTTAAGTTGCGATATGGTTCTGAATTTTTATTCATTAGGACAGGTTTCAGGAAATTAAAACCAACACAATAGTATGATTTGACTACCTCCCAATGAGAAACCAAAACTCAGAGCTGGCAGGGTCAGCGTGGATGTGTGCTTCCCATAAAAACACTGGAAGGTGATGAAAGCTTTATTCCTCCAGCGTATTGGTTGTTTGGCATCCCGGTGTGTATTATCGCCTGTTTTGAGAACTCTGTGGTTCTTCATCCACATCTCCAAAACAGATTGTAAATCTGCCTCTGTGCTTTTCCTGGAACCAGCTTCCCTCTTTAGTTCATGATCCTGTATTGTAGTGCACATTATCTCTTTAGTGACTGTCAAATCATATAGAATCAAAATGTCTTATACAATTTACATAGAGGCTGAGCATGATGATATGGCACAAACTTAATTCAATGTGCCATAAAGTTGGACGTGTTGGACTGATATTATCCTTTTTCACAGTTAAGACAGGAACAGAAAGTGACATATTTGAAACCTGGGGCGCCATGTGCACTTTATTAAAGCACGGCACAGCGAGTTATGATAATAACATTTCTGCCAAAATGGACTGTTGTGCGTTCTTAGTTCTCTGCTCATCTGGAAAAATGTCAAAGGAAGAATCAGTGAGAGCTTAGCAGTGAGAATTTACACTGGAGTTGATTTATCTCCAAGAGACAGAGCTTAAATACGCAGCCAGACAGAGGAGCTGGACAGAGCTACACAGGCATAAATTGTCAACAGGTGCACAGACACAAGCACACGCAGCGAACAGGCAGGGGCACTTCTTTATTTTGATAGAGAAAGTGGGGTTTCTCAAATCCCCCATGAACAAGAGAAATCTAGAGAGGAGGATGATAAAATAACACCACTAAAGAGCATCTAAATCCATGGCCAGCTGCTGCAGAGCAATATCATCCATCAATCTGCATGCAATAGATTTATAGATACGACTTCGTTTGCAGAAAGAGCACATATCTCAAACATGAGTGTGAAAAACTTTAACTCTCTCGTCACTAACAACTACTACCTGACAAGGAAGAAGAAAGAGTGAGCCCTTTAGTTTAGAATAAAAAACAAAACAAAAAAAACATTCATGAGTGTGTTGTTGCAATAATTTAAAATGGCAAGGACAGTAAAGTAGACCGAGGAAGAGGTGTCAGGGGTTCAAAGGTCAGATGGGTGGGGCTCCACAAACCTCAAAACAGCCCCCTGAACCCGACTGTGAATATAAACATGACAAGGCTATACTCAGTGGGGTGCCAGATCAGATTCCCAAGGAAAATAACCACAAGGGGCCAAAGAATGCCTCCACTGCCAAAAAGGAGTGAAAAAGTCAAATTATAAAAATGGAGAAAAAAAAAAAAAAAAAAACACACAGAGAAGTGAAAGAGCCCAGTGGATCAACGTAAACCATATGGTTATGTACCAGGTGTTAAATTTAAAATTTCGACAATTCCCACAGAAGCAGAGTGGTTTCATTTGCTCCGTTATATCAAAAATACATACATAATAGGAAAATAAGTTTCCACTATTGCACTGGTAACATGTGTAATGTTTAATGTTCTGTAATAAAATTAGAAACAGTCACTACATCATCAGTGACTCTCAAAATGTTGCTGCATAAAAATTTATGTTTTTTTTTTTTTATTATATGTAACTGACCCTTTCACCGCTCACACTCTTCAGAAGACAAACGTTTTTCTTTGAAAATCCTGTAGTGATAAGGAATGAGTTGGATAGCATCTCAACACGCGATACCCTATGAAGCGTGAAGAATTGAGGAATTTTGGAGGAGGTCGAGCCCACACTCATCGAACTGGCTGTGAAGCATGCAGCTTAAAACATCAACCATGACGGGAACAGGAGGGAGGGAGAGGCGCTCAAGAGATCTGGATCTTCAGTTTTAAGCCTTTTGCAGCTATGAGATAAAAGCTTAATACATACAAGATCCCCAGAGACAAATCTGCTTAACATTCCTGTTTAATCCTTGACTAGTTTGCCTTTTAATTACCCCCCCCCATTTTTTTTATATGTGTAAGTAAGTGACTCATTGACATTTTAAGGCTGTAGAAGTAAATTTCAGTCAAGATATTTAAATAAACAAGTTTAATAAGTGTTAGCAAAATATGACGAGGAAAAAAAAACAGTAGGTCAAATTGGTTTACATAAAAAGATCATACACAGAAGTCAGAAAAATAGAGAAATTATATAGGATAAAACAAATAATATTGCAGCTATCATCCATAGTCATGTTTATCGTGATGATAATGTCTTCATCCTCTGGCCTTTTTCAGGATTGTCTACAAAGAAAAGAAAGCACAATCTTTAACTCTGCTTTCTATTCAAGTTCTGCTAAGGATATAAAATACAAATATTTATGTTGTTCATGTCGTTACTGAATTTTCCCATTTTAATTTATATAGAAGGAGAAATATTAACTTTTAGTGTGATGATAGAAATGGCGAGCTATTAAATGTGTCTATGGAGACAGACGTGCTTTGTTTTTAGTGTGTTAAAGGGTGTATTTACACTGAAGATACTGAGACTGGAATTGGCTGATTATTAAGTTTTTAAGAACGAGACAAGGAAAATTAGTCCAAGGGTCTCTCAGTAGATAAAACTGTTTGCATTGATTTCACAGGCACGTATAGATATATTTCCTAAGAGAAACATTTTAATACACCTAAACAAGAATGATACGTTTGCGGTGCTTCGTTATGTCTGTGAACTGACCTTGGAGGCTGCTTTGACATGGTGAGCTCTGATTATCACAGACTTCTCCTCAATAGCTTTGGCCTTAGCCTCCTCTGCCAGGCTGTTCAGAAACATCACTGTCAGTAGCTCCAACTGAGGAAAAAAGGAGAGAAATTCAGCCGCAGTTAAAAAAGCTGCTATGACCGTTAGCAAAATATTACACAAACAAAGCCGCATCTATTAACTTTATTCTCTCTACGTACCATCGCCTCCGACGCAGGCCTCACGTTAATGTTACTCTTCGTTTTCGCTTTAATAGTATTTTTCAGTTTTGGAGCTTTCTTCAGCATTTTGCCAATTATCCGAAAAGCTTTTTAAAATCCACAGTAAAAGGCTTATTTACAGTTTCCAATCTCCCGCTCCCTGTACTTCCGGGTGTATTTCTTCTTCGTGGCTTTCCTGATCGTCTACAAATGGTTTGGTTTGCTACCATCTGCGGGTTAATATAGAATAATGTTTGGAATTTGTAACAAAAGGCACTACCACAAAAAATGTGTTAAAAGTATGTTTACATGGTTATCGTTTTTATACTGTTTAAAAGTAATAAATAACATTTTAAACTGTGGACTGGGCAGTAATTTTGTTGTGTGCAATATCAGTACCGTGGTGTCTGTCTGCCATCTAGTGGCTACTTTTTGCTACTACAACAGACTACACCACAAACAGGTGTATGATTATTATTATTTTGATGTAACTGCAAAATTAAGAGTATTTGTTTTACTCGAGAAAAAGTGACAATCACACTGAGTTTGCAGTTTTTATATATAATTCCTATTTATTGCAAACAATAGAAAGAGATTTACAATCATTTTGTACTGAAGATTTAGAAAATTTGTTCTAAGGAATGGTTGGTTGGTTCTGTTGATGTTGGTCAAAGTTACTTCTTTGATGTAATGGTTCCTTCCAGTTGGGTCTGAAAAAGAAGTCAAGTAGGAAATTAGAACATTGCTGCTGAATCCACATATATTTTCTTCTACATGTAAGTAAAAAACAAAACAACAAAGCTTCCACCTTGAGCTGCTGATTAATTTTCTTAAGAAATTGAATCTCCTCTGCGTGCTTCTTTCCCTCAATTTGCCGTTTTTCAGACTCTCTCTTTTGTATAGCGTCACATTTTGCTCTCTGGTCCTCAAGCTTCTTGTTAAGTTCAAGCTTCTTACTCTCCAGTTCAGAAATCTGTGGATGTGGAAAGAAAAGTCCATAAAGACATCAATTATGTAGAACATTCTATAGCTATACACACTTTACTATATAGTGTGTGATGACCAGGCTGAATTACAGAGTGTGTTTCTACATATATTAAAGAATCATGAATATCTTACTTTTAGATTCTCCTCTCTTTTTCCTTCAATTAAATTATATTCCATTCAATTCCATTTCTTACAAATGATTGCATACAGAACAACTGATCATTCATTTGCTAGATACTTTTGTAATAAAGCACCCCACAATCAGTCCTCAGTTTATAAATTAATGTCCTTCATCATGTACGAAAACACAATATACATTCTAATCAGGAATAAATGAAGATGTTCTGAATAACTAAAAAAACATGTTAAAAATATTTCCTATCGAACGATGTTTCATTTCATCCTCCATCTTATGAATTCTATTTAATCATACCAGCTCAAATAGCTGCTTACTCTTTTCTCCAGGTCAGTCATGCCCTGCTCAGCCTGCAGAGCTTTCCTGATGCCAAAGGCCACGCTGCTTTCGTACAATGTCTGGTAGGCAATAAGAGTCATTTGAATTTCATTTCTGACTCGCAAGAGCAGCAAACCCATCTCTGCACAGTTGACGGTTGCCTGTCTGATGAGCTCATCTAGATTAATTTGAAACAAAGTGAGTTTAACCAATGAAAAATGAAAGCTAGTAGTGAAGACATGAACAGTAACAGCTGGAATAACAACACAGAACAAACTAAAACATATTGTAAAACATTTGCAGGTTATAATACTGTTTTCATTTTCACCTTCAATTTGTTCTCTGGTTGCTTTAACACTTTAATACAAAACATCCAGAGCAATGCTTTCTTCAAAATACTTGGCCAATTCCTCAAACCCTAACTACTCATAAATATATTTGTGGAAAGTAAAATTCAGATTGGCCTTTATGATTGGGACATGGGATTGGGCTGGAAGAGCACATTATATACTGTATGTCCTGGTTAAACCTTAGGTTGGGAGTTACACTAATAAATTGTGAAAAATAAACAAACGGACAATTCAAAACCAGAATAACTGATTTGAACTGAGGGGTATCCATCAGCTATTTACAGTGGAGAAAAATGCATCTTATTAATATTGAAATGGGAACTTGTTAAAAATCTTAATTGAATGATTTACTGTCATTTATGTCTATGTTACTCATATGTGTAAGGCAGTGTGTGGATCCATTACTGATCACATTGCACTCGGAGAGCACAGACTCCGCCAAGGCAGATCAACCCCACATCCTGAAAGATACACATGTATTTTAGCATCATCTTTACCAAAACACTGGGAGTAGAGTTCACGACGCACAGAGCAGATTCCTGTCTCCTTGGCCTCCCTTTGCTGTAACTTTTTTTCCAATAGTTCACCTAGATGCAACACATCCAGGCGTGTACTAGGTGCACTGGACACTTTCTGAACCCACAGCTGGTTTTCCTCCTCCCATTCCCTGCAGTGGTAGAGGTGGTAAGAAATAATACTGTAGACTGAGTGTGTTCAGCAGTAAACACTGTGGACAGGGAAAAGTGTACCTGGGTGGAAATATGCCATCCAAGATCTCCTCAGTCTGGTGCTGAGAGGAAGATGATGTTGGTTTTGCAGGTGGCAGGAAAGAGGTGGAGTTAACCCTCTGGTCAGGTTTAACTCTCAAATGACGTACCTGGAAATAAAATAATAAAATAAATAAAAACATTGTGTATTGCATGTACAAGATTTATAGTCACACTCTGATTTAGTGCTGAGAATAATGTCTCATTGATTCAGCTAATTGATTTTATTTTATTTTTTACAAACCCAAATCACAAAATTAAGACCTCAAAATGCAACTGATGATTGCAATAGCGTGAATACATTTTTACTTGCCTAACTGTGATGTTTTACTGGACTTAAAATTGTTACTAGGAAACAAATAATACACATTAACCCAACTGCAACTGTATGTATGTATATATGTGGTCATTTGGAATTGATTCATTCAACCATATACTTTCTCTGTTTGGTTGTATGTACAGTGGTGAATGAATAGGCTCATACTCCTATGGTAATTTTGTCTGTTTTTTTGTGTATTTGTCTATTTGTTGATGCTTATACCATCATTATACGTATTATTATTATTTTTTTATTTAGAGCAATCAAGTAATGTATTAATGTTGGCTGTTTTATGTCTTATTCTGTCACACGCCTAGGGATGGCAGATGAAAAGTAATCATTTTTACTAATTCTTTCATATTTACATAGCTATATTTCTTATACAGCAATGTTCATACATGTTCAGCATCCCAATTAAATAAACCGCTAGAATGAAAAGGTAAGAATAAAAACAATAGATAAAATACATGTATGTATATGTGAATGAATGAATGAATAAAACAATATAGTGAAACATTTTCTGATGTTATTACCTAATCATTTTGTTTCATGAGTCAACAATTTCATTCACAAATGCAGTATGTATTTTTCTAAATGTGAATATGTGAAAAGTTTCGTTTTGTTTTACCTAACTTGGATTTTATTTGCATTAGTTGGTAATCATTATGGATATAACCCTGTGTTCTTTACAGTAGCCACGTTAGCTTTACACTGGACTAGTGTGAACTTACTTTTGGTGATTTTCCGTCGCTTTTACGGATCAAAACAGGATGGTCGTATTTCAAAAGAGAGTCGGCGGGCGGAATCATTGTAAAATTACAGTTGCTCTCTCTGAAATCAGCGAACTTTTTGTTTAAGCTGTCAATGGCGATTATAAAAAAGTGTGTTTAAGTTGTCATAGCAACAACGGCTTGGCGTATCACCTAAATTCGTCCGAGTGGAAACAGCGATACAAACGTTTTACAATTGAGAAATATTTGTTTTAAACTGCCTAATTTACAATATTAGACGACATTAAGAGGACCCTAAATATCCGTGAGGATTACTTTGTTGAACTGACATAAAATTAGAGTATCCGACTATGAACTGTTAACAGACAGTTAACAAGTTGAGCATAATTCTCCGCGAATTCCAAAAGAAACGTGTGTTTAAAAATAGATATCTCATAAATTAAAAAAATACACAAATAAAAAAATTAACAAATACATAAATACATACATAAATAAAAAAATATATATAAATAAATACTCTGAGCAGCCACAACTAGCTAGTGATTATTTTGATGTAATGTTTACTTTGTGTATTTATTTATTTATTTAATGTTAAATATAGCGATAAAAACTTTACTCATGAACACTTCCGTTTTACTTCCGGGTCAGCAGATACCATCATGGCAGCTATCACGGAGCCTGCAAAAACCAACATGAGCAATATGCTCCAGTTTATGAAACTTATTGGACAGCTTAAAGTAAGATCTTATTTTATATTCTTAGTACTTACTTGTGGGTTGTTGTATATCGCTGTTATATTTTTTGTGTAAAGACTGTGTCTGAGTAGTAGTAATGAAGTTGCAATTCCATTCAATCTTCTGTTTACCTTCACATGCCTTTACGATGTGACACTAATTTGTTGTTGTAGACATGATAATAAAAACCAGCAATTATTATATAGACACTCTGAAAGAACTGGTTGGCTCAAATCATAGCTGCATGATGCTAGTTCAGGTGTACAAGTTAAAACTGCCACCTCAGATGATGTGACCACAGTTTAGTCACAGGAAGCCAATGGAGTAAATATATTTACTGATTATTAAAAGCTTTCTTACAAAAGCAAAAGCTGTCTTGTTGTCCTTTATCATTGTTGACCTATGTGTTGCATATATTGTGACCTGCAGAGAGTCCCCAGGACCGGCTGGGTGTACAGGAATGTCAAACAACCAGAGAGTGTTTCAGATCACATGTACCGAATGGCCATGATGTCACTGACTATCACTGACCCTTCAGTAGACAAGGACAGGTAGGTCACTCGTTCAACCGAGTACAATCATACATTCACCATACTCATGTTTAATATGTACACATGTATGACTATCTTCCACAGGCATGCTCACCATGAGCACAACTACTATAAGTATTAGTTATAGGTTTATAAATGCATGGAAACGAATGCTTCTAGGACCAAGAAAGAGAGTTTGTTTGAGGTGCTCTTTGGAAAATAGGGATTCATAAAGTAGAAATCAAACAGGAAGAAAACTCCAGGGCACTGCTTTTCTCGCCATTATCTTTATGCCCCGTTGGCTGTTTCCCATAGCTTAGAAGAAGAATAGATATTTTATTGATTCCTTGACAGGAAACAGTAGAAGAGCTGCATGTAACAGGTTACCACTCACCGGAACCATCCAAGGTTCCAGGAATTGCAATGCAGAATGTAATCATGCCATGGTAATAAAGGCATTTTTAAAGAGAGTGCCTTGCTATTTATAACATGTTTTAATTTCTTAGTTATATTTCTATATGTCCTATTATGTATCTCTATTGTGCGCTTTATTGTATTCCACTCTTGCTACTGTAAATTTAGAATTTCCCCTTTTGTGACTAACAAATTAATATCCTGTTTTATTCACCACAGCATTGTCAGCACATGATCACTTTAACCTATAAAGACCAAGTGCTACTCTTGTGGTAGTTCCCAAATGAATGTTTCTCTCTATTTAATCTTTCTTAAATGATTTATCACTCTTTATTATCATCTGTATTTTGGGTTATTTTCTCAACAAAAATGTAATATTATACCATATTTAATTATCTTATTATGTAGATGTCCATTAAAACTTAGATTAAAGTTGATGGTTGTATTATAACAAATTGAAAAGCCTAAAGAAAAAGGGACTTTCTCAGCAAAAATACTATTAACTGAATATAAGGCAAGCATTTCCATCCAGAGTACAGTACACAGTACAGAATGGATGCTCTTACATAAAACATACTGGGACATCATACAGTATAGACACAGTACACGTGTCACAGTCACATGATGGAACTTTTTCAATGGTTGCAATTGATCCAACTTCATGAGTTGTACTGGTGAATCAATGTAGAAAATGACAGTGTTTCCACGTTCACTATGGAGCCTCTGAACATTCAAATGTGTCATATCTGATGACCCTGAAAAGATGAACGACTGCCTTTTACACACACACACACACACACACATATATATATTTACATGTATTGATCAGATTAGTGGATCAACAGATATTAAATATTTTATATCAGCAGATGATTTTATTGGGCCTTTATGAGTTAATCAACACAATCTGCTTTTTTTAAATTAGCAAAGTACATGACAGTCAAGCAATTGATCAATACAATTAGCAGTTAACACCAGAAGCACCTTTTTTAGAAACACAACTGAACAGAAACCAAGAGCTAAATTGTTTCATCATAGCTTTTATCACATATTATCATCTTTTAAAAACATACTTCTCGACTATATTTCTCAGCATATGCAGCAAAACGGCAACATTTTTATCAACAGCATAGATCCATATACTGTACATACTTAGTGTCTGTGTCATCAGGTGTATAAAGTTGGCTCTCGTTCATGACATGGCAGAGTGCATTGTGGGAGATATCGCTCCCTCAGACAACATCAGTAAAGCAGAGAAGCATCGACGAGAAGAGGTGAATGAATGAATGAATGAATGAATGAATTCAACACTATTCAGCAGTGAAGATATAAACTGATGATGTGATTGAATTTTTCCTTTAGGAGGCAATGAGACATTTATCAGGTCTTCTTCCAGATGAACTCAAACAGGAGGTCTATGCACTATGGGAGGTATTGTCATGGAAATGTATTATGCCTTAACATTTATATTATTTCTTTATTCTTTGTATTATTACTTTGTCTTTGTAATTAATCTCTGAGAGTGTTAACTGCGCTTAACCCAGAGCAGGTTTAAACCCAGTCAGCAACAGTTTTTCTTTATTGCTAGTTGTATTAGTTGAAGGTTGTCTGATTATTAACCCTCCCAGAATTCCTGTGTCTTCCTTTTATACTTTTTAACTGTGTTTCTCCTTGGTCTGGCAGATATCTCTCCACATATATGCTCCTCTCTGTGTGTGTGTGTGTGTGTGTGTGTGTGTGTGGATCAGAACTTATAATGATTATTCTAAAGATCATCCTGATTCCAGCTTCGTTCTTAATTAAACTGAAATAATTCTGAAACAGTATAACTCTGAAACTGGTTAGAGCTGAACCCCCCCCCCCCCAAAAAAAAAATTCAAAGCATTAACAAACTGTACCACCTTATACTGTCTCTGCTTGTATTTGTGTGTATGTTTCCTGGAAGAATATTTCATGTAGTTAGTGCTTTTTTTTTTGTTTGTTTGTTTGTTTTGCAGGAATATGAAACCCAGAGGAGCCCTGAAGCCAGACTGGTGAAACAGTTTGACCTTCTAGAAATGATCTTACAAGCTCATGAATATGAAGAGCTGGAAGGAGCTCCAGGAAGACTGCAAGAATTCTTTGACTCCACCAATGGTAAAGAAACAAAAGGAAAATAATAATAATAATAATAAAATAAAAATAGGAATATAGTGTGAATCCTTAAAGATATAGAAATGATCATAGATAAACTCCCTTTACCTTTACCTGTTTCTGTTTTTATTTTCCTTCCCCTCAGGTCGGTTCCACCATCCAGATGTTCTCCAGTTCGTCAAATGTTTAAATGATGACCGAAAATCTCCCAACACTAAAGAAACAAAGCCTTCTGGGAACTCACAGACTGCAGGTGCAGATAGAACTATGTCCAACATCACTACACAGGACTCCTGACTGGAGGGAAAAACCAAGACCTGTACCAAAAAGTGAATTTAAAAGGACACACATGCAATAAATATACTGTTCTATAATCGATAGGACTGAAGATGAAACCTGTTACCTCTCACGTATTTGTTTCAATTTGGTTCAGCTGTAAACTCACAACTGTTCGACTTGTATTGTGCTCTTAAAGGGGTAATTTTAAACCCTTAGTTCAAGACATTTCTAGATTAACTAGTATTGTCAACAGAATGGGAGAAAAAATAAAGTTATGAGGCCATGTTAAAGACGTCACCAGGTGGTAGGAAGATATCTGGCATTAACATCCATCATTTTTAATCTCTTACAGATTGCCTCTTTAGTAGCTGAAATGAGAAAAGTCTGTAACTGTATTAGTTGCTTTACTCAGACTTTGTTTTATTACCGTTTGACAATGTATTAATTCATCCGACAGTTACATCACAAACCTTTAACCTGATTCACCATCAGAAACTTCATTTCCACATTAGTGTTACATGCATTTTCAGGATATGTTAAATCATATATTTGAAACCTGGGTGGGTTAATGTTACTGGTAAATGAGACACAGTTCACATGTCCATTAGTTTTGACTACAATCAGCTGTAGGTTTAGTTTTGAGTTCATCTTTAATACCGTCACAGCTCCAGAACACTTACTTACATGGATACAGATGAGTTTAATGTCATTTTAATGCAGTGCTTCTCAAATCTGGTCTTCGTGGCCCAGTGTCCAGCTTTTGTTACTTATTTCCTTCTTCTATCAGACCTATGGAAGAGGGACATATTGTTTATATATATATATATATATATATATATATATATATATATATATATATATATATATATATATATTTTTATTAAAGGTTTTTTTACTTTTTAAAAATGGGTTTATTTTATGTTTATTTAAATGTTTTAAATGAAAAATATAGTTAATTAAAAAAAATAATTTCAAAGTTTTTATTTTATATTTTTAGTTTTTTTTAAAGAGGGATATATTTCTTTTATATATTTTTTTGTGATTTCTTTCAAATTAAATAAATTGTTCTTATTTAAATAAAAAAATCCTTTTCATTTAAAATTTTTTTAAAACATTGAAAAACATTTGTAATTTTTTTTAAATAAAATGTTTTTAAATAATTTTTTAATTTTCTTTTTTAAATACAATTTTTCTTTTTTTTTTTTTTTAGTTTTATTTAATATTTTTAATTCGTTTTTTATTAAACAAATGAAAAAAAGAAGAAGAAGGGGATATCTAAAACATGCAGGACACTGGGCCACGAGGACCAGATTTGAGAACCACTGTTTTAATGAGACAGTTTTCTAAACATATATTAAGGTTTTTAGTTTGAACTTCTGGAAGTAAATTACACTGTTTTGTACTTCACTTGTCTGGTTGTGGACAGATTTGTTTCTCAAGTTTCTCAAGCTGCAAAAAAATGTTTCCATACTTGAATTTTAACATGGATTTTAATAAATACATTTCATGACTTATGATGTGGTCCTGACTTCTCACACCACAGCAAAAACAAAAAGACAAAGCACAAAACACATAGTGAACAATTGTTTGTGAATAATTAAACAGGAAACAGATGCATCTATTGAAAGCAGGTTTGACGGGAAAGTTATGCAGTCACTGTCTTAGGAAGTGGAGATTAAATTTTTTCTGAAGAATTTTTCATTTTTTTAAATTCAAGAGTTTTTCTGAGTGAAGAATTGTTTTTACGTTTAGTGCACAGGTGTCAAACATGCGGCCCGGGGCCCAAATCTGACCCACCAATGGGTCAACTCCGGCCGTTTGGATGAATTTGTGAAATCTAAAAATGATACAAAGATCTTAATAATTTTTTTTTGTTGAGGTTCCACATTCAAACCAATTCACTGTCATAAAATAACCTAGAAATACTCACCAGTCAAACGTTTTCTCTGTGTAAATTACATTTTTTTCATTCTAGTTTCTCTAAAACAAAGTACGATTTAGCAAAAAATCTTTATAACCAGAACAAATATGAACAACCTGAAATGTCTTAAAAGAAGAAAGTACAATTTTAATAATATTACACCTGTTACTAAATACACATATACACATGTAAGTAACAAACTAAAGGCCAATAATGTTAAAATTATACATTCATTTCAGTTTGTTCATGCTATTCACACTGTTTGAAAGGATGGTTTATAGATGGAAATGCTTTCATAATGTCAATTGACTTTTTTTGCTCTAAAATATGCTTGATTATTATTTATATATATATATATATATATATATATATATATATATATATATATATATATATATATATATTTTTTTTTTTTTATTTTTTTTATTTTTTTTTTTTAACTGGTTCGGCCCAGTTCTGATCAAATTTAGCTTAATGTGGCCCCTGAACTAAACTGAGTTTGACACCTCTGCTTTAGTGGCACCAGCTGATGTGATCTTTTCACTATGAGTTCTGAACCAGGAGGAAAATGTAGAAATTAGGTCTGAGACTGTGTAGCCAGAGAATATAAGACCTGTATTATACTGGTCATGTTACAGTTGGGGTTGTATTACAGTCAGGGATGCAGCTACAGTATGATGTTGCATTAATGTAATAGACTGTGCATCAGTTATATAGTAATAGCTTTTGTATTTTCCATCCTGTGACTCAGCAGGAGACATTAAAAACACTTCTATGTCATCTGGGACACTTTCAGGTTACTATTTAATTTTTAGAACTGTGTGCATGAAACTCAAAACAGCTTCAAACACAATTTGTGCCCAATTAGATTCATTTTAAATAGAAATATCCTCCAACATCAGCATTAATTAGAGTAAAAAAATGCACATACAGTAAGTGATGTTGCACCAGTTAAAAAAAACAACAACCCAAAATTAGTATTTTGATCCTGTGAAAATGTTTCACAAAACCACATCTGCACTAAACAAAAAAGATCTAGTTTTATTTTTTATTCTATACTCGGTGTATAGGGCACATATACTGTTGGATTACTTAAGTATTAATTAAATGCAAATACACACAGTTTGAGCCACCTCAAACATCAGAAACAAACAAAAAATATATATTACAGTCTACCCTTCCTTCCAAAACCATGTCATAATTGAATATAACCTTCAAAATTGAATCATTTAGGTGCTAAAAATGTCTGTGCCCCCCCCCCACAGATTTATTTGACCCAGTTTATCTGAGTTGATCATATTATCTTAAGTTATATAACTCTTTTTACAGCATTAAATGGATAACATAACATGTTTTGATATAACACACAATTCTAATAATATGAAAATGTCAGGTTTTATTGATATAAAAGATAACAGCATTCATGATTTATATATTTCCTAGGTTTTATATAGTGAGCACTGGGAGACTCATCCTCTGTGTGCAAGGTTTTGGTCCCAAAAAGCTGTTTTTGTTTAGGCTGAATATACTTAACAAAGACAGAATTAGTAAGTTGTTGTGTCTCTGAGCACGTTTCTTGAGTTTTTGCCCGTGATGACAGGTACGTTATACAAGCCAAAGCATGCAGCACTTGCCTGTAGTGACAGAAGAATTAAAAGCCAAAACACATGGGTTTAGAGTCGACTTGGAATGTGTTTATCTTTCTTTTTATGCCGTTACTTCTTCCCCACACAGATCCTTATGTTAAACATCTGTGGTGTAATGTGGTTTACAAACTACAATAGGGCAGGTGACGTGTTTTTACATCTGTTGCGTGAAATCACATCTATTTAAACAGAAATGTGGTAAAACAAACCCAAAAAAAAAAAAAAAATATGTGTGATAATTCAGTGTAAAAACATTAAAGGTCTTGAATTTACATAAATGTGAGGAGAAACGCTGCTTTATTTGGACTAAACACATCCTATAATACGTTTTTAGGGCTTGTTTTCAAAAGCAACTTAACACTTGTCATCACATTTTATATGAATCATTTCAGTTCAGTCAAAACCATAAGTAAATGGGGCTATAAGTGCTGTGATTCAGGAAGGACGATTTCTGGTTTAGTCCTGTTTCATTATGTGGGTTCAACTCTTAACACTGTCCTTCAGACGCGTCCGTCAAGTTGTTAGTAGGTGTGTCCTGGTTGCTGGCGTTTGCCGCAGAGGAGAGGACTTCCTCAAAACTGCCTCCAGTTGATGTACCGCCAACCTTAGTCTAAGATGAGAAAAGAATAAAGAGTGCATGAAAACAAGATTTTTATTTCCTCTGATTTGCATTTCCTTTAAAGTTGTGACACAGAATATGAAGATAGCCTCTTACACAGAAGAAACAAAAGTACTCACATTCTGTGCTTAAGTAGAAGTACAAGTACTTGTGTGAAAATATATTCTTGTAAAATTAGAAGTACTGATTCAATTACTTAAGTAAAAAAAAAAAAAAAAAAAAAAAAGTGCATTTTTTTCATCATGAATGAAACAATACTTATTTAACCAGTCAAAATCAGAAAAAAAACCCCCATCTATTTTCTAATTCCACAGTGAACGGTACTGACCAGAGTTATACACTGGGTCTGGTACCAGTTGGGTAAAAACATGTGGGGATGGGTAAAAAAAATTAAGCAAAATGAGGTCAGGTAGAGGGCAAGGACATGAAAAATAAAAATAAATTAATTAAAAAAAAAAAAGATTGGAAAATTTGTAAAAAGTGGAGCTGTGCAGAACTCTGGTACTGACCCTGTGTTCTTTTTCTCCTCCACTCATTTTACCTTTTTATTTGACATATTATCACATCTGTTTAGTTTGAAAAAGTAACAACATATTCTGAGAATGTAAGGAATATAGGGAGCAAAAAGTCAAAAGTTGCCAGAAAAATAAATACTCAAGTAGATACTTAAAAAAAAAAAAATCTACTTAAGTACAGATTCTGATGTTTTTATTTATCCCCTAGGAGGCAATACAGTTTACAGACAATTGGTCACAGCAACATAAAAAACACACATAGTCTAGGATCTGTCAGTATTTAAAACAGCTAAGACAGGCTAGCAATAAATAAATAAAATACAAAATACAACAGTGACAGTGCAACAGGATCATTAGATACATAAATACATTTTAAAAACTGAGAAAAAGATCATATACACAGTAACAAAGTACTTATACTTGGTTACTTTTGTGGTGTATAAGATAAGACAGTTACAGATACAGCATTTTACTGTAGAGCAGACATGTCCAAACTATTCCCCAAAGGGCTGGTGAGGCTGCAGGTGTTTGTTCCAACCAACCAAGAGTCGACAGTTTGACCAATCGACTCTGAAGACTGAGATTAGTTGATTAATTGAGTCCAGTCTGGTGTGATGGAACAAAAACCTGCAGCTACACCAGCCCTTTGTGGAGCAGTTTGGACATACCTGCTGCTGTAGAGTGTGTATACCAGAGATGTTCACAAGTCACTTTTTACAAGTCTCAAGTCTTTGTGTACAAGTCTCAAATGGCTGAAATGAACATTTTCACATTAAATGCTATTTGAGATCATATCACATTGCTGTATTGTTTTGGATTAAGTTGAGTAGAGTCCTTTTATTAATCCCGAGGGAAATTAAGGTGTCTCTCAGATCACATATATGAAAATAAAACATACATACACATATACCAACAGAGAATAATGCACATAAATTATAAATAAATACAGTATATACAGCAAACACTAAACACTAGAGTATGTAGTAATGAATTGTGGTGAAAGTATGTAGTCCTTACTGTACTATATACTCTGTTATTTCACACTACACCATCAAAATGGATCAGAACAATTCATGTGTAATGTGAAAAAAAATCCCAAAAGACTTGTTTAAATTTGATCAATGTGTTTTTTATCAAATTACAAATACAATATATTTGTAATTTGAACCGTGTGGCAGCATACGTGCGTTACAAACCTTTGCACAAATATCAAAACTATTATTTCTACCTGTGATTTTTCCATAATGTCAGGCAACTGAAACAAATTAAATAATAAAATAAATAAGAAATTTGCGAGTCATATCAAACAAGTCTCAAGTCTTTGTTTGTGCGACTCAAGTCCAAGTGTCAGACTCGAGTCCCCATGTCTGGTGTATACATATAAAACAGAAGGAGTCAAGCCTGAAAAGCAGAGGTGTAAAGTAACTAAGTAAAAGTACTTCATTACTGTACTTAAGTAGATTTCTTAAGTATCTGTACTTTACTTGAGTATTTATTTTTCTGGCAACTTTTTACTTTTATTTCCTACATTTTTGTACAAATATCTGTACTTTATACTCTTTACATTCTCAGAATAGACTAATTACTTTTTTATCTTAAAATTATGCATTTCTATCTCATACTTAAAACAAACAAAAAAAAAATCTCATGAGTTTTTATCTCAATTGTGACTTTTCTTCGCCCATTTTGCCTAAATTTCCTGACAATATCCACAAAACTGAGTAACTGTGACTCGATCAAACACATTATCTACACAGTGACTCACTTTAAAGGTTTTATTTTACATACTTTTAAAACTTTTCTGATTGTATTGCGTTCATGACAAAAAAAAAACAAACAACAACCTTTGACTTTTGTACTTTATTACAATTGAGAAGTTGTACTTTTTTTACTTTTACTTAAGTAAAGGAGTTGAATCAGTACTTCTACTTTTACCAGAGTATTTTTTCCACACAAGTAGCTGTACTTCTACTTAAGTACAGAACCATCTGCTGAAAAGTAGTCCCTTTGCTGTATCTTTAGAACTTTATCTGCAGTAGTTGTTTGTACTGTACAGTGTTTTCAGGTAGTATGTGTACACTATGTATTATTATTATTACTATTACCTTGATCGTAGACACTGTGCTCTCAACTTTCTCCTCAAAAGATTTGAAGCTGGGGGAGTTTCTGTTGAGAGAGGTAGAGAAGAATGTACAATCAAAGATAAAAAACCAAACAACACTGAAACTATGTTAACAGTACAAATGTAAATATACTTTGGAAGGTATTTACATTCCTCTGCAACTTCAGGATCTTAGTACCAGTACAGTAGGTCATTTACTAAATGTGCAGCATCATTTATTTTACATAACAATATACATAGTAGGAAATACACAAATGTCCTGGTCTGTATTTGCACACACTGAAGAGAGTGTTTACCTCATGGTAGGCATGCTCATAGAGTGTTTGATAGAGTATCTGTCCCCGGAGAGCGTAATGAGAGAGGAGTTAATGGTTAATAGAGGTCACACACACACACACACACACGAACACTGTGAGTAAATGCAAAGGAAACACTGTTTTCATGGACATTTCCATTTGATACTTGAGAATCTGCAGAATAAAAGCTATAAAAAGTCATGTTAATTAAGTAACAAACTTCATTCTATGTTATACTATTGGTCTTAATATTAAATCGTTTGAGTCGTGACATGATGAGGGATCACTGAGAAGTTCAAATTATTTGGTAAAAAGCAAAAAATTTAAATATCTAATCATTCACTGTCTATATTCTATATTAGAGTAATTATTTGACTGGTGCTGTTAAATGTGTTGTTGTTGAGGAAGTCATAAAGTAATAATAATATTAATTTTTTTGGGGGGCCGATACAGATTTATTTAAATTTTTACATCAGTTTAAGCCAATATTTGGAGCCGATACTGATTTTTTTTCCCTTTCTTTGTCACATGATAAAATCTAAAAAAAAAAATCTTCTTTACTTACAATTACAAAATCAAAATTGTGTCAGTTAACCTAATAAATACACCAAAACAAATATTTTTTTTTCATTGTCTCCAAGAGGATATAGAGGTGCTGTGAACTTCACCCATCAGTAAATAATGGCAGGGAAAACAAAAAAAATAAAGCAAATCAGCCAACGCAACAAACCAATACAAGAAAAAAAAAAAAAAATTGGCCCAATATATTGGTTTAGCATTAGAAAAGTGTGAAGGTGTAACAAGGGTCGTTCATATCAACCAATACAACAGGCTGATACAGATAAATATAGAAGAATAGAATAAAATACAATAGCCACTTTACTGTCACAAATATCCACCATAGTGCACATTCAGTGACATTTCAATGCTGGCCATCAGACATAAATCAATCATAAAATCAAAATAAAAAAACAAATAAAAACAGTCCAATAAAAAAAAATAAAAACGGTGCAATAAAAAAATAAAAACAATCCAATAAATACTTAAATAGTGATGTAAAAAAGTGCATCAGTGACCTAAAATACTATAAAAATTGGATGATAAATAGATCCTTCAGATAATTATTGCACATATACATAGTAACTCACATTCCCTATCAGTAAATTAACTGTAGAAAAATACCCAATTTCCACTTAAGAATGCAAAATACTGAATATATTACTCAAATAAATGATGATAAATCATTTTGGAACGGTCATAAAAGTGACACTGGGTCGTTACAGATTGATCCTAATTTAACTTTATTAAAAACTATAATATACACACATAATCTACCACCACACAAACTTACTAAATATCAGTCTAGTATTAGTAGGATTATTCTTGGTGTGTTTTAAAATACGCTTTTATGTTCTATACCTGCATAACGTCTAAAGTTCGTTACACCTTTTACAGTAAAAGCTTCACCCCAGCTCTGTAGAGAATGTTTTTGACACAAGGAAAGTTCACAGCACCTTGTTCCCATGATTCACTGAGAAAATTTAGACTGGGGCATCACAGACAGAAATCAATTAGATTTGATGTTGGCCTGAGACGAGCACCTGATCGAGTAGTGGCGTCCAGCATGGAGATGTTTAACCAGTATCATCTGACTGATTAATTCAATACTGTACCATCCAGTTAGTGCTATCAACTCATCTGACTGAGTTTAAACATGGAAGGTGGAGCCGCACGGGAGTCTTACCCTATAGAGTTGGACCTTAGGAAGCATGGAGGAAGACAGAACAAACAAACTTTCAAATAAATCATCTAGTATTTGTTGCAACAGTTCATTCACTTTTAACCGTTTGTGTTTTAAAGAGTATGAAGATGAACTTTGTCTCACATTTAGACACAAAAAGTGACGGGGAAAACTATATTCTTATGCACATTCACACTCAAATCCAAAACAAATAATCAATACAGTGATTGATTGTGGGAGATTTTATACATAATCCAGTTCATACACAAACTGCAGATGAAAATGGAAAATTATTTGCTAGTTGAAGAAGTATTAAAATGTGTACAAAAACTACACCCATTTGATGTGATTATGGGTGATTTAATCTTATATTGCACCGTTGCCCATAAAGTTGGAATAATTGTGTGTTTTTATTGTTTTATTTATTTTATTGTTTTATTCCCACATCAGTAAATGCTTTCAACCAGGTGCAGTGATTACATACCGAGTCCCAGTTACACTTTATCAAGAACAATTACATTATCCCAAACATTTAATGAGAAGCAGAAAGAATATTTAATTATGACTTTATGAGCAACGATGTATACGACACTGTACAAAAGTCCATTTAACACAGTAAATGTAACATACATGCATATTACTAAAAACTTTTTAAAATACTGCAGATGAATATAACAGATAAATAGCTCAACTGTTGATTATTTATTGTGCATCTGCAATTAATATGCCAATTAAGTTTGACAAATTATAAATGAATAATTTCCTTCTTTCTTTTAAATGTAAGCAACAATCATTTTATTCATCAAAACTCTTAAACTTAAAGATATCCAGTTGACTTTTTAATACATAAAAAAAAAACAGCACATTTTCAAAATTCCTTAAACTGTTAAATGATTTTCAACAGTGTTGTCAAGGCAACAAACAAACAAAAAAAGAGATGAAATACATGAAGGGTTAGAACCAAAATGTTCAACTGATCTCGGTCAATATGAATTATTTAAGTGATTTAAAAAAAAAAAAAAAAAAAAAGACATGCAAAAGAACACACCTTAAATAAAACCACAGCAAACCAAACTAAAATAATAATAATAATAATACTTCAGACATGCATATTGTATGTGTGAATACAAGCCAAACCTATGCACACCATGAACTAAAACCCACAGGAACATACCTCCGAGGGAACAGTAACTCTAGACCAATCATGCTGAAATACACCAGAGACATTAATGCATTGTTTCTGTTCTGAAAACCATCTCAAAAACAGAAGGCAGATGTTAAAATTTAATATAAACTACAATAAGTGACACTATTGGATGATCTGTGGAGTCGATGAACAGGCTTTAAAGGGGTTATATTTTACTAAATCCATTTATATTAGTATTTGGTTCATTTATTTGTGTATTTAGACCCTAATAGTTAAAGAAATTTTAATTTAAAGCCTCCAGTTGTTGCAAAGCTATCTCTGTATTTATTCCAGTAAAACTAATTCCTTCCCTTTCTACTTTGTTACGTCACAACATTTGCACATATAAGGTCGAGACTTCTGACAAACATTTCTCACATATAATTATTTGTCAGCACGAGCGGTTGTGGTAAAAACTGAAAATATGCCCAAACTTCAAACCAATTACTTAAAATGTTCAGTTATTGGTTGTGCTAACAAACTCAAGTGACTGAACAGGACAGAGCACACAGTTAAAAACCTGGAGGGGGTGGAGTCATTTACATTTAAAGGGCAAGTGCTCAATATGACCTGTCTGATGTCATTACACACAAAGCTGTGGAGTTGAATTAATGAAGAATTTAGACCCGAGCATAGCATTTATAGCTAATATAGAGTACAGGGATATGTTTTAAAATGCATAATTCCATTTTAAAAAGCAAAATATCACTCCTTTAATACTGTGCACAGTGACTAAAGCATCACATGTCTTTCCCTTTTTATAAAAACACATTTGGAAGGACTTCTCCAACATTCAGCTATGCTCTGATAAAGATGAAGAAATCAGACATCCTCCGGCTCTATCTGTTCCCTGTCATCTCACACACACACACACACACACACACACACACACACAAATGGTGTGTATATATGTCACACAGACACACACAGTTTCCCTTAAAAAAAAAAGACTCAAACAAAAGGCAAAAAGACAGAACAAGGGAAAGAGTAGAGTGATGGAGACAGTCTTCGCCTCCAGTCCTTTCAGCTCCACAAGAAAGCAGCTTAATGTAGGATTACATAACCACAGCTCCCCCTAAACTGGTCAAAGCTGCTGTCAAACGTCAGCTCAGACAGAAGGAGAGTGGAATGTACGAGGGGCCAGAGTCATGATAGGCATGTTATACAATCAAGGTGATGATTGGACTACAGTGACCTACAGTAGAGTTTTACTATTATTAGCTTTATATTTGAATACAATTAACTTTTTTATTCTAGAAACTAATGAAAACAAGTCTCTCAAATTTTAAATGTGTCGACAAACATGTGATATTATAATGTTATTGAATGTGTACCATACTGCTGCTGCACTGTAATTGCCCAGTTTGGAATAGATAAAGCACATCTATCTATCTATCTATCTATCTATCTATCTATCTATCTATCTATCTATCTATCTATCTATCTATCTATCTATCTATCTATCTATCTATCTATCGTATCTTGTAACCATAGGCTGTATATGATCGCTTAAAAATATTACACTACCCTGGTTTTCTTCAATTTCTTATTCATTTTAATGCCTAACACAACTTATTTTTTGACAAATATAATGATAACAATGAAAATAATTCATATGAATGTAATTTCAGAACCGATATCTATCCATTTGCAGAGAAAAACAGAGAAAAAGATCACACATGTATATGTTTTTATATACATGTGTGATCTTTTTCTTTGTTTTTTTTAAATGTATTTATGCATCTACTGATCCTGTTGCACTGTCACTGTTGTAATTTGTATTTATTTACTTATTGCTGGGCTTTCTTGGCTGTTTTTGAATTACTGACATATCCTAGCCAAAGTGTGGAATGTGTGTTTTTTATGCTCCTGCGACCAATTGCCCCGAGAGCAGGGGTGTCAAACTGCGGTCCTCGAGGGCCGGTGTCCTGCATGTTTTAGATGTTTCCCTCTTCCATTACACCTGGAGGCCATTGCATCATTATCAGTCTGATGAGGAGCTGATTATTAACTCTTTAAGTGTCAGTGCTGATGCGTTCTGAATGGATGATTTAGTTTAAATATTCAAAAAAATTCAACCATTTTCCTTTTAGTTTTGTGCATTGACAAGGTGCCAATTTTTTTAATTTTATTTAAACATTTTTTAAAGGAAAAATTAAAATAGCTGGGACCAAATTTCAATAGTAGTTTTCTTCTTTAGTAATTCTTTTTTCAAAATTTTCCACATTATTTGCCATTTTGTAAATATTTATTAGTTTTTGTTGCTCATTTTGTTTATTTTTCTAAATTTTTTTTTTTTTTATTGTAGTATTTTTGTTTGATTTTCTGCCATTTGTGTCTAACTTTGCTCATGTTACCAATTATTTTGTTAGTTCTCAGGAGTTAAAGGGTTAAACTGAATCACATGGAAGAGGGAAATATCTAAAACATGCAGGACACCGGCCCTCGACGACTGGAGTTTGACACCTGTGCACTAGGGGATAAATAAAGACATCTGAATCTGAATCAAGTCAAAGTCATGCACAGAGACGATTAAAAGATTTCAAAATGCATATACAAGTGCACGTTCTATAGGTTTGGTCCATTAAAGAGATCATTTTCCAAACACGTCCTAACTTTTTACCTCATATCTCCAAACTTCCTGCTGATGGCAGTGCCGAGGGTGCTAAAGGCTGCTGTGGTTTTCTGTCCTGCTGTAGTCAGTGTTTCTGATGTCTTCTTATACCTAAAACACATGGAAACACAAACATAACTTCAAATATTGGTATATTTTCTTTAAAAAAACAAAACAAAAAAACACATCCAGACATTTAGTTTACAATAAAGCGAACAACTGATAAATTACAAACTGATGTTATAACGTCTGCTTCAAAAATCCACTAGAACCTGACTCCACCTGATGTGTAGTTGTGACTCAAACCGAGTCACAGTTTTCAAGAAAAAAAAGTTTAGTGCAAAGAACAGACTGTAAATAGATTGTGTACATGATCTCTTGCTATGCGTCTTAAATGATGAGCAGTGTGTTGCTGGTTAGACAACACCTTTTATGAGCTTGACAATAAAGTGCATTTATTACCTCCATAGGGATGTTATGTTTTTACTTTTTTTTTTTTTTTCTCTCCACTCCGTCACCTGTAACCTGCTGGTAGAGTTGACTAAGAAAAAAAAACATGACATTTTGGAGCAGATCCATAAAAATAGCTTGAACATAGACTATGTCTAATTTTCTGTGATATTAGACCTTTGGTTGTTTTGCCAGACAGTGGGGTCATGACTGGGGTATGTTGTTTAATCTTATTCACTCTATTATTGCTATGTTGTATTGTTATAATTATATTGCATAATGTTGTTATTGTTGTTGCTATTATTATTATTTAGTCGTGTTTGGTAGAGATATTCTACTATCTGTAGTCTTACATTGTAATGGGTTGGGTGGGTATGTGGGAGGAGGTATGGGGAAATGTTTTATTTGTAAAACATAATTGACAAATGTTATGTTTCTGAATATGTTGATTGAAAACCAATAAACACAATTAAATTAGAATTAAAAATAGCTTGAACATGGACTACTGTATGTCTACTTTTTCTGTGATATTTGGCCTTTGGTTGTTTTGCTGGACAGTGGGGTCATGACTGGGGTATGTTGTTCAGATGGCAGTGGAGATCTTAATGTGTGTGTGTGTGTGTGTTACATTCCCCTATAATTGGTTGCGTATGATGTTTAACAGTGGTTGTGCAGCCATTAGATTTTGAAACTCCTCTGTTCACTGCTGACTCCTGTTTTCCGTTCTTTCTTATTGGCTGTTGTAAGTGAACCCATCATCCTCTACTAACAAGATAACGGGAACTTCATGAACAGATGTTCTTTTTTGTCAATGTTTGTTTCCAAGGATACCGACTTCTGTTTATAATTTGCCTCCATTAGCTTGATTTTGATCAATTAATACACTTGAAGACTTGTTTTGCAGTTGCTTCTTTTTTTTTTTTTTTCCAGTCATGGGTAATGTTGATTTATTCTTACATCAGACCTTCTGTATTGTTTTGCATCTAACTTCATTTGTATAGGTTCACTTCCCAATAAGTTTAGGTTAAAATGTTGTTTGTAGTTTCCATTTAGAGTTTATTTATTGTTTTTTTTTTTGCCTCATGTGTGTGTTCCAGCAATAATGGCTGTAACAAACAAACATACTCTTTTTATGTTACTTGCCTCCATAAGTACTTGGGGGGGGGCTTGTCCATGATGTATCTTTATCCCATGCCCAGATGGGACATATTTAAATTGAATTCATTGTTTGTTGTGTTCTTTAACAATACAGAAACTGCAGATACTTTTAAAAGTTTGGGTCCTTGGGAGACACAAAATTTCCCTTTTCTGAAGTTTGGTGACATATTGTATTTAGAGGTTTAATTACATTTGTTCCTTTAGAAACTATTTTGAAGAAACAGAATCCTAGTGAGGACAATCTACATTTAAAAATAACTGTTCGGCATCACCTTATTGTACCTCGAAGTGTGTTACTCTCTCTCTCTCTTTTATGGTGGTCCAGAGACCCTTTTGTTTACAGCTGTAAGATGCATTGTATTTTTAAGCAGCCATACAGAATTACCCTCTAAGATCTCACACTGGTTCATTATAGATGAGGGAAGCAGCTCTGTGTAAAGTGAGCTCCAGGTTCAAGTGTAACTGGATAAGAAAGGAGGCCACTGGAGACTATCCACTTGCTCCTATCTGCCTCTTGGCATCTCACTAAAAGCTCAAAGCTGAACATCTAATCGGGAAATTTGATCACAAGCAAAGAGTAAAAATGCCATATCTTTGAACAAATCATGTATGGATTTGTGGAAGACTACCAATGTAATTTATTTGTAAAAGTGCAAAGATGGGATATTTATTTCAAGCCAAGGAAGCAGTGCACATGATACTAATTATGATTATTATGATAATTGTTTGTTGCTAAGATCAACCACTGTGTAGCCGTTTGATTTATTTTAATAAGGTTTGTGATGTCTGTTATTGTGGCAGAACAAAGATAACAAATCACATACATGCTGTGAAGCTAAGCCCAGAGGATTAGGTCTTTTTAAATTAGGTTTATGGTATCTGTGTTTGCAACAGAGGCAGGAGTGTGTTAATGTGACTGTGTGTGTGTGTGTGTGTGTGTGTGTGTGTGTGTCCTGTAAAGAGCAGCTATGTTGACAGAAAACAAAAAAGCAAGTCCGTCATGTGCTTCTGCTTTGAACAAAAACACACACAGACATGTAAAAATGCATACTTTCTTCTGTCTTTAACTCATTTATCCAATCATTTTCTTGGATTTCCTTCGATACTCAGAGTTTAACTCACGCCACTGAGCTCTGCATGTCTTGCCAGCCTCTGCTGAAGTTGTTCCTGATCTCGCTCAGGGGAGTGATGCCCAGTTTCTGTTTGAGCTCAGCGTGTTGCTTCTCTTTAGACGACAAAACCTGCTTTAATGTGTTGATCTCCTCTTCCAGCTGGGCACAGACCGAAAAAGACAAAAGAGAGCCATTATACGGAATCTGAATCCTTACTATCCATGTCAGCAGTGTGTCTGTGTGGTCGTACTTTTGCCAGTTCTTGCTGAATCTCCTCTCGCTCCTCGTCTGTCATGACAGAGTTGGTCAAGTTGACCTCCGACACCAAATCTTCATCAGCTTCTCTCAATGGCTGAGAGTCCATGAAACCTGGTAGAAATAAGCACATACACAGTAACAAGTACATTAATGTTTTCATATTTGACCTTTAACACTTGGAATTAGATGCAGACAAATGGATCCCAAGGTTATAGGTTCTGATTATAACACACTATCATTTATCACTGAGCTTTTATCCACCTTTAACAGGGTGATTTTCTGATTAGGTAAAGTTTTATTCAGTTTATTCAATGGTAGAACAAGAATTATAAGCCTGGTGTGACAGAAGTTATGGAAAATGTAAATACAAACTGAACTGATTCATAAACTGAACCCAACTTTTATTCACAGTACAACATATCGAAAACACTTTATAATACCTACACACAATTCACTATGTATTAACCATTTATTACCTATTTGTTAATTTTGTCCATTATGTATTAACCATTTATTACCTATTTATTAATGTTTATTCATACACAATTTATCATAAACAAAGCGTTTGTTCTTCTTTTCTATGAACAAACCATTTGTAGCTGTGTGAGCGAATGCTTTATGATAAGTAGTGTATAAGCAATACATTAATAAACATTAAATAGGTAACATATGGTTAATACATCATGAACAAACCATTTAGACATGGGTAACAAATGGTTAATATATATTGGATTGTGTGTAGGTATTATAAAGTGTTACCAACATATCAAATCTTAATACAGAGAAAATAAACCATTTCAACCAAAAGGTTTAAATGAATGGCAACAACATTCAGTTAATAAAAGGCTCCAAAGTCAGTGTCACTAAAATTAAAGATCTGAAGGAACACTTTGCAATGATTTAGGTTTGTCCCAACTAAAAGGAGCTATGCGGATATCATCAAAATTACCTTATTTTTCTTGAAATGACACATGTTCTTGTTTTAAACATGAATAAAACGTGCATTTATCCGATTAGCAAATCATTGCATTCTATACTTTTTAACAGTGTTCAAACTTTTAGGAATTGGTATTTTAAGTTAAAATGGAAGGTTTAACTGGGCCTGGCTATCTCTAAAAGGATATTTACATGAGTCAAACCGAGTCTGTCTTCATGACTGTCCCTTGTTGATTTGCGTCTATGTCCGCTGATTATGTAATCTGTGGCTGTAACGTGTAGACCTCTAATCTGGATTAACTCATGTGGATTATCTTGCTTCAACTCTGCTAAATGACACACCAACACAGACACATGCACATACAACAACCAGCAGAATGCTTCCTTTGAGCATCACTTGACTTTTTGTCTGCAATACGAGACTGGAATTCAGGGAATTTATCTTTTTTTAAACCCAAGACAAAGAATATTTGTTTGCATCGACACGTTTTTCAGTAAAATCTCTTCGTGGGTATCTAATGGAAAAATACTTAGAAGTAGATTGTTCTACATACAGTATAAATATTCTTCCTTCTGTATGTCTGAGAAACATAATACTACTTCCACATCCTATGGTTCATACACACAATTATTCAGCAATTATGTACTCTGAAAGACCTGCACTGTTTTAAGTGAAACTGATACATACCATCAATGTTAGCGTTTAGCTGTAAAACATGGAAGCTAAGTTTAACTGTGAAGAATGTGGTCACATACACAGAGAAGGATATTCACACATAACAGTGACAGGTTTTAATATAGCAACTGGTCTTAATGTGCGTAATTAGAAGAACTCTCACAGCCCACAGAGAACAGAGTGACTTAAATTTACAACAGACTGTGCTTCTGTTGAAACTCAGATTAGCAGGTAAACATCATCTTAGTTACCAGTAAATATTTTGGGGAGACATCTCTTATGTTATTGGTTTGTTACACGCAGAGTGATAACATAATGATAAAATGGTATGTTGAAATAAATTATTATTATTGCACTATACTGTTACACCTTTTGGATTCAATTTGTGTAGACCAATGGTGCCCAATCCTGGTCCTCCAGAGCTACTATCCTGCATGTTTTAGATGTGTCCCTCTTCTAACACACCTGATTCAAATGATAAACCTCTGCAGAAGACTGATAATGACCATCAGGTGTGTTGGAAGGGTGGTACATCTAAAACAGGGGTCTCAAACTCAATTTCTTCAGGGGTCACATTCAGCCTGATTTGATCTCAAATGAGTCGAACCAGTAAAATGAAAACATAATAACCTATAAATAATGAAAACTACAAATTTTTGTCATTTTTTTAGTGCAAAAACCTACATTAAATTATAAAAGTACTTTTATAAATTATCCGAATGCAAAAAAAGTGAAATTTTTTATCATTATTCTGCCTCTATTTATCATTTATCCATGTGTATTATGGCTCAATTCTACAAAGACACTAAACTCTTAGTAATAGAAGCAGAACATGGTTAAAATTTTGTGTAATTTTCTTTAGTTATTCACATTTGTTCAGGTTATTCACATTTTGTTGTTACAGGATAGTTTGTAGATGTAAATATTTTCATAATTTAATATTTTTTGCAGTCAAACAATGAAAACATTTTTGAAATTGGCATTTATAGTCAAAGAAAAAACTTATTGTTATGCTCTTCATCCAACTGGCCACGTTGGAACCATTGGCGGGCCCGCATTTGGCCCCCGGGCCGCATGTTTCAGACCCCTGATCTAAAACATGCAGGATAGTAGCCCTCAAGGACCAGGATTGGGCAAAATACACCAAATAATAATTTTTAAAGTTAGTACAGAGGACTGGACTAGGTCACATGCCATGAAATGCACCAAGTAACAATCTGAATATATATATATATATATATATATATATATATATATATATATATATATATATATATATATATATTTTACTCTATATGTACTTTCAGATACATGTCAGTGGTCATTGGTCAATATTTCAAAGTTTTCATGGTGATTATTAAACTGTGACATTACATCAAAATAAATTAACAAACAAATCTGTGGAATGCTCAATCAAAAGGTGTGTTTTTTGATGTGTTGATTCGTTTTCATCCGACAACCGAATAGTTTATTTTTCTTCTTTTACAAAAAAAAAAAAAATTAAATAAATCACCCTTTACAGTTGAGATAAACAATAATAATTTTCTGATATCCGCTCAAATCAACAGGATAACATTCAGCCACATCACTCCGCTCTAAACCATACTGTGGTTCTGTTCAAACAGTCCAAACTAATAAAAGTTGAAGTGGCAACAACAGCAACATGCTTTCAGATCTAGACTTAACCACAGGTAAAGTCACACTGGGAGGGGGAACTCCACACAGAAATACTTCCCTTTAATTATAACACCCACTACGCATGACTGAACAAGGAATTTGATGGCCGAAAAACTCAAGCAACAACAGACACAAATACAAAAACATGTCGGTCATTATGTCACTGTATCTGTTGCAAGACGTCGTGACAGTTTTAGATTTCATTTCAATGACACGATGGGGTGTTTTAATGGAAACAAAATGTTTTACTGTACCTGCGCTGAGGTGTCCACCCTCTTCATACGTCAGCGTTTTAAGACAGGTGAGGACAGAATAAGGTTAGACTGAAAAAGACACCCCACTGACTCTAGTAAAGACTCATCTGTTACTAATACACAACTATAGAGTCTATTCAAGCAGCACATGCAGAAAACATACACAGTTCACACACAAGCAGAGTTCAGAGCATCAAAAACACGACACCAGGACAAGTCTGTGTCTTTATAGCAGGGAACTACTTGTGTTGACATTACACAACCCCAGGACAATAAGACAATTCAACTGTTGTGTGTCTGTGTGGTGCACAACCAGACTGGACAAAGTGTTCAGTTCAGTTCAGTTTAATTTATTTCAAACACACACACACAGTCATCGAAAGATCAATCAAAATGCTCAACAATTTTATTTTTTTTGCACTTGAAAAGGAGTGGGAAAAAATAAAACGTATAAACTAATAATCCAGTAGGTTCTGCATTCTAGGATTTAACACACTTTTTTAAAAATATCTATTTATCATTAACACATAGCATCCATAATCATTTATATAGACATTGTTTTGTTAATTAACTATATAACTATATATTTACTACAAATACAGTATTTAATATGATAATATATCCTAATCATGATAGTTTATATTTATTGCAATAAAATCTTATTTTATGCATCTTTCTACATTATAACTGAATTTTCACTTATTCAGATAATGTTCTATATTTTGATATTACACTAGTTTTATACTGTACGTCCTTTTAAATGCACCGAATGAAGATTCATAGAACATCATGCCGCATTAAAGGCATCCACACTACTTTAAAACAGGGTCTGCACACTATTTTCAACGTCAAATTCAAGCACTTCTCAAGCAATTTGTTTTTTGTAATTATCTTTTTCATTATTATTGTTTTTTTAGCCAGAATTATTTTGGCATTTTACATTATTTACATGATTCCTATAAATGTAAAGATAAACAAAACAGATAAACAAAAGCATACTCAATATATATATATATATATATATATATATATATTCTCTCCTCAAGCACTTTTTTAGGGTCCTTATCAAGTTTTCCCAGCACAGCATCTTATCACAAATGCAAAATATATAGGCGACTCGTGATTATTTTTTCCCACAATAATGTATATTTAATTGCTTTATGCTAGAAATATCTAAAATTTGGTTTCATAACAGCAAATAGCTTAGATATTAAAGAATATAACATTTTATCCAAAAAACAAAAAGCGAAGCCCCTCATACCAGGCCAACGAGCTGAGAGCATGCACTGCAGTAATTTTCATTTCTAACACAAAATTTTATTTTTTAAACTGTATCACCTGTGTGAGTAGCTTTGTCTTGACATCTAACCTCGACGAGTTAAGTTAATATTAAGCACTTTTCAGACCTTGAAAACGTAACATTGAAATTCAAGCATTTTCCAGGATTTCAAGAACCCATACAAGTACCATTTAGAATTCCCTTAACAGCAAAAACACACTAGTAGGTTTTGTCCGAAGACAAGTTGAAAGTGCAGTTACATTACAAACTGTTTGTGTCACTGTTAAGGGAAGTTCTATGCAAAAAGTCTGACCGTTGTACATTTGTATAGAGTCACATGTAGAACAGCTCACCATAAAGAAAACAAAGGAATCAGTGTGTCTGACGCTTCTTATGTTTTCAGCCATAAACTGAAACATAAATTACATGAAGTTTTTTTTTTTTTTTTTTTTTTGAGCTAAAATTCTTAATTAACAGTGTTTTTGAGTGCCATTTGTAAATGATGCTTTAGAGAAATGGAAAAAAATATGTGAGGAATGTTGAGGTTCAAGTCATAATTTGCAGCACTAATTAAGTTACATGGACATTTTAAAGCAGGTTACACTGTTAACTTGACTTCTGAGAAAACTTGCCCTGACAGTTTCGCTTTCTATGCTACATCTACATCAATCGTACAGGGAGGTCAAGATGATATTTTCAGGTTATTTTACACCAGCACCTGAAGCAATGTGGACAAATGATACAGCTTTTAATAACTAAATAAAACCTATTATTTGTGTGTGTGTGTGTGTGTGTGTGTGTGTGTGTGTGAGTGTGTGTGTGTGTGGGGAGGGGGTTAAAGGTCAAAAATGCAGCTCTAGTGGTGGCTACAGGTTCTTATTGATAACTAGTCAACTATTATCTAGTCTACAGGCTCTAGTCTACGTCCCCCATTCACCTGTGCTGTCCAGCTGCATGTCCCAGGTCATGGACATGACCCAGTTGTCAGAGTGGGACTGTGGTGTTTGACCCCATCTATCCTCCCCCACTGGTGATGCTTTATCCCACTCATCAGTCTGCATGGCCGATGCGGTCACTGTTAAGTTTTCCCCATTGGGAAACATTTGAGTCAAGTCGTCACCGTGACAACAGCTCCTAACTGGGAAAATAGAAGCGGATTGCAGCTTGACGCTCAAAGGTAACAGCTGAGTACAACAATATATAGAGTTTAAATATGTTTAAGCTCAACCGGTAAAAAGAGTGCATTGTGGGTCAGACTGGGTTAGGTGTCACTTTATCATTAAGGAAGCAAAGGTCATGTGTTATGTTGTATAATGTGAGGATTTAATGAGTTTACTTCTTCCCGCTCCTTTTTAAGCAGTACGTATTGGACTTATTTCATTATTAGTGGACATGAATCTGACTTTATTGTGTTCTTACTATTCTATTTTTGTGTTGTAAAGTGTAATAAAGTGTTGGAAAAATAGTTTTTAGACACCCCATGTATTTGCGATACCATTAAAGATCATTCTTAAGTGACTGGAATTTGCCAAATATTGTTCCCATCTCCAAATCTGCATGCTTCCTTCTGCACATATCTCTGTTCTGTTGAAGTCAAAACTGTATGTTATAACAGAAAAATATCAGGGACACAATCTGAAACTTCCTTTTTTTTTTTTTCTTTTTCTTATAAGCAATAAACAAAAACAGAAAAATAAATCATTTGCATCTATTTTTTCTAATCTAGCCACATCTTCACATTTTACAATTTGTAGGGTGTGCGAAAACTTTTTCCTACTGATGTAAAAATAAAATGTATTAGTACTATTACCATTATTTTCAAAATGTGTCTGCTATTCAAGGAAAAACCTCTAATCTTGAGTAAATCTGAAAACACAATCTCTCCAGGCCATTATGGTTTAGAGTTAACATGTAGAAAAACACTTCATTATCAATGTTGTAACAATACCTTCTTGTTGGTTAAATTCACTGATGGTTAAAAACAGCCAAGCAAAAAAAAAAAAAAAAAAAAAAAAACTATGAACCTTAGTATCCGTCCCATCAGTTTGGGTTGTGACAGTTTCCTGCAGTTATCACCATTATATTTGTGAAATTAAACCAGATACCAAGGGTTTTTCAACCAAATATCTGGATCACTTACATCAAATGGGTGAAAATTTTCTAAATGCAAATGGAGGCTATTCATTCTAAGAGACATTTTTCAGCCCACCTCCTCACATTAGAAATAAAAAAAAAAAATTAAAATCTTACCTAATTTATTTTTCTCATTTCTAGTTAAATTATGTCATTATACTTAAATAAAACATAATCACTCAAATAGTAACTTTTCAGTGAGATATAAGAACTGATTTTTATAGATTCCTAGAAATATCTTATTTCCAAGATCATTTTCACTTGTTCCACTGGGAGATTTTTTTGTATGTTTTTTTTTTTTTTTTTGCTTGAATTAAGCAAAAGGGGGTAAAAAAAATCTTGAGTTAAGCAAAAAAAAAAAATAAAAAAAAATCAATGGAACAAATGAAAATGATCCTGGTAAGATTTCTTGAAATAAGATTTTCCAGATCTATTATGAAAAAAATTACTTTGTGAAAAGTTACTGTAGTCGATTATGTGTTATTTTAAAGTGTGATGAGATCATTTGACTAGAAATGACAAAAATACACATGGTAAGATTTACATGTTTGCAGTGCACATGTTTTTATTATTACATCTCCAACTAGTTCAACATAATTTGTGACCTTATGGTTGAACAGAAAATGGACACAGGATCACTGATGAGTTCTCCAATCTCCAAACAAATTCAGCATAGTTTGCATGAGTTTGAACTTTCAGGTATTGAAAAAACATTCTTTAATTTCGACAACACTGAAAACACTGGTGTAAAATGCTAATAATTGGCTGGTGCATAACTCCTGGAATACTGGAGACATTCTGTTTTAATATGATCATATTTGACTTAGGTAAAATAAGGGTAAAACACGTATTTTCTCCCTGTAATGTGTTAAAATTAGACACTAAGAATCATCAACTTTGACAGAAACTGTTGAATTGAACAGCTGTGTCAAACTACACATTAAAATAAATGGGGTTTTTTATAGTCAATATCAAAGACAACATGTTAGTTGAGGAGTTTAACATCTGAACCACATCTGTTGATACAGTTTTATTTTATATTTTTTTTCTTCCTATATTACTTCATTTCTTTATCATGTATTTTTACTTCCCTGCGTCTCTAATCTGTTGTCTTCTTGTTTATATTTATCTCGATAGCTCTTAATTTCTGTCTTTTGTTTGATTTTACAGCGTTACATTAATGCAGCACCTTCTGGCTCCTCATACTTTTCCTCTAAAAGCACTTTGTAAAATGCTATGTTATACAATATTAACTCTGATTAATCATTTTTTTTAGGTTGGGTGGGGGGGGATTATCTGATTCAGAGTAAAAATAGGCTAAATTTTGCTATATACTTTAATAAGATAAATTACAAAAATGTTAAAAGTTGTGGTTGGTGATTGTTTTACATGATCAAGTGTTATAGATTCTAGTGGATTTATATAATGGACTTAAAAACCACACATTAGAATTAATGTAAAAAGTGAATAAACTCTAAAGAGACAGATATTTTTCTCATTAATGCACAACATTTCACATTTTATCTAAATACTGTATCTGAAAGCTACAGCTAATAGCACTTCTGACTTGCTTTATTCGTGTCTGTAATTTGGTAAATACATTACCTTTACTGTGCAACCATAAAGCTTGAAGACCAATGGTATTTTTTTTTGTTTATAACACATATTCTCTAAACAAATCCAATCCTCTTCAAATACAAACCTGCAGCTTTGAGACTGAGCTGCAGATGATCAAACAGGTTATTTGGCAGTGAGATGTTACTGCAAATCTAATGTCATCGCACCTCGTTAAATAATGTTTGTATGTTCATTCTAACTGGATTAGATCAGTTACACAGTGACTAGACACCTACAGGATTGGTTCACACCTGAGCCACACAGCTGACTGCTGCCTCGCTGTCGTCCACAGCAGCAGTTTACCCACTCAGACCACACTCTTCCACTCTCTAAATCAGGGGTCTTAAACTCCGGTCCTCGAGGGCTGGTGTCCTGCATGTTTTGGATATTTCCCTCTTTCACATGATTCAGTTTAACCCTTTAACTCCTGAGACTTTAGCAGTTCCATTTACTGTAATGGTCACATATGGAATAATTAGCAAAAAAAAAAGAAGGAATTATTAGATAATTCCTTCCTCTATTAAACCTCAAAGTCATTACATCATTAACAGGTTCTGCACAGAATGATGATTATTAACTCTTAAGTGTCAGACCTGATGTATTCTGAATGAATGGTTTACTTTAAATATTCCTAAAATATATATATATATATATATTTTTTTTTTCTTTTTTTTTCTTTTTTTTTTTTACTGTGTTTTTACTGAGTCAAAATGCAACTAATTTTTTTTTTTAAAAAGTCAAAATTAATACCGCTAGGACCAAATTTCAATAATAGTTCTCTTTTTTTGGTAAATGTTTCCATGTTACTTATAATTTTGCAAATATGTATTCGTACTGTTGGTTAATTTTGTTGAAATTTGTTTTTATTTAATTATATTTCCTTTAATTTTGCACCTTTTTTTTAATCTTACTTTGTTCATGTTACAAATTATTTTGTTGGTTTATTCTTCATTTTTGTTCATTTCATTGATGACTTTGGCTGGGGTTTTTTTTGTTAATTTTGTTGCTTAGTGTAATTTTTTATTTATTTTTTTTATGTGGAACTGCTAAAGTCTCAGGAGTTAAAGGGTTAAACTGATTCATGGGAAAGAGGGAAATATCTAAAACATGCAGGACACCGGCCCTCGATGACCGGAGTTTGAGACCCCTGCTCTAAATCAACACCGGATCAGACGAGGAGGAACTTCCAGACATAAAGTACTTTATCCAGTCAGTGACGTCACTTCAGCTTCTGTATCTGATCACAGCGGCTCAGTCTCAGCAGCACTTTTGCCTCTTGTGTGATTCAGTGTGGATTTTTTTTTTCTTTTCTTAACTGGGAGGGTTGAGTCTTACCCTGCTCCCCCTCATGTGGGGCCGAGTTAACCCACTCCTCCTCAGGCCCCGTGCCGCCCCAGTCCACCACCGCATCACTCAGAACACTAGAGTACAACTCTGCAGCAAAGCAAGGCAGCAGGACGAGAGGAGACAAGAAAACTGGTTATATTATACACACACGTCACTGCTCTGTGGGGGAATTTGGAGTTTCTCCAGTGTCCCAGTCAATATAAAGACTTCTGTGTTGTTGCAAAAGCAAGAGTAGTAGTTATTTTAGTAGTTTCTCTGAGTCTGCATTCACAAAGGAACAGGATATCTGACTTTTGACCTCATGTAACTGCTGCACTGAACGTTTACCAGCAGTTAAACAAGATACACTACATTCTTCTTATTTAGATAGTCCAGACAGCAACCAATCTGTCTGCAAGAAGAATTTGGTGACTTTAAACAAGAACATTATGAAGCAATCAATGCTAGTTAAATCTCATTACACCATACAGCAGAGACAGGAGGAAGCAGACTAGCTTGTTTCAGCACGAGTCATTTCCCTCTGGAGCCTCTGTGACTTCTGTGTTTTAGTTGGTTAAACTACTTTTTAAAGAGGAAAGGTCAAACAGAGGCATTATTAATACTAAAAATCTGGGTTACAATGAAATTGTCTGAAAGAAACGCTACAAGTTAGACTACTTTTTTGTTAAGGATCCCTGAAACTGAACATAAAAACTCAGTGAGGTGATTGCAATAATAATAATAATAATAATAATAATAATAATAATAATAATAATAATACCTCTTCTTTTGTATGTTGTTTAGCTATGCAGTGTGGTCATTCATACATATTTGCTAAGTAAACACTTCAATGATCTCCTTCTCTCAGTTTTCCCCCTTCTTTTTTGTCTGGACTGGAATACCTTTGGTCACAAGATTCCCATTTGGCCCAGTGGTCATGTGGCTATGCTAAATCAGAGGCCTAGGGATGGTCATATGGCTGCAAAATCAATTGAAGCTAAATGGAAGCCAACTGGCCTAGAGTGCAGCCAAACAGCCACATACTGTACTCTCTATATGCCGCCTAAAGCCCTTTTAGTCTACGGACACTTTCATTTATTATGGCTGTGTTTACATCACAGAGTAAAAGGGCTCAGCAACAGAAAAAGGGTGCACTGTGAAGACACAACTTGACATTCTAATAATACACATGTAAATTAAGTCAAGAGTTGTTTTTGCTCTGGACCAACAATTTTACGGCCAATCGAATAGGTAAATATAATAGACACATACATCAATAATACGCAAATAAACAAAGTTTTCATTAAAAAATACCATATTGATATACACATGCAAAGCAATCAGCTCTTAAATAATTGTAAATAAAGTTTCACAACCAGGAAATTATTTACTACACACTTTTCATTTGCAATAAAACTTATTCCAGGGATCAATAGAAATTTGGCTGATTTTTTTTTTTTAACCTGTAGGAGTGATTTAGACTAAATAACCTCTGAACCTGGAAACTGTATCCAACCACTGAACTTAACTCTGCCTGGAGTTTCCATGTTGTCTTGAATAAACAGTAACACAAGCTGCACAGTGAATGGGCCAACTGTGTGTGTGTGTGTGTGTGTGTGTGTCAGAGAAGCTGAATGGGTCTATTTTTGCTTCAGAGAAAGACAACAAAATATAGGGTTTGCAACGCAAGACAAAATGAACACGTTATAAATAGCTTGATTTGTTCATTAATTGTATAACATGTTTTTTTTTTATTTAGTTTGGAGCTCATGTTTGCAAAGCTAAAGCACCGGAAATGCAATTTTAAGCCAGTAGAACCGTGAAGAATTAGTAACAACTCATGATGTATTGTGCTAAAACAAACTTAAGCCCTTTTTTTTTTCATTTGTCAAAGTGACACAGACTCAGTGAAGAGTCCAGTCAACTCATTATCACATCACACTGGCTATAATTTTAGTGAAAAATATGACCGAAAATTATACAAATAAACCGACTTACCTTGTTGTCTGGTTTCCATTAGTAACAGCCAGGTGAAGAGCACAGAAATCCTCTAGAGACGGGTTGAATGAGTACCGCACGCGCAGCACCGGCTGTTGGGTCGCACTGTTTTTACTTGGCGTCACGAGCTGCGACAGTTCTCAGGAGGAGCCTCGCGCACGGGCCAATAAGCTCGCGTGGTGTTAATTTGCTTAACTCGCTTACCGGACGTGAACCGTAGGATGAAAGAGGAAGATATGCCCTTTCTTTTCTCTTATTGGTTAGAAAAGTCTCTTCTCTTGTTGTCTGTTATCTGTGCGCTTCTGTGTCCATGTGTTTGTAATTTGTACCGTCCATGTCCCTGAAGACCAGAGTTAGTTTCCACAAATTTAAATAAGGAAATGTGTCTTAGGCTTCACGTGCAGGTTTTAAAAATCTGAAGTATACAGAATAAATACGCAATATTTGATTACTGTGAAAACAAACAATCAAGTCTCATATACGATTTTATTTTCACAATTATGAAAATACTTTTTTTTTTTTTAGCAGAAATTATTAAAGTCTAGATTTGAATAAGGACACTGTTTTTGATCATGATGTAGGAACTCTGAATTTGATATTAAATTGAATTATATTTGACACATGACTGTGAATGTTAGTTGACTGCCCCCTAGTGAATGAATGTAAACTAGAATAAAACAAGAAGTAGTTATTGAATATTATAATATTATTGTTCTTGTTATAATTACTATTTTTCACCTTTGCCAGTTTGAGTGACAGCTGACAGACTGCCCTGCATGTGAGTTAACTGCCAAATCAGGTAGCCAATCGGAGGACATTTCTAGGCAATCAGAAGCAAGAAAGGCGGTACCTTCTCCGACTATCCTTTTATTTATTTATCTATCATAAATGCATTTCCCCCCTTATCTTATCTTACCTTTTCATTCCATTCTACATTTTGCAAATTTACTTACCAGACATAAATTCCTTAAAAAGCAAGAAATAATGGATAAAAAAAATTATATGTACTCTGTTAACTGTCAGTAAAACATACAACAGTAAGGTGATACACAGTGTGGGTGAATTTTATGAGTTAAAATAATGTAAGAGAGTTTTATATAAGCGGTGATGTGAAATCCAAGGTTAAAACATTTGCAAGTGGCAAAAAGATACAAGATGTAGAATGTAAAATGACAAAAATGAAGTATTATGTATAAGACATAAGATGAAATTGATGAAAAGGTAACAGGTGCAAAAAAATAATGAAGTTGTAACAAGATGAAATGATTCAAAAGGTTAAAATTTAAATGCTGTAGTCAGTAAAAAGTTTGTGTTTTCTGTTTTAGGTTTATGTAAGTATTAGTAATGTATAATACGCAAGTTAACAAGAGGTTGTATGTTACTGAAAATATACTAGTACACCATAAATATGTCATGTGAAATGTATAATGATATATAGGGAACACCATTAAAATTTGTGAAATAACCATAGTTAAATATTTAGTTTTGACCACCTCTTATTTATTGTATAAACTCTGAAACACTTGATCAATACCACCTTTTCATAATCTGTTAAGTTTGTGTTGCATTATAGATATAAGGCTGATCAGTTAAAACAGGTTACATCTTTACTGTCAAACTGAGGAAATAACTGATACAGTCACAAAGATACAAGAATTTTAACCCTGAAATGTTCAAATATCAACACTTGTGATCGCAGTGAAAAAAAAAATAACATCATCACTAGTTATTTTGGAGGAGGAAAAAAAAAGGGAAATGAGGAGGAAAAGAAAATGAGAAATGAAGGAGAATAAAGAAAAGCAGAGATACCAGGAGGGTCACAGCTTAAGAGGAACAGATCGAGATGGAAGAAAAGAAGAAGATGATGTCAGTCTGAAGGTTGAAAATGAGTAAGATTTGATTTGTGACAGAGGGACAGAAGCAGATGCTGAAGAAGCAGATGGACAGAATGATTGGAAGAAGCCAAAGGATCCATTTTATTTCATCTGGATCACACAGTTTGATTTTATTTTCCATACAGATTCCAGTGCAGTGTTATAACATGTTACTCAATAAAATAACATGTTTTCATTCAAAGCCTTTGTTATAAGGTTAGATTTGTAAAGCTTTAATGTATTACATTTGGAGACACTGACACAAATATTTGACTTTATAATACAAACTCATTCCCATTACATTAACAAAAAGTTCAAATGTGTATCCTCTGGTGCAACTCTGACCTCTGCTGATACAAGTCTGTAGTCACAACTGCACACTCTGAGACAAGTAGATGACACTTTAAAATTAAAAGATCAAATAATAATAATAATAATAATAATAAAAAAGATCAAGCCAGGACATTTTAACATTTGAACCAGTTAATTTTATTCTCTATTAGAACCTCAGGTAAAAATAGTGTCTGTGTCTATGAGTATAATAATAATAATAATAATAATAATAATAATAATAATAATAATAATAATATATCTGCAGATATTTTAAACAGTGGCAGCAGGTGGAAGAGTGCGTTTCTTGGTACAAATGTGGTGCACAGTAATTGAGACATTCTTTTAAACAGAAACACCTTTAACCCTAAAGTATCCTTCGCACAAAGGCTGTTACTAAGCACCAACGGTGTGATAAAATACACACTTGGTGAATAATGTAAAAAAAAAAAATGTGTTGAACTCTTTTACATTGTTTTGTATTTCATCAATAATAATATAATAGTATAATATTTGGTATAACAATACCAAATTGCAAGATTTTTTAACTCTCTAAAATGCTATGATTGTGATGTCAACAAATATTTTGTTTTGGTGCAAAAACCCTGAATTTTTTTTTTATACTACATAAAAATTTAATCAAACATCATTTGATTTTTACAGTCTTGCATATTGTCAATGATTCACATCACATTAGTTCATTTGCATTATTACTTTTGGAGCTAGGTCAAATGTTCATAAATACTAGCATCTGTTTTTAAGAGTGTGAAATGCGCACCTATAAAACTAACTATTAAATAATGTAGTTTTATTTTTAAGCTCTAATTGTATTTTATTTTTGTAAATCAAGCTAAGCTCTAATCATACATATCAAATGATTATTCATTTCACATTTTTTAACCCTTTAAGTTATCTCTATTAATCATGATGTTACTTTTTGATACAAAAAAAACCCCTTAAAACATTTTGCATGATTTATGCTATAATGGCTTATGGATAAAAAACAGTGGTAATAATGGAACAAATAATGCTTTTTTTGACACAGACAGATTCTAGTTTTGTAATTTTCTTTTGTTTACAATGTTCAGATTGTAGTTGGTGGCCAGAATTGGAAAGATCATGCAAAACTGAACGACTTTTGAATTCTGACTTTATTTAAATTATGAAAAATAATGTAAAGTTTTGGAACATGAAGTGCAAAGTGTGTAGATACTGGAGGGTTAAAATCAGTAGCGTACACACATTAAATGTCGATGCTTCTTCCAACAACTTAGCTTTGTTTTGACATTGAAAACTCAACAACTGGAACCCTGCAGGGTTTGGATTAACTTACAATGTAACCTCAATAATAACACTTTATTTTTTGGCGTAAATTACTTCTTCACTGTGCAAGATATTCTAAGAACAAGCCTCAAGACAGTCTATAATGTTGGGTGTGGTTGGTATGAGTGGACAGAGGAGCCTCTAAATGGGGATGGTGGTAAAAGTTGGCAGCATTTCTTTAATCAACTTCAGCAAAAACACATTTAAAGGCCTTAACGTATCTGGTGTGCCCATACAACAACATCCACATATATATTTAACACTGCTTCCATGGGTATTTTTTCCACTTCGAAGGCTTTTATTTCTAAATTTTATCTTTCCTCAGCGGTCAGACTGAATCATTTCGTGAGGAAAAATCCCAATTTTTCTTCCTCTCACTATCTAGTGATTATACGCCCATAACTCTAATTCACACAGGGGAATCTTAAACCACACTAGCAACCCCTACCCTTCTGTGGATGTAAAGGCACAGTTGCATTTTTATGTTGACATTACTGGGATTGTACTGCAACAAAATCAGCGAGTAAACACACAGATCTAATGAAAACATTACAGACTCATTGAGCTTAAACTGAACTGAATGAAATAACAGAGGGTCATTTGTTGCTTGTAAAGCTTGATTGAAAGGACTGTGGAGTATTTATATAATTGCAGTAAGCTTTGTAGGAAAACAAATAACAGCATTTCTTCATGGCATCATAACATGACTTAAATGGACCCAATTGTAAGTTACAGACACGTGAATGTATAAAAGCATAGAGAACGGTGAGTAAATGGGGGATTGGCCATGTAAATATCACCCTGTACACAAAGATAAACTTGTAATGTGTCCAGTTATAAGAGACTAATAATGACTGTAATAACAGTTGACAGCAGTGTTGTGTAATATACTGTTTCATGTTTCTGTTTTCTAACTAACAATTTAAAATACAAGAAACATTTTTATAACCTAACATTATGTGCTGCGTAATTCAACCAGAAAGGTAGGCAATGAGTTATTTCAGTGGCAACACAGTCACACTATAATGTATTTGGTAAAATCCTGTGGAAGGATTAAGAGTTTAGTTTATGTTTAAAGCTTTCCCAACAGTGAATGCAAATCCCTGAAGTCAATTGTGTAGAAAATCTTACAGTCAGCCACGTGGCAAAGACGATTGCAGCAATTAAAAGTGTCAATACAGTTCAGATATTCAACATTTAAATAGTAGATGCACACGTTACACACTTAAATTCACAGTGCCAATATCAACAGATTTTACCCCGATCCTTTGCAATACCATCTTCATTCCCAACATTAGCTGAGTTAGCTGAAGGAACATGATACCACAGCTGCACTGAGTTTGAACTGATACATTTGGATCTATTCTGACATTACAGTGATTCAAGTTTTCACTTCTTACAACAAAATACGGTTGCTAAGCAGCTCTGGGCAAAAGTATCGGGAGGCATTTTGAAAGGACATTGCAGTTCAGCAATTTCTGTGGCACAGTTTTTCTGTTAATGGAAAGCTCTGGGCGTCGTGAACAGAAACACAAACTCCCTGAGAGTGGATCCAGTCCCAGAGTGAGGTCCTCTCATGTCTCTGCAGAGTCGATGGACCTGACGGCTTGTTTTGTATCTCCCAGGTGTAAAAAGTATTTCATGTCCCTGGAATGAAAAGCAAAGCAAATGGCACTGCACCGCAAAAATGTGCAACATGCATGCATTTAAAACGTCTTCCTTTATGCTTTCAGTCCTGGCTTTAGTAGAGATTCAACGTTTCTGCCGGAAACTGATGAAATTTGCTGCAATTCTGAATATATTCCAGTGCTAACCACTACAGATTTAGAATGGATTTACATACAGCCAGTGTTAAAGTGAAATCTCTGCATTGTTTTTTAAGTGTAGTACTGATACTTTGTGCTGATCTCTGTCTTCTTGTTTGTTTTCTTCACCAAAACAACTTTGTGAACTTCTCATACGGGAGGTACAATAATAAAACCAGATCAGTCAATGGAGTGGGTGGGATAAATGCAGAAATCATCTGTGATTGCTGTGGAGAAGCTGGGACCGTCACTAGTGGAGTTTTTTTTTGTTTTGTTTTTTTTTTAGATGTCAGTCTGAATGATGAAGACAAAGAGGAGGATATAAGGAAGCGAGAAAAAACAAAGGAGAGGCACCAGGGGACAAGGTTCAAAGGATAAGTAGAGGACAGCAAGAGAACTGCTGCCAGGCAGACCTTTCAGGACCTTTAAAGCTCTCGAAAAGCTCCTGTTTCCTGGCAGCACTCCACTGTAGTCTGCCTTCTTATATGCTGCTGTCAGTGTGTGTCAGTTACAAACCACAATGTTGTTACGTAAACTCTCAAGCAACCAGACATCTTCTTCTCACTGCAAAAAAGCCAAATCAGAACCAAAAACTTCTTATCGTTTCAGCAAACTATTAAAACAGCCAGGTAGGTGATGTCTAATTGAAGTACACCTACGTATACCTATTTAATCCAGTGCACAGTGCATGCTAATGGCTATGCTAAAGTCCTTGTTAACATTTTGCAGCTGTCACGCCCTCTTTTTGTTGTCAACACACAAAAAGGAAAAGTGATATTATTTCAATGGGATGTTTTAACTATTAACTATGAAGTTATACATCAGTGCATCTGAAAATCACCTGACCTGTGCATATTCCTTGTGTATTCCTCCAGCTTTCAAGTACATTTATTTTCATGCAAGCTCCAGTACACACCAACAGCAACACCAGGTGGACCAGCACAGGCAAAATATTAACACCACCCCCTCCTCAAAAAAAAAAAAAAAAAAAAAATTAACAAAGGGATAGGCTCTCCTGTCTACCCTGCCACATTGTGTGTTTTGTGTTGGCACAATTGTCACACAGTAGCTTTTTGGATTTTTGATGATGCAGATACTGGCATATGGTGCAGCATGAGCACATATGACCTGCCAGACAGAGCGGGGGCATTAAAACTCTTATCATCTGTTCATTTTACTCAGGCTAATGTTGGATGAGCTCAGCCAGGCAGAGGACAGACAAAGGCAAAATGAGAAATGTTAAATTTTTATAGCGACGGTGGTAGAATGTGTGTTTGGTGAACTTGATTTTTATACTGTGCACTTGTCAAAGAGTCCAAAAAGTTTCACGCGAAGGAAGATGGAAAGCCAACGTCTACTTTTCTTTTTCTACATTGTGGCTTAATCCAAACTTCTTTTGCTCAAGTATAAAGCTATTTTTCCACTCTTCATATTTTCTGGAATAAATTAAGAGACCACTGCAATTTCCTGTGAAATCAGCATGTGTAACAGCCATTCCATTCCTGCGCCTGTTGAATTCCACTACAAGTACACCTTATTCAACTAAATTAACAGCTGATCCATGTCTTATTTAAGAAGGAGAAGTAACAAAAATACTCCTGAGGCCGTCACTATCATCTTACAAAAAGAAAAAAAAACTGTGTTATTAGTATCAGAAAAGTAACATGAATCCAAAAATAACTATTGAAAAATCTACTGCGCTTCTACTCTGGCAATGGGCTATCAGGCCAACGCTCTTGGCCTCAGTAGATCAATAAAGGTGTGGATTATAGACCACCAGCTGAAGATCCTGTCATGTCCAGCCCAGTTCCTCAGACTGGAACCCACTTGCTGATGATGAAAAGCCATGACGTTTGAAAGCCATAATTAAAAATCACGGTTATTCAACCAAACACTGAGGACCCTGGTGAGGATAAAGCGGGTTCAGATGGCGAGACGAGACATTAGTTTTGTGTTGTCTAGAAATGAATATTACCTGGTTTTCTTTGCATTAATTGAGGTCTGAAAACACTTCATTTTTTCATCATTTGACCGTGTGTGGTGTTTTGCAAATACAAGCTCTAAATAACAATATTTCTCATTTCAAATTTGGGAGAAATGTTGTCAGTAGTGCAGAGAATAAAACAAAAAAACAGAGTCATATAAATGGTCAAATCGGAGGATAATTTTGCAGTGGTCTCTTACTTTTTTTTTTTTCCCCAGAGCTGTACGTGTTAAGAGCATCTTATCCTCTTCCTGCTACTATTAGTGTTTTTTGTGCCTTCATTATTTCCAGGTGCCAACAGCCCCAGGCCTCCTTTATCAGACACATGGCATATCAAGTCGTAACACTTCACCAAAATGACACAGGAAAACACATTCATATGATGCAGGTGTCAACAAACCTGCATCCACCTGTTACATGTGGTTAGACTTTCGAGATAGGTGTGTGTGGAGAGAAAAAGTCTACATGTGTGTTGATGAAAACCGTGTCTGGGGTTTGAAATATCCGATGGCTAAAAAGTTTTAAAAGTTTTACTGTTAGGGAAAGTGGCTCCTTCAGAAGTCTATATAAATATGTGGGAATCCTTCCTTTTTTTGGCTTAAATATCCTTGGTCACAGACAATCCATCCATCTTCAGAGCTAAATAAATATTGTGACGACGTATGATTGGCCGAGGTTTGCGTACTTCCTTTTACCTGAGAGGCCTTAACTAACAGCCTGTGTGCTGATTTTCTGGTTTTTGTCAAAGGTGGTTGGGGCGACTCAGGCTGGCGTGTCTGTCCCTGAGGTCATGCGGGTATTGTCTTCATAGATGTGTGAGTAGGTCTAGAGGAAATGCAGGCCAAGTTTCAGATCCACCGTCCAGAACCCTGAGTGCGATGCTTCTTTCTCCTCTTACACACATAGTAGACCGGGAAAAAGACCAAACCTATGGAAAAGATGCATGAGTTAATATTAAATGTTCTTATTTTGTTTCAGCTCATAATTACAATAAAGAAAAAACACACAGTTGACATATTATCTGTTGCTAATCATTCTACTGCCAGCAGAGTGTAAAATAAATACTATTGTAAATGTAAACTCCACTTCCAATATTTCCTATATATCCTTTTCTAATGGAAAACTGAAGCTTCTTCAAAGCCGCTATAATCTCATATAGCCATTTACCTCACAAATGAGAAGATTTGTTGGTCTAGAACTTCTTTAATCACTTTGTTTGCTTGACCTTGGTATCTTAAGACATTACTTCAGGTCCAGACTAAGTAGAAGCGGAATTCAACCACACAGCAGTTCGTTACTACTCCTGCCTGTTTCTCCAAACTAGAATAATGCTGACCACTATCTACTGCAGGACAAAACGACAGACTATGGATAAGAACATTCAATCATACTTTGACAAATACACTGTACAGCTAAAAAAGAAGTCACACAAACAACATTTAATTGGACAGTGTTTCCCTTTGACTAACAAAGACATTTAGCTTTGCATTGATGATACCGCAGAGCAATGCTATATCGTGGTAAACACTATAAATACCACAACATTTCCACCCACTGCATTCATTTTTCATGAAAAGATTTCATTAACGATGGGAGAATCAAACCACTGTGTCAAGTCTGCTTCAGTAAAACCCAAAGATTTCTACTGAGATTCTGGTCTGGACTCAATCTGCCCAGTCCATGTGTGAACCACTATTTCATAATTTGATTCTGATGAATCCTGCGATTGTCATCATGGAATATATCCGTGTCATCAGGGAAGAAATAACAAATTTTTTTTTAGACATATTGCTGAATCAAGACGTGACCAACTGAACCAACCCCAGATCACAACACTGCCCCATTGTACTGTAGGCACAATGGCTACTCTCCTCTACTCTAGAGTGGAGTAGAGTAGAACAGAGCATGGCGCAGTGTCACAACCTTTCACCCAGCTCCACTCCAGCTTCACCTGGCCCGCACCGCGCAGCTGCAAGTCGTTGCTGATCTCCAACTATTTAAGCAGTGAGGCTTGCAGTTACCAGTGCGGGACCATTTCAGTTTTGTCACCTCCATAACACGGTCTTGTGTTTCTTCTCCCTTGTCACCATGACCCGGACATTTCTCTCATCACCACAGACTCTGGCTGATCTACCCCCAGGTTTTTTGTCATGATTTTGCTTCTGTTTTATTAAATCTGTTCTTCCTTCAACACCAGGCATCTGAGTCCTTCTTCTCCTAACCCCAATCATGACAGAGACAGAAAATAAAACCTGTGGGTTAATCAGCCAGATGATGAGAGAAATGTCTTGGTTATGGTGACAAGGGAGAAGAAACACATGACTGGGTTATGGAGGTGACAAAACTGAAATGGTCCCACAACTGCAAGCCTCACTGCTTAAATAGTTGCAGATCAGCAACGACTTGCAGCTGTGCGGTTCGGGCCAGGTGAAGCTGGAGTAGATCCGGGTGAAAGGTTGTGACACGCAGAGTGTAATAGTATAGAGTAGCATACCATAGCAAGGCATAAAGTATTAGAGTACAGTAACATAGTGTTGAACAGTGTAAAGTACAGTATTATAGAGTAGTATAGCATAGCATAGAGTACAGTATTGTTATCAGTCTTCTGCAGAGCTTGATGATATGCTTATCATGTGCGTTGGAAGAGGGATACCTCTAAAACATAGTGGCTTCATAGGATCAGGATTACAGACCCCTGATCTAGACTCATCAAACTACATGACCTTCTTCCATTGAAACACAGTCCAATGTGTATGCTCTCTATCAAACTCACGGTTGTTTAAGAAATTAAGGAATTGCTAAGTTAAATATATAAAGTACTTTTTTTTGGCACCTAAAAGCTACATCAAAATATCACTGTGATTTTCCAACTTTGATCTCAGCCCACAGACAAACATATATACACCTGTATTATCTGGCACAGGTGAAACTGCCTGAGCTAAAAAAATAAAAAAAAAATAATGAAGAGAAGGCTAGAGCCAATTTTAATTATAAAAGAAATCAAAACAAACATAAAATGATAGCCTGCAGCAAGTGAGTCATACAAACAGAGGAAAAATATTCTCTCTAATTACAGTTCAAATGATAAATCTGGAGCTTGTGGCGCTGCCTGACAGGCCACTCCAAGGGCTTACGTTTCCATTTAGTTTAAACTGCTACGAGAATTAATTTTAAAGTCAGGAGAGCAAACATTTGGACTTAAGAGTTTGGGCAGGTTAAAAAACAGAGGAGTTGACTCCGGTTTCACCTAACACAACACAGCATGTTGTATTCATGCGCTGAACTCAAAATGTCATACACGGTGATGTAACTTATGGCATTGTTGTGTTTTTGTGTCCACAGTGGAGCTGCTTCGCTGTTGCTTGGGAGAAAATATCTGTTATCTGCTTTCCTCTGTCTGATTAATGTGCATGACTTCATGTGTATAATTCTATTACCTATCACCAGGGCAAGAGCTCCGAGCACCACCACCAGCAAAATGACCACTGGAGCTATCAGCACCTTCGTCGCTGCAGGACAGGAAAGAGGAAGAGCAGAATAATAATCACCCATAATGAATAATGCTGCCTTTAATCAGAATAGAGATAGAATTATTTAAAATGTATGTGTTGTCCTTATTTACAATTAATGCATAATGCAGCACATTTCTTATGTCTGTGGCAGTTACTGAATATTTTAAACCTTCAGTTTTTACATTATACACTCTCTCTTTATTACATACCAAATGTGTTTCAGCTAACAGTCCATGGCATGAGAACAGCAAGAAGAGTTGTAATGGGTAAAGCCTCTTGTTAAGGGACAAATTAGTCTCCTAGATGAACAGACACCCCGCTGATCCAACTACTGTAGCTGTCATGGTGAGCAGAGTCGAGTCAATTTATCAGAGGAGTTCAACTTCCTACAGGCAACTGTGAATAGATAATTATAACTGACATAATCTGATTTGTGATGCCTCCGCGCTTCATTATAAAGCTGTCCTTGGTATCGAGTAGAGTTAGATGAATGCTGTGTTCATTTCTACGGCTATGAGGACGGCTACTTTCATGTCAGTGGACTGGAACTAAGTACAAATGTAAGGTAGTTGCACTTTACTTGAGTGTTCCCATGTTATAATCCTGTACACTATACCTCATAGACAAATATTGTATTTTTTACTGTAGTTACTTTTCAGATAAGAGTTGTCTTCCCTACACGCCCCCACATGTTGATTTTGGAGTTTGTGCTTAAACAGATGGAGTAAGAGTTTCGTTATGGTTTGATTTTAAACTTCCCCTCCCTTTTAAGCCAAATAGACTCTTAAAACCCTCTTGGATTCGCTGGAAAAATGCATTGTCACAAAGTTGGAATCAGGCCTGTTTGTCTAAGCTCATGAAAAGTTGACTTTAGAGATAAGTGGTTCTCACAGGACAGTGATGCAACAAAGACATGATGGTCTTATGAGAACTGTAGCTAGAACATTAACACACGAGATCAAGCTACTCGTCAGTCACAACTATTTAACCCTAAAAGACCATATCCATTATTGGACCAGTAAAATGAACCCAAACACATGATAAATAGTAGTAAAACACTGCCATTTGGTTACACAAGGAATGCTTTAACTTAACATGTTTAAAAAGTACTTAAATACTTTTACTCAAGTAAGGTTGTAATGGCTAAACTTTTACGTGTAGTAGAATATTTTCATGTTGCAATAATACTTCCTGATTCTATTTGTGGTATATTTATTGTTTCCAGAATTAGCTTTTTGTTATCAACTCTGATTTAATACATTTTCTCAGGTTTCATTTGAATACATTCGAAGATTAAATAAAGGCAAAGATACCAAGGGGTGCCAGGAACAAACCCCGCCCCTTGCATGTATTGTTGTTTATTAATCACCCTTGAATTGTCATAATGTTCATGAAGTTGGAAAAATATGAAAAAACAACCCTCCCCCATGTTTGAGTCAGTTTGTCTGTCCATTTGTTTATAAGTAGGTTTTTTTTTTGTAAAACGAAACAAGACATTTTTTATTTTCTTTTTTGATTAAGCCCTTTTATATAGAGAGCAAGATCTTAAAGTGTAATATATGTAACACTTATTACATTTATTTATTTGTGCACGTGTTTGTTTTGTACTGGTAAAGCTGCATGTTATAACTTTTATGTTTTGTGTTAAACCATTAGGTCCTGTTTTGATCAAATAAAAATGTGTTTAGTGTTTGTGGTGTAATTAATTTTTTCTATGAAATAATGTCTAAAAAACCAAAACTAAAAAAAGCATCACCTTGTTAACAGTATTGTGATATATTGCGTGCATGATTCTAGTATTGTGATTTGTATCGTATTGCTAAATTCTGGCCAATCCACACTCTTACTCTACATATATATGCCAAGTTTTAAGTAAACTGAAATAGAATTGTGTGAATTGGGTGACATGTGAAATGTTGCCCATTATAAGTAAATGGGAAAAAAACCACGATTTTAAAAATTCATTAAAAAAAAACAAAAAACTTTTTTAAAATTAACCTACTGTTCCCAAAATTGATTCTATTGTAGGTCACTGGAAATGTATAACTCAATTTGGTATGAATTCAACAAATAGTTTGGCTGCTTAAGTGTTAAAGAACCAACTCGAACTAAAACAATACCCATTAGGAGGGTAGAGTGATAAGAATATTACTTCCATTAATTATAAAAACATTTCATCCACAGCTGTAGGATTGCAACAGATCACTGTGAAACAACATACGGTTCAGTTCATTAAAACATAACTGTACTTTTACTTTACACATTTACTCAGTATAAAGATGTAGGGTCTTAATACTGATGTTAAGTCAATATTCTGTTTAAATTCTTAATGTTTGTCCTTTACCTTCTGCTTTATTCATGTCATCGTTGCTCTGTGCTGTTGGTTTTTTGTTCTTATCATTGTTGGTCTGTGTTTATTTGATGTGAGTTTAGTCGTTGAATGTGTGAATGTGCTTTGTCTCTGTGTTCCATTCACATTTTTGGCTCCACGGTGTAGACTGAGTTTGGGCCTGTTTATTTAGTTTATTTGGCCTGTGGTCGAGGGACAGGAGTGAAAGTTTAGAACTTGAATTTATTAAGTTATTGATATGAATGGGGGTGGGATTAAATACTGTAAGTGTTTCTTCTTCCCACTCCTTTTCGGGTGTAAATCAAATTATTGGATCTTTTCTTATGGATGTATGTATTCTGTGAATGCTCGAAATAAAGAAACAAATCAATCAATCGACCACTCAGTTAATACAGTACTGGATTGGGTCAGTGTAAAGACATCAGAGAATGAATCCACAACTCGACTAATTAAAAGTTAAAGAAGTGACTCTTCCCCTAAAAGAAAGTAATGACTCAGGTCTGTGTTCCACACATCCACTGACTTACCACAGACAGAACCTCTAATTAGACGTCTCAGATGAGGTTTATCGGGGAGATAGCGGTACTTGCAGCCAAACACGCTGAGGTTGGATGTGTGGTCCCCGAAAAATCTAAGAGGGAAAAAGGCATAATTATGAATCAGAACACTGGAAAAAACGCCCATCTGACAATAAAGTAAAAATGAATAAATACATATTCATAATACAAGATACTTTTGCTTGACATAATTATCTTGGTACAATTTCTTGAAATAAGATTTTCCAGATTTATTTTCTAAAAAAATACGTTACTCTTTAAGTGATTATGTCTTATTTTAAGTGTGATAAGATATTTTGACTAGAAAAAAAATACACTTGGTAAGATTTATTTATTTCCAGTGAAGAGCCATTCTGGATTTAAGGTGGGAGAAGAAATGTCAAATAAAAGCAGAGGACACTGACCTTAAATGTCTGTAACGTTCTCCGCAGCGATAACAGAAGTTAGTGTTACACTGAGTGCACGTCATATGGTCACATCCCTCTGTTCGCTGGATATGGATCTGCAGCACACATTAATGTCAGTTTGCATCCTGTAAGGTTTGGCAGAACTCACTTTTATTTACATACTAAAAAGGCTGCGATCATGCGGTTGAGCATCTGTGCCATGGGAACACATTATGCATGCAGTAGCAGTGTGGTTACTGGATTTTGGCTGCTGGAGCACTGAGCAGCCTTTCCTGTCAACCGGGCATTAAGTTCAGCTGCTCTCAGCCTCTTTTCCAGATAAACACAGCGTGACACCAATTTGCTGGCTTCACAGTCAAACATGCTCCTCTCTGCCTCCTTCCAGACCCAACACTCTGAGATACAGAGCAGCGAGATGAACACAGACGGGAAGCGTTTGCCGCTGTGAGCAAACAGTTCCCATATACCGGTAATTACCCTAATTTATGTCTTCCTTTAGTCGTCTTCTGACATTTAAATTAGATGCCGTGTCTACCACCTTCATCATAATGAGACTAAAGGAAGACTAGGCTTTGTTTTATGACAGTCTGAGAGATGCCGGTAAGTCAAGCAGATACGGTTTTGTGGAGCAGAGACATAATCATCATTTTTTTCCATTATGTTCGGTGCCTATGCGTCCCTGATCCTGTGCGTCCCTCTAGTCCTCTTTAGCTTTGCATCCATCACCCGTCTATGCTCTCCTGCTTCTTAACCTTCATCGATTTATTCATCTTCACTCATTCCACCCTCCATCAGTCTGTTTCATTCCCACACACCGACGCTGTAACTCGGTAGGTGTGGATTTAAAAAAAAAAAAAAAAAAAAAAAATATTAAAGAGGGCTGCAGACAGCGAAACATTATGTAATGATGTTATTCAACCAAGTTTTTGATTAAACCCACACAAATCTCTACCGTTTCCAGGTCTCATAAATATTTTGTCCATTCTAAACATATAATGGTAAATGGTAAATGTGCATTATTATGTGCATCCAAGTATGTGAGACAGCATATTTAACTACATTATGTGCACTCACTATCTATAGACATATCCACATTACAGCCATATTATTACATTGCGTTAAAATGAATCAGTATTCTGTTCACAGTCTTATTGCTAGTTGTTGTGAGACATGAATCATTACCAATTTAATGGTGCTGTTAAAAAAAGGTTTTTCTCTTTTTGTTTGTGCATGGTTACCGGTATATATTTAACAGCCTTACATTCATCTGTAACGAAGCTGTGTTAACAAAGTTGCTAATAATATTCTTTCAAAACAGACCAAAATAGCATATGTCAGAATTAATTCCCCCTTAAAAAAGCAGAAATGTTGAATAATTTTCATCATTTTGTATTCCCAGACATTTTGAACTGAAGTATAGAAAAATATATCTTGAACTGTCATGATTTCAAGATTTTTAATGACTTCACTGTTTCCGCTGTAAAAACAATGTTGAAGAGTGTTGAAGAGTGTGCAACTAATGTTGCTGTTAGAGATCTTACCTAGAAATACACGGCCTCCATGAAACACACACCAGACAAAAGTAAATATACACAAACTCATATTATTTTTTGCTGCCAGCACACTCTCCGTAGATCTTTCCTTTGTATTGTTTTCCTTCTTATGTCGTTTAGATCTGTTGTTTTGTCATTTTAACATTGCTTTTTATTGCATCTACATAGCTGAGGTCTTCCCTGGCTGTAGTAAACTAAACCCATCTAGACTACCTTCATCTAATCTGGGGAACCAGTTAACTTTAGATGTTAGGCAGGTTTTTAAATCTGGTCTAATAATGCAGATTTTCTCATTGGCTTATAATACATTTTCCTTGTTTTATGATTTTTGTATGACACTTTGACCTGCTGTACCCTAAAACACCTAAACTTAGCCTGAATGCCTATAGTAATCTAAAACGTGTAATAACTTTTCATCCACTAATAATTCGGACAGAATCTGCATTCTCAGTTGCCATAAAATAACCACTTTTCACTGAAAATTGTAGGGGATAATATAATAAATGGTGCTAAATCACCCCCGAAAATTTGGATGTAGAGAAAAGATCATTTTGAAATCATCATAAAAAGGGTTAATATGAGCTGCTTTGCACCCTGTGTTATCACTGTATGTTACCTCCACCAAGAAGGTTATGTTTTTGTCAAAGTTTGTTGGGTGGTTTGGATGTTTGTTTGTTTGTGTACAAGGTAACTCAAAAACGTATGGATGGATTTTAATGGAATTTTCAGGGTAGGTTGGTAATGGGGAGATCTGGACATGATAGGGGGGGTCTCAGAGTGCTTTTCTAGTTAATTTTTTCCCCTTGTTTTATGATTCGTATATGACAGTTTTAGCAGCTGTAAAATGCAGTGTGGCATTTTAATTACCTCCGCCAAAGAGGTTATGTTTTTGCCGGCGTTTATCTGTCTGTGTACAACATAACTCGAAAACTTATGGATGGACTTTGATGACATTTTCAGGGTATGGAGGTAATGGGAAGATCAACAAATGATTACATTTTGTTGGGGCGGTGGGGGGGTGCCTTGGTGGAGATCTGTGCTCTCAGAGTGCTTTTCTAATTAGGAAAATCAATTCATGCATATTGTTTGTTTCACGTTTGTTTTGTTTATTTTATATTGTTTAAATATTGATTAGTACTGATTTGTAGGTGCTTTGATTTTATTGGACAGCACTTTGGTCACTTTAAGTGCTGTAAAGAGCTCTACAAATAAATATTGATTGATTGATATCACATATTTTACTCATGGACTTTGGTAACTCATCAAAAATAGGACCAATGGCCCTGTGGATCACTGACATTTTCTATGAATAATCAATAACAATTAGGATTAGGCTGCCACATTCTAATACAATAACAGCTGTAATGTTGCTGCAGGAGATCAATCTCCCAATCGTAGTGAGTTTTACTTTCACTGCAGGAAAGGTGACTTAATGAAATGAAAGCCCATGTATGACTTCCTATTTAGTGTACAATATTAACTATATGGCTATTTCTAAACATTTCATGTTATAATCCATCAAAAATATGGACAAGTTTTCAATATTTCAACAATATGTCTCTAAAAATCTAACCTGTGAACAAACTTTGTACCCATTAGTCATTTTTCTATTGCCTATGTGTGTAAAACTTTATTGAGATTAACATAAAAAAAATAGAAGTGACTGATTTTGGATTTTCCATTAAATCACAAATGTGATGATTTTTTTTTTTAATTTTTGCCAGATGACACAAGAAGTCATTCCATAAACATGACGACAAATATAAACATTGTGTTGATGTATAGATAAATTATGACTGTAGTTGCAAAAAAAGGTCTTTCCATTGCAGTTTTGTGTAATATTCCACTTACACTACCCCCCCCCCCCCCCCCCCCCCCCCCCAAAAAAAAAAACACCTCTTGCCAGCATAAAAACTTTTGACAGAACAAAAAAAAGACAGTTATTGCAAAATTCTTCTGCCATTTGGTACATTTTTATGCCCAAGTTACCATATGTCTAATTCGATGACTACTGTCCCATGGAAGCTATTGTAAATATATCATTTGAAATTAATCTGCCCAGTAGTTTTGTAAGAGATGTTTGAAGAAAGCGCCTTTACAATAGCTCATTGGTATATTGACTGGTGAGCTAAAAACTGATCCTGGACCTGTTTTAGATCTTGCCTTGAAATTTGGGAAGGGCAAGAGCAGATTAGATCTGATTCGCTAAATGACTGTCAGTTAAAATCCAAATCAAAAAGCAGAGAAAACACTGGCTCTTTCTACATGTGTGCATTTTACATCCACTGTATGTGAGATTCAGGCACTTGGATGAACTCAGCACCTCCACACTGAAGCGTTAAAATAATATAATAAACATGTAGTGACTAGTTTAATCTTCTTGGACTTTGCCTTGTCTCTCAGTCCTTCCCGGGTCTTACCTTACACTCTGGACACTTCTGTGCATTTCGTTGTCCGTGCTCTATGACGCTGGCCCAGGTCCGTAGCAGCTTGTCTCCTTTTCTGTAGTCCCGGCACTTCAGGCCGTTGTGCCAGGGGGCGTGGCATTTGAAGCACCACACAAACTGGCAGTTACTACACTGGATCTACATTTCAGTGCAAGAAAGAGAAACAACATATTTGATCACAAAGACACATGGCTAAATTATTTTTTTTTTAACCTTTAAAGCCTGGTGGTCTGTCAGGATTCTTTTTTCTTATTTTGACTCTAAACCTTAAAAAATATACTGTGAGTGAGTCCTTTTGTCTGTTTTTCCAGAGCCTATAGAGCTTTTAAATTCTAGCAGTCATTTACAATTTAGTGGATGTGATAATTCTGCTAAAAGAACTTCTCCTCCAGTGTTTAGCACAGGTGTAAGTGAAATGACGTAATGACCTAATGAAGCTTATAATGCGTAACATCTCAGGTTTCAGAATCTGCTGGAAGTTTTCCAGTTGCACAAATAATGAAAGAGTTGCAGTCATCCATACTGAATATGCACAGGTTGTGTCAGTGATGACACGTCAGGTTTTAAAGGGTTAAGGTATTTATTAGCTGCATTAAAAAACACTCTTGTGCGTTTTGATGGTTATTGCTGCAGACATTTGCATTCGTACCTTGTATTTGTGCTCAGTGCGGTTCGGGTTGTGCTTCCTCAGGGATGTGAATTGACTGCACTGGGGGCAGGGTTTGGTGCTCGAGTCTAGTTGACTGAGTTCCAAAAAGTAACGATATTTTGCCGCATCCTCATTGGACAAATGGGAAAGCAGAAGTCCTTCTTCCAGGTAGCCGCTACACTCTGGGATCGGACAGCTGATGTAAGCTTTGGCCACTCGCACCTGGGGAACAACACAATAAATAATGAAATATGAATATTTTACTGGAAAATAAATCTAAATTTTGCCAAGTGTATTTTTTTCAGTCAAAATATCTCATCACACACAAAATAAAATATAATTACCTAAAGCAGGGGTACTCATTTTAGTTTAGGGGCCACATTTTGTAAAGTTTCTTTGACTATAAATGACAAAAATACACATGGTAAGATTGAGATTCGCTTACTGCCGTTTCTGCCTGAACATAAGCTGTATACCAGATAGAAATTGTGCACATACTTACATTTACTCACTTTAATCATTTGTTTAGGGATTCCACTTGCATTTTTTTCTTGTCACACATACACAAATCAGCAGGGTACAGATTTTATAACACACACAAAAAAAACAACATACTGAATCCACAGCTGGATGATATTTACCAAACATGCTCCATTTATTGCACCTTGTTCAACATGGAGGATAATAAATAACAACAACGAACCACCCAATACAAATTTACACATAATTGAAAACGTCTTTGAGACTTGCTTTGGTATTTTTCTGCTCTAATTCCCCTTCCATGTTCATTTTCCTGTATTTCACTGAATGCCAGAGAGTTTTCTGTGAGTGGGTTTAGAAATACAGTAAAGACTAGGGCACACTCGAGAGACTCTTTGGATGAATTACAACGGAGATGTTTATTGACAATATGAGTTTAGAGAACAGACATTTCCCAATACAGGAGACTGGCAGTATCTCGCTCTGATTGTACTTCCTGAGGTTCAGCTGTTAAATATTATTAGCACAGTGATGTCAGTCACTTATCCACGTTGGAAGATAACGTCTGCTTGTGCCATCTTAAACTAAAGTCCCACTAACCACGGCAAGGTTACACAACCGCAAAGGCCGTGTTTTGATGAAGAGTCTGCCAAGTTATCTGCATGTTTCTGATATTTCTGGCGCCTGCTGGAGCAAAACAAACTGACAAATGACTTGACCCCGATCCTGACATTTGTACTAGAGTGAAAAAGATTGTCCAAGGCAGAAAATACCACAACATGGGTTGGTTTTAGTATTAATGTTACAACACTAATGAATAGTGATGGGTCAAAAATTCTCCATTTACCAATATGAGGCAGTCTGTTAATGATATGAAATTGTATATTTTGTATTTCCGACGTGGGCATAGACAGAAAAATTCAGAACCTCAGATAACCGAAAATACATTAATGAGAACTAAATAAAATGATCATTTATTTATTATTTTTGGTGACGTTTATTTGATTGAGATGATGCCAATTACATAGTAGAACTTTTCTTCAAGTTACAGACAAGCTGTAATAACTGATGATTCACATAAGGAGATTACACCTATTGCTAGTTTCCATCTCCAGTCCCCAGTCACTTTTAACAGAGAAAAGAAAAAAAACAAAGAAGGAAAGATTAAAAAAAAAGATGGGTAAAATGAAAGAGAAAAACATTGAAGGTTGCATAAAATAACAATGTACAAACATACATTTATATCACAAACTTATAAACAGGACTACCATAAAATCAGAGCTGTTAAAAATGATCACATCTGATTGTGTTGTAGCCAACCTTTGATGCTTTTTGTTAAAAGTTTTTATATCTTGTATTGATTCTATTTCTGTGGGCAGGGTGTTCCACATTTGAACGCCTTTCATACAGAACAGTGTAAAAGTCTTTCCATATTAGATTTTGCAATTACCACTGGTGGCACTCCTGATATTATTTTGTCTTATTAGAATTTTGCATAGAACCTCTGGTGCCAAGTTCTGTAAACATTTAAAAACCAGTTTCAGGTTTGAGAATTTATTCAAATTAACAAGTATGAGTAGGTGATAGTGCTCACGCTGATATATCATTTTTGCAACATCATGTTCGATAACATCTTCGACACCTGACTTTATTTTACTATCATCTGCATTCACCCCCCCACACACACACACAATCGTTTTTACATCCTCCAAATGAGACTTGTGTTGCCACTTTTAAGTTTTTTTGCGAAACAGACACACCTAAAAAAAAAAAAGAAGCAGTTTTCAACCAGTCTTAAACATAACATCAGTCTTTACACCTTAAAAATGTTGTATTATTTATTCTTTACATTTACATTATGTTGTTCATCCTAACTGAACAGTTTTACCGACACATTTTTCAGATATTATAGTGTATATATATTCATTCATCATGCTCTTATGGTGACAAAGGTTTTATACCTTCACCAAGGAGGTATTAAATTTGAACCTGTTTGTTTTTTTGTTTGTCTGTCTGTCAGCAGGATTACACAAAAAGGTCTGAATGGATTTTGATTAAACTTTCAGGAACGATAGATAATGAGTCAATGGCGAAACCATTAGATTTTGAGCCATGAAGGTCAAAGGTCAAGGTCACCAGCAAAAACACATCAGTGGTAATATCTCAGGATTCAGACAAGATAGAATCTCGTTTTTTTTTTCATTCACATTGTCTCACCTTTGGACATCAGATGGGTCAACACCTATGGCTCAATCACGTCATGTTTTGACGTCATACGACCCCATATCAAGCCTTGGCGGAGGTCTTCCTTCTCCAACTGCCTTGTTTTAAAAATTGTTTTGCTTTTACTCACAGCTGAACTTGTACCCACATCATAAAAATACTAATAATATGTACTCCACATCAACATTTGGATATAATAAGTGGAGATGACCCAGGTCTGACTGAATGTGTGAATAACTCTCATCTAATTTCACAAAGCTTAGTACCCTTAGATTCACAGTGGAGCTGAGGGCAAGAGGAAGAAGACGTGATCTCCACCTATTCTTTTCGTTTCACCATCCAACTCTATTTTTTATGTGTGCCTTTCCTCTCAGGGCATCTTCACTTCTCTAATTCCTTCTCTCGCCCTCCTCATCATGTCATATATTCTTTCTGTCTCACTTTCATTCTCCCTCTTCACTCTTTCTTTCAGTCCATCAAAGCCAGTGAGACCTGTTATACTGACACACGAGAAGGCTCTGGAGCATTTCCTGAGTGTGTGTGTGTGTGTGTTTCAGTGTATGAAATAACAGAAGGTATCACACACACCGTCCAAAACTCTATTACATGACTATGAAAACATATCCTCAGCAGACATTAGAGCTGATCTGTTAGTATTGTTGCCACAACACTATGATGACCACTGGCAGACTGGTTGGACTGGTTGTCCTGTTCACACTGCTTGTTTTACATGCACATGTGTCTGGCATGGTTCAACCCCCTCCCCCCCTTCATTTTTTGGCCATGTGATTAAAACTAAATTCATGGAAACTTAATGTAATAACAGCTGTTTGGTGAAATAATTAACCTTGTGAAGCTAACCTCCAAGCACAGACAGAAATAGCCCTAGGTTTGAGTATGGGTCAGGTTCTCTGCATCACAAAAAATGTGAAAACACAATGAAAAGTAAAATCATAACTGACAGGCTTTAGTGTTCATCTAACCCTCCAGACACTACACATATGCACAAAGGAGCAGCCAGCGACATATTCTCCGCAGCAAAAAAAAGCTAATAAATCAGCTACATATTGGCCTATTTTGATTAATCGGTGATACCCAATAATCAGTCGGGCTCTAATATATGTATATAATTGTAATTTCAATATAACTGTCAGGTTGGAATGGGTGGAACGTTAACTAACAGTACATTCTTTGCAGCTTGGACATTTCCCCAAACACACTTCAACACAACACAGCAAACCAATTAACTTCAGATCTGCCATATCAACCTTTTAAAGATGTTAAGGTACATTCAAGACTTTTATAGGAGTGAAATGACATCAGAAAGGTCATTTTCAACACTGGCCCTTTAAATGCAAAGGAATCACTTCTTGCCCCGCCCCCTCCTTTGGGTTGTTGATCATGTCCAGTTCAGTCACTTATGTTTGTTAATACAACCAACAACTGAACATTTTAGGAAATTGCTGAAAAGTTTGGACATATTTTCAGTTTTTACCACACCCCCGCTAATGATGACAAATAATTGTCACACCCAGATAAATGTTCATCGGAAGTCTTTACCTTAAATATGCAAGTGTCATGACGTAATTAGTTATAGATGCAACAAAAACAAGCAGAAATTAAAACATGTTGTGAAAATCCATCAATTTTTTACCCAAATTCATATAAAGATAACTTTTCAAGCACCTGGACATTTCAAATTCAAACTCTGTGTGAACTATCAGGGTCTAAATACACAAATAAATGAACCAAAGACTAATAAAAGTGGGTTTAGTGAAACATGACTCCTTTAAGACTTTTAAGACCCAGCATTAACCCTGATCTTTACCTTTAGTTTTGCATTTATGCTTTTTTTCTCCTTCATTTATAAATGGACGTTCATCTATAGCCTGTCTGTCCATGGGAGTGGATCTCTCCTTCAATGTGGTTCTCCTCAAGATTTCTTCTTTTTCCCACTGGGTTTTGAAGTATTTTCTTGCCGAGAAGGAGGGTCTAAGGACAGGGGATGCTTGGGACTTTTCATATATCTCTGTAGTTGATTGTGTTTTTGTAAAGCCCCGTGAGACGACTTTGTTGTGATTTGGGGCTTTATAAATAAAATTGAATTTAATTGAATTTTTGGGATGCTATAAATGGAGCAGGAAAACTAAAACCAAAAGCATCGCCATCATCATCATCATCATCATTATCATCAAGTAAACTATAGCACAGTAGTAACAAGAATCTTTGGATTGACTTGCTTCCATCCTCTGTAAGGACACTGCAGCTTCCTACTGCAGTGAGGCTGATCATGTGCCATCTCTGCCCAATTGATTAAGACATTGTGTGACCTTCATCTCTCCAAAACACAGCTCACTGTACCCACTGAGCTTGACACCTGCTACACGGAAGCTGAAATAAGCCTGTAGTACATGAACGGATGAAAACCTTCCACCTACATTGGATGGTTTACATGACACGGCGTTATCTCATTGTGGGTGCGCTTATCATAGTATACTTGTCTCACTGTTTGTGTGATTATTCATGCCTTACTATCAAAGCTGAGGATAATTTCAGATAAGATGGAGTAGGGATCCCGGTCGACTGATAAAAAACTGTTTTATCAAAACAAATTACAGCTACAGTGGTTGAGAGTGCAGATTATAGCTTCCAGACTAGTCAAATATCAGAGGCAGCGTACAAGTTAATCAAAACTGGGCTTATGATCAGAGGATTGCTGAGTGGAACAACCTCAATGACAAGGCACTTAGAGAGAAAAATATCCATCCTGAAACACTTTAGCTCTGGTTGGAAACAGCATTTGGCAATGTGCCTCAACCTGCTGAGTGCATATTTCCATGGCAGCTACACTGAAGATTAATGGACTTAAGTGTTTCATCTATCCATTATTCATTTTCTTGACTGACCACACTGATTCATATCCAGAATCAATTAACAAAACACGTGACTAAGCCCTTTACTTTGTCCTAACTTTCAAAGAATCCATGTTGGAGGATATTTATAGTATTTTTTTTTTTTTCCTGAAGAGCTGGGACACATGTTTTCTGAGATAAGTGTCTTTCATTCTCCTAAGGAAATGAGTTAGGAGAAAAATAAGCCAGACTGAGGGACACTGGGTACACGAGGGCTTACATTACAACTCAGCAACACCGATGCACAATAGGATGCTTGAATGTTGAGAGTGGAGTATTTCTTCAATAGACTGTGCTCATGTGCCGTGTGAAATGGAATGAATTTGTGCTAAATGAACCCAACTGTTTGCACTAATGCATACTGTGAAAAGCGTTGGGTTTTTTTTGTATTTTTTTCTTCTTTCAAATATCGCAATTTTAATGCATAAGGTGTCGGTGACCCACATTGCCTGAAAACTGCTGTTATCTCATGACTGTACGACCTTGTAACTGAGCACATGACACACAGCAGCATGAGAGAGCCTCATGTACCTCAACATTAATTTTACTCGCAGTAAATGTATTGTTTACATTTGCATTCAGTAGAAGCTTGTGAGGTAAAAATGTGGTGTTGAAAAGGGCACAGTGCTGCAAGAGTCCATGGTACTCAGTACAGCTATGAAATATGATATGATGATATAAACAGATTTATTGATTAATATTCTGTTATTCTGTATTGTAAATGACACTCTTTATGGAAAGGGTTTTCATCATCTGGGATATGTCTTGTGTTCTTTCACACAACAACAATACAGGCAATAAATCTGCATAAAAATACCAGCAGACACATTGGTGAATGAGTGTGATATAAAGAGAGAAGATAGAAAGTGACAAAATGAGCCAAAACAATAGAGTAAAGTCAATTCAAAATCTTAACTGAGCCCCTTAAATCACGCTGTTTTTTCCCCCCAGTCCATAAAAAAGTGACTGTAAATGCTGCTGTATTTAAGAGAAATTACTGTAACCAATTTGAAACCAAAATGCTATGTTTGTTTGGATTTTTAACCAGTAAGTGGTCAGGTATGTAAACTAAGAAGGTGTGGTATGTACACTGCCAGGTCTCATGTGTTTGTCCAAAATAGCCTGCAAAATAAAAACCAAAAATGACTGGATAAATTGTTGACCTCATAGGAAAATTACCTGAGTCATGTTTTTAATCATTTAACTTCACTCTCCTAACCCTAACCTGAACAGAATGACTTAAGAAATGAAGCTACCTGGTTAAAGAAATGCAGAATGCACCTCAGACTACTTTGAAGATTGATGTATTGGGAACATTTGTATACATATTTACATGTTTATTTTCTTTGCAAATATACTTACAGGGTGATTTCTATTTTGTTGTGCAAAATATGGAATCAACAATGAGAAATAACTACAAATGATGCTCTGTTATGTTTTATTCACAGGTGTAGTGTAAGGTATATAGCAGTAAAGGGAGTATAACTACTTATTTTTCAGTCGTCACTAAGAATACCCACTACTTCTAAATCCCCCTGATGCACACCATTCAGCAGTATTTGCTCAGGATGGTGAACCCACAATCCACCCTCCACAGCCTCAAATTCTTTGCTTTCCTTGATTTAATTGGTTAACTTCAGACATGAGAACTGATGAGCAAATCAGAGGCAGGGTAGGACAGGTTGTGCCCAGGAAAATAAAGCAAATTAACAGTAGACACCTTTGGAACCTGACTGGACACCTCAGGTGCCAGTGCCAACCCAGTTGATTGACAGGTCTGATTGAAAGATGCACAATTATTGGAGACCTGAACGATAAAGCCACAATAAACTTATTTTAAATGAGTGATGCACATTGGAAGAATACACTTTAATACATCATTCTAAGGTACGTTTTGAGGTAGTTTCCACATGATTCACTGTTAAACTACTGCCCATATGACTGCACATTTAGAGGAGAGATATCACCAATAGTTAAACTATGTGAGTAGGCTAATTTTATCCTTTGTTTGCCTCATGTTGAATATATTTACATTCATGCCGCTGCTTGTGTGAGACCAGTAAAACCTACAAACTGCTCCTGGTCAAGTCATGATAGTCTTATAATAGTGAGGAAATACTACTGATAGAGTACAGTAGTCTTACATGTCACTAACAGGGTGTTTTCTGGACTACTTTAAAAAGAAAGGCAAAAATGTTTTAAAGTATACCCACTTCTCTCAGGACCACTACACCAGTGGTTTTATTCATTTATTCAGTTTTGTTATGTGAGAACATAATATTTTAGGCTTTGTTCAAAGGTGTGCTTTATTAAAGTGCTTCAGCTTCTTCCCACACAAACATTTTCAGCATAACATCTGATATACAGCTTGTTTTGACAAAATAATAAAATTAAAAGCCTATATAACTGGATCATTAATCTGTCGTAGGTGAGTATAATACATTATATTAATTAGCCAAACTATCTAGTTTTAATTGTATGTTTTACATATAAATACTTGATATTTTGTTACACATGTCATTACAATTTCAGAAAAAGGTCTACATTAATCTGAACAATACATTTCATTTACTTGCTGACTTGCACTACTTATGAGTAATAACCTCTGCATATATATATATATATATTCATGAAACTTGCACAAGTATGGCAAAGACCTAGAGTGAACCACATACATTTTGGACCAGATCTACAAAAACCAACATATGAAACACATTCCCCCACTTTGAAGTCATTGGACTGAACCCCAGGCCGGCACTGATTTTGCAAAAAACCTACTGTAATCTGTATAGCTGTTTGGATATGAAATGACCTATATTGGGATATGATTTTGGTCATATGGCTCAGGCCCAGTTCTGAGAATATCATGTGCCTGTCTCAAGGTAGATAACACGTCAGAGAAGATGCTCTCTATGTGTGTTTGTGTGTGTGTGTGTGTGTGTGTTATTGCTCAAGGACACTTCGACCAGCTGCTCAGTGACCCAGTGTTGACTCACAGTGGGACAGACCCCATATTCGGGTCCTCTGCCGCACTACACCCCGGGCTCTTCCCTTCCCCCTCCCCTTCGGTTACTAACCTGGGAGCTGACGTAGAGTTCCAAACACTCATCACACACGGCCATCCTGCAGCAGGGCAAGGGTGCGATGGTTTTCGACTCCAGGCACACCCGGCAGCTCTGTAGCGCTGTCTCTGCACCGGCCTGCTCCGTTGGCAGCCGGTTGACCAGGTCCCCAAAGGGATCCACCAGGTCGTCCAGCGTGTACGGTACCGGTTCCTGACTCGAACCGGCATCCTGTCCCGTCTCCGCCTCCATTTCCTGGCCCGTGTCATCGTGGTTATCTGTGATTTCTGCGTCTGTTCGGTTACTGTCGCCGTCGATGCAGTAAACAGTGCAATATACGTGCTCTTTGGCTTTAAAAGACTCGTCTGAACGGGTTGTATTATTGTCACTGTCACGTGAATAATGGCACTGACTTGTAACGGTTACAAATTCAACTCCTTCTACACTCGAACTCGACAACTCGCCAAGGGTTTGCTCGTTTTTAATCCCCGCCTCGCCCGTTTCCCGCGTCGACTTTTTACACTGCTCACATTCAGTTCCATGGCTGTTGGTAACACCTTGCTGACCGCCGTCTTCTTCCCCACACTGCATCCGACTGCTGGTGCTCAAACGCAGGGAAGGAGACTTAGAAACGGTCCCGAAATTCCTCCTGAGGATCTCCACGGCACTCGCCCTCCTCCTCTCTCCGCCGCTGTTGCAGTTGTTGTTGTTGTTGCCCTCCGCATCCTTCTCCTCACCGCCCCGCTCCTCCGTTTCTCCCGGCGGACCGTCAAGGGAGAGTCGCGAGCTGGACCTGGTGACACGGCGGTTCACATCCCGGAACGACCGTTCAACTTTGCTGTCGGTGAAGGAAGTTTCAGTCGACAGGTTGCGGGACAATTTGGCCCTCCCCTCCTCAAAACTGCTGATAAAACTGGGCATTTTACAGTGTTCAGCTATTGGTCCTTCATCTTCCATACCCGAGTTGGCTCTCCCCATTTAGTGAGCGCTTCTCCGCCGGCTCCCGTCCCTCTGTCTTCCCGTCTCTTCTCCCAAGTCCTACTACCAAAACAAAACAAAGCAGGTAGCTCGAGCTTCCGGGTGTTGGCGTCAGCGTGCAGGGTCGTAGCGGTGGGCCAATGGGAGACCGAGAAGCCGGGAGCAGGCCCGGTACTCCGGCAGAACCACCAGTGTACTGCCAGGGAACGTGTACCCCGTACATAATGGTTTGGCCGAGAGAACATTATTTCTTATACAAAATAAATAAATAATATTAATTTCTGGGAAAAACAACAATAAACAAACATGGTGAGCACATACTGAAGAGATAAAAAAATGTCATAATTGTGAGATAAAAAGTTAGAATTATGAGATATAAAGTCTTAATTGCGATAAAAAGTCCTACTTATGATTTAGAAAGTCATAATTATAAGATAAAAGAGAAGTAATTGAGATAAAATGCCCCAATTATGATATAGAGATTCATAATTATTAGATTAAAAAGTTATAATTGAGATAAAAATTTCCTAAGTATGATATAGGAAATCCTAATTATGAGATAAAAAGTAAAAATGATGAGATAAAGTAAAAAATTATTAGATTAAAACGTAATAATTATGAGATTAAAAATTAATAATTGATATTAAATGGTGTAATTATGATAAAGAAAATCATAATTATGAGATTAAAAAAAGTTGTAATTATGAGGTAAACAAAATCTTAAATTATGAGATAGAAAGTCAGAATTGTGAGACAAAAAGTCAAAATGATTAGATAACTAGAAAAGCACTCTGAGAGCGCAGACCTCTGCCAAGGTACCCCCACCCTCCCCAGATCACCACCAAAATCTAATCATTTCCAGATCTCTCCATTATCAACCTACCCTGAAAATGTCATCAAAATCTATCCATACATTTTTGAGTTACTTTGTACACAAACAAACCAACCAACGTGCCGTCAAAACAAAAACAAAAAAACCCCCACCTTGGCAGGTAAAATAATTATGAGATAGAAAGTTCAAATGATGAGATAGGAAGTCTGAGTTATTAGATAAAAAAAAGTAATAATTGAGATAAAAGGTCCTAATAATGAGATAGAAAGTAAAAATAAATAGAAAAAAGTCATAAAATAAAACAGTCTTAATTATGAGATAAACACTTCTAATTATAAGATAGAAAATCATGATTATGAGATAAAGATACAATTGAGATTGAAAAAAAGTGTAATTAGATAAAATAAACTATAATTAAAATGTAAAACAAATGAGATAAAAAGTCCTAATTATGAGAGAAAAATTATAATTATTTTTTGTTGGCGTTGGTTTCTTTATTTGACCCCCCCCCCCCCCCAACAAAAACAGATCAAGATTCTAAATTATACTTTAGTAGTAATACTTACCTTGGCAACTGCAGGGAAGAGCAGAGTAAATTTTAAGTGATATAATGAGAGCTGTTGAAATTTAGTCATGTCATTTTTATTATTTGTTATTCAGTCAGTGTCATGACAACCACATTCAGAATTAACTTGAGAAAACTATTTGATTTCACCATTTAATCTCCAAAATGTTTCCTTCGCTATTTTGGTTGTCACATAAAAAAATAAATCCAGATTAGTTTTACAGCATAAATGTAACATTTATTGTGGTTTTTTATCAGTGAGAAGTTCAGATAAGATTGTTTTGTTCAAGTTTTATTCCACCAGCTGTGTAAAATATTTATATTTCCTATTGTTTTCATTTTGGATTTGTAAAACTAGTTAGTACAAATGAGTTCATTCATAAAGATGATTTATTTTCTAAGTTTCCCACCTTCCCCACTCACCTGTTTGATGCAGACCTCCTCCTGGACTTGAAGACGGGTACCTGATGGATGATGGTAAACAAAAGCAAAGCTGATATTTGCATTTTTCCTCTAAATAGTGAAGATTATCAGTTTCATGTATAACCTGGGAACAATTGACTCTTTTTTGGGGGCAAAAAATCAACTCATGTGACATTTGGATATTTTGCTTCTTATTACATACATTGTCAGATACATTTCTAAGAAATTATACTTAACAAAACAGCATTTTTCCTTGACCCATAAAGACTTAGTGCTGCCTTTAATGCAGTTCTCAAATTCATTTTTCTCTGTATTTAACATTTTGTAGTGAAGATAAAGCTGGTTCAGGAGATGAATCAATTAATGAAGTGATTTATTACTATTTATTATAATATTACAATGTATCCTATTAATATATTTAGCTTTTTTTTTGGTGAAAATCTGGTACTTTTCTATATTTAATTGACTGATCATGTAGGTGTTCATAAAAGCTAAGGTTAAAGTTGAGGGAAACTGAAACTGAGAAAACTGAAGAAAAAAATGACTTTTTTTTGGCAAAGAATCAACAACGGAAGATAATAAAAACAAGTGTCCTCATCCACTGGCATTTATATTTTTTCCCACTTAAAAACGCAGACATTTTTGGCGTTGACATTATTTTAGATGTTTACTGGTGCTGCCCATTTTATACCATATTAGGCTGAATGTGGCCCCTGAACTAAAATGAGTTTGACACCCATGCCCTAGTGGCTCCTTTTAAGAATAGTCTCACAGCAGTAGAAGTGTAAGGACAGTAAACACCTATTAGACTTTATTTGGTATATCTTCTAGGATGTGTTTAGAATGTGGCTGAAACACATTCTAAACTACATCAGTTACAGTGAACTGTAACATTAACCTTATTCCTAACCTTAACTTTACTTCATGCCTCCTGTGGTTAAAAACTGAAAATTACAAAATTAAACATAATCATCATAAACAAATGCATGTTTTAATTGGTTTAATCTGTCTTATGTGTTATAATTGCAAAAGAAAATTTTTGTGACCTTTGACCTACATTCACCAAAATTTAATGGGAACTATTCTGGAATACCTTGAACATTTCCTGAACATTTCATGGGAAATTGGTCCAGTAATTTCCTGACAATTGAACAAAGAGATAAACAAAAAAAACCCCAATACCCTTGCCTCAACTTTAATGTAATGAAAAGACAGTAGATAATAAAAATGTAGATGTTTGAGTACGTTGAAAAGCACTATAGAATCCAATCATCTTCTTTTTGAAACATGGTACAAATCTTGTCTGTCTGCCAAAAAAAGTACATTTCATCAGATTGCTCTAAGCTTTTTTTCCAGAACCCATCTGCTGTTACAGAGAAAAACTTGAATTTTGGCATTATGTCTAGGTTATTATGCTATTATTTTAATGTTTTGGCCAACTTGAGATCAAATTAGACTGAATGTGACCCCTGGACTGAAATGACTTCGCCATCCCTGGGTTAAGAAATGAGATACAACAACTGCATTAGTTAAAGTTTAAGCTGAGATACATTAACTACTACAGTGTCAATGGAAGGATTTGACTATTGTGGGATAAAAGTGGGGTACAGGAGGTACTTTCATTTAATTAATTCAGTTAAAAAAATACAATAAATAAGTTTTATTGTCAATTGTCTTGTTTAAACTTTGGTACAATTTTACAAACATTTCTATTTTATATTATTACTCCCCCCATTAAATTTGCTTTCACATACACAAAACGATTGTGTTTGTATGACATAACTAGAGAAGTGACTTTTGGTCCAAAACACTATTCGAAATTTGCTGTAAACTATAAGAATATTATTCGAAAATCAAACGTGTTTCCACGATCCATAACTTCCACAGTCAAGTGCCTAGATTTGATTTTGAAAAATATATTATTTTGTTTATTTTGTTTTAACTTTTATAAAAACAATATATTTGAGTCTCAATTTATAGAGGAAGACGTTCATTAAGAAGTTCATTAAAAGTTAACGATTACAGAGTTACAAAATCAATGTGTAACTCAGTTAAATAAAAGTCTGTTGTCCATTCATATAATTTGTAATTTAGTTTTTTTTTAAAAAAATCTCGTCTCGCCTTGGATCTTGTGAGCCGAGTGTCTCATCACACACCTTAAAAAACAAAACAAACAAACAAAAACTGTTAATATTTGTTAATATAAGTTTTAAAAATGTAACACCATTTTCAATCAAAAATGCTGGTATTTGTCTAAAAAATATTCCATAGGGAGTACTCCACTGTAAACATTTTGATAACTATTGTAATCCAATCTATCTATCTATCTATCTATCTATCTATCTATCTATCTATCTATCTATCTATCTATCTATCTATCTATCTATCTATCTATCTATCTATCTATCTATCTATCTATCTATCTATCTATCTATCTATCTATCTATCTATCTATCTATCTATCTATCTATCTATCTATCTATCTATCTATCTATCTATCTATCTGTAATCTATGTTATTTGGCTGTGAAGTGTTTAACCTCAGCAACCCTTTACAAATTGTAAATTTTTTACCATTCTGCCATCGTCCACAGCTCATCCGTTGGACGACGACGTGTTCATGTTACAGGTTACTGTTACAAATCAGTCATGTTTTTCATTCAGTATTCTCATGCTAAAACATGCCCTTAACCAGAACTAATTTAATTTAATTTGATTTGAAACAGCATGAGTGACACTTGAACACCCGAAGGATCCAAATTAAATTGGACGGACACATTTTGTTCAGCTCTGTTGGAACCTTTCAAATAAACCTAACTGGGATGTCTGTAAAATGGGTTGTTAGCTCTGTTACAAGTCCTCATTAATGCTGCTATAGGCTGCGAGGCTGATGGTAATTAGTTTGCTTGTCCTGGCTGTGGCCAATTGGTTTTGAGCAAAGAATGGCACCCGCATTAAAAGCTTCTACAAGAGCATGTCTGGGCTTAAAATGCCCCTGATGTTTGGACACATAATGGGTCAAAGAGGGGAGCAAATCAATATTTCTACTCCTACTTCTGAGGATTTACTGCATCCGAAACGTCACTTAATGGGTCTCTATAAAAACAGCTTTTATACTTCACTCAAGAGGGTCTCAATGTTAATTGTTGAATGTTTATTGTTGTTTTTTTTTATTATTATACACAAAGATTTATTGCGTTTACCTTTAAGCAAGAGATGGGGATGTAAGAAACTATACTTCTACTGAAAAGTGAATGATAGATGCAGGTGAAACCAGTCTAAGTTTGACTATTTTTGGTCATATCTGACAGTCCTGCCCAGCATAAATTATATTTTTTCAAACCAGACCAAAGGCTTTTACATATGTGAGCCTAATATCTGACGTTTTATAATGTGATTTCAGTCTGCACGGTCATGTTGCATTTCATCCCTTTTTTTTTTTTTTTTTTTTTTTTTTTTTTTTTTTACATCACTGAAATGCATCCAAAATCCATATTGACTATGTATGCAGGTCACTTCAAGGCTCATTTTACTCATTTTAGTTCAGGATCCTTGTGCAGCCTAATGTACCCTCAAAGAGACTAGATCATAAAATAATAACATAATGAATCATATCAACTCCAAGATTTTCTTCATAATTTAGAGTGAAAAAAATGTACTCATAATGGAAAACCTTTCAAATGTCTATAAAAAAAAAATATCAATTTTGTTTCAGTTTACTTCAAACTTGGCGCATACTGTACATAGAGTCAGTTGAGTTGATAGACTGAGATCAGCACATGCACAAACATGATGACGCCAGCTGGATCCATTCCAAAATAAGCTACAATATGTGTGAGGTGTGGGGTTTGTTGTGTCTAGCACCACATGTGTATGATAGTATTTTATGGATCTGACCCACTTGAGCTTGAACTTGTCCGTGTGGAACCCGAACTAAAATAATTCCAATCCATTTTTATTTATAGAGTACAAATTGAAATAACCACAACGCATCCAAAGTGCTGTACAATAAATAGAAGAGAAGTAATTATCATTTTACAAATATTCTGCCTGTTACTAAATGTTTTGTGTATTTGTATTGTATTTAAATGTAAGTTGTTCTGCACATGTGCGAATGACAAACTGAAAACCGGCAGAAAATTGTTAAAATGACACTTGTTTTTCTGAAGACATGTGAAGTTGTTGATGTTATTTGCACTTTGAGGGAAACATTATATATCATAATTCTAATTTGACTCTTTTTTTGTTATTATTTTACTGCTCTGGGCCCTTTCACATCATACTGGGCTGAATGTGGCCCCTGAACACCCCTTTCTTAAGCTAAAAAGACAGTGAATTATTGTCCATGTCCAGTCGGGAAAGGCTTACTTAATGCACTGAGCAGAGACAATGATCAGAGTTATATATACGTTTCCATCTGCAGAACAGATTCAGCTTTAGTTTCAAGTGGATTTTTTCTTCAGGGCTGAAATATTGGACCTGCTCAGCTTCAATCCCAGAAGCAGCCAGGCTCGGATTGTGAAAACTCAGTGACGTGTGGAAGCGTTTCCTCCCCCTTCCACAGCAAGACAAAGAAACATACGGTCTGTGTCAGAGAACAGAATACCATTAGACTTCCCTTCTCCACTGTCTGCTTTTATTCCCACCTGTGGACTTTATGTACAGCCACTCACATTTGGGGCATCCATTGTGAAAAGAGAAGGAGTTAAACCAACAGCGATGGTTAGTCAGTGGTGAACGTTAACAAATCAACCCGAAGCTTCAGTGAAAATGTAATGTTTCCAGTGGATATTCCCACACTCATGCACTGACACCGTGGATATAATGTGTGTTTTTGTACATCATCTCTGCAGTGACATCATTTACTGGGAATATATTTCCTGTCTTACAGTGTTGTTCATATAACGAGGACATATTCTTTGTTTATTCTACGGCCCTCTAGCTCTCATTCACTTTGAATGGATGTTCCCAGCGTTCTGCGGGCAGATTTTTTTCGATAAACGCCTGCTGCGCTAGAAAAATAAATACTCAAGTAAAGTCCAGATACCTAAAAAAATGTACTTAAGTACAGTAAAGAAAGTACTTTTACTTAGTATCTTTCACCTCTGGTTAAAACTGAGTTAAACAAACAGAGTTATGATATCATATATCAGCCGATTCAATGCATAAACATTTTAAGTTTGTGGTTTTCACTGTCAAAGTCAGCAGCTATGAGATTTATTTAGAAGAAGACGACTCGATGCTACCATAACACAGATGTGGGTGAATACTGAGCTTTATATTTTATTCAGTGACTGTTACAGTTTGTGGATACAGTGGTTTTGATAGTGATGTGTTCTCATTCGTGTCTCTCCTCTGATGCTGAGAGTTTTGGAATATTAATACTACATTAGATTGTCTTTAATGTCGCTGCACAAACTTCCTTGGAACAGTCTTTAAGTGATCAGACCATTAGTTCGTAAACCCTCCCTGTCCTTACTGCTTAACGAACCCAAATACAACTAACTTAAGCATCGTTTGCATGTAATAATTAATACTAAAATGGATGAAGACTGTTTGTTGAAGCTGTACATGTCTTGTTTTCCAATTATGTAAAAATATTTTAATATCTTGTTTGTACATGTAAACGGCACCATCTGACTAATTGGATTTTTGTGAAACTGCACAGGCTCATAATGGAGAGAGAGATTAGGAGAGATTCTGTAATTTGGAAAAAAAAATCCTTTTTATCAACAAAATAAATAGCTTCGGCTTATCCCCTGAACACTTAACTGTATTTACAGAATTCTTACATCTAAAGAAAAGGCTTTGACTGTTGCAAAAAGTCTGAAGGGAATTAAGAAGAAAAAAAAAAAGTGGGAATTTATTCTTTCTCATCTACATTATTAGTCTAGTTATTCCTCACACTCGTACTCGTCGTCTTCCGCTTCATCCTGGTCCGGCTCACGGGGGCAGCAGCCTCAGCAGAGTAGCCCAGACTTCCCTCATCCCAGCTACCTCAGCCAGCTCCTCCAGGGGAATCCCGAGGCATTCCCAGGCCAGCTGAAAGATATAATCCCTCCAGTGTGACCTGGGTCGACCCCGAGGTCTCCTCCCAGAAGGGCATGCCTGGAACACCTCCCCAGGGAGGCGTCCAGGAGGCATCCTCACGAGGTGCCCGAGCCACCTCAACTGGCTCCTCTGGACATGGAGGAGCAGCGGCTCTACTCCGAGTCCCTCCCGGATCTCCGAGCTTCTCACCCCATCTCTAAGGCTGAGCCCGGCCACCCTGCGAAGGAAACTCATTTCGGCCGCTTGTACCCGTGATCTCATTCTTTCGGTCATGACCCAAAGCTCATGACCATAGGTGAGGGTCGGAACGTAGATCGACCGGTAAATTGAGAGCTTCACCTTCTGGCTTAGCTCCTTCTTCACCACGATGGACCGATTTAACACCCGCATTACTGTGGATGCTGCACCAATCCGCCTGTCGACCTCCCGCTCCATCCTTCCGTCACTCGTGAATAAGATCCCAAGGTACGTGAACTCCTCCACCTGAGGTAGGACCTTACCCCCCGACCCGGAGAGGGCGCTCTACCCTTTTATTATTCCTGTTATTCCTGTTCATTAAAAATCTTTGATGTTCTGGCTTTGTAGGTTCTGGGTTAAGTATTGTTCAGGTCACCATGACAACATAATGTGCTACTATACAATGACAATGTACACACACACACACACACACGAGTTTGAATAACAGCTCATTAAACACATCAGACTGGCAGATGTTATACTGTTTATGTTATTCATATGTTTCCACAGTGCCTGACATTTTCATTTAATCCAGTTTAGATAAATGGTTGTGAATGAATTCACTTTCATTTCAAATTAAACTCTTAATTCTTCTACTAATGGCACGACTATTTCTTTCAATGAAGCCTATTAATAATGGATGCTGTATATGACCCGTTTCACAGCGATTTAGTGAAAAGACACTTCACCTTAAGTCATTTTGTTTATTAAAAAGCAATGTGCAGTCTTTGTTGACAGTTTAAATATAAATTAATAATGTTAAATTAACCACCGGCTGAAGTGAAAGTGAATTTCCAGCCCTGACAGAACGTTTACTGAAAGAATTACAGACTATAGTGCAACTAACGTCAATTCTCTCCCCCCCCTTCTCTGGCACAACTCGCACCTATCAAATACACTGTACAATTAGAAGAAATAAAACAGTAATCCCACTTGTACACAACATCATACATTATTAGTCAACTAGAAAAAACAGTAAACACGGCCACATGTGATTAAAAAACGTCTAGAAGTTCAAAGTTACATTTCAGTTTTACATTGTAGTAGCTATTTTTCCTCCTTTACTCGCCAGACATTTCAGACGGTGTTATTTATAGAAAACCACAAAGTTCACATTTAGGGGCTCTCTGAAGAAAGCCGAGGAGCATTCAACAAACCAAACAGTTCCTTTTTAAGTAGCTAGTTAGTCACACGCAGCATGAGATTAAATATGCAACAGGTTTGAAACACCTCATGCAAACACACAAATGCTGTTTCTGTCGTCCAGAGTGTCCATCAGCGGAGTTTCAGCGACTCTGATCGTAACGCACAAAGCTGTTACAAAACAAACGTCACACGAACGGGATACGCTGACCATAACTGGCACAGAGGGTGGTGGAGGGAGGAGTTTGTCAAATGGTCTGTTTGTTTAGTCCATCCTGGTGTCTGTTTTCCCCACAGAAAATGAACTTCCTTAAGTCGACTGAAAAGGCCTCAAATGTTTGGTCCAGTGATCGCAACACAAATGAAACATGTACCGTCACATTTTTTTCCCACAAGGACAAAGTGGATTTTCTTTCTTTCCCTCTGAACATAATCAAAGTGAAAACCTGCTGAGTGGCCCATCTGTCCTTTTATAACGTCTGCTTTACATGTCTGGAAAAACTGCAGAAAATGATGGCTGCTTTATCAGCCTGGAATGCAAAAATGTGAAATACTTGATTCGTAATGTCCTCCCTATTTTTTTTTTTTTTCCCCAACAAGGGAATCCAAGATAAGTAAACCTGAGACCCATTAGTTTTGGTCCCAGTCTGTGGCTTTCAGAAACTAGGCAAGAGATACCCATGTGGCGATAAAGTTGGCACTTTCAACATTAAAATTCGAGTAGTGAGGTGAAGCGGGGAGCTGCTAAGTCACTGGCATATCTCTGGTATAATTTTTGTCCTTGTTACTCTGCAGGCGAGGCATACAGTGTCAAAGTGGGTTCAGCTTTTACCATTCCTCTTTTTTTTTTATTCAATGGCGGTTGAAAACGCATTACTATGATAGAATTAAACCAAAAAGATCAAAAAACGACACTTGGAGGCTTCTCTTTTCCAGCCATTTTTTTTTTTCCTGTGGAAGATGTGTTTGGGCCTAACTTTCTACAGTTCCCTGAAAACCTACCTTTCTGCTTATATTTATATGTGGTACAAACATGCCAATCAATCAATGACAAGATTCAGGCCACTCTGTGATTGTCATTTCTGTAAAGGGTGTTGTTCTTGTCATGTGTGATGGAAATTTTTGGTTGGTTTCATTTTTTTTGTTACTGCATTAGGAAGAACGGGATCCTGACAAGGCTGAAGTGGCACTTAATCTGACCTCCAAGTGTCGTATTTATTTATTTTTTTATATTCAGAGAAAAGTGTTTTCGTGACAATCGCTATTTGACTGGATTCTGGCGTGTGAAGTGGACACGAGAGGACGCCACGGCTTGACCTGTTGTTGGGGGAGACGAGGAGGGTTAATTTTATTCTTGACGCTCTGACTCTGTCTGTCTTGGAAGGAAGACAAAATATTTCAACAACAGCAACAACCCACATACACACATCTGGGAAAAACTGCCCTGTCAGAAAACACCCCACTGCAGCAAAAAAAAAAAAAAAAAAAAAAAAAGTCATTGTTTCGTCCCAATCTGCGTGTCTGTCTAAACTGTCTTATCCACATGTTCTTCTGTCAGTCAAGGTTTCAGTCTTTCTGTCTGGCAGACAGAATAACTACTGTAAACATTGTTTAGATTCACATTATTAGTAAAAAAACAACAAAAAAACCCCCAGTTGGATCCGTATGTAGTGTATAAATCTGTTATAAGCTGTCTATGTGTGTGTGTGTGTGTGTGTGTGTGTGTGTGTGTAAGTATGTCTATTTCGTGTACACATGCACATGTGAGATTTAACTATGTAATTACTTACCATCACACTGTTAACATTCAAATTGTTTGATGAAGCAACAAAATAAGGTTTGTCCACTTTAAGTCCAGGCAAAGACACGTGTCAATACCCATAAATTTGCTATTTTTCTCAGTATGAAATGCACCAAAATGAAACAAAAACATAGGTGACATTCCTCAATTGGTTCTGATTAGCCAATGGTTGGTCAGTTCAGTTGGAAGTGTCTTAACATGTGGGACAAAAAGAGCACAAACTTCCAGAGACAGTCAAATATATCTCTGGAATTTTTAACTCTTTGGTCGGGCTTATCTGCACTCAAGATACAGGAACACTTCAGACGCCCTCTTTGAAATATAATGACGGTAGCCGATTTCTGCAGCAGCATAAACAAACATGGCTCCGTGTGGCAACAGAAATAATCCCAGCATTGTTCTTAGAAGCTGGGAGATCTCATTGACCGGACTGTGACTCTTTGCATTCCTTTGGTTTCTTTCATAATGCAGACACCCAAAAGCATAAGAGGATGAAGTCAGTGGCTCCAGACTGGATCCTTTTACAGTAAAAAAAAAAAAATTTGAAGAGGCAGTTGAGACCAGAGATGCCTGATACTAATGGGGCTCATATCCTGCAATTGCCTTGTTCAACCACAGGAGGCTAGTGTTTTATCAGGAATAGACCAGACTCCATTAAATACAGCAGACAGGCAGAGGAGGGGGGCCAGCACTGTGGGGATTTGTACAACGAATCGCAGAATGTCTCCTCAATCCTGTATCCATGTCTGTGTCTTGGGTGTTGTTTGTTAGAAAACATACGGAGTAGTAAAAGCAGGATGTTAAATAGTGGTGACTGGTAAGGCAGGGAGTCGACAGCAGCTCCTGGGTTTACTTCGACCTGGAGGAGAGGAGAGAGGAGGAAGAAAATGAGAGGAGAGGAGAGAGGAGAGGAGAGGAGAGGAGAGGAGAGGAGAGGAGAGGGGAAGAGCAGGTTCAAGGAGATGAGAGGAGGAGAAATGTGAGGAAAGAAGAGACAAAAGGAGAGAAGGGAGAGGAGAAGATGAGGAACATGGAGAGGAAAAAAGAGAGAAAAGGAGAAGATGAGAAGAGGAGAGGAAGAAAATGAGATGAGGAGAAGAGAGGAGAAAGGGAGAGCAGATGCAAGGAGATGAGAGGAGGAGAAATGAGAGGAAAAAAGAGGTGAGGAAAGAAGAGAAGAGACACAAGGATAAAAGGGAGAGGAGAAGATGAGAAACATGGAGAGGAAAAACATTAGAAAAGAAGAGAGAAAAGGAGGGAGAAGATAGGAGAGGAGAAACAAGAATAGTGTGTGTGTTAACACAGTGGTTGGGTGTGATTCTTTAGATAACAGATAAATGCTGCTGTTACTGATAACATCTCAACTGTCCTTGATAATGTAACTCCCTCCCCTTAAGCGCTTGTCTTTTATATTTTACAAAAGATGATGTTACTCAAAAAAGAACTTTATACTCATGGGAAATACTGGCTCCTTGATCATATCCTCTCAAAAACACCTAATGTTCTTCTACAAATGCACTCCCTGTGGATTGAAGTGGTTAAAAAAATAACCCACTGAGACTATAAATCATTTTAAAAAAAACACTAAAAATAACTAAAAATTCAGCACAAATTGAAAAAAAAAATCTTAAAATTTGTTTCCCGCTGATGAATATTTCTTTAATTTGTGATTGTTCCACCGTTCGCTCACAGTGTTCAAGAATAAAACCTCTGCAACTAAAGCTACAAATGTGTATTAAAATACCAAATTAATACCAAATAAGACGGAATCAAGATAAAAGCTGACATCTGTGTTACAATTTTACATTGACACACTACATCAGCATTACATCAGTTTCTTTGGTAGCTTGTGACAACCCCCTGAACTACAACTATTAGAAACATTTACACTTCCACTAATTAAAAGTAGTTAAGAAGAAAAAAAATTAAATACTAATTAGAACTATAGTTTTTTTTTTTGCGAGATTACTCAAGCTGCAGCGACCTTTCTTCTGAACTTTTAGCAGATACAGATTCATACATATCTCATTTTCGAATAACTATTTATACCTGCATGATGGCATAGATAGAAAACAGTGATCATGTTTAAAATAAATTAGTTTTTTTTTTTTTTTTTACATATTTAGGACGATACTGATAATGGTCAGTTGGTTTTATTCAATATGCGTTTAATACGAGTCTGTTTTAAAGTCAATACACCTCCTTTAAAAAACTTACATATGGTTGAAAGCATAAAACACAACAAGGGAAAAAAAAATCAAACATGCCGAGATAACCAATAATCGTGAACAGTTTTTTTTTTTTTTTTTTCTTACTGAAACCACAGGAAACTGCTTTTACCACACCTTTGATTGCACTGCATCGACACAGTTTTTTTCCCCCCCTACCTTGGCTTTAAATTTCCTTTTCTTTTTTAAAGAGCTACCTCACGAGGTTGTTGTAACTAAGCAGACTCAGAAAAAAGTGTTGTTGAAAAAAAACAAAAAACAAAACTATATATATATATATATATATATATATATATATATATATATATATATATATTTATCCAGGGATCTAATAAGCAAACAGAAGATTTTTTTTTCTTTCACTAAGTGTTATGATGTTTTTGGATTTAAACTAAAAATCTCATTTCTAAGTGGTAACACATGGTTTTTTAAGGTCAATATTAATTTTTTTTTCTCTTCTCAGCAAAGAAGTGCATATTTCTACAAAATCCCAGAGGCAGTAATTGTGAAGTTATTTGTGTGTGTGTGTGTGGTTAGGTGTGTGTCTGGTGTGAGAGCACAGAAAGACGGGGAGATTTCCTTTGGGATAGTGCAGCTGATGCCTTTTTATTGGTCCCTCTGGCCAGAGCCAATAAACACCAAAGTGAAGGGACAACAGCTGGGGAACAATGATAGCATATTGATGATGTTTGTGGACGTGCGTGTGCATATACATACATCCACGTCTATAGAAGCTGTCGGTCAGCAATAGTACCCTCATTTGTGTGTGTGTGTGTGTGTGTGTGTGTGTGTAGATATGTGTGTTCAGGCAGCCTTTATAGTTTGTTTGTGTTTGTGGCCATTATCTTGGGGGTCGATGATTTATGATCAGTGTTAGTGCTTCCACAGGGGGGACATATAAAACTACAGAATGGCCCTTTATTGCCTTTTCTTCTTTGTTTAGTCCTACATTTCATCCATCACTCTTGGTTTCTCTTCTTCCACTGTACATTCTGACCTCTACTTCTCTTTGTCCATCCTCTCTTCTGTCTGCAATTCACTCCAGACCCTCTTCTTTTTTTTTTTTTTTTCTAATAAAAACACTTATTGATAACCTGTCTAGAACACATCGCCGTTATTACGTCTCGTTGTCTGCTGTACTGCTCGGAGCTTTCCACAGGACAAAGTCAGACAGCCAGATTGATGCTGGGATGTCTAAGCCTGGACTCAGACTCATTTTGTGATATCCTATTGGCTAGCGGGTGTGAGAATGGCTATAGAAATCCAAGCTTTCAGTCGCAGGAAATCACTACACAAACCAGGTTGTAGCTTGTGAGATGTAAAATGAAAGGTTTGCCAAATAAAATCCATTTCATTACATGTGTAACACTAGTTTCCAGTCAGTGTGGGTAAAATAGATGCTTAACCAATGGTGGTGTCATGTAATATCCTGTTTTACATTCACTTATTTCTGCCTCAGATCTCAGTACTACTTATCCTTCTGTAACCTCCCACTCCCATCCAGGGCTTTGTTTGAACTTCTTTGAACTTTTTTTTAAATTTTGGATAATGACCCCAACCTTTGTTGCTTAACATGATACAAAAGTACAGTGGAAATGAAAATTTCAAAATATGTTTTTTGGCAGTTTGGTCTTAAATAAAACTAAAATGTGCAATAAATGACTTCATTTATTGCACATTATCCTGTCCAAAGGGAAATATTTTAGGGTTTTCTACACTTTACTAGCATCCTTTTGGATTTAATTTTTTATTTTTTTTTGCAGTTTTGGCCGTTCTTCAATTTAAGACCTGCTGTATTTCAGTAAAGACCTTGCCTTTTTTACTCTTACCTTGGAGTCTTTATTAACAGAATCATTACACATCAAGGATACAATGTTTTCTTCGCATAAATGGACTTCATTCACAACACGTGTGCAACAAAGAATGATAAAACGCTACAGAAGTTGTAACTGATGAGACCTTGGGCTGATAAATGATGAGTTACTATGGTGCTGCAGCCAGAATGGGCTCGTATTATCCACATCGCACAACTGGTGATATCAGAAATGGATGCAAAACTGTTTTTGGGGGGAGAATATGAAGAGCATGTCGTTGTTGTATTTTTATTATTCGGTCAAAACTCAATAAACACTACTTCACCATGAACGTATAGATGTTACTTAGTCCTGTTAGGATTATTACATAATTATCATGATGTGATTATTGATTATTGTGATTACTTGAGTAAACCACATTTATTCTGCATAATGTTAACTACTCTTTTCATTCTCTTGTATAAGAAACCATTTGGACCTCTGTCCTCTGTTACTCTAATTTGATGTTGAACAGTTTGTTCAGTATTTCATTTTCAATCCATTTAACCTTTAATATTTAAAGGTTAAATGATTTAACCTATTAATATCAACTCTATCATTGGTTTAGTAAAAAGAGTACTGAGTGAAATAATAGAAAGCTGTTGTGCCTATGTATAAGACTATACAAAAGTCTTAAGACCACATTAGTTTGGTTGGTTTATTAAAGCTATAAAGATCACATGTGCATTTCTCTGTATTATGATCCAGTCTGGATATATGTCAAGTATGTACAACAACTCGTTTGTTCAAACAATATGAGATTCATTTCCTGGTGTTTTATATCAGGTTTGATTTGACACGTTTTTAACTCTGATGCCTCTTATTATAAGGTCAGAGGTCACACTAAAGAGTGACTGTATCCTCCAGAGCCATGTAGTTCAGTTTTTTGTGTGCCTTTTAATGCTAAGAATGTTCTTGTCATATCTGAAGCAAAGAGAATAAGAAATAAATAAATACGTACGCTCATTTCAAACCTGCAAAACAATAAACCTACAGGCGACTTAAGACTTTTGCACAGTACTATATATATATATATATATTTAATGTAGCTGGAATGAAATGTTTGTCATAATCATTTCACAAGAAGATGTACAATGTAATTTATTTTTCATATATATAAAATATAACTAGGACTCACCTGGTAAAAGGTAATTACTGATGTATACAGTTTGTGTGTGTGTGTGTGTGTGTGTGTGTGTGTGTATATACAGATATAAAAGACAAATGGGTTTAAAACATAATTATTCCTCACAATTTAATGGTTACTTCTTGCACCCCTGATCATACAGGAGCAGAGATATACTAGCGAACAACATTTATTTGATGGAAATAATTACTTTTTCTCTTTGTCTTAAGAAAACCATTTCTTATTTGACTCTTGACCAAATGGGTCGAGTATATTCAGGCTTTAAAACCAGATTTTGTGGAAGCCAGAACTGTAACTTTGACCTTATTCTAATTGGTTTTGCATGTATTATAGTTTTTAACCTTATCTAATCCCTTCTCACTGATTTTCTTTAGTTTGTCAATTTGTACACGTTTTCTCTTTCAAAATGTGTGTGTGTATATATATATATATATATATATATATATTATATATATATATATATATATATAATTACAAAAATGTCTAAAATATGTGGATGGCAGTGGGCCAAGAACTGCTCTTGATATTATACATCTTATGTTCTGTGATACAAACTGCCGTTCCAAAAATCAAAAACCACCCCCCCTCAAAAAAACCCAAACACAATTATACCAACTTCATGGGGAACAGTGTATTTGTTTTGTTGAATTGTCTCCTTTAATCAAATCAAAGTTTAAAATCACACATTTAGTCATTTCATTCATTCGAGTCTGTTTAACTTGTACCTCTCCTTCATATCTAATTAGACCAAAACATGAATAACAGTGGGATTTTGCTGTATACTTACATGTACATGGGCTGTAGCTGAAGATGGGAGGTCTTCTGAGGCCCCTGGTAACCGTACGAGTCAAACCCTCCTATAAAATCAACTGCACACACACACATACACACAAAAACATCAATTAGAGAAAGTGCATGCTTGGGAACCTCCCACAGCTGATGACTCATTATAATATGCTCCCGACACCTACAGAGGTCTCGTCTGCACACTTTGCTCGACATCCACCACCTTTATCACTGCTCTAATCAGGTTTCAACCACAAAACTGTTCCAAATGGAAATTTCATCTCGGCTGTATAGAACCTCTCTGATGCAAATCTAATTCTATTTTTAGGCGCAAGACTAAGACTTGTGCACTGATATATATTTATGCCCTGAGAATACTCTTAACTCCTAAATAATCTAGGAGGCGTCCACGGCTTGCGGAGCTGTGGAACTGCCAGCAGGTGGTTGCTTCCCCCAGACTGAGGCAGGCAGCCTGGACTTTTGAAGCGAGCAAGTCGTGATATATATATATATTTTTTTTTTACTTTGATGTGGTAGAGCTCATAAAAGGGTACTTCCTCGCCTTGATCAGCAGCATACTTTCTTATTTATTCAATGAGATTTCGCAACATCAAGTACAATATGGAATTTAGCTGTCACCGCTGGGATGAAAGTGGTTATACGTCGTATATCTGCAATAAGCCAAAACACGAGCGTTAATAATGAGGGGAAGCCGACATCAAACTGCAGGTGATTCAATTTCCAGAAATGCCATTTGTTTATTAATAACATCAGACTAAACAAATAAAGCAGTTATTGATTGATATTTTTACAACGTATGCTTTACATACAGTTGTTATTCATGTTATAATAAAATCAGTTCATTTCATTCTTGTTTCACTGGAGCCTTGGGAGTTTCTGAAGGCGAAGAAAATGATTTGTGAGAACGATTTGTATTGATACGTGAACCTAAACAAACACATCCTACCTTTCGACAGACTTGATCATGACTGTGAAATTACAAGTCCCACCAGTAGTGGGCTGGATGAATGGCCTGGGAGGGTTTATGCATGAGATTAAAATGATTATGTGGAGGCAGACATGGGCCTTTTACACCAACTTAGTTCTGGGTCTTGAATCAGTTCTGTTCAGGATCCTTTGAGCCTCGCTGTGTTTAGTGAACCATCCTACGTCTCCACGGGTTTAGAAGAGAACCGTGGTAATCGAGGAATGCGTCATTAACGGAGGGCGATTGTCAACGGTTGTACAATATTAGCCTGTCCACCAACATCCTTTCACAGGTTATTTAAAGGTCTCTGTCGTGTTGCAATTGTCAGTTTGTGTCTTACACATTCTCACATTCAAGTAAAACCAGTGCACAACATTCTACCTTTTCCTCAGTCGATACTACATCCACTACCTGCACATTTTCTCCACTGGTTTCTTAGATTTCGGTAGTGTTGTTTTTTTTCATCCTCTTTTTCCTTGTAGAGAATGACATACCCACAATTCTTTGTACATCAGGTGAAGAGAAAACTTCTTTTTTTTTTTGTTATTATTGAAAGCCAACATTCAGAGTTCAGAACCAATTTATTTTTGGTTGAAATGCTAAGAATGGTTCAATATTAGGTTCACACACTCCAATAACACTAGTTGTATGTTGGTGGAAAATTCTGGGAATGTTTAAATAAACAAAAATAACACTTGATAAAACAAAAACAAAACTGTTGATTTTGACTTGGAAATTTTCCTTTTTATTTATTTATTTATTTATTTTTACCTTACTGAGAATGCCAAGGTCATGTCTCCAGTTTGTGGGGTTGCAATTTAGTGTTTTTTTTTTTTCCCATAAAAGTTTTTTTTTTTTTTCAATAATTAGACATAGATGGCATTAACTTTCTTTTTAAGAGGTTCAGCATCTTTAGAGGACAATTTTCAAGTAGATTTTAGTTACTTTTACCTTGAAACTTAAGCACAGACTTCAGGTTTTAACAACTACAGCATATTTGAAAAAATCTTCAAACGAGGTTGAAACCTATCAAATTAAAACTTCCATCCTTTTAACAAGCAGAAAGCTTGAGTAGACCCTGACTCTGGAGGATGGTCATCTGCTTTGACCAAATGGGGAAGAGGGAAGATTAAAAGAAGAGAAAGCATGAGAGTATAACTACTACCCAGCCAGCATGTCTATGTGGGCCCCAGAAGGGTGATAGTTAGGCTCCATATATGGGACCCATGTGGGTTTGTCTGCAGTTTACATGGTGACCACACTTGTTTGCCCATATCAGAATCACAGATCTGAATATCTCACATTATTTTTCACACAATTTATCCCACAATTAAAAAAAATCTTTTGTCATTAGCACTATTTCTCACGTTATTTGCACAACTTAAATTCTACATTTTACAAATATCTTAATTTACAATATTTTTACATTTTCTTTTATTGTACATAACTGTGTCTTTTACTGATATTTGTTGTTGTTCTACTGATATTTGTTACCTGTCTTTAAATTCTTGCACTGAGCCTGATGGCTCTACCTCAATTTTGTTGTACTTGGTACAATGACAATAGGCGCTTTCCCGAAGAGTACTTCTAAGAACTATAACATTTCCTAGGGAAACTTCGGGTTTGTATTCCAACAGGGCAGTAGGAACCATGGGAGGGGCAAATGTAACGCTAAAGTCCACCACAGTGATGTATTCTTTAAGCACTAAATTCAACAATTACACAAGGAAGTAGAAGACAGCACTACTATAACCTAGAACAGATAATGAGGAGGCCACATCGTTTATGTTCTGTATCATGGGAATGTTAATTATGGTTAAATACAGCCTCTAATGTCAAGAATGGAAGAGTTTAAACAGAGAGTTATGAGACGAAGAATCCAGCAGCAGGTGATACTATGACGTATGTTAATGTCATAGCACTAACCCAAAAACAAAACCGCGTGGTCTGTCCATTAATGTCATAGCATTAACCAACATCCTTATTAACCCAAAAATGAAACCGCATCATCGGTCCGTTTATTTATTAGTTTCTTAGTTGTTTTTTTCCCCCAACAAACAGCGGTTGCTACACAGACTGTTCTAAAGATAGCTCCTGGAGCACCAAAAAAGACCCTGCCTGCCAGGAGGAACTAAAAAGGTTCTAGGAACTACGTACTTCCAATGCTGTGGGAAAGGGTGAAAATAGGTTCTAGCAACTAAAAAGGTTCTAGGAACTACAGAAGGTTCCTACAGTGGGAAAGCGCCTATAAAAGAGATTCCGATTTTGCTTTTGATATGGACAAACATGTGGGGTCACCATGGAAACTACAGACAAACCCACATGGTACCCTTATATGCAGTCCAAATATAACCCTTCTGGGGCCCACATGGGCATGTTTGCTGGGCAGTTACTCGCACAAATACCCATAACCATCATCACTACTACAACATATGTAAGCACTAACAGTGGACATATGACTACTGCAGCTGAAACTTCTACCATCTATGTAACTATATGATAATTACTGTTACAACTATGTGGAAAAATGAGTGATGATGATGATAGAAACTCTATGAGCTAACAACAGAAGTGTTTGAACATGATAACAAATAACTTAGGCAGCTTCATAACAACAGATAACATGTTTCTTTTTAACATTTTCATTAAACTATAGAGGTTTATTAGCTATCTTATTCTTATGACACTAGTACCAGCTAATGTGTTGATGGAAAAAATATCCATCGTGTATGTATCTTTATCTAAATGTAGAGATATGTGGACAGTGTGGATAATTCCTTATCATGATGTTCACAGATAGCCACTGCTTTGGACAAACACGTAGCTTTTTTTTTTTTTCTTACACCAGAATTCTGTCACATTTTGGGGGAATGATAAAACTTGAGGATTTGATGTGTGCAGATATTAACTGCCACTGGCACAGTATGACTCCTCACACACAAATTCACAGGGCTTGTCACAAGTATTTCGCAGCTTATCACTGTGAAAAGTCAGATAGGTGTATGTGAGCAGGTTTTAACTGCTTGGGGCATGTGCAGTTGATTCCTACAGGTATCATTCTTTGCTCCTTCTCTTCACAATTTGTTTGCAGCTCATAGCATTATATTCTGTGTTGGATTTGTATGTTTTTGTTTTTTTTTTATCACTGTGTATATGATGAAAACAATGCTGTATTTATTTCACACCCACAGTAGAGAGAGGCCAAACCATGAGGTGACATTAAGCGAATCTGACAAAAAGTATATTGGATTAGAATTGCTTACTCCACCTTTAAGTGGTGTCATCTGACTTGGCAGACAACTTCACCTTTCACACACCTCCCACCATCGACTTAATGCATGTGAAAGTTTGATTATAGCACCCGCCGGGCCAACACATCCTCTCCACTCTCTCTTCCTGGGCTGCTTAAATGCAGTGCCATTGTATGATCGTTCGACTCATTACTGTTTTTCACCCAGACAATACAGAGCCATCGCCAGTGCTTGATGTATTCCTTCTTTGTGTGGATTCTTTTGTGGGAGTCTGGCCTGGTGTGAACGGTAAGAGTTTCCTGCTGATTCATGCTGCAGTCAAATAGCCTCGGCAGAGTTTTTTTTTTTTGCCGCTCTCGACCCTTTGAACACAAGAGGCAAACGGAGCCCCTAACGTTGTCAGAGCTGCCTATCGAGCTACAATGGCCCAATTTAATGGCTCAAATGTTATTCACAAATGAATGTACGAGAACAGGAGTATTTCTTCAGCAGCTTGAAGCTGCAGAGTGCAATTTGTAAGAAAAATAAGAACCAACGGCGAACGATGAAACATTGAACAGACAAATACTTTCACACTGTTGTGGCATTCTGTCATTTTTCTGTATGTTTATTATTAACTCAAATACTTTACAGTCATAGAAATTTATTCAAGACTGATTCTACTGAGATTATGGTTCTCTAGGTAGGTGTATGTGTTTGCGTCATGCTATTTTTCAAATGTGTCCCTGTACGTTTGATAGGAATCTGACACATCTGAGGCTTTTTGACAGATAAGACTGGATATGATGATTAATCTCCCACACACAGACAGACAGACAGACACAACTAGACACACAAAACACCTTCACATTCATCTGCACAAACTTGCACATGCACAGAATAATTATCAGAGTAATTAGCTTTCTCAGCAGCTCAAAATCTTCATTGGTCCTTAGTGAGTATTAGCTTCTTCACCCAAGGCGCATTTCCCTACAAAGCTCCCTGATTATTGTTTAGTCTTCGGGACTGCATTAGTGCACAACGTTTTCTGCAGTCACATTCAAGAATTAAGTCCTGGCAACATGAAGATTACAGCAGAGAAAGGAGAAAATTGTGTTTTTGCCACATGAAGATGATGAATGAGACATGATGCTGGCATAAAAACGCTGATTTTTCAGCTTTTGATACTAACTTAAGACGTGCATCTTCCTCCAGATTCCTTCTAATAGCATTGAAAAGTGCATAATTACAAATACAGTCTTCTGATATGTACATGTGTGCACTCATGAATTTGTATGGAAAACGGTCACATTGTCTGAATTTATTAAAGCAGTATTATTTGTAGGCGCCTTTATAAGAAAATTGTAAAGGTTATAGGATGCTTGTCCTGTGTTTCGTCGTGCAGACACTCATAGAGTTTATAGCTGTGTTTCATCTGTTGTTTAGTTTCATCAAATTCTCTCTTAGGGTAAAAAAAAAGAAAAAAAAAGCTACAAGCTGAGGTCGAGAGCCGAAGGCCAGCATAACACTTAAGCAAAGGCCAAAAAATAACTGTTAGACATTAATTATTTAGACACGGAACAAGTGGCATTTCAGATTTCCTATTATCACAGAGTATTAAAATGCAGTGTTGGAGACTCTCATCTCCAAATAACCCCTAAAACTCAATTATTCTGTATAAAATGGAATAAATAAAGGCAAACATTGCTCTGAAATCTTCTTTAACAATTATATGATTTCAAAATTTACCATGACCTCATCGACTGCAGAGATTATGGTGCATGAAATGGCACTAAAAACAATAGTAGTTACAGCAAGGTCATTTTTAATTTTTTTTTTCAACCCATCTCAGGAAAGCAGGGGAACTTGTCCTCTCTCACCAACTATTTCTACTGATCCGGGCTGCATTTATTACTTATCAATATTTATGTGTTAGCAAACGGCATCCTCAGTCCAGTGTTGAATAAGACATGCATGGTTATTGATCCTCAGGACACATCAGCTGCATCAACTCTAATGGAATAACTAAAATGATGGCCCCAGGTAAGAGGGCTCAGTGAGGTTAATGCACACAGACAGGTGCTGCATCTGAAAACGAACAATCACAGAATTGACATTGATTCGACTCATTTTGCCTCTGGTATTAAAATTAAGCGAAGATGCTAAAACGTCCTTCCATAGTTTCATACGGTCGGTCTTGAACATCTTGCTGATGGCAGTAAAATAACAGTGAACATACTGTATCTTTGATCAGGTGTGAATCTCCACCACATGCTCCCACCTCTGTCTCCCTTTGATAATGGAAATGAATGAGAATAGCTGCAGAAGCTGGGGGGGGGGGGGCAGAAGACCGACTGTAAATCCTGAGTCAGTCAAGGTTTTTTACTCCAAACATGGCTTGGTTTAACCCTTCAGTCCAGAGAGAATGAACTATGAGGACAAGCTGCGATGGACGAACAGAAACAGATTGGATTTATTTCACGCGTCTCACTTCACACTTCCATCTCAGAAGTAACAGCTACCCAAGCATTAACCACCCACACCGACTTCACAAAATATTTTCCACGCTGACTGTGAGGATAACCTGTTCCTAAACAACCTTTGTCCAGTCAGAACTTGGCAACCATATCGAAACAGAGCATGGTTAGAAACATTGGATCTACATGGTCGGGTAGGTAGTGCAATATACGTGTTCATTTTAAGAGCCTTTTCGACACTCTGAGCAATGCTTCGAACACTGTGGGTGCATCTGAAAGTCCCTTTTCTAACTGAAATGACCCAGATGTATCTGAGTGTCAGCCATGATAAAAGCTGTCTGAATTCTCTAAATACAAAAAAAGTGCTTCCTTTCTATAACCTCCTTTAACATAAGGAATATTAGACTATACTTTATAGAAGGAAAGGAGAGAATACCATCCAACAATTCTGACCTTAATGTGACAGGATGCATATTTCATCTTATGCAACTGTTTGATATGATAATATGTTTTGCACATCAGATATTTGTTTTATTGCAACAGAACCTTTGCTTGGTTTGCACTAGTTATATTTTCAATTTCAGTGTTATTTTTATTGTAGCCGGTAGGAATATCATTCATTAATTTTTGCTTCCTTCAGGGACCGATGCCTGAATAAAACTAAACTGGAAACGGTGAACTGGAAATGTGTTTTTCACAAAAAGAACTACAGATGATTTAGGATGGAAGAAGTGTATTAGAGGCTATTATTAATGTAGGCGTATGATGTTTAATTCAACAAGTAAACTTAAGGATGATCACACGTAGGTAGTAGATTTATAGATACCATTTACAGCTTCATGTTTATCTTACATAGATTTACTATTTTTATATAATTGCTCTAATTCGGGATTCATATTGACAGTGTGATTGGGAAAAGAGGATGAGTATGAATATTGGTACAGATTTAGACTTTATTTAGCCCTATTTCAGTTCCATCCGAGATAATGAACTTAAGTTTTTAGCACACTGTCAACATTTTCATTAAAACTAACTCTATAAACCCTAATGTATCTATGGTGCTCATTCTATATGTATGATTTCTTTTAAATATTGCTAAAAGTTCAACTGTTTACTCAATTAAAACAATATGCTTACATTTTCCATCTGAGCATGCTCAGTAGTACACTGCCTGCTACCTGTGTAAACACAGAGCAGTGACTGAGATGAGTCACTATAAAAAAAGATTTTTTTAAAGACTGTCAGCCTTTTTTGTTTTTAATGTTGTTTGCAGTATTGGGTTTTTCCACTATCATTAATTATAATTTTTTTTTTACTAAGTTTTGCTTGCTGGGAAATTGTTCAGCCAGGTGCCAAAAAGAAGTCAGATTGATTGAAAAAAAAAAGAGCCCCAACTTAAAATTTGGACAAAATTTGAATACTTGTTTTACATTATGTTCCAATTTACACTGTAGATTTTGCAGTGTTAATTTGGAGACAATGGGACCAAATACACTCTAGAAGAAGTTAAATAAACTCTGTAAGTGTTGATTTAACACTGCAAAATTTACTGTGTACAGTTCAAGTCCTGACTCTCTTAATGATGTACTTAATGGGTTCATTATTTAGTGAAATCCTGTAAAAGTTCATTTCCACCCTTTGTGTTAGTGTTGGCTTTTATGTCACTTCTACTTCCACTTCAACTGTTTAATTGAAACAAAGTCTCAGGGGTTAAAGGGGAAAAACATGGTAAGAACGCACCACAGGAAGTACGTTCACCACAGTTCACATAACATCCATCTGGTGTAAGTGTAGCCAAATTGAGTGTCGTTTCTTAAGTCCTTATGAATTCTCCTTTCCATCTTTCTTTCCTGTCATAACATTATCCTCAGAGGTCAAGAATGAGTGGTTAGGAAAAGTAGATAGGAGGTGTTTTGGACTTTTCAGACAGTTTTACTTGCTTAACTGTCCAATTGTAGACTTCTCTGGCTTTATTAGCTTGCGCTGGGTCAAATACAAAACTACTTCAAAAGTCAAACACACAGTAAAAGTGTAGCCCGGTTCTGAAAATGCTGAAAATTGTTACCAAGTTGGAAAGCAGCCGAGATCGAGGAGATTAATAGTTGAACGTCGTGGTGTGGATGTGAGATAGGAGTAGTTCAGGGACATCAGAATGACAGACAATCACAAGACACTTATACAGAAGTATATGAGGCTCTGAAAAGAGTGAGTTTGAGTCTTCACCACCTGAGAAAAACCGTCTGAAAAATCAATATCCATTCCATTGTGCTATATTTAAAATATTCTCAACGCTTTCTTTTTTTTTTCCTCCCTTCATACAAACAGAACTAATGCTCTGAAACCTCTTCAACTTCCCAGGTTCTAGTCGACGATAAGAGCATTTCTGCAGGCTGGGTTGTGTGTTACTGTGGAATTTCGATGTGTTATTTCAGATTCAAACCAACAAGCAAATTAAGTGACTGAGGCAGTGGTGTTACAAGGCAAAACGCACTACCCTTGTCTGACTCCAGTGCTTCTAAAGAGAGGGAGAAAAAGGCTTCAGCTTGACCCACATGAAAATGAATGAGGTTTGGCGGAGGACGGAACACCCCCTGATTAGACATGGATACACTGACATTTCCTTGCAAATTTCATGATGTAGAGTCATACTTAATGTCTGACTCTTGATCATCAAGCTGGGAAAGCGCAAGAAGATTTAAAGAGACGGATCATCACTAGTAATGTGTTTCATAACAAAGTCAAGTGAAATAATTACACTGGCGGCTCAAAAAAACATGTCATTTTTAGCATCTCCTCATTAGTTTGAAGAGCTATAATACTACTATGACTACGACTACTACCACTACTACCACTACTCCTACTACTACTAATAATACGACTACTAACACTAATACTAATAATACTACTAATACTACTACTACTACTACTAATAATAATACTAATACTTATAATACTACTAATAATAATACTAATAATACTAACACTACTAATAATACTAATACTACGGAATAATGACTTTATATCAACTGCTGTCTTGATAATTAATATTCAAAATGACTTTTCAGTATCTGTTCTTTTACAATATTCTCATGTATCATAATTAAACTCCCACATAGTCAATGAAATAAAACCAGAAATGTCATCTTATGTATTCCTTCATTGTCAGTTTTGCTCAGACATGAACAATTAATCATTAGTGACAGTTTTAACCTTAGCAACAGTTTTATATGTACAATTACCAGCACTGATGCTGGAACAGTGACATCACTGAACCTTAACAAAAACAACCTTTACATTATGTCAAAGAAAAACCATTTGAAAACTGTAAAAGGCAACTTATCCATCCTTACTCCTGATTAAATGTTGCCTTTTTCTATTAAGGCTGATCTTTGAGTGACTGTAGCTTATTGTCATATTATTATAAGTGAAAAAAATGTTTAACTCACCAGTTATTCACAAAAAACTCCCCCACTGAAGTCATAACTGAATCTGTATGTCGATAAAAGAATAAACTGAGCATGTGAGCAACTACCCATTGGTGTCTTGGATGGACTCTTAACACCACCGTGACCCCCACAGGGAATAAATGGTTCAGATAAACCTATTTTTTTTTATTACTCCACCAAAAGTGTTTATGTTTTTGCCACCAATTATCTGTTTGTCAGTCTGTTTACATGTCCGTTTGTCCTTCTTTGTGCAAGATAACTGAAAATGTTACGGACGGCCTTGGCTGAAAATTTCAGGGAAGGTTGAAACTGGCACAAGGAACAAGTAATAACAGTATGATGGTGTGTGTGTGTGTGTGTGTGTGTGGGGGGGGGGGTGTTAGGGTTTTAGTTAGATCTAATCTAGGTTGGTTCTAATCTTGGACTTTGTTGGTTCTGGTTTTTACATATTTACATCCACTATTTATTAACTTATTTACAGGCCTGCATTAAATACATGTTTATTTGTATGGGCTATGAGACAAATTTATTTAATGTAATTATTGTACTTTTTTTTTTTTTTTTTACAGATTTTCCAATGCAACAGAAAGCTTGACATAAAGTAAAAATGACTAATGGGTGTTTGTTAATAATTGTCTGATAAAGAACCAGCAAGCCTAACCCACCCACATACCATAAGGTAATGTTTCCCAACCCTGGTCCTCATGTACCACTATCCTTCATGTTTTAGATGTTTCCCTCTTTGAACACACCTGACGGTCATTATCATTGATCTGCAGAGCTAGATGATAGGCTGATAATTTGAATCAGGTATGGTTGGAGAAAAAAATATCTAAAACATGCAGGACAGTGGTACTTGAGGACCAAGGTTGGGAAACACTGCCATAAGGAACTGGTTCTTAAATGAGGTAGTGGTGTGTTATTGTATACTCACAGCTGTCTTCCTCTTCTGAAATGAGCTTGACCACATAGCAGGCATAGATAAACCCCACCAACTAGAGACAGGAACAGGAAAAAGCAGAAAGACAAAGAAATAAGTCAAGATTTGATGGACAGATAGATAGACAGACAGACAGACAGAAAAGACTAAACAAAGAGTTGGAACAAGTACAGAGAACAGGTGTTGGTAAAAGTGGAGCAGCAGAGCACTCTGGTATGTTACTCCAAAGTAGAGCAGTTGAATCAATGGACATACACACACACATATATATATATATATATATATATATATATATATATATATATATATATATATATATATATATATATATATATATATATATATATATATATATATATATATATATATATAATATAAAACACACACACACACACATATGGAGTGTGTTTGGTAACCTCAATGACAACCACAAGGTTAGCTGCACATTGGTTTACCATAAAAACCTCAAACCCTAACTAAAATACACAATAACCTGTCACAACCGCCATCACTTCTCAATTATTGCACTGTGGGTAAACATAAGTGTGATACTGATCACTGAAATTGAATTTTCAGCTTCCACTATGTCTACAGTGCAATGATGTCGTAGCAGATAGTCCATATTTGTCACCATCATCAAAATGAAAACCACTCTCGGCGGGCTTTACTGTGTCTGTCTTGTAACCAAAAACACAGAGGTGCATCTCTCATTGTTCTCCCTCGTGGTCTTGCATCCGCTGACAACAATAGCGGCAGCAGACTGAACCATTAAAAAGAGCCACAGCACTGTTTGTGACCAGAGGAAGACAGAAATGAAAGTGTGTGTGTGTGTGTGTCTGTGTGTGCTTGTGCACTGTTTAGACAGTGATATAGCAGTCCACAGTAGCGGCGCACCTTTTGCTCTCTGATCCGCTCTCTCATTGGCCATCTGTTTCCAAGGCGACAGATGGGAGGCTGCTGATTGGAGGAGAGGTGCAGGAAGGTGCGGTCAACTTAAGGTCGGCATTTTAATGACCTTATTAGCCCTCGATCATAAAGGAGGAAAGCGAGATTAAAAAAGTAGATGAAGAAATGTTGGAAAGAGCGAGGAAGTTATAATCAGAGGCAGAGATATTGTACTTGTGAAGAAGGAATTATACCTGAATTAAAAGCCTTATTGCTTAAATAAGGCTTTATCTATTAGGGAAAAAAATGATATTGACCTGGTTTTCTATTGGCTATGTCGACACTTGCCAACACACACACACACACACACACAATGCACAAGCATGTAAACACAGCCAGCTGCAAATGTGAGCGACTATATTTGAAATTCAGTGTATATCTCAAGGTCTCGACCTCATTTAGTTTAAATAATGTTCAGCTCCCAAAGCTCCTCTCTCCACCCTGCTTTTCTCTCTCCTTCTCTGAGCATTTCACCCCTCAGCTTCTTCCTCCTCTTCCCTTTCCTTCCTCACCCTTGCATCCTTTCCCATATCTCTTCACTGTCTCTGACAAGTAAATCATAGTCGTAGAAATAAAGTGTGTTGGTCTGTTGGGGGATGATTTTATTTAAAGCCTAGCCAAATACTAGACATCGGTGCCAGTATCAGCAAGGGGATCAACGGCGATGAGAAAATCAATTTGGATAACACAGGGAGGCTTTATGTAGCAGAAATGTCCTGACAAATTACCACCGGTTGGAGATGTTGATAAAAGTTATTGGCTGTGAGGTCTCGGTTTAACAGGATACCTTTATTTCCAAAGATAAGGCTGACCCAAAGATGCTGACGGCCTCCGCTGTCAGCTAAAATTTCTATGCGGTATTCTTTTTCAAATACCAGTTGTAAATGTAACATGTTTGGAATGCACTGGAGATTTTCCTGTCACATGCGGTAAAAGCTTGAGTGGAGCCCCCTCTCTCGTCTGCAGGCTCATTGCCTCAGAAAATGACTCTTGGGTTCGGTTTTGTAAGTAGCACTGAACGGAGAGCAGAGAACCGTGCTGCCCTGCAATACAGAACATTTGATCAGCTGTGACAGAGTGCGTTTCTCTGCACATCAATATCCTGTTAATATTCTAGCTCCTCTAATATTCTGTTTTGGTCTTGCTGCATGTAAACCTAATATCCTGTTTACAATAAGCCTGATTATATCTTCACCCAATGTGTGGAAACCTAAATAAAGACGGCTGAAGCTGGGACTCCTTATCTTGTTTTTTAGTTGAAGTTTTGGTCTGAGTAGGTTTGGTGCTTCAAGTTATTATACATTTAGACTATTCTCTTTTTGTGAATGTGTTAAACTCTTTACAGAGTTCTATATGGCGGGACTTTAAAGTTCAGTAAAAAAAAAGCATATTGAAATAAAAACTACATAATAAAATTCTTCACGACTAGAAAATGATACCAGTGAGATTGAGATTAAAATGCATCAAGTGAAGCACTCCTGTTAAAAGCCCACAGCACTACTGTCAAGAGACACTGACACTTCCCTTAAAAATGAAATGTTTATTTCTTATCTTATAGTTCACTGAGACTACTTCTCAGTCACTCAACCTGTACATTTAAGGCGACCGAGAATGTATTATGGTGCCAAGGGTTTGTCAAAGTACCTACAGTATATTCGACAGGAATTACCTTGTGGGAATAAACACTTATTTCAAACTATTTCTAATGAATAATTAAACCAAAACAAAAGCTGCAGTGATAGTGACAGACTTGTGTTTAAAAGCCCATTGGGTAAGATTTGGCGGGGATAAACTATGCATAATTATCTTTTCATTTGTATACAATCGCATCGAAAATAAAAATCACTGTGTTGCCTTTACCTCTGAGTAAACTGCTTAAATCTACAGATGGGGGTAGGTCTCTCCCAGACCATTGAGTTTACATTCCCAAAACAGACAAACCCAGAACACACAAAATTAACATGAAAGTCTTTCAGGTTTTTGCAGCCAGTATATAACATGGGCGACACAGTGGTACCGTGGTTAGTGCTATCGCCTCACAGCAAGAAGGTCCTGGATGTTTGCATGTTCTTACCCTGTCTGTGTGGATTGTCTCTGGGTAATATAGCTTTCTCCCACCTTCTAAAGACACGCACTAATAGGTTAATTAGTTAATCTCAAATACCAATAGGTGCAGGGCCGTGCTGAGACCTTTGGTGGGGCAGGGGCTCAAATTTCTTTTAAAAGGCCACGTAAAACTACAACAAGTGAACTTTATTTAAAACTAAATTTGCGTGTGTGTGTGTGATGTCCGTCTTTTGATGCTGCATATTGGTCTGCTTTGAAGACCAATATGCCATGTTTTTAAAAATGTTCACTGAACATGTGACTCGTGAATCATTGCCGCGAGGTATGTAATAGGGCTGGGAAGATATGCTTTTATGCCGATTTGATTCTTACACGATTTTTTCGGTGCTGATCCGTTTTCAATTGCGATTCTTCGATATTCCAGATTTTTCCGATTTAAAGAAAAAAGTTTTTTGCTTGCCTTTTAACACCACACCATGTGAAAAAGCTGAATGATGATGCTTACAGATCATATCAAGAGCCATATTTCCCCCAAAAATTCACATCATATGTCAGTCAGTTAAGATTTATCCAGCAGTAACATATTTGAACCAGAATTTGGGAAGTAAACTGCTACATTTATCTGCACACAACCCAAATGGGAGCCTTTAAATTAACATATTTCACAATAAAGTGTACTTTAAAGTGTACATGCCCAGCTCTGCTCTCCCCTTCTGTTAGAAAGACCACACACTTTAATTGTTGTTGATTGTTTAACTAGACTTCAGGAACAACTAATTTTCTCAAAGTTTTCAGATATCCCACATTGTTGAACGAATCAGAGATGTTATGAAGGTTCGCACCACCTTTGTGCTTAGAATTAGCCGTTGTGTTGTTGCTAAGCAATTATGCTGCTATCGCCATCTCACCCTCTTTTTCTCAACTGTAATTCATATACTCCTGGTTTATTACTGTGTGTAAATGCCACAAGGTGAGATTAATAACACAATACAGTTGGAGTAGATATTAGTTTAGTGTATTGTTTATCTGTGCATAAGTTAATGCTGTTTAACGCTGGTGTGTTGTTGAAGCTAATGTGATATTAAGCTAGCTGTCATCTGTGTGCCTTCTGTGAGGTGATTTGTCTTTTCCATGACACATATTATGCATCTGAGTGACTCATACAGTCGTCTACAGTCTTTACAAACAGTAATTTTTTTCCACTTTAAAATTAGTCATTTAAATATGGGGAAAAAAATTTTTTTGAACAAAAAAATTTATTTAAAAATGGTAAAACTAAAAAATCCTGATACATATTTTTTTCTCCCAACCCTAGTATTTACTTGTAAAATGTTATTTTCCAAATGTATAATTTCACATATGATCAAGGCCACATTGTGTTTTTTAAAATTACAAAAAAGCCAATAAACAGTCCCTGTCAAAAGGCTCACTTTGGGTGTCAATTAGCAATAGGGACAAGTACCTGAGCTCCTGTAGCATCCCTTCTCTGCACTTGCCTGAATAGGTGTGAATGTCAGAGTGATTGGATGTCCGTTTCTATATGTCAGCTCTGGTGACATGTCCAGGGAGTATGACACCTTCGCTCATAGGTAGCTGAATACGCTCCAGAACCCACTTGAGGGCTACACTAAGTTCAGAAGATGAATATATGATGTTGTGTGATAGTTTAAATATATATATATATATATATATATATATATATATATATATATATATATATATATATATATATATATATATATATATATATATAACTTCACCACTAGATATCACTAAATGTTAGAAAATAGTGATAAAGAGATACACTGATTGCAAAGTTGTGATGAACACTTATATTATTGTATCTTCATTCCAACAAGCTACAATGCTACAAAGAATAATTTTATTTACACAAACCATGCATTCACACTCAATATATGAATATTTGACCTGAACACATGAACTGAACAGTTGCATAAGAACCTGATGCTTAAGGTCAGCATTATTAATTGATGTGAATCTGGTGGCTAGTTTGGACAATGACTAAGGAAGGTGAGGAGAACTAGAAAAAATGTGGCTAACAGAGACCTTGTGGTGAAAAACAATACAACTACTGGAATATTTGAGGATTTACTTCATACTTACTAAGTGCATTAGTAATGCGAACTGAACATAGGGTGATTTATACAATATGTTTTTTTTCTTGTGATTATACACTAATGACTTACATAATTATGATCGTATTCCATTTCTGAACTTAGACCCTCTTAAACCCATTAACTCTCACACAAGGCACATTTAATAGTGGGGTATTCATGTGTAATTTGTTCAGTTCAGGAATATTTATAATTATGCTTTTCATCTCTTTTGTCAGTGGTCAAAAGCTACTCAATGTTTGAAGTTTACTTTAATCACGAACCTGTTACATTAGAATGAGTCTGGATCTGCGTGCGTACAGTGATGTGCATATTTTAACTTATTTATCACAAGTCATACTGTCACTGCAACACTGAACAATGTTATTGCACACACTGCAGATTCCCCTCCCATTGTGCATATGGGAAGTTTAATCCCCCTACATGCCCCCCTCCCTTCTCTTTTCTGTTGTCTGTGCTTGTGTTTGTGGTGAGACTGAATCGAACTGAGCTGCACCCAGGTTCTTCAGATTGACACAAGCCCCTCATTTCATTTTGGGTCTGGATTAAGGTTACCTAGTTACTGCAGTAAAATGAAAAGGTGCTCGGTGTGACGAAGGGAAATGGAAATAGCTCCACTTTAGCATGGACTCAGACGGAGTGTTGCACAGGACACCTGCTCTGATCAGTTTGACAAGCAATAACTTGAACAACTTTACCATAGACTCATGTAGCTCCTTCAGATCCAAAACCTTTTCTATTTTCATGGTGACACACAATATCCCAGAAGGCAGGGTAGGAGAAGATATTCTTCATCCCATTCATTGAACGTACTGTACAGCAGGTGCTTGTTGCCATGGTAAACACAGCAAATGTAGTTAATCATGCAACAGTGAGGCAGTAGACCTGTGACATTATCTCAAGGCAAGGGAGAGTAGCCTAATGGTGTGGCTAATAAACTGTATTACCCATAGACACGTTCTCTCTCCACAGACTGTAATTGTTTTCTCGCAGAACTTGAACAGAACATTCTGATCAAACGTTTGCAATGGTGCTTTCTGCACTGCAGATAGAGTAAAACAGCCACAGTTTTACCACTTTAGTCTTTTATACACCGAGGCAAACTGCAGACATTTACAGCCCAGTTTCAATCTGAGGCTCCAAAGGTTATCTACGGTGTGCTAAAGACTTTGATTAGAGCTCCCATTTGGCCATGATTTAAGATGTGTCCGTGTTAAGAGTAATTAAGTGTAGTAAGTAAATGAAGAGAAAATCAGATAGGTGTGTTGCAGTTAATGTAGTGTTGTTTCCGAGCCAGATGACACTGTTGAACCAACTTACAGTGGAATATGTGAAAAATGATGGAGCCTATTACAACTCACACTAACAGAAACCAATGAATGATAACTAAACAGACTGATAATTATGAAATGCATTTAGAATTACATGTCTTTTCATTTATTTATGTGAAATGCAAATGCTTGTGTTGCGAGAAATGCTAATATCAGCAAGCTAACGTGCTGAGATCACAATGCTAATAAGCCGATATTATGCTGGGAATGGTGCGGCAAACAAATCAAACAGGTAAAGGTCCAATGTGTCAGGTTTAGTAGGAACTATTTGCATAAATGGAATATAATGTTCATAATTATATTTTCATTTGTGTGCAATCATAAAAATTTGAATATTAGTGTTTTCTTTATTTCAGCATGACCTTTTTATGTCTACAGAAGGAGTGGGTTGCAGTTAAAGTAGCAGCTCAGAATGGACCTCCTGCTCTTTTTTTTTTTTTTTTTCCCAGTTTTCATATAGCCTTAAGGTGCATCGCCATCATCTACCCTGTCTGAGTGTGGATCCCGAGTTAATATCCTAGGAAATAAAAAAGCCCAGAACAGACAAAGCAGACAGCGGGTGTGACGAATGACCATTGTAGAGGAAGAGTTACAATCTACATCACTAAATATAACACACTGAGCCTTAAATTAGGATTGCCTTTTTTAAAGCCATACTAATGAGTCAATGTAGAGTATAAGGATACCTATGCAATATTAATAATCATTACAATAAACATAAAACCTAGGACAGCAAAGGACAATGTGGCCAAAAGGATCAAGAACCCAATAAAAGTGCATAGCAACATCTGCCATATGGTTAAAAATGACATTAAATGAAAAAAAGATAACTGGGTCATTATTTTCACTGACTATAATCAAGCCCCTAATGCTCCAGCGGCAGATACTCTGATAGCAGCTCGAGGTTTTTAAAGGAGCTCGGGGAAAAATTAGTAGAATGTCAAACAGCTGGTGTTCAATAAAGAAAACCTGTGTGTTCTGCACAGCCCGAAACCAACAACTCAAGGCGAGCAACATGGGAGGAGACCTTTTTTTTTTTTTTTTTTTTTTTTTTTTGAAAGCAAGGACAGATGCCACAGGAAGGCGTTTATAGGTCAGTCACTCACTGATGCAGTTTGCCCTCTGCTGAGGAGGAAGGTGAGGCATCTTTTCACCTCAGGGATCACGGTTGAAATTGCTGACGTTACAGCATCACTTCCCTCAAGGTCTGTAAGTTGTAAAACTAAATCAGCTCAGAGGTTGATGTATGAGCAACATTTCAGATCACATTGTTATTTAAATAATGCCTAGATTAAGTCCCATTTCCCACTCCCTCTGTCCCAGAAGAAAGAATGTTAATTGTTAAATTGCCGTCTACTATCAGATACTTTTTTATTCTGTGTAGAATGCATCGCTCTATGATGAAGGCTATTCATCTCAAGTAAGCTGTTGAACACGCCACATCCAATGGATCAAATCTATGGTGATGCCTCTTTAAACTTGAAAACTTCACTCCAGTTTTTTTTTTTTTTCCCTGCTGCTCTTTCAATTATTTGTGATGAAAATATTTTGTCAGCGAGTTAGGGCTGTGTTGAAAAATTGGCGTAATTGCTCTGGGACAATCAATAATCTTTTCTCATCACTTCATACAAACTCTGATGCCAGTGAAACATAAATGATGTACACATCAGTTTCAACCTCATTTGTTTCCATCATATGGCACAGATTATACATTAAATAAATTTGCACCAATCATTTTATAACAAGCTTTTGTTTTGTCATCCAATGGTTTCAGATTATGCAAACGTTACTTGTTTTAACATTCAATATAAACAAAAAGTGAAAGGTTTTATTTATTCATGGGATTAGTACTTTAGAGCACAGCGGGTGCTTTGGTTGAATGACACCAATTTCGTATGCATTTTCTGTGTTTTCTTTTCCTGTCTGTGGTCTTTGAATAACAGCAATAAAAAGTAATCTGATCCAACAGATGCTTTGTGAATAAATATTCACACCACCACCATTTTCAAAGTTCTCAGTTTTACCTTCAATTCAACAAATAAGGGAATACAATTAAAATTAAGCTTTTATATACTAATCCATCGTGTTTTGTCAGCGGCGGCGCATAAACCCATATTTGTCCATTTTTTCCCTTAGAGGATTATAAATGACATGCAGAATGTTTTTTTTGGTTTTTTTTTCATATAATAAGAACAAGAAGAAGAAGAAGATCACATGCTATTTGTGCTTTTCAAGATACTGAAATACTAAAAGACATGAGTTAAAACAAGTAGCTACAGAGAAGAATTCACTGGAGTATAGAACAAGCAAAACAGAATCACAAGGCCATCAATCCAGCACTTGAATAACAGTGACACATGCTTTTAACTTTATTTTCTGTGTATTTTCTTTAGTGTGCCGACAAAGACCATTCTGTCATGAAGTTTTCTGCAAGAGAATACAGGATAAATAGAGTTAAATTAGACACAGAGTGATTTTTTTTTTTTGTGTCGACAATTTGGAATTTAACACAAGTATATGAAGCAATTTGAGGAAAAAACATATAGTTAGCATTTTAAACATGTTATGTTTAAAATGCTATTTGGTATCACATAACATGCAAACAAGCAGGCATAGCTAATCACAGTTTCAATCCCATGAGTGAAGGCTGATATAATTGTGCAGGGCTGCATTTTTGTTTTTTTTTGTTGTTTTTTTTTATAACTAAAAACAACAGTAGGTGCTTTCATTGATTAGTTCCTCCACTGTGGTTACGCTAATCAGTCAAATGATGTTTTCAGCATACACTCTAGGCTACCGGAACAGCAGGAAACTTCCTCTAAGATGCTCTTTTTGTGGTGGAGCTCATGAAATATTATTTAGCTGTGGCACGTCTGTAGATGTAAAATAGAGCTGAAAAACTGTAACCACAGAATCACACTTTGACTCCAACTGTGCTCAAGTCTGGCAGGGAAGGTGTTAGCCTACATTTGGTTGAGGACTGTCCCTGGAGAAGCCCTCTGTTCTGTTTCCGCTCAGATCCTCATACCGTGCAACAAATAAATGGGATCTCTTTTTGTTTGGTAATTTGGTGAACAATTCTGTCGCTTAATCCTTTAGAAACGCGGCAGTATGTCAGACGACAAACCCGTCAGCTTCTACAAGAGTATTACAGATCAAAAGCAAACGAGTTCACAATTTAACAAAGGAGCCAGAGGACAAAGCCTGGGGACTGTATCACGATACAAGTTTAAAATACTAGGATGTCCGCTGTGAGATTTTATTGTACGTATATGCAGCTTTGACATTAATGAAAAAAACTGGACTCTAACTATTATTGTGCATTTCCCTTTTTAACAAATGCTAATTCACACACGCACAATCGCATTGTATGTGAGAATTTATACAATGGGATTCTTTAAGTCAGAGAGGAAAAAAATCCAGGTTAGTTTTTACTGGCGAGGCGCTGTTAAGTAAACTGCCCACTTATCCTATTAGACCGGTAACAACAGAGCACTAGAATTTTGCTTAATGTTCCCAGGCTGAACTCGGTATAAATGCTTTTTCAATTCATGCCCTGGAATGTATTGCTAAACGTCCTTCCACTTGAAACACTTTCTTATTTAAATTCCTTTAAAAGTATATTATAAACTGTTACAAAAGATTCATGTCGCTGCTTTACATAATCTCTGTAGATGGTGTGAGTTATAGATATCACCGCTATAGTCTTTTTGTCTCTTTATTATATTCTTTATCTGTCTTTTATTCTTCTGTTACCTTTATTTTATATTACTTTAATGTGCCTTATACGCTAAAGCCTGATCTATCCCCTCGTCACACTTTTCAAGTTCTATCTCCTCTGGTTTTCATGTCATCGACTGCTCGTCCCTCCCACCACAGATGTAAGTGGAGGAGTTGAGGTGAGGACCCGAGGACAGAAGAGGCATCAGGCATTTAACAGCATGAGACGTCTTCGCCTCGGAGTAGTCATCTCAAATAGACGTCAATTAAATGTGAAGTGTGTACTTTTAATTCAATTCATAACAATGATAATATGTCAGCGTGCAGGGATGTCATGCATATTTTTATTTGACACATATTTGATCACTTTAAATAATCAACACAACTTTAGACTGAAGAAAATGTAAGATTTTTTTTTTTTTTTAAGTTGTGCTCCTGTTATTATGATGTGTGTCTTCTATGCAATACAGTCTGATGGATGGCTGAACAGAATTAAGATGGTGCACCAATAATATCGTATCATAAAGCATTAAGGAGCTGAGAAACAAAGGAAATTAAAAATAAGGAATTAAGAAGATGTTGATGTGAAACTGTTAGCTTGACATCCTGGGTATATCTCTTGAGGACCTTCCAGGGTGAATAAGTATGAATCACAATCAAGCTAAGTGACATCACAAATGTGTTTATCAAGTCAGGATTTCTGTTCAATCGCAACAATAGACCAAGGATAAAGATCAGCCACATGTTTATCTCCATAAGAACTGCTGAGGAATTTTGACAATATGAGATGTGTCAGAAAAGTTCTACCACTGATATCACAAAAGATATATTTCAAAACCAAACTACAAACTAAAATTTTTTTTTCCCTTCAAAGTTATCCCCCTGAAGTACATACGTGTGATCTCGGCTCTCTGCAGCTACTGAATATTTTTCCACATGCTTTTAAAACTGCTGAACAATGACCAGAAGGGTTGATGAGTCATAGATCTTTAAATACAACAAAGAGAGCAAATGTCAGAGCCGTCAGAGGAAGAGTCCATCGATGCTCTGGTCTAAAAAAGCAAAACAGTCCAAATCATGTTGATCACATTCTTTGATGTGAGGGGCATCATCCACTTCAAGTTCTTGCTTCAGGCCCAGATGATCAACCAGCACGTCTAAAAAGAGATCCTGTGGCGTTTGCTTTGTTCAGTGTGTGAGAAGAGGCAAGGGTTGTGGACAACTCGTGGTTGCTTCACCTTGACAATGCAGCTGCTCACAATGTCCTGGGCATCAGACAGCTCCTGGCCACTCTGGAGCAACCTCTCTACTCACCCGAACTGGCTCAGTGTGATTTATTTTTTCTTCTTCTTTTGAACGGGGTCATAAAGGGGACCCGTTTCGAAGACGTGGACAACATTAAGATGACCACTGCTGCAGAGGAGGGCATGGAGATGTGGCAGAGAAGGCTGGGAAAGTGTGTGGGACTCTCGTCTTGTCTCATCATCTAAACCCACTTTATCCTCACTAGGGTCACAGGGGGTCACTGGGGGTCACTGGGGTCACTGGGGTCACTGGGGGTCACTGGGGGCCTAATCCAGCTACAATGGGTGAAGGTGGGGTACACCCTGTATGAGTCTCCAGTTCATCTTGGGGCTGAACATATATAGACAAACAATCACTCTCACATTCACACCTATGGACAATTTAGATTAACCAATGAACCTATCAGTGCATGTGTTTGGATGGTGAGAGGAAACTGGAGACATGGGGAGAACACAGAACTCCACACAGAAAGATCTGGTGTTGGAATCGAACCAGGGTCCTTCTTGCTATGAGGCTCGAGTGCGAACCACTGCACCACTGTGCCGCCATGTGTTGAACTCCAGGGGGGGTTTCTTTGAAAGGGAAAAACTTGTAGTTTGCATTTGAAATATATGTTTTGTGACACCAGTCCTGGAACTTTTCTGACATACCTGATATTGCAGGCTAAAAGTAACTCAACTGCAGCACCCAACACCAGGCGGGACAACTTGCTCCTCTATGTGACTGTGTAAGCTAATATTATATCAATATCACTTTATATAGTCCCCCATATGTGACGGATGCAAACAGCGGCCGACTTCAGTAGCCTATTTGGAGTGAAGCAGTGATTGTTGAACTTTCAGACACTCATTTCAATATGGTACATTTTGTGATATTACCAGCATGTAGACTAACTCTGTTAAAATGGAAACAAAAAAATGCCTTCAGCCTATTTGACTTCATTCCAAGATATAATGAAACACTTACAGCAAGAAAAAAAAACTGAGCCTGATCGGATTCTCATAGTGATATGATGTCCTCTTGATTTGTAAAAGAAAACTACTGTTAGCGGGCACCTATGAGTATAATTATGACTTTGTATTAAGTTAAACTAACGGTGTTAAGGTGTATTCTTGAAATTTGACCCTTATTCTTTCAGTGTAGAATTTATGCTGATAAGTACAGTAGGCTTCCACTCAAGTATTACTAGGACAAAAAGAGTAAGTGCTTTAATGCCCTTCTGGTTTAAGGTTATATCGTAAATCTCTATAATAAGGAAAGTCAAAAGAGACATTCTTCAATAGGGTCATTCTTCCTTTTCGCTCAGTGCCTCTTAGTATCCTAACTATCTTTCTACTCACTACCTTTTCCTTTTTTCTTTTTCATTATTCCTCTTCGTCATCTATAAGGATCGACTGGTTAGTGATGGTCAGTGGGCAGCACTTTTCTATATTTTAATGTGCTATCTTGAACATAACTTGCTCTGGAGTAGGTTACCATCAAGTTTTACTCCAGTAAAATAGTACACTACACATGTGACACTGAAAACCAAGGGTTGAACGAGACATTAGCACATCGACATGTCAACCTTGCTTCGTGATGCAGGCAGCTGAAGAAGAATTTAGCCAAGGACACCATTCCCTTTTATAGTTGTCAGCCTTATCCAATAAGAACCAAAGAATACATTCTGCAAGATTTGATGTGTGGTCAGGCCTGACCGCTACGGTGTAACCCAGGGATAAAAATCAAGGACCCAGTGAGGCAGTTTGACAGCATAACTTGTCCATCACACACTCAACTGACCACCCAGCTAAAAGAAAATATGTCTTGCTGAAGACCTGGAGGGCTGACGTACTCCTGTCAGAATATATCTTAATTTCCTCCTCTCACCTTATTCTTTTGTTTTTAGGAATTGGTTCACCAGGTAGCTGACCAGTAAACAGGCAGCCATACAGTCTGCATACAGCCCAACCATACCCTTAACCCACTTAGTCAACCAGTCTTCTGGTTGAACGGATGTTATTATTAAGGGCCCTGACAGCGCTTCCACCAATTATAGTAAACCAGCCAGCAAGTCAGCTGGTGAGCCAGTCAGATTGTTGAGTGTGTGCTCATGAAGCATGACAGTGTTTCCACACACCAATTACAGTAAGACAGTGGTACAGCTGTGTGGTGGCTTGGCACTCAGCCACACTATAAGTACTGCTATCGATTGACAGAGAGACATAGAAAGAGCATGAGGATGGCTGGTGAGAGAAACATACTTAGTGAGGGGAAACAATGCAGCATAGAAAAGATATAACTGCTCCCGAAATCCTGTTACTTCCTGTTGGTGTAATGATGCATTTAGCCCCCATTTACTATAAAAGTTGTGGTTTGATTATTGCACATACATTTATTTTTATAGTGCTTCAAAAAAAAAAAAAAAAAAAAAAAAAATCTGAGCAAAAGTACAGAGAAGACTGCGATGAAAAGTGACAGGCCTCCCTCATTCTTCGCTCTTTATTTCTCTCTGCACTGTCTCCTCTGATCCTGCTAATTATCACAGTTTGACAGCACAGGAGAGGAAGAAACACATAGGGCGAGGGTAAGAGACAGGCAGCAGCAAACGCAGAGAGGAAAATCGTTTTTGCAGCATTGAAATAAGACAGGAAGAGCACGAAAAAAAAAAATGAGAGTGAGAGTAAAAGAGATAGAGATGAAGAAGAGTTTCTAAAGCAGCTTATCTTGTCCATTCTATGTTAATGAGGGTATGAAGTTATTAACTTAATGGGGCCTTGACGCTGCATATACTCTAAAACAGTCACTGTAAAGTTCACACACAATTCCCTTAACCTATTGCAATACACAAAGTAGTTGACGTTTGGTTGTAATACACTTCAGAATACATTAAAATTAATGTTCTAGTCAGTGTAACTCTATAGAACATAAAATGAATCAATGCAATTACTTCAGAGACTGTAGTACACTTACTTTCACAGCTTTTGGTCTTGCCAGTGATTAGTAGCTATAGTGAATAATTTTTGTAAAATGTATTCTGTATTTAATTAATTCTTAAAATTATTATAATTTTTTTTTACAGAATTGAAGTTGTCGTCATGTTGACAAAAAGAAAAATTGAGGAAAAATTTGAAAGAGAAATAAGGTGTTAAATAATGGACAAAAAAAGTGTTCATTTATTTATCCTTTGTTTAACTAGGAATGTGTCACTGAGATACAAGCTTCTTTCAGGGAGTACTGGTCAAATTGGTAGCAACATCTTTTAATGAGTACTATTGATACAGTGAAATGACATTTGAGATATACAGTCCTGAGCAAACGTCTGTGGCTTAGTCACTATCTTAGCAGTGTTATAATGACCACACACATGCAGCCAAGATATACCACATTGTAGAGGAAAAATGTATGACACTAAACATAGTACTTCTAAAAAAAAACACACCAATATTTGGTCGACAGACTAAATATTTTACGTGACCTCAATTTACACTTAAACAATATGAGATGTGTTGCATTAATTTTACACCATTTAACACCAGGATTCATTCAACATGTCAGACATTTCTAACTGTTTTGACTACTTTTTTTATGTAAAAAGAATTCATAATAAGTACAGATTTTAGCCTTTAAGAGACATTTTGATTTTTGTGTTTGAAGTGTTTTAATACCATGCACTCCTTTCCTGTATTTTTGTTGTCTCTATAGAAAAGAGACTAATAAATAAATAAGAATGGTCAATACAGACCTGCAGAAAAAATAATACAAAATGTTCTCTAAGACTTTTGCAACCCACTGCAGAAAGTCATTTCACTAAATTATAATTTTATTATATTACATATAGTGGAAAAAATTAGGAGACTACTGTAATGTCCTGTGAAATCAGAATGTATGACAGCCATTCCATTCCTGACTCTGTTGAATTCTAAGACAAGCACACCTCATTCTAACTTACAAGTTAAAAGGATGGCTCTGTTTAAGATGCTGGAATAAGTTTGTTGTACTGCTGCCTTTTGTTGCAAAGGGCTTTAGATGAACGTAGCGGAACATAACGTCACTTGTTCCACATCTCTCTGAAACAGAAACCAGTTCCAAAGTAAGCACGATACTATTCCTTTTTTTTTTTAGCAGTAGCCATGTTATTGCTCCAGGTGAAAAAGGTGTGCTGTAGGAGGTGGTCACATTTTTTGTTTTTTAAAATTGTCCGCAACAAATACTCAAATTCATTGCTAAAATCAATATATCACCCAGGCCAAATTAATCATAGTAATATAACTGAGATCTTCATTAAAATATCTTTGAATAAGCACAGATTCAGCCACTGCCATTGCTAAACTGTGACCTTATTTGCTATTAATCAATGTCTGTCTATAAATATATTATATTACCTGTCTTAAAATTGTATCTTACTTTTTAATCAATGTGAAGCACTACAGTTTTGTATGAAAGGTGCTATACAAATAAAGATTATTATTATTAGTGCATCCCCAACAAAAATATGTGTTTATGAAGTAACCTTGACCTCTAACCAATAAATTCGAATAGATTCGTTGGTGTTGAATTTGGAAAAAATTCTATAAATGTTTTTCCTGAAATATGATATGGAATCATTATCAAGGGAAAACCAAATGTTGATGGTAGTAGTTAGGTGAAAAAGAATTGTGCAGTATTGTCTTTGTATTTCATACTGAATTTTGAATGTAAGACTATTACCAACGTAAATCTGAAACAATTTTGGTATAATTTGATTATATAATCCACTCATCTGATTCACTGTTATAGAAGTGATGACTGATAAACAGGTAATTACTGTTAAGTTGGAAGATCATTATAGTGATAAATACAAACTGAGCAGCATGTATGCTATATACAGTACAGCTGTTTGAATTATTGCAGCATAAAATAAAGTACTTATGTAAATTATTTGGCTTGCTTCATTTATAGTGCTGACTGATAAATTATAGTTTCATCAGTCTGTGACATAAACATGCATGATAATCAAGAATTCAAGAAGTGTGAAGTCTATGTTGTGTCCCTGATGATACTCTGAAGAAAACCTGTATGCAACTCATTATCCCTGTTCAACAAAACATATGTCTATTTTCTATATGCATGCCCCTCATTCCTAACAATTTTTCCCATTAAATGTATTTGGGGGGAATTTTTCCTCATTTGTGCAGAGGTGAAAAGACAGAATATGTTGTATTTTGCAGAGGTTGTAAAGCCCTTTGAGGACTGTGATATAGTGGCACTGAATTGAAGCTGTAGTGACCCTCAGGTTATATATATATATATAAACATTCATAACAACAATATTGGAAAATGTTATTGCATATTGCACATTTTCCCAGTATATTTAGGCCCTGTCAGAGGTAGGTTTAAATGCTATGAAGACCGATAAAGCACAATGTAAGCCTCTTATAAAAATCAGTGCTAATTTGTTTAGTTGAAGTACTTACAGCCAGGAGTATCTGCAGTGAGGAGTGAGCCACCTCTATGAACTGGAAATCCATCACACAGCCAGATATAGATATATATCGGTGGTCCTCGGGTGCCCAGGAGGGAGGAGGGGTGATGGGTGTCACCCTGCACCCCGGGCCGTTCTCCATCCACCAGGAGCGATGCATGGACAGGTTGAACGTCAGGACAAGGTCAGAGTCCTGGCAGGAGACAACGAAAGGGAAGGGAGGAAGATGGAAAGAAAAAGAGTTGAATTACATGTGGGGAAGAAGGGAGGTGTCAGGGCAGGTTTCAACTAAGTTTTAATTAAATCCAAACTGTGTGTCACATCCAGGTCTGAGCGACAAAGAGGAGAAAGAAGAGTGTTCGACTTGAGCTAAAAATACTTCTTAGATTCATAATGGTAATGATCTAGAATCACTGTGATTAGATCTACAGTAAATTATACAAAGGGAGGGTTATAATAAGAGAGGAAAGAGGAGTAAGAAACTACCTCTGAAGCAAAGCTACAGTCGCACACTTGACAATCGGTAAATAATGGAACATTTCTGTCCCATCCCAGTGTGGTTCACTTTTACTTCACAGCAGCAGAGAAAAAAAAAAACATGCAGCAGTGATCACCAGAGCTGCAGTGCTGCTGCTTTGGCTCTCCATGTTCAATCCTTTTAACTCTAAATGCCTGAGAGATCAGTTGTGATAGTTGCCTTGGTTTAAAAAAATGCACATATTATCCCCTCCACTTAGCAAGGACATGCATACATCATTTTAAAGACAGTTATGCAAACTGCACAGACACAAATAAGCATGCCACAAATGCACACGTTGAGCACTGCTTTGCTATTAGTCAAAAGAAAATCTGCAATAAAATGGAAAGCAATAAAACACTCAGTAAATCTCACTTGCTTATTTTACTGAGGTGAGTTATTTTATTTTATTTTTTTTGTCAGGAAAAAAAGATGAATTGAACCTGATTGTGTGGTTTTTATTGGCATCAAAAAGCAACTGTTATCCTCGGAAAAATAAAACATTACACAAGGATGAAGTTGATGCTTTTGTGTAGTAATGAGGAATCTTGAGGAGATGTTGTTTTAATCATCAGTGAGGATGAAAATCTGACATGACACTGCCTGAATATCACCTTTGCAAATGAGGCAGTAAATGTACTAGAATCAAAGTGTTGATTCACTAAGGTATAATGAGGATCCATGGATGCAGCCATTGTAGAATTCAGTGCCAGTACTGGTAAAGACAATTTGGCTGACGGCCAATTATTATTATTATTGTTTGTTTATTTTGTTATAGTCATTTATTTCCACTTTTGTGCCAGGTAAATCTTTATGGTATACAGTACATAAAACAGATTGAAAGGCTTTCAGTCCTTATATTACCTATCAATGAGCTCATATTCAATCATCTAAATGTATGATGGATGATTGATTGATGGAGCGGTGGATTTATGTGACCACTACCGGCAGTAGTGAGTCACTCTGCCAATCTTCAATGTTGAGAAAAACTACCACCATGAGACCTTTTGACCAAAGAGTCAGAAAATGATGGGATGAAAACCCACTAAGAAACAACTTTTAGAGTCAAACAAAGTGACAAATTGATAAAAGCTAGAAGCACTATTGTTGTTTTTTGTTTTTTGTTTTTTTCTACTAAACACGGCTCTAAATGAAAAGAGGAGTTTGAAGATTAAATCGCAGCATTTCTTCTACATGGGTGACGTTGATTATGGGGCTCATGAAGGTTGAAAGGTATGCTTTTTCGATCCACCTGTCAGAATAAACTGTGACAGATTTGACTCTGTTTTGATGATTGTTAAATGGATCTTTAGTTCAGATATTGACGATACAAACTTTACAGAAAATGAAAGTGATTTGTCTAAAAACAGAGCTGTAATGTAAAAAAAATAAAAAAAATAACATGATACAGCACATGGAGATTATTACACAGTGTTATGTGATGGACAAAACAACCAGCAATAAGTTTTAGCTTGAAGAATAAAACTTAATGATGCCATAATGTGTGCAAATAAGGAGCTTTATGCTTTATTCTGTGTGACGCAGTCTGTGCAGACATTTATTAATTAGTGGGATTGATGGTTTTGTGTGAGTCTGAAATGTCAAAACTACATAAAATCATTGTATATGACTCAACAGGTCAGCCATTGGTAAAATCAGGATACATTTCATTGCTCCTTATGGGGAATTTATTTTGGACAACAGTGCCTCACATTATCATTCAAACACATATAGTATAATCACATATCAACTCGGTCACAAAATTTTAAAATCGACATAATCACAATTACGCATTCCATCCAGTTCTAATATTGCACCCATCCCTCCAAATCTGATAAATAAAATAAATAGTATTAATAATTTGAGAAGGGTGGGAAGTAATATCAGTTCTTAAAATAACAATAAAATAATAGAAATAAGAGTTTAAATACATACGTAGGAACACATGGATAAGAACATGGTAGTATTAAAAGCAAAAAAAAAAACCATACATGGTAGCTTGAAGTGCTTTAATAATTATCATATATAACCTGCTTAAATATTCCAACAAATGAAATGAAAACATCATGTGAATACATTTTCACTGGGACTGTCGGTGCTGATACGTTACACTAGAATGACTGCGTAACGAGTCACATTAGAGAGCGAACGGAGACCACAAAATGCAGATTGAACTCTTCTATGTGACCCAACAGAGGAGTTAAACCATGTCTATGTCTACACTTTGTCTTTATCATTACCTCTCTCCACCCCCTGCATCAACACTTGACTGTGTCACATATTGTTCTGTGCCTCTTACCTAATTTTTTCCCCCCATTCTCTTCTCTATTAATTTATATCACAGTCTTTCTTTCCTCCCTCTCGTCTCCCCCTCCCCTCTTTATCCCCTCCTATTCTTCCTTGCCCTCTCTCTATTTCAGTGTAATGAGTAAATGCCTCATTAGCGCAGAGCTCTGATTAATGCCACCTCCCCTTGTTGTGCTCCTCTTTTTAATGAGTAAAATCTCTCGAAATTTCTCTACTGCCATTTTTCTCTTTCTCCATCCGTCTCGCACTGTCATTGCCATGCCCCATATCATCATACTTATTTCCGGTTAATTTTTTTCCATCTCTTTTCTGTCCGTCTTTGTTTTCCCTGTCGTTCACTCCTCCGACTCTCTCTCTTTTTTTTCCTTTTGCGGCAACGAAGAAGGGTGATCATTATTTCACTTGCAGTCTATATCAGTGCTTTGCTAATGAGCCTCTCCGACAAAGACGCAAATACAAAAGTAATTATTAGTGAAATGTTGGATTTTTCGAGCAAGCGGGTCACCCTCTGCCGTGTTTTATGAAGGCAAAGAAATGGAGGTAACATCAAGGTCAACATTTTAGTTTGGCGAACATAGTTTTGCTAGCCACTTGTGTATTACAGAAACAAATTAAGTTGAAACTTCATTCAATTAAAAGCGGTTCTTTCTTGACGTTCAGGGTTTTCACTTTGCTCAGTACACTTTTGTGATGTTACTAGTTACATTTAATGCACCTCACACTCTGGGGTAGATGGAAAAAGTAGGTCTACATGGTATACTTCCACACATCAACTGGAAAAACTAACAAACAAAACAAAACATCTTCCAAAAAACAGACACCTATAGAAAAAGTACACTCTTCTACAGTACTTACTCTGAGCTACTACTAAATATTGTACTTCTGCACATGCACTTAATCAGCTTCTGTAATTTCAAACTCTACTTGACACTGAAGTCAATGCTTGAGTATCTTAAAGTGTGATACAATAGATGATCACTAGATGCTGGCTCCGAAACATTCTTGTTCCAATTGATTTCCATTAAAGAATGTGAACTCCTATCTACAAATACTAAATCATACTCTTTCCCAGAAGCCATTAATGTGTAGTATACTGTCGTTGGTCCTTTTAATGATTGAACCGGTTGAATATTTTGTAAATTATTGTTCCATTGATAATATTTCAGGGCTAATTACTGTAATTTAATGTGTTAAATGTCAGTTTAGTTGCCTTTGCTTACTGATTAAAATGTATTTTTCTTGACGGGTAGCTCGGTTATATTTGTGATTTAATGCCCTGTCCTAATTAACAGGGATATGCATCTTACACAGGTATTTTCCTCCTCTGCTTAAAACAACCGAATGAATCTGTCCACGTAACAATGCAAAAAGTGACGACTGGCTACAAACGCTCAGACAATTCAAACAAACTGTGGAAAATGTGAAGTTCAGACAATATTGTACCAGCAGATATATGATACAGATACAAACAATGACAAGTTATAAGCTTAATTGAGTCAAATGTTCTGGATTTCTCAAGCGTTTTTGTTTTTTTTTTTGCCAAAATTCTGTTTCTTGTCAAGTGTGTCAGGACATGAATGTGATCTACTACAGGTAAAACACTAATTAATACAAGTAGAGTAATGACAGCTGATGTTTCAGGTGCATATTCATTACATAAACAACAACAACTGTAAAGTTCAGGGTGTGATGCCAATAATTTTTACCCTCAGCCTTCACCATAGGGTATTATAGGGGTATAGGGTATTATAATCTGTTCGTCATTCATCTGTCCATCCGTCCGTCTGGGAATATGTACAAAAACTTTGGTGTGAACTGACGGCTGAGAGTGGGCGTGTTGTGTTTTCTGTCTGTACTGAGTTTTCAAAAACATTCATTTTTCGTGACCTAAAATTCTGTTTATATGCGGGTGAGATGGAAATGTTTTAGAAAATATCATTACAAGTGTGAACAGGGCATTGGTTACACTTAGTGACACACTTTATTAGGCAAATTGTTTTCAGACTTTAATAAGTCGTGACATGTAGTGTAGAAGTTGACATTCGGTGCCAAAAAACCCCTTAATATTCTGTTCTCCCTACCCTACAGTATTTGTAAAACAATACAAAACTCTTTTTTTTAAGAGTCAGTGCATTTGGTTTAGGGGATATTAAGTGGCTCACACAAGCACAGTAGGCTATAAAGATTCACCTGAACTTTGAATACCAATGATTCATTTTAAGGTAACAATACACAATTTCGCAGTTGTTATTGTCATGTGTTATGCATGTATGAGACCATAATTACAAACATGATGATCCATTTCTGTCATCAGACCCTAGACCCCCACATACTACACGACCAGCTATTGTAACTTAGCTACATTAGCTAATATTAACTTCCATTCAGTATTGCATTGTAGAGTGCGCTCTGTCAGACACGGTGCTAATCTGCTAATTAGCATGTTTAAGCTACATTATATGAAGCTGATATTACTGTTTAGCAAGTACTTGAGTTGACTTAGTACAATGTACCATTCCCTGGAGAGATGTTTGTCCTATGTTTATAGTCTTGTAAGTTACCATAAGCTCTTCCCCATCTCCAAATGTCACCAAATATGGTCACGTGTGTCTAAAAAAAAAATAAAAAATGCAACAGCTAAAATCCTAAAACAAGCTTTAAAATAATAATACCACCAGTATAACCCCCTTTTTTAGGAACCGTATAAATAACATGGAACTAGGCGGATGTTAATAGGCTGTACTATCTTCAATGTATTCATCCTACAGGAGCAAGCCACCACAGCAGCCTCTCCTTGCACAGATAGAGAAAATTGGATATTAAAAAAGCCTGCAATAAATCCTACTTTCCCAAATTATCTCTTTGACCAGTAAAGGAGGTAATATGTATATATAAATAAAATTATCCAAATATAAAGAAGAACCGGTAGAAATAATTTGGAGCAAAAAAGCAAAAAAAAAAGATTCCACCAGTAGAATACAAAACGATTAAATTGCACCGGTTTCCTGGCATTGATATATTGATTTTATATGGTGGAATTTATTTAGCATTGCAGCATTTAACCCAACAGGATGATGAAGTCATAGCTCCAAAATAAGGTTGAGATATTAATCTGTGGTGATGAATGGGTTGTTTGGTTTGCAACGTAGAAAGAAAAATATTGGCTAGCTACACTCGTATGAATATTTCTGACTATGTGCATATGTGTGTGTGTGTGTGTGTGTGTCCATATGAACATGAGTTTGTTAGCATCCTTTCCTCTTTCTCTCTCTCTTTCTCTCTCTCTCTCTCTCTCTGACATAGCACACATACACACAGTCTATGATTTTTTTCAGTGTGCTAGTTGAGGATCATGCACTCACACTCTCAGGTCTTTGTCTCTGGCTGTGGGCTAGTGCCGCTTCAATGAACCACATCTGTTCTTCACTGCTTCTCTCTACCCTTTTCTGTCTTCGTCTACCCCCCCCCCCCCACACCTCATTTTCACTGTCTCTCTCTCTCTCCCTCACACAGACACACACACACACACACACACACACACTCAATTACCCCTCAATTTCCCATTGCTCTATTTTCCTCAGTCTTCCCCTCCCAAGAGATGAAGAAATGGAGGCGAGGAAAGACCTTTCAATATGGTCTCACCTGGCAGTACAAGAGATGGGGAAAAATACCCCTTTTCCACTAACTGAGACTAGGAGTAAAGTAATTACAATATAAATGTGTCAAAAAATTATTCATGACTAAGAAAAAAAAAAAAAAGAGGTGTTATCTAACAAAACTTGTTTACTGTGATGTATTAAGTCGATACTTGAGGACATGTTCGGAACAATGAATACAACGTGTTACCTTCAAAGGAGAGACACAATCTCCAGGAGGACACTGGTCAGTATAATAAAGGACCATAATCACTGTCTTATACAGATTCATTATGTTAAATTAAATAATAAATGTATGTGACTTTATCTAACAGATATATTCCCAACTATCAACAACAAGAGGAAGTTACACACACACAAGGACATTCTCACAACTACTAAAACCACCAACAAATTTAAATTACATCTCCACAAACTCTATGACTATGAAAAAAAAGTGAAAGTCATTACTGTATTATGGTATCATCAAGTTTTCCTGTTCTTTTTCTTCTTCTTCAAAAAAAAAAAAACCCAACAACTCGAGCACAGCCACAACAAAACCACAAATCACCTCCATTTTTAGTACAGTTTAAAGAACTATTTGAAACTGTTTCAACAAGGCTAGAACTGTGGATCAAAAAATCTAAATAATTATTCTTCTACGTCATATGCCTCATAATCAACAATGTTGTCATTTCTTTGACTTTGAAAGGTTGTTCTTAATGGTTCTCAACCTCAAACATGTTAGTTTTCAGTTCCATGGAGCAATAGTGTGACTAGCTCCTCCCTCTGTTCGTCACAAATATTCATAGTAACACACTGGTCAATGGCTATCAATATATTTTTTTTTTTTACATCTATGATAAGTTAACATCTCTGACATATTACAATTCCAATAATAATAATAATAATAATAATAATAATAATAATAATAATAATCCTAGTATTTTGTTATTTAACTTATTTTACTTCTGCATATTCAGGGTTCCCACTTTTTTCAGATTATTTTCCAGGAGTTTCAGCTGCTACAGAGACACGTTATCACATCCTACATTAATCCATTCCCTCTCATTCTTTGGAAGTGCTTCTTCTACAGTTGTAACTTGCATTTATACAGATTCCTTCTATGTTTATTATTCAGGTATGTGATGTACAGTCTATGTCTATAACTTATAATTATGACAAATGTATCATAGAATAATGCAAACACACCTGCAGAGCACTTCATTAGCCTGACAAATTGGGGTTACAAATTGGACAGTTCCCAACTCACCTTTCTCTTCGTTCTTACTTTCTCTCCTGTGCTTCCACTAAAAATAGTTGTATATTTTCAATAAATCACTGAAAAACAATTTACTTTGTTTCATTTTAGTTTAAAAACATAAGGTCACAAGGCAGAAAGAGAATAAATAAATAATTTTCAGGATAACTTAACTGTCTCTAAGACATTTAAGCTTCTATCTCATTTTCCATATGGGTCAATATATATAATTGAGAGACTTTGGAGCCCATGGGATATGCACACATCTTTATTAACTGTAAAAAAAAAAAAAAAAGTATTTTTCTCTTTGTTATGATTGATTATTTAATTACAGAAACAATCAGTTATTGATACACGATTAATAAATAGCTAATGAATAACTAGCTATATTAAATGTCAACTAAATAACCATCTGAATCTAATAATAACCATCTTCTAATTAGCTGTGCAATAATAAAATGAAATTATTGAACAATTGTGTTGATTGCCTTCTTTTTATTAAGTTGGGGTAATCATGGCAGATATTTCTTTTTTTCTTTTTAGCTATATAAAATGAAAAATAACAAATTCTGTGTCAGATAAATCACTTTCAACTCAGTTACCCATTACAAAAACACCTCTAATGGTAATGTACTGTTTCCAAATCACACGACCTACTCCACATGTTATTTCCTCCTGATGAAGACACTGTTTAGATTGGTACATTCTTTCTCCTCTTTCTTAGTTATTTAATGTAAATTAGCTTGTCTTCAAGTTCATATTTATCACAGTCTGAAATCAACAGTTTTAAAATATCTTTAAAAATAACTTTCAATTAAAATTTTACTCAACCGTATATATATTTAGAATATGTAAAAATGCCATGTAGTGTTATTTTTATGTTGTTAGGCCTGAAATGTCAAAAAGTCCCTCAATTACATATTGACCCATATGTTTTTTGCAACTGAAAAATTTGTCAATAATTTTCAAGGATTTCCAGGACGTGTGGGAATCCAGATATTTTGATGTTGGACAACTATGGCATTAGTATAATTATTTTAAATATTTTGCAGTTTCTGATGAGTTTGTTATATTCTTTAAAACCATAAATACCCTATCATTTACACATTGCTCTGATTACGCTACGTTTTGATGTGAACTGACCGTCGACACACTGGTGTGGTGGGTAGTACTTGTGCCTCACAGCAAGAAAGTCCTGGGCTCGATTCCACCACCAGTCAATGGGGTGGGACCTTTCTGTGTGGATTTTACATGTTCTCCTTGTGTCTGTGTGGATTCATTCTACTGTAGGTACTCCAGCTTCCCTCCATCCAAAGACATACACTAATAGGTTAATTAGTTAATCTAAATTCCCCAATGTGAGTGTTCGGTTATTTGTACTTTTGCTAGGAGCCTTAGTTGGAAAAAGCTGGCCTTCACTACTGAACTGACTTGTTTGTCATATATTAAAAATTTGTCAAAAATAACACCCAGGTTTCTCACAGTAGGAGCAAAAACTGAGGTGTTAGAGGGCCAAAGTTAGACAAACTGTTGGTTGAGTCAGGGCTAAAAAGAATATATTCTGTTTTTCCTTCGTTTTAAATGAAGGTAATTCAGGGAGAGCCACTGTCTAATGTTGTGAAGGCAGTTATTGAGGAGATCCAGTGCAGAATGATCACTCAGAATCACAGGTATGTAAATCTGGAGGTGATCTGCATAAAAATGACAGTGGACATTGTGATTAATAGTGAGTTGACTAAGTGGTCGCATATACAGTGTAAACATAATAGGCCTGAGAACAGATCCTTGGGGCACACCAAAGGCGAGGATGAAAAACCAGTTATCATTACTGAAAATGTCCTATTGGTTAAATATGATGAAAACCGTTTAAGGACTGTGCCCTGTAGACAGACAGTGTGCGTGATGTATGTGATCTGACATGTCCAAGGTGGGCCCCACCTTTGTTCATAAGTAGCTTGGATAGACTCCAGCGAACCCTATGACCCTAAAGTGCTCAAATAATGAACGAAATAATCATAGTTTATCAACATTTTTGGCATTATCCTTACATTATCATGAAGTAAAACAAGTTTCACATCAGCAAGGCTGCTCTAGGCTGTTGTTTCTTTTCCACTCACTGTTTCCACTCTGATATTTTGGAGATGGAAAACTGACAATAGATGGATGGTTGGATGAACGCATGGATGGACAGTAGGAAAAAGGGAAGGAGTCCCAGTTTTTCCTCATGAATGCCTCAGCATCTGCTGCCTGGCTCCAATCACACAAATGCCCCCCAGGACATGCATGCACCAATAAAACAATAGACACAGACTCATATATGATCTACCACACCTCTTTTATACGCTCTAAATATACATTAATGCCAAGGTAATATGAATCTTGCAGACAGACAGTACATAAAACAACCTTAACAACAGTCGGAGAGACATTCATGCTGCCGTAGAGATCAGCAGATCATCAAACTAAAGGGCAGAAAATCACAGTGAGGACAATATTAGCTTTATTCTCTCTAAAGTACATTTTTCACTCTATTTAACTGAACCTCTATCTGCAGCTCCGTCCTCTTTTCTGTCATTTTCTCTCTCACCGCTGTCTTTCTCTATAGCGCTCTGTCTGTGTTATTTCACACCAATATCATCAGTCACGGTGCATCTCTCTACATTGTTTTGCTGTGATTTCCCATGGGTGTTAGATGAGGCCTTAACCCATAATGCCTAAAGCACTTCTCTCCTATCAGATTGGTTTGGGGGGGTGGGGGTCGGTTATTATTTGTGTGTCCATATGTATTGGGGGAGGTTGGGTGGATTCTCTTAGAAATTAAGTGGGTTCAAAATCCTAACCATGACCTTAAACTGCCCCAAATCCATTACCTTTTTATAAGCAAATACTTCAACATAACCACTTTAACCCCTTCAAGCTGCCAGATCTGTGGGCCAATCAGAGTGCTTCTTTTGCATTCCAACTGAGACACCATATGACATGATTTAATTGCTCATTTAAATTTCCTTTGGGTTATCTTTTCTTTTTTTTGCTATATGATATCTTATATCAAATCGGTAATAAGTCGCATGGTCTGTTTTATTTCTAAAACCTGAAAAAAAGAGGAAAATTTGTGCATATGTATGATGCTGATCAAAGTTAAACCTGTACTAATCAATAGTTTCTATATTAAAAATGGATGGGATAATTGTGTGCAACATGAATGGCATTGTTTACCCCCTCAGTGCTTTTTGGTCTCCAGCTGTTTTATTTTTTTCTTCTTTTGGTTTACCCTTACTCTTTACATTAACTTTGTTATACCAACCAGTTCACATAAACCCAGTGAAAATAATACATTAATTTGTAGGTGTTGGAGCACCAAGCCAATGCAGGACATTCGCCTCACAGTTTGGTTAAGACAGTAACAACAACAACAACAAAAAAAACTAAAAATAAGACTGAATATTGAGAGATAATTATGACCACTGATCAATACAGGAAACAAACAAGCCAAGCTGACTGCTAACATGTAGAGACTGTGCCACTCTAAGTAAAAGCAATACTTTATAACTCACTGCTTTCCTTAACATTTCCATATTATCAAATATTAATGACTATGTAAACAACAAAAATTGAGATTATAGTTCAAGAAAAACATCCTCATTTTTTATTCCTCTACATGTCATCATCTTGCTAGAGTTCTGCTACTTTGGTTGATAAAATGTTGTCATAGCTCAACTTAAAAAAATAGAATCTATGCTTTGTGGGAAAAAAAGGCCTATTAATGAAAAACTCTATCCATTATACAGAATTTGTCAACATAAATGAAACATATGGAAACTTAATTCTTATGCATTTTGTACAAACTGGACTGACTGAGGATACACACACACACACTCACACACACACACACACATATATATATATATATATATATATATATATATATATATATATATATATATATATATATATATATATATATATATATATATACATACATATGTACCCTCAGTATATATATATATATATATATATATATATATACACACACCTAAACATGTTCATGCAAACCTTCTGTATGTAAAGCTTGTTCATAGCCATGGGTGCATTAGTACTATATAATTCTATTACACTCAAATGGATGAAACATTTCTATCCAATTTAAATCCATAAATAGACCAATTTTGTTTGTGCATTATCAGACCTTTCTTATGCTCAGCCGTGGCAAAGGCGCATGCATGTTGCTCATGTAGAAACACTGAGAGTGAAGCAAAATCACTTAAGTAAAAGGGAAAGGATAGCTACTGAAATGCACTTGAAGTGTGAAAGTAAATTATACCTATTTGAAGTGAATTTCTGTCAGAAAATTTGAGCAAGCTTTCATCGCAAAGCTTACTGAATTTCATATCCTGCTAATTTATTGTAAAGGCAATTAAGCTACTCTAACTTCAAATGAAAATGTATTAAAAAAAAAATACATAGAGAGAATTATGAACATTAACTGTGCGTCATTGCACAAATAGGTTTAAACTGTCAGACAGAGAACACACAATTACAGCACAATTTCTTACTGTTCAGTCTTCCACTGTTTTGATTTTTACATAGTTTCCATCTTTTCAAAGCTATCATGTGTGATGGATGCTCTGAAGAATCAATAGTCATATTTGATGTAGCCCCTTTCATTTAGGAAGAAATTGGTCCTGATATTGGAAAGGTGTGTAAAGATGCAAAATAAGAAGAAATGACAGGTCTGTTTTGACAATGTGCTGTACTGCTGCAAATAAAAGGTGGAAATCAATAACAAACTAGATGTGTAATAATAGCCAGGGGCAAGATTGACATGAGCAAATAAAAGCTGGAGTATATGGATACAATTCTGGTGACTGTCAGATAATGTACTTGTAGATAATCACTATGCTGTTTTCCGCAAGTTTAATTTAATACAGTCAACAAAATAATTCAGCTACATCATGATGTGAAGAGTTAGTGCTCAATTGCAGCCACTGCAGGTGTCTGTTTCAGCTGTTATTTATGGAAACGGATAACTTCACAGGAAGGAAACATTACAAAATAAAAGCTCTGTTAAGCAATGAATTGGTTCTATTCACTTAAATGCTTCTTTTTTTTTTTTTTTTTTTTTTTACTTTTGAATGGTTGAAGATGTGTTTTATTTGTAGCAAAGAACATTCCAGTAACCAGAGATTAACCAAAGATTTTGCAACGAGAAGTGTCAGGCATAACAAACCCTGCCCCTTGCATGTATTGTTGTTTATTTTGGTTAGAATCCAGCTGATGCCATCATGTCTGTGTGTGGTGTCAGCATACCAATTGTCTTTATACATGTGCAAAGCTTTAAGTAAACTGAAAAAAAAAAAAAGTTTTGTAGACATTTGAAATTTCACCCATTATAAGTAAATGGGAGGAAAAAAGAATATTTTATTTTTATTTATTATTTTATTTTAATATATTAACCTTTTTTTTTTTTTTTTTTACTTTGACTTACTCTTCCCAAAAATTTAACCATATCTATTCTGGGTTAATGGCAATCTATAAACCCAATTTGCTATAAATTCAAACAGTAGTTTTAGTGCTAGGCTCTAGTGTGTTAATACACAAATACAACCAAACAGGAAACAATACCTCTTGTTTCCCTATTTGAGGCCAGGTACAAAATATTATCATCTCTAACATATTATATGGAGGAAATCAAAATCAACTCTAATACAGGTTTTTCTTCAAACAATAGTGCCTCCTGCCGCTGAGGTAAATATTACACTATTGAAGGAAATAACGTATTATACAGTTTTTTGTTAAAATGTGAGGAATAAAGACAAACAGTGTCTAGATAAATAAGTACTTAATGTTCACTTTAACCTCCTAAGACCTGAATTTTTAATTTCTTTTGGCTATTATACTCTGACATTATGTGGTGGCAGTATAATGTCCTCTTAAGTGAACACCAGGCCCTTGTAGATCAAAATGTGGTATTGTGTTCTAGAAAACAGAAAATGTGAAGACCACATATGGACACCAGGTCCTAGGAAGTTAAAAATCTACCTAATTACAGCAGTAAAGTATTTAGCCTATATTTTTAACCTCTGTATATGCTCATTTAACCAAAACATAAACTAAATTATTCCTTAAAATAAATAAAAAAACAGCACAATGGAAAGAGTTTTTTCTTGTAGGAATAATAAAATATTCCGGGTAAATCAATCACAATCTCGACTTAGAATTAACAGCAGCCTTCAACTGAACCCTGAAACAGCGCTGACTGCAGCAGGCAAGTCAAATCCATCAAACACATTATCTACCATGGCAGACAGCCAATCAGTGTTCACTCAGCTTGTTCTATTTTAACAAGTGAAAACAAACTTGTCGGTGCACATGAAACTATAGAACAACAGTGAATAATCCAATTGAAACACCAGCAGTAACAGCTCATAGATAAAATGATCACATTAGGAGGGAAGGTCCCAGTAGAGAATCGTCGACGGGAAGGGAAGTATTAAAAAAAAAAAAGAAAAAAAAAAAGGGCTTGATTTCATGCCTTCATTTCAACAAACGCTGACATTGATCAAACACAGTAAAGGTTGATGCATTAACTCGGTGAATCAGGGTGGATATTTTTACCCGGGTGATTAAAAGTCTTATAAATGGTGGAATTTAGGAAGTAAAATTGAGTGACCATTATTATTCAACTCAGTTTTATGAGTATGGTGGTATGATAGTTGATTTACTCTTCCTTGTCTTCTCCTATCAATCCTACAGTATAAAAGGATGGTATATTACGTATTTTTTTTATGCGTCAGTGGTGCTCTACATTTCTTGCTCTTTTGTACTTTTTCTTCCCTTTGCGCCCTTTTCCCCCCCGCATTCTTACCTCCTCTCTTCTCTCTTTTTTCTTTCTTAAAAGGGGCACAGATTTCTATGAAGCCCCATCTCTTAACCTGTCATCTTCCATTCTTGCCTGTCATACCTTCATCTGTCTAAACCTTTCTATCTCCCTGTCCACTCTGGATGCATTATGTAGCCCCCGATTTTTCAGTCTAACTTAGTTTGTGTTTCCCACCTTTCTATCCCCTCTCCATTGCTCATTTCCTTTCCCTGCGGTCAATCCTTTCCATTCCTGTCACCACACCACCGTGCGTGTTTGCAGAATGAAATAGAAATCTTGGGACAGCTATGGGCTTTCAAATCAGCGGTGTTTTGGTGACTGTGTTGGATTTGGCGTGTGCACCAGTGTGCGTGTCCCTCATGACTGATACAATGCATGACATTTTTCCCCAACTACTGGAGCAGACACCAACAGACACGCTTGCACACAAATAGTATGCAAAAAGTATGTGGGATAAGCGAGCCAAAGTACCCCACCTCCTCAGTTAGTGATTGACAGTAGAGCGCAGTGTATGTGTGTGTCAGTGTGTGTCATCTGACGCCCAGAGGGTGGCTACGTCTTTTATATGACACAGTGGACTAGTGACAGTTGTTAGCTGTATATAAGAGTGTGTTTGTGTGTGTGTGTGAAAGCCAATGAGAGTGAATGTGAATATGCACATGTGTGTTTTTTTTTTTTTTTGCATTTTTTTTTTTTTTGCAATAGTGGTGACAGTTCTCTCTCCACAGGCTCTTCTCTAAACCTGTCAAGGATGCCACATCACAAATCTTTTCAAAGTTTAATTTTGTGGCATTTCTGCTATATTAGATAGTGCAGCAGGGAGTGACAGGAAAGATGGGAGTGTGGCAGTCTGATATATAGTATGAATCTTCAGCTTAAACTCAAATTACTGTCAAGACAGGATGTACACCTTATCTTGCCTCTGGGGCTCTACAGGGGCCTTATGGAAGGCACAGATACATATTAGATAGAAAGTTCCTTCAAACGCAAATAGCTGAAAAAAGTCAAAAATGTTCTAGCAAGACAGAGATGAAACATTCAATTTAGAAACGCGTTGGTTGGAATCAGTTATTTGGTAGAAAGTAACAGATCATGCCATTTTAACAGAATCATCCAATGATTTATTAGCGTTTTTTTTTTTTATTGTTGAAATGGTCTGTGACTTCCTTCAGTTCTTTACATAGTAAAACACTTGTGGGCCCATGTACAGGTATAATGTATGTGTGAGGATTAAAGTGCATCTGCTAAGGTCAGATATGAGGTGAATCATTACAGGTAGAAATCTTAAAAAAAAAAAATCTTCAAGAGGTTACTTGACACGGGAAAGTGGCAATGGACAGATCAGAGTTTATCTTGAAAAATTTCATTTTATTCTTTTTTTTTTCTCATCCTATCACATTCAGGTTTGCTGTAGGCTTCTCAGCCTCTTAGACACGTGCAGACGGTAGACATCATATCAAAACACACTTGGCAACCTGTATGAGATGTTCTGTATGAGAGGCTTAAAGCTTATTTTGGTTTCTGTGTAATCTTATGTCTTTCATTGCTTATATTTTGTAGACATAGTAACAGACTGTTTACAGCTGTTGCCATGATATTCATGACATATTGTGCAATATATTCTGTTTTATCTGAGTTCTTGTCAGTATGAATGCTGAGTTTGAAGTATACTACCTCAACTTTCCTATAACACAATAAAAAGTAGCATCCATGGATTGTGCATGAGTTTTTTGTAAGAGATTAGATGTGCAACAAATACATGTTATGCTGTTGAAGGTCTGTTATAACAATTAACTTTTGCTTATCTATGTAATCTAATATATGCCAATGTACGGTTAATTTAGAAGTATTTGTCAAAAATCTATATAATAATCTTTTTAATTAGAATTACTACCATTCATTTGAATCATAATTTTCTCATTTGTTCTATTCCATTCAAAATATACATCTTTGGAAGCTTAGGGTGTGTGCAATGTATTTTTGTTACTATCTGATGAAATTCAGTCAGTTCAGTACATTGCATAATGTACAACCAACATTATTACAACGCTTTGACAATATCTAAGAAAAGTAAACACCAGTTCACATTTTCCTATACATAAAGACACGGTATTTTCATTAATTACATGCATTCTTGCAGCTAATTAGTCCCATTGGAATTAAGGTAGACCATTTGTTGACACAATCTGCATAATCTAACTGAAAATGAGATCTACTGTATATGCAAAATTCAGAACCATGTCACCCATGTCACTGATTGTAATATTTCTAGACCATCTAGTGGGTAGATTTCAGGTTTAGTTTCAGATAGTTCTTACCCTTAGCTAGGACACCACATGGGTTAAAAATACAGTTGCTATTCTTCATATCCACGTTAGTAACTATATATTTTAATCCAATATTCTTGGTGACTGGGCCCCTAGATAGCTTCTCAGGGTGCCCCAAATCATAAATTTTCATCATTTAATTTGTATTTTTACTTGTTTGTGGATAAAGGGACTGAGCTAAACTGTAGTGAAACGTCCAACTCTAGAGGGAGAAGTGAACAAGCGTTAACAAGGGAGTTATTTCCCACAAAGTACCTCAAGAGCTGTTCAAAATGACGACAAAAACAATCTCACTAATGAAGTCTGTGTGATACAGTCAAAGCAGACCTCGAGCTGAGGCTGTTGTCACCTTCTGCTTTCCTTGGTCCAGCTCAAAATAATTGATGAAATGAGTTGCAGTCAACTTCAGCCTACTGTATGTGCGTGGGACAATGTCAGTGACTCATGCAATCTGTTCCTCACAATGTCCACTTAACTCAAGAGTCATGACGCCTCATTGAATTACTATTACCTCCATCATAATCTGTCTCCTGTCCTGCGTATATGTCCATCTGTCCAGCTTAACGTCACAAACTCTGACTGAGCTGACAAAACGCTGACGTCTTTCCCCCTCCTTGCTGTCACTCCCATCTTTCCACTCAATGTGTACTTTTTATCCTCCTCATAAAGATGACGTGTCACAGTCCTTTTGGCATCTTTCATACTTTTGCAGCCGTAATCTTTCTGTCTTTTCCGTTCTTACAACAGCGAATTTACACTTCAACCGCTGAACATAAAATATTCAGTTAGTAGCTTTGTGCACACTTTAGTTGACTCGCTGCACAACAAACGTATCTGTCACCATGTGGAGAACAGCATGATTTTGTTTACTTGGCCTGTGATATTTTCTTGTTTTTAATACGACAACGAACAGACATTCGGTTACATTTATTTAGAAAATGAAACCAAACCTCTAATACCTCATACACGACACACCTCGCTGACAGTCTGATAAGTGTATCCTGCCCCAACTACTGTAGACGGTAGACAATCTGAATCTCATGTCTATTCATGGATAAAATGGGGCGTTGGCACTGGAAAATTACATCAAATGCTATAGTACAAATTTTCATCACTGGTTAGGTGGTGTAAATGAAACCAGCACTCATTTTCTGCCTCTTTAATAAACAGAAAAGTGTCAGCTATGTTAAATGAAGAAAAATGCAGTCTGTCACACTCACTTTAGTCCGACGACCCCAAAGTAATAGTCTGAGTGTATGAGGTAATGTGTTAAATTGGTACTCAGCATCAGCAAATACATAAAGCCCTGCACTATGAATTCCTATTGATCATAAATAGAGGTGCCCTCTTGACTGGCATACATTTTCCTCAAGCCCAAACACTGAAAATACAGAAGGAGAGGAAAAACAGAAAAGAAACAGAGAGCCACTGAGAAGGAGGCGAGAAGGTGAAGAAGAAGGAGCAGAAGAGGAGCATGGGACAGATTCACACGGTACTTTGCAAAACAACATGAAAAAGACTTGATTATAGGGTGAGCAGAGGGAGAGGAGGGATGAATTACATGAAGATGAAGAGAGTGAGGCACAGTGGGAGGGTGTGAGAGGGAGCAAGAGGGGAGCGGTAAGCAAACGGAGAGCGACTCAGAGATTTTCATTTATATCACAGTATTCTTGCATCAGGCGCACATCACCCCTGACTGAACACCAACAAGCTCTTCTTACCCAGGTGGCTTTAGACATTTACAAAAAAATATAAAATTAATTTGGAAAATATATGAAAAATAAGAGAATAAGCATTTACATCCATGGTTATATTTTATATCTAAACTTTTTTTTTTAACACCTAAAAGTTCAATCTGAACCTGTGACGATATGTGTGACAGTAGAAAAAACATCGGTTTGATTTCTGTGACATATTGATATCTGTTGTTTATTCACAAAATGTACAAGTTTATGTCAGTTTGGAATGGGTGTCACATGGGCATGGCTTGGTGTGATGTGACTAAAACAGACAGAAAAGAAAACATGGGATGAATAAAAGCACTGTTTTTGTCACTTCAATGCCATAACTGTTGATGGAAGAACTGAAGTGATTTTGGTTATTATCAGAAAACCATGGAAAATAGATAATTATCAGCTCTGAAATTAAACTCTTATTAACTATTTCTGTTTTCATTATATTTGCCCATCACATTTCAGGCATTAAAATGGACAAGAAATGGAAGAAAACAAGGGTGGTCTAATAAATATTTCCATAACTACTGCACACACACACACGCACAAATATTTTCACAAGTCTGTCTTGTTAGTAGCTAAAACTTTTAAAACTTACCAAGACTTTTGCAAGTGTCTAAACAAATTACAGGTATTAAGGTCAAGGAAGAGCTAAAAGTTCTGAAGGATTGTACTAAGTCAAATGTTTGACTATTCTTTATCAAGACAGGACAGCAGGATCAGACTGAAGTCATTTGTTAAATATTGCACGCTGCTTTTTAGTCCACAAACAGAACAACTAACATAACATTCAGCTGAACTGGTGGCATGGTATGAATGTAGATGCATCTGTATCCTCACTTGTTCCTTCATGTTCTGCTATGGCTATGAACCCCCAGGAGAATCCACTGCTCAAAAACTGGCAAGCAAAGTACTCCAACTCATTTTCATGCCCCAGCGGCTAACTGTTCTAAAGGAATCATGGCCTCTTCATTTGTAAAGATATGCAGCCTCACACTGCCTCATGTGCCCACCTTAAACAGCAACCTGTGACTGTGAATAATAATATTCCTTTTTCCACAGAGAAGTGACAGTGCTTATTTTCTGATTTTGTTTACATAGAAATCACACCACTATTTTTTTTTGCTCACTGCCCAATATGCGAAATGTTGTAAAACTCTAACCTGAGGTGTATAACCTTTATATCAAATGCTTCTAGTCATGTTTAAATTCAGAGAAATTCACAATTTATTAACTGTAATTGTATATTTGATATGGTTAGTGATGCTGTCATATCCCATTTAGTAAGTTGCCATTAACGTCTGACATGACTTTTCAGGCTTTTATTATAATGAAATGGTATGAAAATTAATGTGCTTCACTCAATGCAACATTAGCTCTTTTATTATGTTACCTCTCACTGCAATGTTCTGAGTGAAAAATTTCAACGTAGATGTGGTGAAGGCACTCTCTGTCCGTCCATCTACTCAACGTGCCCACACACCCAACTGTCCGTCTGTCCCTCCATCCATCCGTCCATCCAGCCAGCCAATTACAGGGCTTACAAATGAAAGAGAAACAGCTCTCACATTCACAACTTCAGGCGCTTTATACTAACCATTTCACCCACTAACCTATAACCTATAAACTCCACACAGAAAGGCCCACAGCTGCTGGCAATGGAATCAAACCCATGACCTTCTTGCTGTGAGGTGATACTGCTAACCACTGCAATATATGGATACAATCTACAATATTTGCTTCTACTTCTATCTTTTGATACTTTGACAGTCTCGGCTGGGGATCACTTGCATCTTCTGTAGTGCAAATCAAATGTAGTCAGATGTCTAGTGAATACGCAGCACATCAATACATTGTCTTTGTCTTAAAAACCTTCAAGTAAAAAATGCACTTTGAACTATTACTGAGCATGAATTGTTAATAAATCAGATTTACAAAATTGAGTTACCTCTTACTGAAATGCACTGAGTGAAGTTCAATGTACGTATAATAATAGAAAACATAACAGAAAAGTCAAACTAAAAATGCTTTAACTGTTTAATCACTGTGTCCTGTATCACAGATATGAGCTAATCAATATCTGGATATAATATGAATATGTGGTGTTTATTTAGCCTCCTTCTGTCTTTGTTTTAAACTGAGTCTTCACAATCACAGACATAGCTAAACTTGTTGTACATGTGGTCCAGTGTAATAATAGCCCTCAGGTCAGTAAACAAGCCCTGAAACTGTAGGTGATGGATTCGTATCTCATACAACAGCTGGTGAATGCAGGCAGGGGTGGGGAGGACCGAGCATTTGTGGCGCCCCACTGCCTGGGTATAACTGGGTCAAGGATGGTGTGCCCTTGAGCGAGCAAACTGTTCTGGTCATCAAAACAAGCTGTTCAACGTCTGCTTTGCGTGCGCTTCCGTCCGACTGGTTGGTGGGTAATTGATAAAGTTGTTGCTAATTAACAGGGTGGACTAAGCTCATTAGGACGCCAGATGTGTTGATGCTGGTCAGAAATATTACACTCGTGCAACTTTATTTACGTCTACCTCTTCTTTACCCTTGCTGAGTCTAATCAGCACAAGGTGAACTGTCCTTATGCTACATTTCTTCAGTTTGCAAAGAACCGTAACAGTGTCACACTGCAGCGTGATACAGACAAAACCCTGCTCAGCCAGCTACTGTATAGCGGTTTTTGTAACTGTTAAAACTAGGCCTGAGGGGCAATGGGAGGTGTAAATATCATTAAAATCACAGATCAATGATGATGTCGGTTTCTAGGCAGAAGGTAGAGCGATTTTATACAACTGTTGACATACTGTTAAACTTCTGGCCGTAGTTGGATGGAGGAAACTTAACGAGCCTCTCAGTCTGTGTGTGTGTGTGTGTGTGAGAGAGAGAGAGAGAGAGAGAGAGAGAGAGAGTGAGTGAGGAAACAGTCAAGGGACGAGTGTGTCAAAAAAGTAATTGAGTACCGAGAGAAAAACGACAATCTGCTGAAGATTGTGGTGCAATTACGCCTTGGGTCCAAACTAACAATAATTACGATCAAAAACTGAAGACACCAACAGGATGAAGATTGGGTTCGATGATATGTTCCATCATAACTGGTCTTTTTGTATGATTTCTTAAATTGATAGCAGACATGTTACATAACTGTCCAAGAGAATGAATAATTCACAGCGAATCGCAGAGGGAACACTGCTGTTTTCCAAAACTATACCACAGACTGTAATCAGCAATAATCAGTGCTCCCATCAACTGATTTGTTCTGTTTATGAAAGCGCTGATTGGCCCTAATTAATTGTCCGAGTTGATAATCTGCATTTTAAATCTCCCAAAATATACTGTGGAGAGACTTGTCTTTTGGAAAAAAAAAAGAAGTAACCCAACTGTGAAATTGAAAGGCATTTGAATCCATAAAAAATTAATGTCACATATCCTCATTATGTTAACTGGGCCATAAACATTCCAGAAGAAATCCAAGTTGCTTAAACCACAGTTACCTGTTGTTTCCTATTGTAACCAGAAGCTGAAAATGCTTCCATGAATTCTGACCACTTACAATGACAGTTAAAGAGATGCTGACATTATGTGACACTTCTAACAAAGGTGATGAGGACAAATGTGCTTTGGGGACATGTGGTCATAGAGGAGGTACTCATCTAATTTCAAATAAATGACCTGAGCCAATTAAAATGAGCAAACATTTTGTCCCGTGGTTTTTTGACATTTTGACAGAATTGTCTAAAGGTCATTTGCATCTACTGGAAGGCAAATCAGATATAGTCAGATGTTTGGTGAATATGCATTACATCAAGTGATATTTGTTAATCTGAAAAAGACTTGAGTCAAGAAATGCTTTAGTTTCCTGCTTCTGACTTTTCTCACACAAGTATTGAACTCTTGCTGAGCACGGATTTATATATATATATATATATATATATATATATATATATATATATATATATATATATATATATATATATATGTCACAAAATGCATTTTCTTCAAGATGTGAAAGTATTTTTTCAAAGGTTTGACATCAACCAGACTTTATTACAGAGTGTATTATCTGTTCTGAGATTTTTATGTGAATTGTTCTCCAAACTTAAATATAATAGATGATGGTAATGCAATTTAAGCTGTCATTCCATGATTATTTCATTAATATTACTGTGTCCTCCATTGTTATTGAATACATTGTGTATTGGCTCTATTTAAAAAAACATCCAGATTGCTTTGTTTCCAGCTGTTTTTGCACGGTAGAAAAATGAATTGAGGTCGAACAACAGAGTTTACTGGTACTTCCTCATACATGTCCATGACGCGGTGATGAGGCCTCTCTGATTGGCTCAGAATGCATGAAGGAACACTCCCTCCTCCCCTCTCGCTCTCTGTATGTGTTTACCTTTATCAGATTAGCATCCAGCTAGGTTTGTGCCGTTGCTTGTTCTGAAAACATGCAGGGAAAAAAAACGAGGCTTTATTTCCACAGAGAGCACAGGAACCAGTTTGATCTGCTATTTTTGTCAAGTTTGTGCAGCAGCTACTGTGGCACCGTTTTCTCTTGTAGATGCTAATGCTTCAGATTTGCTGCAATCGGGACGGGCTCAACCCCATGTGGGTGACTTTAAAGTCCATCTGACATCAGATAGACCGGCTTTTTCTGGGTCCCTTGTTCCTCTTGTTGTTTTCTATGCAGCCAGTAGAGGTGACAAACCACTTTCAAAGGCAGTGTGTGTCGGTAACTCGGGGTGACCCATCAGATTCCAAAAGGAGCGTGGAAAAGTGGTTTTCAGCAGAATGACACCTTTAACACACTATGGCATTGAAGACAAAGTCCATTCAGAGCTACAATAAGCACACTGTGACTCAGTAAAAGATGAGTTTCCCTCTGTATATAAATGCTCAGTCTAAGGTAAGGAAAACATTCCCTCTATAAATCCCCCTAAATCTTGCAGACAGGACTTGACAACCAAATCACTGTAATCTAGAAGGTCTGTATCTGAGACTATATACACAACAGGGTACCTGATGTAATGCCACAGTCTTGGTTTTGCGGTTTTGCATTTGATATAACAGTAATTTCACAATTATCATAATCATACATAAGATTTCTGACTGTAACTATGAACTATCTCTGTTGCTTAGGTGAATTTATTTTACACTCAAACCATGACAACAAAGCTGCCAACACTGAGGATGTGTCTGCATTCATTTGTACACTAGCAACACAATCAGCAGTTAATGCCTTTAAAAGAATAACAATTAGCAAAAAAATACAATTAAATGACCGACTGCTCAATTGATGTAGCATTAATTCAGTGTTACCTAAACAAGAGTAAATAGTGCATTTAATGGGCATTATTTCTGATTGGAATAATTATATATAAGTGTTGTTGCTTTTCCACTCGCCTTGCTTCAATTCAGCTCAGCCTTTTCAGTGTCTCCACTGTATGAAAGCAGTGACCATCAGATACCAGCAGATACTATTTCACCTTCGCTGAGGTTTCATTACAGTGACCCTAAATGTGACATTAAATCATAGAGATTGTGTCATGTCTGACACAAAGAGCAAATAGTAGTGAAAAGTAGGCTTTATCTTGATAAACTGTCCACAGGTTTAAAGTCTAAACAACTATATTCCCACCTGAAAAACTGTAGCATAACTTTTTTTTGGAAAAATTACAATTTGCAGATTAAATTTCATTGCTCCTCTGTCTCTTTCATACATAGCTACAGTCAACATCACAGTAGTTTATGCTCTGTCACCATAACAACCAACCACAGCAAAGTGATACTTTATGTACAGTGTGAACATAATCAGGGAACACTGAGTCGAATCATGCCAAGTCAGGGTGAGATGAGTTGATACCGGCAGTGAAAAAGTAGCAGATATGTAACCATTATTATCATATCAATAAAACCTGGATATTTTGGCTGGGGTCTCACAGACCCGGGGAAAAAAAAAATCTTTTGAGATTTTAGTGTCTGTGGTTATTACTCAGGACATGTCAGACACATGACAACAGTGGAGAAATAATCCCAGGAAATGTCTTCTTACCTTAGACAAGTCCCCAACCTCCAGGTAAAAACAGATGATGAACACATTCCAGGTCATCCACACGACCAGCCAGGCAGCGTACTGTGGAGACAGGGGAGAGGCGGAGAGGGAGGTGCGAGTCAGATGAGATCTGACAGGCCTTTGTTGGGGAATTAAAAAAAAGTGGGTGCATGTCTTGCATTTGAAGCGAATGAGATAGAGAGAAAAGACAGAGGGAGGCTTCACTTTTGATGTTGTTAAGATGCAGAGAAACAAAAACAACAGCAGAGAGTGCAACCAATCACCTGAATAAAACCAGACAGGGAGAGAAAATGGATAGCAGGACTATTGGTATGTGTTTATGCCTGTGAGAGTGTGTTAGTGTGTGTGTATTTACAGGGAATAAATAAATAAATGAATGAATAATAGAAGGTAGAATTTATTAGCCGAGACAAAAGTTTACTTCCCTTTTATTGTGTGAATCTACTTCTACTAAATATTTTTTGTGTGCACATGAAGGTCAGTGGGAAGGATTGGGGGCTGTATATGATGTGTGGGTGGGCTATGTGGAGGCCTGCAGCAACTCTGGGAACTTAACTGAAAGTTTTCTGAAACACGACTTATTGTATCGACAGATGTCTGGGCAACAAAAGAGAAGCAAATAATTCCATTTGGCTGTGGTTCCTACACCCACTGAATAATGCTATAAACATAATAAAATGTCAAACTGATATCACCCCCTTGAAATCTCAGATCCAACAGCGTACATGACTTCAATAATTTATGAAGATCAGGTCATGTTTTATACATAATAGCTGCTTTGTTGCTATATATTCTCTGTATATTCGGTATGAGTGGAGATATCATTTTAAACAGCAGATATAGTGGAGAAGATGTGTGAATGACAGCACTTCAAACCCTCAGTCACAGACAATGTGAATGTTTTTGTGAGTATTTATTTATTTTTTTCTGTGTGATCAACCCACCCCGGTGACATATCGCGGCCTGAACTGAATTGTGCCGAACAGGCCAAGGATGACGACAATGATGTGGAGGAAGTTGGTGAGGATGGGAGCCCACTGGTAGCCCAGGAAATCAATCACCTGACGCTCCAACACAGTGACCTGGAAGGAAGAGGAGGAGGAGGAGGAGGAGGAGGAGGGGGAGGAAGAAAAAAAAAGACAAGTCATGTTTTCTGTTAATCATTTCACAGTACTTATTTGACTGTACAACACCAACAATTAAATAAGTATAACAGATAACACATTCACACTGCTTTATATCCTCCAATACTATGCGTAAATACCTTTTAACCGATGATGGATATTTTAGGACAATAACTAATTACTAAAGGTAGATCATCACATTTTTGTTAGAAATGTAGTATTTTTCAAGTCATTAATAATAAGATAATTGTTGAACTGAAGAACAAACAGTAAATGAGTCTATCTGCGTATGTACACCAACTAATATCTATATGATGATCAGTGTAATTAAACATTTTCAGTCATCATTTTACCGCTTGAGTTCGTCTAAGTGAAAAGCCTGGTGTTCCCCACTTGGCGCTAATAGTATAGTATTTCATCCAAGTTCTGAGTTTGTAAATGATCACACAAACCAACCTAATAATCTGTCAGTTATAATAGGGACTATATTGTACTGCATTTATACTTTCAAATGTTAAAAAAAAAAAAATTTATATAATAATTAGTGTTTAGGATTTTCAAGTGTTTAGAGTTAAATTATGCTAAAGATGATAATGCATTGAATTATAGAAATATAAACTGATGGTCCAACAGATTTATATTACCGCTTGAGTAAGTAGTGAGTCACTCTACCAGAGAAAAACTAACACTATGGGGCCTTTGACCAAATTGCCAGAAAGTGAATAGATGGAAAGAGAAACTAAGAAACAACTTTAAAAATCAATGAAAGTGAAAACAACAGTGCTTCTAACTTTTAGTCAGCACTGGACATAGTACTAAGTGAAAAACACGGAGTCACAGCATGTCTTCTACACAGCTGCATTTCATTATGATGCTTTTTAAGGTACAAAATTATTATGCGGTGTTGCTGCATTTGTCATTTATTAATCCATGCTTGAGAAAAACACTTCTGACGCAGTTCTGACCTGTTACCTGATGTCTACCAGCCGTCTACTGCACAATAAATTTTGCAGTTGTAAATCAACACTTAGAGAGTTTATTTAACTTCTTCTAGAGTGTATTTGGTCCCATTGTCTCCAAATTAATACTGCAAAATCTACAGTGTGGTGTGTGAGTGTGTGTGTGTGTGTGAATGGGTGAATATGAGGAATTGTAAAGCACTTTGGGCACCCGCTATATAAGTGCATTCCATTTACCATGTTACTGAGAGCATAAATTGTACAGAAAACACAGGCAGACACTGGCGGTGATTTATAGTTTTACTATGGTTAAGCTCTGTGTCCAACAACAGAGCACAACTAACAGCTGTATGAAAACTATCAGCTGATGCACCACTTGAACATAGTGTTATTTTTAACAATTAGTATCAGAATACCTAACCATGACTCTTATTTGAAGAAGAAAACTTGATGACCATGGTGTGTGTGTGTGTGTGTGTGTGTGTGTGTGTGTGTGTGTGTGTGTGTGTGTGTGTGTGTGTGTGTGTGTGTGTGTGTGTGTGTGTGTGTTTAAACTATGCGGGTCATACTTTATGCAGTAAGTTAAAGTTTGGATCCATAGTTTTGACTTATTGGTGTGTTTAGTAGTCCTAAATGTGCTCTGATAGGTTACTTCCCCCTGTTGTTTAGAGTTTAAAATATCTATACTACATATAACCTCTGAACATACTAATGTAAATATCATGTAAAACAACAGAAGAGGCTTTTACAATTAACTGCCAGTTGATGAGTGTGGTTAAAGAGGAAAGGCTTAATTTTAGACATATTATGTATCATGTTTGGGATCTAAGAATGAGGAAAAACTTTATTAGAAATTAAGTAATGGATAGAGTTTTCCTGAAAGACAAACCCACTAAATGGATAGCGAGGTTAAAGAGGATATATTTAAAAGAGCACTTTTATCATAATGAAGTAAACTATAATGGGTTATCTATGCATTACCCAAAGCTTCTAGGGTTATGTGTGTGTGTGTGTGTGTGTGTGTGTGTAAATGTGTGAAGGTTTATTATCATTCAGTCACTGGAGTCTCATGCTGAGATAGTTAATGAAGTCACCACAGCGCATGATATGGCACTGCTAAATATATTAACACACACAGTGAGAGAGATGTGTGATAGAGAGAGAGAGGGAGACAAAGAGGCTACCTTAAGAAAAACAGAAAAAGTACATAAAGAAACTAATGAAGAAAATTTAAGTAAAAAAAAAACCACACTGATATTTACAGTTTTATACAATCAAGTTGAAGTGTTCAAATGACAGCAGCTTATATCACTAATCAAGGTTTTTATTTGCTGATTTTCTCACTTCCCTCTCCACACACGTATACACACACTTCTGGATGGCTGAGTTTAGAGTGGCCTAATGGGAGACCATATGGCAACACTACAGCCTTTCACAGCCAAATAGCAGGTACTCGCAATAGACACATGCAAGCACAGTGCGACACATGCATAAAATGTAACCTTTTACAGACTGTTTATACGTAACATTATGTTTCAAATACGTATTTCCATCAGACACGCAGGCTACAAGAAGAGGTAGGTGTTTGGATGAGTATGTGGTATGCTGACATATGTGCATCCACCCATTTGTGTGTGTGTGTGTTCCCATGTCAGGGCAGGTCTGCTGTGCTTGCACTTGACAGCACCTGCTGTTATTGGACACACTGGGCTCAGCTGGCACCACAATGTGCAAGAGTGTGTATGTGTATGAGCGAGAGTGTGTGTGTGTGTGTGTGTGTGTGAGAGAGAGAGAGAGAGAGAGGGAGAGAGAGACATTGTGTTTCTTTGTGTGACTGGCTTTATGTGTGGGACAGGCTCATCTCAGTCTGTGTGTTGTTCTGTGTATCGGCCTCATTTTATTATGTAAAAGTGTGTCCTCCCATTGACAATTATATAGTGCTACAATTGTGCCTCTCTCACAAACACATATGCACACACACACATAGGCCATTATTAGGAGTCAGAGGCCTCCCAGCCCATTACTGAGGCCCCTTGGGGCCCCTCTTTCATCACCAATAATATAAACAGTCTTCACTCCAGCTGGGGAGCTCAAACATTCTCCCCAAAAAGACACAAACCAATACACCACAGTGGAGCTGTGTGTGTGTGTGTGTGTGTGTGTGTGTGTGTGTGTGTGTGTGAGGGCACTCTAGAATCACTGCATTGATTTTTCTTGGTCATTATAACACAAATCCTTAAGGGTCAGTCAGCAAAAACAGATTTCTTGCTAGTATTTATTGTAGTAACCTAGGTTAATATGGAAGTCAATAAAGAGCAATATTCAAAACTAGACCATCTGTTCCTTTGTGGCGCACTCATCTTTTGATGTGAAATTCTCATTATGTGGCTCAGCTGCAAAACTACTAACTTCAGCTGCCTCACTACATCAGTCTTTGTAATTAAGTCACTGAGTACTCTTGACAGACAAAAGACAAAGCAAGCATATAGCCCCTGCTGCCATCATCCCAGCATCCTTTGCAAGTGTCAAATGGCAGAAGTATCACGTAATGTGTGAAATAACCCGGCCTTTCAACAACCCCAGCTCTAGGGAGGGACGGCAATGGGGAGGCAGGGAGAGTACATCGCACACAGCAGCTACGTTACGAAAATATGGCAGATTTATGATATGTGTGGCTGATGAAAGCTTTGGAAGTTGTACAGGTGGAGCTCCAGGCTGGCTAGCTGAGTCCTTTGGGATCTCCTACGACAGCCTTTGATGCTGCAGATAGAGATGTTCATGCCATTGCTGCTTCTCTTCTTTAAAGCACAAGATCAGGGTCATGTTTTCATCCAGCTTGTTTACCTTATACTGTAAATCTACCTGTGGACACTGTGGATTTTGGCTCTTTAAAAGTACAATTATTTGGATTTGACGTTTATGTCAATATCATTCTGCATTAGCTATTCTTAACTGATAAGTTTAAATATAAATTTAATGTTTGTCTGAATGCCTGGCCTTACACAGTATCTGTTAGTATGCTTCGCAGAAAATAAGTTGAAGCTCAGCCTTCTGTCAGTCTGTCTAATGCCAGCACAAAATCCCCCAGGGACCAAGAATGTTTATTCCACCTACTGTTTTGTTAGCATAAACTGATGCTCATGCTCTTGTTAGCATGAGTTTTCCAAATGTAGTGGTTAGCCGAGAGCCTAAACAGTGCTACAGTGCATCCATCACTGTCATCTTATAGAATATACTGTCCCTTCCTCTAAAATTCAGCAAAAATTGTTAAGTTTTGTTGCAGGATTGAGGGAAAAAAAACAAAAAAAACTCCTCTTCTCTCAAAGGAAAATAAACTGTCAAGTATAATAGCTAAGGACCAACTATAACAACATGCTTAGGCTGGGAGAATTAAATGTTTTAGAAATTTGACAGTGCAAATTATTCCCTAAAAAGATTAGTTAATAATAAGTATTGCTTATAAAAACAGCTGCCTACAAAATGTATTGAACTGCACTCTGCATTTAGATTGTCAAAGATGACTTATGACTGTTTTACATGTCAAGTTTAATAGATTTGGAAATGTTTCCAAATTTTCTGGTGTGATTTTTGTTGTGTTGTCTTGTTAAATTGCTTATACAAGAAAATGACATTGTCATATATTCATATATACACACTGTATATCTCAGCTGGGAAGTGTTTTTTGCAGACATATTGGAAAAAAAAAAGTAAATGCACTTTTAAAAAATGCCTATGTGTGAATAGTGTGGATTAAGTGAGGATGTCACCTGTATCCACAGCACTTTATAGGAAATAGATGAGCAGCAGGAGGCTGTGGATGATGACAGAGAACATGAAAACATAAGAGTAAGATTTTTCTGAGTTCTGGAAGGATTTTTGACACTATTTGATAATAAATGATAGAATGATATCAAAGAGTTTTTATTGGTCGAGAATGAAAGACAGCTGCACTGTGTGACCATTATGAGGCAGGGCTGAGTGATAAAAGCGTCTTTTATCTTAAACACGAGTCGAGAAGAAGAAAGAATAAGATAGTAAGGGACAGGGAGAGAGGGGCCACGAGATCTGATGAAAGATGGTGAGGTGATTAAGATCCTACAGTTACAGAGAAAAGAGAATAAGATGAGAGAGGAGCGGTGGGTGAGAGAAATGAAAATGTCTCATCTTCTGTCTCTGAGTTGCTCTGTTTTGCTTCGTCTTTTTTTTTTTTTCATTTCTTCCCTCTTTCACCCACTTTTTCTCCACTTTACTAATCTTCTCATTTCCTCCCTACTTCTCTCTACTTTCCTTTTCCCATCATCACCTCCTGCTCTTTCCACTCTTCTCCTCTCCTACATATTTAATATGCATTTGTCTGCTAATACATCTGTTGTGTCACGAAACAGTCAATTACCTCATCTGCCTCCTCCCTCCTCCTCTGTTCTCTCTCCTCCATTCTCTTTCTCTGTCTCTCTTCTCCCATCGCCATCATCCCATCTCACCCTTCAGTTTGCTCTTCGTGCAGAGCTTTCCTCTTGGCTATTTCTCCTGCTTGCCTTTTCCCTTTTTCCTCAGCCTCAGTCCTTTTCCCCTCCTTCCTTCCTTCCTTCCTTCTTTCCTTCCACTCGCCTCACTCTCTCTTCCCACTCGCCTCATTCCCTCGGCGCTTTGGCTGAGAGTTTCGCTCGTTTCTGTGACCTTTAAAAAACTGCTGATCAAATTCTGCTGCTCATCCCATTATAGACGACAGAGAAGGCAGAGAAGGGGGGTGGGGTGGGGGTGGGGGGGATGAAGGAAAGGAGATGAGGTCAGACAGGGTAGGATGAGATAGATATTGAGAAGAAGCCAAAGGAATAGATGGAGGAGCTAGGGAGAGTTGCAGGGACTGAGAGGAGAGGAAAAAAAAAATAGGAAGAATGTGAGAAAATGTCCGGTGAGAGCTCTATGAGTCAGACTAGGAGCATCACGACTGAGTAGCCACGACCAAGCAAATCTCATGCACATCAAGGTAGAATTATATACCCTTTTTCCTTCTCAGTATTTTTTTTTCCTCAAACCATATTTTTTTTTCTTTCAGTGTAATCATCATAAACTTTATTCTACTAATAAAACTCTAAAGCAATCGTGGTTTACTGTTAACTTAATTAAGGCCGCCCGCCTGTGCAGTATCCCACTGTGTACAGCAAAGGCAATCTCCTATTGATTCGGTTCACACAACGATCAATTCATCTCCATTGGAGGCTATTAGGGACCATTTGTGGCTACTTAGGCCTTGGAGAGAGAGAGGAACGATGGCGGGGAAGATGAGGCAAGCAAAGTGAGAGGAGGAAAAAAGATGAAAGGATGAGCAAGGGAGTGGGAGAGAGAGGGGGGGGAACTAAATGTGATGGAGGAAATAGAGAAATAGAAGAAGGGCAGAGATGGAAAGAGACAACGATGATCATAGGTGGAAATCTCTCCATTAAATATCCAATTTCCTCATTCAGACTCACTCATTGTCTTCACAACTGCTCAATATCATCAGTAATAACCATAATGTCCTCCGTCACTTGGCTATAGATAGACAACTCCAACCGAGAGTCCCACTTAAATTAGCATTACAAGATGGCCATTAGGTTGGTATACTTAAAGCTGTGGTCATAAACCACACAACAGTGCTTTAGCAGTGACTCATATAACTGACATATTACTACCCCTGCAGGAGTTTCCTAAACTTTCCACAGGGTTGTGTTAAGCTTCATCTGATCCCTCAGGGGCGCCTCTCAAATTTCCTGATCTTAAGGGCTTTTAGAGGCCGCTGAATGAGATTATTAATATACTTCTAGAGATGCAGCCTAATATTTAGATCTGTCTGGCATTTCATCATGTGGATCTACGGCTTAGCATGCAAAAGCAGATTTGGTAAAAGGGAGCAAGACTCAAAACAATGGAAATTTGAATCAATCCAACAATTTGACCTAAAATGGCACAAGTTGGCTCATTGATTTTTCATTTGACCTCTGGTTCCAGCTGTTATTTTCTTTGGTTCTTAACACACATGAGTATCTTTGGTTTCACAAATGGTGGTTCATTCATAATGACACACAATTGTAATGTATCATTTTGGAATTTTTTTTTTTGTGATTTAAGTCAAAAAGTGTAAGTGGCATGAACCAAATGGTGATATGGTGACAGTAACAATTCTGACAGGAATAACATATATAATATAAACACATAGTGTAAAATGTGAGAATAGATTATAGTATATTTTGTAAAGTTCTGTATTATTAGTAATAGTAAAAGGAGGTGATATGTCACAACACAACAATAATAGAATAAGAACTATTGTAATTAACAGTGACTAATATGATTACAGCTCTACATATTTATATATAATAATAGATAATAAAGTACTTATTCATAGGCTGAATTAATCCATGATGAATGAATGGTGTATGGACAGGGGCTGGGAGTAAATACGTAATTGTGTTTGTTTGTTTTTTTAATCACTTTTCAGGTATATACTATACAGAATAAATCAGTTTTATATATGTAGGTTTATGTATGCATAGATGGAAGCATTTCTATATTCACTTGTAAAATATATTTGAATAATGTATAATGTATTTTTCATTTCTGTTGATGGATTTTGACAGTCTAACCATTTTCTAACTATATATCAATTTTTGCAAACTTTGCTTTTTTAATCATCAAATAGCTCCTTTTTTTCCACTTCCTGTAATGCCTCTTTATGTAACCCCCCCCCCCCTCCTCCCCTCCAAAAAAAAAAAAAAAAACAGGCCAAAGTGGTTCAGGACTAGTGACTTGGGGCAGTCTCAGAGTGGTTGTTTGTTCTCTGTTGGACCAGAATGTGAATGGTATTGTTGTGACTTGGCCAAACAAACCAGTGAAATATGCTCCAGGGTTTAAACCAAGACCAAACAGACACAGTATGAATGTAGCCACAGCACTGAAACAAAACCCAGACTGACTTTAGAACTCATATCACTCGTCCATTACCGCCATTGCCTTGAGTGAGTTTCATTTATGATGCCCTAATTTAACAACACATAGAACAAATAAACTGTTCTAGTTGAAGCTGAAGCTTTTGATGTAGATCACTAGATATAATTACAGTGGACTGAATTGGTAGCCAGTATCTGATATATAAAAAAAAAAAAATCCCCAACAAATTGGCAGAGCTAAGCACTTGTCACAGCTCATGGACTTTAATCCAAATTATTCACATTTGGTTAATCTATTTTGCTTTTTTGTTGGGCTGCCATGATGTCAGGTTTTCTAAGTACGTCAACAGATGGAAGAAGGCGATGGAAACAGTGTTAGCAACACCTTGTAGTACCCTGATGTGCCATGTGAAACAACTGGGATGGATCAAGATGACAGTGTGTTAATGAAAGCTGTGCTGTAGAGGAGCACTGGTAGTCTGCCATTATGGTCACTCATCTCTACAATACAGCTCTAGACAGACTACTTACAGGTGTGATGAGTGACTGTTGGCCCACAGGCAAAACTCAGTTTCTTGCCTAATTTGTAATAATAAGCCTCAGCACCTGAACAAATTGTAAGTTCTATTCAGGTCCCACAGTACTTTAATGGGTTGTCATTGTAAAGCCAATAGCTAGACGTTATTTAAAAAAAAATGTCTGCTTCTTTAAATGTCAAGAGACTCATTTTTTTTCTACAAGTAGTACTGTCTTCATGTAATAGCTCCATGTTTGTTGTTTTGTAGTTGGTTTATCTCACCTAAGAGTGGAAGACTGTCACTGAATAAATGCTTTGTTGAAATACTTTCAGGTGTTTGCTGATTTGAAACATAGCACGGTGATGCCACACGTCGAGAAGCTGTTACAGACCAGCTGTCAACATGAAGATGTTTTAAGGTAGACAACACCATTTCACCTATCAAGTCAATGAGCTGTGTCATGTTCAGTCCATTGAGTTAATAGATGATGTAGCCTGCGGTTTTGTTTTATACTTGAAACAACCTACAGTGTACTGAAAATGTTGGCCATTTTGGAAAACACTATTAAATAAATAGTAGTTCATGCAAACTGCTGGTGCTATGGCAGTTTGTTAAACACCATTAATTTTTGAAGGTCATTAAAATGCCTGAATAGAGCATTGGAATGACGCTAAAAACTTCCCAGGTCTGTTCTAAAAGTATGATAAGTAAAAATGCACTCAATGAAATTTTCTTGGCTGATTCCTATTATTCTTTTTTTTTTTTTCCCCTTTTCAAAAAAAAAAAGCCTTTTTTCAAACTGCTATAATTGACAGTAGACACAAACATTTTTATAACTTGTAACTGCGCCAGATTATATAACCTTCTATCACTCTCACTCAAACAAATCACAAAAAAAAGTGCCTGAGGTTGTAAAGCCTTTATGTACAAATAAAATCCAATTGCTGGTGAATGGCAGTACCTTCTTTCTTTCTTTCTTTCTTTTTTCTTTCACGTTTTGCTTTCCCAAAAGAAAACAAGTACAACGCATCAATATAACATCACACCGAATACTTTTCACTTATGTCAAATTGTTTTTCATTACCTATAAAAATTAATCAAGAGTCATTTCCAGACCCTCAACCTTTTGCTCTATTTTTACACATCTTAAAAATAAAATACAAAAAAAGGACACTTCTTTTTTTGTTGATGCCAATGAAAGCAGCAGAGGCTGGCTTCACATTCTCAGTGTTCTTAAAGTTCTTAAAGTGCAATTTTGAATTGTTTATTCCAAATCTTTTCATAGCACTTCCATTATTACAAGTTATTGTAAAACTGCATGCTTTGTATTTTCTTCATTTAAGAGAAATGACTGAGTTTAACAGTTTACGTGATACCATTTGTATGCAAACAACATGAAATATTACACTGCTCGTGCACAATGTGTGATAATGCTCAGATAATGTGACTGTTGAGCAGAGGTGGTCAAAGTACTCCCATCACCAGCTGCTTGTGTGAAAAAATATTCTGGTAAAAGTAGAAGTACTGATTCAACTCCCTTGCTGAAGCAAAAGTAAAAAAGTACAACTTTTCAATTGTAATAAAGTAAAAAGTAAAACTGCTTTTTTTGGACTATGGATGAAATAATATTTATTTTCAGCAAAAAAATATATATATATATAAAAAATAAAGCATTTAAAAGTGAGTTATTGTGTAGATGATGTATTTTATTGTGTTATGGTACTCAAGTTTAATGGGTCTGGACAGGAAATTTAGAAGATTTTCAAAAGTCATAAATGGGAGGTTTAAAAATAAAAGCATAATTATGAGATAAAAAAAAATAAATTATGACATAATAAGTCAGAATTGAGATAAAAAGAAAAAATTATGATAAGTTACCATTTCTTATTTATGACTTATTTTTCAAACAGTCACATCTATCTAATTTGAAAAAGTAATGAGTCTATTCTGAGAATGAATAATGAATAAAGTACAGATATTTATACAAAAATGTAGGGAGTTAAAGTAAAAAGTTGCCAGAAAAATGAATACTCAAGTAAAGCACAGATACCTAAAAAGTCTACTGAAGTTCAGTTATGAAGTACTTCTACTTAGTTACTTCCCACCTCTGCTGTTGAATCACAAGTTATTGCTGCATCATTAAAAATGTCAAATAACACATCACTTCCTCCCTGATCAAAACTGCTGTCTTTCTTGACTTATGTGATGTCATCAGAAATCAAAAAGAGATCTCCAAATGCTGCAAATAAACATACTGTAAAATACTATTGATGTGTGAAGCAGTAAAACATGTTCAGTTTATCACCAGTGTTATTGCTTTATTTTCACAAGTATAGGCACAGTTCATAACCCTGAGCTATAGTACTGTATATAAACACTAGCATCTGAAGTTGTGTCTATGATGCTGGCAAAGAACTTAAACGTACACTTGTTTACTCTTTGACACTAGTTGGAATGTGTTAGAAAAGCCGAAACAACAAAAATGCAATGCTGTATTTGAGTCTCACAAAGACTCTAGTATATTATTGTCTGTATACGTGGACAAATAATGGTCTTGTCTCCACGTTAACAGCTGTGTTATCCACCACAAAAGAAACGACTGACTGTCACACATCTGTCGTCCATGTAATGCGACTGTCCTACGCTGGCTGGCTTGGGTTGAGCTAATATTGTGTTGTCTTTAGCAGATCAGAACAAAATCAATATATCTGAGTGTGATGGCTTGATCAGCATTGAATGGCTGCCAATGACTGATCAATTTGTGCATCCCAGAAGAAAACCCCATTAAATACTTGATTAAAAATTCATCATAAAGCAGATTAGCAAAACTCTAGCTTTGCAAAATTACCTTTCTCGCCATTATATCATGAAGCTGATTGTGTTATGTCATCAAGGTAATGCTATTTCTTTGGAAATTGATTCGGTTTTGTTTTTAATCCAATATTTATTCCTCTGGCGGCTGTTCAAGAACACCATTTCCCGTAAGCCCAAGCACAAGCCTTTGTCACAACAGCTCTCTTTCTCTTCTCTCACTCCATCTCTTGCCATGGGCACTATGGATCCATTGCACATCTCCTTGAATTGCGAATTAACCAAAATGATTAATATTCCTAGGAAACAGTTTATTTATGTAAACGTGACATTTAAATGTCAAAAACATGAGCTAATCAGTTTGGTATTTCAACAGATCGTCCCTCTCTGTCTCTTTCTGTGACTGTCCACTCCTCCATTTCTTTCTATTTCTAATTTTGGTGTTTTTTGTTTTGCGCTGAGTGTTTGGAGCTCTGATCATCTTTTAACGCTGATGAAAAAAACATCCGCTTTAAACGACGTGTAACTGTCAAAACTTAGGCTAGATTTCTTCTACTGGGAAATCGACAACGAATAGAGTTAAAAAAAAAAAAGAAAAGACATTATTACAACAACCAGAAAAGTCAAATGACTTCAAGCTTACTGAGGAAAATGAAAATATAACCTCAACATGGAGGCACAATCAGTGGCATGTCCCCATCCTAAATAAGGAGAGTTATTTATAGCAGTGGCTTCCTGGACAGCTCACACATACAATAATACACCCACACGTATTCACATCTACACATATTCAAATACACACAATAAAGCCAGACATAAAACACATACATACACACACACACACACACACACACACACAGAGCTGGAGGACAGTCTCCTACTGCAGACTATCAATCAGATATGATTAGTCGAGTGTGTGTCTGTGTGCGAGTCTGATAATGATAATGAGTGGGCTGATAATGAGCTGAATGTGTCATTTGTAATAATTGTAGGTTGCAGCAGACACTCTTCACACTTATTTACCATGATTGACCAACTGATTATAAATACAATCCTACACATTATCATCCAAAGAGATGCACCTGTCCTCTCATCATGTCTCTAGTCTGTACAGTACCTTCCTTCTTTCCTCTGTCTTCTTCTACTACTCTGTCTCTATTGAATGTCAACCTTCCACAACCAGGCTGTATATTTCTCCGCCACATTCATTAAGCTGTGTAGTAGCAAATTTAATGTCTTTGATGGAATGCTTGTCCATCTGTTTGTCTTTGCGCTACAGCCTTTGAAAGCTTCTCTTGTGTTATCGGTCTGTCAGATTGGCTTTTTTTTTTTTTTTTTTTTTGTCTGATCTGACCAGACCAAAAGAAAACGCTGACATTATCAGAGGAAAACAGAGTGAATTGTTTGGATTTCTCTCAATAGGTTTCATCCACTTTGCTTCTTTGATCAAAACTAGATGGATTTTGATTTAAAAAAACAAAAAACAAAGAGGACTTGTGGTCCAGTCGCATACTGTTGGACAACAGGGACAAGCAAAAACTATCTTGCAGATTAGAAACTGTGTGTGAAGATAGAGGAAAGGGGATTCTTTTAATTTCAAATCATACTTCTGATGCATTATTCAGACCGGCGTGATAGATTTTTCTCAGCAGTTCTGAGCTGTTAGGGGTGAAACCTTGTTATGCCCTGTGGTTGTACACTGAATGCTCACGATTTTCCAGTGAACTACATATAAGCGCTGGTTTCAAACACATGTCAGGAGTTGTGCAATTTGTGCTAAACAATCTTCCACGTTCTTCTTCCTCCCCTGACTTCTTAATGGCTCAGCCTTCCTCAGCTTATTGCCTTTCTTCCTCTTTTTTTTTAATCTGTCATTCTTCCCGGTGGCTCTGTCCTTCCCTCATTTCTGTTTTTATCTCACACTTCTTTCCTCTTTTTTTTTTTTTTTTTAATTTTATTTTTTTTATCGTACACCACTACTTGTTAATTTCTTTTTTATCCTGTATGCTCCCTGTTGGTTCTGCGTTTGTAAATTTTTTTGGGTTTTTTTTTGCCTAATTTTCCTGCTCTGTCTTTCCCTTCTACTTCATCTCCCATTATCTATCCTTCCTCATCTCTTCTTTTCTCACTATGCCCCCCATCCCTCCCTCTTACTTGGTTCCTGCTTTGCTATTCACCACACACACATCCACACAGCAGCATCCCTCTTCAGTCACTCTGTAAATGAATTATCAGCCCACCAATGGGTTTCCGTTCGTACACTCTTATATCTTAATGGTCGATCTTTGCAGGCAGTGCTTTTATGAGGATAAGGCGAGTGAGTGTGTGTGTGTGTGTGTGTGTATGTGTGTGAGTGAGTGAACGTGCATGCTGGTTAAAAAGAGGGGGGTTCAACTGCTGCATGATAAATAGGAAGTATTAGGAGCACCTCTATTGCACCCAGGGGCTCTCACTTGTGTGTTCATATGTGTGTCTGTATTCAGTGTGTGCAGTTTTCTGTAAGAGTCTGGCTTTTGTCAGATTTTTTTTTTTTATATTGATGGGAACAATGTATTGGTTGTGCATGTTGTGTGTGCTTAGTTTAGCCTTTTAACTGCGTGCGTGTGTATTTCACTATGTCTGTGTGGGATATGTAGGGTGGAAATGACACCAGACAAACCCACAGATGGACGCCCAGCGGGCTAAGAAACATTAAGACTGCACAAATACATTAACACACTCTCTCTCTCTCACACACACACACACACACACACACACAAAATGGTAAGTAGATATTAGCCTCTCTTTCTCTGTGAAAAATCTCACGGGAACTGAATGAAGTCAACCACATCATTGGCGGTTGTAGTGTGTACGTGTTGGTCTATGCGTGCACAAGAGCACAATAAAAACAAGTGTTTGTGTATTGGATAATAGATGAATTTTGAGGGGGGAAAAAAAGAATAGCTTCATCTTTGAGTAAATATAAGCTACATAAAAGAGTATCTGAGAGCTGACTACACGGCAATAAAAGCAGCTAAATGAATGCAAAGCAGACTTTCTGAACGTAAGCTGTTTCCCAAAATGTTTCAGCTCCTCTTGTAAATTAGGAGACAGTGGAATTAGCGTGGTTTATTGTGTCTGAATTGCAGGCCAAGACTAAATTAACTTTGTGTCCCGGACTGAATGGGGAAACATCAAAAGAACCTGTGGTGTCCCAGCTGACAATGAACTACCGGCCAACTTTGTCACCGTATTTAAATCAGTCTCATTGTGCTCACAGTGCTCATGGCGTCAATGGGCGCCAGCCGCTTTATTTCCTCTTGCTCACTTGTTATGAAGCAGAGAATGTGCCCATATTTCCATAATATTACTCTGGGTGCTATCACTGCGGCTGCACCACTGATCGGCCATTCACTGTCAGTGGAGCACATCCAGCCCTTGCTACTGGTGCATGTGGACATGAAGGCTCGCCTGTGTATTTACTGTACAAAAACGCCCACAAGCTGAATGCACTTAAGCCATTTATGATGCTATAAATCCTTCTGCGGCTCTACATCATGAGACTACCTGTTACTATGGGCCAAGCAGGATGCTCTCGTCAATAAACTAAAAATGCTTGTAGTTTAGGGGTAAGATGAGGTAGACTGATGCTCATTCATTACAATTATGACTCATTATTTTAACAGTAATTTGTTTTCAGCATCACATTAAAAAAAAGCAGCAGGTGAGTCATACCAAGATAGTTATATCACTAATGAAGCAAAGGAAGCTGTATCAATAACCAGACATTTTATATACTGGAACAGCACACATTATCTAGTGTGCAGGTATGTGTGTCTGCCCTTTACCACAGTCACTACTAATAATACTGTTGTTGTGTGGCCTTCTAACTGTTCTCTCTGTAATGTGATTTATCAGGCACTTCAATCCATCAATTGTGTGCATGTGTGCATGTGTGTAAGAGCATCTGAGTCCATCTCTTTGCAAAGCCAACAAGCCACTCCTATACTTAAAGATATTACTCTAAAGCCTCGGGAAACAGGAATCCTAGCTTTGGCATCGACTGCCTGCAACAAATAAAGGCTCTTACAATGGCTTTACTGATTTGTATCTTCACAAACATTCAAAAAGCAAGATACCATGAAGATCAGTATGTGTTTATGTTTCCACATGGTTGTTTTTCATTAACCTAATGACATGGGAATGTGCACTTGAGTGTAGTGGCCTTTTGGGAAAAGGAGCGCCAGACTAATGTGGTGGAAAACCCTACTAGATTATAAATGACTGCATCATCATTTTCACCATTTGTGTCTTAGTTTAACTTATTGGTATCATCTTTGCTCTCTCTGATGTATAATATCTAACGATGTTGGTTAAATAACACTAAATGAGTTTATCATATTGATGTTTTTTTTTCAACTACTGTAGTTGCTTGGTTTATTTTTCCACTTCTGAGTGATTTTATGATACTGGTACCTAAAAGCAGGATAGAGGGGTTACAAATTCAAACAATATGCAGACTTATGATGCAAGTTTGGAAGCAATTTACATCCGTTTTAAAAAAAATTAAACAATTTTTCCGATTTTTCGTACAAAGATCTGCATGTAACATGGTCACCAGGTTCCCATAATGATGTCCCTCATGTTTTTCTTTCAGGATTTTTCCCAATACCCACACTGTTACAATAGACAAATTCACACACATCTAAGTGATATCTGAGTTTCCCCCTGAAATTATGACTAGTCAGTATTCCAGCAGTGTGCTGATGATTCTGCATGAAGTGATTATTCCAACATAATCAAGGTAAAAGAGGACAAAATTTTTTTTTATATAATTTTCTCTCTAGTACATTTTTGGAATTGAAGAAAATCACCACTGTTACAAAATCACTTACAGTTCCACATGTCACACAAGTGGGCACAATAGGTTACACACGAAAATTGTAATGAGACTGAATGAAAAACCTGAATGTCTAGATTAGAAATATGATGATGATGATGATGATGATGAGGAGGAGGAGGATAGACACATTTAACAGTTTTTTTTAATTAATAACAGTATATAAAACCATTTCAAGCCACTGACGCCTAGATATCTTTTACTATCCCAAGTTTGGTCCTGTTTTTGGAACCAATATGTTATTAAAAACTCATTAATTTTGGGATGGCTCACAGCAAGAGTAGATTTTTTTTTACATTTTGAGGTCATCATTACATCCTGGAGGGAAAGTATCAAAATAAACCCATTTTCATGGAAATATTAAATTTCTCGCTGATGTACATTTTGGGGGTAGAGTCGGTCGTCCATTAACCGAAGGATTGGAGGTTCGATTCCCGCTCTGTCCTAGTCAGTTTGTTGTGTCCTTGGGCAAGACACCTCCAGTGTCACTCACACTGGTGTATAAATGCGTATGGATGTTCGGTGGTGGTCAGTGGGGCCTTAGTACGAAATGGCGACCACGCTTCTGTCAGTCTGCCCCAGGGCAACTGTGGCTATATATATGTAGTTTACCACCACCAGAGGGAGCATGTGAGAGTGAATGAATAATGTAAAGAAATCTAATCCATTATTTTTATTTTTGCAGTAAGTAAGTGTAAAATGTGTTTAGAGTTAGTTTAACATTATACTACTGCCTGATGACAGCTGCAGAACACACACAGAAATGACTGAGGATAACCGCAAGTTATGTTGAATTGTCTTGCTGGTTTTCGTCAGTAGAAAAATATTTTTCCCAAACAGGTATATAAGTTATGAATCCAAAACAGATTTGAAACCAGTATTTCCTGTCATATCAACATGGTTCGTAACTCACAGTTGACTTGTGAAAACATGGCAAATTAACACTACTGGTATTTTTAATAATTTTGATGTCTTGTTTTTAAAATGCAGTATACACCTCTTTTTTTTAAGATATACCCTTTTCATGGTTTATATAACAAAATTATCTACAAAATGTATGTTACAGTAATACTTATACTAGACTCTTTAGATTAATAAAAACATTACTGATTAATTTTTTTTCCTCAAAAACTTGTAGTTAAAGTAAAAACCAATAAGACAATCTAAATGGTTAAAGGTCAAATATGTAATGTTTATTGTGTGAGACAAAGTATGAATGAGATTTTTTGTTTTGTGTCATGCATTGCCCACCCCTCTGCACAACACTCCAAGGAATGTTCTTAGTGGATGCACCTGAACAACACCCTTGGTCCTGTATATAGGGGTCTCAGTAATTCTGCTGTGGATCTGTATACCTGTTTAAACCCAGGACAGAACTGAACCACACAAACCTGCAATAGCTCCAGAGAAAAACAAACTGAAGACACAGTCACAAGAGAACTATCTATATATCCTGTGTGATGCAGTCATTAGCTCAGGGCTACAAACACAGACAGAAATCCATCAACACAGGAAAATGTGAGAAAAATAAGAAAATACAGGAAGAGGCAAGTGTCTGTCCAAGTAAATTCACCATTACATTTGTATTTTGGATTACTATATATTAAACTGCATACTTTATTTTACAAAGAAATATGGTTTATATCATGGGTGTAAAATTGCATATGAACGCTATGGACGTGTCCATACCTATGTTTGGATGTTTCTAAAATGTCCATACCAATTTTTGAATAGGAAATTACATGATATTTGGGAAACAAAAGGTTACTGTATTTTCTGGACTATAAGGTGCACTTAAAAGACTTTAATTTCCTCCAAAAACCGCAGTGCACCTTATGCTTATATATGGATTAATTCTGGTTGTGCTTAGTGACTGGGAATTTTGACTTTTTATTTAATAATTTTCACTTTTTATCGAATAAATTTTGACTTTTATTTCATTATTTTGACTTTTGATCGAATAATTTTGATTTCACTTTATAATCCAGCACGCCTTATACATGAAGAATCTAAAAAAAACAAAAAAAAACATTAATTGACAGTGCGCCTTATAGTGTCTAAATATTGCCATCAATGAACTTTTATCACGTGACAAAAATGAGATGAAACTAGATGTAAATGTCGGTCTTGTGATAATAACTATAACTAAAAATATATAATGCAGTATAGATGACCAATAAAAACCAGACAAATGTGGCTTAATGAATGAAAACCCTTCCTAAAATGAAAAAAATTTATTGACAAAAACAAAATGAGATGTTATTTTAATTATTTTAACCATGTTCTTATTTATTTATTTATTTATTTATTGTTGCTGTCTTTTGCCAGAAAGTTGTCAAATTTGTCCCCACCAATGTCACCATCATGATAACTCCCATGGTTTATATGGCATTTATACTATGTAGTTTTATGATAGCTTTTTTATTTAATATGTGACATTACTCTATATATGTAATTTCTTTGCTAATGAGGGAAATTATTACAGTATGAGTATGAGTGCACAGTATCTGCTGTATTATTTTATGACTCTATATATTGTCTTTTTTTATGACAATCCTAGTCTCACATAGCCTACAGACCTAATTTCACAGATTGTCACTGCAGTGTCAGCCCTGAGGTAGACCTAGCACTCTCCACTGTCAGTATCTAAAATGGTATAAAACTTTTCTGTGTTGTTTGGCTAGTTTTGAAAATGAACAGGAGGCACTGAGTGCAGGACACAGCAGCGAAGCATTTGCAACACAGCGGTGTGAGAGATGGCGGAACATTTGTGAATGGCCTCTGTACTAAAGAAAACATCCACATAAAAAGACATGTCTTTGTCAAAACCTTCTATTTTCCACTTTCAGTTGCAGCTCAGCAGTTGTTCTTTTTCCAGAAATGGTAACATTATATTGATAGCAGAGAGAGTTACTGTGAGATGGAAATATTTACCCTTATCCTGGCAGAGAACACCAGCAGACCTCCAGACTAAACCTATACAGTAAGCATACGCACTTCAGACAGGCCTTAAAAAAATGTAAAAAAAAAAGTGTGTACATATATATATATATATATATATATATATATATATATATATATATATATATATATAATTTTTTTCTCCCCGTTGCAAGTAAAAATGTACTGACTGAAAAGCCTAATTCTCTGACAATGTGAAGTAGTGAATGAATCACTAATCTGTCAGACCTACCGGTGGTTTTCAGATTAGAAATCCCACATTGTAATAAGCTTTTTAAACTGGGTGCTTCTATGAAACTAGGTTTGTTTTTGTACCTGGTACTTTGCCAGCTTTTTAGACCTAATAATAAAAGAACAAATTAGACATATTTCCCCTCAGGACGTACTCAATGATGACCTCAGGTAAATGCAAAAAATGATACTCTTGCCGTGAGCCATCCCTAAATTCATGAATTTTGAATCAAACTTTGCAGCCAAAAATAGGTTCAAAATTTGGACAGGAAAAGCTACCTAGATGTCGGTACATTTGATCTGGAACACAATGGTCGTATATACTGCTATTAATAAAGACACTGTGTTAAATTTGATGATCCTACTGGTTTTTCTAATCCAGAGATGCAGGTTTTTCATGAATCTCATTCCCGGTTTCGTGTGTAACTTATAATGTCCACTTGCGATACAAAGGGACCCTGGCCATTTAAACATAAATAAATCATGAGTGATTTTGCAACAGAGGTCATTTTGTGTGAAACACTCTGTCTTGCTTAATTAGCTCAATTCCCAAAATATACCTGCGAGAAAGTAAAAAGAAATTCCCAAAAAATAGTAGCATGTAATTAGTGTCCTTTTTACTGTGTGAATTATTTATTTTTTTTAATAGAAATACTATTTAAAAAAATAATATATAAATGTGTTTTATTTGACAAATGGTTCCTTTTCTCCTACAGTATTTTTATTTATTTATTTTTTTGATAAACCCAAAATACTTCCAAACTTGCTTCATAAATTGACAGTTAAAAGTCAGTAAATTTTCATTTTTAGCTCCAATGTCGTGTTTCCAGGAACCAGTTTCATCAAAGCACCCAACTCACAAAAAATACAAAGGATATGACCTAAGCGCCCTTATAAAATAGCATCCTATAGTGTCCCATACCAATAGCTACTGCATGCTAGTGGGCATACAGATGACTTTAAACACATGTATAAGGCAGCACTAGAACCAGGGAGCATATGACCTGACATACGCTCACACATACACATATTAGATAAGTGTCATCACGCCTTGCCTTCTGCGTCCTCTTGGCTCGGATGGTAACCACATGCATAAACACACCAGTGTCCATTAGCCTGCTGTTTGCCCTGTCACCAACCCTACATCTGACACCACAGTCAATGACAGACACACAAATAGAAGCACACACACACACACACACACAGGATAATGCTTTCATACTCATGCTCATCTCACACCAGTACTGATAAAGAATAAATCACTTCTGCCACTAGCGTCACAATCACTACCTTGATGGAACAGAAACTGACAAACTCGATGCAGTGCAACCATACAAATGGAATGTAACTTTTTTTTTTCTTTTTTTTTCTTAAGAAAGCAAATCTTCAATTTCAATCTGATTGTTTTGTCGCGTTAGTAGTTGCTTCTGTTTGCCCTTAGGTACATGATTACTTTTCTTCTTCTGTTATTTTCTTGTCTAGGATACGTTATAATACTGTCAGTGCTGTATATGTTTAGTCTTTATTTACTGCAGAATCGATCTATTGACACTTTCAGGAATTAAATCAAGTATTTAAGTACCTAGATCTTCTCACAGATCTTTATTTTATTTGTCTTTAAGTTGGCGAGGGCTAAGGCAAAGCTGTTGATGCCTTGCAGATGTAGACAACAAAAACTAGGGAAGTATGTATTAAGTGTGTGTGTGTGATTCTAAGACAAACTAGGAGACAAACATGTAGACTACTGCGCTGTATTTTCACTCCTATGTCAGCAATTATTTATGCTTATTCTGATTATTTTGTGAGGATTACAATAGCTTGCCTTCACCTCAAGCATGTCACGTTTATGTCAATTAGCCTTAATTATTTTTTTCTCTAATGTTTGCTCTTATAATGATGTCATCTGTTTATCCCAAGCTTATTTACCTTCTACATAAATACTATATTTCAGTGAGCACTATCAGTCAGTCCTTTGGCTTTATAATTGAAAATATCTATCCTTTTCAGTTTTGTTTACAAAGCCTTAAAGGTGAACAGTAATGTAATTTATTTTCAATTGTTCCAATGTTCAATGTGAATAAATGACTCTTCTTCTTCTTCATAATCATATTCTTTTATATATGTGTCTTATTAAGCTTAAATACTTTATACGCTAGTAATTATTATTAGGCATGAGCATAAAATATTGCTTAAAAAAAGCAGTAAAAGCACAATAAAATAATTAATCCCAATTGCCTGTAAGAGAATTTAATTGGCAACTAAAATTCCATGACTGCGACAGCCTTGTGGATAATGATGAGGAGAAATACTCACATTTCAGAATCCTAAATACTCTTTTTAACCTTTTGAATGGAAAAATAAATCTGTTTGTTGCACGATAAAACTGGTTTTAATATATTTGCTTACTTATACTTTCAGGCTAATAGTAAATCTTCAAGTCAAATGTCATAAATGACTTAGGTTCTAGAAAAAACTGTGATTATAAACGGGTTCTACCACTTTGCTAATAGTACAAGTGACTGTTGCCAAAATTAGAATTATGGTAAATACAAATAATTAAGTTCGTTTTTACATCACTGCTAGAGCCATTCTTCCTGGGGTCTTTTTTACATTACAATTTAGAACTGGTACATTACAATGATCACGGAAGTACAATCATATGTTCAGTTTAGAAAGAATCCTATATGTCTTCACATAATAGATGATACCAAAAAAAAACATCAGAGTGCTTTTAAATCCTCTTGTTTGGCTTTATCTCTACTGTATGTCCAGAGAACACAAAAATAATTAGGTAATACAATTTCTTATTAAATTGTATGTATAATCCTTCAGTGTGTTGTTGTATAATATTTCTGTACTAGTTCATTCCATTCAAGTTGAATGGAATACACCTTTTACTATGCAATTGTATTTGCATATTGACAGGTAGCTTTTCATAAAACATGGTATTTTGATCATTACAGTATTTAATTTTTTTTTTAGAAAAGTTAACACTGAATACGATCATCAATTACAGTAAGTTACTCGTGATGTGACAGTGACATACGTGACCCACCACCACGAAACCAGGCATAAGTGTCTGAAAATCAAAACTGTGTTATCTGTGTAGCTTGGCAGAGTGGAAACTAAGGTTTAAGATGGTGAAAAAATTATGTTTCTATCACAAGTAGAACCAAAGTTATGGTAATTTTAATATCCACATTTGGACATATTTTGCAATTTACATATTTTTAGATATTGTCCGTCAACGTTTTGGACTGTTTTGGGGTAGGAAGTCCTTAGCAACGCATAATAATTTGTATCCGATTGACACAAATTTTTCACAGATGTTAAAGGACACTCTGATGGACATGTCACAGAAGTTTTATATATTATAATAATAGGAAAGAAGTGCGACGTGTTACAATCATTTGGCTTACGCCATTGGACAAGAGCATTCAATATAGGCTTTTTCCTCCTACCAAACGCTTGGGTGTTTACCCACGGAACGGAGATCGGTTTGTTCGGCGAAAAGAGGTGGAAGTCGGCTTTGTCTTTGCTCAGCAATCCCTGAACTTTTGTCGCCGCTTAAATAATTGACTCAATAAACACCTTTATTGATTGGATTTCAATGTAATGACCACAGGAACTGAAAATAGAGGTGTTAAGGTACCGTTTTTTGATAAAATGTAAACACAAATACGAAATCGCCTTCCAGCCTAAATTTGGCTGTAGCTCTGAACGGCTCAGCGCGACTTATGCCTGGTTTCGTGGTGGCGGGTCTTTTATTCTGAACTACCTATACTGTAGTTTTCTAAAAGCCAAGAAACTGTATTAATCCAGATGGGAAAGAACCAAACTCTGAATTACATACTCTATAATATCCTGAATTAAATATTGAGAGCATGTTTTGATGACTAACAAGCTGTTTCCCATTTTAGTAATGACTCCGTCTCTTGAACGTCTGTACTAAACCGCTTTGCTTTGAATCATCCCATATATCCTGGTGAGTTTTTTGGCCAAAAAAAGACATGACCTTATACAGTAAGCACCTCATGGAAACATTCTCACATGAAAACAACCTACAAGTACCAACGTCACCCTGACATCATTCTGTTCAGTGAAGCTCAAACACAAGGTGAAAACGTTTGCAGTGAAAGGAGACATGTCACACGTGAGATCAGTGAGTGTCATCCTCATCTGTCTGGGATTTTCAGACCTTGGACATACTGTATATCCCACCTTGCCCCCTCCTGTTTTTTTTTTAATTTATTTATTTTTTATTTAACCTTTTCGCCGACCTTCACTTCTCCTCATGTTCTCATCCAAACCTTTCATCCTCTCCTGTGACCCGACACTTTCACATCTCTGGTCAAACATCCATCGTTTCCTCTCTATCCACACAAAAGTTACATGTGCACCTCCTGCCTGTCCCTCCCCTTCATCCCACCTTGCCTCTCTGTCCCCATCTGCTGCAGTTTTATTTAACAATCCATTCGTCCTCACCTCTTTCCATTTGTTCTTTGAACCTTGGCTTCTGCACATTTATTTGCCCCCCCCCGCCCAAAAAAACCCAAAAATCTACCCCTTCTATCCTGTTGTCCTTCCCTCTGTTCTCATGGTCCTACATTATCACGGCTTCCACTAGGGTTTCCACAGCAACACAAACAAACACACACACACTTTTACCTTTGCGTATAAATATGCATGCTGGGAGACACTCGCCACGGCAATCAACCTCACACATGCACACTCGCACACAGAGTCCACTCTCTCACTCTTGTTTGTCGCACAAACGGACACACACACACACACACACAGATGTAATCACCATGAGTGCTGAGAGTGCACTGCAGAGGTGTGAGAGTTCTAAATGCTACTGCCTGCCATCAATCATAAAATCCTTTCTGCGGATTGGACAGCTGACAGTGTCGGCATTACGCATCGTCTCCCTTTATTTCAATCAATCATAGCACTCGCGCAGCAAAAGGCCTTCAGATTGCCAAATGATATTGGCTTGCTTTCATCAGACTTACTGAGCGATTATGTTGAAGTCAAGAGAACAGACTTTTCTTTTTTTTTTTTTCTGTCAAAGTTTGTTCACGTTGTTTGATTTTTCAGGGGGTTTATTTTCGTAAAACTTCTACCTGTTGCGATGATAACTGGCAGATGTTGACAGAATAACTACTCTAAATTGATCAGAATGGGTTGTGATATAGTATTGATTTATACAGTAAATAGCGGTATTGATTGTAAAATAATTGTAAGGGCTGCCTTTCTTTTTTTTTTTTTTTCCTCTATATTTTAAGATGAATGCTCAGTTGAAAACAAGATAAAGCCAAGAAAACTGCCAGGAAGAGTAACCTTTCAACATAAAATAACAGTTCATTTCACATACTCTTAGAAAACATGAAGGAATGAAGGTCTAACATAGACATCATTGGTGGAGTTCATGGCTGGTAGTTAAAAAAAGGCTATGGTGCAATACATAGGATGTAAGGTATCACATTTTAAAAGCTTTTGAGCCATTTTTTTAATCAATATTGTGAAGGCTGATTTGATGGAATCCTGGATGATGAGTCTTTGGCTAGAAACTGGTACTTAAATTTCCTGTTCAAAGAGGAGTTTAATTAAGGTTAATTCAGCTTTTATAAAAAAAAACAAAAAAAAACAGTTATATAAAAAATTATTTAAAGCTGGAGGTTTTTAGAGGCTGTGGTTGTGTAATTTTTGACTTGTTCCCAACAAAGGTGATAATATTGTAGTTATTTGAAGTATGCAATTCTTTTTCACGTAATATTCACACTGTTATAGCTGAGTTTGTCGAAGAGATGGAAACACACTTGGGAGATGTTGTCATCTTTTTAAAAAAACAAAACAAAACTTAGATTTTGGGCTGTATGGTATACTACATAGATATCAGTATCAGCCAATATTTAGTCATAGTAGCAAATATCAATAATAGTTAATAAAATAAAATATATCATTCACAGATATGTATCTATCCTGTTATATTCAATGTGCATTCATATAGTAAGTACTGTACCAACATCTGAATTTGTGTTGTTAGAAGTCAATGTGATAAAGAGCTGAAAGACTTTAAAATAGTTCAGTTAAACTACATTTATATTTATGGTGAAAGAAGCAAAGAAAGAGATAGAAAGAAAGGGCCATAGCTCAGTCAGTAGAGCGGGTTATCCAATAATGGAAGGGTCCTCTGTCAGTCTGTTGTGTCCCATAACAGACACAACAGGTGTAACAAAACAACATGAAATTACAGACAAGACAAAATACAGTTAAAAGACAGTATTGCAATGAGTAAAAAAGACAAAACAAAATTGCTCTAGGAGCTACATCCTTTACATATTTGTAATAATAATCCCAGAAGAGGATAGGACGATTCATGACTAATCAGTCACTGAAGTAAATCAATGAGCAATAATCAGAACAAGTTAGTAGTTCTGGAGTTTGACAGAAAACATATTCAGGATTTCTGCAGGTTCTTAAAAGTAAAATGTAAGACTTTTTCTAAAATTATTGCAAATACAAACACAATTTTAGATTATTTTCACTGATACTGGCAAAACAGTAGTTGTGTTCAGGTTATGATAGAAAATCCCAGAATTACTTGCAGGCTTTTGCTAGAGTCTTTTCATGGCAGTTTCATGTTTTCCTCACTTCCCATGCAAATATAATGCCTTTTCACCCAAGGTTCTTAACTTGAAAGTCTCTTTCTACAAGGTGTAGCTAACTTAAAATTCACAATTTTTCAACAAGTTTAAACTAAACATAGCGTCCTTGAATGTTCTCCAAACACAAACATAAACATTTTTGGTTGCAAAAGCAAAAATACAGTGTAAAATAAGGGTTATGTGGACAGAGATTCTGACTGAAAAAAATATCTGCTCAGAAAAATATTCATGTTAGTGTGTACCAGACTGTAAACTTCTATTTTTTATGAGAAGACAAGACGTTGGTTCACACATCACTATTACTGTAGCCTTCAGCCAAGTAGTTTTAGGTAGTTAAACATCTTATATTACCCTTTTTTTCAGAAGGCATGCAGCAGGCCTGTCCAATGCTTTTCATCGCATCTATTTATCACCTCATCTTCTGTCGTGTGTCATGTAATTGCCTTATGTGTACTGCTTTTATGATTTTTTTTTCTTGTACTAATTTAAAATGTCTTTGAGTGTCTTTGAATGTACTGCTTTTATGATTTTTGCACTAATGTAAAGCGTCTTTGAGTGTCCAGAAAAGTGCTATACAAATAAAATGTATTATTATTACTATGATTATCATTATACCTACACTGCATTTTCTGACTCCAGAATAAAATTAGGGGAACTTTACCAAGTTTGAGTCACTAAATAAAGTGAAATTAAATCAAAACTGGTCTTAGTTGGTCTTAGTTTCCAAGATACAGTCTGTGTGAAATGTACTCAAAATGAATGCTTGTATGAGAGCTGCTGGATCTACTTCAAAACACTGTCTGTATTCACTTTACATGTTCTTTTTAATGGCAGATTTATTTAATGACACATAACTGTATTAACATAATGTAATAACACATTATCAGAACCATTAAAAACATCAGCTAAGCACCACATTTGTCATTTGTTTTCATATTCATCTTATTAAAGTATGTAAAGCTACGCAAAGAAACCAGATAAATCCTAAAGCGGGCTGCCAATTCACTTTGAGGTTGACAAATAAATCATTACTTATGTTTTTTTCCAGTTCACAAAAAATTAATTTAAAAAATAAATAAATAAATAAATAAATATACATATATATATATATATATATATATATATATATATATATATATATATATATATATATATATACACACACACACATATATATATATATATATATATATATATATAAGTATTGATCAAATTGTCATTTAGTGCTATATGTTGACCCTGTAGGCTGGATGCTGACATGTTACACCGCACTGTATGAATATATGAGACTATGCATGGCCTCTTCCACACACAGCGAACACGTCTGCCACTGCCAGCTGCATGTCTTCATCTTTTAAAAACATACAGTGATTCTATTTTGGTGAGACGTGACTACAGTTTGGCTGATATGTTGATACGGAGCTGAGCTGAAAGCTGAGACCGCATTCATATCTCCCTTTAGCTGCCGTATTCAGAAATACAAGAGATTGCCAGATCTGATTACTGTGTGTGTTTGTGAGAGAGAGAGAGAGAGAGAGAGAGAGAAGGAAAAATAGAAGACAGTAGTTGGTCTACAGTATGTGTCTATGGGAAAGAGAGAGATAAGAGTGGAACCAAACCAGAGGGCAGGTGTGTAAGGTAATAAGACTAAATCAATTCATACTGAGAGAGAGAGGGAGAGAGGGAGAGAGAGAGAGAGAGAGGGAAAGGAAGAAGAGGAAGAAAGGGAGTTATAGCAGCAGAGAGGAGGGGGTGAGAGGGGAGGGCATGAGAGAGGGATCAGAGGTGGAGGGAAAAACGATAACAGGTAAAGATGAAAGTGTAATGTCGAGCACTTTCACACATCATCCAAATATATTCTCTAGTCCTTAAAGGGATTCAAAACTGAGACAAAACTCTCCTTCATTGGTGCCTTCAGGGACCATAAAAAAGAGACTCGGATCCTGTGGATTTATATTTCAAGATATCAGAGCAAAGAATAGGACGAGTGCATCTCTGTGTCTGCGCGTACATGTTAGGCAGAGCAGGAAGATGAAACCGTGCATGGCATGCCAATGTGTAAATGTGTGTTCATTTGTGTGTGTGAGAACAACCCGCCAAATAATATATTTATAGATCAAAATAATGGCGTCTTTGGAGGAGCGACAGAAGACCTTGGCAGGCAACAGCGAGAATGTGATCACAGATATGGAAGCTCCTGTCAATATGCATTTGTGTGCCTTTATTTCTTTGTATGCTACCAACACACAGAGGCTAACGAGTATCAGGGCTCTAAAATGATGCGATTAATCTTCGGCTTTGAAAAATGCTAATTCTCTAGTCAAATTGCAAGCTTTTTATGTACATGCTTGATACACAGGTGTTTTGAAAATCTATCATATATATATATAAAAAAGGAGGATTTCACCTAGATTAACCCTTATTATGTTCATCTATAACTATAGACATAATCAAAGCTGATGGTGTTCAGTAACTGTAGCTAAACCTGCATAAAATCCTAACAATACAGATTGGTGTTATTTTGTCGTTTAGCTTCTACATTAGTAATTTGTCACCAAATTCCATCTTATTTCCAACAATTGCAATGTTGCAATACAAACTGTGGCTCATTCAGACAATTCTGAAAATTGAATAGAGAAGGTATGAAAAGAAAAATGTTTCAATTGAAGAAGCTGTTGGAAAAAAAATAGCTGATTTGTGAGGAAGTTTCACAAAACAATGAAAGAGCCAAATGTCTGCAAATCCTCCTGCCGACACATTGCCCATTTTCTTGTGTCAGTGGTCCAAAAAGTGTTGGAAACAAACTAGCTCAGCAGTTTATAATTCATTCTACGGTGCCACTTGAGGGTCTTTTTGGCCTAAATACACCAAGTTCAGTTGCAGCAACTGAGTAGTCCAAACATACTGTACTGCATGCTCTTGATATGTGATATCAAACAGAACATCCCTTCAATCACTTGCAAAACACTGATGAAAGCATCATGAAGGAGAGGTAAAAAAGATATAATTGCATTGTACAACATTACTTGTTTGAGATTACAACCAGAACACAATGAACCATCTGTGCTGTCGCTAGATTTCTGTCCAAAAGAATGTTGTAAGAACTTGAAGGGCCTTAATTTATGTAAACTGAAATACAAAGAAAAGCACAATGTAAGTCTGCCTCTAGGATCACTGCATGCTCTTATCACACAAATGAACATAAACATAATTTAATTTCAGAAACAGACAGATCACATCATAAAATATATCCTCCAGGTTTAAGCATCCTCCCGTTGCCTATGACAACTACATTTTTGTCATAGATCTCAGCACTAGTTACAACAGCAGCAGCTTTTTAAAATGCTATGACAGTTGTTCCTTTTACACTTGTGAATTCTTCAAACTATTAATAGTTAATTTGCACAACAATCAAAAGATGTGCAAATTAAGGTCCGGGTTCTGAACCTAAGAGACTATGACCTACTGATGGTAAATATTTAGTAGATAAATCAATAAAGGTCACAGCCTGAAGCAGTTGGTAACTTGTTGAGACAATAACCTTTGGCCTTAGTGTGCTGGTTGTATACTGTGTCCCTGCAGGGTGCAACCCACATTATAGAACCTGGAGGGGGGGGGGGGGGGTATCTATGCAGAAATGGGATGTAATATTTATAATCATGCTTTTCTTGGTGTATACAGGGTGTCCCATAAGTCTCCATACATAGGAGACAAAACGCATCCCATAAATACAATGGAACATCTACTTACAAACGACCCAGCTAACGAATGATCAAAATAACTAAAAACCTTTGCCTCAATTTTTCGTCTCTGAATACGAAAGAAAATTCTATTTACAAAACGAAATCGAAACCCCCGAGACATAAATACAGTACTGTATGTACATTACTATATGCAACTATGTAATATATGTAAATATGTCGCATATGTACGGTACAGTGCGTAGCATCCCATTGGCTATGAGGGAGTTACCCATGATGCTTTTCATTACCCTTAGACCCTCATACATTACTGTTGTTTCCTGAGTTTTTCTGAATGTGCTCATTTAAATTTTATTACAGAATGTGTTTGAAAATTACAGTTTGGCTGCAGCTGCTGTGGTAACAGACATTTTAATGGTATTTTTTCTACCTAGACCAGTGCTTTTAGTATCTGAAGTTCAGCCGATCGGTGCAAGAAGAGTATATGACCAAGAACAATTGTTAAAAACGTAGACTCCGCAAGCCCGGAGATGCGGACCTTTGTACAGAACTTCGGTCTTGTACAACCGTCAGATCCAGCTTCCTACAGCGGAACCCCCCACCCACCCCACCCCCCCGCACACACACACACACACACACACACACACACACAGAGGCCACCTCCGAAGACATTGGAATTGGCGCGTGAGGAAGCATAAGAGCGGCTGTCACGGTGGATTTACAGCTAAGCTAAGAGCTAACCCGTTCCGACCCGCGCTTTCATCAGTCCTGCTCACCAACGTACGCTCACTGGAAAACAAACTGGACTACCTGAAGCCGGATGTAAATGTGAAACATGATACACCAGACTGCTGCATCCTCATTCTCATGGAGACGTGGCTCAACTCTTTTGTCCCGGACACTGCCATTACCCTGGATGAGCTATAATCTAAATCTACATTTTCTTTTAACACATATTTCATACAAAATCAACACTTTTTTAAAAAAAAATAATTTTTAAAGCATTTAAAGGGTTGTATTGGGGGCCTTGGAACAATTTTTTCCATGTAAAATGCGACTATTTACATGGTATGAAAACACTTCTGGAACAAATTAATTTCGTAAGTAGAGGTACCACTATTTCTGGTTCTAACATGTATTTCTTTTTATTTCAGGTAACCCAAAGAATGCATTTGAGTAAAGAGCAACACATCGAAATGGCAGACATATAGAGCATATTATATAAATAAAAATGGCTTATGTCAAGAAACATTAATTATTCTTATGTATGGACTTATGGGATACTCTGTATACTCACCTGAATTAAAATGGTTATGTTTTAATAACCACAGAACTATCTTGCTTGCAAGTTTTCTGAAGTGCATGTGGACTTGGTGAGCTACAGAGGAATAACTCTTCGTCGGTTCAATAAAGTCATCTGATACGGAACCTCAAAGGGTCAATACTAAAACTCAGAGGGACATATTAAAGCTACAAGAGCTGAAAGTAGGGGGGAGGGGTCAGAAGCCAAATCAAAATTCTACATAAAAATATTGATGAGCTGATGCTGGAAAAGTGCTGCCACTTTTTTTGAAGTTAGCAGTTGAGTCTTTTACACCAATCTATAATTAAAGCCCTCGGTCTCATATTTAACCAAGACTACAGTGTAAGAACAACTCCCATCACAGCGTAGATTAACTACAGTCTGAGTCTGAAAAAGTGGCTTGAAGTTCTGAGGCCACATGGACCACATACATTTAAAAAAATAATAATAATAAAACATGGACATTTTACCTAGCGATGCCAAAACCTCTCAAGAGCTGTATTTATCATTCTTTATTTTCCGTTATATACAGATACACCCAACAATATTTGGGCAGTGACAACATTTTTATGATTTGGGCTCTACATGCCACCACATGGGATTTGGAATGAAATAACTGAAATGCTATTGAAGTATAGGCTTTCAGGTATAATTCAAGGGGTTGGACAAAAATAATCACTGAAACATTTAGGAATTGCCATTTTTATACAAAGTCTCCTCATTTCAGGGGCTCAAAAATAGCTAGATGCATTAATATTTCCATGAATAAAATGTACATTTTTAATATTTTGGTGAGAATCCTTAACAAAGAACTGCCTGAAATCTAGAACCCATGAACATCACCACACACTGAGTTTCCTCTTTTGTGATGCTTTTCTAGGCTTTTGCTGCAGTTGTGTTCAATTGTTTGTTTGTGGGTCTTTTATGTCTTAGGTTTGGTCTTAAGTACTGTAGGTGAAATGCATGCTCATTTGGGTTGAGGTTTAGTGATTGACTTGGCCATTGAATAATATTCCATTTCTCTGACTGAATGTTGTGGGTTCACAGCAACAGCTTCCAAATGCAAATGCTACACCTGGATTCAGTTCCAGACCTTTTATCTGTTTAACTGATGCTAGATTAACAAAGGAGTAGCCCATGCAGCCCCTTAAACAGATTTTGAGTCAATTGTTCAATTACATTTGTTCCTTTGAAAAAGAGATGAATACATATAATAAACCTTTGAAATCCTCACCAAGGGAAAAACCAATGAAATGTTTTTAATTTTTACTTTTTTTTATTTCCTTTAGGCACTAATAATAACAATCCCAAAAAATATAAACAGAACCCACAGTTTTTGGATTGGATGTCAAGAACATCCATGTATTTTTATGCAATTAACTGAAATAATAGCTATTTCTATACATATATAAACTAACTAACTAACTATGCTATGGTTCAATCACATCTTCTCTGGTTGTAATTAAATTTTTATTCTTTTTAAAGTACTGATTTAAATATCGTTTAGGAACTGATGCCATTTTGAAAGTACTGTTTTGGTATTGGTATCAAATGAAACTCTGCGCAGTCTACCTTACACATTTCCTGAAAATTTTGTGGAAAATTGGTCCAATAGTTTTTGTGTAAAAAAAAAAACCTGAACCAAAAACAATACCCTTTTCTTTAGTTGAAACATTTTATTTCTGGTGGTAAGCTACAAAGACTTGAGGATTTTCTGGTATAAGAGCCAGAAAGGTGCGTGGGCTAGCACCATAAAATGTTTTAGCATCCATCTGTTATTTGCAAAAAAGAAAGTGAAATACCATACTGTTATAAATATTTCATGATGAAATCATGTTAAATCAACAGTATGGTGTTTTTATTGCACAAAAACTATGAATGTGTTTTTATTTGACAAAAATCTGAAATGTACACATTTACTACAGAAGGACAATTAAACCATTCAGTCACATACAATTATATTTTATCAAAATGTATCATATGAACATCAATTAGTAGTCAGATGTTTTATTATTTTTAGCAAATAGTACATTATAACTACATTTGCTTAATTTCACTACCTTTACAATTATGTGACCCTTTTGCTTTATATTTCAAGTTACACAGTTACATTCAGTAAATCTTCAGGCACAATAATATGTCAGAAAATATGAGCTTACCTTTGAAAATCATAACAGAGACCTTATGTCAGGACTGGTTTTGCTCATGTTAACTTCCTCTGCATGCTAGTTCAAAACACAGTGACATCTAGTGCACTTCCTTAGTATAATGTATCTTGATGAATGGTAAAGACGCCGCCAAGGCAGATCAGCCCCCACCCCCACTTTTCACTTCTGTCCCGACCAAGTGAATGAAAATCACGTATGCCCCCTCACGCATACGTCAACTGGTCACCACCAAAATGTATCCATGTGTTCCTTGTGCCAGTATCAAGATGTCCTGAAAATTTCAACCAAATCTGTCCATAACTTTTTAAGTTATGTTGCACAAAGTCAGACAGACAAATAAGTGAACAGATAAATGCCGGAAAAAAACATAACTCTCATTCCTTGGCTGAGTAACTTCAAACACATTTGGAGAGCACAGACAAGGCACCTCAGCCCCTTAAATGACCCAAATGAGCACTAGGCTTCACTTTCACTTCTTTGAGTGCCAGTCTGGACCGACCAACCAAACAAATGAAACACACACGTGCCCCCCCCGTCCCACCCCACCGATCACCATTTAATCACTTATTCCTTCTGCCAGTATCAACATTTCCTGAAAATTTCAGCCAAATCTGTCCATAACTTTTTGAGTTATCGTGCTAACAGCCAAACAGATAAACAGACAAACAGATAAATGTTGGCAAAAACATAACTCTGCCGTTCCTTGCTGGAGCAATTATGTAAAACATGTTTTTCAATAAGATATTGTCAGTCAAAATGTGCTCAACCATATGGTTGCACAGAACCTTAAAGGAATATAGCTATGACACCTAAACCCTGTCTCGAATTTGGATGTGAATGTTCTCAAATTAAAGCTGAGAATCTGCATTTTAAGCCCATATTGACTGTACAACTGGATCTGGCATATGTTTTGGTAAACAGTTAAAATAACAAAACTTGTGTCACTGTTCAAATATTTCGGAGCTTAACTGTGTGACAAAAAAAAAGAAATAAATAAAAATTTTGTTAAATATATCGAAACTAAAAAAGTCAGGTGGGCAGCACGGTGGTACAGTGGTTAATAAGAAGGACCCTGGTTCGATTCCCACACCAGACCTTTCTGTGTGGAGTTTGCATGTTCTCCCCGTGTCTGCGTGAGTTTTCTCCTGAGATGAACTGGAGATTCATACAGGGTGTACCCTGCCTTGAGCCATTGTAGCTGGATTACGCCCCCAGTGACCCCCGTGACCCTAATAAGGACAAAGCAGGTTCAGATGACAAGACTAAAAAAGCCCAATCCAGCAGCAAGAAACACTGTCACACATACCTGGTAAAAGTTTAAATATATATATATATATATATAACGCTTATAGAAATATGATAGAAAGGTCCCCCACCACTATTTATTAAATACATATATCAAAACCTGCCATAACAGATCTGACATATCTGGATCTGAACTGTAACCCTAATAACAGAGGAAAAAGATGGACCTCCAGATCACTTACTAGAGAAGAATAATCAAGGACATAGTGTTCTTAGAAAAGTTCTTTGTAGTCTATCCAAGCCATCCTTAGTTGCCAACAGTGGTATTACAGACAGAAGTCACATTAACCGGAAATATTCCATCACTGATGATTTTTGGGGGGGTTTTCTTTTTTTTTGGGGGGGGGGGGACGACAATTCTGATAGCCGATTGAAATCCTCACGATAATCTACCAAACAAAGTTTCACGTAGAAACGACTGACAAGATACCAGGTCTATCTGCCTTTAAATAGAATCTACAGCACCACTGTTCACTACAATTTCAATTCAAGGATGGAAATAGGCATTAATTTTGTTAAGGTTTTGATATAACGAAAGCAAAACATATTTGGAGCTTTCTCTGTCTTTCTGTCTCTGTCACCTGTACTTATGTCATCTGTAACCTCAACTTTTTATGTTTCTTTAAAAAGTCGAGGGGAAAAAAATCTAAAGCCCTACCATCAGGTGTGATGGAAGATGGATTCATCTAAAACATGCAAGATAGTGGCTCTCTAGGACCAGGTTTACAGACCCCTGGTCTGGCACAACCTCTGATTACAGGTTTAAAGTTTTGGAGTTGACATCTTTACCCCTTCGTTTTGCCACATTTTCCAAATGTACCTTTATTAAGAATACCTTATACTTAAACAACTACTTCCACCATTACTCCACACAACAATCAGATGACAAGTAAAATATTTATATGAGAGATAAATTGATTCAATCATTGTCAAATAAGGGTATCTGTGCTTCAAATTCAGTATTGCATCCATGCTCAAACATTTATGGATGCTTCAAAAAGTTTCAGTTTGAGGCTAAATAAGTAAAATTTACTCATATAGCACTTATTTTAGAGACACCTCACAAAGTGCTTTACAAATTAAAACAATAAGACATTTGTTCACACATACACATACAACAAAAACAATACAAAATGCTTTCAAGATGAAAGGACAGTAGATGGACAGAGCAGGACAAAGTGCATAAGTATAAAATATTAATTTCTAAAATGCCTAATAAAATCAAGGAATACCCATAAAAGCAATAGAATAATGGTGTATAATATGTGATGATGCCTTTTTAAAATGTCCACTGAGGCTGCTGCTCCTAGATCAGATGGTTGTGCATCTCCACCATCTGGGAGCCTGTGCTAAAAAGGCTCAGTCCGCCTTTGGTTTTGAGCCTGGTACTAGGGAAGAGTAGCAGACCATGATCAGCTGACCTCATTGGCCGGCATAGTAGCATACTGGTGCAACAATTCTGTTAGATACGGCGGAGCCTGACAGTGAAGCACCCTGTTGGTGATCACGATCGACTTGAACCACACCCTGAAACTGACAGGCAGTCAGAGCAAATGTGCAAGAACTAGGGTGATATAAGTATGTGAAGAAGAAGTGAAAATGATCTATTGCTGTTTGTTTGCAGTCATTAAAAGCGCCAGGGGGACTGAATGATATCAATCAAAATAGAGCCACCTTAGCATCAGTGACTACTAATGAGTCTTTTTGATTTTTGGTTTACCTACTGCTCTTTGGCAGATGACCCAAATTGGAATATTATCACACTGTTTCCACTGTTGACTCCGATCAGAATAGGACTTTATTTGTTCCTCTGTCTCCTAAGTCGACACCCATCATATTTGGCTCTCTCCACCGCCTGCCATCTATGGTCATTACTGATAGCTCTGACGTATTAAATGACTGATTCACCCATTAATCATCTGTTCATCCATACATCTTGGGTTGTATTCATCATCGATCCGTCCCCTCTTGTTATCATCTGTCCCTCCCGCTTCCTCAACTCATCTCCCCCAGCCCCCTCTCCATTCATTCATCCAAATCTCAATCCCTCCATCCCAGTATCGATCTACACACACATTCATCTACAAATATATCACCTATTTTTCCCCTCCTTGTCCTCTCTTGGCACCAAGTTGAAGGGTTTTCAACGGTGAGACTTGATGTGCTCCACTACCTCCACTGTCCCCGCACATAAACACACAGGTACATGCCTACCCCTCCCCTTTCCACACACCCAATAGGACGTAGATACAAAGACATGCAGACATAATTTTCACAGGCCCCTGAACAATTCAAATGGCCCGGGAGATACTGTGCAGAGCTGCGAAAAACGGAATAAAGGAAAGTGAGCCCAAGAGCAAGATTGAGAGACACATACAGGGAAAATTATAACAACAAAGATACAGAGGGAGAAAAATATAGGGACACAGAACAAGAAAATAGGAATGAATAGAATCCAATGGGACACAACAGAAAAACACAGGTTTGTTACCAACTGTAGAAAATATGATGAACTTCAATGACTGTCTAAGGAGATGTTTTATTGTGGGTAATCTTACAGCTCATGTTAGAAGTTATTTATGTAACAAGTAAAAACAGGATAAAAGAAATTATTACTATCGCTCCTGCCTGGAAATTTTCAGTCTGTTAAGTAACACACAAACTGCACCTACCTAATTTTTTTTTTTTATTGTGCTGAGTCACTTTCCCAGTGCCCTAATATCCATTAAACTCAACAATATGAGCGTCATTCTGATACGGTGGCATTTCCCTCTCCAAATAGGAGGGGTTCATCTGACACCAGTCGTATCTCCATCTCATAATTATGTGTAATGACGCTCGAGGCATTGCTTTGCATTCGCTCACTGTTATAACTCGAGCACTGCTTTGATGTAATAAGATCAAAACGACTGCGCAGGCGGAATATCAGGATTCATGGCAACAACAATAGCAACAACTACATCAACAGGATATGAGTTCTCAGAGAACAATAGAGGAGTGTTTCACCTTGAGGGGTAAATAACAATAGAGGAGCAGCAGGGAATGGGAAGTCAGCACCAGAACAGAGCTTAAAGCTTATTAAAACAAAAGTGAAAGATAACCAAGTGTCTGTTTGTCCCATATGTTAAAGTGTCTGTCTGTAAATCCTGACTCAGCAGTATTTACCCAAACACTATCTGATGCTCATCCATCAGCGGTGGTCACACACAAGGTCAACTTCCAGTTTTGTCAATACACATCTTAGCCACTTGGCGCGTGCACTCGCTCGAGATACCACTAGCTCAAATCCCGTGCATGACCTTTTCCCTTGTTTGTCGCCTCACTTTCCTGTCCTTCTCCACTGCGAAGAGTCAATACAAAACACATAAGATGGGGTCAGGATTCTGGGAATATGATGCAGGGAGATTGAAATAGGCCAGACGATTGCTCTCAAGGAACAAGCAATGTGATGTTGCGGAATGGAGCAGTGTGTCAGGGCAGTCAAAAACTGAAGATTAGGATTTGGAGGATGTAGTGATTGTAGTGTTGGGAGTGTTTGAAGGATAATCAAACAGCTCTGAAGAACTGAAAGTATTAGTTACCATTATCATTTTAGCTATATTAGTCAGAAACTAGCAAAACACAATACATAACTATGTATCTTTCCTCTCTCACCTTGACCGTGAACTGTGATCAGTGTCTATGTTTAGAATATGTGTAGAAAATACAAGGAAACTTAAGTGCACAGTGGTACAGTGGTTAGCACTGCAACCTCACAGCATCACAATCCTGAGTTCAAACCTAGTGTTTCTGCCTTTTTCTACAGAATGTATAGGTTCATTAGCCATATTTCCTACCCCTACTGTCAGTATTTGAAGAAACAGCCAATGTTCTGTTACTTGTGGTGCTTGATAGTTTTTTGGCATCGCTGGGTAAGAATTCCATAACTCTCTTCCATCATATTGTAATTCATGTGGCCTCAGATGCATCTGGTCTGTCAGTTTTCTCAGGCTGTAGAAAATATACCCTATGATGCCCACATATTTTATAATAACAGGCATTTTCAGAGGTAGGGATGTTAAATATATAGTTGTTAGCTGTATTTACCACTCACTGATCAGATTGTGATCATTGTTCCATTGTATTCCATTTTTTGATGCAGGAGCTTCACTTTTCTAACTATATTTAAGTTAATTATTTTGATTTAAAGCTTCCATTTTTTTACTGCTAGCTTTCTTGTTTTAATTCAAGTTAGTGACAGCTGTTTGTGGTTATATGTGGTTAAATACAGTGAACATTTTGGCCATATTTCCTGCCCCTTCTGTCAGTACAGGAAGAAATACTTTCCATTTTGTTGCCAAGACGGTCTGATGTTCCACAACCTTTTCATGTACCGCAAGTTTAATCAATATTGTTGAAGGAAGTTATGTAGAAAATGATGTTGCAATTCGTAATGTATTTTTGTTCGGGAAGTTTTTGAAAAACCTTGGAACCCCTGATATAGACGCATTTGGAGCCTTAAACTGTATAGCTGATGCTTTTTATTGAAAATGAAATATTTGACTGGAAATAAAATTTGATCAATACTTATTTGATCGACTCAAAGGCAATCGTACAGTTGTAAAGCTAGTGACTTGTGTTACGGGTCGAACTGTACCGCTAAACCACCTGAGAGGTAATAATCAAGGCAATAACTGTAGGATGTTCATTATTTATTATTATTATTGTTATTATTATTGTTATTGTTATTGATGTCTTTGTCGTGAGCTACTGGCACCTTGAATTTCCCCTCGGGGATTAATAAAGTATCTACCTACCTACCTACCTACCATGTCTTACTGTTAACTTAAGTTAGTCTTTCATTTGTAGGTATTTCTCACCTGACATGTTTCGGCGTGTTACTTACGCCTTCGTCAGAGGGTCGCCTGAACGTTACAGTGACATGCTTTTAAAAACCAGCTGATGTTGTTGTGGAGGTGTGACCTCACTGTCAATATTGACAGGTTAGCCACACCTCTTGGGACAATGCAAAAATAATGCAACAAGAAAACAATAGATATAACCGTTGGATTAAGGAGTCCATGGAAATCAGAAATCAGAGCCCCACTACCATGAACAGGGATCAGGGGGCATACATGCTCTCACACACCTGGAGCACCATCCTGAGAAGACAACTCTAACAGCAGGGGGTGTGGCTAACCTGTCAATATTGACACGGAGGTCACAACTGCACAACAACATCAGCTGTTTTTTAAAAGCACGTCACTGTAACATTCAGTTGACCCTCTGAGGAAGGCAGAAGTAGCACGCCGAAACATGTCAGGGGAGAAATACCTACACGTATGTCTGAGATAAATGAAAGACAAACTTAACTTAAAATCAAGGTAAGCTTGATCGATGACAGACTTTGTGGAAATTGTGCCTCACGGTAACATTACACCCCATAGCTCATCTGAAGTCGGCCATTTGCTTGTATTTCAAATGAATAGAGGCAACCGCAAGGAAAGAAAGTCAGTCTATACTGTAGTATGAAGCCATGTCGATTGCTTTGGAGATCACTAACCGTTTATCTCAATCCTTTGTTCAAACTTATTTTTAGAGCAAAGTCACACCTAGTTTACAGAACGATAACCTGTTGAAAGTACTTTTGGGAATTCATGTTTTCGCTGTTGAGCCTCTACAAAGCTTGTAATACTTTCTTTCATGCACAGCTTTCTGTCTTGCATTAGAAATGAAGTAAATATCACTGCTGTGAAGGGAAAACACCTTAGAAATTAAATGAAGAAGGTGGGATTGATGTAAAAAAAAAAAAAAAAGTATATTATGCCTCATGTGGCAAAATATGAAATTTCTTATCATCTCCTGCAAGTCAGTTCAGTCAAAATGAGAAACAGTGAAAAATATTTAGTAGTGTTTTATTAAATGTTGTGTCTGATGCAGTGTCACTTTTTATTCATATTGTACATTGTGTTCAATTACCTGCTGCCATTTTAGCTTTTCTTTTTTATTCACTTATTTATGTTGTTTATATGCAATTTTTTTTATTTTAACTGTCCCATTTTATGTGTCTCTAAAGCACATTAAATTGATGTTTATTTTAATGGTACAACATTGCCTTATGGTGAAGAAACCATCTTTGATTTAGATATAAAGATCTAAACATGTTTCCATTTGATGATATTAAAATTGATGGTGTTTCTGCTGGTTTTAATCAAACATTTCTGCTTTGGATTTGTGTCAGTAAGATTAACATCTATATACATTTGTCACAACAGTATTGAGTAACAGTACTCTATCTGCTGTTACTGTAGATCACAATCCACTGGGACAATGTAGTGCAGCATTAAAAGGTAGATGTGATTTCACAGTACAGGTGTCAGAATCACTGAGACTATAGAACAAATAATCCAACTGTGTAAGAGTTCAATTTAAAGCCTCCAGTGAGCTGTGTAAGAATACAGATTGAGTCAGCTTTTCCAAGTTGAGCAAAAAGATTTCACTTTTTCCCCAATTCCACTCTTCCTTCACAGTTCCACAGACTGTTTTATGATGACAGTGTGTGTTGATACTGTATCATGGTTCTGCTCCCTTTCTCTGAGGCTCCAAATGCTTTTACAAGACATACCAGAGTCTCAACTGAGAGAAGAACTTGTGTAGTTTTTAACAATAAAAATAACTAGGGTGGAAAATTGAAGTTTATAAAAAAAAAAAAAAAAAAGGCTTTCCAGAGAAACTAGTGAAAAAGTAGTTTGGTAGTGAGGCTAGTACGCCACATCAACAAATTCTTCAAATCTACAACCTTGGTTTGATTGTTGGAAGTCCACCTTAAGTATATTTACATAATAATAGTGATGTATTTTGCTTAAATTAAGGAATAGAAGCCGAGGACCAGACTTTAACAGTGACTCAATGGAATTGTGGAACTGTGAATTAATTTAATACTAATTGTCATGGTGTATGTAAGTTGGTATAATTACTGCAGTGCACCATGTAAGAACTAATATGGCGTACATTACCAAAGTGCTTCAATTTTATGCTTCTTACTTCTACAACAAGACAGTTCACTAGAGAGTTATTTCACTATCACATTGTCTGTCTGCTGTCCCGCCCTCATGGAGACTAGATGAAGATTCATTCCTATTCATTCCAAATGGAGCGGTGAACATAATTTGTTATTCTTCGACTCCAAAGTCACCCAAGAAAATACTGCCCATTTTTTTCACCAGCTATATATGCTCTGAACATTCTGACATTAAAATGACATTTTTGCAATGCACAGATCAAAAGAAAATTGACTTTGCTTTAAGGCCTATAGTAGAAAGGTTGTCTCAAGGAAACAAAATTAAGAGGGGAAACAGAATGAGTGATTATATTTTTTTTTTTTTAAAGGAAAACAAGCTAATTATGTATCATTATTCTATTTACTGTATTCTTATTCAGCTACTTTCATCAAGACAATGTTTTCTACCCTTTTGACCATGTCCACTTAAGAGCCAGGAAATGAGACACTTCATATCACTAATCATATCACCATCTTTGTATAATGAAACTTTACTTATATTTAATAACTTTAACTGCGTCAATATTTTTCCACAGTGTTAAATTTCATTTATACGTAGTTAACTATCATTTTTTTAATGCTAAAAATAAATGATACGGTTTCATACGGCATTATAAGACTAATGCACCCAATAGTTTGCCATTGGTCAAAATGTATTCCTCATATGAAGTGCATGTAAAACCTAAAATTATATTTCTTAGTCAAGAAAGATAACATTGTAAAATAAAATAACACCTTGAAAATGGCCATTCTGCTCAATGAGCATACCCTACCTTTGGCTTATGATGCTTTGAAGTGCATTTTGCTGAAAATACATAAGATAATATATTCCTTCATTATTCCCACTCAGGGAAATTTACTTAAAAGGCTCATATTTTGCTAGACATATTTTTATTAGACTTTAAAACATTTATTTGTGTATTTTTGGGACCCTAATAGTTCAAATATTTTGCTTGTGAACCCTCCAGGTGGTGCAAAGCTATCTTTATATTAATTTTGGCAAAAGTCAAGTGGATTTCTTGAACCCATTTTAATTCCTTCTTAATTCATTGTATCTGTAACTAGTTTGATCCCAACATTTGCATATACAAGGTCAAGACTGCCAACGAACATTTCTCTGGCTGTGTTTCCATTGCCCTTGGAAATTTGCAAAGTGTAAATAGCGCTATAAAAAACTGGTAACAGAAACACCTGAATTTTGAAAAATCACTCAAATATCGATAAAAGGTTTTTACGCTTTCATGAGGTTGTTTTCAGATGTTTAAATATTATAATATATTGCAAAATCTCAATGAAAACACTTTTTCCGCAATTATACGTCACAGGACATGACGGAAATGGTCACATGATCACTTCTCTCAGAGTGAAAATGGTGTGATACACATGGACAATGGAGGAGATGGAAACTTTCGTCAAAATAACTAATGGGAAAAACATAAGAGAAAGGCAGCGTGCTGTCAAGACATTGAAAAGTCCATCTTCCAACAGTGAAATCTTTGCGGCATGATATTTCACAAGAGTTACAAAGTTCCTGCCTAGAACAAACGTCAATGGAAACACATTAAAAGCGCAAATATACTTTGTTGAAATTTTAGGAATATCACTATCCTTTTGCAAAAAACTGTCAGCAGCAGCAGCAGTTGTAGTTAATACTGAAAATATGTCCAATCTTCAAGCTGATTACCTCCAATGTTCAGTTAATCAGCTCAGTTATCACAAGTGTCTAAACAAGTCAGAGACATACGAGGGGGTGGGACATGACGTTGCTCATTTGCATTTAAAGGGTCATCACTCAAAAGGGTCTTTCTCATGTCGTTACTCAGAAATAAGGTTGAAGATAAGCCTGTAGAGTTGAATTAAAGAAGAATTCAGACCAAAGTGTCACATTTACACTTGATGTAGACCACAGGGAAATGTTTTAAAATTCATAATTCCATTTAACAAATCTAAATGTCGCTCCTTTAAGTAACATTTTTAATTAAGTTTATTTGTAATGGAATACGTCAACACATTGGCACTTCTGCTGTACTTTTAGTCCTGATATAGCTCCCTAACGCAAATGAAAGAGGATTTTACAGTTGTTTTTTTTTCCTTCACTAATCTGTTCATTTCAGATGCTGTGTGAACTGTTTTGATGTTAGAAGAGTTAACTTTCATATGTTTGGGTTTTGAGCAGAGAAAGTTAAGGAAACCTTGCATTAGTTTAACACAAGTTAATGAAGACATGGGCAGATTTTCATCTCTCTGGTATCCAAGCTACGAGTAAGAGTGAAATAGTAAGTCTTTAAAGATCAGTAAGTGGAGGATCATGGGAGGTGAGCTGTGCCACCTCCTGCTGTTCTGTGATGCACCTTGTCATAAGGCAGCAGCAGTTAAACATCCAGGCTGGGACACTCCAACAACCCAGCAATTGGACACATTCCAGTATTTAAAAGAAAAAAAACAAAAAAAAAAAACACTTTTCTACACATTTTCCATTTCAGAACTTTGGTATTTTTCCAAACCTTAATGTATTGCTTGCATAGTGCAGAATTATCTACTTTAAGCTGACAGTTTTTGGACTCACTTCTTTTGCTGATGGACTGTATTTTTTCCTTACTGTGACAAATGTGGCGCCACACTCAACAACTGTGCATAATGATCTGTTTCCCTTATATATCCCCTCATATACTTGCTTATTTACAGTACCTGAAGACCAGATGTTTTGGTGTAAGACTGCTCATCTTTGACAGTTTCAGTAAAAGTAGATATTTAAAAAATGCATGTGAAAGATAACAAATGTTGAATCATTTCATTAACAGTGTTATTTAGTTCTGAACATAATGAAAGTGAGGCAGACACACTTCTCATGCGTGTCATGAGAATTACATGTGTGCCATGAGTCACATTATCATTCTGACTCCCTGATGAAGGCTATGATGGCGAAACGTGTTGGGGTTTTTATATGTTTTTATATGATTTTATAGGTTTTTGTAACCAAGCCAATTTAATAAAAACTTTTTAATTTTCACTTATAAGAGAGTGCTTTGGAAATTTTTTCTTTTCTGTCTTGCTATTTTCCCATCCAATAGAGCACCTCTAATTATTATTGCTTATTTTGAGTCCAGGTAACGCTCCTTAAGCAAACTTTTTTACACTTCTCATTGTGTTGGGTTTTTTCGACAGTCCTCTCGAGATAACTATTTAATCTGAGAGCAGACCACCCTTTTTATGTACAGTGTTCTTATTAAAAGCAGTGTGAAGATATGTCTCTCTTTTTCTACAAAATTAGGGTAAAAGATGTGGGCAAAAAATGATACTATGCAATGAATTTTGAATTAGTAATTACTTTGGTAAGAGCAAAAAGACAAGGTATTGTTTGATTCTGTGTTGGAAGTACAGCTAACAGATGTTCCTGTTGGGCAATTAACAAATCTGTTAGCAGAGAGTTTATCCATGGCTAGGAACTATGATAAAGTGCATCACAAAACAAAAGCAAAAAAATAAAATAAACTGAATCATTGAGTTGACTGTCAATAGTACTGTAATTGCTTTGGGAGTATTCAGTCACTGCAGATATAATACCTGCAATAGAAATATTACTTTTGCACTCTTGCAAAAATGACCACAATGCAGGTAATTTGTCTTAGTACTGAATGACTGGCCTGCTGTTTCCTTGCCTTCAGTTTACAAGCATCTGTAGATCAAATAAACCAGAAAAACTTGTAAAGGCCATTAGTGAGTAAGATGTTGGGGGTGTTGGTTTTAAATTGGAGAGGATACAGACACTTATTTTGTACGTTTACTCAGAAGCAGAACCACAGTGCAACTAATATATCACATTTGTGAGGAAAGTCCAATATTTCTACTGGCTGCAGGATGCATCACAAATAGTTGTCCAAACATTCATAGTGATGTTATCCTCCCTCGTTGATGGCTATCTTCATGGCTTTGTAATTCAGATAATGCCACTGGATACAGGAATTATAACAAAATTGCTCAAAAATAGCTTGCTTGCTGTGAATGTAATCAGTTGTAAGATAACAAAATGCAGAATTTAACAGCACTGAGGAGGCTAGAAGAGAAACAAAGGAAGCCTCACCTGTCATTCAGTTTGTGAAATACACTGAATGAACAGCTGGTGGTCAAGGCCATTTCATTTTTAGGGATGTGATATCTCAGGAAAGCATAAAGTGACTGGTAGATCAAATGTATGGTTGCACAATATACTGAATTATTCAAGGTTGTTGTTACTGAAAATCATGTAAAAAAAAAACCAACAAAAAAACATCTCAATTCTGGTTCTACACAATCTCAAAATGCAACCTGTTCACTTTTTGTAACTCACCGGTTAGGGGGGAGGGGGGTTCTCTGTTCAAATAGGGCAAAGTGAGGAACGAATATTTGTTGCTAGGAAGTGTTGTACTTTGGTTATACAATAATGTTTCGATCACATCTTTGTATTATTTAGCAAGGACAAAGAAAAAATAAGTATACCTTGAAATTGTGTAAAAATCCATCAACTGTAGCTCAAAGGAGACAGGAAACTGTTTGTTGGAGTTTTAGTGCCCTATACTTTGAAAGTACTTTTCCCAATTCTTTAAAATACAAAACTACTCAGAACACTTTTGTCAATGACTAAAAGCCTCAAGGCTTTAGCACATACCTCCTCATACATGTTCAATAACCTGACAATGTGATGACGGGTTGGATCTGGAAGGTTCAAGAACTGATGTTAGGATTCAAGAAAATGGAATTACCTCAACAGGACGACTAGATGAAAGCTTGTTTTATGAGCACAACCCTATTTAATATTGGATTGAGTTACCTGTCTAACCAGTGGCTGAGGTGTGACGCCTACATTCAATGAGGCAAAGACTGAAGGCGAAAAGAAAGGGGGGGGAAATATAAAGAAATGATTTTAAAAAGGCCAGAAAGACTTAAGAGTGGGCATACATAAAAAGATAAAGATCTAGCGAAGGAAAGACTGACAAATTAGAGTCCATGTAAAAGAAAGAGCTACAGAAAATCTATAGACTCAGAGCTGAGATGGTGTGTGTGTGGCCCCTGTTGAAAGCAGAATTGTACAGGATAGCAAAGCCTTTTTTTTTTATCTCCCTAAGTTGTGGCAATGAGGAAGGAGGTCTGAAGATTATGTTTGCTGCCAAAATGCAGGAGCTCCATTCGTTTTCAACTCAAAGTGGATTTGCTGCAAAATGCCATGACTGAAAAATCAACAGCATGAGATGGGATGCATATCCAACCTATTACAAAATAACTGTAGCTGAAAAGCGCTGATAATATGAAATGGGAGTTGAACTGGAATTACACTGGATTGTAGACTGTTTGTAGAGAATTTAAGCAGAAAATGTATTTCAATATTCAGCCTAATTTAAGAGCAATTACCCAACTAACACCTTCAGTAAATCCATCTTTTTTGAAAGCCGATGACACTCATATTTGCAGACAAAATAACAATGTTTTTGGGAAAAAAATCTAGAACATAAACTTGTCTGTGTGTATTTTACAAATACCAATTTGGATCAGTGCTTACTTCAGAGCTTGACTGACTACACAGTTAGTGTTTTGCAATCAAGGTATCACACATGGCACACATGCAGAGATACAATTTCTGTATTCACGTCACAGCTTCAAGGTGGTAAATTATTCATTTTGTCCCTCAGTGGTGGAAATGTCACAGTAATGGACTGCCACAGACAGACAAACACTGTGTCTCTGATAGCCTATGGCCATTCCATCAGCCGTACCTTGTATACAGTCTTAAATCTTGTAAGTCGGTTTTGCTGCGTAATTAGAATTATATGTTATAATGTAATTCACAGCAGAAGATGCATCTGAAAAAGTGTTTCAACTGTCTGACAGTTAATCTCCATCTCTATGGTGTATTAAATTTGTGTCACTGATTATCATATTATCTCATTGTAATTGCACACAAAGCTGAATTACAAGGCTATAATTCTGCTCTGTTCACTCCATTCAATTAACATACACACCAAAAGCACAATTTAAACTCTGTCAGCACAAACACCCACCAACCAACCCACTGCACAAGCTCTACTGAAACAACCAATGACACGAGGACACCGGTTGCAGTCCTGTTACCAATCACGCCATTGGGTAATTTAGTCATAATCTTAGTGACAGCAGCCGGTGGGTGGTTGGACTGATATAGCAACAAGGACCGTAGCCATTGCCACACAGTGAGTCACCAAGGACATATGTGCTTCTCTGTGTTTGCATGTGCATGAGTATGTGTGCGTATAACTGTTGGTAAATATGTCATTTGTTTTGTCATCATCCACTCAACTACTATTAGATATGTATCACCAGCTTATGCACTTTTTTCCATGTGAGAACCTGAGTCTAGCTCAATGAGTGAGTTATTAAAAGCCAGTATCTTTAAATATTCAGGTGGTGTTTGTTTCTAGTTCAGCTACTGTGACCAGATTTCAATAATGGCTTCAAATTTCATCCCTCATGGACCCGCTTATAAAAGTTGCATACTAGGTCATGATTGGCTCTAAAATCACAGTGCATATAATGTTTATTTCAGCTGGAACAGTACTTTAACTCTTATTACTGGTGATAACTACAGGACTAATTATTGCCAATTGTACACCATTATTGGGTGGCCCATTCCCTCTTTAAGGCATGACAAACACTGGATTTTATTTATTTATAAAGAACTTATTGGACTCTTACCTCTGTAAATCACTGCAGCACTATCTTTCAATATCCTAAATGTGCTACCTGTTTTCCTTGACAAATACATTGTGCATCTGCAACAGCAGAAAAAGCTTAAAATCACATTATTTCTTGTTTAAGCTCATTTTAACAATTTAGATTGTATTGGTTTTTAATTGCGCTTATGGTTTGTGTTGTTTTTATCACAATTGATGTCCAATGTTTTGACTGTTATGGTTTTATAATATTTTTTTTTTAAGAGTCAAACATCCTTTTACCATCGCTAATTTCCTATGTTTTCTTGGTTATATTGCTAAAGGGACCTTCGCCTCAATATATTCCAAGATTAAATAAAGGTGATGAAAATAAAAGAAAAAAATAAAATACTCCCCCTTCAGCAGATGACTGGGAAAACAAACAGTAATTGAATGTTCATCCAGTCGTTTTAATTCATATTTTAACCTTGTGCATAATAAAACACACGTTGAAATGCCAGGAATTCTAAAAAGCCTTTCAAACAAGTTTTGGTACTCGGGTGAATTCATGTTCATGTTTCGATAAAAGGTCACTGCAAGTACAAGGGGAAAGATTTAGCAATTTGCTTTATGTGTCTGCATATTTAGACTAATACAGAGGCAGTAACACTCACTGAATTAATATAAAATTGTCCCAACCACAAAATTACTTCAGTGCAAAAATCTAAAGCCAGACTCAGGGTTTTGTCAAAATACATCTTAGACTTATCAGACACTCAAATAATAGTTTGGGTAACATGTTTTTTTGTTTTTTTTTATTCTACATGTAGGTAATTAATAATTAATTATATATCTGTAATTAATCTGTAATTAACAAATTTAAATCTAAACCTGCCTAGTTCTGCTTAGTACCTACATAAAAACGGTTTATTGGTCAGCTTAAATAAAGATCAATCAATAAAATAAGTGTTTTAGTTTGTAAAGGTTCATACAGGGTATACCCTGCCTTGTAGTTGGATTAGGCCCCCAGTGATCCCCGTGATCCTAGTGAGGATAAAATGGGTTCAGACGATGAGACAAGACTGTAAAGGTCAATAATATAGTAAGCAACAAAAACCATATTTTTGAAACCTTCCCCATTGAGAAATGAAGTATACAGCTCAACAAAGAACAATGATGTGTTGTATTTCTGTTCTATTGGTTTTTCTTCACTACCGATGAGTAGACAAGTAGAAAAACATGCTCATGACAGGAGAAGGGATATGGTCAGTCGACTGCTCATCAGTAAGTGGCGAAGGACTGAGCAGTGGATCATGTTTTTTTTTTTTTTTTGTACAGTCACAGCCCGGGTAATAAAAATACTGCCAAATTCATATGTTTGTGTAATGAAATGAACATAGCACGAGTACTGCAAGATTTATATGACTGAGTGATGAGGATGCCGATGGCCAAAACGTGACACAGAGAAGGAGCACAGGCTGTTGGCATTAACCAGTCCACCCTATCTTCCCTTTGGATTATGTGTCAGGCAAATGGTCTGTCTCCCGTGGTGGTCCTACGAGTGGCTGACTACATGTGATAGCAGTGATCCAGGACTGCGATATCTGCCTGTTGCATTTATGTGACTGTTTCAAACATGCCAGAGACAGGCCTAGGCATCATAATCCCAGAATCAATGCCCAGGCAATGTATCAGCATCTGAGAGAGAGAGACGGGTCCAGCCATACCACAGTCATGTTGGAATAACAGTACTCAGAACATGGTACAGTATTGTATTCTTGAGATACACAAATTACAGCGACATTTGATTTTATGTTTTTAAGCTTATGTAGTGTTTATTTACAGTACCTTAGATCTAATTAGTTAAGGGCAAGCTATCCATATTCTTATGAGAGGTTCTAGATATATGAATGACTCCTATAAACACATAAAAAAATAATAATAATAATAATTAATTCAGTGTAAGTCTATATAAACTAGGTTTTGGAGGCGAAGTCCTTGCTGTTTGACTAAACCTTGCATTATCAACAAGCAACAGCAATACAAAAAGTGTACACTATGCATTATTTTCAACAACAAAAAAAATACAATAAAATAAAGCACCACTAGTAAGCAGTGACTAGAGAAATACACTCACAAGAAGAAAAGTCTATGTAAATCTGGATTTTGCAGTTTAGGCATTTTTTTTCCCCCCAATTCCCAGACAGTACAAACTTGAAAAAGAATTGTTATATTCCACAGCCATAACGTCTACGAATACGAATGCCGCTGATTTTCATGAGCTGACAAACATTCACCAGCTGTGACTGATCAGTATTATCACACAGTGTGATACCAGTGGGGAAGACATATCTGTATCATGGATCATTGAGGTCTGCTCAACTATGGTGAGATCAGCTATCGTAACAATTACCTTACTAATGAAGGAGCTAAAAAAAAAAAAAAAAAAATGCTGTTAATGATTAAGCAAGACATCAGTTCCACAACATGGGATGCACTGACCAGCATTGTTTTCATTGTCTGTGAGGTCAAGTAATAAGTGGAAGCAAAATACCAAAAGCAATTATCTCAGGAGGGGGTATTGAAGAGTGGAAAAGGGCTGCCTTTTAATTTGTGGTCAATTAGTTCACTTTAACAAAGACACTTGTTTGCAGTGTGTTTCCAGTGTATGTTTAACAGTGGGTAACTGCAACCATGCTACAACCTCTAAAGAGACCACCACTAAACATGGATTTTTACATCAGGTGATTTTTTTGTCTACAGAGCCGTGGCTGTAACAGAGCTAACCGCGCGTGGCCAAACTGTAAGTTACAGTAGCATTACACTTCCAGTAATGCTTGTGGTGGTATCAGCTGGCTTAGCTATTACAACAGTTAACAGAGCAAAACATGTTGTTGACTATGGCATAGCATTAGTTCCACCGCATTAGACACAATGACTATCACTGTGACAGCATCTCATTCAAGAGCACGCACTTCCACACAAAGTCTCCTATTTCACCTACAGAAATCCACAGCATCCTCATTTACAGCACAATGGTGCGTTTCATGTACTGTACAATTCATGTGCCAGCCATCGTTCCAATGTTGGGGGGAAAAAAAAACATGCATATCTATATTTCACAGCACAATAGACCTTTTACAAGCACATGCTTATTAACTAGAGTCACGCACATTAATACCCTCCAGTAAATGAGATTTTTGTATATACTGTAAATCCTAAACCCGAACACACGCAGAGCTCAATGGTGGAACAGTTATCGTGACAATAGAGTTCTAGTTACACGTTGTTATTGTACATGACAGCATGGCCTGACAATCCTATGAGACAAGCGTTTGCCGCTCATGTTTATGCATACGTGCACATTTATGAACAATGCCCCGTTCTATGCTATCACAATACGTCTTCAGTTTGTACACACTCTTCTTAAAGGACAATTCCACCCTCAGACATCCTTACATAGATACATATGAAGAAGAATGTGTGGTGTTTAACCTTCATCCTACTGCTTCAGGCACCCAGAGATCCCACAGGTGTGCCTTCTTTCATATCTCACAGGTGCTTTATTCTATGACTTTGTCGATCAGATTTCCCCTTTTCCCTTAAGCCGTTTCTTGTTTCAGTATTAGTTTGAGTGTTTTGAGGTGCTGGGGGACCCCTGTCAATTGGGATGGATTGCAGTTTTTGAATATGCAAATAGTTGTTTTACTAAATAATTAATTGACATGACATTGACATTAATTGACATTGATTAATTGACATGACTACTTATCCTACTAGTACAACTACATACTACTAATACATTTTGTTTGAATGCACAGGCATCCATAATGACTGATACAGGTTTTTAGAAAGGTTTATGTCATAGGTATTATATTGAGTTGTTGCTTTTTCAAAGGTAGAAGTGATAACCACCTGGAAGACTTTAAAACTGTTTACTTTGTCTAGCTTTCATATATGTACCGTGAAGGTTCCTTTGTTTCCCTTCTGCAACAAGAGGGAGATTAATAAGAACAACTGGTGCCTGGTGGCAGGGCCCATCAAGTACACTGTGATAACTCCCAGTGGTTCCAAGCATCTGTCATTCAGCGTGCTCACAAGAACATGTTGCATACATGATCTAGGACTAGACTCACTGGTCGACCACAGCCAATTTAGTTCAAACTCATTAACATTCTAGATTAATGCAAAAGTAGGACACAGCAATTTTTGATAGGACTTCAACTCATTTTTTTTAGCAAGAGACAGCATTTTCAGCAACACAGAGATGGTGCAAAGAAGAAAAATGAACCCACAAACATCACAGGTAGCAAAGTTTAGTCTGCTTTAGTTCTTTCACTGTCATAAAGACGGCACAGACACTTTCTAGTGTCAGCAGTTACACCTCCTCCTGCTGTATGTTTGAATCCAGCTGAATTCACTATAAAGCTGTTCTGTTCTATTCATTTTTCTGTTCCCAGACAGGTGAACGAGTATGAAACTTTCATTTATTTTAAGCATGAAGGCTGCATATTAAGTAACAGCGCTATCCCCACCATGACAAAACTTTTACTTCATAATTGAGATATCGGTGGATAAAATAGTGGATGTAAAATAACCTGATCCCAGTATTCAACTATTTCCTAGTGACTATTAAAAAGTGTCTTATATAGTTCCAATAGACAAATTATTTACTGACTTCATGTTTTAGTTTTACTTATTAGTCATTACCATATGATTACTCATAATTATGAACTGCTCAATATATCATATAATCAGTCTTGGTTATCTCATATCTATTGTTTTCTCATAACCAGGGCAGCAAATTAGAGATCCTACATCTGTGTCCTCTCAGGGTGATGTATTTGCAGACAATCATATTTGGTGACAACTTAATATTAATTAAATCCTCCTAATAATCATAAGTGTAGTTGTATCATTTGAAATACAGAGACATTAAACACCAACACTCATGACGGTTTTCATCAAAATAGTTAAAAATCTTCTTCTGAAAAAATTATTTAACAATTTGCATCTAGTGTCACACCCTGCTGTAAAGTGTGAAACACTATTCAGGTTTGTGGATGGTTTTAACTTGCAGTGGTTTATTCTTGGGGCCCCCAGGGTCGCTGATCGTCCTTGTTTGTTAAGTATGTTAGTTGGATGAAGCATTAAACAAATGCAGGGGATATGTTGTGAACTGAGGTATCACTTTGCTCAAACCTCCCTTTTCTGTCTTTCCATAAGGGAGTGATTGCTCAGTTTCATGGCCTACAGAGATTCACAACTTAAGTTATTGCACCTACTGTAGCTGTTAGTCTTGTTGACACTACACTGTAAGAAAGCTTCTCTGGTTTCACACAAGCCTAGAAACTTTAACATTTAGAGAAAGTGAAAATCATGCACCTTGACCAAAATGTCTTGTAAATCAGTGGTATTAAGTTTTATGAAAGCTGCACTCATTAATATCTCTATATTACACATGCATCAAAACATCAAATTATCCTGGTGCTGTCTCCTACCCACAACCATAATGTCAAAGCTTGAACCTCAGCTTTAATGAGGGCTTGTGTCTTCTTTTTTTTTCCAACCATCGTACATTTTAGAGCTCTGCATTATAACAAACAGAGAGGAAACAAACGAAAAGCTTGTGTCCTAAATAGTAAGCTCTGTGTTATACAACATTCAAGTTTTAATTAGTAGGACTGATTATTATGCACAGAAAAAACTTCTTAAAATCCCATTAATGTTTTCACCAGACAATGGGTCATTTTCTGGTTTAAATAAGATCCACACAATACTAAGCAGACAATTTGCCAATGACTGCTTTGTTTTAAGCTCTTAAGTGCCATTTTTATTTGAATATATTAGCATACAATGGCAATCTGATTAATCATTTGTACTCCAGCTCTCACATCTTTACACGGATGCACACAAACACACTTACAGACCCATGCCTCCCTCCCTGTTGTCTTGCCTGGCACCAGTTCGCATTGACACAGATGGTGATGGGAGAAAGAGATACAAAGAGACGGGGAGGGAGTGGCACCATGAGTTTATACCCAATCTGTTGCCCCTCCTACGTACATCTATACATTCTTCTTCATAAATCACATGTACCTGTCTATGCCATACATCTATCCGTCTGCCACCCATACCTCAGTTGTCTTGCTCTGCCTCCATTTATCACTTTAGCCTCCTTCTCTCCATCAATCGCCTGTAAGGACTCACAGTACAGTCTCAGATTCCTTACCAAACGTCACTCACTCAATCCACCGATTCATCAATCTGTCTCTTAAAGCACTTCCTTCTTTGTATCATGACCTTTTACACATCTATTGACTTCTGAAATGTGACCTTTCCATCATCCATCTTCTCCCCTCCACCCATTTATCCATCCAACCCTTTGTTCCACGTCAAGCAGTACAGAATCACAAGTCACCAAATTACCCGTGTTTTTAGACTGACTTCCTATAAAAACTTGCTTTGTATGTTTGTGAATTCATTTTTTTTTTCTGATTGATTACACTCTCACACCGTCACATTAACACTTACCAGCTGCATGCCACAGATGAAGGCCAGTGTACACCTGCCACTACAGCACCCCATGACGTCCTCCTCCCTTTCTCCAGTGGTCCACTCACAGACGAACTCACAGTAACTCCCAAATCTCCAGCTGGACCTTCAGATCCAAAAGCCCCCAGAGGGCTGTCTGGCTGGCTGACAGCCCAGGCAGAGGGGACTTGATGCACAGCCTCAGAAGAACAGAGCACTGCCCCTGTTCCCTCTGGAGCTTGGAGGAGTAAAAAAAAAAAAAAAAAAAAAAAAAAAAAAAAAAAAAGTCCTCCTAATTCATTCAAACAGAGGAGCTCCTGACAGGTACACAGCCTCTGCAATGTGGTCACCTGGATTTCAGCAGCCACCACAGGGTCAGGGATTGAGAGTCACAAATTGCTGTCGATGTTGATGCAGATGGAACCTTTCAAAGTAGGATCAAAAATACATCAGGTACATTTTGACACACAAAGCAACACACACAAAGAGATATTCAAAGGGAAATGTTTCTGATCATGTGGGTCTCATAGGGCAGTAAACCTGCATTAAAGCTTCTTCAGTTCTGTCCACAAAGGTTCCACTTGTCCTGGTTTCACTTGCTTAACTACAAAGTCCAGATCACGTCCATTAGTTGCATCCTTATCACACGTTAACACGCCACTGATACAAACCCTGAACTTGAAAAGCAGAGACAGAGAGAAATGTAGAGATTAGATGGACAGGACTAGGAGATATTCACTCCCAGATTAAAACGATCTCTTGTTAAATAATCCGATTAAGTTGGATTTAGCTGAATGAAACAACCTAATTTTTGTTTTAGGGTGGAGAAAGCAAGTGAAAGTGGTCCCTCTGCCTGTTTCTCCTCTGCTCTCCTCTCAGGGGAAGTAACGGGCACGCGGCGGCGACATCCTTTAGGGTTCATTCAGAACGTTCACAAAATTCACAAAACGATGCCTTCAGAACGTCATGTAATCCAGTGTTTCTAAATTTCTTGGCCCTAAAATGATGTTCGACCACTCTGGGATGGGTGAGTACAAATGTCGCGAGGATGTTGTGATGTGTCAACGGCCACTCCAGACGTTGCTTTCGGTGTGTGTTTTGGCTAAGTCCCCCTCCGGTTCATCTCCTTCTCAAACACAAACCCGTTTATCAGTCGTGTTTTCCGTTCACTCACCTCCTCCTCAGTCCGTCCGTAAATCTCTATCTACAACGTGAAATAGACACCAAGGCATGTCCACATTTCGGATGGAGAGAGTCAGGGTTAAAATATCAAGTCTGAGTAAACGTCCTCACGCGCTTGGTTAAAAAAAAAAAAATTAAAATTAAAAAATAAAAGCACACGCGAGCATGAAAAAAAAAATCAAAGATGAAGTTTAGTTTGTCCTCTCCGGGGGTTGTCTTCAAGGAGTATAGAAAGGGAGACAATGGGAACCGGGATGGACCAACGGACCGAGAGAGACAGCCGAGAGGAGCGTCTCCCGCCTGCCATCTGTCAATAACCAACAAATAACAAGATGGCACTTCCGGATGAGCCTTTCAAAATAAAGGTGTGTCCATGGATAACCTGTTTATTACTCAGGTCATATTAATAAACGACGTAAAAAGCTAGGAAATCTAGGTTTTTACGTAAAAATATAAATCAATGAATAAATTCATTAGCAAGCAAAATGTATTTGTATAGTGTAATTAATATACAAGGCAATTCACAGTGTTTTACAAAAATAGAAAATTCAAAACTAGATTAGAATTAAAAAGTTATATTTCTTCTACCTTCGTGTTTCAAATGTTTACACCCGTAATAGTCTCATAAGTCTGACTGTTTTTTTTGTTCTTTTTCAGAAATATATTTATTGGTTTTAAGGGCTGAAGTTGTTTAAGGGATTTATGCAGAAAAAGGTTGTAAATAAACAAATAAAACAAAAATAATTCTGATTATTTTATAGCAGTTTTTGTGTATGTAAGGTTGCATCAATAGATTACAAAACACATGTAAGAGACATTGTGTTTAGAAAATATAACAATAAAGAACTTTTTGACAAAATTCATGCCAAAAGCTGTAATACATCTATAATGATCACCAAATAAAAAAATTTTAAAAAAAACCCAGAAGAATGTCCAAAAACGCACAAGCCAAATGAGAGTGAAAATCCTTTGCAGTAGACAGCTTTTTAAAAATGAAACTGTGAAAATCTTGTCCACAAACATCGGGGGAAAAATGTCCAACTGACCGACTAACCAAGTATACTGTAAAACTTTAGCATACCTCCATATTGACATTGTTTTTGAATTTTTCAGAGACATGTGCTTCCATTTCTTCAATGTGCAATAACTCATTTAACCCAGTAGAAACCACTTCAAAACTGATCAAAAGAGCATTTTTGTCAAATGTAAGAAATTAAGCTGTCAAATTTTACTGTAGTCATTCTAAAATAAACAAACAAGTAAATAAACCACATTAAATGTATTTATGGAAATACATATACTGTAGAAAAACAGCATGTGTTTGATTTAACAGGACTTGTGACATTGTAGAGGTCAGATTACACTGGTTTCTTTTAATAAGATCTCTTTTTTGATTAATTTTTTCATGAAAAGATGCATATTGCTTTTGTACCTAATTCACACACAGGGGGGAAAACAGCTTTCCCTACTTCTTGGCTCTTTCCCTTTAAATGAAGATTAAAGTTTCCACTGATCCAAACATTGTTCAGTAAGTAGTATTTGATTACAGGATGGTTTTATTCCCATGCACATTCAATTGCATCTGCTATATAATTTACCACAGAAGAGTGTTGACTGATGTTCCTGTTGTGATGCTCTCTGTTTAGAGGGACTTGTTAAGACAGCCATCTTCATGCAAATTTGGATGGCAAATTGAATGACATTCCCTCAAGATACTGTGTTCATTAGAATGGATAAAAAACACCAACATTTCATCCTTGACCAATTGAATACTTGCTTCAGATTCTACAAAGCCTTTCAAAGAAGTCCGATTCTTTTCATATTTCAGGGACTGACTAATTGATGGACACACTTACTTTTGTATTGGATGCTTTTAAAAGGGGTCAAATGGAGGGTTCTCCTAAATTAAACCTCAGCACCTTCCATGTCAGCAGAAGGCTCAAAATGAAAAACTCAAAGAAATGCTTCATGATGAGGATTTTGAAATATTACGTTTGATTCTTGAACATTTTTTGTTATTGAATATAATAAGAACAGATGACTGACAACTGAAAGCCCCAGATAATAGATTGAGATGAAATGAGATGAAATTATATAAGATTTTATTGTATTTGTAAAGCCTAATATGAAAGCAACAACAGCAATAAAAGATAATAAAAAAAAGGACTTTTTTTTATCCCACCGTGGGGAAATTTCACAGTTAACAGCAACAACATACAAGTCAGATCAATCAATCAATTAATCAATCAACACAAGCATTTGGTTTTATTTTATTGCCTTGATTTAAGCCTTGACAGTTTCTGAAATCAGTACAGTGATGTATATGGTATTTTAAAATTACAACTGTTCCAATGTGGTGTCTGTGTACCTAAAACTACCAACAGGTCTTTTTACAGAGAATAGTGAATAGTTATTTAAGAACGTAGATCCTCATTTCTTACACAACCCCCGATTTACTGTTGAGTAATGGTAAAAAGGTCATGTCGTCTGTCTGATGAGTCCAAACTTCCCCTATTTCAAAGTGATTAGTGCATCACAGAAAGAAGAGAGGTGGATGAAGTTATTGCCCCTCATGCCCAGTGATTACAATAGAAGCTTATACAGTCGTGGCAGTTTTATGATTTGGGATTGATCCAGTTGGTCAGGTCTAAGATCAATAGCATTATGTGAGCAGCTGCACCTGAATATACTGAATGGACATCACTGGGTTTTTGTCTTCACTGAAAACAGACATATTTTAAGATGATGACACTTAGATTCATCAAGGTCACATTATGAAAATATTGTTCAGGAAGCATGAGACATCATTATCATACATAGATTTGGAATCTACCGATGAATCTCACGGAGCAACTTTGGGATTTCATGGAGAAGATGCAATTTAGTTGCTGGTTTGACTTTCTCCTCTTTTTCTGATCTACTTATTTATTTATTTATTTATTTATTTTTATTGAAGGACAGTTGGTGGTTGGGAATAACACATCACCTTGCAGTCTTTAATTACAATAGCACCGCCTGTTGGTTTCTGTCCCCGGTCGTCCTGTCCGTCCTGTCCAGTCTTTGTTTCCTCCTCACATCACTGAGGTGCAGCACTGCCCTCACTGGCTTGTAAGGGAGAGTTCTAATGGGGGATGTCTGCTCAGCTTTCGGGGAGAACCGATGATGGTCACACACATGCACTAAATAGTATACTATATGTCTGCCAGACTGGAATATGCACTGATCTCGAGCACTGTTGACTGTCCCTCTGTGGGGTTAAAAGATATAAATGAATAAATACATGAATAAAATAAGTGAATGAATAGAAAAATAAAATAAATAAAATAAAAAATAAAAAATAAGAGCAAAATACAAAAAAATTAGAAAAAGGAAAGAAAAAAAAGGGAAAAGAAGAAGAAGGAAGGGAGGAAAAAAGAAAACAAACAACAAAAAAACTCTATTTGTTACCTACTTTCCTATCTGCTCATTTGTTTATAGTTGTTTTTTTTTTTTTGGTTTTTTTGTATATATGTCTATGTTTAGTACTTCAGTTATTGATTATTGGTATTGTTATCATTGTTATTGTTATCATTTTATTTATCATATTTTTTGTACTATGCACTATATTACTACAAGATGTATTTAGGTTGTTGAGGAAGTGAAGAAGGGGTAGGATTAAATAAGCTTATGCTTCATCCTACTCCTTTTCGGACATGTCATTGTTATTATTATTATTGATGTATTGATTATTGTTGCAATTTGCACATGTTCGAAATAAATCATTCAAATCAAATCAAATCAAATCAAGTGCCTATGGAACATCATAAGTCAAAATATTTCTCTTTATTTTAGGCCAAATAAAATGAATTAAGCCATAAACAACAGAAAAAATCCACTGGCAACCAAAATGACCTACTGATCTGAAGCGTTTAATATCTATTGATACATTAACCTATCAATACATGTAAATAATTGGTGTAAAATGCAGTTTGTCATCTTTCCATGGTCATCATATATGACTCATGTGGATGTTCACAGGCTCTGTAGTTACCATGGAAACACTGTCATCTTCTACAACATTGTAAAACCCATGGATCAGTGACAGTGGATGGAGACACTTGGTTTATGTTCAGTTAATGATAGATTTTGTTGAAGAAGTTGATGGATGAATGAATGGAAGGAAGGAAGGAAGGAAGAAGTGTGGGTAAAAATCCAGTTGGGAACTGCCACAAAAATAGCTGTGGGTCTTTATGAGTTATATGTAAATGTATACATTTACAAACTATCTTGAAATTGTGCAATTGTAATAATATTATGCCTAAACTTATAATTTATTTATAATAATAATAATGGATTGGATTTATATAGCGCATTTTTGGCCACTCAAAGCGCTTCACATTTGTTCCCCATTATTCATTCACTCTCACATGCACCCTCTGGTGGTGGTAAACTCCATATGTAGCCACAGTTACCCTGGGGCAGACTGACAGAAGTGTGGCAGCCATTTTGCACCTACGGTCCCTCTGACCACCACCAAACATTCATACACCAGTGTGAGTGACACTGGAGGCAAGGAGGGTGAAGTGTCTTGCCCAAGGACACAACGGACCGAATAGGACAGAGAAGAATTCGAACCACCAACCCTTCAGTATGTGGACAACCCTCTCTACCATTTATGTACTAATTATGTATTACAAGATTGCAGTGAATTTACAAATACTGTTAATATGTTGGAGTTTGGAACAAAAATGAGATCAACTGTTGATGTCTTTTCAACAAAAAAATCTACTGAATCTCAGTTGATCCACTAATCCTATCGATACATGTCAATCAGGTATGTCCAAATTATTCTACAAAGAGCTGGTGTGGCTGCAGGTTTTTTTTTCCAACAAAGCAGCAGCACCAGAGTTGACTCCATCTTCTGAGAGTCAATTGGTCAAAGTGTGTACTCTTGGTCTGATGGAAGAAAAACTTGCAGCCACACCAGCCCTTCGGGGAATAGTTTAAATGGTAAATGGACTGTACTTATATAGCGCATTTTTTATACTACATGGTGCCCAAAGCGCTTTACAATACCTCACATTCACACACACACACTCATACACCAGTCTATACACCAATATTTAGACATGCCTGATGTAAATAATTGATCTAAAATATAGTTTTTCATCTTTTCATGGTCATCAGATGTGACCCATTTGGATGTTTAGAGGCTCCATAGTAGATAGAACACTGTAGTCTGTGTTGTCAGTGTCATAGAATGAACCCTATTTGTGGACATGGAAACAGTGTCATCCTCTACAACATTAATCCATCAGTAAAACCCATGAACTTCGATCAATGACAGTGGATGGACACACTGGGGTTTAAGTTAAATTAATTATATATTTGCTAAAAAAAAAAAAAAAAAAAAAAAAAAGAAGGCATTTTATGTTTTTTTTTTTTTTTTAATATATAATAATCTTTTCATTCACATCTAAATTAAAAATATAAAAGTGAATATCGGTAAATACAACATTTACAAAGAAAATCCCAAAATATCAAGGATAATAATATAATAAATGTTGAATAATTGCTTAAGAAACATTAAATACAGAAAAATATGTATTTGGGCACTGCCATTAAAATAGCTTTAGGTCTTTATGAGTTAAAACAATACAGTATATCATCCAAAAACTAATTCAACTATTACCAAAAACACATGTTATACATTTTTTATCCATTGTCTGTAGATATTCAAGAGATGATCCAACAAAATATAGTGTGTGTAACTTTTTATTTGGTCAAGCTGTGGATATATTAACTCTGCTGTTGTCTGGTTTTATTTTGAAGGCCGGTACTCATAGGTTCCGTGGATGGAGCTGGTGTGTGTGATGGACTTGATGATCCTGATGTTCCGCTCGGCAGGGGAGCGGCGGGGCTCTTTTCACTCAGTGAGACACACAAACATAGACTGGGAGAGATGTGGAGCTGTGGTCGGTGTGCAGCTGCTCCAGAACATGGCCTGTAACCATTATTATGAATGAGTCTCTCTCTCTCTTTCTCTCTCTCTCTCTCTCCCTCAGTGGGGAGTCCAGCGTGACATGTCAAGATAATCATTTTTATCCTCATTTCTCATTCATTTAATTGGGGGCTGAAGGGTTTCCTGATAACCTGCTATTAAGTCTGAATAATTTGAAAGTGGACAAAGTATTTTAAAAAAAAATAAAAAAAAATAAAAAATCATGTGGCATTTAAAAAAAAAAAATCTCTCACAACTATCCATCAATTATTGCAAAGAGCCTTGGGTTACCACTTCAGAGGGTGATTGCCTCATTTATGAATGACACTTAATTTAGCTCAGTAGCTCTGTGTTGTTCCCACAGAAGCAGCGGAGACAAATTAGTCACCAAAATTATTCCTGAAAGCATTTCACTCCAATTAAAGATGTAGAATGTGCATGTATGTGTGTGTGTGTGTGTGTGTGTGTGTGTGTGTGTGTGTTTATGTATTTGTGTGGGTTGTGGGGTCACTTGTACCACGCCTATGAAATGGCCAGCAGTTTAAACAGACACAGAGGTGTAGAGGCTATCACTGCTTTAGCTATACAACATAATGGCCTGCTTTCCCCTCACCATCAATCTCTGTCACAGTCTACCCCTCCCACACACACACACACACACACACATACATACACAGGAAAACAACACGCACGATCAGATACACACAAGTCACATTCACATGCACGGACAAATGCACCTAGATGCACACGACGCACGTTGAAGCCACACACCGTGCGACAGGAGTTTAATTATGCTGCTAATCTTGAGTGACAGTGGCATGTATAATGGTTGATTCCCCGGGGGCATGTGTCAGAGCATCCACCCATTCATCCATCCATTCCTTTCTTCTATTTATCATCTTATACCTCCTTAGTCATCCACACATCGCTCCATCATATTTCCACACGAAATTCTCCCCTTGTACCATCATCATCATCCCTCCACTTTTTTTCTTTTTATATCATTTCCTGCTGCTCTTCTTCTGTCCTGAATCTTTTTTTTTTTTTTTTTGTCACTTTCATGGCCCTTTCTTTGACAGTCACTCCAACACTCAGCTTCTGTATTTCCCCTTGTCACACATCATCTGTTTTTTTAACAAGAGCCATTGGGAGTCGGTGACACCCAGAGGACCCTGACCACAGGGATGGTGGTCAGAGGTTTGTCAGCTCTGAGGTGAAAATCAAACTTCGACACTGTGGGTAGATGTTAAAGCAGAAGTTGATGGATAAAATCAAGTACTTGGGGTCCCCCCAAAAAAAAAAAAAAAAAAGAAGTAATTTCTCGGCTCAAAAGTATGTCACGAATTGCCATAAAGTCTGAATTTTTACTCTCTCCTCCACTGTCAAAATAATGTTGACTTAGATGACATTTTTTTTTTTTGTAGAGCATCAATCTTGTAAATAATCACTTCTAGCACTGAGAAGTAATAACACACTGTCACCAACTGGTAGACAGATGAAACTGAACACTAGCATACACAAATGTGACTGACTGACGTGTTGGTTGTTAAAACACTTGATGCACAGTAAATTTTGCAGTGTTAAATCAACACTTAGAGAGTTAATTTGGAGACAATGGGACCAAATACACTCTAGAAGAAGTTAAATAAACTCTCTAAGTGTTGATTTAACACTGCAAAATTTACTGTGTGAAAATCTCTCATTTCACATCATTTTTTTTTATTTTTTTTATCGTGTTTCATTTCTTACATTGTCTTGTTTTTCAATTTAGGAAAAAGTCATTAACGTATTATTTTTAAGAAATACATTTTAATTGGCTTATTGATAATATACTGTCTAGTATATGTTGTATAAATTGCTGTTCGAATTTGGTGTCTGAATAGAATGTTTATTTATATTTTAGAATTGTATGTATTAGTGCTGTTAAATGATTCAAATTATTAATCAGATTAATCTCAGGTTTGCTGTGGATTAATTTTAGATTAATCACAATTAAATATCATTAATTTTTAATCTATACTAATAGTGTTTTATTTTACATGAACAAACAGACTCAAAAAGGGCAGGAATGTATCTGTACTTAACGTATTTGTCATAATTTGGTCAATGCATTAACTGGAGTGTTAGTAGAATCACAGACTAACATATGCTTCATGTGAATGTGTTTTTTAAATTGCAACTGCTTCATTAAAAAGAAATCCTTCCTGCAGTGTTCATAATACTATATGTTAGTCAAATGTTCTGCCTTGGTTTTTTTTGTTTTTTTGTCCTCATATTTGATGGGTTAATTGCATAAAAATTTGAATCGGTTTAATCATGATGATGGATTGATACACGTTAATGGGTTAAATTTGACAGCCCATAGATATATTTAGAACTTTATATGTGTATATATTTCTATACTTTTCTTATTTTTTTCTGTTGTACTGTATTGATATTTTCTTTCCTAATATTAAATTATACTTGAGTGGACCCAATAATTTCCCCCTGGGCTTAATAAAGTATTCTGATTCTGATTTACTCTTACAAATGGTGAATAAAACCAGCTACAAGACAATGACCCAGATTCTGGTTAATAGCAGAATGGGTAGAACACATTCACTTAAGTGTAATTATGAACTTAGTCTCACCATTTATTTTTTTTATTTTGTATTTTTTTTTAAATCCACAGCTTTGTGTTAGATTGAAAACCACACAATCAGTAAATTAAAAACAATTCATTCATTGTGTCATCTATTAATGCACTTTGTCTTAATAGATATGTGTGAAGTGGTGATTTTGCCTTTTCGGCATATGACGAAAATGCAGTTTGCACTCTTCCACTTTTACCACAGTTTTAATTAGGTAAAAAAAAAAAAACATGACATGCGTAAATGATAATAATGTCGATTAACTGTTTGACAATCTCGTATATCTGAACACATAAGCTGCTCTATGCTTTTGGAAATGTGTTTGTCTTAGAATATTCAAAGGTTATTTTTTTTTAATGTAGTTGTAAGGAATGTAATTTATTTTCTTTCATCTATTCTTAATAACTTGAGCTTGCCTCACTGTATTCTTGGCACTGTACTCAAGTCTGGTATTTCTTTTTTTTTTATCTTCCTGCTGCTTTTCTATTATAGCATTATTATTTTTTTCATCCTACTTCTTTTGTATTATACCATTCATTTTTTATTTAATCATTCTCTGTTTATGTTTTATTATTCTCTTCACCAGCCTCTCTATATACATAACACAGAAATATATTAACAACTAGTAGGGAACTGAATAAACTAATTGTCATACATTTGCAAGTGATATTTGTCCTTTCCAAATCTTGAGCAGTTCATACCTGTTTCTCCTCTTCATGATGTCCAGGTATTTTCAATAGGAGACAGAATGAGGACTGCAGACAGGATAGTCCACCACCAGAAATTTATGACTAATGGTACAGGATGAAATCTGTCATTGTCCTGCTGAAATAAAAACAGAATTTGTTTGCAAAACTTTCTGTGTGTCTGTGAAACTCCAGTCTGTGCCTTCACCTACATATGGGTCAATCATGTGGACCCTCAAAGACGCCATTTTTACACCTTTCTCTGATAACAGTCTGAATGATCTTCTTCATCTTTATCTCATAAAGACCTAAACAGCCAATAGTGACGTAAAGCATCTACTGATCTAACATATTGAATAACTGTTGATCCACTAACTCTATCAGTAGATGTAAGTAATTAATTTAAAATGCAGTTTTTCAGCTTTTTTATCAGTGGCATATATTCAGAGGCTCCAAAGGGAATGTAGGGATGACACTGATTCACCAATAAAACTCATGGAGTGGATGTATGTACAGTAGATACTTGGTTTTTGTTCAGTTGATGTTCAGAAGCTCTGTAGTTACCATGGAAACACCATCATCTTCTAGAACACAGGTGTCCAAATCCAAATCCGGCCCACCAAAGGGTCTAATCCGGCCGCACAGGATGAATAACAATTAAAATAATATTAACGGTGTAAAAAAATGATTTGAATTCAGCTTCTACATACAGAATAATTAGATTTCAATATGGTCAGAGCAGTAAAATATCATCATAATTACCTATAAATAATGAAAACTGCAGATTTTAATATGGAAAAAGTCAAATTACATGAAAATGTTCTTATTAACAAACTATCCTTTTACAAACATGAACAAGCTAAAATATCTGAAGAGAAGTAAGTGTCATTTTACAAATATTCTGCCTGTTATTAAATGTTTTGTGTGTTTGTAATTGAAATGAAAGTTGTTCTGCACATGTGCAAATGATAAACTGATAGACTGAGGCAGAACATGGTTAAAATTGCACTTGTTTTTCTTAAGATACGTCAAATTGTTGATGTTATTCACATTTTGAGGGAAAGATTATAGATGTAATAATTATCATAATGTAATTATACTCTTTTCACTGTTATTATTTTACTGGTCTGGCCCTTTTCAGATCATGTTGGGCTGAATATGGCCCCCTGAACTAAAATAACTTTCACACCTCTGTTCTAGAAAACTGACTCACCAGTAAAACCCATGGAGTTGGATCAATGACAGGATGGAGACACTTGTTTTTACTTTCAGTTATTGATATCTTTACGAAAATGTCAGGTTTTATTCCGTTTTCTCTATTTCTGATATAATAACCCTCAGCTTTAATCAGAACTTTTATGAATATCTACCTAATGAGTTAGTTAAATATACATGATTTCCAGTGGAAAAAAAAATACAAAATATAATATAATAAATGGTGATTCATCTCTTAAAGTTTAACTCTACAGACAAATCCAGCTGGGAATCATCACCAAAGTAGAACTGTGCCTTAATGAATAACAATACATCTGGACTAGCGTGTTTTTTTTGTTTTTTTTTTCAAAACTAGCTGAGAAATTGATTAATTTAATATACATTTCCAACATATTACAGTTCATCAAAGATCCACTGAGATCTATTAAACTTCCTTGTGTCAAACAGTTTCAGGTTAAATTTCTGGATGCAATAGATGACTATGTTAACTGTCAGTCGCTTTCCAAAACCCATGTGTCTGTATTCATCACAGTATTATGTATACAGTATCTCATGCAGCGCTGCCCAAGGGCTTCAAGGTCATACACATTCAACAGTGGTTTCTGCCTTTGGCCTTTTACACAGTGAGATTTCTCCAGCTCTCAGTATAATTTAATAAGGATATGTACCTTACATGGGGAAATATTCTCTTTGAACTGACTGTTGTTTGACACTAAGTGTTGAACCTAGCCTTATCTGCTGACACTGACATTTTAATGGTATTTTCTACCAAAACTTAAAAAAATAAAATAAAATCTGCACACATGACCTTTATTTTCCAACTATCTCAGTACACACTGCAACAAAAAAAAACAATTAGTCTGCTACAAACCATTATTTCTGATAAACTAAACTACAGATAACACCCATGTATATCATATTGGCTGCAGGAGCCTTAACAAAAAGAGCAGCAAAAGGATATGTTCCAAACTCAGTTACCTTTCATATTATTTAGGGTAGACGTGTATACTTTCTATCATAAAGATTTCATGACAACTCCAGAACATATGTCTATGTTGATTACAATCCACTGCAGGTAAATGGACCTACTGGTACACCCATATCACTTCAAGTTGGCGTTCCAGCTGCAGCTTCATTTCACTAAACGACAAGCGTGTATGAATGGAGGTGATGACATTTTTTTCTTACCTTATCGTGTTTTACAGGGATCCACAAAAACAGGCGTTTTAAAAAGAGGCACAATGGCACTGCCACAGAGCTCTTGGACAAAATATCAGTTGGCTACTGCCACAGAGCCAATCAAATTTTAGCATTTGTACTAGAGCCAATCATATAAACTGCTACATGAACTCATTATCCTCGTTACCACAGTACTGTAGTGAAATATGGCGTACACTTCAGTGCCTTTTTGTGTGTGTGTGTGTGTGTTTTGCTACCACAGTGGTGCAGTAATTGATGGGAGAAACAACACGTTTGTAATAGTATAAAATATAAATGAGGAATTATTGTTGTGAATACTCAAAGAGCTGCATGTAAGATGTGCCATGTGACTTCTCAGTTCTGTGTTTTGAAGGCCAAATTCTGTACTCTGAATGTTGTCTCAATGGCTGATTTGTATCAATGCTGGACTTATTCCAACACCCCTTGTTTGAAAATCTTCAGAGGAAAAAGAAAAGAGAAAACAATATTTGATCAGGAATCTAACCCAAGTCTTCCAAATTGTAGCCTGATACACACTACCAAGTGAGATAAATCTCCACTATAGCAATGTCTGACCTATTTACTATCTTACTGCCTTGGTACTTTTCAGGCTGGAACAAGTTAGCAGTCTAGACATGATATATCTATGATGCTGGTTGGCTCTGTGGTAAGAAACAAACAGATATTTCATGCCACAGTACTGTATCCTACACCCTTTTGAACAAGGTATAGTTATCTAGGATGCTAAAGAGGTGTTAATTTCTGCTTAAATACTTTGTATTATTATTTTTTTTACCTGTTCAAATAAACAACTAAATGAACTGAAAATGATTTAAAAAGTATTTGTTGTGGATAAATCCTTGTTTCAGTGATGATAAAATATGTTTCCATGTGGACAGGGTATAAATCTTCATGTTAAATCATAATTGCACATATCTGATAATTACAGTATGGAATCTGACAAAATGGTTTTACTTGTTTTTTTGTTGTTGTTGTTTTTTTTTTTTAGTAAGTAAAAGCTCTCAAAAAAATTGCAATTTAGTCATATTTTAAGAACAGAAAATTCAGTGAGTGAAAACACTGAATATATTTTTCTTTGTTCTTGAATGTTACATATGCTCATACAAATTAAGTCTCAGATTTAAGTTTCAAGGCATTTTAACAAACCATTTCATTTTTGTGGAGGTGGGATTTGTTAAAGTGTACCGCATGAAAATACATCATTTTAAAGTGTTTTTAAAGTAGAGAGACAAAGGAAATAATAATAATAATAATAATAATAATAATAATAATAATAATAATAATAATAATAATAATAATAATAATAATAATAATAATAATAAAAGACAAGGAAGGAAATCTGAACAAATGATAAAGTAACTACTCTGCTACACATGAAGGTTAGGAGTTGGAACATTGTGCCACCACTTTAACATGTTGCTTTTTTTTTTTCCATCAATAAAATGCATTTGGGTTTGATACTGACAGAGGGAGGAAGTGACAAACAGAGACACAAATGGGCTGCACCAGCTTCCAGATAGTGAGATAGTAGCTACGTGTTTATTACTTTATCTGTCTGGACCAGATGTCACCAGATGTCTGCTGCTGCCAGCCCGTCTCAGCCCACACACACACACACACACACACACACACACACACACACACACACACACACACACACACACATACACACAAATGTACACAAGGAAAACACACAGACCTTCTGCCACTCTGACATGGTATACCTCCTACACTGTGTCCTATCTGACAATGATCTAACTGTGCAGGTAGGTAGTAGAAAAGCAGCCCATAAGAATGTGAAATACCAGTTAGAGCGACTAAAGCACTGAGCACTGGTATCTACTGTTTAGACGTCGTAAAATTGAGGATGGACTGATCTGAATTATTTCAAAGATAGGAAGTAGATTAAAAAAAAGAACAAAATTAAAAAGAAGACAGCAAAGAAAGATGATGGAGAGGAAGGTGATGAAGATTGAAAAGAAGATGAAGGAGAAAATAACGAAGACAAAGGAGAAGAAAAAGAACAGAAGGAAAAAAGAGAAGAAGATTTGAAAATGATGAAGACAAAGATGAAGGAAGAGTAAAAAATGGAGACAAAAAAAAAGATGAAGAAGAAGCTTAATAAAGTAGGCAAAGAAAATGAAGGAGAAGAGGAGGAGGATGATGAAGAAGATGAAGAAGATGAAGGTGAAGGAGGAGAAGGGGAAGCAGCGGCAGGGTGACAGAAAACTGAGGAAAAAAGCAAAATTGAAGACATTTAGAACAGAATGATGTAGTACTGTAAAATGCAGAAACCCCAGCAGAAAGGGTTTGAAGTAAAAATAGAAAAAGAAAAAAAAAAAAAACAACCTTGATCTTAGCAATATGAACTGCAAAAAATATCTGTCGAGTTAAGGTTAAAGGAGCCAAAATACAGCCCAAAATAGAAGCTAAAAAAAAAAAAAAAAGTCAGGTAGAAGAATAATTTTATGTAGAAACTGCACTTACAAATTTAACATGTGTAATTGTAGTGTTAAAGGGGACATATTACCCATAATGCACTTTGTAATGTTTTTCCAACACAAATATGTGTGTGAGGAAACTCTTAAATTATGAACAAAAAAACATACACTCTTCTTTTCTACTGATCCATTTTTTTAGTTGGAGCAGGAGGAAAGTTCTACATTTTGGATTTTCTATGTTTAGTACAGTACGTCACATACATAGATTCATTTGAATACTCCACCACAACAGCTCAGCTAACACTACCTACTGGTCACAGCGACCTCTGCTCAGATCCACCATTATTCTCTATCAGTAGTTCCTCTGTGCGTCCAGTGCGTTTCGGTCTGAGCCCCGGGCCGCTGTTCGTGCATCCGGGTCTGTGGTTGGTTCATCGGACGGCCTGACTCGTTGTCACCTCTGGCTGACCCAGATCCAGATGAACCGGACCCGAACGTGCACTGTTAATGGACCAGGACCTGAAGGTACTAGGTCCACTTTGATTCCCTCCAACTGATTTTATTTCATCTGTTTCCATTGCACTTTTTGTCATATATTACAATATCGAAAGGTTTGAAAAAAGTACCTCATGAAAACGTGAAAACTTTTTAGTGATATTTGAGTGTTTTTTTTTTCGAAATTCAGGTGTTTCAGTTGCCAGTTTTTATAGCGATATTTACATTTTGTGAATTTCCAAAGGTAATGGAAACGCAGCTTTTGTCTGTTTTTTTGCCGCCTCAACTTTTGCAGGTTCCATTTCTTTCTCCTTTTTCTCTCAGTAGAATACAGAAGAAATAAATGACACTTTAGGAAACCATTACATTTCCCTTACTGACAAAATTACATAATAAAATAAAATAAAATAAACAAAATATATATAAAATGTGGTAGGAAGCTCTTCATTTGTTTTCTTTTTCTTTATGATAAAGTGTATATTCATAAATAAAAATGTGCAAGTGCTGCAAAAATAAACCACCTGCAATAATACAGAGGTTCAGTTTTAAAACATATGGTCAAGATGGATGTTGAAATGAGTGACGTAAATGAAATTCATTAAATTGTTATCATTGTATCATCATTTATAAGTTCTCTGAACTTTAACCTACTCCTTTTGAGTGGTGACTTCTTATTTTGTCCTTTGTTTCTTTTGTTCCATAATTTTATTTTTTCTTTCTTTCTTTCTTTCTTTCTTTCTTTCTTTCTTTCTTTCTTTCTTTCTTTCTTTCTTTCTTTCTTTCTTTCTTTCTTTCTTTCTTTCTTTCTTTCTTTCTTTCTTTTATTCATTCATTCATTCATTCATTCATTATTTCTTTCTTTCATTCATTCATTCATTCTTTCTTTCATTCATTCTTTCTTTCTTTCTTTCTTTCTTTCATTCATTCATTCATTCATTCTTTCTTTCTTTCTTTCTTTCATTCATTATTTCTTTCTTTCTTTCTTTCATTCATTCATTCTTTCTTTCTTTCTTTCTTTCTTTCATTCATTCATTCATACATTCTTTCTTTCTTTCTTTCTTTCTTTCATTCATTCATTCATTCTTTCTTTCTTTCTCACTTTCATTCATTCATTCTTTCTTTCTTTCTTTCTTTCTTTCATTCATTCATTCATACATTCTTTCTTTCTTTCTTTCTCACTTTCATTCATTCATTCTTTCTTTCTTTCTGTCTCACTTTCTTTCATTCATTCATTCTTTCTTTCTTTCTTTCTTTCATTCATTTATTCATTCATTCATTCATTCATTCATTCATTCTTTCTTTCTTTCTTTCTTTCATTCATTCATTCATTCATTCTTTCTTTCTTTCTTTCTTTCATTCATTATTTCTTTCTTTCTTTCTTTCATTCATTCTTTCTTTCTTTCTTTCTTTCATTCATTCATTCATTCATACATTCTTTCTTTCTTTCTTTCTTTCTTTCTTTCTTTCATTCATTCATTCATTCTTTCTTTCTTTCTCACTTTCATTCATTCATTCTTTCTTTCTTTCTGTCTCACTTTCTTTCATTCATTCATTCTTTCTTTCTTTCTTTCTTTCATTCATTTATTCATTCATTCATTCATTCATTCATTCATTCATTCTTTCTTTCTTTGTTTCTCACTTTCATTAATTCATTCTTTCTTTCTTTCTGTCTCACTTTCTTTCATTCATTCATTCTTTCTTTCTTTCTTTCTTTCATTCATTCATTCATTCATTCTTTCTTTCTTTCTTTCTTTCTTTCATTCATTCATTCATTCATTCATTCATTATTTCTTTCTTTCATTCATTCATTCTTTCTTTCTTTCTGTCATTCATTTCTTTCACTCTCTCTCTCTCTCTCTCTCTCTCTCTCTCTCTCTCTCGCTCTCTCTCTCTCCAGGTTGAAGTCTTCATTGTGGTGGTATTTTGACCAAAGCATTTCACAGACAGACCACTGAAACACCAGGGAACTGTGTTCACTTGTGGAAAAAAGGCACGATATGTCCCCTTTAAATGAACACTGACTGATATAAATAGACGTGCACTAATGTGTGTAATGCAAGTGTAATGTTGTGTTTTTCAGTAATATGACACTAGGAGCTCATGAAGGTAATTCAGGTGCTGCCACAGTTAAAAGGCCATTTCACAACACTGAGAAATATTGCAGGAGCTGTCACATCTTCCAAGCATTTCAATATCTAGGGAGGATTTTAAACACCAATCTTTTTTGTAATTAGGTGGTGTGTGAGAGGGCAATACAGCAAGCGTTTTTTTTTTTTTTTTTTTTTTTTTATCTGTTTGGCGAAAGCTGAAGCTTTTGTCGCTTCATGTCAGCAAGATGAACAAAAGATTGCAGATGAAGTGGGATGATACAGACCTGTCACCATCACCCCCGAGGAGGACATGGAGGTGTCACACATTTTTGTAGATTCACATCAACCTTTGAAAACAGGGATTCACTCTGTAATAAAATTTCTGAGTCATTTATCACAGAGCTAAGCTGCTATCAGTGTGTTGTTGGTAGAGAAGTGACAAAAAAGACACATATACTCTACTTTCTTAAGTAGAAATGCAAAAAGAAAGGAAGAAAAAAAGAAAGGTCTGGTAAAAGTAGAATTACTAATTAAATTTCTTTATTCAAGAAAATGTAGATTATTAACCAATGAAAACTGAGTTTAAAGTAAATACAAATACACTGAAACAGTAGAGTGAAAATAATGAGAATGGATTGTTTTTTACTTTGGCAAGAAGTGGTTTCTCAGGCGTAATGCAAATAGTCTATTGTTCAAAACTGCAATTTAAAGTCTGTTTTTCCATTAGATCACAAATGTGATGATTTTTTTTATCTATTATTATGACATGACATGAGTAGTCATTCCATAAACATGACAACAGACATAAATATCATGTTGTTTTATAGATAGATTGGTTATTATTATTTATTACCCCTTTATCCCATACTAAAAAAAAAACTATTGGGTTTCTTGGTGTTTCCACACATACTGTACCATGTTTCTTCAACAACTCTTCTTCTTCACTTTTTGTAATGTACGTCAACATCCATTTTTAAAATTTCGCCTGTTTGTAGTTGCAAAAAAAGGTTTTTCCACTGCAGTCTTGCGTAATATACCATTTGCGCCATGACCGAAAAACTGTCTCGTGCCATCACAAAAACCTTTAATCGTGAAACTATTTACCATTAGGTACATTTTACCATTAACATTAACATTTAACATTGATATTAAGTGTTGAACTGAAAACATTATTTTTTAGAGACATTTGATATTTTGCCCATCATACATAAATATGAGAAAAACAATTTCAGCTTTGAGCTACTTTTCCTAAAATATAACCACATCTATTTTGGGTCAGTGGATATATTGTCTCGTCATTGTAGCTGGATTTAGCCCCAGTACCCCCGCGACCTTAGTGAGGATTTAGCAGGTTCAGATGACGAGACGAGACGAAAATGGACTTGCTTTACATTAGTGACCCATTATTCATTCACTCTCACATTCTCACTCTAGTGGTGGTAAACTACATATGTATCCACAGTTGTCCTGGGGCAAACTGACAGAAGTGTGGCTGCCATTTTTCACCTACAGCCCCTCTGACCACCACCAAACATTCATACACTGATGTGAGTGGCGCAAGGAAGGTCAAATGTCTTGCCCAAGGACAGAACAGACTGACTAGGACAGAGCTGGTTTCAAACCGCCAACCCTTTAGTTATTGAACGACCTACTCTACCAACTCAGCCATGGCATGATTAATATTAGTAGAGCTGATTTGGCGATGTAAGGAGCAGAAATTAATGTATTTAGGGAAAGTATCTGTACATTGTTACACTTAACATAACATAATAATAATAATAATATAATAAGAATAAACTTTATTTGTATACCACCTTTCATACAAACACTGTAGCCCAAAGTGCTTCACATTGATTAAAAATTAAAATATAATTTTAAGACAGGGTGAAATAAAAAAGACATTAAAATATGATTGCACAAAATTATAAAATTACAAAAGTACAAGATAAACTGATTATACATGCATTATACAATTTCAATAAATAAAAATAAAATTACAAGACTACAGATACACTGATTATACATGCATTATACAATTTCAATAGAGTAAATCAGAATACATTGAGATTTGACTACGCAATATAAAGAGTATAAAGAATGTAAAGAACGGGGTCATAGAATTGTGACTCCATTCTTTATCTCCCTTCAAAGGCTGATTAAAATAATAATAATAATAATAATAATAATAATAATAATAATAATAATAATAATAATAATAATAATAATAATAATAAAATGTAGTTTTAAATATACTCAGTGAACTGGTTTCCCTGATGTCTTTTGAAATTGTATTCCATAACTTTGGTGCATAGTTAACAAAGGCTGTGTCCCCAATTTTCTTTGTAATATATCTGGGACATAACATACAACATTTCATGATACTTTGGTGTTTTTCTGCAGCTCAATAGCAACTTTTAGCCTATATTCCATCACCTTTGAGGTCATCCTTCCTGGAGATGTGGTTATGGTCATAAAGAAAAGAAGTGCACTTGATAAATGGTGACACTGTTCACCCTGTTTCGTGAAGTTTATTTCTCGCTCAGGGTGTTATAAATTCAAAGCTGTATTCCACTTGGTTTACAGTATGTGAATGTACTGTAAATTTCTTGACCCTGCATAGCCTCAGACCCAGGAGTTACTGAAGATTCGATTCACTTCTTTTATTCACGCCTCACCAAGGCTTTTCTATTGTCATCTATAGGGAACATGTACAAGAGCAGATAAAACCCCCTCTAACTACAAAGATCAAATATGTTTCCAGTTTAATACTTATGCATTTTTGAGAATCCGTGAAAGACCTTTGGTTATTTGTGGTTTCAGACTTTTTTTTTCTTCTTCTATATTGGTTAAAGATTTCAAAATCAATGCACAACCTTGTTAACTAGAGTTACGATTCAATACTATAATAAACTCCTTCAGTACATTTCCTGAAGACATACTGTACTGGTCTAATCACGTATTGTGTGGACCATAAAATATTGAAGGTTATGTCATATATACAAATGCAACATTTGAAGTTAAACTGACTGTTATAATAATTGTCAATACCTACTGTATTTATATAACATCTTTATTTTATTCCACACTACTGTAGGTAAGTTTGAAGAAAAGTTTTCTTTTGCCAGTTTTGTAATATTTTCATGAGTAATTATCATTTAGGTGATATACCTCATATCTCAGCTTATCAGCAAAAGGAAAGATAGGATATTTTTCGTTTCCCATTTAGGATTTTCACACTTGAAAAAGTATTGCAATCTGATTAACCTTCACAGCATTTAATCTAAAATCATTATTAGGCAATGCTGCAGGCTTTGAATAATGATTGTCATTAATTTCACAATTAGAATCTGTTCATCCTTTCAGCATATCCTTAAATTATTTTATGACCAAAATAGCTTTGCTTTATGGGGTTTTTTCTGTACCTTACCACTGTGGTATGCTTTCTGTCAGTTACATTTTGTGTCAGACGATCTTGCAGAATCAATTTATTTTGTAATCATGCACTTTTTCCATTCTTTTTACTACATACGCTACTGTAGATTTAGAGAATTAATTCAGTTTACATGATATTGAGATGATAAAATATATAACAATGCATAAACCAGACATAAATTATGAACTACAAATGTAATTTCACTTGCTAATATTATACTGTAGGCTGTTTATGTTTTTCTCTCCTTCACTAGCGACTAGGAGTGTGATGAGACACTCAGCTCACGAGATGAGACGAGACACAAGATTGGGTTCACAAGATCGAGACATTTCAAAGTGATCCAGAATGCAGGATCTCTTCTGGCTCTTCACCAAAACCTAATCGATTCCCAAGGTATCCTGAAAGTTTCATTGAAATCCATCTAAATATGTTTGAGTTATGGCAAACAGACAGATAAAGCGTTGGCAAAAACATAACCAAGGAAAATATAAAATACCTATATATAATACCTATATATAGAATACCTAAGAAATAGAAAGCAATGTCGAAACAAATGCAGGGATAAAACTGAAAGAAGGAAAAATATAAATAAATGGTACCTAAATGGATTTATCAAGCCATTTTTATATTACTTTTTTTTTTTTTTTTTAATTATGGAAGGTTCAGTCCTTCATAATGTAGTGGTGTGCACATCTACAAATGAAAACTAAAAAACTCCTCAACTGGCCTAACCTTTTGTCTCTTACCTGTGGTGTTGTCCATCACATCACTGCATCACAAAAGACAACAGGGTTTCATGAGCCACTAGTACTAAAAATTGTAAAAAAAATTTTTAAATTTTTTTAAAAAAAAGTCTGTCCAGTCACAATTGGCTATTTTGTTGCTTGGTTTATGTAGAATAACTATAATAATAATAATAATAATAATAATAATAATAATAATAATAATAATAATAATAATAATAATAATAATAATAATAATAATAATAATAATAATAATAATAATAATAATAATAATAATAATAATAATATAATATTTCCATTTTGGAGATTTTATAGGTAGACTGTGGTGCCTTTATGCTCTGTTTAAATTTAAATCGTAAAATGTGCACCAAATCAAACATGTATCTATAGGATTCAGTGGGTGACAGAGCTCCCTTTTCTGTTTCCCCCTTTGGTCACCTCTTCATGGCTGGGATCCATTTTCATATCCAGACTATTAACATGGGTGAGCAAGGACAAAGCTCTGGTTCATCTGGTCAGGGACGATGGGTGATAGCAGCACACGTGCTACACTGCTAGGCTTCAGTACCAGTAGGGTGCTGCCGTAGATGCTACTAACCCTGTAGACAGGAACTGGAACTGTACGGCCTCCAGCGCACATACCGGGATCGTTTATATTTTTTCGGAGGTTATTCAGTGGTGTAGTGGTCCCTGGAGAAGTGGGTCTAGTATCAACTTTTGGGTATTTTCTCTCTCTCGCTCAGTGACTACTCTATTTAGTTTAGTTCAATATTATTGAGTCACTATAATAACATTATTAGGGTGTTGGATGAAAATAAAATATAGAAATAAATAAGAAGAGAGAGAAAGGAAATGCCGGCATGGTGGTGCAGTGGTTAGCACTCGTGCCTCATAGCAAGAAGGACCCTGGTTCGAATCCCACACCAGACCTTTCTGTGTGGAGTTTGCATGTCCTCCCCGTGTCCGCGTGTGTTTTCGCCGGGCACTCCGGTTTCCTCCCACCATCCAAAGACATGCACTGATAGGTTAATTGGTTAATCTAAAATTGGCCATAGGTGTGAATGTGAGAGTGATTGTTTGTCTATGTATGTCAGACCTGCGATGAACTGGCGTCTCATACAGGGTGTACCCCGCCTTCGCCCATTGTAGCTTGATTAGGCCCCCAGTGACCCCCGCGACCCTAGTGAGGATAAAGCGGGTTCAGATAATGAATGAAAGAAAGGAAATGCAAATAGGAAACAATGCAGAAATAAATGCAGGGATAAAAAATAAAGAAGCAAAGCTATAAAAAAAAGGACCAAATAAATTGCATAGAAATGTTTCAAGCCATTTTTATACATTAAGTTTTTGATATGGTAATGGACTGCACTTATATAGTTCCTTTCCACCTTCATGGTGCTCAAAGTGCTTCACATTAGCCTCACATTCACCCACACACCAGTAGGTTTCTAAGGATCTGTCAGTCCTACTGGGAGACTAAGTCAGTGTCTTGCCTAAGGACACTTCAACACATGAACCTCCAACCCCTTCAGTCACTGGACAACCCACTCTACCAACTGAGCCTGAGCCACAGCCACCCTTTGGTCAGGTCAGTCCTCCATATGCATCAGGGGGGTTATTCCCAATAGTGACTGAAAAATAACTACCACTGTGTATCCTGGACTACACCACTGGGGTTAATCTACTTTGCTTCCCTTGTTGTTGTTTTCTTGTTTCTTGTACTTGAATACAATTGATCAAAGGTTTTATTGCATGAATTAGTTTTAATTGGAAATAAAATAAAATACATTTGTATTTCTACATGGGTAAAATAAAGTCATATATTTTTGATAACACAATACTTGTCTCTTGCCAACCTTACTCCTGTTCAGCAAACCTGGGTGCCCTAGTGTGGGCTAAATGTAGTTTTATATGGTTCCCTGGGCCTAAAACCAGGGTGGCCTGTAAGCTATTATATTTGGGGTTATTGGGGAATTGATACAGCACTGCCCTACATTATCCCCTGGTTCCCTCTTGTCATTACACCAGCAATAAATAACAATGACAAAGATATTGACTGAGATATTGCATTTAAGTGTAATGAAGACCAGATCCATCCGAGTGGACCAAGTGGACAAATCTAAAACTCTGTCATCTTTCTCAAATACCCTCCTGAGACCCAGCAATGCATTTCACAGCTTTACTTAAAAAGGGCATTATATATATATATATATATATATATATATATATATATATATATATATATATATATATATATATATATATATATATATATATATATATATATATATATATATATATATATATATATATATATATATATATATATAATGTGTATGCATAAGTGTGTGCATCTGGAAAAAGACTGTTGCACCATGCTGTTTCCAATTAAAGCAATTATTTAATGTGTAAAATGATGAAAATTTTTACTTACTGGGTCTCAGGAGGATATAAACATATTCAGTGCGTACACAAATACAGTATGTAATGTGGTTCTGCAGGCGTCTATGCAAAAACACAGGCAGTCAAAGTGCTGTTTCTCTCAGCTGTGTCGACATAGACCTTTATGCTATGAATCGAGCACTAATTCAGTTTTATTTATGATACAGGACGATGGAAGTATTTTTCCTTCTTAATAGGGCAGCCTGTGTGTTTCTGTGTGTGTGAGTGTGTGTGTGTGTATGTGTGTGAGGCTGGGCTCATTGAAGTGTATGTACTCAGTCATGTGTATGAGGCTGGAGACAGAGCTTTAAGTGCTATTAGAATTGAATATTGCAGCAGTAGCTCTTGGGAGCTCAGTACTATTCTATATGTCGTTCTTATCAAGTATGAAAACCAAATGTGTAGGATAAAGTAAATCACAACTGGCTTTGATCCCTATTATTTAATCCGTCTCAGGGTTAAATTATATTCAATATGTTTAATTCAGCAATTGCTGCATTCAGTGCATATTAGTTTGTTTCAACAGCTGCCTATAATTTAATCTGCTTCGGGTTATTATACAAATACTTTTTAAAATAATCTAACAAAAAAAATTTGTTTTTCAATTCATGCCTTGAAAATAAAAAAAAAAAACTCCAGATACAAAAACAGTATTATGGAATTCATAATGATTGTATGTAGTATTGATATTCTAAATTATAGCCATCAGAGGGAAGTCACCTAAGGGGGGGTTTGGTAGTTTGGCAGACCGCGGTGCGCCATGATGGGTGAGGCGGCACACTAATGGGAGGTGACCACTGATTCATCTCGGCACAATGACATATTAGCTGACTTTAGACCGTGCTGACAGTGTGCCAAGAACTCGCCAGCTGAAAGGTGCAGTGCTAGTTTGGTAGCTTGGTAGACCATGGTGCACCAAGATGGGTGTGGCCACGCCAGCTGAAGGCAGGTCTAAGTGCGGTGCAGCCGGTCGAGTGGTAGTTTGGCAGACTGGCGTGCAGAACGCACATGTTACCACAACCACACAGGCAGGTTTCCAGAGTGTCAGACACATTTCAATGCAATACATAACCCCAACAATCACTATTCTTTTTTGTTTTTTGGTGTAATACAAATTGGTGGCTATTTGGAGTGCTCTGAAATTGTATTTCAGCATCTACTGCATCAGTTAAGTTTATTTTTTTCAATCATCCTTATTTGAAACAATAGAAGTAACAGTACAATATCATTCTCAGCATTTGATTCCACTAAGATGTACCTCATATGTTGTTAAGTTATGTTCACTTATATCCACAATAGTTCCCTTTAATAAAACATCTTTAGTTGGAAGTACTTAAAAAGAAGAACATGTTACAGCAATTTAATACATTTGAGTTAGTAGTACTATTTCTGAAACTTTGAGTATTCACAACTTAATATATTTAATTATTATGAACGTTCGGGTTTACAGTGTGGAGTGGGCAAGCCATCTGCCGCCACCCTGGGGGGCTGGTGGGAGCAGGACGAAATATTATATATTATATTATATTATATTATATCTGCAGGTGTGGGCGGGAGCGGGACAGAAACTTGCAGGAGTGTGCGTGTTATGGGTTTATGAAATTAAACTTAAAAATAGAACCACCGCTCATCAACAAACCCAAAATTAAAACAACAAAACTTAACTAACTATAGCAAAACAAAACAAACAAAACCCAAATAAACCCAGTCAGCCGGTGTTGCGGTTTGTGTCTGGATGCGCATTTAAGAGCGAGGAGAGGCGCTAATGGTGCAGATCTGAATGCGCCAGTAGGAGCTTGGCTTAGACACCAGTCTTTGCTGCATGCCCAACTTGCAAAAGTCGCCAGCATACAAACAACATGGCGCGGCTCGTTGGTGCAGTGGTTAGCACTCGTGCCTCACAGCAAGAAGGACCCTGTTTCACTTCCCACACCAGACCTTTCTGTGTGGAGTTTCTCCAGGTACTCCAGTTTGCTCCCACCATCCAAACACATGCACTGATAGGTTAATTGGTTAATCTAAATTGCCCATAGGTGTGAGTGTGAGAGTGATTGTTTGTCTTTATATGTTCAGCCCTGAGATGAACTGGAGACTCATACAGTGTGTACCCCGCCTTCACCCATTGTAGATGGATTAGGCCCCCTGTGACCCTAGTGAGGATAAAGCAGGTTCAGATGATGAGATGAGATGTAACATGTAAATTTACCTTTAAAAATTTTACAAAAAAAAAAAAAAAATTTGGCAGAACGGTGCTGAGCGGTTAGCGGTCTTGCTTCACAGTAAGAAGACCCAGGTTTGATTCCTGGACCGTGTGGGCCTTTCTGTGTGTTGTTTGAATGTTTTTTCTCCCCATGTCTGGATGGCTTTCCTCCAGGTGCTCCGGTTTCCTCCACAACCCAAAAACATAATTATTAGGGTAAAATCCTCTAGCCAAGTGATTCTGACCATTAGTAGGAGATGGGTTCCACCCATGGCTACCCACTGGTCCTACAGGTTGCCCCAGTGGCATCAAGGATGGGTTAAATGCAGAGGACAAATTTCGTTGTATAGTGTATAATGACAAATAAAGTATTTTACCTTTACCTTAACCACTTTAAACTACCATTCTAAAAACCTTGGAACACTATATTCACAGTTAGTGTCTTCAATGCAGGACTGTGTAACACATGGAGTATTTAATTCTATTATGATACTAATGGAACAAAATAAGCCAGAAAAAACACAATGCAGCAGTAACTTTTTTTTTAATGATCTGAACACCAAAATCAATACACTTTATTGCAGTACCAACACACATTTCCAGATTTGATTTTTCATATCCTGAACAAGCAAAGACTAAACTAGATAATGTTGAAGATAAGTGAGAATACAGCGTGTTTTTTTTTTCTAAGATATTCTTTAATAATACCTGTATTACTGTAATGTTAGAGCAGTTAAAACATGCTTTTGTGCACAGACTAATGTTTTCATTCCAATTAAAGCAAAAATAAACTAGGCCAAAATGTTTTGAAACTTTGTCCAATGGAACAGTATATTTTCAGAAGTACTTGTAATGAATTAGACAGGGAGACTGTGAGGAGAGAAGGCACAGAGAGACATACTGTAGAGGAGAATGGGACAATAGGCTGAGATGAGAGAGATAACGTGGCTGGAGATGGACTTAGAGAGCACAGTGAGATGCGGGAGAGGAGGCAAATGAATAAACTTTGCTGCAGTTCAAAGAGGAAAAGGCAACCGAGAGGGAAGAAAGAACACAATTACAGCTGAGTATGAATGGAAAGGAGGCAAATGAGCAAAGGAAATAAAGGACAGAGGGAAAGAGGAAGATGAAAATGAGATGGAAAAACAGACGTAGAGCAGAGGACGTTGATTATTTAAAGATGCATGAGGTGTCTGGTGTATGACTCCTTATTACAAATCCGTCCAGGCGGCGTCATCTCCCTGAATATATGTCAGTCATTCAGTTTAGATTATAACACTTAGCTAGTAAACCTTAAACGTCTTCTACTTGGTTTGACAGTTACATCTTCATCCACATTCATACAGTAAATATGATCTCTATGTCAAGTGTCTTTGAGTTAACCTGACTGTCATCTTTTCTTCAAAACGAACGAGCCAATCAGTGTCGCCGGGTGGGACTACCCCATGACTGTGCAATGTTGTAGCTGGTGTGACATAAAATGTCACGGCTTGAGTTCAACGTGGCGTGTCAGTCAAGATGACAAACATATTCTTTATCTAATCGCATGCAAGGATTTTAGATATGGAAATATATAATATATATATATTGAAAATGGATCGGTTGAGGAAGGGTCCCAGATGGTATTGTGAGATAGCATCTGGAGACAGTCAGGTTATCATTGAGTACTATGAAAAGCACAATACAAATAAAATATATTATTATTATTATTATTATTATTATTATTATTATTATTATTATTATTATTATTATTATTATTATTATTATTATTATTATTATTATTATTATTATTATTATTATTATTATTATTATTATTATTATATCACCCTCTTAATCCTATAGATACAGGTTTCATTTAGTGCACATTTTACAATTTAAATTTAAACAGAGCATAAAAGCACCACAGCCTACCTACCTATAAAATCTCCAAAATGGAAATATATTATTATATTATATTATATTATTATTATTATTATTATTATTATTATTATTATTATTATTATTATTATTATTATTATTATTATTATTATTATTATTATTATTATTATTATTATTATTATTATTATTATTATTATTATTATTATTATTATATAAACAACTTAAAGAAGCACACTCCACATAGTTGAGATAAACAGGATGAATACTCTGAAACATTCTCTTTAAGGATTAACATGTCTTTATTTTACTCAACATAGATTAATTCACGACAAATTACTGTGAAAAGAACATGGTTGAAAATTCACCACATTCTCCATGTTCCTCTCTTTACGTAGAAGGGTTGAATTAACAGCAGCACATTCTGGAAATGGAAGAAAGAAAGATGTTTCCCTGGCCAAAAAACTGAATGTGAAGGATGAGTCTGTCAGATCTGTCTGTCAGTGTCTCAGGCAGCTGGTCAGATGATTTATTTATTATTAATAATCAGAAGATTTATTCTCCTTTGGCAGCTTTTTTTTTTCTTAGATTTGTGTGTGTGAGTGTGTGTGTGTGTGTGTGTGTGTGTGTGTGTGTGTGTGTGTGTCTGCATTCAACAGATGGTTCTAGAGAAGAGGCAAGAAACAAGAGTGAAGAAACAGGTCAGTTTGAAGTGAGGATGCATTCATCAAGTTTCATCAAGTTTAAACTGTTTGTCTTTTTTTTTTTTTAGCGTAGAATAAAACAGAACAATAGAACATTATTAATAACATTAACATAAATGTAATGGTCTAAACTATGGTACTAAAATAAATAAAAAAAAAAACATTCTCAGCAGAGCAGTTAAAGAACAAGAACACTTTCCTTTTTCCAATGTGCAAATTCAGCATATTGCTTTTTGTCAAAATATTCAAAACAAGAACTAAATAAATAACTATTAATGGGATCTTCTGTATTATGCAGCAAACACAAAGAAATGTAAAAAAAAAATCTGCACTTCAGGTAAATAGTGCAATCTTTACATTATGGGATACTGTGATTTAAGAGTTAAAGTCTTTGTCTATTGGCTCCATATTAAATTCAAATGACAAATATTTATAGGGACTATTTTGCAATCCCCAAACATTGGTTGTGACATGTCACGACCATCTATATAGAAACCTACGTCCATGGTGTGTTTACTTGGATACTGGACATATAAGGACTGGATTAGACACAACAGATGCAGACAAATACAACTGATTCTGAAACCATCACTATTTCTACTGAAGTCCTTAGTGTGAATAGAACTTTAATTCAATTCAATTCAATTCAATTCAATTCAATTCAATTCAATTCAATTCAATTCAATTCAAAAGACTTTATTTATCCCTACAGGCAATTTAAGAACAGTGTAAGAGTCAAGAATGTCAATGTAAGTAAAAGTATAAAAGATTAGTAAGTAAAATGACAAGTTAAATAGCAATTAAATAATAATAATAAAAAAAATAATATTATGATGGAACAACAAGTGCAAATGAGCAAAAGACAGTCCCAATGTAGCCTGAATCAGAAACTGTATTATGGGAGGTGGCGGAAGTCATGAAGTTAAGTATAATTATTGGAGCAGTTGCCCTATGTGTGTGTGTGTGTGTGTGTGTGTGTGTGTGTGTGTGTGTGTGTTGGGGGGGTGTTAAGAGTTATGTTGTTAAGTTCTATTGCAGTGTTATAACTGTTACAGACTTCTATTACAGTTGATATGAACAGTATTTACACAAAAAAATGATCTGTTGACTCTTTAACATTTTCCTACAGTATTATTTACTGATTGCAGTGTTTAAACACTTGAAAATGTACTGATGAAGTGAGAGCAAAGCAACACAGAGCGGAGTAGAAATGATAACAATGATCCACTTTTGCACTATTAAAGGGGGTCTTTGTCAGTCCATATTGTGCTGGGGTCCTGTTGACATTAGCTGACTGTGTTTGTGTGCTAAAAGTGTCTACTGTTGTGGCTGTAAGGGAATAGAAGAGATAAACAGAAGAGCTCAAGGGAGAGGATTTATCAAACCTAAAACCTAAAATAGAAATCAGTGCATTGTGGTTGCTATCATGAATGTACACAAGTGTGTCTTGTAATGGAGTTAGTCAATGTCAACGATTGTCTGACTGCAGCACAAAACTCCAATATAAACTTTATGTAAGCACATGCAAACCTTATATGATACACATTTAATAATATGTTTTATTCACATGTACATTTTTAACACTTATAGCACAGCATAACACAGATACATCCATATATTTACTTATGGCATCATCCTTGTACAGTACTGTACACTAACTGTACTAATTGTATACTAACTCTAGCCTTAAACAGCATTAAATATGAAGTAAAAAAAAAAAAAAGAGCATTAATCAAATGATAAACATTAAGTCTATGGTAATGATGTAAATTAGGTGCAGATAACCACCTCACACCTGCAGATTTAAGTACAGAAATGTCATATATATATATCAAAATATTACCTTGAAATATAACTTCAGTTTAAAAACTCGGCAGCAAACTGACTTTACCAAATTAATCTGTAACGATTGGATGGGATTATGTTTTTCCCAGCTTTTTATCCTTGTTTCTGTCAAATTCAGCCCCCAAATATGGACAGTCATCAAGACTGAATGTGTTTAAAATGAAGTATTTGAGATTACAATTATCTATATAGGTATACCTAAAAAAAACTTTGCTTAAGGAGCGCTACCTGGACTCAAAATAAGTAAAAATAATTAGAGGTGCTCTATTGGATAGGAAAAAAACAGAAAAAAGAAAGAAAAATTCCAAGGCACTCTCTTAAAAGTGAAGAATAAAAAGCCTTTATTAAACTGGCCTGGTTACAAAAACCTATAAAATCATATAAAAAAACATATAAAAACCCCAACGCGTTTCGGCATAAATGGCCTTCATCAGGGAGTCAGCCTGCTTTTTATTCTTCACTTTTGGAATTTTTCTTTCTTTTATCTATATAGGTATTTTTGATTGTAAATCAATTTTTTTTACCCATTTCCTTTTCTTTCCAGGGAAGTCAAATACAGCACAGTAAAAAAAAACAAAACAACAACAAATAAACAAAAAACAACACACACACAAGTAAAAGGAAAAATTGATGTTAATGTTTAACACTCAGAATGTATACAAAAGTCCTCCTCTTAACAGTATTTGTATGAACAAGTTCCATGCCTGTGTATTGTGGGTCTATCTGTAGTTAATACTGACGTGTTTGTCACTTTGGTCCCTGATCAGTAAGTATGATTCCTGACTCTGTGACTTTAATTTCCACATCTCCCTGCTCTCTGCTGTCTTTCCATCTGTCTAGCTGCTTCTGCCAATATTGGAAGTGTGTGTATGTACGTTCATGTGTACTGTGCAGTCAGCAGTAGGTTTCCAGGTCTGTGAACTTGTAACCACACACAGTTTGGTTTGGCATCTGAAATCAGGTTTGAGAAACAGATCAGAGTCATGATGATGTGACTTGTACCTCCTGGCCAAACCACAAAGACAGCTCTATTCCGACAGAATAAAGGCCGCCCAGGTACTTGTTGGGTACATCCACTTGGCCTGATTTCCCATCAGTCTGTTTCCTCTTAATAGCTGTTTATTTGTATTCAGCCAAATGTGTTTGTTAAGGCTGGCATGGAAAATATTGTTACGAGCCAACTTTTTTTCTGTCTACATTCAGCTGATCAGCAATCACCGTGATTGTCTTTTATATGAAAAATAAAGTGATAAAAGCCGTTGTTTCCGCAAAGATTTTCTTTGTACTTTACATTATAGCTCAGCAATAACACTAATTACAGTAATAAGCAAGCCTGGACTGTCATTAATAATGCATTTGTCTGAGTATAGACATTTGTATTTTTCCATAATTTTCACGACATGCAACATACTCATTGTAACATCCACTCTAATTAAAATAAATAAAAACAAGCTGCCTTCCAAGTTTATTTACCTAACATTTGTCACTTGGATTGACTGGGACAAGAAAAAGAAAAATGAGACATATATCCTATTCTATTCTATTCTATTCTATTCTATTCTATTCTATTCTATTCTATTCTATTCTATTCTATTCTATTCTATTCTATTCTATTCTATTCTGTATTCTCTACTAACACCCTGTCAGTTGGTGACAGATATACAAAGCCTTGGGCCCATTGGATTTAGCAGATTTCATGCTAATACACATATCAACTGCACTGGTTGACATAATTATCTAAAACAGCAAGAAATTTTTCCTGGCCAGCGCACTCGCCCTACAAACAGTGTGTGTGTGTGTGTGTGTGTGTGTGTGTGTGTGTGTCTTATCCCATCAGTAGTAGCTTTAGGCTGGTTTGCATTTGCATAATGAAGTCAATAACACTGGCCTCCTGGGAGAGAGCATGGTGACATTATTACTAATTTAATAAGAAGAGTTGAGTATGTGTGTGTGTTTTTTGGGAGGAAGGGAAGATGGATAAGGACAGCATGGGGTAGAAATACCCAGAAATAGGTAAACAGAAAGAAGAGGAGCTGGGCTAAAAGATACGAAGACATTTCAGGAGTAGGTGCAAAAAGGGAGAAGGTGTACTGTAAGTAGAACAGGTAAAGACAACAAAAAGAGGACAGAAAAGGTGAACATATTCTAAGGGAAAAAAGAAGCGGAGGGGACCAAAGGGTGGAGGGTGAAAGGAGGACACGAAGTAAGAGGGAGAAGTTTGGAGGATGAGATCAGGAGAGAACGGAATGAGAGAGATGCGAGGAGGGGAGGTGGGGGAGGTGGGAGGTGGGAGGTGGGGGAGGTTGTTGAACAAAAAAAGAGAAGCTGCAGAAACATGGGCGGAATGTGAAGGCGTCAGACAGGAGATGGAGACGCAGAGAGTTTTATAGAGGCGCTGAGATGTAAGTTTGATGTGCTGAGCTCTTCACTTCTGCTTTAATCACAGTGTTGTGTCCTCACTGTCCTCTGCTGGTTAAAAGGCCTGCAGCTGTGCACAGTCTAAAACTGGAAACATGGAGCATCAGCTAACGTTGAGTCCAAATGATGTTTTCGAATTCACACAGAGATGATATATACATATGTATGTGTGTGTGTGTGTGTTCTGATGATTAAGAAAGAAAACAGTTTAGTATATAACATTCAAAGTCTGTTAGTGTTTGTTGGAAGCACCAAGACTGTAAAAAATGACTATAGGATTAACAAAATAAAGTTGTAAAATTGCAACATAAAAAAAACCCCCTAAGAGTGCAAGGTTGTTTATTTGTGACAATTTTTGTGTTAATAATTAAATAATATGTAGCTGTAGTTTTTATGCTAACAAAAGCATATTTGTTTGCAGAAATGCTCTGTTGTTTTGAGAAAATAAAACTGTAAATTGAGAAACAATGTGGTACCGTAAACATTTGCCAATTTAAGCGTTTAAATACTTAAAAAAAAAAAAAACAGGCTACTTCAGTTCAATTGGTAGAGTGGGTTGTCCAAAGATCAAAGGGTTGGCAGTTTGAAATCTAGCTCAGGCTGTTGAAGTGTCCTTGCAAAGCTCCAAAGACACTGTATCCTAAATGTATCCCACCTGAGTCTTGGTAGCTTTAGAAAACACTGTGGGAACTATGCAGGTCTATGTAAGGGGCAGTCCATTCTATGTTATATCTACATGTTTAAAATATTACATCTACATGTATGTTTAAATGTGTTTATGATTTGAAGCGTGTTTTTTTTTTTTTTTTTTTAACAGGATGGTACTGGACACCACAGCTGTCTTTTTTTTCTCTTTTTTCGTAAAAACAGGTTCTCCAAAAAGTGTTACCGATGGGCAGGTCAAAGCGAAGATCCAAAACCCACAATGGGGTCAACGGGGATGAGGAAATTACGAGGTCAGGAATGAGCACAGGGTCCACAAACAGGTGACAAGAATCATGCAAAGAATCAGACAAGGAGCAGAAAACAGACAGATACCAGGATGTCAAAACCAGTCATACATGTGACAAATCAAGAAAGGGACAAAACCATTCATTTGACACACACTAAGGCAGACAAACCCGTGACAGAAAAAACACACACTCAGGGCTTAAATACTAGAGGGAACAAGTAGGACACCGGTGACAGGAAGTAAAATGAGACAAAGTGAACATGACCCAACATGACAAAATAAAAGCCTCAGACACTAACAACGACAGAAAAAACAGGAAGACATACAGAAAACAATACAAGCTATGACAACCAAAGTCCGGATTAATCACAATGGAAACATGCACATAACGTGTAATAAATCAGAGTGTATGAAATATACTGAGCTGCTGCATGGTTGGTGTGGTCCATATTATCACTCAATGTCCTCCTACTTTGTGTGCTTCAAATCTGTTCCATTTGTCTGTTTGTTTTTAAGCAGCAGTCTACTGGTTTATGAGTGTGTGTGTGTGTGTGTGTGTGTGAATGGGTGAATGTGAGGAATTGTAAAGCGCTTTGGGAACCAAGTGGTGTCTAAAATGTACAGGTACATTTACCATTTACGTAAAAACTACTGAACCAATTTCCATGAAATTTTCATGAAAGGTGCAAGGTGTTTTTGGTAAATGTAGGTCAAAGGTCACAGTTACAGTCACCAAAAATGTGTTTTTAATCCAACATTGGTTGAGTGAGATTATTGTAATCACAGTGTATGTCAGAGACATACACGGTGACATATCATGCTATAACTCAATGAATACTTAGATAGATAGAGATATCACCATGAAATTACATGTGCATATACATATAGCTAATGCACATTAAGTGCAATGATCCATTTGAGTAAAGGTCAAAGGTCAAGGTCACAATTAACTCAAAATCACATTTTCGGTTATAACTCAAGAATGGAGGGTCACAAAATTTTCAGATTGGTACCAAATGATGAAGAATGAAGAGTTCTGCAATCCTCATAATTGGTGTTATCACCTATGACCAATAGTTTTTGAGATCTCTGAAGGTCAAAGGTGACATGTCGCAAAATTAACTTTGGTAACGTGTGTCCAGCATGGATATATCACGCTATAACTTAATCAATACTGGATATATTATCATAATATTACACGTACTGATGCATATATACATAAAACAAAATTATCAACATGATAAAAGGTCAAAGGTCAAGGTCACCTTTAGTAGAAAGGTCAATTATTGGCTCTAATTCAACAACAGGTCATCATAGAAACCTGAGATAGGGGTGAGATTAGGCATTCTCTGAATACTTGTTGCATAAGCAATAGGGCAAATTAGGTAAAATGTGTGTAAGGGTGGTGAGGTTTGTTTTTCCGGGCACCACTTGTTTACTGATTGTTTTTCTTCTGTGGGAATAATAATTTCATAGTTTGCTCACATGTAAACTGACAGCTCTCAGAAACTCCAGTTAAAGCATTAGCTCGATTACTGCCAATAGTTCATCTTAGAAGTGCATGTAAAGGTACTGACTGAAACTAAGTCTAGGAATAGTAACAATATTAAACTACTAGTTACTAAAAAGATTAAACTCAAGACCTGAACTGGGTATTAAAATAATATTTCAAGTCCATGGTGCAGCACTGATACAGCTTCCATTCTCTGTCTTGTAATGACTTATCCAAATTCTGACATATTACAACAATTTGGGGTATTTCTGTCATGTTCCTTCATTGGACACAAGTGCACAGGAAAAAAAAAGCGAACAAACAAACAAACAGACATAAACTGCTTTGGTTGTTTGGTGAGTTTAGTCTGGACTGGTGCTCATATGTGTCCAAATCCTGCCAACGCAGCCCAGATGAAGCAGATCTGTTGTTGGGTGACTTTCTGGGCTTTTATTATCTAGGGGTGGAAGAAAATAATTTATCAATATTAAAAAATATATATATTGATATTTCTAGGTATTTATTCAAAAGCAGATATGGTTCATTTTTTAATTTTGATGACTATTATTTAACATTGTTTTATTAAATAATTGCTATTTGAAGCATCCTAAAGCCACTTTTTTGTGTATTGGACGTAGATGTTAGTTCCTTTGTTGGGATTATGGAAAAATAATGTTACAATGTTATTTATGAACTAATAGAATATGAACATTTGAGCAGGATCTTAAACTGTAATGTCTGTAAAATGCAATTTAAGTTGCACATTTTTACGGAGAGTGTGGTCCAATGAATATGACCTAATTGTGTTTTGCAGCTTATTATTGCAATTTATTTAATCTTTATTTTTTAAAGTATAAATAAGGGATGTAACAAACACATAATATAGCTACAGTTAAAGACAGGACATTTTACTTCTCTTCAAATGAGGCTGAACCTACAGTTTTTTGGGGCCCTGGTGACTAGGGGACCCTAAGTATTTGCCTAGTTTGCCTATAGCTATAGACTGCATCTTTATGGGTTAAATTAAAATGACCATAGGGTTGTATTTGGTAACACACCTAAAACACAAAGGACATGATAATTAAGCTGCATTGTTTTAGATAGATCGATATTTTTCACATGAATCTGTATTGGATCAGTGTCTTTACTCTGGACAGTGTCCTGTGAGTCCAGCTGTGGTCCTGTTTTGGTCAAAGCGAAAGTAGTCCCGGCAGCTGTTAGCAGTGACAACGCGCATTGAGAGAAAGTAGCTCAAATCAATTAAGAGGTGTGAATTTTTGTTCCGTGATGGTTTTGTTATGTAAATTAATCATTCATTCGAACACATACTGTTTTGAAAAAAAAAACATGTTTAATTTTGTTGACCCTGGTAAACATGCCGGGACTACTTTCGCTTTGACCAAAACCAGACCAGAACTGGGTTCACAGGACATTGTCAGGGGTAAGTCACTGTGAGTGCACCAGAGTAAAGACACTGGTACCATATAGATTCAGGTGAAAAATACCAAACTGTTCCTTTAATCATCTCTTCGATCTGATTGGATGAGAGTCATAATATGCTACAGACAAGACATTGACAAACCAAACCTCACAATTAGATATTTTTTTGCTAAACTCGCTGCTTCTGTCTCTTTAAGGAATGTGTGTATAAGCATCAATTGTTATGTTTTCCTTAATCTTGGGCCTAAATATCAGACTGTAGAGACTCTGTACATGAGGAAGTGCATTCAGAACCAGATTCTTCAATTTCCTCTTCTGAGAAATCAATTCTCACAAGCTTGTTCCAATAACTATTTCCCAAGTAATACATTCAGAGTCTTCTTAGTGTTCCTCAGTCTCCAGTGTCTTTCTACACCTGCTCACAGAAAAATACCCCATCACTGAATATGTTGTCAATACTAATATAATATAAAAAAAAAGAAAAAGTGTTTTTTTTTTTTTTTTACCACACAGCAGCTATTTACAGACACAACAAGGCGGGTAATTCAGTGTTCAGGCTTTCACTTCCTAAAGTCTTGTTTTCTTTATGAAATGGTCATGTGACAGGAGCATGGCCAATCAAAACAGAAGGGAATACAAGGATTTCTAGCATTGTTAACAAATGTCTCTCTTTGTCTGTTCACATTACAGTGAAACCCTGATATTTTTAAACTAGAACAAGGTGAGTAGTGATAATGCAAGTGTACATTTTAATGACACAACAACAATGAAGTTATAAAAATAGCAACACTTAAATCAAATATAACTTTTGTTTTTCCTCCTTAATTTAGCTGTTCTAAGTTTGCTTTGCTTAGAGAAATAAAAACTATTTCAGTCTTCTGAATTGATCAAGGCTGATTAAGATTTGTGATCACACAAAGTCATCTTAAGTAAAATACATGTAAATACATTTGTCATTTGGGTACATTCAAACTCACTTTCATTAAATGGGAAAAGGATAAATGTGAATGTAGATTTTTTTTTTTTCCTAATTGATAGAATCAGAATCTGCTTTAAAATGTTTTTAAGGAACATTATTGTATATTTTTAATGCCTGTTAAAATAATGGTGGTGTTTTGTATGTATGTTTGTATTTTAGTCTTTTATGTATGGTTTTAGAACGGATATTTATTGTGTCTTAAGTATATTTTCAGTGTGAATGTACATATGGTTGTGATTTCTATTTTGTGTCAATTCTATGGCACCTGTCTATCCAGGACACTATTGAAAAAAAAAATAAAATAAATAAAAATAAAAAATAAATAAATATATATATATATATATATATATATATATATATATATATATATATATATATATATATATATATATATATATTAGCTTTTTTCCTGATTATATAAAGGCTATACTACTACTACCACTACCACTACTAAAAAAATAGTACAAGAACATTACAAAAGATAAAAATCATGGTAACACTTTATAATACCTACTGTAGACACATTTCACTATGTATTAACCATTAGTTACCTACTTGTTAATATCTTGTAAATCTTCATATTTCCCTCCAAAGATAAATGGAACATTAGATTATTTTCAACAAACAGGTGTAGTGTTCAAAACTGTTTATTTGTTTACCTGTTAAAAATAATCTAATTTTTACAGATATTTCCTAATGGTTTGTTAATAAATGGTTTGTTTATGATCAATTGTATATAGATAATACATTAACAAACCATTTACAAATAGTTAATACATAGTGAGTTGTGTGTAGGTATTATAAAGTGTTAACGAAATGGTACTAAAGATGTAATTTTCCAGAATTTTCTCTAGGATTGTTCCTATTTAGACCTTCTGTTATTTAGAATATGTTAATTTCATGAGTTCAGTAAAGCTTTAAAGCACTATAAAAGTCTGAGCATACTTCATTATTTGGAGAATGAAGCACTGAAGTTGCTTTTTTCACGGTTAATAAACATGGAGCTCTTAGTTTATATGTGTGACAGCTGGCTTGTGGGCTTTTGGAGAGTCATCTTGGTCACGGTCAGCCCAGCTGTGTCTTCTGACAGAGACAGGTGTGTATTTGTGCCCTTTCACTGTCCAAGAATCTGAAAAAAAAAACACTGGCAGGACTAACACCAATGCCACTTTCAGACATTCTGAAGCTCAGCCAACGCCTGAGGAGCAGTGCAAAGGTCTCCAAGGTTTTTTCCTCACTGTTTCAAAATGTCCTTTGATTTTGACAGCCACGCTCCAAAAAATATTCTGATAAAACCTTTTTAAAAATTACTATTAGAGTATACATAAGTCTATTACCTTACAGGACGTTCTCTTTTATCAAGCAAGTGACTATTTTTGGTAATATCTGCATATATTAACCCTTTGATGCATGAATTATGAGAACCTTTTTTTTTTCCACAGATGTTTTTATTCTTCTTTAGGTATTAAAAAGTAATGTGATTGAGGTATTTTTTAATGAACCTACTTTTTACAAAAATGTCCACTCAGCTGCACAACATGTATTTAAAACGCAATATCAGAACACTCTAAAATAAAAATAAAAAAATCTGGACTCCACCCATAAACAAAACAAACAATTTGTCTGGTGCAACCCCCACATTTTTTCCTGCACATATTTCACAGTGATATTAGAAACTGTGCTAAAACTTTTTTCCTGTCTTTCTTGAGTCTGTGTGCTCATGCAAAATAAAACATGATTAATATAGATTAAAAATGAAGGATATTTAATCATGATTAATTAAAATCAATCCACAGAAACCCTGTTATCTGATTAAAAATGTGTCTGATAGTACACTATTTCATATTTTTTGCCAGTTATGTGCAAGAAAACAAATATAGTAACTTTATTATGGACCTCAATTTTCTACATGACAATAAAAATGTTTTAAATATTTCACAAAAGTAATAAAGTCTTGTCCTCCAACAAGACACTAAGGTTGACATTTTGAATTTCTGAGTATTTCTACACGACTTAATCTAGAGTTTCAGACTGAAGGCAGAATAGATGAGTCTCTTACTTGTGCTTACACAGAGGAGTGAGACGTGAGCGTTGTTCTTGTTGATTGCATTTAGTTTCATCAGAATTACTTTGGATGGCTGATTTCATCAGAGCATTTCTCGTGGGTGTATGTATGTGTGTGTGTGTGTGTGTGTGTGTGTGTGTGTGTGTGTGTGTGCATACAATAGCTAAATTAAATGAAATCACACAATAAGCAAACGTCAAAACGACCAAATGAGGATAAACGATTATTAGGTGACTGAGATGAAGCACCTGATCCCGAGTTTAAATCAAAATAAATATAACAGAATGAACACACACTTCTTTCACAGTATGACATAGATACATAATTTACATACACTGTAAATATTTGTATTCTCTTTTATTCCTAGCATCTTTCATTATTAAAAGTTTCAGCTCTTGTTACAGCAAGTGTTGTTTTTGTTCAGTCGGGGTCGTTGAGGCAAAAGGAGACTAAGTCAAACAGTAAAAAAAAAAAACAATAAAACTCTGGATGTTATGTGACAGGAGACCAGCGCCGAATGTCTCCAATATTAGCATCTCATTTAAATGTAATCAAAAATACAACATTCATGTGAAATCATCTCTTCGTGCATGATTTAGTGGATTCAAAGCTTACAAACTGATCTTTTAAAAGAACAAAAGTAAATGCTTCACACCTGTTAGATCTGGATTTATCAGTTGAATTTTAGCCAAAACCGCTAGTGTGCAACTGGTTTGGATCATTTAGAAAGTCAAAACCATATGACTGCTATTAAATCAAGAGAGATATTGACAATTTAAAAACTATGGGCTGTTTTTTCCCTTCCTTGTTCTATTTAATTTGAGCTTGTTTGTTGTTTTTCTATCTTTCATGTCTCTTCACTTGCCTTTTTCAGGAAAAGCCCTTTCTTAATCCTCCCTGAGCTGTGCATGACTCACCTGTTTTTAACAGACTCTTGTTTTTATTCGTTTTTAATTGATATTTATTGTCTCTGCTGTAGCGCTTTGAAGTTTTTTTAATCTAAAAATTTAAATTGATTTCTAAATAAAATGTAATATAATAATAATAATAATAATAATAATAATAATAATAATTATTATTATTATTATTATTATTATTATTATTATTTGTATTTTTATTATTATTATTATTATTGCTTGTCTGTTCTATGTTACTGCTATTAACTGTGAATTTCTTATCTTATTTTATCCTATCTCACCTCACCTCACCACACCACACCACACCACACCACACCACACCACACCACACCACACCACACCACACCACACCACACCACACCACACCACACCACACCACACCACACCACACCACACCACACCACACCACACCACACCACACCACACCACACCACACCACACCACACCACACCACACCACACCACACCACACCACACCACACCACACCATACCATACCATACCATACCATACCATACCATACCATACCATACCACCTCACCTCACCTCACCTCACCTCACCTCACCTCACCTCACCTCAGCTCACCTCACCTCTCCTCACCTTGCAGAAGGTTATTTGCCAGTACATGATTCAGCTGCAGGCGTACTTAATACTAACTATGGATGAGTGAATCTGTTCTAATCACTACTATACCAGCATGAGTCTTTGTGAGGAAACACTAGGCCTGTAAAAAGATTGATACTTTCAACACTTTCTCTCCCCATGACCTGTGAATCTTAATAGATAGATATCATTAAACACCAAGGAAGAAGATGTTCTTCAGTGGCAAAGGTAATAATTTCCGATAACTCGCTATCACTGGATGACAAAATGGAGCTGTAAAATGTTTACAGGTGAGAATACAGTTCTTTAGACTTTATAGCTGCACTTAATTTATCAAGAAGATAGCTCCTATTTGGAAAGTTGGTGTAAAGTTTTTGGTGGCTTTCCCACGGAAGAGGCATAAATCTTGACGTGCTATCAATGCTAAGGACAGTTACAGGAAGTTACAACATGTTATTTTCCTCTGTTATCCACGATAAGAAGATATAGAACCCAAAGAATATTTTTAATTGACACATGGTCCAATGTAATAACATGAAGTCAACTGAAAAACACTTAAAAAAGCAGAAAACTTGAATGAATTTTCTGAATCAGTGAGAAAGGCGATGACATATGGTTTTTACACCCATATATTACATTACATAGCATTGGACAGATGCTTTTATCCAAAGCGACTTACAATAGAGGACATAATATATAGCATGTAGCACTAGCAGTTACAAGGTCGAAAGAAAATATACAGAACAATAAGTGCAAATGCTAAGTGGGGTTAGCATCAGTGCAGTAGATATTCATGGTAGAGGAGAGTCTTCACATGTTTCTTGAAGGTTGAGAGAGATGATGCTAGTGTGTTCCACCACTGAGGGACTAATACAGAAAACAGTTTTGCCTGAGATAGCTTAGAGCGAGCAGAGGTCACCTGCACCTGTTTGTGTTGGCGGAGCATAGCTCTCTGGCAGGAGCATACAGCTTTAGTATGTCCTTCAGATAAGCAGGTGCATTTCTTGAGATGGTTTTGAAGGCAAGGGTCAAGGTTTTGTGCTTGATCCTGGCAGCCTCTGGTAGCCAGTGCAATTGAATAAAGAAAGGAGTAACATGGGCACTTTTGGGTTTAGTGAATACCAGTCGTGCAGCAGCGTTCTGCACCATCTGCAGAGGTTTTATAGCATAGCCTAGTAGACCAACCAGGAGGGAGATGATCATGGTCTGAATCAGTAGTTGCGATGAATGTTGGGTGAGGTAGGGTCTGATTTTCTGCCATGAAAAAGGTAAAAAAAAACAAAAAAAAAACAACAACAACATTAGAGCACAGTAAAATCAGTTATAGTCACACTGATAAAGCACTCAGATTCTAGACAACAGGTGTCAAATGTATACTCTGGGTACCAAATCTGGCCTGCTATTAACAATTAAGAATGTTATAATAATTTTTGGTCAATTCAATTTAAAATGGGTCAGATGTGTAAAATAGTATCATAATAACCTATACATAATAAAAATGGCAAGTTTTTCTCTTTGTTTTAATGTAAAAAAAAATAATTACTTACACATTTTTAATTTTTACATTTACAGAGTAGCCTTTTACAACAAATGTGAATATCCTGAAATGTCTTAAATGAAGACTGTTGAATTGTAATAATATTCTCCCTGTTTTTTTTTTATATTTTGTGTATTTGTAGGTGCACTGTGATCTGTAAGTTGTGTTTCACATGTATAAATGATAACCTCAGGCAGTGGTTCCCAACCCTGGTCCTCAAGTACCAGTATTAGATGTACCCCTTTACCAACACACGTGATTCAAATGATCAGCCTGTCATCAAGTTCTGCAGGAGCTAGATGATGACCGTCAGGTGTGTTGGAAGAGGGAACCATCTAAAACATGCAGGATAGTGGTACTTACAGACCAGGGTTGGGGACCACTGACCTAAGGCATAATATTGTTAACATTGCTGTTAACATTTTCTAAAGAATTTACAGGTTCTTCATATTTGTTCATGTTATGTTCAAATACAATTCACCTCTACTTACTAAATTAATTTGTTCCAGAAGTGTTTTCATACCGTAAATTTTTCATAAATAGAGTCACATTTTACATGTAAAAGGCCTGATTTGTTCCAAGGTCCCAAATATTACCCCTCAAACCCTTTAAAAATGACTTAAAAATGCACCAATTTTGTATGAAATATGTGTTAAAAGTAAAAGAAAATGTAGATTTACATTTTAGATTTAATTTATTGGTCTCAGTGGGTAAATGTGTCTTCACTGACTGAACATTAAACATTAAAATGAACCAGACATGCAATTAATTTCCATACCATTGTGGTTGTTTTAATTGTCACCTTTAACAATGTTTGTTGACCACTCATGCCATGCTTTAAAGTCCATGGGTACTTGCTGTTCTGAAGAACCCTCAGCCCCACCCTCCATCATACAGTCACTGAATATGTCACATGCTTTTTCTGAAATAATCGCCTCAGTCACTGTATGTCCTGCAATTTCTTTTTCCTTTTATGAGTAACAGTTTCTCCATATTGTCGTTCAATAATGACCTCTTCTTCGAAATCACAGAGATGCCTTTCGAAGGGGTCGTTGCTTTTGGCGATATCACTCAACCGCATGCCACTTGCACATTTTTTTTAATCATTTCCTGTTTCACTTCTTTTGATAACGCAGCTCACTTTTTCTTTTCATTCGCAACGGGAATCACTTTCTTTGGGCTCATGATGTATAATGAATACGTACGTTTAAATGAGCACAATGGGAAAAACTCGCCAAACAACAGTTACTGTGATAAATGAAGGTCAAAGGGTAACGAAAAGCATTATGGGTAGCTCGCTCATAGCCAATGGGATGCTATGTACAGTACGTAGTTATGTACAGTACATACAGTAATGTACAAATTTTTGTCTCGGGGGTTTCAGTTTCGTTTCGGAAATTGAATTTTCTTTTGTTTTCAGAGACGAAAAATTTAGGTAAAGCTTTTTCGTAACTTGGATTATTTGTTAGCTGGGTCTTTCGTAAGTAGAGCTACCACTGTATAAGCAAATGTTTATACTTACATTTGACTTTTTTCTCACTCAAAACTTGTTATTCTATTAACTACAATTACAACTACTCCCTTAATTACAATACGTTTGATAGTGTAGATGGACATAAAAGCTGAGAAAGTCATACTAAGTTCTTTAGTGGACTCACATAATACAATGTAAACAGCCCCGTATTATTTCTCAAGCACATGGTATAATTAAAGACTTATATTTTATGTACATGTGTGCATGCATGTGTGTGCAGAGTGTCGCCCAGGCCTGTGTGCGCCCTACATATAAAGCAGTCCAGTCCAATGTTAACACCAGCTGCTGTCTGTATCTCTAATTATAGTCTCTGCAGTGCAGGCTCTCAGGGCAAGACTGGGGGTCAGGTTACTCCTTCCCACAACTCTCTCTCACATAGACACACACCACCACTTAAAATGTGCCTCAAAAACAGGTTCTGACAGGGCTTAAAAACTCACAAGGGGCTCAGTGAGATATTTATTCACTTATTTACCTTATACTTTGACCTCTGTTTGAAAAGGCAGGACACTTAGAGGAAATGCATTTCCCCATAGAGGAACTGAAGGAGGATCAAGACGTTCAGAAGTTTAAAGTGCTTTCCTTTTCAAGTTCTGGAAAATGAAGTGTTTTGTCTTTTGATGAAGAGTTACTAATGCTGTTATCATGACGGGGCCTTTTGGGACAGAGCTGATCGTTTAATATTATTAGATTTTTAAGAACAGTTTAGAATGAAAATGATTCACTGCAATTTTCAGGTGCACTGAAGTATCTTGATGGTTTTGCGACGGGGAGGGCTGCACAGCTGACAAGTAGAATAAAGTAATAGGGTCTCAGAGGAGGAAATGCTGATGTAACATCAGCTGTTAGCTGCCTGTGCTTCCATCATTGTAACATGATTAATAAGCTCTGTGTTTCTGAGGCGTTGAACACCAGAGACCTTCAGACCTTTCACTTTTCACTTTGTCCTTTTCTCTTTTGTTTCCCGTCCCCTCCCTCCCTTGATCTTTATTTCCATTACCTCTTTACTCTCCACCTGAAATCTTCCCCTTCCTCCGTCCTTCCTCTTCTTTATCTCGCTATTTTGGACCCTCAGAGGGGGCAGGGTTACTCTGGGTGGGTCAGCCCCTTTTCCCTGCCTCACTCTATCAGCCTCCCTCTCTTTATGTCTGTCTCTCTCTGGAATTTAACCTTCTACAAACCAAGTCCTACAAACTTTTATTTACTTTTGTCGGATACAAATAGGAGAGACAGAAACTGAAGAAAACTCTTAAATTAACAAGAACAATAAAGAACCCTCTCTGGATTCTATTCCCTTTTTTTTTATCGTCTCCTCTGAAGAAGGTTTTGTGTATTTTTAGACCTGGTGTGATCCAGCTTAACACAATTCCAGTGCCCTTTTTTTTTTTTTTTTTTTTTTGCTTTGTGGATTTGAGCTTTGCCTCCATCATCTTCAATCATTTTGGGCCAAAAAGCATTTACCACTGGAGTTACACAGTTGTTTCTATGGTAACACAGCATTTCTGAAGGTTGTGGCAACACTCTGCAAACTTTGAAGTCCAAGGTATTGTATTATTTTGTTTTCTGTTGGACTCAGATATTGATTCCCTTCTGATTCCTCATCTTTTTCATTTTTTTTTTTTATCATAACTTAGGTGCCATTTTGTGTAACGGAAAACTACTATTGCAGTGTCTGAGGATTTTAACCCCTTACCATTCCAGGATGATTTTGCTAAAAACACCTGAAAAATACCTCTCCAATTTACAGTAAAATGACAGATGAAAGTACAGATAAAAGAATGGGCTCTTTGTAAAGGTTACACCCTGTAGTTCTGACTAACACACTCACTTTTGCTCTTTATTTGACAAGTAAAAAGCTGCAGACTTACTGTAGAAACACAAATACATTTTTATTTTTTTCCCCCGAAACCAGCGTGTAGGTATGGACTGAACCAACACACCAATGTCTTGGCAATTTGCTGTTCAAAATTGACAAAACTGACAAAAAAATTGACAAAATTGTATCAATTGACAACTTTATTTGTAAAAAATGTCATTTTAGAGCATTTTTCTATGGTTATGTTTATGCACTTTACAAAGTAGAAATTTTGGGAATTGTCAATTTTTCCAAAGTGGCTACATTTAGAAAATGTTGAAAAAGTTAATAATTGTTGAATGCTTCACATACACATATTTTTGCAAAAATTTATGAAAAAAAAATGTTTTACATATAAAATGATCATTGTCAATTCTAAAATAAAGTCCAAATTAGTATTTTGGTCTAAAAATCCCATTGTCATATATCATGGTGTTCGACAGCTATCCACCTGTCTATCCACCTGTCTATCCACCTGTCTATCCACCTGTCTATCCACCTGTCACTACAGATTATATATCCTCCCCACTGCAATCAGACTTGTGAATTCACAGTCACCCCCTACCCAGATGTAAATGGTACCTACTCTAATCTGCACTTTTAAAACTTCTGCACTTTTTAAGGACTTTGCTTGGGTTTTATTTTATTTTTTTAAATGCATTGTTTTTACTTATTTATTTATTTTAATTGTAGAGTCATGACACATTATGTACAAAATCTCTTCTGTACATATTTTAATTTAAGAATGTTGTTGTCGGGCCAGACATAAACAAAACCTGTCTGGTATAATGTTGAATGACATACATTATAAATGCCACCTACTCTGTTGGAAAATCCATAGATAGTTGATCAGATGACAGCTTTCAAAAGACGCCCTTTTGTACATATGGTGTTGCTGCCTCACCTGAGAATGATTTCTATATTTGGAACGATGAGTTTTTTCAACTTTTATTTGGTGAAGGTACATTGGTGTGGGAGCTGTATATATATAAGTTATTAAAATAATGTAATCTACGTCTCAGGCTGGTAAGAGGTTAAATGATTATATTATGGTTGAACGAGGACTGTGGAAGCATCCTCACCATGTACTCCACTCCTTACTCAGTCACATCACATGATCCTTATCAGTGAATCCACCCAGAATGGATCAAAGTTATACAAATGAGCTCTTCTGAGTGCTTCTGATCTGCAACTACTGCAACACATCATAGAGCTCAAGTTAATTTGCTTAATTCATTTCAAATCTGACATTTCATCTTGGAATGTGAAATCTGATTAGCTTCTTTACATTCTGGTTATGTCAGCACTGGATGGTAGGATGTTTTATACTGTGAAAGGAAGGTTTTTGTGGTATACTACACACGTGTGTATATATATATATATATATATATACTTGTCATGATGAAATCAGAGAGAGCACAGTGACAGCTGAATATTTGTCTTAGGACGTGGATGAGGAAAGCAGAGGAAAACAGCTGATGTTTTTCTCTGCTTTCTATCTCTCAGTATCTCAAGAGGGCTGTTATTAACATTGCCATATCTTGTTTGTTTAGAATGAGAAATGTGAACATCAACAAGTTTTGATTTCACCAGTAGTTTTGTGCTTTTAATTGGTGACCGGTGGCTTCCTATGGGCTTGTCATCTCTGTAAAGTTGCCAGGCAACTAGTAAGTCCTCCCATCTCATCCACAGCTGCACAAGTGTGTCTCCCAAAACTGTTTTATTCTTTTAATTTAATGCCAGGCTGATTGAATTATTCAACAAAATCAAACCGAACCAACAGGATTTCTCCCCAAGTAGCACCGTGGCTTTTTTTTTTTTTTTTTTGTCTGAAAGTTGCAGTGCTTCTAACAAGTGCTGCATTTAATGACTCACATTCACGACTGAGCCTTTGTCGCCTTTCATTTGCCCTCCTATGCGGTTAGTGGCCAGCACCCACATCGTTCTAATTCTGTTCATTCCTTTGGTGTGGAGGAGGCAGCAGCAGTTGGTGTCCTTTTGTATGAGTGAAGATCAGCGTAACACTTGAATCTAACAACAGGTGGACGAGGTTATTAAATATTGAAAATAAAAACAGGCCTGTGCTTGGTAAATGGAAAATGTTTGAAGATAATGAGTCACACTTTGACAAGGATATCAAAACATGAGATATGTGAGAAAATATACAGTAATTGCATGGTTTCGATGTGAATGTTGAAGTGGGTGCTTTTCACCGAGGAGATTTTCTCTTCTATCTGCTGGAGGACATTCTGCTTGTGTTCCAGTTCTCTGTCATTGCAACGTCGTGACTGTTTTACCTGCTGTGGATCAATATCTTGGCCCAACCAGCCGTTGCCAGGGCTTCAGTAGATCAATGGTCAGCTTTTATATCACACACACACACACACACACACACACACACACACAGATACACCAGCATTTAGCTCTTTATTCCTAAAGTGATACACATTCCAGCTTCACCAGATCAATGGTTCGCTTTCTTGAACCAGACGTACAGCCAGATGCACATTCGAGTGTGTGGGTAGAATTATGTTAAATTGATTTTGTTTGTTATCTGAATGTTGCAACGTACAGGTCAGGCTGAGACCAGATACAGAATCAAAACATGCCTATTCTTGGCAACATACAACCGTCACTGACTCTTATGATGGATGGATAGATGGATGGATAGATAGATAGATAGATAGATAGATAGATAGATAGATAGATAGATAGATAGATAGATAGATAGATAGATAGATAGATAGATAGATAGATAGATAGATAGATAGATAGATAGATAGATAGATAGATAGATAGATAGATAGATAGATAGATAGATAGATAGATAGATAGATAGATAGATAGATAGATAGATAGATAGATAGATAGATAGATAGATAGATAGATAGATAGATAGATAGATAGATAGATAGATAGATAGATAGATAGACAGACAGATAGACAGACAGACAGACAGGATTATTTATTTACAAGTTATTGTGTCATCCAATAGGTTGTTATACTATATTGCTAATAAAAATTACATTTAGGCAACAATTAGTTTATATAATGTGAAATGTATTATGGACAAAGGCAGAAAAGTCAGGTGTACATTCCTGCAAATTTTTTTTATTTTATTTTAATTTATTTAAATTTTATTTTCCTTGGGGCGTATATGTCCAGCTTTTATTTACACAGCTGACAATTAATACTGAACAAACAATAACTCAAACTATGAATTATGAAAGAGCTGCAGCATCTGAAACTGACCACAATGAATGTTTGAAAGGTAAACTACTACAGTGCTTCAGTTTGTCTTTTATAGATTGTTACTGTCTCCATCAAGACAATATATATTTTTTATTTCTGAGTTTTTCTAAAATTGTATTGTAGTATCAGAAGACCCTGATATTATTATTTTTTTTTTTTATTGACTACATTTATTGACTATTGAATACATTTATATTTAAATTCAACTACATTTATTAACATGTATTTACCCCGGAAAAAAGATACCATTGAAATTAAGAACCTCTTTTCCAAGGGAGTCTTGGCCAAGAGGGAGCGTGAAAAATACAACACACAGTTACAACAAACAGTTAAAACATACAGTAATTTACATGACAAGTCAAATGATTAAAAGACAAGTGCGAGTCTCTAGCTCTTTGAGTTTGGATTTAGAAGCATTTGAGGAGATCAATTCAGTTAGTATCCAGATTCTGTGCCTGCAACAAAATCCTTCAGCAAATCACATACTCATGCTATGAAGTTATTTTAATTGTTAGTTAATATAAATATATATTTAAAGGCTTATTCTGTCTACGGAACTGCATAATGAACAGTAATTAAAAGATGTATGTAAATGTGTGCAGAGCTTACTGGACCCATAGAGATCTGTATTCCTCAGGGCCTCATCAATAACCTTGTGAAGGGCATATTTCTTCCAAATGAGTCAAGGCTGTTTTTCACAAGTGTGTAACTATCACTTTGTGTTCACAGATAAGCTGTGTGAGACGCAGGGAAGGAAACAGAAGGAAAAATAAATCATCTGAGGCGTTCATCACAGCACATCACATAATGAACACAAACAACCAAACATGGGCACATAATCATGTTATGGCACGCGGCGTCACTGGTGCTATACAATGATGAAAACTTTCTTCACAGAAGTCATTTGTCTTGTTGAATGGATTTTTTTTTTTTTTTTTTTTTCAAAGTGTGATGGAATTTAATCTCCTCATCACCTCGGGTAATCTCTGTCTGTCTTTCCCTCTCCCACTCTCATCTCCTTTCATCCTATCTTGCTTTAACACAAAAAAACAACATAACTACTTGAATTATTCTCTGATATCATATCCATGTGCATAAGCAGCTGCTGTGTGTATGAATCATAACAGTGTTACAAAAGATCTGTAGCGCTATTACAGACTTGAATGTGTCACTATGTTTTATGTATTCTCTGCCAAGTAGGATAGCAGATTAAAGTCACTTAAATCAGGCACTGGAGGCCATTTATAATGAAAAGGCAGATGCACAGTAAGGCTCTATATTTATTATTCATAGGTATATGTTGGAATAAAATGAAAACAGTCCTCAAATAGTTTCAATCAAGCGCATTTATATGCAGAAAATGACAAATGGTCAAAATGCAAGCAAGCATAATTTGACTTATATACATTTCATTCCAGGTAGAAGCACAAAGTGATGCAGGTACAATCAAAATGAACCCATAAAGACCCAAACATCCACCAGCCACCAGAACCATCTACTGATATAAAATGTTTAATACCTGTTGATCAAATAATCCTATCAATACATGCAAATAATTTGCATAAAATGTAATTTGTCATCTTTTCATGGGCGTCAGATACAGTATGACACATTTGGATGTTCAGACGCTCTGTAGTTACCATGGAAACACCATCATCTTCTGCAACAGATTCACCAGTAAATAACAGAAGTTGACACTTGTTTTATTTTCAGTTAATATGTTTGATTGAAAGACTCACTCACTGAGCTACACATTGGAAAAAAAAAAAGATACCAAGCAGTTCAATCAGCTTTATCTGAGACAGCATAATGTTGAAATTATGATAATATCTAAAAAATATATCCTTTTTTTTTCTTTGAATGTGTGGCTCAGGGCTTCTGTATGAATTGATTTTCAAGTTCACTCTGAACTTTTATGAACATCCATATAATCAGTAAATTATACATGGCAAAATACTTCATTTTCACTGGAAAAATGCAAAATACAGAGGATTATGTCATAATAAATGGTGAAAAATCACTTAACAACTGTTAAATATAGAGAAAAAAAATCACTTTGGAACTACCACAAAAGTGGTAGTGGGTCTTTATGGGTAAAATCTAAAATAATTAAAAACAAGAAAATCAACTACGTAAGATAATAGCAATAACAGCTTGTTATTATGACAATAACATGGTAAAATATAAGCATTAGGCCGTAAAGACCCAAACTTCCACCAGAGACCAAATTATTTATTTATCAACCTGTTGATCCACTAATCCTATCAATTCATGTAAATAATTTGTGTAAAAGACAGATTGTCATCTTTTCATGGCCATCAGATATAACCCATTTGGATGTTCGACGGCTCTGTAGTTACCGTGGAAACACATAATCTTCGATGACATTGTTCCAGTAAAACCCATGGAGTTGGATAGAGACACTGGGTTTATGTTTGTTTATCTGAAAAAGTGACTTTTCCTTCAGTTTTCTCTGTATTTAATGTAACAGCCTTCAACTTTAATCTGAGGTTTGATGAACGAGTATATGATCAGTGAATTAAATCTAAGAAAATACATGGTTTTCACTGAAAAAAAAGCTAAATGCAGTGGATAATATTGTAATAAAATAATAATAAATCATTTAAGAAAGGTTAGATAGAGAGAAAGAGTAATTTGGGAACTGACACTAAAGTCACAATTGGTCTTTATGGGTTAAAGTAATGTAATAAATCCAGTAGATAAATAGCAAATTATAACGCAGGCATTTATCTTATCACTTATGCATCAAAAGTTTTCTTTTTCTTTCAGCCTAATAATGAGGAAATGGTATATTTGATGCTATTATTTTTTTTAAACCTGGAAACACTCACACAGTAATGTCTCTATAAAGTGCAGCAAAATCCAAAACCACTTTTTTGTATTTGATTTCATGGTTATATTAGGCCAAAAAAAAAAAGCATAAAACTCAGTGAAGACATAAGATACACTTAGCTCTGCATGTTTGTCATATCACTGCAGTGCTTCAACAGAAACAGAGGGAAAATGAGTAATGATCTTCAAGGGTAAGACTGTTGAGAATGAGAATGTGCCATGCAATATGATAGTCATAACAAACCTCAAGATGGAGGATTTTATTGATGGAAATCAAAAACAAACTCCAGAAAACATCAGCCCTTTTCTGCATTTTATATTTTTGTTGCCTTAAACTCTTATTTTAAGTTTTAATACTAAAATTAAGACAAATTCACTAAGCATCTCATGTGGAAACACCCAAAAACAATATCATACCCAGTGGTCAAATTTTAAATATTTCCTCACTGTCTTCACTTTGACACTGTTTTATCCTTTCTCTGTGTGTTGAGAAGGTTATACAATTGAAGTCTGAGCCCTAAATCTCTTTGGAATTATACAAATATTGACCATGACTTTTGAGAACCCTGACATCCAGTGGGAGCTTATTCCCAAAAGTCAAATTTTACACTTAATGCACTGTTAAAATTGATCAAAAGTAACATTTCTACACTTGCCTTAATGTTAACACCCTTCAATTCTTAACGTTATAGAGTCACACAGCTCAGTCTTTAGCCCAGTCATTGGCCATTGCACTGTGGAGATTATGGAGAGTCCTTTAAGTCCAATTATAGGTCAAATCCAAATGTAACTTAGACACTTTTAGCACAATTAAAGGTTCTTGGATCACCCTTTGGTACCATTCACTCTTTAGCTTGAAGTGTGAAATGTAGTTCAGCCTCCTGGACCGTGACATTGCACAGACGTTGGCTCCAATTGGACATTAAACCCAAATAGCACATTATAGACTTTTACAAGTGGCCCCAATTAAAACTTGTCTGAACTCCTTCATTTAAACGCTGTTCATCCTTATGTGCAGAGAGTCACACAGTTCAAATACGAGTCAATTATGAGGACATGCAGGATAATATTTGGGGATTTGAGTCACATACAGTAAAACCCCAGTGGTGACATTTTGTAGTTTGCACATAGTAACAATAAAGTTATGTCAAATGTTATTATATTTTGAACATTAACTCGTTAACCCCTGATGTGTTTGTGATGAGTGTTCTGAAGCTGTGATTTATTTAAAATATGATTAAAAATGTAACCATTTGCTGAAAAGAAACATTTAAAAAGAAAAGATAAGATATATCACATCATGGAAAAAAAAGCTGTAACATACAAGAGACAAGTAATAATAATAATAATAATAATAATAATAATAATAATATAAAAGAAAGATATTCCTTTATTTAGTCCCACTAGGGGAAATTCCAGAAATTCCAAACAAAAGTAATCACTTCTATGAATAAATAATTCCATATACAATATACAGTTGTTAGTTTATACTGTATATATATATATATATATATATATATATATATATATATATATATATATATATATATATATATATATATATATATATATATATATACACACACACACAGAAACACAAACAGAAAATGACAAGACAATTGATGTAAAACCAAAAAAATGGGGATAAAAGTACAAACTATCTACTTTTATAGTGAATCTGTTTCAGTCACTGCTTTGTGGTGTTTCTTCTTCTTCTTTTACTATTGAGTTCACCCCAAATTGAGTTTACCCAGACCTTTCTGTGTGGAGTTTGTATGTTTTCTCCAGGTTTCCTCCCACCATCCAAACACATGCACTGATAGGTTAATTGGTTAATCTAAATTACCCATAGGTGTGAATGTGAGAGTGATTGTTTGTCTATATATGTTCAGCCCTGAGATGAACTGGAGACTCATACAGAGTGTACCTCACCTTCATCCATTGTAGCTATATTAGGCCCCCAGTGACCCCTGTGACCCTAGTGAGGATAAAAGCAGGTTCAGATGACAAGACAAGAGACAAGACAATTTTCCCCCCCATTTGCTTTTAATAGCCTATAATATAATTTGTCTATGTTGACATCGGCACACACATGATGACGTCTGCCAAAATAAGCTATAATATGTTTGAAGGTTGTGGTTTGTTGTACCTGGCACCACTTCTCTTACTGTGTTTTTGCTGAATTTTGACTGTTTCACTTCTTTGTAGAATAGCTAGCTAGATCGTTTTTATCGTCATATGGCATGTGGCAGCAGAAGGAAATATTCAATATGTCACAACAGATGACATTTCAATGCACAACCCTCCAGTGCAGTGCTGCTACCAACATCATCAGAGAAGTCAGAAGTTACAGTAGAGTACAGAATATATAAAACACTCACACATCAATACAGTATAGACACAGTACACGTGGTCACATGATGGAACTTTTTCAATAGATTCAGGGAAACGGGGGAACAGAAAGAAAAAAAACAGCTTGCAGAGGCAGACTTCGATAGGATGTGGAGGGATGGGTTGAAAATATTGTATGTAGTGCAAAGTCCTTGGAAAAGTTTAGTGTGTGTTTGGAGTTCAAGCAGGTGCCAAATAACAGCTGGACTGATTTAGACAAAAAGAACTACTGGGCCCCAATTCAAACACTTATTCTTCAGTGTGTGTTCCAGGTCACACCCTAAATCTGTTCTTGATGTACATTCTTTGCGCCTTATTTAAAGGTATCATTCCGCTGAAAACCACTTTTCCTTTTGGAATCTCATGGGTCACCCCGAGTTACCAACACATGCTGCCTTTGACAGTGGTTTGTCACCTCCACTGGCTTCATACTGCATTCACAAAAAACCATAAGAGGAACGAGGGACCCAGAAAAAGCACACGTGGGATTAAATCCATCCCCCATTGCAGCGAATCTAAAGTAGCATTAGCATTAGCATCTACAAGAGAAGATGGCGCCACAGTAGCTGCTGCACAAACTTGACAAAAAATGGCGGATCAGACTGGTTCATGTTCCTCATTTTTTCCCTGCACATTTGCAGAACAAGCAACGGCACAGAACCTAGCTGGATGTTACTCTGGTAAAGGTAAACACACACACACAACAAGAGGGGGAGGAGGGAGTGTTCTGTCACGCATTCTGAGCCAATCAGAGACGCCTCATCACCGCGTCATGGACATGTATGAGGAAGTACCGATAAACTCTATTGTTCCACCTCAAGTCATTTTTTTACTGTGAAAAACAGCTGGAAACAAAGCAATTTGGATTTTTTTTTTTTTTTTTTTTTTTTTTTTTAATAGAACCAATACACACTGTATTCAATAACAATGGAGAACACAGTAATAATAATGGAATGACACCTTTAATGAAAACTTGTCAAATGTCACTTCCTCTTTTTGTTTTTTCCAACCTATTTTGACCCTGAAACACAATCAAACAAAACCACTGAAGAAAAGGAGCCTGAGTCTGAGCCTGAAAGAGATGCAGATTCACAGCAGCACATTTACCTGGAATAATGTCTCAGGGGTTAAAGGTCAAGTAGTCACATTTAAAGTTCCTCTGAGCCCATAATCTTCAGGTTGAGAGGGTCAAATCATTGAGCCCATGGCATTTTGGAGAGATTAAACTTTCACTTGTCATTGTTTTATTACAGTGAGAGTCAAGCTAATGTCTTTTGGATAACACTGGCGTGAGGTTCAAACTAACACTGACAAGCTAGTGTTAAGTGACTCATAGAAAAGACAATAAACCCATCAGTAGGATCTAAAACATTAAAAAAGAAAGAGTTATTCTTGGTTTTTTGTACTGTCTTCATTCAAGAGAATGTCCATGAAAACCTCAGTGTTGGAGTTTCTTATCAATATAATGTTCCTCATGGTCACATAGTTCTTTGTGTTCTCTGTTCAAATCCTCCTGATGTTCCTCTTCTCTCCTGTTTTGTTCTTCTGCATGTTTTCTTTAGCCCATTATTATTTACGACATTTTATTTGATGACGTTAACCTTCCTATTATGTTCATTCCACCCACTTTACTTTGGTGTTCCTGCTCACATTTGACCCCTTAAAGCTTGAATTTAAATATAAGTATATACAAAAAGTAAATGCTAAGTTAAGTGGAAATAATTAACTTGACTATAGCACATACAATACATCTATTTGTTAACATTGTACATAATGGATCACTAATATTGTAAATTTGATGTAATTTCATGGTAATAATGGGTTTTTTTTAACCGATTATTACAAGCAATTTCCAGTGTAATTACACTGCAGTTTCGAGGTAATAGCAATCTAAACAGCTGTCATTAGGATGGTAATTTCTATAGTAATTTTGATGTTATTTCTATGGTCATAATGGCTTGTATTTGCTTATATCAAGTAATTTCTACCCAGTTTCCAGTACAATTACTCTAAAGTTTCCAGGTAATAACGATGTAAACAGCTTTCATTTCAAGTATAATAACATGTTAATTATTTTAAATTAATCTGTAGTTATTGAAATGATGAACAGGTTTGCCTCGTTTTTCTTTAATTACCTGAAAAACACAGTGGTAATTTACGGGAAAATCTATAGCATCACGGCCATAAAATACTGTACATTATCATTAGTTTCTACTCAATGACTTAGTTATTAGCAATAATGAGACAAAATGAAGTCTCTGTAGTAGAAAATTATTTTTAAAACAAAGAAGATATTATGTGTCTGTAACTACACTGGAACAAGTTAAGTCATTTAATGAAAATAACATGCTATCAGAGCTGTAAAATACCCTATTGCCTCTTCCTACTAAATTACCTAGCTGTGTTGATAATCATTACTATAAAATTACATTAAAATGACCATAGAAACGTCCATATTAATGAACGCTGTTTGCATGACTGTTACTGCACTGGAAACTACATGGATATTACTTGTAATAAGCAGTTCTAAAAGCATTATTACCATGAAATTACATCAAAATTACTATACTACATTTACCACCTTATTAGTGATTCATAATATAAAGTGTCACCATATGTTTTTTGGTATATTTATGACAAGAGGTTAACTGGTCTTAACTTACAAGGGGGAAAAAAATCATTATCACATTTTATTTAGTACTTTTTAATGCTGTAAGCAAAGATGTCCAACTAGTTTTTAAGACAAATAACTGCATTAAATGTGCAACAAATCAACATTAAAAAAAATAAAAATGTGCATAATTAGAATAAATTCAATGTGTGTGTGTGATCGTGTGTGTGTGTGAGCATGTATGTATTTGTTGTGGTTAGAAAGAAGGGAACATAATCTTATCCATTCCTTTTGAACAGAAACATCGTGGGTGTGACACAGTTGATTAAATCATTGAGAATTCACTGAATGTGGTGATGAGAAATTTGATATATAATCTACCACGTCTGGAGGATATGATGAAGCCTTGAAATAGATTTTTTTTTATTGCATTATGTTTTTGTAAAATGTTGAGATTTGACCCAAACATCATAGGAAGGTTAAAACTGGTTTTCATACATTTTGCAGCAGTGATTCACAGTCATTACAGAAATAAATGACACGCATTAAAGATACAGAATCAAATGTATATTTATATTTTTGTGATGTGATAAATGGGGAGCATTTGACACATAAGTAAAAATTTAATTTACCATGTTAAAACCAAACTCTTAAATAAGGTGATACCAAAATAACAATTTATCAAAATACGACATTAAAAAGGATAAAACATTAAATGAATAAGACATTAAAATCAACAAAATAATATAACACCAATGAAAGATCGTTACACACACAAGCTATCCTCATTACTGCTGCTAGGTTTAACTTTATTGTAATATTAAATTACCAATGGTTTTACCTGTTTTTTGTTTTAATGTGCATTTTTCTAACTCGTAGAATTAGAACTTGAACTAGATAACTGAAAGGTATGGTTTAAAAGTGATGCTTTCACTTTAAAAAGTTCTCATGACATTGAAATTTGAGTGGAAAATTAAATGTCATAGAGATAATTGTGATTAATGGTATTATTGTCTATTCTGTTAAAGGTATTGTGACGTCCAAAACTCATTTTTGATATTTTCATGTTACTATATGGGTCGTCTGGCCTCATTTACACCAAAAAAAAATGAATCTAGACTGTTCAGTGGTTTTCCTATGGTCTGGGCCTCCTTGGAGGCCTGAGCATGAAACACTCTGTTTTTCGTTCTCCCGCTTTTGACGTCACAAGTGGGAGATCAATAAGGAGACTCCCCCCCCTCTTCTCTTCTGCCCGTCCCCTGTGCTTAGCCCCGCCCCCACCAACGTTACTATAGAAACGGTGTTCACATGCGCTCCTGCTCTTACAACCTTTTCATCGCTGAACGGTTTACTCGTGTCGTAATGGCTCCTAAATCACACATCAAATGTCATGTTGTTGGCTGTGTATTAGATCAGCAACAAGTACTATTTGACCTACCAAGCTCCCCTGAAGAACTACGTTCCCAGTGGCTGGCTTTTATCTACCAAGGTAACGTTCCTGCTTCTTTACCCAAGAGAGTCAAGACTTGTTCCGGTCATTTTGAAGAAAACTGTTTTCAAAACCTCCAAATGCACAAGGCCGGATTCTCAAAGCTGCTTTTAAACAAAGGAGTCGTACCAACGATCCGCGTCCCAGGCACAACTGTAAGTATTATCTTACTACTTTCATTTGTTGATGTAATATTAATCTGATTACTTTTTGATTTACGAGGAAACTATGAATTAAAAACTTATAATAACAAAGTAACAAGTAACAAATATAAAACTGTTGTGACAAAATACAAATAATAAATACACTTTTAATGTCGCGGACTCCCCCCCCCCCCCAACGTTTCGACGAAACTATGAATTAAAAACTTATAACAACAAATTAACACGGCATGATGAGTTAACATCTGTTTTTAAAGTCTTGGTTTGTTAGAATATCAAACTGTTGTGACAAAATACAAATAATAAATACACTTTTAATGTCGCGGTGAGACGGCAGACTCCCCCCCCCCCCCCCCAACGATCCGACGAAACTATGAATTAAAAATAACAAAGTAACAAGACAGGATGAGTTAACATCTAGTTTTAAAGTCTTGGTTTATCATTATTTGTACTTGGTATCATTCTTTATTAGGCAGCATATGATACAGTATTTCTTATACTGTACACCTACACCTATTATTTAAAGTATAATGTTATCCCATTTATTATTTATATATATATATATATATATATATATATATATATATATATATATATATATATATATATATATATATATATATATATATATATATATATATATACGAGATGTGTTGTCACTGTACACTATGAGCTACATTGTATTTATATCTGTAGTATACCTGTATCCACTCTTCACACCCTGTTCATTATGCTGTGTAGATTTTATATATTGCATGTACATTATGCTGTGTCGATATTATATATATATATTTAAAACCAGTCTATTTATTCACCCCTGTCTGTATATTCATGCAATAATCCTCAAACATATATTTTCAGACCACACAACTACCCCCTGTGCAGGATAAACCTTCAACATCTCAGTCCTCACTTCCAAACATCTTCTGTGGAGGCTTTCCATAGTGTGATTATTCGCTTCGCTTCCAAAAGTGTTGCTTTCACATACATTGGAATGATGTGCAGGTAAGGCAACAATTACACAATGAGAATTGTGTTGTTTAGTGATAAATTCAGTGAACAATATCATAATATAAATATATGCGTCTTGACAAAACATGTATTTCTTTTCCAGGTTATTCCTGGCAGCTCTACATTTCAAACAGACAAGAGAACAGGACAAGGTCTGTTTCTGATGCGTACACCAAAGGCCAGAAAGGGGGAATGGAGAAGTGTTCCAGCTCTGGTGGACCCAACATTCCGTAAGTGTTGCCTCATCTCAAATAAAAAAAACATGTCATTATCATTGTTTTAAATGCACTTCTAGAAAAATACTGTACAACAATCACGCAACATGTAAACAATGTGTAGGAAGTAAAAAATATACTTCACAATAATTTTTTTCAATTCCTGCCACTCTGTGGAAAATCAAAGGCATTCGGAATTAAATATGATTAGATTAGATTCACATTTATTTTCATTATACAGCACAGGTACAGTACAGTACAATGAAAAGAAGTTTGGCATCCAATTAGAGTGCAAATGTAACAGTAAAGTGCAACAGTAATATACAGAGTATCATACTATGCAATATACAATGTACAGGTGATTAAATAGGGTATATAAATGAGTAGTAAGCTGAGAGATACGCTAATCAGGTGTAGGTGGTAGGGGTAAGTATGGGATATGTACAGGTAGGTATGGTATATGCAGGTAGGCAGAGTATGGGGGTAGGGGATATGTACAGATATAGATATGATCTATCAACATCAGTGCAATAGTGCAATATTGGCACAACATGGTAATATGTGAATTTTTTATGGCACAGGATATGCTGATGCTCTGATGGACTTCATCATGACGAAGGTGGTCCATGATCCTGCTCTGTACTCGGCTGAGCTGGAGAACATCCCTGTCCCTGAGGATCTGTGTGCTGAGTACGAGCAACCGGACAGAGAGGCGGTCATCGCTGCACGCGTGTCACGCTTTAATCAAGGGCGTGACGTCTGAAGCCGGCGTAATGGTTCCGGTCGTCAGGGAAATGTTGCCTGCAAGATAGAAAATAGAATAGAGTAAGAGAGAAGGGGATGGGGGAAAGACGGTAAAGTAAATGAAAATACTGCAGTGGGAAACTGGCTATGCCAACTCAAAACAATTATTTTGAAAAAAATGTTTATTTGCCTTATGTGGTTCACGACACAAGCGGGGATTGGGACCCGGATGTGTCTTCCCAATACACCCCAGCAAAAACTGACAAACATCCGGTATGCCAGGAACCTGTAACGCCTGAATTGAAAACAAATAAAGGTACAGTTCATGGCTGAAATGACACAGACATTTTTGTATTGATTTTATATTTTGTAAAAAGGTTATGCAACATGGGAACATATTTATTACTATTTCTGGGTGAATTGAATCTTAGTATCTGCATAATTTCTTCATTGTGGGTTCTATAAAAGCAATATAAACCAACAGTTGTTGGAATGATGTTATGTCAAATACTGAAAAAAAAAATTGCTGCATCATTCAGATCTAACATGATTTCTGAACATGGGTATTAGGCCTACTTAGATGTTTGAAAGATTACTTGTGCAAAGCGTTGAGGTCTCGCCCAAGTCGACCATGGGTTGCCCTGTACATTTGTAGTGCTGTCTGGAGGACGTAAACATTCAAGCACACCACCGGTGTCCCAGGATGTTCGATCATGCACTTGTCTCTGTCTCCAGGATCCAGCTGCCGCATCCTTCTACGAACCTGTACAGGAAATTACATAGAGTAGACAGTTTGGTATGTTTTGTCTAGGCAACACAATATAAAAGCCATGATCTCGAAGTTGCAACATTGTTACCTGAGGTACTTCCATGCAGCAAATATTTTCGACTTCTGTGTTCATTGTGGTGCAGTTTCCACAGGTACACCTATACAAACACATTAAAAAATGTACATTATCAAAGTGAACGTCTTGAAATTACACCTTCTTATAATAGCTCAGCATAATGTATTGGCCCAGGTTATACCCAGATAAATGAAGGCGAGCAGTTGTCCAAATGAACCATTATAGATAAGAATGAGTTTGGGGCGAAAACTCAGTCATTGTAAATATTTTTTGTTTTGTATTTTTTTTTACAATAAATGTCAGAATTTTGATCCCAAATTCCTGTTGATCCTTTTTATGCAGTCACACAACAGTCACACACAGGCACACAAACACACAAACCCAGTTTCAGGTAATAGCCACATTTGCAATATTCAGCCAATTGAGCCAATAACAACTGTTACTAATAAATCCAAATCCAGGCACATTCACAATTATAAACTATACATGTGTACACTCTGCCTTTTACTAGTGTATAGGTAAGTTGTGTATAAGTGTATTTTGTTCTGAGGAGTTAGGAATTCAGAGCCCTAAACTGTGCCTCCCTCCCCCACACACTCTAGCCGGTTTCAGGTAATTGCTATATTTGCATAGATGCTAATACAGTTCTCAGGCCTTTTGAGTTGTTAATTTTTGTCCACAGAGTCGACTGACTCTCTGTAGTAATACACATACAAAACAGGTAATCGACTCCACTGTAGTAATATAACTGTTAAATGATACCAAATAGACTTGTGCAGTTACTAACTTATTTAGGTGGCACACTTGGAGAGTGTAGATTATTTTAAATTGTGTTTGATCAACATGTGTGGCTGTTAGCTGTACTTTGATGAGACAAAATCATAAAAGCATGGAGTTGTGGACAAACGTAATTATTATGCAACTTTTCATACGACAGGATAAGTAACATCAAATGGTACCGTGGTCCTCAAATACAAGGAAAATAACTTCCAGCTTTGCGATTAGGCTATACATGTGGAGAGCCCTGGCTTTCGGTTCAACTAGTTTTATCTGCATTATTTTAGAATTAACTAACCCATAGCCTACATACATGCTGACTGTAATTTAGAAAAAATAATCCCGCAGTGGCGTTATTATAGTATAGTATATTATAGAAAAGCGTTGCTTTCCACGTGTTTTATTAATAATAATAATAATAATAATGATAATAATAAAACGTTATTTATACAGCACCTTTCGTACAAGAATTGCAGTCCAAAGTGATTTACATAAATAGAGAGCGCGACGCTTCCCGAGTTTAGTGTACCGTAATATGAAGAGTAAAGACAGTGCAATACAAAAGATTAAAAACAAAAATCTACATCATATAAGAACCTGACGTTCCAATAGGCTTCTTGTAATCTGGTTACATATTTTACACGGCTGCTTTGCAGAACTACATTTGAACATTCACGTGAAAATAACTATTATTTTCTAACTTACCACTCGTCTACTCACTGCTGCCTTCGTGAAATTCTCACAGGCGGAGGGCTATCCACTTCAGGGTCTGACTGGGTCGAAGGAGGGGGGGCTGGCCGCAGCAGTTTGGGGGTGGAGCCGAGTACATGACTGACAGGCGAAGCGCTCCAGGTGGTCTGATTGAGGTGTTCATGTGTTGCAGGCATAGTACTTGGATTCAGACCACATAAATCCACAAAAATGAATATTATGGAGTGGGGTTTTTTGGTTGAATACTTTTGAAACACGTTTTAAATTCATTGTCAAAGACTTTGAATGCTATGAAAACAACATGTCACAAAACCTTTAAGTGTGAGGAGGGTAAGTGTAAAAATAGGTAGTATGCACACACACCTTATTAAGATTAAAATGAAAAGATATTGGATTTTTTTTGGCATAGAAACAAAAGGCATTTCTGGGTGTGCTCTGTTAATAATAATAATAATAATAATAATAAATTAACCATGACAGACACGACATGACTGAAATATTGAGCCACGGTTTAAAATCAAAATATAACATGCACTTTGTCCAAAAAAGGCCATTGTTTAAAAAGAAAATTAGGTGGAAATGATAGAACTTCAGTCTTCATTAGTGAAATATTAAACGAAAGTACAAAATTAACATAAGTCGCCATGACACTCGTTCAATGTCATGAAAATAACTAGAGTCAAACAGGATTAGTTCTTTTAAACTCACTGAACCTGTTTTGTAATGAAAGAAGGAAACAATATTATATTATAAATATAGACCAACATCATGACTGTTTAGTAAAGTTATAATGTCCACACATGCATCCATTTGTCAGTCTTTGTATTAAAATACAATCTGCAGTATATATGTACAGCAGTGACAACTAAAAGTTTTTATAAATAAACTAAAGTAGTTATTGTGACATGCCTTTGCACTTAACATGTCTTTAACCCTTTTGCCCAGAAATTATAACATTTACGTTTTTAATAATAAAAACTAGAAAAGCACTCTGAGAGCACAGACCTCCACCAAGGTAGACACCCCCCCCCAACCCTGTTCACATTTCCAACATATCCTGAAAATTTCATCAAAATCTGTCCATAGGTTTTTGAGTTATCTTGAACACAGGCAGACAAACAGACAAACAGACAAACAGACAAACAGACAAACAGATAAACAGACAAACAGACAAACAGACAAACAGACAAACAGATAAACGGCGGCAAAAACATAACCTCCTTGGTGGTGGTAATAACTACAAAAGCGAGGGCAAACATCCGCCAAAGCAGACCTCCTCCTCCGAATGAAGGAGGTTATGTTTTTGCCAGAGTCTGTCTGTCTGTCTGTCTGTCTGTCTGTCTGTCTGTCTGTCTGTCTCGTATTTAGCAAAATAACTCAAAAAGTTATGAACAATTCTTGATGAAAATTTCATGACTTGATGGGGGTGTCTCAAATGATTTGATTTTGGAAGAGATCCTGGATTCTGGATCACTTTGAAATGTTTTCTCCCTTTATATAAAATTTCAAGAAATCAATCTAGAATTCAGGATGTCGTCCTGATCATCACCAAAATCTAATCATTTGTTCCTTGAGACACCCCCAACCCGTCAAGAAATTTTTTTCAAGATCCGTCCATACAGACAGACAGACAGACAGTCAGACAGACAGACAAAAACACCACTAAGATCACCCCGCCCCCTCACCCTTCGCCTGATCACCACTAAACGTGTTCCTTGTGTTAGTATCAACATTTCCTGTTATTGGAAAAGTTATATTACACAAAGACAGACAAACAGATAACATAACTCTGTCATTCGCTGTTGGAGTAATCATAATAATGATAACAATAATAAACTGCTAAATCAATGTTTAATAGCAGGAATTATTCAGTACGTGTCAGATGATTTGAACTGTTTGTGCTGTTTTGGTCAGATGCCATATTTTCCATATCAATGAATATCATGGAGAGGAATAACTGAATAAATAATAAATTGTCCACAAGGTGGTGCTCAAATGTTTAAAATCACTAAACACCCCTGTTCATATCTCTGGAACAATTTGTCTCACTGACTTCAAATAAGTGCAAATAAAAGGTCATGACCTGGGGATGCTGCACTTCATGACATTATTAAAGATGTTACTTCTGACAGCGTAAGCCAAGTTTTAACACTGACGCCACTTGCACAACTTGTCAATTGCATTGTGCATTGAAAGGAGAATTACTGTAGTGCACTCATTTAATCACTGAAAAAAACTAACTAAATGTGTTCTTATATTTTTGCACAGTACAGTATGTAAAATAATTAGCATCATCTCTAATGATTATCACTTTGTACTGTAATAATAGTGACAACAAAGTACTGCAGCTAAACAAATCCATATTCATTCTTTTTACTTCATTTGTGGAAAAATAAATAGAAGCAGCTTGTCTTTGTTTGACAGCTTGTGACCATCCATCTTCCTATTGATCTCATTCCAGAGGTTCAGGTTTAGAAAATTGCTGAACGTTCCTCTGTCTTTTTTCCATAGCTGTGGAGTATCAATAACATCATGCACTGTCACCTTGCGCATTAGCAGCTTGTCCGCCCACACAATACTCAACGAGATTCCGTGTTAGGTCGGATGTTTGTAATACCTTTGTGTTGCTGATTGTTTTTGTGTTTGCAATCCATTTTTTTTTTTTTTTTTTTTTCTAAAAGTGCACGTTCCTCTAATCAGAGTTTTATAGCTATTGACATTTGAAAAGGTGAGGTCAGCACTTCCTTAGACCTCCAAAAACCTGCTGAGGTTGCACTGGGAAATCTATATCATTAATGTCATCCAATCAAAAGGGCATACTGTCGAAAACTGATTACATGGGCGGACTTGCACTTTACCAAACTCACAATGAAGAGGTAAACAAAAAGTCCACTTTATTAGTATTGTTTATGAAGACAGCTTTCTTTGATCATATTAACCCGTGCTAACGCTATCTTAGCCTCTGCTTCTTTTTGTTTGGACATTGATATTCATGCATTTTAACCCATAAAGACCAAAAGCATCTACTGATTTAAAATATTTAATCATTGTTGGTCCATAATACTATCACTCCAATGAAGTAACTAGTGTACTGTAACTAGTTTTTTTTTTTGCTTTTTATGGGCATCAGATGTGGTCCATTTGGACGTTCAGAGGCTCCGTAGTGGACATGGAAAGACAATTGTTGTGTCCGTGTGGGGGCACGCAAACCATTAAACTGTATTTTATTAAACTATTGCATCTTGAACACATATGGTAAATGGACGGCACTTATAAAGTTCTTTCCCACCTTCATGGTGCTCAAAGCGCTTTACATTAGCCTCACATTCACCCATTCACATGCACACTTGTACACCAGTAGCTTTCTAAGGTTCTGTCAGTCCTACTGGGAACCTAAGTCAGGGTTCAGTGTCTTGCCCAAGGACACAACAGACTGATTAGGACAGAGTGGGATTCAAACCATCAGCCCTTCAGTTAATGGACGACCCGCTCTACCTCCTGAGCCATGGCCAACCCCATTTAACATTCAGAGGCTTTGTAGTTACCGTGGAAACACAATCATCTTCTACAACATTGACTCACAGTAAAACGGATAGAGTAAGATCAATATCAGTGGATGGAGACATAGGTTTTTATGTTCAGTTACTGAAAAAGCCACTTTTTCTTAAATATTCTCTGATATTTACTATGAAAAATGCAAATGATAGAAGTTTATTAGATGAAAAATGGGGATAAATCACTTAAAGTTGTCATTCCATGGTTATTTCATTAATATTACTGTGTTCTCCATTGTTATTGAATACATTGTGTGTTGGTTCTATTTAAAAATAAAATGTCCAGATTGTTTTGTTTCCAGCTGTTTTTGCACAGTAGAAAAATGACTTGAGATCAAACAACACAGTTCACTGGTATTTCCTCATACATGTCCATGACACAGTGACAAGGCGTCTCTGATTGGCTCAGAATGCGTGAAGGAACACTCCCCCTTCCCTTTTCGCTCTGTGTGTGTGTGTGTGTTTGCCTTTACCAGAGTAACATTCAACTAGGTTTCTGAAAACGTGCAGGAAAAACACAAGGCTTTATTTCCACAGAGAGCACATGAACCACTTTGATCCGCCATTTTTTTTCCAAGTTTGTGCAGCAGCTACTGTAGCGCTGTCTTCTCTTGTAGATGCTAATGCTAATTCAGATTCGCTGCAATGGGGGATGGGCTTAATCCCATGATGATGCTAAAGTCCATCTGATGTCAGACGGACCGGCTTTTTCTGGGTCCCTCGTTCTTCTCGTTGTTTTCTGTGAATGCGGTGTGCAGCCAGTGGAGGTGACAAAACATTTTCAAAGGCAGCATGTGTTGGTAACTCAGGGTGACCCATTAAATTCCAAAATTCTGACTGGGTCTTCATTTCTTAAGTAGCGTGTTGAAATGCAAGGATCCATGGGTCCTAGATGTGGATGTTTTATGCTGTTGTGTATTCATGCATACTGTACTGCATTTGTCCAACTGTCACCACCAAATTGTAATAGCACAGTATTGGTCGTATCATTAGTATTTGTAGTATTTTCTCCCTGTGTTTGCTGATGCTTTTGCCTCGGGCTGATCACAATTTATCACTTCTGGCGGTACAAACCATTCATTCTCAGGTATAAATGTCTTTTTGTGTTGAAATACTGGGCCTTATTCCCTTTTCTTCCACTCTTCTGTCTTCTACCTCCAGTTTTCTTTCACCAATGAGTAGCCAGACTAAAGAAAGGGAGGAGGCAGCTCCGTCTCCCTCTGCATCCAGGACGTTTTTGGACGATGTGGTTTTAACCTTTACTTCACCGATGGCGTGGCTGCTGGTTGTGGCTCTGATCATCACGTGGTCGGGCGTAGCCATTGTTCTCTTCGATCTACTCGACTATAAGACTCTGGCAGGTATGAAGAATGTTAAATCAATCTTTCAAATCTATTTTCTACAATTTTCTCAATTAATATTATTATGTTTATCACTGAAAATGATTTGGATTCCATCATAATATAGTAAATAACATACTTGTAATGTGTTGCAAATATTTGACTATTTACTCATGCATTACCTGTTGTTTTTTTTTCTTTTTTTTGTTTTTTTTTTACATTTCATTCAGACATCCATACTTCATTCATAATTTCAACACCTTTTCAGACATTTTTGATCATTTGAAAATGTTCGCACGAAGGTCATCATTTTCAACCTATCTCTGCCAAGTTAGAGGACACACACTGAGTGCATCATTTAGCTCAGGAAGGTCCATAACTGAATAAAATAACATGGATGTATTTGAGTGTAAGCCGCGATAAGAGCTGTCTGAATTCTCTAAATGTAAGGGAAAGTAGCTTCAGTGCTTTATTGACGATCTCCTTTACTGCAGGATACATTGGACCATCCATTCCCAAATGATAGGACAGATTGCCATCCCACAATTCTCTGCTGCAGCAACAACAGCCAACCTGACTGTTCACCAAAACAGGCCTCATGTTTTCATCTCACGCCAAAACTGTCAAATATGATTATACGTTTTTGATTTTTCGCTGTAAAATATGAAATTAATGAAGTAGAACCTGCGCTTAGTTTGCATGAATTACTGTAGATCTTCAGAGACTCTATTAATATACCAGATTAATTTTTGACTGATTCACTCAGAAACATCTTTAAACATTCAGCTGGAAACACAGAAGGTGAGCTGGATCTTCTGGAGGAAGAGGAATGCGGTCAAATCAGGCTGAAGGAGGTGTATTTTTGGGATAAAATGTGAGATTTGATTCACGGAATAAACTTTAGAACAATTCAAAGGAGTTTCAAAATCAGTTAAAATCAGTTTTCTGACATCCCAGTATAGGCCAGGGAACAATATTTAAATTAGCAAAGTAGCAAAGGCAAGGCAAAAGTTAAATAAAATGTTTATATTTATACAGTACTAAGGAAAAAAAGTAAAATAAATAAAAAATAATAACATATATAGCATTAGACATAATATAGACCACAGGTGTCAAAAATGCAGATCACTGAAGGGTCCATGGGATGATGTGAAATGTAAAAATGAAAGTGTAGATATAGAAAATCTTATATTTTAGGTTCCACATATAGACCAATCCGATCTAAAGTGGGTCAGACCAGTAAAATAGTATAATAACCTAGATATAATGCAAACTGCAAATGTTCTTCTTTTCTGTGCAAAAAAAAAAAAGGAAGATTACATGAAATTATTTACAATTACAAATGATCCTGTAACAAAAATGTGAATAACTTGAAGAAATATGAACATCCTGAAAAGTCTGAAGGGAATTATTATGTGTCATGACATATTTTCTGGCTTACTTGCAATATATAAACTAAATTAGAATTTTGAATATTACCAATAGTTATTATTATAGGAAAATAAGTGGGGGGTTAAAAATTCGTTAAAAATGTAAACGTTGATCTATTTTTCCCGAAATATAATGACACATTTTCTGAGGTACTTACAATATATAAACCAAATTTAGTACTGTATGAGTTGAAGCTATAGTTTTGCTATTATAGTTTTAAAAACAACACTTCACTCTGCCCCAGGGGTAAATATTAGACAGGTTGTAATTTTATTTGGGCTCTTTGGATGCACTCATTATCTCTCTTTTTACTTTCCAACAGTTTTTTTTTAACAACATAAGGTGTGTTCTCTTTTACTTGGCAGACAGTTGGACTGAAAATGACACGCTCACATCACTCAGTTGCTAACAATAGTGCATCAGTTCACAGTTTATGTACCAGCTGTGTACATACTGAGATGATCCACTCCTCTTCATTCTCACTTTAATATCCTTCTCATACATTCAGAATTAGAAAAAGACTGAACAGGCTCTTCTCAGTGTCAACACACACACACACACTGATGCAATATTAATGAATTTGATGAAAAAGTTAATTATTTCTTACATTTCTTCAACATTCTGCTGTTTCTGCATGACAGAGACTTACCCAGCATCACAATGTCTTCCTATATTCCAATCCTCTTATCTCCAGTTTATGACTTAATTGGCTTGAGTGATCAAATTTCATTTTCTGTGATCAGACTTTAATTACACCATTGTCGCACGATAAGACTAAATCAATTTTCTTGAGATTACAGCCATTCTATGTCAATGATTAAAGTAAATGTGGATCTCTCCTTCAAAACATTTTCCTTCTACTCCAGTCTTTCTGTTCACAGTCTCTAATCAGACTTACAAAGCTCCAAAAACATACTTGTTTGGAGCTGGAGATGATGAGGATCCTCTGTTTTCAGAATAACAGGATAAAACATACGGACAGATGCTGCACTGTAGTATGTTGATTTAGTTTTGTAAAGGCAGCATCTAGACTGATTTAACAAAAAAATACAAAACTCTGTGCTGTGTAAATTGGATTATGCAGTAGTTACTAGATATTCCTTATTAATGATTGATAGATATATTTATTTCAAATATAATGTCAAAGCAGAATGAATACTAATACAATACTCGAGACATGTAATACATATTTAAGAAGGAGTGAGAAGATGCATAACTTCTAGACTCTTACCTCTTCGCCTTAAATAATTTATAACAATAATATTCTTCCTAGTCTATGTCTATAAACTATAATTTGCCTGTAATTTATCATTAAATAATTTGGTTAAAATCATTGGATTACACTGGTTTACAAGTAAAATGGTTCTTACTGTAAATGCTAGTTGGCTCAAGTTTTTGATCAAAATGTAAAATTCTGAGAATTAACAAGATAATATATTTTAGTCCAAAGGAACATTAGTCTCAGATCTACTTCAAAACATTGTCTTTACATTATGATCCATTCACTTTACAGGTTCTTTCTAGTGGAATATTTACAAACCTATTTTACTGTATACATGTACATAAACCAGCATATATATATATAGAATAAAACACCATCATATATATTAAAAACATGAGCTAACCAGCACTAAAGTCATTTGGTTTCTGATTCAACTTACTACAATATATAAGATTTAGCATATTTTATGTCTGAAGCAGATACTTCCTTAAATAAAGTAGAGCAGTGTCATTTCTTTAATTGAGTTATGATAAATATATCATGTTAGTGTGTGTGTTAACATTCTCATGGGCCTGTATTTGGATCTAATGTTGATGGAAATGTTAACATTTGTTCATACAGTGAGAAACAGAGGCTGTCATTATTGATCAGGAACTTAAAGGCCACGTGTGACATTTAGCCGCAGAACAGTTTCACATATTGAACTGATGTTAATTTGGACGCCAACATTTTCCTCCTACCATTGTGTGAAAGGTTGATCAGATGCAGTTTCACCTCACTTCTGAATATTTTGATCACTTTTTTTTTGCATCTTCTAAATTTCTATCAATCTACAAGAATCAGACAGTATATGGTCGCTGCCGGGTGGAAACGTCTTATGTCCAAAATTGATACTTTACAGAAAATTGGAGGGGAAAAAATTGATATTTTAAATAAATGAGCTGAGTCATGACATTTTCAATATTTTTCATTGATTACATATTTGTAAGATAATGTTCAGACTGACCAATAGCTTCATTTTATTAAAAAAAAAGACATAGGAGGTTTCTGCCTGACAGTGATCAGATGCATATATATATATATATATATATATATATATATATATATATAGTCTCTGCAAACCACAGATTTCGCATTCCTCAACCAAAGTGTATCTTGGATATGGTTATGTAACTATTAATGTATTATATCTACGTTTGTCTAGAGGAAACAGAACTGGGTCATAATTAAAACGATATCTCTCAAAATAAAACACTATCATGCACATTTTATGTGTTTTAGACCATGAAAGCACTTGAGAGTTAGCAAAACACAATGCTCAAAGCTGTGATAAAAAGGATGGTATTTATTAATATTTGAGGTGTTCAAACAAAAATCTTTCCCTAACTTTTACCAAAGAGCTTTTATTACTTAAATTATCTACTCACAAAGACCAGATTTGCTGTGCTCAGGTGGGTGGCAAATGATCTTTGAATTGCCAGCAAAATTTGCATTTACTAAAACATTCAACAAAAGGCATAATTTTGGTTCGACTGAATGTTTTAACTATTCTGATTAATGGAGTTTGGATCTAGTACAGAATCACTAGCATGTTGTTTAACAGATGAGAGGAAAAACATTTATTGAATGGGAGCTTCCTTCACTTGCGTTGACATTTCTTTGAACCTTCAGTAAACAGCATTTGGAATCAACTCCAGGCTTTAAAGGTGTCATTCCGCTGAGTTACCAACACATGCTGCCTTTGAAAGTGGTTTGTCACCTCCACTGGCTGCGTACCACATTCACAGAAAACAACAAGTGGAACGAGGGACCCAGAGAAAGCCAGTCCACCTGACATCAGATGGACTTTAGCGTCACCCACGTGGGGTTAAACCGTCCCCCAAAGCAGCAAATCTGAATTAGCATTAGCATTAGCATCTACAAAAGAAGACGGCGCCAAAAACTTGAAAAAAAATGGCGGATCAAACTGGTTCATGTGCTCTCTGTGGAAATAGAGACTGCACGTTTTCAGAACAAGTTACGACACGAAACCTAGCTGAATGCTACTCTGGTAAAGGTAAATACACACAAAGTGAGAGGGGGGGGGGTTCCTTCACGCATTCTGGGCCAATCAGAGACACCTCGTCACCTCGTGCAAAATCAGCTGTAAACAAAGCAATCTGGAAGTTTTTTTTTTAAATAGAACCAACACACAATGTATTTAATAACAATGAAGAACACAGTAATATTAATGGGTGAGCCATCAGATTCCAAAAGGAGCATGGAAAAGTGGTTTTCAGCGGAATTACACCTTTAATACCTCCTTGGTGGAGGTAATAACTAAAATACTGACTGAATTAATTAATCTAAATTACCAGTACTGTGTATTTTTGACACTTCTACTCATAATTATCATACACTTTAATGTTCATATTTAACATATTGAACCCAAAATCAGACAAAAATCATCATCCAAATATATTTTTTTGTCTAAAAATGCTCAATGAACTGTTTTGGAGCTTGAAAAAAATAATCATCAGTTTCAAATATAAGGATTGAATAGTTTTCTTTTAACATATCTTAGTTTTTACATGGCCCGTCATTGGCAAACAAACAAAAAAAAAAAAAAAACAGAAGAAAGTGATCAATCGACGCTTTCAAGTGATGTACTGGCAGAGCTCCAACTGATTTGAAAATGTTATGTCGTCTAATCATGTCGATGTCTTCTATAATCCCTGGAGGAAAGCTGAAAATCCATAGTTTAACCCATAAAGATCCAAACAGTAACTGACAAAACCATCTGATCTAAAATATTTAATATCAGCTGATTCACTAATCCTATCAATACATGTAAATAATTGGTGTAAAATGTCATTTGTCATCTTTTCATGGTCATCAGATATGACCCATTTGGATGTTCAGAGGCTCTGTAGTTACCATGGAAACACTGTCATCTTCTAAAACATTGATTGCCCAGTAAAGCCCATGATGTTTGATAAATGACTGTGGATGGAGACACTGGGTTTATGTTCGGTTATTGATATCTTTGCTGAAAAATCACTTTTCTTTCATTTTTCTTTACTTCAACATAATAACTTCTGAATTTACTCAAGAACATCTATATGATATGTAAATTAAATATAGGAAAATACATAGTTTACATTGGAAAAAATGCAGAATACAGTGGATGATATTGTAATAAACAGTGATAAATACTTAAAAATGTACATAGAGAGAAAAATGTATCTGGGAAATGAAACAAAAGTAGCACTGAATCACTTTATTTCTAATTTATCATGGTGGTACTGTACACAGAGGAGACAATAGAATATTTTTAGTTTGGTATTCAAACACTTATGGACCTGGCTGTATGTTTACCTGCTTAATCTAGTGATAATAATAATGTAAATGTAAGGTAGTTGACCATTTATGCACAGGTTCTCATATATTACAGATAAGCACTAACTTTGTCTCTTCCGAAAATACAATGTTCTCCGTATCTAACCTCTTTTTAAGCCATTTCTGATTATATCATATTTTGTATTTTGTACTTTTATCAGTATAAATCAAGTATTTTCCTATGTGAAATGTACTGAAATGTACACTGGTGGCTAAGCGGTTAGCACTCTGGCCTCACACAAAGAAGTCTTAGGTTTTTGTACAGTTGTATAAATGACAAATAAAGTACTTTATTGATCAGGAAGATGTTCATAAAAGCTCAGATTAAAGTTAAAGGTGATGAAATATATGGAAAAGTGCAAGAAAAAAGTGACTTTTTCAGTTAAATATGTCATTAACTCAATGTAAGACAAGCATTGGGCTTCAGTGGTGAATCAACGTCATAGAAAATGACAGTATTTCTACGTTTGAATGTACAAGTGGGTCATATGATGAACATGAAAAAATGACAAACTGTATTTTACACCACTTACTTACACATATTGAAAGCATTATTGGATGAAGAGATATTAAATATTTTAGATCAATAGATGGTTTTGTTGGGGCGGCACGGTGGTGCAGTGGTTAGCACTCGTGCCTCACAGCAAGAAGGACCCTGGTTCGAATCCAGACACCAGACCTTTCTGTGTGGAGTTTGCATGTCCTCCCTGTGTCCGCGTGGGTTTTCGCCGGGCACTCCAGTTTCCTCCCACCATCCAAAGACATGCACTGATAGGTTAATTGGTTAATCTAAAATTGGCCATAGGTGTGAATGTGAGAGTGATTGTTTGTTTATATATGTCAGCCCTGCGATGAACTGCCGTCTCATACAGGGTGTACCCCACCTTCGCCCATTGTAGCTGGATTAGGCCCCCAGTGACCCCCGCGACCCGAGTGAGCATAAAGCGGGTTCAGATAATGAATTAATGAAGATGGTTTTGTTTGTTAATGGATGTTTAGGTCTTTATGGTTTATGTTCTGAACATATCATCATTTCTGAGTGAAAAAGTCTTATTTCAAAAACATATGTCACATTTTTCATCCAAACACTCAAAACCTAGCCAAGAAATTTTACATGATATAAATGGTTTTGGATATCACTATTAGAGTCAGCAAATATAAACATATATAACATATATAAACAATATAAACCCCCGCTTTAATTGTGCTGTGAGGTTTCTGGGAGACCCTCTGACTCATGTGTGCATTAGACTCCTGTGTTTCAAGATAGGTCGGGTGGGTTGCCGACATCGCAGGTGACCCCTGACATGGGCCAGCCCTTGCCCTGGTGACGAATGTGGGAAAAAAAAACACACACAACCCCCCCCTGTGTTTTTTTGATAAATCAAACCATGTATATATACAGGGCTGGATTTTTAATAGTGACAAGGTAGGAAAATATTTTACGAATGATCCCAGACCCAGATTGTTATCCTTATTTTCAAACTGTCCAAATAGGTCACATCTGATAATCATGAAAAGATGATAAACTGCATTTTACACCAATAATTTACATGTATTGATAGGGTTAGTAGATCAATCAACAGTTATAATAATAATAATAATAATAATAATAATAATAATAATAATAATAATAATAATAATAATAATAATAATAATAATAATAATAATAATAATAATAATAATAATAATAATAATAATAATAATAATAATAATGTTTATTTGTATAGCACCTTTCATACAAACACTGTAGCCCAAAGTGCTTAAAAATTGACAATTTTAAGACAGGGTGAAAAATACATTATACAAAAATAAACTGATTATAAAATTTCAATAAATAAGAAATAAAATTACAGATAAAATTACAAAAGTATAAGATGAACTGATTATACATGTATTATAAAATTTCAATAATTAAGAATAAAATTACAAGAATTAAGAATAGAATTACAGTTGAATCAACAGTTTAAGTCAGTGAAGGATGTTTGATTCATTATGTTTAAAAAAAATAAAAAATAAATAAAAATAAAAAAAATAGACTGACCTAAACCTAAAACCAGATTTAAGATTCAAACCCCCAGGCTCCTCCTATGATTTTATCATGACAACGTTTCACTCTAACCACCTCGTGTCTATTCAAACAGCAGATCTTCAATAACAAATTATCTGGCCTTTATCTGTGGTTTGCAGAGACATAAGATGATACCATTTTATTCTGGTGGAGGGACTGTTTCCCCATCTTCCAGCCACACAGTGGGAAATCAGTCACATTGATATTGACAGAGAGCTGGTGTATTCCAAGGCATAGTTTTCAATTTTCTCTAATGATGACCTTTTTTCAGTTTCGCTCCTTACCACTCTCACAGATCACAATGTTTACGGTCTATCCTCCAGCCAAAGGATAAACCATCCTCACACATCCACGCAGTCATCTTTAACCATTCTTCTTCCTCTGACCCCTACACCCTTCATCTTCTTCTCCATCCTCATGTTGTCATTCACCTGCCATCTCATCCAAAGACTATACATCATACTGTGACGACCCCGTGTGTTTATCTCCTGGTAATGGAAAAGAAAAAATAAATAAAATAAACCGAGCCATCAAAACTACTAAGAATGTGAATGCATTGCATGTTTGTACTATTGATTTGACAAACCAGAGACACTCAACATACAATATTCTGTGTCCAGTCTTTAAAGACATGATACCACGGGGAGAAATTAACACTGAATCGATACAAAATACATACTGTTGATGTTTCCAAAGTCTAATGAGCAAAAAAAAAAAAAAAGAAAGAAATCATAGTTTCTGAGCACAAAAAGCATTATAGCACCTATATTTAAACAAATTAAAGCATTTCAATCACACAATACACAGTATGTGTGACCGTTTTTAGTAGTTTTCTCTATATTTGATGATGATTTAAATATTTAACATGAGAATTTTTGCTCATTTTCCTCATTGTGTTAGCTAATTTAATGCTTTAGTAGAAATAAATGCTCCCAAAGAAAGATGTTCTGTGCAAGCTCTTTGTATAATCTTAATTAACTAGGTCATTGATTCTGGAAAAAAGAAAAGAAACATCAGTGTGAGCAGACTCTAAGGGATTCTTAGTAAGTACACAGACTTATTCTTAGTATGTGATGTGACTGATCTAAGAGATTCAGTGGTGACTTTCCCCTTTAGTCCAACATCATTTGGTTATTTTTAAGAAACCAATATAATCATATATATATATATGAAATTAAATTGTAATTGTGTTCTGGTTTGACATGTGAAATGAGGTTCTCAGCTACAGATGGGTCACAAATTAAAGAAAATGAATAAATTAATAAATAACATAAAGCCTTAAGGGTTGTGAGTGTACAAGTGTGTTTTGGATTTTATAATATTTATAGTTTTTTCAGTAATGCAGAAGCAGCATCTTTTATTTTTTTTTCTTCTGTTGCTGCTACAAAAAAATAAATGTGCTTGAGGGTATAAATAAAGTTACACTGACTTATTATAATGAGCTGTTTATAAGTGAGAGGATGAAGCAGGTTACCCCTATGGAGTTTATGTTACATCACCAAGTAAATCCTTTGTGTCATTTTTTTTCTGTATCTTCTGTATTTTTTTTATGCTGCTTTCAGGTGCTTATGGAGATTATGGTGAATAACTCTTTTTTTTATTTTCCACTGGGGAACTGAGGAAAAAAAAACAAAACAAAACTTCATGCTCAAGATGCCAAAGTAAAAATAACCTTTAAACAAGAGGTCACGAATGATAAACACTGCTTTTTATTTATGTTCTTCTGCTGTTAGTTGATGATTTTCCGCATTTATAGTATGCAAAGAATTATTTTACAAAATAAAGTGGAGTTTGCATATCCTCCCAGGTTACGTGTGTGTATGTGTAGGTTTTGTTTTTTAGTTTTGTTTTTTTCAAGTACTTCAGCTTCCAAATACATGTATTGTCCTCAAGACATGTAATCATGAAGCTAGACAGCTAGCTAACAGTCCAAACAAGGGGACTTTTATTTTTTCTTTTCTTGTTTTGGCTTGATTTTACATTTAATTTGTAACTGCAATGTGCAGAACATATATAATTTGTAAGCGATAATGTATTTCCCACGCATGACTATGAGAAAAATATTTCCCGACGGGGCCAAAAATGGGAAATATTTTTCCATATATGTATAGTTCATCTATAGTTTGGATTATAGTGTTGGATTAAACAGTTCTGAAATATACCAAAAACACCAGCCTATTGGATTGGACAGACATGGACTAGATATGATCTTCCTTCATATTGGATTTATGTGACCATTAGAAAGAGTAGCGAGTCTACCAGGGGACTTTTGATCAAAGTGACAGAAAATGATGAGATGGGATGAGAACCACTGAGAAACAAGCGTTTAGAGTCCAAATAAAATGACAAAACTAGAAACACTGGTGTTGTTTTCTCCCACTTTCCACAACTCGAAATGAAAAGAATGGAGTTTAATGATGAAATCACATTGTGAGGCTTATGAAAGTATAAAGTTATGATGTTATTATCTTTGCTAAGTTGCTGTTTGTTGAACCAGGCTAAAGTGTGACAATTCCACACATATCTTTAGACACCAACCAGAAAGAAAACCATACCGATTTGTTGTTTTACTGCGGCTATTTTCTGTCTAAAAGTAGAGCTAAGCTAACAGAGCTACAATATAAACAGGGTTATCTCTATGTTCCCCAGTATGTATGTGACTGGGGATCATAGGACCCTTTTTCTGGGTCCGGTGATTCATCCACCCATTTTAGCTCACCTTAGGTCAGTGCTTCTCAAATCCGGTCCTCGTGGCCCAGTGTCCTGCATGTTTTACGTATCTCCCTTTCCTTTTTTAAAATTTTGAAATAAAAAACGAATTAAAAATGTAAAATGTAATAATTTAAAAAGAATACTTTTTTAAAAAATGTAAATGAAAACAAATTAAAAAGTAAAACAATTTAAAAAAGTAAAAATATGCTTTAATTAAAATATATTTTAAATTAAAAAAATAAATACGTACATACATTAAAATATAAAAAAGCTCCCTATTTTTAAGAAAAAAATAAAAATAAAAATATATATTTATTTATTTATTTATTTTTAATGTATTTGGGGGGGTTAAAAAGTTTACTTTTTTTTTTTTAAATAAAACAATTTTAAGAAGTTTTAAATATGAAAAAAGAATTAATTTAATTGTAAAAAAAAAAAAAAATTAAAAACTATACATAAAAAATAATAGAAAAAAATAGAAGAACTAGGTGTGATAGAAGAGGGAAATAACTAAAACATGCAGGACAATGGGCCACGAGGAGTGGATTTGAGAACTACTGCCTTACGTCAAGCAGTTACATTTGCACAGGTTAAGGTTAAGGTTATGTTTCCCGGTCACATATATATTGGGGCACATAGGACCCTTTTTGGTAAAAGCGGTAAACATACAAAGAGGGGAACATAGGATCCTGGTAAATTAGATACGCTCCCATATAAACTATCAGCGAATGCAACATGTGAAAATGATCAAAGTTAAAATTATTGTCAATTCTTCACATGTGCTTGACATATAAAGGTATCGAAATTCCGTTTTGTCACTCTCCTATGTGTTTACATAAAGAGCAGATGCGCAACAGACAAAAAATCCTAGTTAAGTTGGTGAAAAAAAATTTAAAAAAATAAAATAAATATAGTGCAGTGGCTTAAGGCTATTTTCCTTATTGTGTTATTTTGATCAATTGTCAAAAATAACCAGTTATAACTTTTAATTTGAAGATTAAAAGATGTTGATATCATAATATAGAGGTGTGTAAATAATGACACAGTCTGTGATGTCTTGGTAGTTTTAGTAGCTATGAGTGCATATATATAAAACCTCTTTAAGTTCACCAGGAGGCAGTGAAACAGATTTATTTTTCTCTTTCTGTTTCCCTTTTCCATTTAGGTTTGTTATATAGATGAAAATTAATTTAAAATTGCTGGAACAAAAACAAAAAATCCAGACTGGTTAAAACAAATACTGGCTGTAATGAAGGACCATCCACCATAGGGGAGGTTGAGGTGAGGAGTTTCGATTTAGCTTCAATTTACAACCATTAGGGACCATTACATCTCACACACTGAACCTTTATTATGTCTATGAAGGATAAATATTATGCGTCCCTATTAGATATACATTTTATTGATCATTTGACAGAACAGGGTGTCTTATTCCCACACATAATAGTCAATATTTTAGATTTAATTAAGTATTAAGCAACAACCCTTTGTGCCTTAGTATTGGAAATTCTTATGTTTCTCTAAATTGTTCCCCATCTGCATCTTCTCCAGTTCACTTATTGAATGACAAGTTCAAGTGTGTGTTGTGTTTGACTTTTTCTAACCAAATTGCATGTGATTGACAGGTTTCTACTGCAGTGCAGCTGTTGTGACTCATGAAGAAAGTCAATCTGTATGCCTGCTGAAGTCTCTTATTGAATCACATCGTACATATCGTACATATTCTATGACAGTGACAGATATATTTATACAGACAGATATAAGTATAATTTGTCTAACATGATATAGCAAAAAAAACAATTTAAACAGTGAAAATGGAACGCTGAATGAGGCTGATTCATTTAGAACTCATATTTCATCAGGAGACGTCAATAAATGGTGCAAATATCCTGCGAGTCAAAGGAATATTTCTGTCAAGGCAAAGCAAAATCTAAGAGTTTGGAGGAAATGCATATTGAACACAAGTGTCCCTTTCAATGTAGTTATCTTATATTTTCCGAAGCAAATATTTGCAAGTTGACAATGACAAAAAGGCTGGGCTGCATTTTTAATCATGAGGCTTTTCTCTCAGCATGACATTTCAATAAAGGCCAGTGTGTGTAAATGAAAAAGCAAGGAGAGATTTCTGGACAATAAAAGAAGGAATACAATTCTATCTATTCTTTTGAAAAGGTGCAGAGATCTTTTTTTTTTATTTATTTGTGTGTGTGTGTGTGTGTGTGTGTGTGTGTGTGTGTGTGTGTGTGTGTAAAAAAGTCAAGGTATAAATACAGCTATGGAAAGAGGACACTGAGACAAACACCTTCACACTGTATATATATAAAATATAACTTCAGTGGAGATAAAGACAAAGGGTATTGGAAACTACAGGAAAGAAAATGCACAGATGCCAGAATATGAGAAAAAAAAAAGGTGGAAAAGGTAAAAGAGAAACAGCACCAGGTGAAGTTTAATTGGTCACTTTTAAAAACCTTTATCTCAGAAGGTCCTGCAGTAAAAGAAAGAAAGGAAGGAAGGAAAGAAGGAATGAAGGAAGGAAGGAAAGAAGGAAGGAAGGAAAGAAAGAAAGAAAGAAAGAAAGAAAGAAGGAAGGAAGGAAGGAAGGAAGGAAGGAAGGAAGGAAGGAAGGAAAGAAGGAAAGAAGGAAGGAAGGAAGGAAGGAAGGAAGGAAGGAAGGAAGGAAGGAAGGAATGAAGGAAGGAAAGAAAGAAGGAAAGAAGGAAGGAAGGAAGGAAAGAAAGAAAGAAAGAAAGAAAGAAAGAAAGAAAGAAAGAAAGAAAGAAAGAAAGAAGGAAGGAATGAAGGAAAGAAGGAAGGAAGGAAGGAAGGAATGAAGGAAAGAAGGAAAGAAGGAAAGAAGGAAGGAAGGAAGGAAAGAAGGAAGGAAGGAAGGAAGGAAGGAAAGAAGGAAGGAAGGAAGGAAGGAAGGAAAGAAGGAATGAAGGAAGGAAGGAAGGAAAGAAAGAAAGAAAGAAAGAAGGAAGGAAGGAAGGAAAGAAGGAAGGAAGGAAGGAAGGAAGGAAGGAAAGAAGGAAGGAAGGAAGGAAGGAAGGAAGGAAAGAAGGAATGAAGGAAGGAAGGAAGGAAGGAAGGAAGGAAAGAAAGAAAGAAAGAAAGAAAGAAGGAAGGAAGGAAGGAAGGAAAGAAGGAAAGAAGGAAGGAAGGAAGGAAGGAAGGAAGGAAGGAAGGAAGGAAGGAAGGAAGGAAGGAAGGAAGGAAGGAAGGAAGGAAGGAAAGAAGGAAGGAAGGAAGGAAGGAAGGAAGGAAGGAAGGAAGGAAAGAAGGAAGGAAGGAAGGAAAGAAAGAAGGAAAGAAGGAAGGAAGGAAAGAAAGAAAGAAAGAAAGAAAGAAAGAAAGAAAGAAAGAAAGAAAGAAAGAAAGAAAGAAAGAAAGAAAGAAAGAAAGAAAGAAAGAAAGAAAGAAGGAATGAAGGAAAGAAGGAAAGAAGGAAGGAAGGCAGACAGAAAGAAAGATCTTCCTTGTGTTTCTCTCCTCAGAGGATTCAAGGTCCCTTCAGTCTTTTTTAATTCATCCCAGCTGCACAATTTGTATTTTTCATCACTTTTCATTTTGATGTGTCTAAACACAACACTGGAAAAAAGACAGGGGAAAAAAAATTAAATATGTAAAAACTGTAGTGAGGAGCACAGAGAAGAAGGATCAGGACATGAAAGTAAGACTGAGAGAAAATAGATTTGAAGAGGGGTAAAAAAAAAAATAAGACACTGAATGAATTCAAGAGAAACAGAAAGAAGAAGAAAGTGTGGAAACGGTGAAGTAAGGAAAAGGCTGAATGAATGTGTAGCTGTTCTATAAAGGAAAAGAAAAGGTGACATAAAGATGGGAGGGGGAAATACTAGCTTTCTTTTCGTAGCGTCTTTGACACGGTGTCTGGAGTGCCAATCAAAGAAATGTCAGTGCATTAATGAGCTGTTTATGTCCATCTATTATACAACTCCTCCACACTTGGCAACAAACAGCCAGAAGAATCTGCTACCCTAGAGGATTAAAGTTTAAGACATCCAGTGAGGAAATCAAAACAATACATTTAGCACCGTTATTGTAATATACACAGAGGTGTAATGAATGTGTTAATTCACACATCCCTCTGAGAGACAAATGCAAAACACCTGCACTGCAGCAGCACACACACACACACACACACACACACACACACACCTCAGTTTCTTCACACACTGTAAACCTGAACGTTCAGAATAATTAAATATATTCAGTTGTGAATACTCAAATTTTCAGAAATAGTACTACTAGCTCAAATGTGTTAAGTTGCTGTAACACGTTCTTCTTTTGAAGTACTTCCAACTAATATTTTTTTTTATTAAAGAGAACTAAAAGAAAAGAAATAAAAAATAAATATACAGTATAGTAAAAAATAAACAAAACCAAAAAAGCGCTGATAAATCCAAAACATATGAAAAAACTCTATGCAAAACATATATATATATATATATATATATATATATATATATATATATATATATATATATATAGAGAGAGAGAGAGAGAGAGAGAGAGAGAGAGAGAGAGAAAGAGAGAGCGAGAGCTAGGATTCAAACTGCCAACCCTTTGGTTATTGGACGACCTGTTCTACCAATTGGACCACAGTCGCCTATTAGTCTATATATTTAGAATCTTATATTTACAAAATTATTACTTTTTTTTAATTATTAAATAAACAGTCAATAGGCTGTTATTTCAGCATTGTGGTCTTACCATTTAAACATCAACTTACAGTTGAAAATCTGGTTTTACTAATACTATATACTATTCCTGTAAAAACTGTAGCTACATTTGATTTAATCGTTAGCACAAAAATCTTCTCAAATAAACACCTCTGCATTGTATTTTCACTCAATTTTTTTTAGGTTGCAATTTTTACTGTTAATTCGACTTTTTTTTTTTTTTAACAGTGCAATTCAGAATTAATTCAACCATACTTTTGCTGCTAAAGTCTTAAGAAACAAACAAATTGAACCAGAAACTATATCCCTTGCCTTCCGTCTGGGAGGTGTGGTAATAAAAACAGACACGTATGGGTTAATTCTGCTGCTACTCTTCACCATAGTGTTAATGAAGAGCTGGAGTCGGTCCCTAAGAGCTCAGTGCTCTGACCGTGTCCTGTTTGCTAATACGATGCTAGAATCCTTGTATGTATAATGATGGGTAAAATGCAGAGACTGGATTTCCCTATGGGCGGGTAAATCAAAGTGAGTTAATGTTAACCTTAAATACAAAATAAATGTAGTGTTTAGGCTGTTACATTTACATTAGCTGTGTTACCATTAAAGGTCATTTGAAGCTGAATGTTTAATGAAAATGACTATTTCTATTTAAAACAAAGTGTAGATTTTTATTTTTTTTTAATTGCTTGTTTATTTGCTTGTGTGTGTACAGGAAAAAACGGAGAATATAAAGGTATGTGATGAAAATAAATTAATGTCATGTCTTGTTTTATCTTAACACTAACCACTCAATAGTGCTCTACAGCCATATTTATGTGGCTTTTTTTTTAAATAATCAGATGTATATGATGTTATTATTGAAAAAAGAAGTTGGGAAATATTCATTTTTTTAATAATATGTAAATAAACACATGGCCTCTTACCGCAGAGCAGCCCAAAAATATGACATGTCCACTCCAGGGCTTCACAGTTCACAGCTTTTTAGGTCAATATCACTGTGTGGTGCCTTTGGTGTCCCCCAGCAGAGTCCAACTGTCACCACACATGTGAACACATACCAAAATAATGAAATCCTCAGGTTTTATTTAGAATGGCCAAGTGTACATAGTATATCAGACCAATTTGAAACCTCTTGAAATATCATTTTATTATTTAATTAATACAATTTTCTCTGAGGAAATGTACATGATTTGTGCATGTTCCTCACACTTCCATTGTAAATGTAGTATTCAATAAGTATTTAAATGAAAAAAAAATATATATATATGTGTATATATATATATATATTTATATATATATATATACTTTTTAGACTGAACGAGTCATTTTGTTCAGTTTCATTTTATTTCTACACGTGATTTTGAAATTGTCGTCCATCCTGTCACTTTGCAGGAATTTCCTCATTTAATAATCTGGTTGAGGACATCATAATTATTTTGATGGGGAAACAAAATTTTTGAGAACATTTTAGTGTTTAGTTCATTTCATTTCATTTGTACTTAGACATGGTTATCCTTAGCATGTCCACCCTGTTGTCACAAAATATCCTTTAATACAAAACCTTCTCAGAAATTCTACTTTTATTTTTCTTTAAAATTACAGTCCTCTTTAAAGATGACCTACTTTACTTTTACATCAACATGTGGTCATTAAATGCTAACCTTAATCAAACCTGTCCACCCTGTCACTTATTGTTATATGTATTCGTCAGTGACAGGGTGGATATCCAGTATTTGTTTTATATTTTGACGTCTGCTTGTACTTTGTCTCCTTGCAAAAAAACAACCAAACAAAGAAAAAACAAAAAACAAAAACGTGAGCATGAGACTCTTTTTGGTTTTGTTCAGACAAGATATAGCTTTTAGATGTTACGTGCTTGACAGTTTCGACTGCGACTCCAGTCTTCCTCTGAAGCCCAGTTGGCTCGAAGGGCTCTGATTGGTCCGTTGATCTGACAAGCTGATAAATGACACACCAGCAGCACATGGGATGATGCTTCTGAGGAAGGCTAGAGTCGCAGTCGAAACTGTGAAACAGACACACTATTAAAAAAAAAAAAAATACACCTCTAAAAACACGTTTTAAAAAACATCAATGCAAGATAATTTTGCTTGAATTAAGCAAAATAAAAAAAAACTATATTTAAAAAAAACATAAACATCTTCTTATAAAACAAGTGAAAATTATCTTCATAATATTTATTGAAATAAGATTTTAAAGATCTGATTTTAAGTGTAATTAGATATTTTGACTGGAAATGCAAAAAAAAAAAAAAAAAACACTTGGTAAGATTTTGATTATTTCCAGTGTAAGGGTTAAAATAAGAATAAGGTTGTCTAGTAGTCTTTGTAAAGTAAAGTAATTAAGTAATTACTCCATTACTCGAAATGTGTCTGCATTAGTAACACTGTTATACTCTAACACTGTTATTACCAGCACTGGTCTTTAATACATATGTGTACATTTACACCAATTAGCTTCAGCATCATCACTAATTCAGATACACAGTTGTATCACTATCCTGACTGATTCAATAGCTTAGTTTGTGTGTTTTCTTTATGCTTATATTAGACTGTGATTATCTGTACAGATGACTGCGGTATCTTCAAATATTTGGATGTTTCCAAGAAAAAGTCAATAATTTGATTTTTATTTTATTTATTTATTTTTTTGATTTTCCTATGATGCAAAGAATACAGGATGCCCTAAGATACAAACATTTACAAGGTTCAGAATGACTCAATTAAATGACAGCTTGGAGTTTCTAGAGTCATGACATCAATTTCTGGAAGCCTCTGGCTGTTTAAAGACACAGTGAACTTAGTGTCTGTAAACTCTGGCTCCTCTGAGAATGAGATATATATATATATATATATAAAAAAAAAAGATAGGTTTGAAAGTTAAATCTGTCGCTCATGTTAAATGTTTCACAGCAGTATTAGAAACTGTGAAGAATGTGAATGCATTGAGATGAGGTCAATAAAACTATAGTTAATATGACAGCTCAACTAAAGGGCCATAAAGCCTCATAGAAAAGTATAAATTCAGAAACACAGTGAAGGAATGTTAATATGTATGCAGAAAACAATATGTATATCACATTACTGGCAATAAATCAACAAAAACACTTTAATAAAGACATTAATTAGAAAAGAAAATGTTCCTGCAGCTGTTACTTAAGTAATAAATTGCTTAGAGTTGTGACAACTTCAGTATAAGAATAATATGTTTTGATTGTTTGTGTATGATTGTAGTCATTTAGATAAACTTATTCTAAACACAAGTGGGAAACAAGTAAATTCAGATAATAAAGATAATGTGTGTCACTGTAAAGCTGCAAGATGATAAAATCCTTCCAGAATTTTCTTTTTACCTTCCATGCTGTAAAAATTGAAATATTACCAAGTGTGTTTTTTTTTTTCATTTCTAGTCAAAATATCTCATCACACTTAAAATGAAACATAAATTATCATCTAAAGATGAACATTTCAGTGAGATATAATAACATATTTTTTCACAATAGATCTTTAAAATCATATTTTAAGAAGTCTTACTTTTTTTTTTTCTTAATTCAAGGTTTATTTATTTATTTATTTATTTATTTTAACTTAATTAAATTTTTTGTTTTGCTTAATTCAAACGAACAAGTTAAGATTGTCGTTTTTTGTTTCCTTTTTTGGAGTATTTTATTGTACTATTTTTTATTTTATCTTAAAAAAAAATGTTTTTACCTTATCTGTATTGTACATTCTCTACACATTCTCTATATATGATTTTATATTTTTTGTACTCTTTTTATTGTTTAACTTCTATCTCCATTGTTGGTTGTCTATTGGGTCGGGTGAGTGGTTTTTTTTTTTTGGTTTTTTTTTTACTGCTGTTGTGACTAAATAATGTCTCGCAAGGATTAATTATCCATTCATTTATTCATTAATTCACCCATTTTGTCTTATTTTAAATGAGGTGACTAGCAAGGAGAAAAATACACATAGTAAAATATTTTTTTCCAATGTACCCTTGACAATATCTCTTTTCAAAAACTACTTACCAGCACAATAATAATGATAAATCCCAATCTCATGTGGCCCAAAATAACAACAATAATTTCAATAAGAGACAACCAAACTGTGTAATAATACTGTCAGATAGGTCAAAGCATGGTGGAAATGTTGAAACGCTACTGATGTGCTGTTAGTGCTGTTGCATGTTGTCATCTTTGTGCATGTGTTCTACCTCTGCATCATGAAGGGATAAGTCTGAACATGTCCTGTGTAATGAAATACGTGCTTTGTGTGATGTTTTTCATTATGTTATGGGCTTTAGGGTTACAAAGCAATAAATGCAACGCTGTCTGGTGACTATAAAAATCTGCAGTGAGATGAATCATTGCTCTGTGATTTTTTTTATTTATTTATTTTTTTTCTGTTTATGGCCTCCTCATGTGTCTTTCAATTTCTCCAGCCACCACTCGCCCCCTCCTCTCTCTCTCTCTCTCTCTCTCTCTCTCTCTCTCTCTCTCTCTCTTCAACCTGTACATTTCCCATCCCTCTGTCCCTGTTAATATTATGTTTTGTGCGTGTCACCCCCTCAGGTCTCCCTCCTCCTCCTGCTGTTGCTAAGAGGGGTTTGAAGACTCGAGGCAAGTAGAAACTCTTAAACCATCCTGTTCCCTCTTCAGTGCTAAATTGAAATCTGCCTGACATGACTTAGGATTATACATTATGGTCTCCTGTGTAAACACCTGAACTTAAAGGAAACATCATTGAACATCACCTGAGTGCATGAGTGACAACACTGAGACCACCCACACAAGAAGCATTCTGTATTTAATATAGTTTCCTATCTTTTTTTTTTTTTTGCCCTTCATAAAACATAAAAACTGTGGTTTAGATCACTGAAAAGGGTTCTATCTGAAAACTCTGGCCATAGTGTAAACTTTGGGAAAAGTCCAGTTTGTGTTTTCTGAAAATACTCTGATGTCTGTGATGAAATGATTGAAAAAAAAAAAAAAAAAAACAGTGAGAAAATGTTTGTCTATATAAATACCTGCATGGCCTATGTACATAAGTATTGTGTATTTAAAAAGGGTTACTGCAGATCCTTGAAAACACCTTGAAAAATCCTTGAAAACACTGCTTGATACACTACTGTCCTAGAGGTAAGTTCTTTTGCCCGAGCCCGACCCGGTCCGAAATTCAGGTCGGGTCGGGTCTAAAATGTCAATCGTTACGTTGGGGTCGTGTTGGCCTCGGGCTTCTCTCTCGCTGACTTTTTAAAAATGAATATATGTTTCTAAAAATGTATACTAAAACGATGTGTGGATACTAAACTAAGGAATACTTGTTATAAATAAATCATTTGGATAAAACAGAGAAGGTAATTGCTATAGAACTACTATTAAACAGGAGGCGTAGAGCAAGAGCACGCTTTGCGCACGTCTTTGCGGGCATTTCGTGAACGTAATCTTCCCTCCGTGAATCCACATCTATTTTGACCAGATATCCCTGATATGGAACACCAAGAAATCAAAGATAAACTTAAGACGGGAGAACTGAAAGTGGCGTGTTTTTTTTCTGCCAAAAATACTATGGGAAAAATTTTAAATGTCACGTTTGCTTCGGGTTTGGGGCCTGCAAATCAAGTTAATTGGTCGGGCTCGGGCTCGGTCGGGCTTTAATGCCTGCAGGCCTGGGTCGGGTAAGGCTGGATTTTTTTAGGCCCGATCTTACCTCTATGCTGTCCACACTGGATTTTTTTTTTTTTTTTTTAAGGTTAACTGTTACCATTTTTGGTAACACTTAATAATACCTGCACACAATTGACTATGTATTAACCATTTATTACCCATTTATAAATGGTTCATTATGTATTAACCATTTGTTACCTATTTGTTAATGTCTTGTAAAGGTTCATACTAGTGTAAATGTAAAAAATTATTATTTTTAACCAACAGGTGCAATGTTTACAACTGTTTCTTTGTTTACCTATAAAGCAGATATGCAAACACTGCAACTGCTGGTTAAAAATAATAATTTTTTTTTACATTTACCTTAGTATGAACCTTTAGAAGACATTAACAAATAGGTAACAAATGGTCAATACATAATGAACAACCCATTTATTAATGGGTAATACATAGTCAATTGTGTGTAGGTATTATAAAGTGTTACCCAACTTTATATATATATATATATATATATATATATATATATATATATATATATATATATATATATAATTGTGAGTAAAGAAGACTTTCTGACATTTGGTATCATTGGACAGAGAAAAACAATCAGTATTGGCTCCAAATATCAGCTTAGAAATATTAAAAACCGATTTGTAGTGCTGCTGGAAAGGTCTCCCGCTGGTGGATTTTCCATTTATTGCATGTATCTAATTATATACATCAGGTTCTTCAAGAAAAAAAATATCACACACTGCTCATGTAGAGGGGTCAAAAAGTTAGGCATCAAATATAAAACATTTGGTATAAGGAACCCACAGAAAGAAAACTACACTGAATTATAGATCGACACTGAAAATATAACCTCCAATGCAACATTAACCAAAAATAAATACATAAATAAAATCTTAGCCCGTTCTTTTTTTCCTCTATTTCCTTCAGGTGGAGTTCGTCCCATTAAGTCTGCTGCTGCAGCTGCTGTGGTCTCAGCTGCAGAGAGTACTGACTGGTTGGAAATGATCTGGACATTCGTAGCCAGTTTGGTAGCTCCTGATGATGATGAGGAAGGTATTCAACAGCTAACTGAATCCTTCACATGTAAGAAAACATCACCTAATTAACCATGTCATAATTAGACGACTAATAATTAATATTCTGACTATGATTATTATCTTGTCTAACTTCATATCCTCCCCAAATAAATCCCAAAAATGCCACTTATGTGTGTTAAATTCTGACTGTAACACTTTTATAACTATTAATTTGCATAATTGTAGTGGAAAAAAACATTGTGTGCTTGTTCTTTTCTCATCGCTACGGTTGCAACCAGACATTTTAGCGCAATTGCTCATCACAATAATATAACCAAAGCGGATCATAATAATAATAATAATAATAATAATAATAATAATAATAATAATAATGGAGCTGTCAAAAATATAATCACTCTATGACTAACAGAGTTATGATAAATGTGATGCACTTTTAACCCTCTGAATTAAAGGAATACATTAGGCATAAAATAAACTTCCCATCTTATCTGCCTCATTCAATTATCAGAACCAATGGTCCATTAAAAATACTGTTAATTAACTGCAATAAAAACCTGAACTTGAACCATTTCACCATCCTCCCACAGTAATAACTAAATGTTATCATCAAAACTGACAGTGCAGCCGCAGATGAACATAAAAAGCAGTTGATTCACTTTGGGAAAAGTTCATGGCCAACAGCTTTTTACTAGTAGAAAGCATGGGCGTAAAATTACATGTGGATTCTATGGACGTGTCCGTACCAATATTTGGATGTTTCTAAAATGTCCATGACAATTTTTGAATGGGACCTTTGGGAAACAATAAGTTAATGTATTTTATAGACTGTAAGGTGACACTTAAAAGTCTTTAATTTCCTCCAAAAACCACAGTGCACCTTATATATGGATTAATTCTGGTTGTGCTTCCAGTAGTGACTGGGGATTTGGAATTTTTATCTTAGAATTTTGACTTTTTTTTCTCATAATTTTATCTAATATCACATTTTATCTAATAATTAAGACTTTTTATCTAATGATTTTGACTTCATTTAATGCACTTTATAATCCTGTGCGCCTTATATATGAAGAACCTAAAAAAAAAAAAAAATTCATTCATTAGTGACTAAATATTGTCATCAACAAACCTTTATCACGTGACAAAAATGAGACAAAACTAGACGTAAATGTGGATCTTGTGACAATAACTCTAATTAAATATATAATGCAGTTATAGATGGCCAATAAAAAACAGATAAAATGGCACAAAAAATTAAAAAAAATCCCTAAAATGTCGCTTAGTTTTTGTTGACAAGAACAAAATGAGACGTTATTTCAAGTCTTTTAACCGTGTTCTTATTTATTTATTTATTTATTGTTGATGTCTCTTGCAAGGAAGCCATCAAATGATGTCCCCACTAATATCAACATTATGATCAGTATATATTCTTTTAAGCCGGCAGTATGATATTTACTGTGCTACTCATCTAAAATGTGAGCTTTTTTCTTCTAAATAGCTGGTTTTGCTTAAGTAATATTTTTTTTTGTGTGTGTAGTTACTCTCTTTTTTTTTCTCAACCTTTTTCTGAAATAATTATAATTTAATAAACACCTTAAATAACCTTCTTCTCTTCTGCTCAGCATTCCATTCTGAAGAATTCTGAAGTAGAAGAAGACAAAGATGAAGAGGAGGATGATGAGGAGACATGTGCTGGCAAGTACGAGCAGCTGGAAGGAAAAAAGAAAAAGGTGAAAAGATAGAAAGTGTCTGAAGAGAAGCTGGAAAAAGAAACCAGAGGCTGAAGGATGTACAGTGTATCACAGCGACGTTTGTGTCTTTCTGTTAAATGGTAATTTGATGAATAAAAACGATTACTTTGAAATCTCTCTGCTGAAGTTTTATGTATTTAACCCTTAAAGAAACATCCACCACTGACCTATAACATCGAATGATAAACTGTTTAATAACTGTTTAAATCAATATGTAAAGAACTGGTGTAAAATGCAGTTTATCATCTTTTCATGGTCAGTGATGAACATGGAAACAACAGCATCTTCTATAATAGAGGTTCTTAAAGTGAGGTACATGTGTCCTGCATGTTTTATATATGTCCTTTTGCTTCTTCTTCTTCTTCTTCTTTTTTGTCTGCATTTGTTCTCATTGTTTAACACCACAATAAATAATACAAATAAATAAATAATAAACACAATTAATAGAAATAATAATAAGAATGTCATTTTCTAAAATTAAACAAAATGTTTATAAAAACAGTAAAACAAAAAGTGTTTTTTTTTATAAAAATAAAAAATAGATTTAAAAAAAATCCCTCTCCTTTAAAATAAATAAAAAACAACAATTTTAATTTAAAAAGTAATTAAATGTAAAAGAAAAATAAAATAAAAACTGAAAAAATATTTTTTAAACAAAAAAAAATATATTTTTAAATATATCCCTCTTCATTACTTTACTTCTTTACTAAAAAAAATATTTAAAATAAACAAATAAAAATAAAATAGAAATAATTTTAAACCTCTTTTAAAAAATGTAAAAAGTAATAATAAATACAAAACAAAATCATTGTAAAAACATTTATTGTTTTTTATAATAAATAAATCCATCACGTCATTATCAGGTGTGAAAGAAGAGGGAAATAACTAAAACATGCAGAACTCTGGACTACGAGGACTGGATTAGAGAAGCACTGCCCTAGGGGTACTTGGAAGACGTCCAGGGGGTACTTGAAATTTTGGGGGAAAATACAAATAAATAAGTCATCATCCACTGAATACACAAAATTTACATTCTTATATAAAATTGACACTTCTGACCTTATTTCATTTCAATTTTTTAATATTGTTATTATTGTCTGTTTAAGCTTTTGTAACATTTGAAGAACATTTCTATTTCATAGGTTATTTATAGATTAATTATCCTTTCATTACTATTTTCTTAGCAATGAAAAAGGATACTTTTCAGTTTACATTTTGCACATAATGTACTTATAAAGGTTTGTTATTCTTAATATGTTCAAGATAAATATATCATTTCAGTACAAAGTTTTGAAAATAAAAATAGAAACCTTTGGCAGAGATTTTTTTTTTTTTTTTTAAATTTCTGTAGAAGTTGCTGCAGTGAGAGTTGGTGGTACTTGGCGGAGAACCACTGTTCTACCACCAGTAAAATCCATGAAGTTAATGGACACACCTTTTATGCTTACTTAAAGTTCTGTTTTATTATTATTATTATTATTATTATTATTATTATTATTATTATTATTATTATTATTATTATTATTATTATTATTATTATTATTATTATTATTATTATTATTATTATTATTATTATTATTATTAGCATTATTATTATTATTAGCATTAGCATTATTAGCATTAGCATTATTATTATTTCAGTTTTAATATAATTACCATTGAATGAAAAACTGCATGGTCAGTGAGTTAAATAAAGGAAAATACTATACAGGATTTAGGCCAAAAAAAAGAAGATTAAAGACAATATTCCAATAAATGGTGATAAATCATTTAAGAGAGATTAAATATATAGAACAAATCATATCACCACAGTTTTTCTCAAATTTATTTTCTGTGAAATTGCTACCCTCCAACACATCTCACCATAAAAATAGTAAATTGCATTGTATTTCATATAGTACAGATAAAACAGAACATCAGGTGAATGCACACACACACACACACACACACACACACACACACACACACACACACACACATACACACACCCTTTCCCCCTACCCTCTGTGGAAGGTGGTCTTAGTCTGAGATGACCAATAACCCCATGTCAACGACAGGCAGGTTATGGAGTAATATGAGGTTCCTTCCAAGCAGAAAGATAAACATTCATGCCAGGAGGAAGCAGACATGAAGCAGATAAGGACCGGCTTCCCTGCAGCTCCCAGGGTAGGTGAGTCCAGCAGGGAGGTTGAACATGAGAAGTAGACCATGAGAGTAGACGGAGAAAAAAAAAAAGAAAACACTGAACTGCATATTCATATTTCTTCTTGAGGTAAAGAGGACAATGTGAACTGCAGTTATAAGAAAACTAGACTGAATTAAAGAGGTGGGAAAATAAGAAAAATGGGCTGTAAGTACGAGCATTAGATCATCAGCAAGATGTATGAAGGCTTCATGTGACCTCATATAACATTAACATCCTTAACCCTTTACAGGTTTACACTCCTATGACACTGTGTGTGACTGCAGAACCTAATGAAACTGGATCCACATTTTATATTGGTAACAAAAACAAAGTCAATGAAGTTACCATATTTGATTCTCTACCCATAAGTGACAAAAAACAAACAAACAGAGAAACAATTTAAAAAAAAAAAAAAAGTGTGGCCAGAGCAACAAACTCTTCATGGAGATCAATCTGTCTGTCTGTCGGTTGGTCTGTCAGTCTGTCAGTCTGTCTGTATGTCTGTCTGCCGGTCGGTCGGTCTGTCTGTCGGTCAGACGGTCTATATGTCCGTTAGACAGTCGGTCTGTTGGTCTATCTGTCTGTCTGTCTGTTGGTCAGTCGGTCTGTGTGTCTGTCGGTCAGTCTGTCTGTTGGTCTGTCTGTCTGTCTGTCTGTTTGTCTATCTGTCGGTCTATCAGTCTGTCGGTTTATCTGTCTGTCTGCCTGTCCCACTGTCTGTCTGTCGGTCAGTTGGTCCGTTTGTCTGTCTCTCTGTCTGTATGTCTGTTTGTCTGTCTGTCA